>CM063313.1:33972381-35279881 GCA_032173965.1 Sitta carolinensis
AAGGAAGGGGAAAGGGGAAGGGAAAGGGAAAAGGTTGGGGGGAAAGGGAAAAGGGGAAGGAAAGGGAAAAGGGAAAAGGGAAAAGGAAAAGGGAAAAAGGGAAAGGAAGGAAGGAAAAGGAAAGGGGAAAGGGGAAGGAAAGGAAGGAAGGAAGGAAGGGGGAAAGGGGAAAGGGGGGGGGAAAAGGGGAAAAAAAAAGGGGAAAAGGGGAAGGGAAAGGAAGGAAAAAAAAAGGAAGGAAAAGGGAAAGGGAAGGAAGGGGAAGGGAAAGGGAAAGGGAAAGGAAAGGAAGGAAGGAAGGGGAAAAAGGAAGGGGAAGGAAAGGAAGGAAAAAAGGGAAAGGGTTTTTAAAAAAAGGAAGTGTTAAAAAGGAAATTGTGGAAAAAGGGGAATGAAAAAAGGGAAAAAAAGGGAATTTTTGGGGAAAGGAATTTGGGGGAAAGGGAAAATTGTGGGGGAAAAGGAAAAAAGTGGGGAAAAGGAAGGGAAGTGTGGAAGGAAGTGTCGGAAGGAGGGTGGAGGGAAAGGGAAAAGGAAGTGCGGAAGGAAATGGGGGAAAAAGGGAAAGGAAAGGGAATGGGGGAAAAAAAAAGGGGAAAAAAGGGGAAGGGGTCGGAAGGAAGTGTCGGAAGGAAGTGGGGAAAAGGGAAGAAAGGAAGGGGGGGGAAAAGGGAAATTCGGAAGTGTGGGAAAAAAAGGAAAGTGTGGAAAAGGGAAAGGGAAAGGGAAGTGTGGGGGGGGAAAAAAAAGGGGAAAAGGGAAAAGGAAGGAAGGGGGGAAAAGGGGAAAGGGAAGGGGGAAGGGAAAGGAAGGAAGGAAGGAAGGAAGGAAGGAAGGAAAGGGAAAAGGGAAAGGGAAAAAGGAAAAGGGAAAGGGAAAGGAAAAGGAAAAGGGGGAAAAGGGAAAAGGGAAAAGGAAAGGGAAAGGGGAAGGGAAAGGGGAAGGAAAAAGGGGGAAATTTTTGGGGGAAAAGGAAGGGGTTAAAAGGAAGTTTTGGGGGAAGGAAAGGAAGTGCCAAGGGGTGGGGGGAAAGGGAAGTGGGGGGAAGGAAAAGTTTTAAAAGGAAGTGGGGAAAGGGAAAAGGGAAGGGAAATTGTTGGGGGGAAAGGGGGGAAAGGGAAGGGGAAGGAAGGGGGAAAAGGGGAAAAGGGGGAAAAGGGAAAGGAAGGAAGGAAGGGGAAAGGGAAAGGGAAAAAGGAAGGGGGGAAAAAGGAAGGGGAAAAAGGAAGGGGGAAAGGGAAAAGGAAAGGAAGGGGAAGGAAGGGGGAAAAAGGAAAGGGGAAGGGAAAGGGGAAAAGGGGAAAGGAAGGAAGGAAGGAAGGGGAAGGGAGGAAGGGGGGAAAAAGGAAGGAAGGAAGGAAAGGAAGGGGAAGGAAAGGGGGAAAAGGAAGGGAAGGAAAAAAAGGGCAAAAGGAAAGGGGAGGGAAGAGGAAGGAAGGGAAGGAAAAGGAAGGAAGGAGGGAAGGAAGGAAAGGGGAAAGGAGGGGAAGGGGGGAGGAAAGGGAAAGGGAAAGGGAAGAAAGGAGAAGGAAGGAGGGGGAAGGAAAGGGAAGAAAGGGAAAAAGGGAAAAGGGGAAGGGGGGAAGGGGAAGGGGGGAAGGAAGGGAAGGAAGTGGGAAGGAAAGGGGGGGAAAAAAGGGGAAAAAGGGGGGAAGGGGGGAAGGAAAAAGGAAGGGGGGAAGGAAAAAAAGGAAGGAAGGAAGGAAGGGGGGGGGGGGGGGAGGGAGGGGGGGAGGAAGGGGGGAAGGAAAAGGGGGGGAAAAGGAAGGGAAAAGGAAGGGGGGGAAAAGGAAAGGAAAAGGAAGGGGAGGGAAAAGGAAGGGGGAAGGGGGGGAAAGGGAGGGGAAGGGGGGGAAGGGGAAGGAAAGGAAAGGGAAAGGAAGGGGGGAGTGGGAAAGGAAAAAGGGGGAGGGTGGGGAAGGGAAGGGGGGAAGGAAAAAGGGGGGGAAAAAAGGGGGAGGGAAAAAGGTGGAAAGGAAAGGGGGGAGGGGAGGGGGGGGAAGGGGGAAGGAAGGAAGGAAAGGAAGGGGAAAGGAAAAGAAGGGGGGGGAAAGGAAGGGGGGAAGGGAAAGGAAGGAAGGAAGGAAAGGAAGGAAGGAAGGAAGGAAGGAAGGAGGGGGAAGGAAGGAAGAAGGGAAGGAAGGGAAAGGGGAAAGGAAGGGGAAAAAGGAAGGGGAAGGAAAAAAAGGAAGGCGGAAGGAAGGGGGGAAGTGGGAAAAAGAGGGGGAAAAAGGGGGGAAGGAAGGGGAAGGGGGAAAAGGGAAAAAGGTGGAAGGCGGGGGGAAAGGGGAAAGGAAGGATGGTTTTTAAAAGAGGGGAAAGGGAAAAAGGGAAGGAAGGGGAAGGAAGGAAAGGGAAAGGGAAGGAAAGGAAAAAGGGAAAGGGGGGGGAAAGGAGGAAGGAAAGGGGGAAGGAAGGAAGGAAGGGGAAAGGGAAAGGGGAAGGAAAGGGAAGGGGAAAGGGAAAGGGGGAGGAAGGAAGGAAAAAGGAAGGAAAAAAGGAAGGAAGGAAGGAAGGGAAAAAGGAAGGGGGGGAAAGGGAAGGGGGAAGGAAGGGGGAAAGGGAAAGGGGAAAGGAAAAGGGAAAAGGGGAAGGAAAGGGAAGGGAAAAGGGGGAAGGAAAAGGGAAAGGGAAAGGGAAAGGGAAAGGAAGGGGAAGGAAGGGGAAAAGGAAGGGGGGAAAGGAAGGAAGGAAGGGGGGGAAGGAAGGAAGGAAGGGAAAGGAAGGGGGGGAAAAGGGGGAAAGGGAAGGAAAAAAAAAGGGGAAAAAGGGGAAGGAAGTGTCGGAAGGAAGGGGGGAAAAGGAAAAAGTGTCGGAAGGGGGGAAAGGAAAATTGGGAGGAAAAGGTGTCAAAAATGTGGGAAGAAGGAAGGGGAAGGAAGGAAGGGAGTGTGGAAGGAAGGAAGGAAGGAAGGAAGAGGAAGGAAGGAGGAAGGAAGGAAGGAGGAGGGGGGAAGGAAGTGTGGAGGGAAGGAAGGGGGGAAGTGTCGAAGGGAGGGAAGTGTGGAAGGAGGAAGGGAAGGAAGTGTGGAGGGAGGAAGGAAGGTTCGGAAGGAAGGGAGTGTGAGAAAGGAAGTGTGGAGAGGAGGAAGGGAAAGAGTGGGAAGGAAAGTTGGAAGGAAGGTGTGGAAGGAGTGGGAAGGAAGGAGGGAAGGAAGGAGGAAGGAGGAGGAAGGAAGGAAGGAAGGAAAATGGAAGAAGGAAGGGAGGAAGTGAGGAAGTGTCGTAAGGAAGGAAGTAAGCAAGGAAGGAAGGAAAGAAGGAAGGAAGGAAGGGAGGAAGGGAGGAAGGGAGGGAGGATGGAAGGAAGGAAGGACAAAGGAAGGAAGGAAGGAAGGCAGGGAGGAAGGAAGGCAGGGAGGAAGGAAGTGATGGAGGAAGGAAGGGAGGAAGGAAGAAAGTGTCTGAGGAAAAGAGGGAAGGAAGTCGCGAGGAAAGGAAGAAAGAATGAAGGTGATCTGGAGAGATCAGCAGTCTGGGTTCCGCCATCAGCATCCATCCAGTTGGAGTGTCAAAGGTTCTGGGGCATCTGAGGTACCTTTATATAGAAGACTTTCCCACCTTGGAGATCAGTTTCTCTTTTTTTATGCAAATCAGTTCTCATGTGCATTTCTTTCTGGAAATGGCTCAGAGGCTTTGGGCGTCTTAGGTGGTCTTGATGCCCCTACAGTCCATGCCCACTTCTCATTCCTGCTGTGCTGTGCTGCCTTGTGCTTATGGTTGTCCTGGAAAAGTGCTGCCCTATGACAAATGAGAAGTATGGCCTCTTCTCCAGCCACACCGTGCACTTTCTCACAGCGAGTTACTTCGAGAAGTCATTGGCTGGCTCCACAGCTATTCAGATATCAGTGACTGACACATACCCTCTTAGCTCCTAGGCTTCTACAACGTGGTTGCCATCACCTTCTCACTGGTGTTTGATATCTTTATTAAAACAGTGAAAGCAGCAAGCAATAGTGCACTGCCATTGCTCTATGAAGTTATGGAGGCCCATCTAGCAGAACAGGGCAGGGTATGTTTATTTATTTATTCCTATGTATTTGGGCCTCACTTAATCATCCTGAAAATGCCTAAAACTCAACCAGATAGCAGTAGCATTTCAATGTTCCTACAAAACAGGAACACCTTGTTTTAAAAGATGAAGATTTTGCATTTAAAACATTCATTAGTAGCCAAAAGAGTGTGAAATAACCAGAAAACCTCTGGTGCTTTCTGGTGCCCAAATCTGCCCACCTCTAAAAACTGAGATAGTAACAGTTATCTTGGAGATCTTTTTCAGATGGATATGTTGGAATATTGCTTAGATACTAACAAAACAGGGAGGGGTTATAGAAATACTAACTAATGGTTAAAATTTTGATTTCCTCATTATTCAATTTTAAATTCCTTTTCTGTAGTAAAGAATAACATATTCATGACCTCAGCTCTTCTTCAAAGAAATTCTGACATCATCAAAGGTACAAGAGAAGGTAACTGTTATTGTAATATTTATTCACTGTAGTTCCACAAAGACACCCTTTAGAGATACAGAAGACAAAAAAAAAAAAATAGTTCTTTTTCATACTGAATGACAGGCTAGGTATCTTTATGCAGTTCATAACTTATTTGTTTGACAGTGCAAATGTCCTGTGAACTCTGGTCTGAGAATCTGTTCTGACTACTTATTTCCTCAGTAAGCTGAATATAATCTTCCATAGTGAAATTTCACATTTCTAACTGAGTAACGCTGCTCAGGAGAAGGCAATGAAGAAACCTCTTGGATTCCGAAGATGCAGAATTAAATCTGAAATACCAGAAGACATATCTAAAACAAAGCAATAAATATAACTATAAAGATATACTTAAATATATAAATACAAATATATTTTATAAATAAAAATAATATGTTTATGTATATAACATATTACTTTTTTATCCTGGTAGGATAATATATTGGTTTCACTTGAGAGCTGTGTATTTTAGAAACCATTAAAATTTTTCAGAATATGAAGCAAGTAAACAACAGTAAATATTATTTTAAAATGTTTTGAAACTTTCAGTTAAGAGGCAAGACATATAGGTATGAATTAGATGTGAAGAAAAAGTATGTATTTAAATATTTTGTCTTTGTATTTTGCAAGGATCCTTGTCACCAAGTCAATTGTGGAATGTCATTAGACCTGCCACTTTACAGCCCCCACAAGCCCTGACCTGTCCTGAAATTCCTGTAGTATCTCTAGTGACTAAGAAAGAAGCATGTGTTCAGGTAAAAAGAAAAATAATCTTACTGGACCTCAAATTAAGGAAAAAACCCCAAGCAAACAAAACCATCCAAAACAACCAAAAATGAAACAACAAACAAACCAGTTCTGTTTTAAAGCAATTAACTATTCCACTGCATGATTTTCAAGCAAGTTCCCATGTAAGTTTCAGTGGAATTGATGTATCACTGACATGATGTGAAATGTTAAACTCATGCTGACTGTGTTTGAAATATCATCTCTTTTCTGCAGGCTGCCTTACCTTCCTGATATCAGGGTTCTGTGGGAAAATCAGCTTTGGGTGTTTTGGATTTTGTTTCTTTGGAAAGTGAGATTTTAGTCTTTTAATTGAAGGCACTGGCTTAGTACATAGCTGGAGGAAGCTCTGCCAACTACCACATCTTATCTATATCTGTATCCTTCTGTCTATCCATATACCTTGGTGAGTCAATTCTAGCAGATCTGTTAATATCAGAAAATATACCAGCTCTAATTAATCAGTTGATTTTTATTATTCCTAGCTATCTGAAGACAGCTCCTATTCATCAGCTGAGAATTCAGTAAATTCCAAAACAGCAGTGGGGTCATCTATTACCATGAGTTTTTCCAGCTCTCAAAAAGCACAGTAAGATTTTGTTAATTATATTTCTATATCATCCTGTCACTTGGCAGTCACTTTCATCGTCTATGTCTAACATGGTACTGAACCCATGCTATCTGCACCCACAAAGGGCTCAGTGGCGTTTGCACGTGTGGTGCCAGGATTTGTGTCTACTAACATGAGCTTCATATGCCATATAAAAATGGACTCTAGCTGCAATTAATCTTTGTGGGACAGATGGTTTCTCATTAGCAACCAAGTCAGAAACTATTTTGGTTTGCCATCTCCTGTCAGCATGTCTGCTGCATCTCATAAAAAAGGTGCAGAGCTCAGGAAATTTCATTCTTTTGAGGAATTACCAATATATGTCAGTGTATTGGACACAAGAGGCATAAAGAAAGAAACCACAGGATTGATTTGGAAGACCAGGTGAATGCTGCAATTGATGCTCTCCTTTCATTCACAAAGCCAAATTTCCATCACCAAAAGCTATCTGGTGACTATGGTAGGTTAGCATTTTTGTGCAGCACAGGCTTCAGAATTTCTGTGAGGAAGCTGACGTCCTTGGACTAGGATGTTTCCCCATCCGCTTGACACAGTATGTGATGGAGAGCCCCATTCTTGGAGATTAATCTTGGAGATTCTGTCTAAAAGCTTTAAAAGCTTTTGTCATAAGTGATAAATAAAATACTGGGAAAACGCTGGCTTCTGGTCATGTATTCAACTTTGCACAAGGTTTTGCTTGGGAAATGGGAAGGGTTCAAGGCCAGCACTGAGAAGAAGTCATACTGGTGCAAAAGTAGGCTATTGGCTCTCTCTGGGGACTGACTCATGAGAGCTCTAGGTCTGTGGTTGCCTTGTGGTATTAATACTGCTTGTTGATGTTGATAAGGGTTATTTACCTGGAAGTTGTGAGTATCAGGAATACACCTGGTATCACTTTTGATGAGAGAATGACTTTTCAAAATTGCTAGGGCCATAGATAATAGATTTCTAACATTGTCTAATTCCCCCTCCTACCCAAGGAGACCACAGAGTATGTTAATTGCAAAGGAGTCTGTGCCAATCTAGATGGATCACAGATAAAGGCTGGGATGCACAGTGCCAGACTTCTGAGGAGGAAAGGGATTTTTAGATGCACAAACAACTTAGATTCTTAATACTTATCAACAAAAAGAATATCATTAGATGACAGATGCTCACTGTGATTTTGGAAGAACGTCACAGATGCTCACTGTGATTTTGTAACCTTTCCTATTACATTTAATGCTGTTGTGATGCCTTCTGAGGACAACCTTGTGATCCATATTAAGTAAAATGCTGTAAAATATTTAGGTAAAATCCTTCAGGCATAGCTGTTTTCTCATCAATAATTAAAAAATTACTTTATTAAATTCTGCATACATGTTGAACAGTAAGTGAACATTGCAACCAGACCTCCTCATTGCTAAGAAAACAACTTTTTAGGTTCGCTTTTAATTTTCAATCAAGGCATAACTGTTCACTTTTATATATAAAATAAAACGCAGAGAGATACAACAGCAGGGATTGCTTTTCCTGCTGACATCTCTCTCACTTTTGCTCCTCTTCCACTTCTTCATCTCTCCATTATATGATTCTGTGGAGTGGTGAGAGAAAATACCTTGTTATCCATCTGCAGCTTTTGCAGCTGTCCATGTTCCATGAAACCAATTTTATTAATTTCCTAGTGTCACTATAAGAATGAACTGAAAAGGAAAAAAGATCCCTGATTCTCATTAAAAGCTTAGGAATCTATTGTCATAAGTGACAGAAATACAACAGGGGGAAAACACAGGCTTGCAGTCACTACACGTCAACTTTGCACAAAGGTGTGCTTGGAAAACTGAAAGGGTTCGAGGCCAGCACTAGAACTGGTGGCCACTCAGTCCTTTTTGGACACTCTGAGAAGACCAGTACCTGAATCTATTCCCTCTCATAACCCCTTGGGAGTACTTTATCCATATTTCTCTTCCCATTGTTCCTTGTTAGTGATCATTCCCTGATACCAGTGACTGTGTTTTGTATCTCCATGGCAATGCCATCCCTGGGGCAAGAACACTTTGCATCCCTGACAGTGCGTCCTGGCAAGAACACTTTGTTCTTGCCATGCAGTAACATAATGCTGTTGAGATTTTAATAACATTTTAAGGCTGACACTTACAGTTAACTTTGTCTTAAAAGAAAAATCTTGCACTGATTAATTTTTCTTATATTTCTGAATATAATAAAGACCGTTTCCCATTTTTTCTTAGTAGACTCTAATTCCTGTGTTTTTTAGCTCTTTGGGGTGCTGTCTTTAAGCTGCTGTTGGAGCAGTCTAGAAATAGCAGTTGAAATGTCAATATGAAAATAGGTCACATTCCAGTGAATTTTAGTGATGGGTGTGTTTAAGGACAAAAAACTCATTAATACACTTCAGATTCCCTGTTCATGGTCCAAAAGATGCATAGAAGCTTTCAAGGCTGAAAAGACAAGTATTTTCTGATTTCTCAGTGTTTTTTTCCTCCCAGTCTTAACAACACATCAAGCATGAGAATGCTAAGGAATATTTTCCTCATTAAGTGTAAGATTGTGGGAGGCAGTACTTGGTAAGCCCTTCATCCTTGAAGAGATTTCAAGTACACTGTAGTGAACAGAGAAACTCTTTTAGAGGCAATCATGAAAGTTCTGCCAACAAAGCTGGCTAGTTAACAGGAATATCCTCTACATGACATATGCTATGTTAAGCCCTCCATACTGCGAAACAGAAGTAAGATGTGCAGAAGTATTCAGTTTGTGACACAGTATCAGGTTGCCTTCCTTCCAAGTCTTCCTTCTGGAATAGAAAGTGAAAGAACTTGCCTGGTTTTGCCTATGCCATCAAGACATGCAGGATTAAGCTCTACAGAAAGCATAACTTACAACCCCTTTGTAAAAAAAATAACAAACCAATCAAAACCAAACCAGCAGATGGAAGAACTTCCACATAAAAGAGGTTTACGAGGACCTTTCTAGAAACTTTTACAAAAAATTAACCTTGTTAATTTAAAGTGGCCATGTAAAAAAAAAAAAAAATCCAAACCAAATAACCAATTCTACTTTTATAGAGTATTCTTGAATGCAGTCTCTAAAATATAATTGGCCAGTACCAAAGGATTGCAAGTACTGAGTCCTCGTGTCATTTTAAGTGTACCTATGGAACAGGTAATTGAAAAATGAAATACTTTTCTCTCCTGTTTAACTTCTACCTCATCTTAAGCCATCTGCTACCATATCTATACATTTTTTCAGTATTTGTGTGTTTATGTGAACACTGCCTTCTCGCTTTTCCGAGATAGTAGGAGCATGACCAAGGAGTGCATGTAAGGCACCAGGGTGTATATTATTCTGCAGAATAGGAAGCTGTTCAAGGAGCTGCATCAGTTTGAGAGGATAGCTGTTAATTGTTGGTAGTCCTTTGGAGGAGCAAATGGAAACAGGGAAATAGAAGGAACTCCTTAAAATTTCTGGAGTAAGACAGTTCCTTCAGGAGAATTGGCATGTTGTTTTGCTGCTTGTTCTTGGTGTTAAGGAATATCCTCAATAATTTTCATGAAATACAGTGTGACACTCTGTTCCTTTTGTGAAATGTTCCATAGAGAATATTCTCAGATTATCTTAAATAATTTGTCTGATTACTTATGTGATTACTTTTTTGTTTTTTCTTTAATGTTAGCTGTGGTGAATGTTAAAGTGCTTTAAATAGCTGTAAATCACATTCTTATGTTGTTTTGTTCCCACAGAAGTCAGTTGCACAAAGAAAGAAGTGTACAAAACAGCAGCAATTCTGATTTTGTGTTTGGGGAAAACATGGTTGAAAGAGTTTTGGTTGGATCTGTACATGCTGGTAAACTTTTTATCAAGGTCAGTGTATTTAAAAGTATAATTAATTTTTCAGATATTGGATTTTTTTAGGTCTCCTCTTAAAGATGTGAGTAAATCTTATCTCTTGAGGAGAAAATACCTAAGAATGTGCTGCCAGAGGGGCAGGCATTCTTAACTTCACCACCCTAGACAGGTTCTTTAATTATTAACACAAACAATATGCACTTCTGGTTTGCTCTTTTTTTGACTTGAAAAAGGAGGTTTTTATCTATTCCGTGTAAAGTGGAACACCCACAATGTAAGATAAAAGAATGTGGTTCCTACTGCTAATTCCCATTGTAACTATAAAGAGATTGGATACTTGAAGAAAGCTGAAGAGAGACTGTTTACAGGAGCATGGACTGACAGGACATGAGGAAGTGGCTTAAAACTGAACAACAGTAGGTTTAGGTTTGATATTAAGAAGAAATTATTCTCTTTGAGGGTGCTGAGACCACTGGAAAACATTGCCTAGAAATCCTGAGGATGTCCCACCCCTGGAGGTCATTCAGGGATACTATTTAAGGCCAAGTTGGATGGGGCTCTGAGCAACCTGGTCTAATGAAAGGTGTCCCTTCCCATGGCAGAGAAGTTGGAACCAGATGATCCCTGAGGTTCTTTCAACCCAAACCATCCTGTGATTCTGTGATAAATGAGGGAAAATTGACACCCACCCTAGAGAGTGTACATGTTGAAGCATACTGTGCATGCTTGTGAGGCAGCTAAAATCCTGAAGGATTCTAGGACAAAAAAGTGGTTCCCAAGCTGAGACTGCACCATTTAAAATGGAATTGAATTTCAGTTTTCAGTTGAAGTTGGATGAAAACTGTATGCTTATATGCCAGGTAAAAAGCTTGGCTGCCATAGGTTTGGGCTACTACTTCTGGCCAAGATTTATTTATAAGGTATGAGTTGAGTCACTTAGTATTGTCAGGATCCACAAGCATTTATTTAGACATGCCTAAGAAAATTCATCTGCAAAACTGAAAGTACTAGAAAATCTTAAGTCCTCTGAGGTTAAGTTTGTGCTCTCCAAAGGTTTTAAACTACTCTTCAGGGAACTATGGGCTTGAATTGGAAATAAACTAGTACCTTAACATCTAAGTTCTTCAGTGGATTTAAATACCAGTCCACACAAAGAGGGCATTCTTCTTGGAGGTAGAATGATGTAATGATTCTATGATAATATTACTTCCTCTAGAGACTGAAATTGTATCACCTGGGCTCGTTTTTACTCTGAAGTTATTAAAATTGTTAATCTTAAGCCTAGCATGCATTAAATGATTCAGTGTTCTGTTTGATATAAAGTAACATGGCCATTTTTTAAATTAGGAATTCTTATTTCCCCTGTGTTTTTCTAGAGTCCTGAGAGGCATCCCAAACTATGTAATGAAGCTGATTTACACAAAGGAGAAATAACATCCATGTCCACAGGATCTTCTCATGTCGGGCCACAAACAAGTAAGCATATCCAGCAGACAAGCACATTTAGCTTTATTAATATGTTTCACTGTTTTTAGAGGTTGTCATATGAGTCGTTGTCAATAATTTACATCTATTCTCAAGCTATCCAGTCATGAGTACACTTAGAGTATGTGCCTAAATCTATATTCAGAAAGCAACTACAGTTTGGTTTATGACACTTGAACTGGACTAACTTCAGAAAGCATGATCTGAATTACTCAAAAAAATATTACAGAACATTATTACTTAGTAAAGATTTATTGTTTGAAAAAAATGCATCAACCTTTATGAATGCCTTGTGGAGCACATTGTTGAATTACAGTTTTAGGCTGTCTGCTGCCTGCATTTTTCAAATTCTCATGTAAATTACTTTGTTATTTTGGATCATAATTGTGGGAGTGGAAGTTCTATATGGACAAATGTTAGGGCTTGTTTGTTACTCTGGTATGAGATTTTCTGCTAAGCAAGCCATGTAAACCTAGGCTTTGAGGGAGTCCCCAACAGGCCCTGTTGTGAGCCTTCTTGACAAATTTTGCACTCCTCTTTACTACGAAATGTATTAGATTCTGTGATTTGTGTAAGCATTCATACAAGTAAAAAATTATAAAAATAAAGTCTTCAGAACATGTGTATAGATTATGCAAAGATACAGAATTTTGTATTACTGTCATTACGTTTGTAACAACATTGTTCCTTTCAAATCTTGTCCTTCTGTGTTCCTGTTAAATATTCATTGTATATATATTATTATTCTGAATATCGGGATATGTATATTCAGTGTAAAAATGTATCAGATGAGTTTAATTTGGAAAATCAGCTTCTAAATATTTAGGCCATGTTTCTGTTCTCTTCTGTTTGTCTCTTGGGACAAACCTCTGCAACTATAAACAGCCCTGTTCAATTCTGTATGAGCCTTTTTAATTAGGTATTTTGTATTCCTGCCTTTTCCTCTTATGTTTGTTCCTTTGGCCAAAAACCTATTAATAACACTAAACAATGTCAAATACTACAGGTATTACTGAGGTCACATCCTGTGTATTAGTTTTGTTATCCTAAAAATATTCCCAAAATATTCCCTGTACGGAAAGAATTTTTTTTTTTTTAATTTTGGGGTTTTTTGGGGCTTTTTTCCTACAGAAAGAGCTTTGTTGAGGAATGCAACACTGATTGATTCAGCAGCTGCTTGTATTTCCAAGCCAGTGGAGAAAATCCTGTTAGATAAAATTGAAGTTATAACTGGAGAAGAAACAGAACACAATGTATTGCAGGTGTGTATTTCTTTAAAAAAATGATGGTGAGTAGTTTCATTGTTGAAAAGAACATCAAAATCTATTGCAGATGCAGCAATCTGAAAATAACTTCAATTTATATTTTAGATTTTTGCTTTATTTAAGCTATGTCTCAGCTAACCCATTTTTCTGTAAGTTGGTACTTTCTTTTTCACACTGTATTTGTTCATTTCGTAGTCCCTTTCAATAAGTGACTATTTGGGTGGTATTTTATAAGCATCTACACAGTGTACTGTCTGTAACCAAAATCTTAGAACTGGAAATGCTTTGGGTAAAGCTGGGATTTCTGAAAAAGCTTTTTTTGGGAAAAAAAAAAGCAATGTGTTGTTAAAGTAATTTGTTTCACAGTTCAGCAAAAATAGCAATTATCTTTCCAGCCTGGCAGGTCATATTTTGCTATTATATGTCTTCAAAATATTATTTTCTTAGAAAATAACAATTACGATTTTAAAAATCTTGACATTATTTCATCTTTGGTTAATTCTCCTGTCTTGGCAGAACATGAAAGTTTTACTTTTGTCTCTCTAGTAGCTTTGCAGCTAGTACTCTCTGTAGTACTTTTCTAGTAGCAGTACTGGTATCTTGGGCTGCATAACATTTGTAATGAGTGAGGAAATAAGGCTGTACATCTTTTGCAACAAATTTAGCTGTGCTGGTGGATATGATAGACAAAGAGTTAATGACGATGAAATAACTGAAAAAGTAAACTGGGATTCATGGTGAATGTTTTTTATGATGAGAAAAGAGTTCAGCACAGATCTAGGAGCCATTTCATCTTAAGTAATAGTGGTGATATATTTATATATCTACCTTTGTACACATGCATATGAATGTATTAAAAGCCATCTCAAGAGTTTTACAACCATAAATTTGAGAGCAAATAAAAGTGCCCGTCAGTTTTCATCAAGCATTTCTCTTTCAGATTAACTGCAAGCTCTTTGTATTTAATAAGCTTTCTTTAACCTGGACTGAAAGAGGCAGAGGATCCCTGAGGCTTAATGACACTTCAAGCAATAAGCATGGAATGTTGCAGTCAAGGCTAAGTACGAATTAAATAATGAAATACCTCATACAGAAGACACCAAATAACTTGTATTATTGTTGTCCAGAGTTTATTTCAGAACGTTTAAATCTGAGAAGATCATTATATTTAAATAAGATTTTACCTGATAAAGGTCTGTTTATTACAGACTGAGGAACTGGGCTCACATATATTGTTAGGTTCTGTGTACTTCTCTGCTGCACTCTGTCTTCAGCTCAGTCACCAGTCTAACATTTTGCTCTTTGTTTGTTCTACTTTTTCATCAGCAGTGTTTCAGGATTCTTTTGGAATGGTGTTCTTACTGTGCTGTCATTTTTTTATACTGTGCTGCAGAGTTTTAGCAGATCATTTCCTTTGTGTGCCAGAGATACTGAAAGAAACTAATATATTTGGATATTAAAAAAATATAAAATCTCACTATATCAGGGTTTTAGACCAAATTAAAAAGAATAATTTATGAAAATATTAGTTGTATACAAGTGCTGGAGAAAACGGTTGCAGCATATCTTGTCATACTAACCTTCTTATTTTAGTTATGCGAAACCAAGGTAGCTTGAGACTGATTCTCAACACCCAACTCTGGGAACAAATGGTTATAAAAAGAGCAAACAGAAAGAGCCTGTGCTTCACTGCAACAGATCAGGAGGACCATTCTGTTCAAGTATTTCTAACTCAGGTGAGTAGGAGACAACAGCTCCACCCAAAACTCCACTTCATCTAGAATTCTGAAGGGTTGCTGAAGGGCAGTTTTAGCAAATGGCTTTCATGCTCTATCAGACTATGCTCACCTTAGATGTTACATGGCTTTTAGTATGAATGGCATTAGAATATTTCAGAAAACCAAGTGTGATTATATGATCTGGCCTTAAGACAGACATTGGTTCACATATCAGCAATGGAATGGATATAATTCCAGTAATATGCAGAAATTACTCTTTTTTTTAATGGAAGCAATATACTGACAATTTCTTCACGGGTAGTTACAATTTTGTAAGTTACTCTGGTAAAAGGCAGCAGCTTTCTGCCATGGTTCTCAACAAAACACCTGTAATAAATCCATCCAATGTAGGACCTCCATTTCTTAGTTGAGAAGAATACAGAGTTGCAGTATTGCCTTGTGTAAGACAATAGCCTTGGGAACCCTGATTTTCTCCAGAAAAGCCTAAATTGGAGATGGAAATGTGCTGGACTTACTTGCAAATAAATAGCACATATGTCCCAAGCTGGAAAGTGAGAGCATCCACATGAGTTCAAGGATGTTTACAGTTTCCCCAGCAGATCTTTCTAGGAAGGATTCAGCTTGCTGAGAAAGAAAAATAAATCACCATTCCAGGAAGTATCACATACCATACACAAGCAAAGCGCCATGCACTGTATATGCAAGTACTGTAAGTCTGTCCCTTCCTAACAGGGATTGACTTAACTATGGCTATGCTGGACTTCTGGTCTGCATGTGAGAATTATAAATGTCCTGATTTCCAGGTGTGCTGCACTGTTCTCATAGAGTGTTTAATTTACATTCTGTACATTTCTCTTGGCACTACTGGGCAGTAAAAATAGATATGTATGAAGCAATCACGATGTATGAGAGCCGTATGAGTGTAGCAAAGGTTGCAGGAAGATGCTTTTACAGTCGCTGAAGAGCCTGGTATCCATCCCTAAAGTATCCACCTTTCGACTATATATAGTAACGCCAGTGCTTTCCAACTTCTAGACTCAAACTCATGAATCATCCAAAATATCAAGTACTCCATAAAAATGGAGCTGTTCTTCAGGGAAAGTAATTTTTAAGCTTATGTTTCTTGTAACTATAGAGAAAATAATTAACAGCTACATATAAAGCTCAGACCACATAAAGAAACTTCACCTTATTTGTACTTACATTAATATTTGGATGTTAATTATTTAGTGTAATAAGCTGATTGTTTTGATTAGAAAGGACAAAATTAAACTCTTTCATTATGTTTTTAAATGAAGTTTTAATCGACTGTATGCATTTTATGTTCTGCAGGCAAGCTCAAAAGACACCGAACACCTGTATGCAGCAATACATCATCGCCTCGTGGCCTTGCGAAGCTTTGCTGCGCAAGAGCCAGATGCTCATCGAGTAGACACAGACTCAGAAACAGCTTTTCAGGCATTAAACTGTGATAGCGATGATGAAGATGATGAACTAACTCGAGTGAGCAGCACTGGATCTGGTAAGCAGAAGATCTGCTGGAAATGTGTAATCCTTTCAGGGTATTTGCTTAAAGTAATGAAAATTAGACTTCTTTTTTCCTTTTTTTTTTTTTAATGCTGACTGTAACTTTTATATGATATAGACACCCCTTTTTCAGGTAGAAACAGGGTAATTCCTTTAGTGTTTTGACTTACAAGTGTTAAAATATAAGATTTTGCTAGCTCAAATATTTACACATATTTATATCCATGGAATACACTTGAGGTTTAGAAAAAAGCTTGAGGTTTAAGAAATTTTACATTATCAAGCATTACCTAAATGTTTTTTCAGTATATTTTTTAGAAATGACTAGAGATGTTGAGATACTGATTTTACCTTGACTAAGTGAATGATGAGTTCATTCACATCAGTGACTAGCTTGTAAAATCCTGGAGCACAATGTGTTTACTAAGATATTTATTATGTCATGGTTGACTTAATTTAAAACATGATTCTTGATTGTCTGTAACGACTACCTCAACTAGGAAATCTGCAGGACAATATTCATACACCAGTTTTGCCAGCTTTCTTCACCATAAAAAAATATAGGTTTCTCAGAGAGAAAAACCCACTAAAATAAGATATAAATGCCTTAACACTTCTGTTAATGCAACTCACAACAGGGCTGTGGTCACATTTGCAGAAAGGAGGGCAGAAAGAGCTGTTAGACTTTAGTTCTCTTCTATCTTAGCAAAAGATAAGTCACATTTCTGGAGCAAATCCACTGCTTGTGTCATACTGCTACAGCAGATACAGGAGCTGCCAGTTAGGTGTGATTTTTCAACAGATGGACTACATAGGCCACTTTGAGTTATTGCTCTCAGGATTAGTTTCCCTCTGCAGTTAGGTAACATACTGTCCTTATATTATAAACATGCCTTTCAACAACTATTCAGCAAGAATCAAGTAATGAACACTAACAGCTATAAGTAGTGTTTTCCTAGGGAAACAAGTTTTTTCCTCTTTATCATAGAATCATAGAATGTCCTCAATTGGAAGGGACCCCTAAGGATCATCAAGTCCAACTCTTGGCCCTGCACGGGACACCCCAAGAGTCACACCATGTGCCTGAGAGCATTGTCCAAATGCTTCTTTGAGCTCTGTCAGGCTGGTGCTGTGACCACTGCCCTGGGGAGCCTGTGCCAGTGCCCAGCCACCCTCTAGGTTAAGAACCTTTTCCTGATGTCCAACCTAAACCTCCCGTGACACAACTCCAGGCCATTCCCTCAAGTCCTGTCACTGGTCGCCTCAGAGAAGAGATCAGTTTCTGCCCCTCCTCTTCCCTCATCAGGATATTGAAGACCCCAATGAGGTGTGCCTCCAGGGCAACAAGCTGCTCCTCATACATCTTCCCTTTAAGGCTCTTCATCATCTTGGTCATCCTTCTCCTGATAGACTCCAATACCTTTATATACTCATACTGAGGTGACCCAAAACTGCAGTTTCTGATAACTTGGAAACTTTGAATGGAGCTTGATTCCTTCCCAGAATTCCTAATAAGAACTCTTTCTTCTTTCAGGAAAAAAAAAAAAAAAAAAAAAAAAAAAGAAAAAAAAAAAAAAAAGAAAAAGAAAAAAGAAAAAAAAAAAAGGGAAAGGGAATTTCAAAGCAGTGTAGGAGCACAGATATACAAGTTAAATATTTATTTTGATTTGCAGAGACTTCTGATGCAAATATTCAGATGGCAGCCAGCAAACAGATTCTGATTCTGAAATGTGTGAGGTGTTTTTTCTTGTCTTTTCAGTTTAAGCATCTGTGCCTCATTTATTCCAGTTTATAACAACAGTTTTAACAATACCTTTCAAGCGCTGTTTTTATGGCCTCTAGCATTTCCTGCTTATCTTAATCTCTTCTCAGAGCCACAAGGTTTTAATTTGCACACATTTTAGTTACTGGTATCTAAGTCACTCTCCACCTTCAGACATTCAGTCTCACTCACGACAGTCCCTGGAACTCCCTTTTACAAAAATGGAAGAGTAACAGGCCTTACGGGCTTTGAACAGGAAGAGGTCAGTTTTAAATATCAGCATAGAAATGTTCATTTAGATACAAGAGGACAGATCCTAGTTTTTTAAGAGCGCTTGTTTTGATCTTTTGATTTTCATTCTTTCATTTTCATTGAAGGGTGTATGTGAGTAAGTCATCTTCTTTTTATTGATGCAACTCAGTTTCAGAGATTTCCTCTCCTTAAGAAGCCTAAGTCCACAGGGACTGTTTCTTCACAAGAAATACAAGAATTTATGAAATATGCCTGCATTCCATTCCATTCTATGTGTTTTTTCTCATGCACACACCCCACCCCAAGTGGTTTTTCTTTTCTTAATATACCAATTTCCTTCTTGTTAAACTGAACTCACATAATTGCCTAGGTCATGCTATGTATTTCATGACACTGTAAAAGACATGAAAAAATTAGATTATTATCTTTGTAGTATCGTAATAATAATTAATCTTTAGTGTTTGAGACTGGAGAGCAAATATTATATACATAATCAGTGAATTATAGATGTTGAAGTGATTATATTTGCAAGACTGTTGTAAGCATTCTTTACAGAAAATTCTTAATCTACAGTATGTTAATGCTATATACAATGTATAAAGTAGTAGAGATATTTACATGATTTTAGAAGTTCAGTATAGATATTTATTCCAATATTTTAAAAATTCCTAGTTGAATTACTTTACTTTCAAGTAGTGACATTAATTTCATAAAGTCCATAAAGAAAAATTTGCTGTTCCTGGTATTTTTATCAGATCATATTTCACCATATTTCATCATATATTCAGCCTGAATATTTTTACCAACAAATTTCTGTGTAGTGGTTTTGATTCACCAATTTGAAATTTTCGATCAGGAGCAAAGCAGACTTAAAAGTAATAAAAACTTTATTAACTAAGAGGAAAAAACCTCAAGAATCAGAATTAAACCTTCAAAACACTTCTCCTCCCCCCAGCAGCTATTTACTTTTTTACTGACAATATAAAAAGAAAAACCGTGGATTTTCAGTCAGTTTACCACCCTTAAAACAATAATTTCTCAATTCACCAAGGAACAGGAATCTCTCTTGAATACCATAGAGATTTTCCACAAGATACCAGTTCTTTATGGCCTCACACTTCTCGAATGGCCCACCGGGGGGGAAGAAAATTTGCCATTGTGAAGCCCCTCCCATGAGGCAGACTCCACAGCTGCTCATGGGCCATATCAGCTTATTATGGTACAGTTTAAGGATGCTTTTTTAGTGTAAAACAAGATTTCTCTTCATCTATGTCATCTTCATTTGAAGAAACAGAAGTTATCTTCTCTCACTGGGAAGAGGGCATCATCTCTCTCAGTCTTCCTCTATTCAAATTTCTCCATTAAATCACAATTACATCCATTTACATTTATAACTAGAGCTTTGCATCCCCTAAAAGCATTTCATATGTTACAGGGATATTTAGTCCATTCTCTATAGCCTTACAAGAGAAGTCCAGCCTAAACTAGGCAACTCCTTCAATCTTCCTTGCAACCTAGGATTTTTTTCTGTCTCTCCTAACATTAGGTCTCACACTGTGTCTCTTCACATCTCATTCAGTTTCTTCCTTCTCTTAGTCGGGTAGGATTCATGCTTTTTAAGTTACATCTGGTCAAGAGTTAATACTGTCACTCGGGGCTTGCAGAGCCACCCCCTGGTCTCAGCCGCATGGCCCCAGCGGCTCCGGGACAACTCCTCAGCAACTTTCGGCCAGAACTTTTTGCGGATGGAGGCTTTCTTCAGCAGCCGCGCTGTGGGCCTGGGAGTGGCTGGGACCCCATCAGCCAGGCTGGGCTCAGCAGCAGCACACCAGGGCTCTCCGCCTTCACCTTGCCTGGGAGCCGCCGGAGCCCGGCTCAGACTGCCCCCGGAGCCCTCCCGTGCCCAGCCGCGCCGGGCCCCGGCCCACCGCCGCACCCCGTTACCGGTTCCCCAGCCGGAAACCGGAAAGATTTACAGAATCTCACCTGTAATCATGTGTCAATATTAAAAAACTGGCCAATCAGGGCCAAACCAGGACACTGTAAATCTAATTGGAGAGAAAAAGAACAATTCATCTTTAAATAGATTTTGAGAGTGGATGGGATCCATAACTCTTTGGAAAGTATTTATCTTTTCCCCTTGACTATAAAGTGAACCGAGGAAGTGAATTTAGACTAAACAGTAAACTTCTTGGCTGACCAAAGTCAAACAAGTAAAGTACATGGGAGGTACAAGGACGGCAATGTCACTAGGCACAGAAAAATTTTATGTATTACTCTTTATATTCCACCTCACCAATCTGAAATCTTCTTCTAACTTCATCCTGGTTGAGTGATCCTCTCTTGATTGAGGTGTCCTCTCTGAATTTTGTCTTAGAAGCTATTAGAATGAATTCAAAGATTCTGGAATCTATGACTAGGTAAGTCCCAAGAAGTCTCAGCCATAGAGCTTAAGAGAAAAATCATTGTGTAATGATTGAATGTAGAGAATGTATCCCATGTGGATCCACAAGGAATTGCACAGTTTGGAAACTACTGGTATTGAGAGCCAGTAGTCTCCAAACACCAGTAGTGTGTTGGTCTGGGAGCCAGACAGTATCATAACACAAAAATGCAAAAGCAAACGCATTTGCAGAAATGAAAAATGTTTTGGTTAAGGGACATTTTATGGTCCATGTACTTCCCATCTCAGCTTCATTAGGACTTTCTCTTATGCTGGAGTTTATCAAGATTTAAAATGTTACAAGAGCTTGCTTTCTATTTTGAAGTAAAGTACTTTTAAAGTTCTTAAAGGAACTATTCTTCAGCAATGCAACAGTAACCCCTGAAAAACTGCTTTGTTTGGCATCTCTTGTCAATTTAATTTAAATTCTTATAATTTGTTAAGGATTCCAAACTATAAAGCTAACACACACACACACCCCTGATAGTGATTAAAACTGAGGAAGAAGGAAAAGTTAAGAATTAACTTCTTTGCTGGAGTTTCTGTATTCTTTTCAGCAGGCACCAGTAATATGTAAAGCAGAGAAAAAAGACACTCCGTGATTGATTTTGAATGCTCCCATACCAGGAAAGAGAATGGGGAAAATAAGATTTAATATTCTGACAAACACAAGCTTTCATTTCACCTGTAAAAGATTTAAAACTCTTAGTAAGTATTTTGGGGTGGACAGATGTTAGCAGCAGTTTTTACATAGATACTGTGATAATGGTATTTTGTGTCTGATATTATTAGTCAGTTCTACCTACTTTCTGCAGATGAGTCAAAGTCACAGAGATTACGAACCAAAACCACTTTCTCATAACCAATGAGCTGTTTCAAGGTATGTTGAATTTCTCACAGTTTTCTGAGCACCTGTAATGAAGTCTTAAGACAGTGTACCCTCCATAGAGTGAGATAATTTGCATCCTGGGTACATTGCCTTACCTAGACATCAGATTCCTTAGTGTTTTTTATGCTTCTCTTTATTGACATGGAGGGTCATAGGCTTCATTCATGATTCACATGCTCAAATATTTGTGAATAATCCTGTGTTATCTAGTTACCTATTTACCTAAACCAGGAACTGATCATATCCAAACTTTAACCTACTGATTTGGTATTGTGAAATGCTGGTATGTTTCAAAACATGAATATGCTCAAATAAGCAACATTTTTTAATAACTTCTTTTTCAGATTATTCTAGGTGGAACTGCAGGTGGTCTGTTGTCTGCTCATGATATCTGCCAGAAGTTAAAACAGCTCAGCTGGGAACTCATCTTCCCAAAATGTATTAGCAGACTCATCAGCCCCTGGAGGGAGGAAATCAGATGAGAATATTACTTTATGAATTTTAAGTAGAGATTAATTTTAAAGACAGCTTAATTCATTGAGAAAGAACTTCAGATGCACTACTGAGGATTCCAGGCAGCCTATTTTGTACTGAGCTGTGAATAACACCATGGCTTCCAATAGTCAAGAACTGTTACGAAGACTTTCAATTTTAAAATTAAATATATTTAGATACATTATTAGAGTAGGGGATTTTATAGGGAATAAGTACTTGTTCATCATATTGATGGATAATACCACATAAGCATGAACTAATAATATATTTGTTATACTTTTAATCTGTTATTTAAGAGATACGTTTTGAAACCTTTAAATCTGGCTTCACTGAAAACATTTATTTAAAATTGTGTGGTAATATTCAGCATCCTATTTGTAAGTACATACAAGCAAAACCTGTGGTGGCAGTTCAGCATGACCAACGCCTATAGAAACCAGCCCTTGTACAAGGGGTTTTATTTAATGTTTATTTTGAAAATATCTGAGTGGTATACTGGCTGCAGAATTTTGTTTAAGAGAAAAGAACCATGATCTACATCTTTCGGCTCTACACACTAAAAGAATTCATGTGAAGAAGTAAAAGCCTGATCTAAGGGTCATATGAGCTTTAAAATTTAAAGTGTATCTGCTTGCTCATGTGCATCTTTCTAGCTGAATAAAACAAGCATCTGCACTTGTATATATTAATTGTCCATTTGATAGACACAAATAAATGCATGCACAGTACAACAAGATATCTTCATTTAAAAAATCCCTTAAATGTGTAAGATTATCTGAGATTACTTTTGCCTTAGCTGTAGCTATTCCTAACAGCATCATTCATATGTTACACATTCTCACAATAATCCTAATAGTGGCCAAGACACATCTGCTCTGTAAAAGTCACTCCACAAACTACTGCCTTCTACCTAAACATTTTTGTGAGAAAAAAAACTCCAATTCTCTCTAATACCTGTGAATCAAGAGTTGCAGGGCATTCATAAGCCCATGAACTGTAAGACACACCGCTTATGTTCCATGTTTTCATTCTTTCAAAGACAGAATTTGTCTGCAATCTCTCCATTGCTACTTCCCTATGTCTATTGTTTGTCATCTTCAGACCTGAAATATCTCAAGTCCTTTTAATTAAGGTAATTGAAATGATTTCTCAAATCTAAAAAGCTGCAACACACCTGAACATTCAACTTACAGTCTAGTTTTCCTATCTGAACTTCTGTATGAAGTTGGAACAATACTAGTTTCTTCCTGACTTCTCACTGCACTGTGAAGACTAGCATCCAGATGAAGCCAAAATACTTCTGGATTACACTAAATCCTAAACAGCTCACCAAAATTAGCATTTTTCTGACATTGATTTAGCATCTAGATGATAGTAAATTTAAGTGGAACTTGATTTTTGCCTTCTGGAAAAAGGGAGTGCTTTCCAACAGAGCACCTGTGTCAAACAGCGAAGCATGGGGATTCTCTTTGGCTCCAGTCTGCCGATAACAAAAATATTCTTTCCATAATGAGCTGTAAATTGTGTCCTTTGTTATCAGCCTCACTCGTGACCACAACAATATTTACATCACTGACCTTCATATTTCATTGCTGCAACTCATCCTCAGGGACAAAGTTTCATGTTATAAAAACTCAGGCAGTTGTAAAACACAGCAGCCCTATGTATTTAGCAACAGGTCATGGTGATAAGTTTGCCCTGGAGTTCAGCTGGCTATGCACTGAATGCAGAGTTTGATTTCAAAGTCTCTCCTGATAATCAAAGCCTTCTGTGAAACAGGATTTAAGCACCTGAGTGTCATGATACCCCTCTAAATTCTACTACAGCTGTAAAATCCTTGGCAAATAAGGGAGGTTTCCAGGGCAGGGAGAACAGAACTTTTTTAGGCACAGGACTTACACTTTGTAATTTGCTCCCACAGCATACAGAGCAAGGTTTATAAATAAACGCTCTTTTGATCTGCCTCTTCCCAAGATCCTTACGAGTATACACAAGTAGACATATAAACACACACTCATGTGCACACACACTGAAACACGAAGCTTCATCTCCTAAAAGCTGAGGAGGAAAAGAGATGTTTATTTTAAAGACATTGCATACTTTGGAAATAGAGGAAAAGTTTTTGCTCTTAGAAACCTAACTTTGTGCTCTGTTTAGTCTCACTGCACTAAAATTTACTGTTCGTCAATCCTGAAGGTATACCATTATGTAATGTATTAACTTGGTTTTAAAAATGTAGTTTGTCATTTCATGACACCTGGAGAGCAATTTTCATGCCTGAACAATAAACAATTTTCTTACCACTTAAATTTCTGTGCAACTAGTAGTCTTATTTTATGTCCAAGTTAGAGCTTCTGGAGTTCCATGATGCAGAATCTCAAGTCTTCTTTCCTAAGGAAGCAATTTTTAAGTGGTTGTGCAATCCATCCACTCGTCTGTCAGACCCACATTGAGTCCACTGTTCTGTTTCAAAAAATTGGACAGGAGCTATAATGCTGTAAGGCAATTTAAATTCTTCATGAAAATTGGCAGTTGCTGAGTGGCAGAAACCAGAGAAAGGCATCCTTTGAAGAAGAAGTTTCAGGGTAAGCTTGGTATTTTCTGTGATGCTGGTGGGGCTGAGTGGTGTATTCTGCTTCTGTACAAGCTGCAGCACTTGCTGGGAGGAAGGAGAAACAGACCATGGAAGGACGGGTCTCTGTGGCCTGAAGAGATGTGTAGAGTACATGACCCAAACCCATATGAAACTAGACACCATTATTTTTTTTCCAGATTAATTTTTATTTATCTATGAAAAACCCCAGTGACAAATTTATATATATAAGGAATGTAGAGCTGAAAGATCTTATGTATTCAAGCAGTATTGATTTTCCCAAGGAAGGAAAACTAACAGTTAATAATAATAATAATCATATATTCTACTCAGATTATGAACTTCTAGCAAAATCTGCTTGGATGGGAGAGACTGAATGTTCTACTTTACATTCTGGAGGCATTTGGACCTCTTCATAAATCTTGTCCCTCAGGTTTTTATGTCATGCTCTTTAGTGACCTCTGAAATAGTTTTGTCAGACTGTACGAAGTTAAGAGTTAGGTAATGTCTCTATTGAATGAATAAATACAGAAAAAACTTCTAGCACGTTTGCTTTCACTGTTATTGACAGCCAGTATGACATGGACAGGGAGGGAAAGAGCATCCTCATTTCCCTTAGATAGGTTTTAGAGGCCTTACCATGGGGGCATGCCAGCAGGAAAATTTAGAAAAAGCATGCACGGCCCATTCTACAGCAGTTCTCTGTCTAAAAAGTGGACTTCAAATCAGAACATTTTGTGTTTCACAAACACTAAAGTTACTTTTTGTGTTTCACAAACACTAAAGTTACTTGTACAAAATAATGCATCTGCAGCTGTTTGAGCATATTCAAATTGCTTCTGAAATGTTGACGTCAATTGTATTAGACCACTAGAGGAAACGTGTCGTTTGCTTTCCATAAGCAAAGAGTGGGAAGAAAAGTAGAAAAGTAAATCTTTGATAATTAAAATGTGTTCTAATGGAAGCATGGACAAGAAAGCTTACTCTTACCGTTGGTTTTGTGTTAAAAAAAATCAGAAATTTGCCCTGATAAGAATAGCTGCACTTACTATGTTTTTTTCTTAAGCTTCCTCCTTGATTTTGTAATTTGGAATTTCTGAAACAAATTATATGACTCAACTATGTAATCGGTGATAAGGGTACGTACATTGCAAGCAAAGTGCAAACACGTGGGTAGGATCTAAGATCACAAATTCTATCAGACTACACCTGCTAATATGTTCATCTACATGTCTTGTAAGACTCTGATGTGTTGCATGAGTGACATGTTCTCTAAGCATTAGCCTGGAGTTTTCCTCTGGATTATCAGAATTAGGAGCTGCAGTCAGCTGGTCTCAAAATCTGAGGACTTGGTTTTGTGAAATGTTACAGTGATGGTGTACTTACCTCCTCCCCTGTGAATGCATCTAACACTGAGAGCATCACCATTTTAAACAAAAAACACTATCATTTTCCATTACCAGTAGCACTGAGGGTCACATAGAGTAAGTCTAGACAATGCGAATAGTTGGATAAATTAATTATATACTGGTTATTAATTAAACTATCACAAGAAGGCATTATTCGCAGACTTCAAGAAGGAGTAGAAATTAATAGTTATCCCAGATTGTAACTGCACTACAAGCAACATATACATTCTTTTGGGTGGAAGTAGGTTACATCTGGAAATTATATAAAACAGCTAGCACAGTCGCACATTTCCGGTTTTGCTGTTAGTGAAATAATTTAGGGAATCATTTATTGTTTACATAAATTTTTTTTCAGTTACTTGTTAAACAGAATATTTTATGTATATCATAGGTATTTTTTTAAGTTCCCTGTATAACTTGAGGCACGTAGAGCTAAGGATGCCTGGTTTTTTATGGATTTGTGTCTTGAAAATTACATCATGTATTGTTGTAACTCCTTGGGGCCTAAAATGGGCATTTCTCTGAAGCATTTTTGTAACCTCAGGCAGCATCGAGGCATTGGTTTCCATGAAGAATTTTTAAGTACTCTACACCCAAACCAAAGCTGGTTTTGGTCAGCCAGGGTTTCACTGTTATTACGTGGAAATTCACTCCTAATCCACATTTGTGTCCAACAAGGATACCAGGTTTAAATGCCTATGTTTATTAGTTTAATTTTGCATGAACAAATCTGTCCCTTAATCCACTGGGTATACTGTTTTAAAGTCACTGAAAATGAGCATGAAGACATTTCATATGTCACAAACTGAATATATCTCAAAATAGGTAAAAGGTATTTGACATATATGTGTGTCTTCTTGCTGTGTATCAGGTGTACGTTCAAATCAAGAGCTGTAGTGACAGAGGGGTTAGTCTAACGAACATTTTGTAAATAGGTGCACTCATAAAGTAATGTGCAAACTGTAAGTAACATTCCACAAACTCTAATTTATGAACTCTTTTCCCCCAAAGACAGGGGGGTGTCAGACAATCTGTGTACTCTGACAAAGAGCTAGTCTGTGAGAGACTTCCTTCTGGGAACTATGGATTAATCCTTTCATACCCTGTGCTTCAGCATTGTTTCCAGAACTTTAAGGTATCATCTACTGATTTGAATTTACATTTTTAAATACATATTTCATATTTTAAGCTTATAAGCTTGCTGCGGGAATTAATTCAAAAGACCATAACATGATAATTGCATGACTTCAGAATACTGTTCCATATTCAAACTTAGCAGTTGAAGCTGATTTGAATTTCAAAGATCAAAACAATTCAATATAAATAGACAATACACAAAGCACAAAATCTTAAGAGAAGCTGCTAAATGGCCAAACAAGTTATAAAACAGATACCATTCAGAACAGTCATAAATTTTCAAAATCTCTTGTATCTTTTAGGTCTCCAGGATGCTGTATTCTCTACTGCTTTTTACATCCTAAAAGTTAATGGTTATTCAGAACAAGGCATTTTCTGGTTAGCAAGGGAATTAGTTATGTTTAGTTGATCTCCTGGTAATCTGTTTTGGAATATTTTCCTTCAAGGCTAAGCTAATCGGTAAACAAAAAATCCTCCTAGCCACCAGCAAAGACTGGAGAGAGCCTTTGTTTTGTGGGAAGGGCTGAATGGCTGCAGCTATGCTCATTTCCTAGGACTCTTGGCAAAGCACTGTAGAAGAGTGCTGCACTGACAGGCAAGAGCTGCTGCTTCAATCCGTTCTCCCAGGGAAGATCAGGAACAAGATGAGTAATGAGAAATGCGTATCTAAGTGAAGCCTTCAGTGCAGAAGGACCGTCTGTGGCAGTCGATGCCTGCACGTTCAGTTATTTATAATCATGCAAACCCTCACAGAATTTCGGACACAGCTTGCTTACAATATTAGAAAAGTTACTCAGGATCTATGATTTATTTTTATTGGTTTTTTTTTTTTTTTTTTAACTTGTACTCGCCAGACGCTGTCTCGCAACGCTACGGCCAGGTCCTTTCTGCCCTTCCTGACACTGACATGGCAAATGTCAAAAGACCAGATCAGGCATGGATAACAGAAACAGCTTTTGAGCTACATGTATCTCGCCAGCTCTCCGCACCAGATGCACGTGCTGTTGTTTTCCCACCTTTCTGAAATATTTTTCCGAAAGTTTTCCCCTCCGCCGCCGGTTTCCCAGAGAGCGTGAGCAGCCCCTCAGCGCGGCAATCCCACCCGACTCCGGCAGCCTGCGCGGGGCCGACCCCACACTCCCGCCCCAGCGGGGCCTGGCCTCCCAGTGGGGGCACTCTCGCTGGCCCGCGGGTGTGTGGGGAGTTTAGTTCCGTTTAGCCTCAGAACACTGCTTAGTCTCAGAATTCCTCTATATTCACCAAAGCTATCTGAAGTTACGCTAACGCACTATTATCAGTTAGTATTTGCCTATCTGCGATGCTGTAAAGGTATCACAAGGACCGAGCACAGGAGCAGCAACACGTGAGGTTCACAGACACGCGATCTAAGCGCACGTAATTTCTCCCTCTTTATCTCTTTAACACTATCGCTGCCTCCCGGGACCCTGACGGTACTGGTGGGACGCTGGTGGCATTGCCGCTGTCCCCTAGGACACCGGGGAGCACTGGGGACACCGGCACAGTCCCCGTCCCCTCACGGCGCCCCGGGGCGCCAGGCGCAGGCACACCCGCCGCGCGCCGCCTACGTGCCTCGCGCCCCGTGCCGCGCGCGGCCGAGGGTGGGGCGGGCCCGAGCAGGGCCGGGCGGGCAGCAGAGCGCGGTCCGTGCACATGCGCAGGCAGCGCTCCCCGGGGCGCGGGGCGGGGTCCCGCTCGCCGCGCGCCGTGCCCCTGTTGGCCGGGGAGCGCGCAGGCGCCGGGGAGCGCTGCCGGCCCCGCCGCCCAGAGGGGCGGGTGCCCGGCGGCGCCGCTCGCTATTGGCGGGGCCGGAGGCTGCGTGCGAGGAGGGCGGGGCGGCGGGCGCGGCCGGGCCATGTGTGCCGGGCGCCGCCGCAGAGCGGCCGCAGCCGCCGCCGGCAGCGCCGCGCCCGCCCGCCCCGGGGAGCGGCGCAGAGCCCGGGAGATGTTCTCGACCTGGGGCTTCCCCTGCGGCCGCCTCCGCCTCGCCGGCTGGGCGGCAGCTCCCCGCTCCGCGCTGTTCTGCCAGCGGGTGACGGCTTCCCCTGGCCCGCCGTGGCTGCCGGTGCTCGGCGGCGCCCACCGGCGCCTGGTCGCTCTCGGCGGGCTGAGCCCCTCCGCGGCGGGGGCCGCGCCGGGCGGGTCGGGGGCGGCGGGGGGCGGGTTCCGGCCGTCGCGGGTGGCGGTGGTGGTGAAGACGACGCGGTATGAGTTCGAGCAGCAGCGGTACCGCTACGCCGGGCTCTCCGAGGAGGACCTGAAGCAGCTGGTGAGCGGCGGGAGGGACCGGCGGTCCCGGCCATCGAGGGCGTTGCCGCCGGGTTGCAGCTGGGTTGGGGGAGTACCCAGGGTGATGCCCTGCTCCGGCGAAGGGTGAGCGGGGTGATGCCCGGCTCCGGCACGCCGCCGGGACGCTGATTCTGAGTATTCCTGAGGCTTTCCCGGGCCTTGGTGGGGCGGAGCCGGCGGCCGTGGAGGTGAGCGGGGTCGCGGCCGCTGTCCCTGCGCTCTGCCCCTGCTGCCGGCGGCTCTGCTTTCCCGCCACCTCCCTCCCCGGGCCCCCGATCCCGATGGAGCCGCCGAGCGGCACCGCCTGGGAGAGGGGCACGAGCCGCGCCGCTGGACATTCGTCGCTTACAGGCTGCCGAGAGATTTGTGTAGTAAGCATGTTTGGGTTTACCCTCGGAGGGATTCCAGAAACCCTCAGCAAACTGCAGTCTGTTTCATGTTGTGTGTGGGATAAAGATTAGAGAAGTGCATGTTGAGTAAAGCATAATGTTGCGAAAAATCCCCTCTGTCTCAGAGCGGAGTGATTCGCATTTCCTCCGTTTTCTTGCCTCACGTCCTCTCTCCATCCTTACGTATTTTCCTCCATCCCGACAGTAAAATATGTCTCAGATGCATTCTTCTTCTTATAGTTTTTAGAAAAGCCTTTTTCTTTAGTCTCTGAGAAACCTATAATGTAAAGGTCCATTATTAAGGTTATACTAAGGAAAGCTATTCTCTCTGAGAGTTGGTATGTGCAGCTAGTGTCTTGTCTTCATCTCCATCATGCTCAGTGACCTCCCCCAATTTTCCCTTTACCCTGTTGCTGTCTCCTTCCAGTGTTCATCTGCCACCGGTGGCCGGAAAGATGGTACCTGCAGGACTGACTTTTGCTGCCAGCAATCTGTGAAGTCCATGCCACGAGCTCATGTTATTAAGCCTTTATTTCGAATAAGTCCATTACATTAATTTGTCCACACAGTAGCTGTGTTTGTCAAGTCTGTCACGTCTTTGTCTCCGACAAATGGAAATATTTTAGATCTCTGTTAATTTTCAAGGTTTGGATTAGATTTGTACACGTGCTTAACTTACGTAGCAAGGACAAATGGCAGCATAGCCTTGGTTTGTAAAGAATTGGGATAAAATGTACAGTATCTACAGCAATGTCTATGCGCTCCAGTTGGCTGTCTACCTCCTGTGGAATTCCTGTCCAGCCATTTTTTACGTGTTTTGTATAGCTCTGAAGTCACGGTTCAACAAGTTTAATGTCAGTCTGTGTTGATTCTTATGTAGGTTTCTGAGGTGTCCCAGTACTTCCTTTCATACCGTGGTTAGAGGAAAAGAAAAGTCTCTCACAGCTCAACTGTAAGATTTTTTTTCTCATTTAGCTTTTTGTGAGAAATTATTTCTTGTTGTTTTGTATAGAGGTTGTCCTCAGTTTGCAGCTAAAGCCTAAAGGAAAAGCAGACTGGGTTTGTTTGGTTACTTTTCCCCAGCTGCTTCTGTACAGGCAGGACTGGGACATTGAATCAATGAACAGCATTACACATCCCTTAAGGTGCTCATGATGGAATGTAGTGGTAGCTGCAGTTTCTTTTCTAATGAGAATGCATATTTTGCATGATTTGTAACCTATATCACTTTAAATATGCATTTTTTTAAAAAGTAACTGTGAACTTGGTGATTATAGTAGTTGCAGAAACACCTTAGAGTTTGTCCTTTTGGAGAAACTTGGAAAAATTCTTGGTACTTTTGACAATTCTAAAATTTCTCCTCTAGGCTTTTTTAAGATCTACCTTTCCCCTTAAAATACTGCCTTGTGAGGAATTGCAGCAATAAAACTTGGTGTCGCCAGGTAGACAAAGCCCAACTTGCCTAACTACATGTGTAGCAATATTGAGTTAAGCTCTTGCTGTATGGGCAGGAATACAAAGATTTGTGCAAGAACACATTGAAAAGATCTTTCAGAATTTTGTTTTTTAAATAGTAAATAAGAGCAAATGAATTATCCTTGCTGCCCATTTCTTAAATTTTTTTAGCTAACTTGTAAAAATTTCTGTATTTGCATTCTGCTGTGACTCTGGTCTCAGATCTTTTTTCCTCAGACCAAGGTAATGGCAGCTTCACTTAATCCGTTATATGGCGGTTCAGAGGACTCTTATCCTCTCTTTGGGGACAGCGATCACTTTGTAGCAGAGTGATTGCTGTGTAGTGTCCTTCCCTGCAGTGCCATTGTGGGCAGCTTGGGAATAGGATGCATTTTGCTTCCTGGTGTTAGCTGCAGTCCACACTCTCTGTGTCTCTGTTTCTCCTGGGAAGACTTTGTAAACTGCTCCAAGGCAGTTGATCTCAGAAATGAGCCCAGACACAGTTTGGGTTTGCAGCTCAGTTGTGTTGAAGGGTCACACAGGAGGCAGGATGGGAGTTGAGTTCACGTGAAAGCTTCACGCTGGATACAGGCAGAGAGTGAAAGCAAACGAGCATAGGAGAGGTTGGTCTCCTTTGGTGCTTGGAGCTGCTGGCTGACTCAGACTTGGTGGTGGTGGGGCTGCATTGCTGAGGCTCAGGTGTTGTCCCTGAAAATAAGCCTTCTGATTTGTTTTAGTATAGCGGAGTCAGTTCTCATGAATTGTAAGATAAACAAGAATCATGTTTGCATTCCTTTATAAAAGATATCACCTGATGGACTTCTCAAGTGACCAGTGGAGATGGAGAGGTGGTAACCTCTCTGCCCAATCTCTGATCACTGTCCAGAAACTTAGATATACGAGGTCAACACTAAACTAAAAACTTCCTTTCTTCTTCTCTGCCTGAGTGCTTGTTGTGTCTGTTACTGTGTGTTTCTATCTGCGTCACAGTAACACTCAGGCTTGGGTGATCCTGGAAGAGGCTTGTGGTTTGAGGGAGCACGATGTGGTCATCCTCAGTCACCAACCTTCAGATATCCAGACACTGGCAGTCTGAAATGCGGAAATTCAATTTTAGGGCAATATTGGAGGCTTAGATTTGAGCAACCATACCTGGGCTTGTTGCCTGCCTGTCGTGAGCAAGAGATGTTTGCAAGTTTCTAGAAGATAACTGATTGTGTGTACCTGGAAACTTCAGATATCAGTATAGCACAATTAATGAAAATTTTGGGTTTAATCAGTTCTGCCTGATCACCAAGACAGGAGACAGGAGCCCTGAGTGTTGCCGTTTCAATCGGTGTGTTTATGTATTAAGACTGAATACGCAGTAAGAAACTTAATGCAGAACTGATGGTGGCTTTGGGCGTGCATCCTCATGAGATGAGATTTGTTTTGTGTTTAAGGAGCCTGAAGATGAATCACTTGAATACACCAATGTGCACTAAAATATGATAGGGATCATAGTATACATCATTATCTATGGTATACACAGTATAAATCACAGTATAAATCACAGTATCCTCCAAGAAGCAGAATACAGGTAATGAAGATGACTGGCTTACATTTCTAATAAGCTGTCAAGGCCCTGGGTACCTGTAGCTTAAACCCTCTGTGGCCATTCTTTTGGACACCAAGTGAGTCGTGTTAGACAAACACTATGAAATGTTGCAAAGTCAAAGCTTCAAGGTCACAATTCCAGAATTCTTTCTCTGTGCAAATAGAGACAGGAGAGGTAAAGAAGCAGTTTAGACAGCAGAAGAGCAGAACTAATGGGGGAGAGAGATGGAGAGCAAGGGCTGTTTTTACAGATCTACTAAACATGCTGGAGTTGATGTGTGAAAGAGGAAATCTCCCATTGCCACTCTTACATGCATATTGCACATGCCTGCTCCAGGCAGTTGGTTTTACCTATCTTGTGGCATATTCTCTTACATGCTTATGAATAATTTGTTAAAATACGTTTATAACTCTACATTAACACATAGAACTATCATAATTAGTCTAATTCTGAATTATTCTGAAAAGTGTAATTAAGTGCTGTGTGTGCTGTTGTACAGGAGAGGGTTTCAGAACCTTTCATTCAGAAGGGAGATTTGAGACCTGTAAAAATGGATTTCTAGTACCACGAAACAAAAATGCTCCAAAATGACCCAGCAATTTTTGAAAAAGTGTTGCATCCATAAATTTTGTGCATCATCTCATGCAATAAGTATTTTTCTTTCCCTTTATAAAATTTAAAGGGATTGTTGGATTTTTTAAATTACCATTTTTAAGTTACCAAATTTAAGTTATACTAATCTTTCTCTCAAGACCCAACAAAAAGTTTGCTTACCAAAAGCCACAGCAATTTGCATTTCTTGTGACCTGGATTACTGGAATTATCATCTAAATATGACTAGTTACAAAAATGAATGATCCAGTCAAAATACTGAAGGCTATTTCATGTTCTGCTTATTTCAGTCTCAGTAAATTCATGGAAAGGAAGCAATGTTGTTGTCCTTATGTAAACTAGGAGAATATAATGCCTCGGTAAGAGATAAAACTCATTTTCTGACTTTTGGTTTTTGTTTTGTTGATGTGCAAATGTGATAAGCTGCTGACTTCTCACAGCGAGCTGTAAGGTATTTAGGAAAGATGGACAATTTCCCTGTCTGAACACATTTCATACACAGTTCTAATTATCTCTGAAAATGTCTTGTCATATGAAAACTTTCATTTGTCTTGGTCTTAACTGGAAGGAAGTTGCTCAGTGTGGACTAGAGTTGATATTCTGCTGCGGCTGGTTTATGTGTCTTTGGAGGAGGGAGAGCACGTTGGAGGTTTGGCTCTGTTTCATCTGTTTTAGACCACTGCAGCTGATTGCTAGGGGTGGTAATGTGTGATGTGAAGTTCATACAGCTTTATTAAAAACTGGTGTCTGGTTAGGGAAGAGGTAACCTGTTGTCTTCAGGGGAGGCAATATCCTCCAACCTGTTGTTGGAGTACAGTGTCTCCCCTGAAAAAGGCCAATGTGAACTTTGGATGTGTACAGCACCAGTTGTTGCTAGCCTGTGCAGTAAAGTTTTCATGTCTCTTAGAAAATTCCCTCTTGTGGGAAATGAAGTGTTTTACCTTTAACTCGATAGGTGATGGATTTTTGGTTTTAATTACAGAAAAATTATTTGCTTTTTTTACATTAAGTGATGAAAGATACCCTTTCAGTATCACTTTTGAATTGCTTTTCCTAGGTACTAGTGTTGCAACCTGTAGGTTCGCAACTCTCATACCACTACCCAAAGATATGGTTTTGGAAAATAACCAGGTATTTTCTTCTTAGATTTCTGGTTTAGAAGACTGCACTTCAATACTGATCCCTGTGATCCTCTTGAACACTTACTTAGAAAGTGCTACTCAGATATTTTCAGAACACTGGGATTTTTGCAAATGTAAGGAAGGCAGCAGAATGAAAAAGCAATAGGCAAATTTCAAAGTTCGACTGAATTCTGATTTTAAGATGAAATCTGGTAATTCAGCAGACAGCTAAAACCAAGTTGCTTTTCTGAAAAATCAGTATTAGGGCATTTGACCCCGTGTCTGCTTGTGGATCCAGATGTACAGGATATATTCCATGGTAGTATCTTCCATAATGAATGAGGTGATACTGTGAAGTTTTTCATTGTTCTATTGAATTCTTACCTTGTAATGTGAATTTTTCAGTAGGTGTTCTTTTATGGAGCACATAGTTTTTTAAAGCTGTTAGGACTACTGTTATTTGCCTTATCCTGAAATGAGGGAGAAGTACTAACTCTCTAGTTTAGTGAATTGAAGCATACAGAATTCAAGACACAGGTTATATTCACCTAGGATTATATAAAGCTAAACACATTGTTTTCAGAAATGAAATTTTTGAACTAATCCACTGGAAACTCAGATGGGTGCAAATACTTTTCAAGTTTTACAAACATAGTGTGTGTTTATCTTTATCTTTGAAATTTGATATATTTGCATCAGTGTTAAGTCACTTTACTTGCATCTGCTTTATTAAAAAGTTCCTCCTGTGTTGTTGTTATAAGAGGGATCTGAAAAATGATGGAGACACTTAAATGCAATGTAGTAATTATTTTTCCATAAAATTTGTTTTTCTGGTACACCATTCAAGTATACTCAGTCGCATATAGCATATAGATATAAAAATAGGGCATTTTAATATAATTCAGCTAAATTAAACTTCTGGGACTTTATACAGCTGAAGAAGGCTGCTTCTTGGAAGTGACTTTACTGCTGCTTTTAAGTATTTCATTAGTTGTGATTTACATTATCATGTCAGTTTGTGCTGAATTTATGAGAATGATTGAATTGCCCAGATTGCACAGGTTCTCTAGAAATCTGTTATTGCAGAAAATCTGTTACCACTGTTTATAGTTAATGCAACAATTTGCTCTGCATTAGCCTTTGAATTGCAAGCCACTGTTTTTATTCTTCAGATGTGGTTAAAATTACAATAATGCTTTAATGTGGTGGATGAACAATTAGAAATTGTTCTAATGGTAGATTAACATTAGAAAACAGTTACTGGCATTTTAACTTTTGTTCATGTATACATGAAACTATTGCCCTAAAGCAGCATTTCTGTAAAACTTTAAGAACATGATGTTGCAAGTGAAGTCAGCTGTTACAGAAATAATGGTGTATAAAATGCTACAATATCTATAGTTCAGTCATTATTCTACAGGAGATGCATTAGTCTACAGCAGCATTGGAAGACCTGTGGTGACTGCGTAATGAAAGTGAGGAGTCTTAATTACTGAAGAAAAAAGTGAGGAAAATATAAGGAAAAGAATATTCCTAGCTAAAATAGCCCACTGGACTGCTGCAGTATGAGGGTGATAAAACAAACTTGTAGAAACATAGCAAGTAGCCAGGAACAATATCGGGAAAAATACTGAGCAATTGACAGCAGGTTAGTAAATCAGTCAATAGTGCTGGTCAGGCAACTCCAGCCTTCTTGCCTTTCTTGTGTGATGAGTACTGACTTACTGCATCAGTTAACTTAACACACTTTTTTAAAAGCAAGTGGCTAGAGGCCTGTATAATACGTGGTAATCCATACTGGGAAGGGAGGAGGAATTGGATTTAATGCTGTAACTAGCAACTCAACAGTTGTTTGTTTTGGAAAACTTGATTCCTGTTCACGGCCTTATGGAAAACTTAAACTTGAGCCTTGGTACTTCTGATCTACAATAGTAGTTTGTTTCAAGGAACCTGGTTGGTTTCTCTGGTGCTTCACTTAAAGCAAATACTCATTATTAAAGGCTTTCTGTAAACAATGCATTGCCTATGTGGATTGGATTTTTTAGCTATTAAATTATCAGAAGCCAGTGCATTTTAAGCTCCCTCAGGACCTGCAGCTGCTCACTGAGACTGGTTGTGAGGTTCACTTTAGAGAGGGTTTCAGAGCATTTGTGCGAGTCATTTGTGAATGAGCAGGACTGCAGGCCCTTAAAGAAGCTGGGTGTCCCAGAATTGGTTAATCTGCTGGTCCCCCAAACATAATTCTACAGAAACCTGTGCTATTGATAGCAAGAGGTTGAGTGTATTGGGTTTGTGTGGCCAGATTTTGATAGTGAGGATGACTACAGGTGTGGCTTCTGTAAGAAGCTGCCAGAAACTTCCCCCATGTCTGACAGCTGATGCCAGATGGATCCAAGATGGACCCTCACTGGCACAAGTCAAGTCATTTACAGGTGGTAGTGTAACTCGGTTAGTAACATATTTAAGAGGGGGAAAAGTATTACTTATAAAAGTAATTGCCCTCAGAGGGGAGAGCTGTGAGAGGCACAGCTCTGCAGACACAAGGTGGGTGAAAGGAGGAAGGACAGGTGGTGCTCCAGATATCAGAGCAGATATTCCCCTGGTGAGGCAACTGTGCCTCTGCAGCCCCTGGGGTCCATGGGGGAGCAGAGATCCACCTGCAGCCCCTGGAGGAGCCCACAGTGGAGCAAGGTGATGCCATCAAAGGAGGCTGTGACCCCATGGGAAGCCCGTGCTGGAGCAGGCTCCAGGCAGGACCTGTGACCTCACCCCACAAGGGACCCACGGGGAGCAGCCTGTTCCTGAGGGACTGCACCTTGTGGAGGCAACCCAAACTGGAGCAGTTTGTGGAGAGCTGCAGCCCATGGGAAAGAAAGACTTACTCTGGAGAAGTTTTTGAAAATTTATCTCCCATCGGAGAGCCCTCAGGCTGGAGCAGGGGAAAGAACTCCTCCACTTGAGCAGTGCCCAAAACAACTTGAGATGAACTGACTCTATCCCCCATGTTCATGTCCTGTTTCACTGAGCGGGGAGGAGAGCTGGGACAAATGGAGGGATAGAGGGGAAGGTGTTTTTAAGATTTATTTTCTTCTCATTATCCTGCCCTGATTTTGATTCGTAATAAATTCAGTTCGTTTCCCAAAGATGAGTCTGTTTAGTCTGTGATGATAACTGGTGAGTAATCTCTCATCTTTACCTCAACTCGTGAGCCTTTCCTTATGTTTTCTCTTCCCTAACTCACTTTGAAGGGGTGTGATAAGAGAAGCTGTGGTGGGCACCTGGCATCCAGTCAGTCAGGGTCAAAATGCTACATCAAGCCAGTGACTTATCAATAAACTTGGCATTTTTCAATAAATACTTAAATGTGACAATTTTTTTTTTCTAAATATGGTTGCCTTACTGTCATGAGTCTTTATCTATAGCCAAACCATATGCATTTACTATTTCTAGTGCAAGGAAAATTGGACCACACTTCCTCTTTTAAAAAGTTGGGCAACTTCTGTGAAAGGAGGGATATTAAAGATATCAGCCTGTCTTCATGAGAGAGGTTCTCCAGCCCTCTGATCATCTTTGTGTCCTTCCACTGGACTCCCTCCAGCAGTCCCTGTCCCTCCTGTGCTGGCCCCAGCTCTGGATGCAGTGCTCCAGGTGGGTCTCAGCAGAGCAGAGGGGCAGAATCCCCTCCCTGCCCTGCTGCCCACGGGGGATCTAGATGCAGTCTGGGGTGTCTTTCTGGGCTGTGAGCTCACATTGCAGAGCCATGTCCAGCTGTTCTTTCACCAACAACTTCCAGTCTTTCTCCATGGCTGCTCTCAATCCCTTCATCCCGCAGCCAGAATTGATATTGCCACAACCCAGGTGCAGCCCCAGCATTTGGCCTTGTTGAATTTTATGAGGTTTATGCAGACCCACCACCCTCCAGCCTATCAGCTGCACCTCATGTCTTGGTTTTGTCAGCACACTTGCTGTCACTGCTGTGAATAGAGCAGTTGAAATTCACAAGTGGTGCTTGTTTTCTGCTATAAATTGAGGGTAGGAGTGTCGTCCTGCGATTACCGTGAAAGTTAACGTCATGTCCAAACCTGGGTATCTGTTGCGTACAGCCACTAAATTCAGCTCCCCCATTAGTTCTAGCTTATGGCTGATAAAACCACCAACCATTCAGAGTTGTGGTTCAAGCTTGATGTGCCTGTCCTGGCAGACCCTTTTCTGTTGTACAGATGAAATGTGTGTCCAAGGTATAAATTTATGTTGGGCAAGTTCTGCTAAGGCTAGCTGCTTTATCTGTTTTGTTGTTGGCATTTTATTATCTAAGATTCAGAAGCTGAACCATGCTTTAATCCCATGTACTTGTATGTGGATTATTTTTACATTTTGAAATGAAGAAGCTTAATAATTGATTTGAGCTCCTAAGAAATCCAAAAGTTTAGTGTGTCCTGACCTGTGAGGAAAACTGCATTTGTTTTTAGCATGACAAATCAAGCTTTGTCTTAACACTAGAACATAGGATAACTACTTGCCTGTAGATTGACAGACTTTGATAATTAAGGAAGTTTTAAGTGCAAGTCAAGTTCAGTCAGGAAAGCTAAGAGAAGTGTATGGCTTGAAACCTGTCCTATATTCAAAGCTGTTTCTAGTTCAGAACTTAATGTATTGAGAAAAATATTTTTTCTATTTGTCTGTCAAAAACTTGTTTCTTTTAAAGCAGAACAAAACTGAACACTAACTTCAGCTATACTTGGGACATGTGGTTAAATCTCAAGAGACAGTTTCTGAAAATACAGGTCTTGAAGTGCCATACTCTGCCTAGAAACAGATTGTTATGTTAGTGCTCATTGTATTTTTGTCTTTAGGTTAAAATTCAGGTTTTTTCTATTCAGCTTTTGTTCTCTAAATCTGTTTGTATTGTTTGGTGGTTCTGTAGAAATGAGGTAGATTGTAAAGCAGTGATCTGTTCTTGTTTTCCATCTGGGGTGCATGTGTGGGCAAGTTCATTGTGGAAATTTCAGAGAGTAATTGTTTCTAGATCTATGCTTTTTGTTGTTGTTAAGAATTTTTTCTTTTTTTTTTTTTTTTCCTCTTCTTTCTAGTCTGACATTTAGTTTAACTCCCAAATGACCATAAGCAGTCATAAAACAAGGGATTGGTACACTGTGACATTAACTCCACCCTGGTGTAGTTTAAGGCTGCATGAAGATTAGTGCTGTAAATTAAGCATTAGCCTAGTAATGAGAATATATATGCATTCATATAAGGCCAAACTACATCTGAAAAGTTACATTTAATCTTACTGGACAAGTCTAGAGGAGGGTCACAAAGATGATCATGGGGCTGGAGCACTTCTCTTGTGAGGACAAGACAATTTGAACTGTTCAATCTTGAGAAGATGAAGCTCTGAGAAGAGCTTATGCACCTTCTAGTATGTGATGGGGCTTTACAGGAAAGCCGAAGAGGGACCTTGTCCTGGAATGTATTTATAGGATGAAGGGAATGAATGGTTTTAAGCTGAAAGAGAGAAGATACAGCTTAGCTGTTAGGAAGAAATTCTGTACTGTGAAGGTGGTGGTGAGGCTCTGGCACAGGTTGCCCAGAGAACTTGTGAATGCACAATCCCACAAAGCGTTCCAGTCCGGACTAGTTGGAGCTTTAAGCAGCCTGGTCTAGTGGAAGGCGTTCCTGTGTAGAACAGGGTGGCTGGAGCCAGATGATCTTTCAGGTCCCTTCCAACCCAGATCACTGTGGTTCTATTAGGACGAGATGCAGAAGGTGCTCAGTTGACAAATTCACTCCTGACAATATCCACGTTACTGTTTTGTGAGAATATACTTTTTTATCCTAATGCTTAATGAGCAATGCCTGTGGGACTCAGCTATGGCTTTTCCCATTTTCTAAATCAAAGTTCATAATCCACATATGAAGACAACATTGGGTATTCTGATGTTACTTGGCATTTTGTTGGCTTCTGTATTTGCATCTAGAAGCCCTGTCCTTGGTGTGCAGCATTGTTCCTGCAGGGCAAACATTAGTAAAGGACAGCAGACCCAGAGCTTGAGGTGGGACATGGGTGAGCCAGAGGTGCAGGCTGAGACTACAGAAGGAAGGCAGACAAGCAAAAAAGTCCCTTGAATAAATGACTATTAGAGAAACTTCATGAAAAAAATTATCCTTTCCTTAAAGGGTCAGGCCAGGATATTCAAGAAGAGCAATTCTTAGATATTTGATTTAGACCTTTTCTCTTTCAATCTAAGGAAAAATAGCTCCATTCATAGGAAATGTTCTGCTCCCCTGAGTACATTTTCTACTACAAGCTCTTCTGGCAGCCTGCTTTGCATTGCATTTCTGCTGTGAGTTTGAAGACTACTGCTGAAGTAGTGCCTGAGTGTATTTTTGTCCAGTTTGTCTTTTGTAGTCTGGTTTTCTAGACTTGAGGTTTCTGAGTTTCTGAACTCAGTTTCTTCGTGGTGTTTTGGTTTAAGGAGACCTTGTTCTCACAGACTTGACATAAACATCCCAAGTGTTATTGTAACGAGAGTGATGTTTTGGATTTTTTTCTGTAGGATGGACTTGTCTCTATCCATCGGTTTGGGCCAATGGGAAGAAGAGTTCTGGCACTCTTCTAACCAATGAGAGTGGCCTGTTCTAAAAGGTATATAAGGAGGGCAATTGTTTTAATAAAGTAGAGTCAGATACAGTTTTTATAACGAGGTCTCATGTTGTCTGTTCATCGCCCACAGCGACAGTCTTTATTTTCATATGCTAATGTACTTTTTGCTAGAATAGCTCTTGTATATATATATTCATGCATTTTATTTTGTGTGGTATTAAAGTCAGATTAACAGGCCTAATTGTAAATCAGAGCTTCCTCCAAAGGAAGAGGAGCTCGAGAGTTGTCTTCATGCAGACTCTAATACCTCTGTGCCTTTTTGAGAGCCAGTTGACAAAACCCAAGCCTGGTATAGGTTTGGGAGCCTGTCTGATGATTTGGCTCGGGAGCTAGGCTGTTCTTGTGCTGTCTGTACATCCTAAGTGTCTTCAGCTCTCTTCAGGGAGGTGATCATGCTGACAGCATCTGGACTGCCTGATCTCTGCCTTCATCTCTTTTGAATAAAAAGGAGATGCTGGTCTCAGTTTGGTCTTACACTTTGCCTTATGTGCAGACCTCTTTCCGTCAGCAGCATTTGTCATAGTTTTAGTGTGGCACTCAGGTGCCGGATATGAGGCAGGAGCAGAGGCAGTGAAATACAGGTATGTCTGTCTGAAGGTTAGGAGACACCTTTTCACTGTGAGGGTGACTGGACACTGGCACAATTTCCCCAGAGATGTGGTAGAGGCTCCATCTGTGAAGGTCTTCTAAAGCCATCCAGATCTGGACAGGTGGATTCAGGTGGCCCTGCTTGAGCTTGGGGTTGCACCAGAGGACCTCCAGAGGTCCACTCTAGCTCAGCCACTCTGGTTCTGTGTGTCTGACCACAAGGACTGTAGGCACTTCTCTGGTTCTTCAGAGCAGTTGAGTGAGAGCAGATGATTAGCATTCCTGTTGGAGATACCTGACTGTGGTTAGGCTCAGTCAGGCTTCCCCTTTGTGAGTTCTTAGATGAATGAATTTGCAAGTTACTAATCTCTGAGCACAGAGAGATGAGGCTGGAGATGAAAAGACTTGTAATCTCTGGAGCCTTTTGCAAATCAGGACAATTGATTAACTCTGTAGATGTAGACTAGCCATTTAAACTAAAGGCCCTAATTTTTCATTTTTCTTGCTTAGTAATGTGTGCTTGTACTAGAGCTAAATTCAAAGAGGAAATCTACACTTTCAGTGTGTTTTCTACAGTGCTGCTGAAATGGTTCATCCAGTTGTCAGAATACTAATAGTTTATTTGCTGAGCAACTTCTGTTTTCTGAAGCTGTTGATGAAATAATTTATCTCAGCTGTGGCAAATGTAAGTTACAGAACAGACTGTTCCATAGCAATGGCACTACCTGTACCTGTCCTTCCTGGTGATGCCATGGAAATATTAGCTGTTGGCTTACCACTGATGTTGGTGGCTCAAAAACTTGAAAATGATCACACAGATAAATATTACATTGTTATTGTTCTGAGATAAAAGATCTCTTCCAGCAAGTAGAAAGATAGCATGCTGACAAATTAGCCAAATAAATGAGTAACATAAAATTGCAAGATGGAGTTTGTGGTTTCTATTTTGTTTGGAACTAACAGCAGCCTGAAAAAAGTGTGCTGCTGCAGCAGTCTGCTTGTCAGGTCTTGTTTCATTTGCAGCAGATACTTCAAGAGGAACCATGATAATGGTGATTTGTTTGGAAATTGTTTGATTGTGGATTTCTTGTTCTTGTGGTAAAGCAAGATCAATTTGTGCTTCAAACGCACAACTGAAAATTCTTTTAACAAATCAGACCTGTGGTGCTCAGTAGCAGATGTCTGTCGGAGGCAAATACCTCCTTATTTCCTGTCTGCCTTTTCCTTCCCCCTCCAAGTGGATGATGGTAGGCTGAGAGCAGACCCAGCAACGGGCAGTGCTATAACTAGCATAGCCCTGTGTAATCTTTCCTGCCACAGAGCCCATAGGGACATCATTCAAGTTCCCAGTGTAGCAGCATGAACTCTACAGAACCAGGAGGTGTCTGGAGTGCACAGGCATTGTAGCTCAGTTATAGAAACAAAGGGTTTAAGCGTGTGAGGCAGTTAATGGGGCATAACGCCCAGTGTCCCAAGAAATCAAAGTGAGCAAGTTTGAAAAAATAACCTGCAATATTTTTCTGGATGTTTTCTGACCATCCACATGCCTGTGTCTGTGTGTGATCACGCATAGCTGGCAGGCAGCTACTCCCACTTTCTTTCTTTAGTGTTGTTGATGTATCCAGGCAGCCAGTGAGTCTCTTTTGGAAGTGGTTTCCTGATCCCAGCTATAAGGCCATCTGAAGATTTTGTTCCTGCTAATTGTAAATACACTGAGTGGAACAGCAATGCAGTTCCAGAGCAGCCAATTACATTCTTTTCTATAACTTCTTTGGTGCTGAGTCTATCTTACATGCTTAGCTCATCATTGGATTTCTTGACATGAACAGGTCTCAGATGAATAAAGATTTCATTTCCTGGGTATTGGATTGTGGTTGACTTCAGTTGTCATATCCTGACAGTCCTCTCCTCTTCTCTCTGGAGCTGAGAAGACTATGAAAATGGGATTAGACAGGGCTGTCTGGCACCACTTTCTCTTGGAATGGTATAAAACTTTGAATAAAGGCACTTGAATAAATTTCTGGAAGTGCCTGTTTAGAGCTTCTGGCACAGATGAATTCCTCTACACAATCTCTAGGAGAAGTTCTGTTTCTGTGCTGATAAATGGGTTTTAACTATTCAGGGAAAAGGAAACAGTGATAGTATAATTCTAGATTAATTCAGGCTAGAAGGAGCATCAGGAGTCTGCTGCTCAAAGCAGGATCCACTTTCATTATCAATGTATTTATAGACTCCTTTTGCTTAACATCCTTTGCACTCTCTTTCACTTTCATTATCTCCATGCACACGCATATTTGGCAGTATCAGCCCCAGAGGAGGGCCCCCATTGCCAAATAAGATAAAAAACGAATGGTAGCTGAATTACTTGCACAAAAACTTGACGCAAAACTAATCTGGAACAAGTAATCTCACCTGCCTGCTTATGAGTGCAAAACGTTTCCATGGTCTGAAGAGTGTGTTGAGATTAAATATTAAAATTCTGCGGTTTCCAGGAAGGATGAGACTAGAATGCACCCGCACAGTTTGTCTTGTAATTGTTATCAACTTGTTCGAAAAATTGGTGCATAATCCAGGGAACAGTATTAAAGGTAGGAGGCAGATTGTCCTTAAGCTTTTTTTTGATGCAGAGAATGTGTCACCTTTGTCAGCACTTGGCAGTCTTCCATTTTAGCTCAAAAACAATTTGAAGGGCAATGCTGTAGGTATTTCAGGCTGTTTTCTTAACTGTCATTCCTGTTGCTTTTTCTATTTGTCTTCTCTGCAGTACCATTTTGAGCTAACTGGGTGCTTCAGCACATGGTAGAAGTATAGTTAGTGTAACAGTATGGATTCATGTACAGTTGACAGCTGGATTCAAATCAGCTGGCAGATTCAGGAGGAGCAAAGTGTGAAGTTGCTTGGAAGTCAGTGTAGTATGCTTTTCTGCATATTTGTGTAGTCAGTGATTCTTGACTGCTGTGGCCATTTGATTCATTTAATGAACTAGTCAATATAACCTGGCTGCAGTGTATATAGAAATGTAATTAATGGAAGGCTTATAAAAATGTATCTCTGCTGGAAGAAAGGACATGCTTTGTTTATAGCTTCTATTTGCATTGCTCCAAGAGTGCTTACTGTACTTCTACAGAAACCATTTGTTTCTTACAGCTTGCCTTGAAGGGATCTAACTATGCTGGTCTGCTGGAACGGCATCGCATTCATACAAAAAACGTGGAGCATCTTGTAGACAGCTTACGGTAAGAATGCGTGGATATCAAGGATTTCAGAAACAGTGCAAATGTCTGTGGATTGTGTGAAATAAAAGGGAGCCTCATGTTACAAGTGCTAATAAAATAGGAGTCCTGAAAAGAGAGTTGTGCAGATGAACAGTCATTTCTGAAAGAACCGTCCTGTGAACTGGCTCAGGTCCGTTGGCTGGTACATTGTATTGCCGTCTTGAAAGTGTACAGGATTTGTGCGTCAAATGTTTTTAAGCCAAATATGACTGTAATTACTCCTTAGCTGCATGACAGCTTTCCGGAAGGCTGTGACAAGGAGCAATACAGCACAGAATTCAGACTTTTTCTGAACTTTCCAGGAACGAAAAGATAGAAGTTCGCCTTGTTAAGCGTCGAGAGTATAACGAAGAGACAGTTCGGTGGGCAGATGCTGTTATATCAGCAGGAGGTATGCCTTTATAGAAGGGAAGTATTTGTTTCAGTATGTTTTAATAGATATATTTCTCAAGAATACTTTGCAGTGTTTGAAGCAACTGGAAATATGCACATTCTGAAAAGAAATTGCTAATCTAATTGTCAGAAAATCTGACAAAAAACAGTGGTCATGACCATCTTGTCTACCTCTAGTATCTAAAATTGTAGGCCATGGAAGTGAATCCCAGTGCATGGTCACTAGAAAAGTTTTTCATGTGTGAAACCATATAAACTATGGAATTTACTATAGTTTTCAACTAAAGAGGATAAAATGCTTGATGTCATATAATTTTATATAGCCCTAAAACCTACGTATTGTTTTTTGGGATGTGAGGTGTAGACTAACATACTACCTCATGGTCCCCTTGCTCAAACTGTCTTTCTTGCTTTTACACTTAATCCAGTGACTGGCATATCAAGTTGGATGGTACAGGTAAAAGTCTGCAGCTTCTGAGCATCTTGTGCCACTGATCAGTGTTTTCCAGATGAACCAACAGAGCAATTAACCTGATTGTTTATTTTTAATATTGGATTGCAGCAGGTCATTCATTGTTACTTTTTTGGATATGCTGCAAGTACAGCATTGTGTTGCTGGGCTCTGACATAGTGTTCACTCATCTGTGGCAAACAGGCTTGACCACAGCTTTGTCTCTTCCCACTAGTTTCTCTCTTTCTCCCCACCTTGCCCTTAGGTACTGATCACCATGAAGAACAGGTAGATAGGTTTATTCCTGGAGCATCCTATTACACTCTTGTAGTTTTCAAAGAACTTTTTTAAAGTGCCAGTTTGTGGCAAAATTTTTCATGGTTGAGTCAAGCAGCTGGGAAGTGATACATCTGAGGTTTTCAGAGCTTATGTCTTCGTGCTGTTCAGAGCTTATATCTTCGTACAAAGATTGAATGGGGTCAAAGTTTTCTTTCTGTTTAACAGACAGGGAAAAAAATACCAATATCTGGAGAAACCAGTACATTTAAAGATTTCTACTTCCGACAATTCTACTTACCTAAGACTTCTTTTACAAGTGTATCTATTTGGGGCCAAATAAGACCTTTAAATTGCCTTTTAGGAGGACAACTGGGGCGAAGCTAAAGTCATTGTGTTTATGTGGTTGGCAGTAACATTTGGTTTTGTTTCCTGTCTCCTGTGGCTTTGTTTAGCAATACTTTCTAAATTTACTTCTGTTAAAGAATTTCTCTTACCTGCTGATAAATGTACAGATATTTCCATAACTCTTTTTTGAAGCTTGCTTCTGCCACATTCAATTGCCTGGGCATGTATAGCTGTCATATAAGTTGTACTTTTTCCCCATTGTGTTTGCCATCTTGAATTCAGTTGTCACTACTTCTGTTTGGTAAGGTGTCAGTAGTTTTGTCCCATTGTATTTTTGTCCAGCTTGCCTGATTTGTTGTTGATATAAACGCACATAATGCTAATGCTGGAGTACATTCTGTTTGGGCTACTAAAATGTGAAGTAAAACTAACTTTTGATTTTTTTTTTTTTATCTGTAGGTGATGGTACAATGTTGTTGGCAGCCAGTAAGGTTTTTGATAAATTTAAACCAGTCATCGGAATAAATACTGATCCTGAAAGGTACAAAACATATTTGGGAAAGCAATGCTTTATTTAATACTAGGCACACTGCATCTGTTTTCATGGTCCATGAGGCATACCAGTAGCATTTGGCAGCATGAATGTCTGTTTTAGTGGGTTGTAGATACCAAGGGAATCTGTTTTGTTTTTTTTTTCTTAGAAAAGTTTCCACAGGAAGATATCCTGTCTTATCTGAGTGGGCATTAAACAGTATTGGACAACCATTACTGTGTTACACTGCCACAAATGTTCTCCTACACTAGTGCAACAGCACTTGTGCTAGTTAACTTGGATTACTAACTAGAAGTTTGAGGCTAGAGATGGCAGTATAGAACTTAGGAAGAAGGACTTGGTGAAAGCATCTAAGTGTGGTGCTCAGAAACTTAAATTCCTTGTGAAGAATGTGTATCCATGGAGCCTCATGTGAAGAAGTTTGCTGTGGTTTCTTAATGTAAACTATGAGATACCTCAGAAAACTCAATCTCCTGAGCCAATTGTTGACACGTAGCTGTCCTATTATAAACTCTGCACAAGCTGCACCCACCTGCCCACATCAGTCTTACAGCTCAGTGTATGCAGTGTATTAGCACTGCTTGGTTGGTATAACCTTCAAATGGCTGGCAAGTGAAACTCAGAATTCACCAAGGCTCTGCCTGCTGAGAAGAGCAGATTTCTGCTTTTGATATTGACAGTAAATTTATTTCTGGTACATGAAGTGGTGGTAAAAAGGTTTAATTCCTTCAATACCTTCTCTTCCAAAACTTTTTCAAATGTTTTTAGCAGCTATTCTGCATTATCAAGCCTGTCTAGTAGGGTTCAAATAACAAGTGCCTTCAAATTGTCTCCTATTACTCGTGGAAGGGTGCAGTATTTAGTCTTCTAGTTTTGACATGAGATTTTGATCTTAGCCATGTTGCTTAGCTCTTCATGTTGCTAACTTGTAAGTGAAGGAAGTTTTTTTTCTCACCTGCCAGGTTTATTAAGCTTAAATTGCTTGCCTAGAATGATGATGACAAGGACTATGTTATGTTTATATACTCCTGCAGGATTATTAGCTGAACAGACAGTTTTTAGGGGAAATATGGGAGAAATACCCTGCCTCAAGACACACAGGCTCTAGGAGTTGAGAGCAGTGTGTTGTTGCAGATGTAGTACTGTGCAAGAATAGTAGGCATTCAAAAAGGTCTAAGAAGTGTAGCTTTGCTAGATGTAAAACATAGGGAGATTTGTTTTGTTTTGTTTTTGAAAGGTACCAAATCTGAACAGTAATACTGTCATTTTCATTGTCATTTCTTGCTACCAGATCAGAAGGTCACCTGTGCTTGCCTGTGAGATACACACATTCATTTCCTGAAGCATTACAGAAGCTTTATCGTGGTGAGTTCAGGTAGGATTCATTGATTTTAGGTTTTCAAAAACATAGAGGGATTGGAAAACACCTAATTATGTGCAATTCCTAAGGAGCAGGTGAAGCTTAGTAAAATCTTAATGGCTCAAATTGTGTATTCTCTGTAGATGTTTATAATGTTGGAAAATGAGTCTTTGGTCAAGAGTGAGACTGGAATACAAATGATAAAACTGACTGCCTATTCCAGCAAAAAGTTTTCTGGTATGATCTGCAATAATTGTTTTTTACTTGTGACTTAACCAAATTCATAAATGAGGAACTTCATTCTTGTAAGGGGTATATTGGTTTATGTATTTTAGGACTGTCCTAATTTAGGGAAAATTTCGGAGGAAACTTTTGAAGTGGTCTCCACCAGAAAGTAAATCCGAGCTGCCCCTCCCACAACAGGTTCAGGAGGTAAATCTCCTTTGCGTAAAATGGAAAAAAACTGTTTATTTAACAAGCAAAATACTCACAAACATAAAAAAAAAAAAAAAAAAAATAATAATATGAAACAATGGAACCTCTTGCTGTTCTGAAGAGATGGCCAATTCAGAGACAGTCCGTGTCCTCGGGTGTAGCTCGGCTCGCTGAGTCTCTTATCAGTCCCTGCTGCGCTGGAAATGCCGCGTCCCGAGCCCCGGCGGGCCACGGGCGGGAGCTCCCTGTGTCCGTCTGGGCTTTCAGTCCAGAGCAGGTTTGAACAGTTCCAAGAAAAAGAAAAGCCACAGTCCGGGGAACTTCTCTGCCTCGGCTAGCTACAAACTAACTAAAGGCCAAGCAGAGCTGTGTCCCGCTGTGGGAGCTGCGGAGAGCGGAGCCGGTGGGAGAGGTGGGGCAGCGAGGGCAGCGCCCGCAGGGAGCGGCGCTGCTGCGGCTGACCCTGCGCGCTCGGAACCCGCCCGACAGTGCGGAACGCGGTGTCCGGCATAGACAGAACACACCATTGGGGATACAAGCATCAGAAAGTCACCCCAGGACGAGGACTCGAAAACGTGTAGGACAGTGATGGCCATAAGAGTAGCAGCTAATGAAACATACAGTTAGGAAATGGTGTGTTGCATCTGGGGTTTTGGTGATTGAGATAAAGTGGCTTAAATTTTGTTAACAGATTAGTGTAAGGCAAAACATTTCTTCATGATGACTATAGTTTGATATTTTCAGTACTAGATATTCTTAAAATAGAATAATCTCACTTGTTTTAAAAAGAAACAAGCTGAATTTTAAAGGACAGACTAGGGAAGAGTTTTTAATAACTACTGAAGAAGAGACATTGTTCTGTAATGTAGCTATGCAGAATATTTTTGTGTTGACAAACCATCAAATGGAAATCAGCCACTCATGTGAATGTATATAGCAATTGATTTTTGTTTATACTTCTAGCATATTAAATTTGTTACTTAGAGTGTAGCTATATTTGTGCTATAGAAAAGTTCTGAAATTAAATTAATTCAGTTGCCAGGGTAAATAACTGAAGGAGTTTCAATATGTATTGCTAAAGCAACAGGTACTTTCAACTCACATATTCTAAGATTTACAAAACAGAAGCTTTTTAGTCTCCATCATTCTAACTTGCTGAAGTAAAACTCAATATTTCTTATTCAGATAACCTCCCTTGACATTTGGCAATTTTGATGTTTTGTCGGAAACAAAATTATATTTTTGTTGCTGACACTCCTGTTACTGCTCATTATGGAGCTGAAACCAGACTAAAGTATTTCTCTAATTATTTTTTCTGAAATATAGGAACTTTATTCTTAAGCCAGCATGTGAGCAGGTATTTCATTTGAGAGTTTTTAGGTTTGGCCCTAAGTGAACTTTGGAACTGGTGGGTAACTGAATCCTTGTCTGGAAAGGCTTCTGGTATCTTGGAGCTGTAGTGGATGGTGTGTTGCCAGAAACTGGAAAACGACAATTGTTTCTTCTTATCCCTGATGTATCAGTCAGTGCAACAATCAGTATTAACATGGATCTTGTAATCCACGAGTCAGCCAGCATTATTGATTTTTAAAGGATAAACTATATTAGGCTACCCATGTTTTTTATCTTGGTTGTCATTGGTGTAGCAGGTTATCAGAATAGGGGTATTAATAGGGGTACAGTCCCATTTTCTAATTTTGTAGGGATGTGACATGTTCTACCATGAGCATTGTAAAGGAGGCTAGTGTAGTGATACTCACTGCATGCTTTCTGCATGACTACCTAAAAGCATACTTAAATTTAAGGGCAGATAGGATGTGTAAATGAGGCTCTATAAAGATGATGATGAAAAATTAGCAATGTAGTTATATAAAGCATAAGTCTCTTGTAATTTTAGGAAAAACTGGTTACTGTCACCTGAATATCAACTGTATGAGCAGGGAAAAGATGTGCTCATAATACTCTTGTGATTTGCTTTCTTAGTCAAAACTATTGCTATTTTGTTTTATGAAATATTTTTAGGTTGTAAGAGGAAAAGGAATTGCTGTCTCTAGGGGAAAAATTAAAAAATATGAATGTTGTAAAGATGGCTTTTATTTCCTCCTTATGCTTCAAATGAATTCTTAAGCACCCTAAATTCCCAGGCCTGGAGGAATTGTTAAAATGAGAGGATACTTGGAGCCTTATATATATAAAGGGATACATAAAGATGCTTTTCTGGACATGTACAAATACAATCAAAAGATGATAAAAATACAGCATGTATTTCTTTATAAATTCTTGAGAGCTCTTTATTCTCGAAAGCATTGTATCAGTCATTCATTCATATATTAGAATCACATGCCTAAAAAGGAGAGCCTACAATTTGGGTTTGCTGCTTTTGGCCGGTGTCCTCTTATTTTACACATGCAAAAAACATTAGGTAGCAAATTAGTAAATGTAAAGAATTTACAATTAAGAATTAACTTTCTAAAATTAGAAGTTATAGTGGAAGCTATAAAACTTGAAATATGACTTTGAATATATTTCTCTCCTAATCTTAAATATTCTGCTTTGAGAGTGAAGACTCTCAGATCCTTGCTAATTTTGTAATGAATATTTTGTACTGACTGACTTCTTTCTCCTCTCTTAGGTGGCATTGGCGGCAAAGAATCCGACTGTATCTTGAAGGAACAGGAATTAACACAACCCCTGTGGATTTACATGAACAGCAGCTAAGCCAAGAGCAACACAGTAGGGCTCACATAAATGAAAGATTCCAGGATCAAAGTACGTTAAAATCTGACAAGAATATAATCACATTGATATGATAACTTGGAATAGAAGATAAGGATTTGAAAAGTTTTAGAATAGAAATACCTGCTGTCAAAATACCTGATCTTTTTTGAAATGCTGTCTCTTAGAGTTACTGTAATTACATGAGAATATGTGTTTGTTTGTGTACACATGCTGACTTTTAAGTTAGGTTAATTGAGAGTTGTAAAAGCTGGTCTTGAACTACTAGCAAGCAAATAAGACATTAGAAGTGGGAATCTGTCTGTAGATACTTCTTCAACACCTTCAGCTCTTTTCTTTATGATGGGAAAGATGCGTGGTTCTGTGCCTAACCTGTGCCCAGTACTGCATTTGCTCACTAAGAAGTCCTTGTCAACGTGAACAATTTGTTAATCCCCTTTAATTACCTCATGGTACGAAGTCTAATTCTCAGAACTTCATCAGAAATGTTTGTTAAATCACTGCCATTGAATTTAACTTGTCTGGAAGAGTGACTGACAGAAGAGAAGACTTCATTCTGGCTGGTTGCCTGTGAATTTTCAGGGAGAAGTGTCTGAAATTAGTTGTCATAGCCGACCTTGGTTTAAATATTTATTGGCTCAAATAAAGGACAGTGGCTGGCCGCAGAGGAAATCAGTGAAAAAATGAGTCTTTGAAGAAAATGGAATATTATGTCTAAAAAACGAACTCATGCAGCAGAAATCTGTTGTTCAACGAATTGTGAATGCTTTTTGAAAACTCGTGTTTTAAATCCATGATTCAAAACTGTTATATTCAAAATCTGCAGGGTCTGATATTTCTGGTCCACATCTTTTACCAGTGAGAGCACTCAATGAAGTCTTCATTGGGGAATCTCTTTCATCCAGGTATGTGTGATTGCTTGTTGTTACAGTAAGGTACAATTGACTTATTTTCTTTTTATGACATTGCAATGAATAATCAATGATGAGATTTTACTGTCAAATTTCAGTTCTGGTCTATAAATATTTAACACTGATTGTATTATTGCTGATTACAAAGCCTATTTACAAAGCTGTAAGTGCAGTAATGTTAATTTCTGTTTTTCTGTTTCCTCTCTGGTTATTCTTTCATTTTTCCTGGCTTTTTTCTTTCTCTTTTACTGGTGATTCAAATATCTGCCCTTGAACTGCCTTCTCTCTTGCATATCTTCTTAAATATCTTTTTCATAAGCTTTTAGCATGACAAGGCTTTTACCATGACTCTTTTTTCTGCCTTCCTGTCATTAGATGCAAAGGTATCAGCCAGCTTTTGGCAGAAATCTTGTTATTGATGGAAAATAGTTATTTCCTTTGTTTAAGGAATGTGTTTGTATCAAATCATGGTGCTATCTTATCCAGGATACATTTGACTGTCTGTCTTGAAGATCAATGCATTTTTGGCAGCCAAACAATAGGAAAGACACAGGAAATATGACTGGGGCTGCAGTAAAAGACACAATCCTTACTCAGGATTTGACCAAACTTTTATTTGTATTTTATATCTGTTTTCCACTTTATTGTTTATCTTAAAAAAAAAAAAAAAAAAAAAAAAAGGAAAAACAACAACAGAAAAGCCAATTTAGAGATTAACAGCTTGTGTTTGTATGTTGCCTGGAACACTGATTGCTGGTGCAAACAGTATAAATGTTCTGTGAGTGCTTTATTTTTTGTCTGGACTTCCACCTCAAACGAGCAGAAGAAATTAATCTCAAAGTGATGCAAATCCTGCTTTCTTCTAAATAAAACCTAATTTTATCAGGATTCTAGGAAGTTTCTTTAATGTGCAGTGATAGAGGAACACAAAGCTGTTTTCCAGTGCTAGGTGTCACAAATATACTGTACTCTTGGTTCTAGTGTATTTGAGAATCACTGAGGAACACAATACCTCTAGAAATAAGTATGGTGTTAATAGGACCTTACACTTGAAGACTTAAATGTCATAAAGATGACTCTTCTGTTAGTTTCAAATACACAAGTCTGCTGTTTATTTAGACAAAATTACTTCAGTAGTTTTTTTTAAGGTCTTATTCTGCATGTCAGTGATGAAAACAATTGAAGAAAAAAAAAAAAAAAACAAACCAGAAAAGCTGTCATACCTAGCTTGCAAAAATTACATTTAACTGACTCAAGCTATGCACCTGTGTTCTTAATTTACTTCCAGTTTTCTAATCTCCCCATCTTCTCAAGACTGATTACACAACATGCCCTTAGTTGCTGAGAGTGTAAACTGTTTGACACCAAACAGCCAAGAGCTGTGTTTCTCATGGATCCAGACTAAAATAATAGTTCAGTAAGTTCTGTTTACTAAGAGACGTGAAATTCAGTCATGTATAAACCAGTGAATGTGGTATTTCTGAGAGGATTTCTATTAATCTGAAGCCTGTGTCACACTGTTTGAATTAGGCACTATGAATATCAACAAGTTAAAAAATGTACTCTTGGATATTCTGAAGCTTGTAGAAAGAAACCTTGGTCTCTATACCTAGCACTAAGAATTCCCTGACAAATGAACAGTAACATGCAGGAGATGATTGTACATCAAGACCTAGTACTTTTGAGCTTTAGGAATAATTTTCCCTGGAGAGAAATGTAAGCCTGCTGATTGTGTAAAGCTATCCATGAAGAATCACTGGATTTTTAATTACTGAAGTGATCAAGAATTCAGGTTCAATCATGCTCTTACTTACTGCTGTTAAAATCATGACTAAGTGATCCTTGACATAATTTAATGAGACCCAATCATAGCATAAACACAGATTTTGTACAACAGATAGGCAAGGATGTTTATTTGCAACAGTTTATTTGTAGGTCCAGCAAGCCCCGCAGATGAACCACAGGGGTGGTTTTGTGCATAAATTGAGAAGTGACTGCAGAAAAAGTGCCTTGAAGTAAAGACTGCTATAAAATAGTGAATCAGAAGTAGCTGCCAAATGGGAAACACTGTACAAAGCCTGTGAATTGATGATCCAGATTTGAAAGTAGCCCCTCTAAATTGTTATGTGCCTGATAAGGCTGTGTGTTCTGTCTTATTCAGGGAGAACTTTAAGTCCTGCAAACCCAGTTTTAAATTCTCGCTTCATAGGGCCTCCTATTATGAAATATCAGTTGATGATGGTCCTTGGGAGAAACAGAAGAGTTCAGGGCTTAATGTGTGTACTGGAACAGGATCAAAAGCATGGTGAGTACATGTTGCTGCTTTGACAGAAAAAACATTTCACGTAAGCTAGATGAACCTATTCGGCCTATGCATTTTGTCCTTATTGAGACTCTGTTGGGCTATGGGTAAGTCAGTCTAATATTGTCACTGTGAGTATGGTTGCTCAGAGCTGTTCCAGGTGCATGAGAAGAGCAGGGCACTCATTACTTGTGGGCACAGAGAGAAGCCCTGAAAGGGTGAGGAGCTGTGGCACCAAGACAGAAGTTTGCCTTACGTGTAATTTCAGTGAAGGATGTGGCATGCCACAAGTGAAGATGAATGCTTGAGAGTGGTGAGGGAAAGAGATTTTGCTGTGACTTGCAGAGAGCATACTGGGGTAATCTGTGAACTACTCTTGTTGGCTAAAATTAAAATGCTTAGATGATGTAGCCCAGTAAACTTATAAAACTCTAAGCTTTAAAAGGAATGGGAAACCGTGTATTTGGAAGCAGTGTTAAGTGTTCTCTGGCACATCGACTGTCAGTTCTCCTTTCAAGCTTCTTGTTTCTTTCATATTTAATTGACAGGGGACAATCTCTTTGCAAAATACTCCCCTTAAAAAAGATGGCCATATCTACACAGAACTTTGTCAGAGGGATAAATTATTTAAACTTCAGTTTAAATGTACAGCAGTACTGCATGTAAGTCTAATTAATTTAGTTTTGAGATGTGGGAGATGTGTTTGTGCTCATAATTTAAAGTTGTACAATAGGCACATTTATGTGGCAGGCTAAGATGAACTAAAACAGAAGCGTTTAATGAAATTCAAAAATGAGTATTCATGCTGTAACCATGGTTACTGGGTTGTCTCTTCATTGTAATTCAGAATTTTGTATTCAGGCAGCATAGCTTAGTTCTAGGGCCTGCCAAGGATGAAATTGGCAGACTGCTAGGGAAACTTTCCTAGTGTTCAGTACCTTGGGAAAGTACAGTCTTAATTTAGTGCTGTTCTTAAGCATTTCATTTGCCTACTCTGTGCTGAGGAAACTCAGAACCAGGGACCAAGCTCCAGGATCACCCCTCTCCATTGCTGTAATCGGTATGTGTTGCCAGATTTGTCTAAACAGGCCAAGCCTCAGTGGAGTGATCTCCCTTAGCCTGTTGTCTAAGGTCTCTCCTGGAATTTCAGACTTCTGGGACTGGGAGACATGTAAATGTTTCTGTAGCTGTCAAAACGCGCAGAAAAGGTTATCTTGATAGCATGTGCTCAGGCTTGCAGGTGGGCAGTAAGTGTAAGAGAGAGAGCCTTGGACAGCCACGCTCTGCTGAGCTCTGTGGTCAGATAGGGGTGTGGTGGATCTGTGCCACAGTCTGAGGCATTTTACAGCCATGGCAAAAGAGCTGGACTGAGGATTTTAAGCTGTATTGAGACCTGGGCACGTGACATCCTCACAGTACTGCTGCACAGTGGCTGGGGTGAGCACCTACTCCCTTATGAGTCTGGGTAGAGGAGGGAGACTTTTTTTGGAGTTTTGACTTAGTTCCTGCTCAGGCTGTGCGTCCAAATCTGTCAAATGTAGAAGTGTCTGATCTGAGTGCTTCTTTTCTATATACACCAGTTCTTGTGAGATTCAAGACTACACCTTAGGTATAAATATTATAAAGAAGTGTTTGCTTCTTACATGAGAACTAAGAGAATAAATCAATTAGCAAGGGTAGACAGGGTAAGAACACAGTCTCTAGACCTGTCATGCTTCAGTTTTTTAATGCAGACTTAATTCAGCAGTTATTTGGGTTTTAAGGCAGGAGCATTATTGACAAAGAGACTGTTTCCCATGCTCTTCTTTCCTGAAGACTTCACTTAATGGGTTTTTAAGGTTTACAATGCCACAGGTAGATGCCAAAGCAAGAGTTGATTTAAGACTTTCTTTTAAAAATAAATTGTTACCAGCTCACACTTAATAACATTCTTTTCCCTCCCCAAATGTTAAATTTAGATTTCCATCAATATACAAGTGTGCAAGTGATGCTCTGGTTTTGTCCGAAGTTGTACTGCTTAGCAAATAAAACTTCTTTTCTGTCTAGGTCCTATAATATTAACAAGGTTGCGCATCAAGCTATTGAAGAGATCCTTAAGATCGGTGAGTGAACATTGTGGCGTTACTGGCCAAGTTTATATAAAGATGCATCTGTCTAACTGGGGCTCTTTATCTTGGCTCAACAGCGAAAAAGCATGGAAGTTTGAGTATGCCATTGAACACAGAACTGGTACAGAAAGGTTAGTGAAAAAGGCAAGATTTTTTTTTTTAAGTGTCTTTGGCCAGTTCATTTTGTTTGTATTCTGTACTACTCAGCTTTCAGAGTTTTAGCACTATTGCAGTAACAGTCTTTCTTACAGACATTAATTAGGCACAGTTGGCAAACAATGTCTTACTTGAAATAAAGCCACTTATTTAGCGTTCTGTATATCTTCTTCAGGAGAATTTCAGTTCTCCTAAAATTTGAAACAGTTTTTAATCACCAGAAGAGACATACTGAGTGTTCATCATGCAGTAGAACTGAAATGAATCTTCCCTAAAAGTAATTTTTTTTGCATGTAAAGACTATTAAACAGCTGTCAAGACTTGATGTTCCCTCTTTGATAGAAAAGCCACTCTTCCCTGGAGGAATGCTTGTTTCTGAGAGTAACTAATTTTCTCTGGAAAAACTAATGACTGAATCCTCTGCTTACAGTAACAAATGATTACAATGAGTCTCTGCTCTACAGTCCAGAGGAACCAAAGATGTTTTTCAGTGTTCGAGAGCCTATTGTAAACAGAGTTTTCTCAAGTAGCCGTCAGCGTGGCTTCTCTTCAAAGTAAGTGTTGGCTGCAATAGCAAAGAGCTACTTTGTTCTGTGTATCTGTCAAAGTATGAGCAATCCAGGACTTTCCCTTGATGTGTTTCAACATCCAGTTTGTGCTTTGAATGACTTGAGTATTGTTCTTGTTAACAGCAGGATGAAAATGTTTCCTAGTTGTGTTATGGCTTTTTAATGTTTGATCCCTGCACAGTCTTGCGGAATAAAAGAATCTCACTGTGCCCAATTTTGGATATATGCCATTTCCCTCAGTATGAGACACAGACATTGACAAACTGGAATGAATTCAGGAACAAGCCACTGGGAGGGTAAGGGGACCGGAACAAGTGGTTTATAAAGGAAACACTCAAACAGTGCTTTACTTTAGCCTTGAGGAGACAAGACTAAGGGGAATCCAGTTGCTGTCTTCAGCTACCAAAGGTTGGTTACAGAGGAGACTTGAGTTAAACTCCTTTCAGAGCAGAGTATAATGCAATAGCCATGATTTCATAGGATGTAAGATTCTGATAAAAAACAAACAAACAAAACAAAAAAAAATTCACAGTGAGAATAGTCAGTCAGTCGACCAGGTTGTCTCTATAGATTATCTTATCACTGTTGTTGGAGATACTCAAAACTGTTCTGGGCAAGGCCTTAAACAACCTAATCCATTTTTAAAGTAAGGCCTGCTTTGAGCAGAAGGTTTGACTAAATGCATTTTCAAACTGAATTATTTGCTAATTCATCATTTTATCTTGGGGCACTTGTGTCCATGGAGTTTTAGATTGAATATGAGGAAAATTTTGATCGTGGTAAGGGTTGTAAAGTAGTGGAACAGGCTGCCCATGGAAGTGGTGGAATCATCATCCTTGAAGGTATTTAAAAGATATGTAGGCATGGCACTTCGGAACATAGTGATGGGTTTAGTAATGCTTGTTTAATGGTTGAACTCAATGAGCTTGCATACTTTTCCCAGTCTAAATGACTTTATGATATGTGTAGCTTGCCACAATTACATATAAACATGAACAGCCATTAGTTAATATGATCAGAGTAACTGAACGTACGAACAATAACATAGAAACTATTGAAAGCAATACAGTATTTCTGTTGTAATTAAATGTAAATTCAACCTTTTATATCAAAACAAATGTCTAAAGGAGCCAAATTCTTTGTTCTGTCTTGTCCAGCTCTGAAAGAGATGCCTTAAATTTTATAAGATTAAATTTAAATTTATTAACTTTAATAAGGTGTAGTCAGGCTCGAATATTGACTATAATAAGCTGCAGCTCCTGAAGTTGCCTGGCAAGCATCCTGACTTTCAGCTTTGTATTTGTAATTATTTTTCCTCTCTCTGAATGATGGATGTAATGAAATAGATTACATTAATGTCCAAATTATTTGAATCTCAAGTGTTGCTACTTGAAAATATTTATTTCATATAACATGAAGACTGCTCATTAGAATCTTAAATTAATTGTAAACTTTTCTATGGAGATTACGTAAATCACAGTTAAGTGAGATCATCAGTAGCTTTTTTTGAAAACTACACCTAAGCTTCAGCTTTCAACACCAAGTGTTATATTGTAGGCTGTGCTCAGACTCTGGGAGCACTAGGCTCCATTGATCAAGTCCTTCAGTCCTCTCTGGACTCTTTGCTAAGTCCATACAAAGCACTGATAACTTGGAGGGGGGTTCAAGTGTTTAGTACCATGCCGAGTGGAGGTTAATTAAAATTTACCCAAGCAAAAGAATGTCTCAGAACAGTTTTATTGTGAAGTGCTTCTGTGAAATCCTTACATTTTTTTAGTTGTTTTGTGGTAACTTACTTGTTTGGTTTTTGCAGAGTCTGTGTCCGTTCCCGTTGTTGGGATGCTTGTATGGTTGTAGATGGAGGAACATCTTTTGAGTTCAATGATGGGGCAATAGCTTCCATATTGATTGACACAGAGGATTCACTGTGCACTGTTCTGCTGGAAGAATGAAGGACCTTGATGTCTTTTGCTGAAACATTTATGGATCCATAGAGGGAAACCATGGGGATATCACAATGCTGCATTATATTGGAAGTTGGCCTTTCCGGATGCAAGAGCATTTGGTGGAAACTTGAAATGCTTTTCATTCCTTTGGGTTGGGGAATCATTAGCCTGATATTTAAGCTCTTTTTGCATCTAGTGTAAAATATTCTGAAGTGTTACCTCTAACTTCAGTGAAAATTCACATTTAACCTGTAAGGCAAACATGAAAGCTTTGTAAACACAGGTAAATAGGTTCAAATATTTAGTCAATATCATTAAATATTCAGATGTACAGTTTTTTAGTAACAGTCTGGGACTGATGAAACTAAATAATGCATACATACACTTTTGTAGAAAAGTTGACTGTCAAACTAGCAATTTGATGCAAGGATATATACATTTTGGTAAACCATGATGTTGATATAAAAGAAATGAAAATACAAATCTTTTGTATGCTTTTCGAAAATTGTACAACTTTGTAGTTTCATACAACTCGTGGCAATTTTTTTTTTTTTCTTCCAATACTTTTTCTACTTTGTAGACTTACATCAAGAGTGTAAGTTTGGTTTAATACATCTTGAATGATTACATCTTTTACTTTTCCTGTTTGGCTAGATAGGGACCTGAAACCCAAAGGTTTTCTCAAGCCCTTCATCAGGAAATATGCAAATTACAGAATCATGTTGTAGTAGGATGTATTCCTTCACTGAATGGATTAACTGGCAAGCAGATGATCAGAGACACTAATGTGTGTAAGTGGCTATCATTAAGAATATATTTTGGCCTTATTAAGTTGATTTGTTTGGAATTTTAGGTTTTGAATTTCTTATATTTAAAGAAGAATGAGGTATGCTGGGTACTAGGAGTTGGAGCACAAGCTAACACCAATGTCTTCCAGTTTTCCCAGCATGTTTTTACCTTCTCCAGAAAAGATTAAATTTCCAATTTTACACTGAATTCCAGTGATAGGTAAATTACAAGAAATTAATTTCACACATCTCTGCTCATGTTAGGTAATCAAGTTGGTAATAGAAAGGAAAAAAAAGCTCTGATTAAAGAAGAGCAAGTGACCTTTTAAATCTTTTAGAGAAACTGTGAACTGTGACTGCCTTTTGAAATCTGTGCTTGTAATTGCATAGGTGAGGCAGAATTTGACAAAACAAATATTTGTACAGCAGGAACTCTTTTGCTACGTGACTTGAAAATAATGTTTTGTCTACTACAGATTGGTTTCCAAGAGTGAGTTGTCTTCAAATGACTTTTGAATTAAGAGACTTCTGTAACAGATGTCCTCAGGTCTATTGGACGTGTTCTCCAGTGGGGCCAATCAGTCAGTGTATTTATTGCCACTTGAAAATGTAAACTGCTCTTTATTGATGGAGGAAATGGACAAAGGGTTTTTTCTTCTAGACTTAAGAGTGAATAGAACTTAAAACATAATTTAGAGGATATTGATTTGACCAGACCATTCAGTTCTAGGAAAATGTGTAATTGATGGAGGTGTCTGAATAAGCTATCGCTGTGTACATTTCACCTTCTAAGTGTGCTGCAGTTATTTGCACTGTCTGGTTGTTGTGATTGTAGACCCAGAGGGGAGAATCAAAATAGCCAAATAAGCTTTCAAAAATTCGTAAGTTCAGGAACTAGCAGAATCTAACTGTCTGAAATAATGTGCAAAGCATCTCTAAAGGTCAAGACACAAAAGACTAATTTTTCTAAAACTTGTGTGTACACAGACTAGGGTATTCACAATCCATCTGTAACCAGTTAGGGATTGTTTATTATGTGCCTCTGTCAAGTACACTAGTCAGTATGTTGATAAGACTCAAAAAATCCCCAAGCCCACCAGTGCCATTAACACTAATTTATTACTTCCTAGGGCTCTACCACTCCTAGATCAGATTTAGGTATTGAACACAGCAAATCTATGGCAGAAATCCTATCATTAGACATTTGTGTGCTGTAATGTTTTAATGGAGGCTGGTTAGTCTGATTAGTAAGTATCCCTCTTAAATATGCCTGTCATTCCTTATTATGACCATCAAGACTAAAAGGCAGTGTTTTCAGGCTGTACAGCCCCAAACTATGATCTAGATTTGGGCTTAGTAAATTTTCAAATTGCTAACTTAGCAAAATGGAAGCCAGACCTATTTGTGAGTGGCCTCTACTGGTTTTGTCTGTATTTAATTGCAGTTCTGCAGAAGCATTTACTGATGAATGCTTGAATTAAAACTATAATTAATAGTAATTAGCTACCTTTTTTTTTTCAAAGACTTGTAGGACCCTTTTTAAAGATCCATTATGACAAAGGATTGCAGTACAGACAACTTACTTGGTAGACAATATTCCAGGACAGGACTGAGTCTTGGTTTAACACTGATTTAATCTGCATGGACTGGTTATGATTTTTGCACCCCTTCTACCTGCTGCTGAGTCAAGTCCATGGTATTTTCATTTAGTGCTAGTCTATACTGTGTTATGCTAAATTAGACCTGTTAATTCTTTGCTTTTTTTTTTCCCAAGTGGTGTTTATACATTATGTAATAAAAATTAAAAGGTTAATTGATAAACATAGTTGTCCTGTGCCTTATTTCAACCTTCAAAAGTGTTTCCTATGCTGTTTCTTCTCACTGTTTCAGGTTGTTTTAGTGTTTTGTAAGTCTTCATGCATTTAGGTGTAGTACAGACTAATCAATGTAGCAGGTTTGTTATGGAGTGCATAGGACTTAATATTTCCCTTAGGAAGGGGGCAGTAGACTGCTTAGCCAGAGGACTTTCATTGTATATCTACTACAGCTGCCATCGTTACCATTAAATAGACAGGCAACAGTGATGCTGATCCCCTATCAAAACTGAACCTGATATGTGAAATTATTCCTTCTAGTTCAAGGCCTACTACTATTCCAGTTCTGCACATGGTTTTAAAGCATAGTCTAATAAATGCTGAAAGTAGTTACGATACCACCCTGTCCCTTAAACCACCATTGATGACATACTGCTTGGAGATATTTAATTTTGACCCATGACATAAAGTTGGCAAATCAAGGGAAAGCATTCTCCCATCTGTCAGTCATTTCGTAAAATCTAGAAATTTTCTTTTTTAAGTGCAAGAGAAGTTGCGTGGAGTTATTTTGTTCATAAGGAGAATCTACAGTAATGCTGTGCTGCAAAGATTTACTTTTTCTTCTTAACATAATTTAAGGTATAATTCTAAGGCAGCAAACTGAGGCAGCAGAATATTATGAATCCTCCAACCTCCTATCACTCCTCCAACTTCCACAAGGTATGTTACCCATTAATTCCTTTGTAAGGGATACAAGCCCATTATTAAAACCTGTTATTTACACTGTTAAATTTAATAAAAAACAAGCCAACTTAGAATAACAAGATAATGCTTTATTTGCTATATTCTAGAAAGTTAAATATCAAGTTCTAGTCCCCATACAATCTTCCCATGGCAATTCATCTATTCTGCACTACCAGGTGTAGAGTCCTGAATGCTTTTTCTCAAGACTGCAATGGGAAAAGCTGTATCTATGCAAAGGCCTACAGTAATATGTTGGCTACTCTTAAAGACATCCATGAATAAATTCAGCTGCTTGCTTACTGCATTGATGGGGAAAAACAGCAGCATGTTTCTGTCCTACAGAGGGTCCAAGTTCTGTCCTAAGAATGGATCATTCTAAGCTTATGCATGAGGACTCTGATAAGAGATGTAAATGAAAGGTTCATTTAAATTAATTATCTGTCCTTTATTTGGTTTTTTCTTTTCTTTTTGGACAGTTACTGAAGTTCTCCTATGACTTAAAAAAAAAATCAACACTAGACAATAGTGGTTAGTGATACAAACACAAAAAGTGAAGTGCTACTACAAACAACCTAATATAGAAGAGAAATTTATGTCTCTTGATAGCACCAAAGAATCAATCCCTTTCAGGATTCTTACACAGCAGTCCCAGGTTCTGGTTTTTGGTCAGATCTAGAAATCCTTGAGCCCTCCTCCTGCAAAACTTCAACCAATTTATCAACTGCAGTTGAAAGATCTTAGAGGAAGTTTTATCCATGACCAGGCTCACGGAAGCTACATTAAGTTTCTGTAATATGTAATCAGAAAACCTAGGACCACAACATGAAATAATGGATAATCAGTATATTTTTACAGATGCTAATTCTGAACAGGCTTTTCAGACTCTATTTGGCTAAAAATGAAGGCTACTAAAGACATAAGTTTCCTCTGTGGCCTCCAAAATAGAAACTTCACTATAGCTCCTTTATGCTATACCTTTATGTAAGGCATTGTCCTGCCCTTAAGCTGCTTCTGTGTAGATATCCCCAATTTACTGTTTTCAAGTTTGAGTAATTCATCCTACTGTACCTCTTCTTCAGTTACACAGCTGAATAGATTTAATATATAAGTATTAATTTTGAATTCTGCAAATTCCTTAAAAAAACTTTTAAGGATATCTGGCACCTCTGCAAGCTGATCCAGAAGCTGCACAGTTGCCAGAGGCTGACATTACTTAATTATGGTGATTTGTTTCATAATATTTACTTTTAAAGATCCCCAGTAAAAAAAGAAAGACTGAAAGAAATATTCTGTAATTAGTCACAGATCAAATTTCTAAAGGCTTTTAAGTACAAAAAACTGATATAAAATATGAAACAACATTAGAGTAAGACCAAATTAGACAGTAACAGTAGAATGAAAAAAGGTGCTCCAGCACTTTTTTTCCTAAGGAGCTTCAATGCAGCGTGTCCATGGCATCCTATTCATTGTACATGATCACAAAACACTAGGATTTCTCAATGTCAATCTGCATTTGATGCCCCAAATCTCTTGGCTCTTTTTATTGCCCACAGTTGGCCTTGCGATGCTGGTAAAGTGTGAACCATTGATCTTCATGTCAGGCAGTGCTTCCTCGAGGAGCTGCAGGGAGCTGTCAGTCACTATTCCAAATACCTGAAGAGTCTTCAGTGTTCGAATTTCACCAAGCTCTCTAAAAAAGATCAAAATACGAAATAATCATGAATCTGAAAACATTTTTTGGGGTTTTTCAGCCTGTAACTAAGCTAGGTAACTCCATTTCTACCAATTTTTTGAAAGAGGGTTAACTAAAGCACATATTTAATGGTACTCAGTACTAGTAACTAGTACTCAGCACTGATACTTCAGGAAACTGGCTGAATAAATGACTTTTTGCTAATCTCTCTCACAGACTGAAAAAAACCTGATTCTTCCCCTTTTGTATCATTAGACTTAAAAGTCTAGAACAAGTGAAGGAAACTGCCCAGATGAAGTTCCAGGATGTGGCTCAGAGGACACAAGTGCCTGAGTACTATCAATCAGTCTCCAGTTTGTAGCAATATTTTGGTGAGTAGCCAGACCCAGCTTCTTGATTGCTTTACATTTTCACAGTCATCATCTGAACTGTGTATCTTAGAAACAAGTTCTGGACAAAAACAAAAGGCTGAGGCATGTGTTGCCACAGCAAAGGTTCTTCAGATCCCCATTTTCAATAGTCCTGTTCCTCTCAACCTTTTTTCTTATTGCTGGCCATTTCCTTTGTGTTGACATCTGTCCTGAATTATTTGCATTGAAAGCTTCTATACTAATAAAAGTCAGAATGACCTCATAAACAAGTCACTCTAAGCCATGTTTCAGTCACAGTCAGTAACTGATAAAGGTACATACAAAAGCAAATATACACAGTTCACTAATCCAACCAGAACTGTCAATTCTGCCAGCTTTTCCAAACCTTGCTGCACATTCAGAAGTGTGGTATTGACACTGATACTGGTCACTGGCAGGACTGCAACCTCCCATGCCAGCAATGAGTACCACTCATATAATGCCACTAACAGAAGACACAAGGCATGCATGGAGCAGCCAGTTCCATAAGTACTTACACCACTGAAAGATTATCTCAGCTTTTATTCCAGTCTGGATTCTGTCAGTCAGGTTATTTTATCTTAGTTTTATTCCCAATTCTTCACACTATAAAGTTTTGTGAAACAGTATTAGCAATTCTAAACTTAAAATAAAGCAAGTTTAAATCAACTTATCCTCTGATTGAGCAGCAAACCAAAGCTAATTAGAGGTTACTTACACTAAGGCAGCAGGTGATATCTGGTAACATCGGCTAAGGCACAGGTGTTGTAGGAATACAAGTTGTTTAAAATACTGGAAGCACTCAGGCTTTAACATCATGCTGTCACTGTACAGAGAACACAAAGTAAAAGTTGAAATATACAGCAGCAGTAAATTTACTGTTTTGAAAATTCAGGCAGAGGAATTTATTGAATATCTACTTTTTCTAGCACCAAAGTATGTTTTCACTGAATATGGAAGCAACCCATCTCTCATGTACATGTTGAGCAAATGAAGGGGCAAGTGAAGCTTAAGTGTCTCTTCACAGATACTCTGCAGCAGAACTTATGGTATAGGAAAGTTTTTCAGAGATTTCAAAATACCGTAACTGACTAGGTCAAAACCAAAATACACCTTTTTTTACAGTTACATGGCCAAGTAACAAATTAGTATTACAGATTACTTAAACCCTCTCAAGGATACTAGGAAAATGAACTGTAGGCTTCTAAATACTTCTTCCATTCTACCTATCAATTACTGTCTCTTGTTAGTTAAATCCTGTAGGAATGTGACATTTATGCTGGGCTAACAAAGACCTCTTCAATTACTTCCAGATGAGGTCATGCCAGATAGCAAATCTTCTGTAGGTTTAGCTAGAGTAGTATTTTCTGGATGTGCAGTGCTACACAACCTTGCCTCAGTGCTAATCCCCTGAACCACAAGGACTTAAGGACTGGCTGCACAGGTCTTACCTCAGATCTAAATGGACAAGCAAAGGACATCTCTCCACCAGTGTTTTCACATCTGAAAGGAGGTCACACAGAGTCAGTCCCTCTTTCAGTAACAAGATGAATGTGCTTTCACAGACTACTCACATCCACACATGTTCATTTGTATCTTTTCTACTGGAACCCCACAACTGAAGCACAATTTTTAAACTAAAAGATACACGTTTATGACTTACAGGATATAGTCAGCCTATGAAGATATTCAGACTTCTTTAAACCCTCAGCAAAACAGATACATCTAGTTCAGCAAATTATCCCTAGAAGTCAGTTGCACCAACCATCAACTTAGGAAGACAGTAATTCAAATGATATTTTTGTGAAATTTACTGAGACAGTAATGGTGAGCTGCTTGAAATACTTACTTGTAGTGAAAAAATGACAAAAATTTTCCATGCATCAAATATCCTCTCAAAGCACCAAATCCTTTAGGCATCTCCATTTTTACCCACAAAAAGTTCTTTCCTTATGACAAGTAGTTATGGTTTTTCTGATTTAAACTGTACATTTTTGACTTTCTTTTCATTGTCTGCAAGTAGCACCAAATCACCTGTGGTTCAGATATCATCTAAAAGCCATTGTAAGGAGCTCAACAATGTGCAAGAGAATTTTGGCACTTCAGAATTCACATGCAGATAGTAAAACAATACCTTAATTATGATGATTAATGTACTATTCCAAGTCTTATGCCTGATAAACTGCACTGAAACAAAGTAAAGTCACTCAGGGAACGTGTCTGACAAACAGAAGAGGTCAGCACACGGTTTCTAATGGCTCAATTAGAGGGCCCAAGATTCAAATTCCTGATATGGAGAAGATTATGTAGCATATTCGTTTATAGTTGTAGGGCTGAGATAAGACAATTTGCCTATTTTCCCACAAAAGGAATGCATGAAGGGATCTGTGTGATATTTAAACAGAAATGACAGGTCACCCCCTTCGTGTCATTCAATGCCCTACCGTCATATTCACTCATTACAAAAATTAAATTCTCTTTACCACAAAAGGACTTTCACCATTTAGCTATGCTCTTGTTCATTTTGATGTACCCTCCCCCAAATCTTGCCTTACCTGTATTTTCTATAACCCTTCAACTTAATAAACTTTTCCTCCTAGAACTATTTAGCAAGTAAATGCTTAAATGTTGATTTCTGAGATTATTTGCCTTCCAAATTAACAGGTATCTGGATGTCAGTCTGAAACTTGAGCACTTACTACGACTGTTCTCTTTTAGAAGATGCTTTCAGCAGACCCAACAGCAGAGGCCTTAAGAAAGCTTTCCAGATTCTGTTCCTGGAGCTAATTCATAGCACACAGACTCCTGCTTCCAGGACTTACTTCACAAGTAAAGGCTGTTCCTTTCAGCTGAAGAAGAAATGAGTTTTCACTTGACTGTTCCTAAATTCGGAAGAAAAAATCATCTCACCCTTCATGCCTGAGCCAGAAATATGAGTAAGAGTCTCTGACAGCAAGAACTTCAAACTATACAGAACACAGAAGTTACTGTTACTACATCATTCTTCTATACAAAGAGTGAATGCCAACCAGAAGAAAATGTAAAGCCTGCTGCTTCATCCCATAGTGGAATAAAGGTTTCTCACACTGCTGTTTACCTGCTATTTGTAGATTCTCTCTGTATCCACTTAAATTTAACTGGGTGACCTTTGAAGTAATGTGACTGACTGCTGCTTTGACATGAGTGGCTGTGAATTCACACCAGGACAAGTTCAGCTCCTCCAGCCTACACACAAACAAAGAGAGAGTTGTTAACAAGAACTGCTGAAATCCAGTTTAAGTTCTAGTAGTTTCCATTACAGTTGATACTTTTAAAGCAAATTCTTGTAACATACATACTGCCAACTTAACTGTATTCATGACTAGAAATCCTAGTATGACAACAATTAAGCATTAATGAATGGAACAGGTTACCCAGCCAAATCTATCTTTAGAGATTTTCAAGATCCAACCAGAGAAAAATCAGCATCTACCTGGACAGTGCTAATTTTAGACCCTGATCTGAGAAAGGGACTATAGAGATTTCCCAAAGCTACTTTCAACTGGAGTGATTCAGTAATATCTTAGGAAGTGAAGGCTCTCTCCAGGAAGTGCCACAAGGAGGCACTGTCTTTTCAGTGGGTTTGTGACCTGAATCTGTTACAACCAAACAGATGGTCATATTGAGAGGAAAAACCACCATCCATTATTAGCATTGGTTAGACGACCAATTAATCCTAATTAGCATAAAATTATTCACAGTTTTATATAAACACCGGTCATGCTGTGAGCTCAACTCTCTTTATGTGCTTGATTACCTATAGCTTGTCACCATGCAGTGCTCAAGTATTGTTCTGTGTGCAGGTGTGGTAGCTGTAACCAAGGGACAAAGACACAGTGAATGCACAACTAGAGCATTTAGCTGGCATTCTCTACATAAAATGAAAAAACAGTTAAATTGCCACTAGCATTCTTAGGATCAGGTTTACCATCTGGCATTCACTGTGCACTGCACAGACTGCCGTACCCTAAAAAGCTCATGATCTGAGTAATCAAATCGAGCAACAGAAAGATTAAGGCTTTGGCTGCCCACTAACTCACAATTTTGTTAAAAAACATGCTTTTGCAAAGGAATGATTATGAATGTTGTCCTGCAGGTCACAGAAAGTTCGCAGAAAGATTGGGATATAAATCCTGAATTCGCTGAGGCCCAGTTCAATGATGTTCTGCCAGCAGATGGTTTAATCACTGGAGCTGTCAATCTGAACACAGCCCTTCATAAAGTAGAAGGCTACTGAAGGATTATTCTACCATGGAAAGTCACAGTGTTCTCTGCCACTCATGTTGTACTCTGATTGCAAAGGGATCTCTGGAACTCCGCTTTCCAGTTCCAAAACACAGGCTTTGTCTTCGTGAGAATCATATAACATTTCCATAAAGAAAATTTACATGATGTGAAAGAAACATAAATGGGGTCTATCAACCCAAAAAGATGATTCAGAAAATCCACTGAATCTACCGAAGTACATCTTTGCTATTAAAGAAGAAAATAGCTTTATGGAAAGGTATTACCTGACTACTCAGCTAATAATCAATTGTTAAGCATTTAGGGACAAAAACAGGCACATTAAAAAAAGCATTAGATAGAAGAATAACTTGGATACCCAAGGAAAAATAAATCCTTTGTTTCAGGAATAGCAAAATTTGGTTTTGTCTTACACAGAACAGCTGCTCAACATCAGCTCCAAGGCTTCTGCAGAAAACCCTGAGCAGCCACAGAGATTCAGTCGTATCAAACTGGGATTTCTAGCAATGCTCCTGTGGAGAGAAAGAAAAAAGAAAAATCTGATAAAATTTAAATAATGGAATACTGCTTGCTTTGCTAGGATGTAGCTATTTTTAAGACCTAATTTCCTGGACAGGGAATTGTTCGTTAAACATGAAGTACTGCATCTTTAATCAACTGACCAGCCTGATTCACTAAGGGTCTCAACTCTGTACTTGCTGCATCAAGGCTCATTAAAAAGGATACCTGTCTATTTACTTGACACTGCTGACAAGTCTGCATATTTATAAACTACTAACTTTACAAGGAAATTATTTCTTTTCACCCTCTGTTGTACACCAGTAAACATACACCACAGCTTCTCACATATGATATGCCTCTACAAAAGAAAAAGCAATCATTCCATTTCTGATGTCACTGCTCTGCAAGATAGAGGTTATTCCAGGACAAAATCCATGTCCAAACAGCATCCCCTGAATGCACTTGTTTACAAGACTAGAGCCCACAAGCCGTTAGGAAAACCTGGAATGCTCAGTATGCACATTTGTTCAGAAGGCAATTACATTCCATCATTAGTGACTGATTAGTGCCCAATTTTCAGATAGTTTTAACTGTTACTACTGATCATATGAAAAGCCAAACTATACTGGTTTATTTGTATTCTGGTTCCCCCTCCCTGGAGTAAGGAAGACATCAGAAAGCAGGACAGCCAGAGTCTCTGCCATCTGACCTATGGTTCCCTGGCACCTCCACAATCCCCTCGTGTGACTGAACAGGAGGCTGACTGCACAACCATTAGTGTCTTTGCCAGTGAACAAAAAAAACGCTGTGTCTTGACAGAATCTGTAATATTCCAGGACTCCAGAAGTTCAACAAAAAAAGTGAGCGACAGTGAAGAAGCACAATGGGCACCTGGTGGGAGCCCCTGGAATAGAAAAGAACCTGCACACCAAACACAAAGTTCTCTTGGGACACAAAAATTGGAAAATAAAAATAGCTCTGCTGTACAGCTTAGCTTTGTGAATATGGATACATAAACCCTAGAGAGGTAAGCAGTTTCTCCAACCTCCTGCTACTCTGGGAAGTTGGGACAAACGAAAAAAAAAGCACCTAAAACTGACCATTTCAAAGGACTCTCACAATGAACAACTTTCCACTGCATTCTTTTGTTAGCCTGCACAAAATGACAGCACCAGACAGAAGAATATTTACTGAATATTCCCAAACATACTCACTTGACAATGTTGTCAGAAAGCACTAGACCCTCCAAGCTGAGGTTCTGTAGCTTTTCACACAGACAAAGAATACTGTGGAGATCTGCAGCTGACACTGTGCAGTTTGACAAATCCAGAAGCTGAATTTTAAGAAGGCTAACAAAACAAACAAACAAACAAAAAAAAAAGTTATAAGTTGTTATAATTGCATTAAAACCTGCTCCATAAATTCTCCACATCACACATATCCCATACACTAAAAGCACGTAAAACTTGCAAAAAATATTTCTACTGATTCCTCCTAACACCTGAAAGTCTATCCTGACAGAGTTAAATTGGTTTTTTGAGTGTACCATACAAAAATGCTGGATATTATGATAATTCTTTGCTCTACAAGATACAAACGGCAAGGGCATTATGGTGTTGATGTTTTCAAAAAAATAAACCCCACATCAACTTGGTTTTAAACAACTGACAGGTGAATGCAGATCCTCTGTCTGAACACAGGCTGAATCACTGATTAGTTCTTTCACACTCCAGAGACAGCACAAACACTGCTGCTGGTTGCTATTACCTTAAAACAAAAACCATACAGACTGTGTATATTTGAGACACAGTTTCAGAACCCAGAACATGCAGAAAAAGCCTTACTTGTTTGTTTTAAACAATGGATCCCCAATGCAAGATCTTGGGCAGCGGAACACAGTAACACCTGCAGGCAACAACTGTCCAAGCACTCCTGGCAACAGATTCCCACCAGTCAAATCAAGAGTCTGCCAGAGAGATTCATCAAACCTGGGGTATAGAATTTTGTTAAGTGAGTTCAAATGCATAACAAGTCAAAGCCATGAGTACAGACACAGAAAGTTTTCAGTGTCAAAAACAGACAGAGAAGGGAAAGCTATTTAATAGACTACAATAATGTTAAAACATGTGAGGCATCTTTTAGTTATACATACCCACATATGGCCCAAATTGAATTATATATGTATAAATGAGAATTAGATCATTTAATGGTCTATGGAAACAAATATTTTCCTTAGTACTAAATTATAAGAGCTAACACTTACGAAAGTCGATGCCATCTCTTGCAAATCATAGAAATTTTCAGCAAATCCTTTAGAGGCAAATAGGCAAAGATTGCCAGAAGCAATTCATCTGGAAGTGCATCTAAAGAAATACCTTTAGGGAGAGAACAAAACACATTCTAGTTAAACCTGGTTCATTTTTGCCTGCTGGTCAGATGCCTTCTTTGGTTTGGTTGTTAAAAGCCCCTCTAAGGTTTCTCTGCAGGCTATATATACATCAGCCTACATGAGATATCAGCCCCACTGTTCATGTCCCTTGCAGCTCATCACTGTAGGAAGACATTTTTACCATCTTTGCCTTGGCACGACTGGTAAATGCCAAGGTTTCTGTAGTATTAACTTTGTATACATAATAAGGCCATGGACACTACTCATATAATCACCTGGGGAACAAGAGCATCTTAGTTACTGCCTTTGTAATCTAACACTTGTATGTTTTTCTGGTTTTTTTTTTTCGCCCCCTCAGCTGAAATGCCCATTCTTCCTATGCATGCAAGGGTCCCAGAGGGGAACTCAAGGTAAGCTTTGCTTCTGTGTGATACACAGAAAAAAAAATCTGGTACTACAAACTGCTTCCTAAAACATGCATGCTATCACCACTCCAAGAATTATGTGAAACAATGCAGTGCAATCACAGCATCTCTCAGGGCTCCAGAAGGTGTCATGATTCACAAGGGAGATTTCTGGGTGGTGGAGCTTAGTAACAGCTACCTTTGACCCAACACTCCATCTTATATAAAAACAGGATTGTCTGAAGGCATTCTACCTTCTGTGTGACAGCATAATGTCTGGAGAGAGCTGCTTATTTATTTTGCATCCCATACTCATCCAGACTAAAACCACATTTTGACATGGGGAAAGGAACCCAGTATTCTATAACACCCCTTTAAAGAGTCCAGGAGACCTGCTGTTTCCCTTTCCAGCCCAGCAGCCTTCTGCCCTTTGATGTGCTCTCCCTGTAGCTCTCTGGCATGGTCCCTCATGTTGCTTGTTTCCATTGGGAGCTGGAACACAGCCCCAGTGGCACACCTCAGTCTGCACTCTTTCCTTACCCTTCTCCTCCTGTCTCTAAACAGATAATTTTTGGATTGACTTTGGTTTTAGACGGAGTTTAGCTTGCTTTTTGCTGTGTACTTTAACCATCTAGTAATTAGAGTGAACGATGCCAAACAAACTCTGTCACACTTTAATATTAAACCTACTTTTGCTGCTGATTCTTTGAGAGACCTTAAAACACTGATTCACAACACAGCCCTGCTGGGCCAAAGTGGCACCTATGTCCCATACACAAGAGCAGACGGGCACAGGGACATGCAGCACAACCCCCAGCACACATACACAGGTGCTCAGAACCATGCTTTTCATGGGCCGCAATTCTGGAGCCACACACCACCCCTGTTTAAAGCCATACATAAAAGAGGATTTATCACCCTAAGCCTGAAAGCCCTAGATCTAAAAGTGACATTCTGCTGGGTAAGAGCAAAAGAAGTAAACAATAAAGCAGAGCGGACTTGTGATACCAATTCTCCATCTCTACCAAAGGGCAAGCAGAACCTGGACCAGGGTGACAGTACCTGACTCTGCCTCTCGTAGCAGCCATGGCCGGCGGACGATAACAAAGTCCTTTTCGTTGTCCTTCACCTTCAGCCGCTTTGGAGGAAGGCAGGGAGACGACACCAGCAGGTCTTGTGGTGTGTTTTCATTGCCCAGCTTTTCTTTCTTAAGGGCCGACACTCCCATGCTCGAGAGAAGCTCCGAGGTCTTGCTGGAGTCCCATTCCAAGCTGGTGGAAACATTAGTGCTAGAGGATGGGATCTCCTGGAGGTGCTTCCTGCAGACACAGCAAAACCCAAAGGCTGTGAGGGTACTGCCAGACTGACACCAAACACAGGATGGGGATCCTTGAAGCATTTCAGTCACTCGTACTCCACATCCACACGCAGGGCGACTAAGTCTGGGATCTGCGGGCGCTGGAAGCACAAGCAGCGGCCACAGCACAGGCGTGTGCTCGGTCTGGCAGACTTTGGGGAATATCCCGCCAAGGACTGAGCGCGCCCCGCTCCCGGATGGGGGGGGCGAGGGACAGGGGAGCGGAGCCAATAGAGGCGGCGGGACACAGCAGCCTCTCAACACCACCAAACCCGAACACAGCCGCGACGGCACCGGGCGGGCCCCTCGCACGGCGGGGCGGCAGCGCGGGCAGTGGGACGGGATGCTCGGGAGGATGGGGAAGCTCTGCTTCCGCGCCCAGGAGGCCCTTCCTGCTTCCCCAGGTCCCGCACCCGCTCCCGGAGTTCCCACGCACAGCGCCTCAGCCATCCCCGCGCAACCGGGGCACAGGAGGGGGACCTCGAGGGCTCCCGCACAGCCCCGGTGCCCCGCGGCTCCCTCGCAGCCCCGCGTCCCGGTGCCGCCCCGCGGCTCCCTCGCCGCCCCGCGGCTCCCTCGCAGCCCCGCGTCCCGGTGCCGCCCCGCGGCTCCCTCGCCGCCCCGCGGCTCCCTCGCAGCCCCGCGTCCCGGTGCCGCCCCGCGTCCCGGTGCCGCCCCGCGGCTCCCTCGGCGCCCCGCGTCCCGGTGCCGCCGTACCTGTACATGGCGTTTAGAGGCCCGCGCGCGCCGCCGCGCGCCCCGCGCATTTCAGCACCGCGCCATCCCGGCGCCAGCCGGAAGCCGCTGTTCGGGAGGCGCAGAGGCTGACGGGAGCTGTAGTTCGCAGCCCTGTGCCCGCCCCGGGGGTGGGGCCGCACCGGGCCGCCGGCGGCTGGCGGCGAATGGCTCCGACGCGGAAGAAGCCGGGAGCGGCCGCCGCTCCCTGCGCCACGCTCTGAGCTCGGTGCCAGCCGGGATGGCGGGCGACGGAGCCCCGCGGGGGACGCGGCGCTGAGCGGCGGCTCGTCCGTGGTGAGGCGGCGGCGGGCGGGACGCGGGGCCGGGCGGACCGGGGCCGCAGTGCCGAGTCACGGCCGGGCCGGTTCTCTTGAGCGGGGACGAGAGCCGTGTGAGAAGCGGCAGCCCCCGGGCACGTCCCCTGTGACAAGGACGCGGAAGAAAGGATGGTTGTGGGGCAGTGCTGGGTGAGGGCGGTCGGGGCGTTCGTTTCCAGGCTCTTATCCCACGGAGTCGTGCCCCCCGTCAGGGACCCCGCTCACGTAGCGCGGGGCGGTGCTGTTCCGTGCCCCTGAGGCTCGGTGCTGTGCCGCACAGGCCTGTGCGCACACGGCCGGGCGGCGAGCGCCGGCACCTTGCACTGGGGAAGGTTTTCTCTGGGAGCGCCTGAAACTGCCCGTGTGCGGCTGGTACTGACCCTCAGCGTTCAAACCCTGCGGTATTTTCACACCTTGTTCCACAGCTCGCGGGACTTTCAGCAATGCAGGTCTCCCTGCGTTGTTTTTTACCCCAAACTGCTTGTTTTGAAATTGGTGAGGATGGAGAACTAATTCTGAACACACCTACAATCCCGCTCTTAGGCGACGACTTGCTTGGAAATACTGTCCTTTGTTTACTGTATAACGATGGAGAGACGTGACTGTAAAATCGAGGGTGGTAACGGAACCGGTGGTAAAGAGTACACAACTTTGTCACATACAGAGAATGATGTGACTCAAATTAACATTCATATAATCTTTTTTAAAGTATTTTTAACTGTTTCCGGTTTTAACTCGAGTCGCGGAACAGTCGTTCAAAGATTAATTAAGCAGGTAATCAGATGAAAAAGAGGTGGAGTTTTGGTTAAAAAAAAAAAAGAAAGCTGAGTTCATTTCACCTTTTCTGCAGCCCCTGTTTTCTTTGTGAATCTTGTCACTCTTTTCTGTTAATGTACGAGAAATGGAAAGATGATTTTGCAGAAAATCCAAGTGTTTTTTACAGTCTGGAAATTAGCAAATAGTCTGTTTGCCTGAGTGCCATGTTGGGGCAGTAGTCATGTGACTGCCTTACTGACACCTGCTTTGTGTGCGTACATTAGTCTGGTCGGCCAGATAGCGATTCCTATTCTTTTTTTAGATTCTGCTTGCAACTGTACAGTGCTTTTATTTGATTCTATTTCAGTTCCTCTGGTAAGTGAGTTATTTTCTTCTATGTGTTATTTTCAGCATACTTCCCTAAGCTCTTTGAAAGCTTTGGCCTCTGAGGTACTTAATGTATTAAAAATTTGACTTGATGATCTTGGAGATTCCGTGATCTTTTAGATTAGGACAAGGCAGCACCATGTAAAGCAAATGAGCTTGCCATGGTTTTGTACTGATGGTCCCTTCTTGCATTTGAACACAAAAATCTTAATATTCCTTGGTCAAGCATTTGTCTTGCATTTAGTGCTACTGTGTGGAATCTACTCTCCTGCAAAATCAGAGAGTACTGTTATTTTGAGTGGTGTCAGCACAGCATTTTTTTTTTTTGTTAGAGGAGACAAAACTTGTTTCCCTAAATATCAATCTATTGTCAATTAAATGTTTAGCCAATGTAAGATTTTAATTCATTGCAAAATTGTTGAACCAACAGGTACTAATAAAGTATCAGTCAGTACTTAGACTGACTAGTGTGTCTGAACGAAGCCATGCAAATTGCTTTCTTCACTAAATTCAAGAGGTGGTTTCTCTTAAATAGTGCAATCAAATAATTTCTCTGGTTGGTTTTCTTGGGCAGTTTATGGCTATTTTCTTTCTTTTGATAGCTTTCGCACTGTACAGACATAAAGCAGCTCTTTGTTGTCTGTTTATAATTACTTACTATATCCCCCAAGCTGTAAGGGCCAGTGTATAATAATAATCAAAAAAACCCAAACCAACCAACCAACCAAAACCCACGATGCTGCCCCTCCCCTGAATATGAAACCAACCTAAAAGAAATCCCCTGTTCAGACTGTGCAGACTTGGACATTAAAATGGCTGAAGGGACTATTCGTGTGGTTGTTTTGCCTCTTGTTCTTCTCTTTACAAGTTCTGAAATGTAAGTTAGCCCATTTTCTTGTTTTAAGATGAAAGTGTCAAGGGCCCTTAGTGTGGGGCTGTTCTATCAGTGCTAAAAGGTCTGTAGTCCACTACATGTTTGTAGAGTGAAGTCTTTCTTTACGATTCTTAGCAGCATAATTTTGCCAAGCAGTGCAGGTGTCCTGGTAGAACCTCAGTAAGAACTAGCAGATTATTCGCTGACAGAAAGGCACAGTGTCATTATTGAGCTGGCCATTGATCTGTTGCTGGAGATGGCAGGTTTTGTACTTGCCAGTGAGTTGTGAATTCAGCTTGAGGTGGGAGATGCTGTTGTCCAGATATTTTTTTTTTGGTTTGTTAAAGCTCTCAATTCTGTCCCTGACTGCCTCTGATAATCCCTTTCATAGTCCAGCAACTTTTTTGGTGACAGGTTTTCTTCAGATGTAATTATGATCTTTAAAAATACTAAGTAAGGCTGTTTGTTTTTTCAGGCGTTTCAACTGAAATATCCAAAACTTCTAGAAATGCTGCTTTTTCAAATATGTTTGATCTCTACCTGAGAATGCTTGAAGGACAAGAAAAAAAAAGTCTTTAGTATTCTATAAATGTCAGAGGGATCAGAAAGAAAACCAGCATGGTGGCTGTCTTTATTAGTGATGTTTGAAGGACAGGCAGAGCTACAGATTGGTAGACTCCTTTTGTTTTTGAATTAACTGAAAAAAAAATCTAGCACTGAAGCTATTTGTAAGTATGTACAACATAACAGGTGAGTAAAAGCATCAGTTTGTCAGGGACAAATAGTTGAAGTAATCTGATCTATTTCATTAATGACTGATAGACCTACTGTATACAAGAGGATCAGTTGATGATCTTATTGCTTAGTAGGACTTTGATTCTGGTCCTTGGGAAAGAAAGCTGGGAAGTCACTGTTGTAGCTAAGGAGGCCATTCCCTTGTAAATACTTGTAATTATTTTCAGAGTTTCCCTAATGAAATAGTACGATGATTAAAACTATAGAAGGCACAATCTGTGGGAGATTTCAGGTCTGTCTGAAAGTGGCAGTGTAAATCAAAATACCTTAAAGATCTGGAAAATTGTGAGGGGGGAATGAGTACAGCTGAGCAGAGTTTTGTGCCTGTATTAAGCAGGAGCAATCAACCACAGAAATACAGGATAGAGAAGTAGTGTTGTGTTTCCTGGAGGGAAAGAATTTGAAGCTTAATAAAGCTGGATTTGTAAAGGAAACATCCTATTCCTGTTTATACTTTTTAGTAAGGAATGTGAAGCAGTATTTACCGTGTTTTCAGGCCCCCTCAAGCATTTGCTGTGAGACTGGGGGAATCCTTCATAGATATGCTTTGCTCTTTCTAGCTCTTCTTTAAGAATATAATATTGGAGTGTCCATGTTAAATTTGGTGCTATATTAATGCTCTCAGAAAGTGTGGGGTTTTTCATTCTCTGCTGTTTCTTTTAGTAACTTGAGATTTCCATACCAGGTAGAGTAGTTAGTTCGTTTGTAATGTAGATGTCATAAGTGCAATTACTCTTAGGTTGGTAGGGTAATTTGATAATGTTGATAGTAGGGAGTCTATCATAGAAAGGGAAATAAGCCTGGACTGAGCCCTTTATGATGTGTGGAGTGTTAGTAGTTGAGTAAAATTAAAAACTTAACTGATTTTTGTCTGTGTCTGAAAAGAAGCGGGAAAATCCTAAGCTAACACAAAAGCGTGTCCTTGTATTTTATTGGTTAAGTTACACCTTGCGTGCCACTGTTTCAGCTTTTAATCTTATTTTAATCTTATTTGTATTAATCTCTAGTTGACTGGTTGGTCAGAAACTGAATATTCCAGTAAATACTTCTCCATTCTTGGTGAGGGCTCTTTGCTTTAATAAGCATTTTCTGAGCCATTGAAGGTTGTACAGTACAAGAGAGCTCTTATGAAGTTAGTTATTTCAGGACAAGATTTTTTAGCGATTCTGGAATTTCAGCCAGCTGATACTAGGTAGCTGTGTGCCAATAGGGAGATGGCTGTCTAAATAAAGTGATGAAACAGGGTGATAGGTAAGGAGTTTACCTTTCTTTGAGCTAACAACCAGGTTCAGTGGCAAATGCTGCTTTTCACAGGAAGGCATGGCTTTATAGCCTGCAGTTATGTATTTTAAGGCCTGATTCTAGTGGCACAGGTCCCAGATATGTCTGCACTGTTGGGTTGAATTTAGTTCACCAGAAGAGCTCCTCTCAAGCATTGCGTTTCTCACTTTGTGGATTTTCTTCTATGTAATCTTTCTATGTGGAGAGCTGGTTTTAAATGATTTCTGTCTAAAAATTTTATACTGTTGTTTTGAAAATGTGTATACATTAATTCAAAACAATTATGCTTTTAGTCTCAGTCTTGAAAAAACAGACCTTTCTTTTTGTGTTTGAGATTAAAATAGGAATCAGAGGAGAACATAGGGATGTAGTTTACTGATAATTACAAAGTTGCTTTTTGTCTTTGAAAGTGAGTCAAGTTGTGGTGGGAATCAATACCCTGTTTATTTTAGCATATTCAGTACATTTTTATAAAACTTCTGGAAGTACCCTCATGATAGTAGCTAAGTGCAGCATCTTGCACAAAAACTTTTTACCTTCTGTTTTGGTAGAGGCTTTTTAGGTGTGACTGTACTAAAACTTTGTGACTAATGAAGTGTACGCTGTGTAATTTTTTTGTTTACGTAGTAAAAGGTGTGGCTGTAATGGGCATGAAAAGCTACATTCCAGACAGCATTGCCTTAATGAAGCTGATACATAATTGTTTCGTTATTTTTGCTTCTGTGGAATTTGCTATACTGTAAATACACAAGACTTCTCTGAGGAAACAAGAATGTTACAGTAGAACAGTCAAGGATTTGCTTTGAATACTGATGAGAAATGGGTGAGATATCCTGAGTTTTTAATGCACAAATGACCTAGCTAAAGTAGAGTACAGACAGGTAGTAAGGGGATGATTTGTCTTAATGGAAGTGTTGGTAGTTTGAAAAACATGTTTGGTGAAAGGCAGAAAAGAAAAAGTGTGTGCATCTTTGACTCGAAACAGGAAGGTAACTAGAGTTATTTTCAGAATACGGAATGCACTGTGTGTCATAGCCAATGTGGAGTAAACAGGCTGCTCTTACTCTTTGAAACTCAAATGTGAAAGTAGAAAATGGGCAAAAACAAATTTTTTTGAGAGAAAGTCACAGAATGATTGTTCCTCTGTGTTCTCAAGGTAGCAATGGCATCACAAACTTCAGAGGTTTTTTACTGTAAATAAGAGAGTTTTCATTGCTTAGTGCCCTCAAGCATAACAGATCTGCTTAAGCAGTTTACTGAGAAATTAGTAAAAGAAATGGTTCACTTTACCAAGTTCTAAAGAGATTTAAAACTAAGTAGAGGGGAATTTAATAGCATTTATTTTAAATCACCAGAAAAGTGAAAGTACTAGAAATCTTAACAGCAAAGCCATAGCAAAAACTATTTCACTTAAATCAAACCAGCTAAATGGTAATTCTGATGGAGAGATAAGTCAGACTGGCCACAGTCATAAACTTTTTTTTTTTTAATAATGCATAAGATACCTGTGGTAAAATGATGCTTATTGAAAAGGTCTGATGTAGTTTAAATAAAAATGTAGTAACTCAGTGAAATTTTCTGTAATGGATTTGTGCAGCTCAGGATCCCTTTACATAAGAGCTTGTCTCTATGAAGCTTTATGAACTTTCTTACATTAGTCCTGACTGTAACAGTAATGAAACACAGAAGGATGAGCAAAGCAAAAATACATCATGGCAAACTATACCAAATGAATTGAGACCCTTGTTTCTCTGGATAACACAGGAGGAGTAGGAAGGTGGATTGAAATTCTTGAAATTTCAAACCTAAAAGAGGTGCAGTACGATTAGACTAACACATACTTTGCTGTGTTTTTATGCTCTATTAACTCTTACGTACAGACTTTAAATACGTATTTGAGGTACACTCCATTAAAAAGCTGTTCATTAGCTATGCACAAACATTTAAATTAAACATTTAATCATTTGTAAAAATTATTTGATTACTTCTATAAGGAGAAAAAAAGAGCAGAGTAGATTTTCATCTTGAAATTTGTTCTGGACCTAAAATTGGGCTAGTAGACTATTCAAAGACAGAGATTTGCCCTCTGGATCTGCTGTCTATCAAGATGATGAACAGGACTTGTCCTAATACGTTGCTGGAAATGACAGCAGTGGAATGACATATTTTGATTTCTTTAGAGGACATATGGGCATCTTGCTGAAAATCATTGGTTTTGTCTAATAAGAACCCTGGTCACGTGATGTATGAAAAGTTTGTTAATATGTTTTGAAGTGTCCGTTGAACAACTCTTCTGCGTAAATATCTTCCAGAGATTTTAAAGTAATTAAATGTCTTTTTTTTTCCTTGCAGTTCTGATTTGCTTTCCCAAGTGAGTGTGGTGTGGCTGGAACCAGCATTTAACAATGAGTGGTGCAGCACTGGGCCTCGAGATCGTGTTTGTCTTTTTCCTGGCCTTATTCCTACTTCACCGGTATGGAGACTTCAAAAAACAGCATAGGCTGGTGATCATAGCAACATTACTGGCTTGGTATCTCTGCTTCCTGATTGTATTCATACTGCCTCTGGATGTCAGTACGGTAAGAAACTTGCAGGACTTTCTGCTTAATTTCATCAAATGTGTATGGTATTTCTCTAAATTAATGACTGCAAAAGACCGTCTCTTAGAAACTCCGAAGAAATCTTCCATGTAGTATCTTAATAAATTAAACATGACATTAAAAATGTCTTGTGTTTATAACTAATTTTACTTTTTGTTGGTCTCATCAGATAAAAAGTCTATTTCAAACATTGAGAAATTTCATTATTTGTTTATAATAATTTTTAAAATCTGTTTAGGCAGCATAAAGCGTTTTATGTACTTGACTGCTGATTGCATGTTGATTTGAATGTTCATTGGTATAATTAATTCAAAGTGTAAACCTGGAGTACAGGAAATGGCTGTAAAATGGAACTCACTACTTTTAAATAAGTATTATACCTCTTTGGTCACTGATATAAAATAAATTGTCTTTTAGACTATTTATAATCGATGCAAACTCGCAGTTAATTCCAGTCCTGAAGAAAGTAATGGCTCTTACGTTACTCTTACTCCAAGGTATGAGTTACATGTTTTTTCCTTTAGACCGTGTTTTATGATTTTCTTTTTTAATTGATAGGAGCATATTGTGTTTTTATACGTGTTACTGGTGTGATGCAAAATTTGAGTATACAGGATAGTGAGGGAAAAGGTGATGAAACGTGGATCTTTTATCTGCTGGGAGTAATTACATAGTAATTATGTAGTGGTTCTAGCTGATTACCCAACTACTTTTTTGTGTTACTACATTTCCTTTCTTTTTGTTAAAGTAGTGGGAGTAAGCTTTTTGAGATATCTGGTTATGAGGAGAGACTTAGATGAATGCTTATCCTTTACAATCTTAAAGACTTTAAACCTGAAAATCTAATTTTATTTCTTTAATTTATACCATATGAGTGAAATTAGCTGCTTGTCTTATATGCCAGGGGCATATCTAATTGCTTCTTACAATTACATATATAAGGTAGTTGCAGTTATCTGAAATGTGCTGTATTCCACCAAAGTAATGGTAGACTGTTAGTTGTGTCCTGGCAGGAAGAAAGTAATCCCTAACTGTGGAGAAGTAGACTAATGTGGGCTCTTTCCGTGGCTGCTCATCCATCTGCTAGCCTGCACTGTGTTTCCCTGTGTTACTGATGTGTGCATCTGTAAGATGATCAGAGCCTTTAAGATGTCAGCTGATATGTCTGTGCAAAGTCTTGCCTCCCCAAAGCAGGGCCTGGAAGAATGGTGAAATGACAGTCACACAATATTGCACCCTACACTTAAGACCACCCAGTGGGTGTTAATTAAACGTATTTAATTATATACACAATTCGAAAACTTCCATAACCTTTCAATTTACCTATAACTTTGGACAAACTTTTTTTCTTAGAATCACAGAACGGTTTATTTGGAAGGGACCTTAAAGATCATCCAGTTCCAGTCCTCTTCCAGGGGCAGGGACACCTTCCAGTAGACCAGGTTGCTCAGAGCGCCATCCAACTTTTCCTTGAACACTGTCAGGGATGGGGCACCCACAGTTTATCTGAGTAACTTGTGCCAGTGCCTCACCACCCTCACAGAATTTCTTGGGAAAAATTTCTTCCTAATCTCTAATTTAAACCTGCCCTCTTTCAGTTGAAAACCATTGCCATTTGTTCTGTGACTTTGCCCATATAAAAAGTCCATTTCCTTCCTTTTTCTAAGCCCTCTTTAGGTCCTGGAAGGTGCTGCAAGATCTCCTGGTGCTTTCTCTTCTCCAGGCTGAACAACCCCTGCTCTCTCAGCCTGTAATAAAGGTTTCAGCACCTCTCCTATGTGAAGTGATGAAACCTTTAGTCATACTATCTGTCATTCTATCTTAAGTTGATAGTTTTGAGAATATTTAGGCTCTGCACATAAAAACTTACAACTCAGGCTTAACTAGTTTGACCCTGGAAAACACTAATTATTTCTCATTAGTTAATCCTATTTAAATTGTCTTTATTGCCCTTGACTCACCCTTGCTTCATTACCCGTATGCGTGTGTGGAAAAAAGCCAAACTGCCTTATTGTAGATGGACACCTTTTTCTTTGTTCTTATTTTTTTCTTTTTCTTTTTTCCTAAAAGGGCTCATATGACTTTTCTGGTCTTCTGTAGTGAGCAGTACCTGTCAGAAGAATATTGGCTTACGGAATCAAAATTTAAATAAGACTGACTTAATCTAGTTGGGTGGCAAAAGAAGCAACTAATATATTCTTTGTATGACTAAGTGCTCTAGATGATGATGTACCTAGATAGTTTTTAAAAACCTGCTGCACTAACTAAAGTTTAATGCTTCTCTGACTAGACAAGTGTTCTTCCTGTGCATGAAATAATTACTACTGGAAACTAAAAACTGTAATCTTAAAATGCTTTATTGAATAGTCTTCTCCACTCTTGGAGCTCCTGGTTTTCTTTCTCTAAGAAAGATGTCCTGTCCAAATGCATTATTTGTGATTAGGAAAATGATAAATATTTCTAAGTGGTTTTTCAGTTTATTTATTTGGGAGATGGTTAATTGTTGACTATGTACTCAAATAGTATTGTATTACTTTTATGTTCTTTTCAAAGATCTTTCTAGATGTGAATTTATAGAAGATACTTTTTATGCTCAGGGCTCTACAACTAACAATAGTCTTCTTTACATTGTTACAGCAAGCAAAAATGTTTCAAACCCTGGAGTTATATTCCTGATGGAATTATGCCAATTTTCTGGCGTGTTGTATATTGGACATCTCAGTTTTTAACATGGTAAGAAAGGCAAAAGAATGTGGCAAAGACTGTGATTTAGTTTTTAAGTGGGCCATCTTTAAAAATATGTATCATTATGGCAAAGAGCTTTTAAATTGTATATTATTTGCTAGTAATGACATTTCTGTATTAATTACTGGTTTAGTCATATTATTTTTTTTCTTGATTCCGTGGAAGCAGATTTCAGGTGGCAGCCATTTACCCTTGATTCAGTTTTGTAGTTGAAACTAAGCAATTTACATATGTAGGTGTTTTTAGATAGACTGCCTGAAAAAAAAACAGGTTTTAGGCAACCAGATACCAAAATAATTAGATTAATAATTTGGGTGATTTTTGAGTAATATTGTAAATTAGTTTGTTTTATCTGGTATATTGCATAAAGCTTTAGATATAGGTACAGGAAAAAAGATTTGTCTATGGGATTGTGGGTTGTTTATGCTTTGTGTGGTTTCTGATCAACATGTCATCCAGTAATTATTTTTTGTAGTTACTCAAGGATATCAGGGTTGGTAGTTCATTCTTATTTATGACAGATTTTTCATAGAAAAGCTAACTGTATTGTTTTTATCTGCAGCTTGTTTAAGGTTTGCCATCAGACAGGTACATCTAGAATAAAAACATCTAAGTAGCTAATTTCTTAGAAGCTTGGAAGTCTTAAACTTTAACACCCCTGTCTCAGTAACCTGACACTGCTAAAGTACTTTTTTGGGAGGGTCGGTGGTTTGGGTGTTTGGGAGGTTTTTTTTTTGGGGGGGGTTGGTGGTTTTTTTTTTGTTTTCTTCTTTTGATTGGCTGATGAGGTTTTGTTTTGTTTCTTTTTCTCGTAGGATTCTGCTACCTTTCATGCAGTCATATGCTAGATCAGGAGGATTCTCCATCACTGGAAAGATTAAAACTGCTTTGATTGAGAATGCCATCTATTATGGCACTTACTTGCTGATTTTTGGAGCATTTCTAATATATGTGGCTGTAAACCCAAACTTCAATTTACAGTGGTAAGAAAAATGTTGTAAACACTTCCATGAGTTCTTACAGAATTGTCATGGATAATTTCTTCTGTGTATGAAATGGGTCTTTCTGAAAAAAACTATAGTTATAATATTTTGTTATAATATTTTGCTGGGCAGTTAAAAAGTTACGTTAGCTTCATATATGAAAGGGGCTTTTTTCAAAACTTATAGAAATATGGGGTTTGGTTTTCTGATTTTGGTATGTACAGCAGAGGAATGCTCTTGTATTTACAGTGGTGCTTTTTTTTCCATACAGACATATTTGCAAAGTTAGTGCGGAAACTTCCAGTTTCGGAACAACATATTTCAAAAAATCAGTATTTAAAATGAAAAAGAAAGTTAAAACAATTGACCATCTATAAATTGCTTATAGTCTTCCATACCAGATGGAATAGATATCTGAATACAAGTTTCTGAACACAATATTCTGAATACAAAGCCTGGGTTCTGAGGCTGTTTCTTGCAGTGGCTGCCATTATGCTATTTTCACCTCACTGTCAGTAAGTTTGATAAGTTCATGTTGTTTCCTAAGGGAATGTATTCTTCTTCGGGAACAAACAAACAAATTCTTATTTTCCCTCTGTAGTGGGCAGAACATAAGAGATACAGATGATTGTGGCAGCTTTAAATACGATCAAGCAGCAGACTGGCTCCAGGCAAAAATTTAGGTGATACCAAGTCTGTTTCTGTGAACTTGAAAGCCATATTGGTACATATTGATACTTCAGGGCTGGTTTCTTGTAGGCAGGATAGAAGGGTGTTGTTTGTTTGGGGTTTTTACACTGTTTGTTTCCTTAGGAACCAGCTTCAGACTATTGGAATAGCTGCTGCAAACACATGGGGTCTGTTCCTTCTTGTGTTGCTTTTGGGTTACGGTTTGGTGGAAATCCCTCGTTCTCACTGGAATGGGGCCAAGAGGGGTTATCTACTCATGAAGACTTACTTCAAAGCTGCCAAACTGATGACTGAAAAAGCAGATGCAGAGGAGAATTTAGAGGATATTATGGAGGTAAGTAACTAGCTTTTCCTGTGAAAAAAGTGAAGGCTGCTGTTAGTTGTGTCTGAATTCATTGGTGTTGAACACTTGTAGCATGAGCTTACAGGAAAATACCTGTAGACTAAGAAATCATCATAGTGTGACACTTGATAACACTCTATCCTGTGCAAAAGTCAAACCAGAAATAGTCCTTGCTGTGATGAACTTAAATGTCATAGGAACTTGATAACCATTGTTTGTTGAGTCCATTCTTTTATTGACCCTTACGGAGTAGTACTGGTCACTAACAACATTTCAGAGCGAGCTTGAACTGTCAGTGTATACGTGTTTCACTGTTGTTCAAATTGTGTACTTCTTTTCTACTCTGGTCACAGTGTGTTTCTGGAATCTTGAGAAGAGTTTCCAAATTGTGGGCCACATTTACATGCTTTTTGAGAAGATAATATATATATATAATTGGTTTTTTTTAAGAGTTTCTTTTGAGACTCTATTGTTAAATGTTAGTGAGCAATAGGCTCTAATATAGTTCAAGAATAGAATGGAAATCTAGCCCTTTGAATAGCTAGTCCTGGTTCATCTGCTGGGATACCATGGCGTGGAATAATACCTCTGAACTGTTGCAGGATAGGGTGGAAATTTGTGTTATCTGTCAGTACAAATCAGTAATAGAATCTTCATTCATCTGTAACAGCATTTTGAAGAAACTGCTTAAAACAGTTAAAAACATCTAAGTGGGACATACCTACAAAACTTATTAGAAAATGAACAATGATGACCTTTTTTACCAGGTTAGCACTTAAAACAGAAAGAATATTTCATCTGGAAGGGACCAGCAATGGTCATCTGATGCAGCTGTCTGATGACTTCAAAGCAGACCAAAAGTTGAAGCAAATTACTAAGAGCATTTTTCAGATGCCTGGAGAGGGAGATGCTGATTTCTTTTCCCTGGTAGTCAGTGACAGGATGTATGGGAGGGGTTCAGAGCTTCTTCCAGAGAGGTCCAGACCCGACACTAGGAAGGAGTTTCTTACTCCTGAAGAGGAGTAAATGCCCTGAGTCAGTCAGTGGGACTTTACTCTTTATCTCCTTTTTATCTATAGCTTAAACAAGAGAGTATTTTCCATTTCAGCCTTCATGCACAGAAGCCAATCCTCCACGTATTTGTGTTGCACACTGATGGATTTTTTTTTAAAGTACATAAGTGTTCATTACAAATACTTGACTTACCTTTAATGATCTATTTAGTGAAGCTATAGCTTTTAGAAAGCTGTATTTTTTTTAAGCTTTGATGGCTGTCCTTTCCAGTTGGCTGCAACTCTTAAGAATTTATAGTTTATGAAAAATTTATTTAATTGAAGTTTTTAATTTAGCATAGTTAAACTACTCTGTTATTTTTTCTCTCAACAGGAAGTCCGTAAAGTAAGTGAGAGTATCAAATATAACCACCCATTGAGGAAATGTGTTGATACAATACTGAAAAAGGTAACCAATTGCTCATCTTCAACTGTAATTATTCATTTGGGAGGAGGTGCTGTTGCTGTGGGCGATGAACAGACAACACGAGACCTTGTTATAAAAACTGCATCTGACTCCACTTTATTAAAACAATTGCCCTCCTTATTTACCTTTTAGAACAGGCCACTCATTGGTTAGAAGAGTGCCAAAACTCTTCTTCCCATTGGCCCAAACCAATGGATAGAGACAAGTCCATCCTACAGAAAAAAATCCAAAACATCACTCTCGTTACAATAACACTTGGGATGTTAATGTCAAGTCTGTGAGAACAAGGTCTTCTTAAACCAAAACACCACGAAGAAACTGAGTTCAGAAACTCAGAAACCTCAGGCCTAGAAAACCAGACTACAAGGTGCTTCCTGCACATACAGAATAGTTGTACATTACTTTCTTTTGCTCTTAGTATAAAATCTCTAGTTGACATCTTCTGAGTTTATGTTGAAACTCCGAGTTGAAATTCTTTGTTAAATACTTTCTTATGACATACGTAATTATCAGATGTATTTTGTCATAGTAGAAAGAGAGAAAAATGTATGCTTAGAGTGAGCTTTTCAGTTGCATGAAATGCCCAAAAGTTTTACAAGTAATTAGCAAAGGATGCTAGCTACTCTTTTGTCTCCCAGTTAATTTTCCCTTTTTCTTCCAGTGCCCTACTGAGTACCAGGAAAGAATGGGTAGGAACATGGATGATTATGAAGATTTTGATGAAAGACAGAACAGTTATCCCAGTGAAAAAAGTTTGGCCAAACTTCACAAGCAGGTATATTAATAGGTGGGAGAATATCTCACCTACGCTAATGCAGTGAGAGTAAATGCTGGTTGAAGATTTTGAATGCACTTCATCTGGATTGTTGAGTATAGCAGGTTTAATCTACTTAACAGACACTATTCTTGGTGAAAGAAGGCACAAACATTTAATATCTCAAGACATCAAAGTTCTGGATGTGTAAAAAGTGTTCTTCTTGTGTTATGTCTTGATAGTGTTATACCTGTCTGTGAATAAGCCTTGTAATGGTTGATTGACTGCATTCTGAAAAAGAAATTGTAGTTAAAGCTTGATATTTACTGATGTGCAAAAATAAAGTGGTAGGTTGGGAAAAGTAGGATTTAACTGCTATAGATAGTTTGTGATGAGAGAGCTGCAAAACTCAATAATCATGTATGTAGTAGTTCTGCAATTTATGTATTTAGAGAATTAACTACCTGCTTTTTTGAAGATACAGTCTTTGCAATTCTGCAATACACACATTTTCAAGGGATTTTGCAAGGAATTTCTGCCGTTTTTTGAAACAAGTACCTTGTAACTCTAATTTCTTGCAATTTATTGTAGGTAATCTATTCAGTGCAGAGACATCGTCGTACACAGGTCCAGTGGCAAATTCTTTTAGAGCAAGCATTTTATCTGGAAGATGTGGCAAAAAATGAAAGCAGTGCAACTCGACAGTTTGTTCATACCTTTCATTCCCAGGAACCAGAAAATAAAATTATTCAATATTTCTACACACCAACAGTTGGTAAGTGCTGTCATGCAGATTATAGGTTAAGGCACAAGTGATACCATTCTGCAACAAGAACCAATTGCTTTATGTAAAAAGTTCATCTGCAGCAGAGGAAAATAAGTCTGCATTATTAATGCATTTATGTAATGGAATATATGTCAGATACTAATTTATGCTCTTGGTCATAAGCCTCAATTTTACTTACAGACTTGGTAGCAGTTATATGTTGCAATAAAGCAACAGCAACTTTGAAGCCTTTTGTGAGGGAGTTCTTTTTCTGGTTTTGTAATTTTCTTTAACCTGTTCTGGATATGTGTGTGTGTGTGTTTGTTTTTTCCAGAGTGGTACTGGGAATGCCTTCTCCGACCATGGTTTTACAGAGTGCTCGCAGTTGTGCTGGCCACATTCTCTGTAATTGTTGTGTGGTCAGAGTGCACATTTTTCAGCACAAAACCCGTTCTGTCGCTATTTGCGGTTTTCATACAGCTGGCAGAAAAGACATATAATTATATATACATAGAGGTAAGTTGGAGATAATCACTTGAAAAATTATTTTCAGATCAATCGTTATGATAACAGCATAAGTCAACTTTTAGAAGGTCTCCAAATATATGGTACCAAACTTTGTTTCTGTAGAGGAAGAAACACTTTGACACTTGTTAACACTATCAAATACCAGGTGAAAGCATGACCCAGCTGGCCTGAATATCATGTGTAGAGTAATTTCTGAAACACTAACTAGGAACATAGGTGTTAATTAGACTTTCTAATCAGCCATGTTTGTGACCTAAACAGGAATTTGCGGATGACTCAGAATCTAGTCACAGGTGTGGCTAGCATATATGTGCACAAATTTATCAGTAAAGATCCTGAGCTGAAAAATTCCAGTATACTTAGGAAGGGTTGATTTGAAAACTCTTGGGTTTATGCCTTTTTTGGGGGGAGAAAATGCCATATCATGGTAGTTATTTAGGCAATTACAGCAATTTTATTTACATTAACAAGTAGTACAATGTTCCTAGTGTCAACTGTGTTAGCTTATGTGTAGGATGTTATAATTTCCAGTTTAAATCATTCTGAAAAGCTCCCAAAATTCTTCTCAGAGTTGGTGGTGTTCTCACATCTCAAAAAGAAAATTTAAGGCTGGAGATGGTCTCTGCATATGACAGGCTATCTGCTGAACACATTAAAACCTTTAATAGATTTCTACATTTAAACAGCTTAACACCAGGTTTTTTTTTTCTCCTAGATGGCCTGTTTTCTTACCATATTTTTCCTAAGTATCTGTGTTTACTCTACTGTCTTCAGGATCCGTGTATTTAACTATTACTACTTAGCTTCACATCATCAGACAGATGCATACAGTCTCCTTTTCAGTGGCATGTGAGTATTTGGTGTATATTTTGTCGGTGTTTTATCAAATAATTAATTGAAAATATCCACGAAACTTCCATTTACATTCTTTAATTTGTAATTTATGGGTATAATTCCTAATTAGCTCTATATCATTATCCATGATAGATCGAGTTATGATTTTGTAGGCAATACAAGAAACTCTTTTAAATGCTTTTGTCTCTTGTATTTGTGCAGGTTATTTTGCCGTCTTACTCCACCATTGTGCTTGAACTTTCTGGGCTTGACCCATATGGATGCAACAATCTCTCACAAAAACACTCAGCCAACTGCTTATACATCTGTAAGTAAGAAAATACAGGTTTGAGATTTCAATATGGTTTAGAAATAGGCAGAGTATTTTAATAAGATTCAGGTATTCAAATCTTTCCAATCTTTTCAACAGGGTAAAAATACCTGGTGATAGATGAGGAGTTTGGTGATGATCTCTAGAAATCATCAATAGCTTTTTTTTTATTTTTTTATTTTTTTAGCTCTTTAGCTTAAGAAACTAAAGTATTATACTTTAGAGTTCAGGGTGTTCTTCATTTCCTAATATCAATTCCTGTTAATTTTAGCTTTCAGTGGTTTAGCATGTAGGGCATCCCAATAGATAGGGAACAATCCTAACTTCCTACTGAAAACCAGTGAGTTTGGTTTTATCAAAGAACTGGTTTCTGTGGCAAGTTACATCTCGTGTCTTTGTTGGCAGTAACTAGACTTTGTACTGTCTAGAGACTCTTCACAGCAGATGAAAAGAGGTCACCAGATTTGCCCTTGTGGAGTAGGTGAGACTACAAAATCTAGCATTTTAGAAACCTCAAAGTGCAGGAGGTGACCCTGACATCTGCTTATTCTCAAGCAGATCTGTGATAATAATGCCTTCATTTCAGTTACTGTAAAGGATTGTGTATTTATGTGAGAACAATACACACATAAGTTTTTTATGGGTTTATGTAGAATGTAGGTAATTAGAGCTTGTTCTTGTGGATTTTTTTCCCTAGATAATGGGATCCATGAGAGTGCTATCCTTCATTGCAGATGGATTCTATATATACTACCCAATGCTTGTTGTCATTCTCTGTATTGCTACATACTTCAGGTAAGTGACTTGCAAGATAGATCCTCCCTTCTTTACATTAATAAAATTAGTTTCATCTAATTCAGGAAGAGATTCAATACTCCTTTTCCAGCAGTTGAGTTGTGTCATTCTAATAAAAAGATGAAACCTAAATCCATAGATTGCTATTTATATTAGTGAAATGGGTACATTTTAAGAATATAGATTGTATTAACTCATAATTGAGTTAATTTGAACTTCGTTCCTAGATTTTAAAGGGTGATCTGTTCAAAATTTGGAACCTGGAGGCATTTAGATTCTGCTTTTGAGATTAAAATTACCATGAGAAAGCTGTTTTCAGCAAAGTTTTCTAATAAATTAAGAAGCACTAGCAGCAATTCTAGGTATTGAACTTTCTAAGAGACTCATATCAAATTTCTGATGTGTTACCAGAGTTCTGGTAATGTACACTGGTTTAAGTCATTTGATCTTGTTTCCCTAAGCCACGGTTTGTTTGAGGCTGGAAGGGTAATTGCAGAAAACACTGTTACATTCTTACTTTATAATTTCAAAATGCCTGCATTTGAACACTGTAAGGGATGAGATACTTTTAGTCTGATCTTGTTGAACTACGTTTATGTTAGTATCTTCAATTTTGCATTACCATTCAGTCAGAAGCAATCTCTGTTTTTAGTCAAATACAATGTAGTGAAATGCCTTGGATGTCCATTAACATTGTATGCGTATCTATAGATAATAAAACAAAAAATACCTAGTTCTCAGTTTTTCCTGCTTACCTTTTGGTTAAGGACAAAAAGGTGGAGCTAAAAAAACAAACAAAACAAACAACAAACAGGAAAGCCAATGATGAGAAAAGAGAAGTTTGTGTAACCTCTTGTCCATGATGATCATCCTGGGCCTTAAATGCCATAGTGAAAAGGAAGAATAGAAATGAAAGAAGAGAGGGTTGCTTTAATGACCTCTGCTAATTAAGATACATGTGAAAGCAAAGGTTGTATTAAAATCTGTTGAGGAAAGCTGGGTCTCCTGTGTTTAATCCAGCAGTCTTAAATTTAAGGTAGTATAAGGAAAAAATATATCAATACTCCAGTTTAGAAAAAGGAAAACAGTACAAAAGCAGCAGTTGTGTTTTCTGGTGGGAAGCTGAAAAGATGAAAGCAGTTTCATGCTATGTAATTCCAGGATTGGCTTAAAAAAGGTGGACCAAGCTTGCTGTCTGACTGCCGCCAGTGGCTATCCAAAACGGCAGCCAGCATGCCTCCATCTTAAGAGTATGCATACACATTCTCCCGAGTGAAACCCTGAGGTTAAAGTGTATTTCCTAAGTTATTACTGTTTCAAAACCACAGAAATTATAATAAGCAGAATTTTTATGGTAATTGTCTTCTGGCAAAGAGGCGTTGACAACGTATTATAGGTACAAATTCTGTTATATCTGAGAACATTTAAAGCAAGTGTCTAACGTTAAAAGCATTTAAAGCGTCATTTGCACTACTCTCAGACTACATGCATTTTAATCTCTCTGTTTGAATCAGGTTATTCCATCAGTTCCAATTGTATTTAGGAATGTGTTACTTTCCGATTCATCTAGGTCACCCTGCTGTTCTGGGTCACCAGTTATTGTTCTAAGTTCTGAATTTTCTGTTTTCTCAGCTGTCTTTTTTGTTGTTTTTCCTTTTTACTTGGATTGTTCATACAGTTCTGAATAATTGGTTTGACATTTTGTTCTGTAATGTAGCTAAACTACTAATTGTAAATTAACGAAGGAAATTGCTTCTTTTACCAGTTTAGGAACTCGTTGTTTGAATCTTCTGGGATTCCAGCAGTTCATGGGTGATAGTGAAATGACCTCTGATTTGATTGATGAAGGAAAAGAGCTAATCAGAAGAGGTAAATTAGGTCCTCTGTTATAGTCTTCCTGTAAAATCATACTACCATAGAACCGTCAAGGCTGGAAAAGACCTCTGAGATAGAGTCCAACCCGTTACCCAGCACTGCCAAGTTCACCACTGAATCATGTCCGCAAATGCTACGTCTCCACATCTTTTAAACGTGTCCAGGAATGGTGACTCCAGACTTCCCTGAGCAGCCTGTTCCGATGTCTGACAATCCTTTCAGTGGAGAATTTTTTCCTAATAGACAAACTTCCCTAGCACAACTTCAGACCATTTCCTCTTTTCTTCTTGTTTGTTACTTAGAAGAGGAGACCAACCCCTACCTCACTACACTGTTCATTCAGGGAGTTGTAGAGTGATAAGGTCTTCCTTGAGCCTCCTCTTCTCCAGCCTAAACACCCCCCGCTCCCTTAGCTGTTCCTCATCAGATTTGTACTCCAGACCCCTCCCCAGCTCCATTGCCCTTCTCTGGATTCACTCCAGCCCCTCAAAGTCTTTCCTGGATTGAGGGGCCCAGAACTGGACACAGGATTTGAGGTGTGGCCTCACCAGTGCCGAGCACAAGAGGGGCAGTCACTGCCCTGGCCCTGCTGGCCACACTCTTGCTGATACAAGCCAGGTGCCATTGTCTTTCTTGGCCACCTGGGCACACCCTGGCTCATGTTTAGCCACTGTCAACCAGCACTCCCAGGTCCTTTTCCAACAGGCTGCTTTCCAACTGCTCTGCCCCAAGCCTTTAGCATTGTATGGGGTTTTGTGACCCAATTGAAAATTTAAAGGAAAGTGGTTTGGTGAGCATTTCTACCAGCTCCCTCTGTTCTTTTGGGTCAATCCCATCTGGCCCCAAAGACCTGTGTCTGTCCAAGCAGTGTCGCAGGTCACTGATCATATCCCCTTGGATTTTGAGGATTTTATTCTGTTCTCCATCCCTGCCTTCCAGCTCAGCGAACCTGGTACCCAAACAACAACTAGACCGAGGCAAAGATGGCATTAAGTGCTTTAGTCTTTTCCTCATCATATAGTATATTTTTGGATTACATTTGTCAGAAATATTGCAGGAAAAAAAAAATACTGTCTGTCAGTATTTTGAAAGCTGTCTGAGGAAGGCCACAGCACAAACTGCAATAAACTTACAGTGCTGTGGTCACTATAGTCCACTGGTGGACTTCATTGACATTTTAAATGAAGCACCAATTTTATTCATCCTGTATCTGAATTTTAGATATTTCTAAATATTTTACAGTGTGTTACTGATCAAATAATACCTTAGCTGCTTGTGTAATCTGTCATAAAGAATGGTAAACATTTAAATTTTCTTTATCATCAACAAACTAACCTTTATTTTCTAAGTTTGTTGATTGAGCTTCACAAATTCATTTGTTTCCTTCAGTCTTTTTTTCTATTTCAACTAGCTGTGCTTTATTAGAGAAACCATGTTTTTTACATAGAACTGGAATTATCTGCTAGTTTGGAAAGGTTTTTATTTTACATTACTTTTTATTGAAAGTGTTTCTTAAAAGTTGCTAAAAGCCATTGTAATTTTTGAGTAAATGTTTAAAAATTAATATTTCTGGATACAGTGTTATATTATGGAATACTTTCTTTCCCCATAGTTCATGAAAAACAAAATCTGGGTTTGCTTAGAGTAGTAGTATTTCTTTTTTTTTTGGAGAAAGATGAAAGTTTCATTCCCTTAAATAAAAAGTCATGATGAGATCGGTACTGTAATGTTACAATTCCAACTTTATAACAGATACGAGCACAAAGTACTGGAGTTGAAGGTTGGGCCTCACAGAACTTCATGAAGAACTTGATTCAAAAATCCTGAAGTTTTTTCTTAATATCGTACTTTATTTCTAAGGGTTTGTTTGATTTTTTTTTTCTCTTTTTTTTTTCCTTGCCACTGCTATCCAAATGTTATGCTATGAGCCTGTGAGCCAAAATAATTTTGATGGGAAACTCCATAATGATAGACAAGGAGCTTTTTCTTTTGTTTTTTGTTTAATCTTAAGAGTCATGTATTTCAATAAGAATCTTCATTAGTTAACTTCAGATTTTCATTGTTTATTAAAAGATATTGCTAATGATTTTCCTTATATGGAGCTCAGACAAAGTTGTTTGGGTTTTTTTTTTTAGAGAAAAGAAAACGACAGAGGCAAGAAGAAGGTGAAAACAGAAGAAGGGTATGAGATTTGTTTAGCTGATTATAATATTATACTGCAATATCTGATAGGATTTATCATGGATATTTAATTCAGAATGATCTATTTCACAAAAAAATTAGTCCCAAATAATTGATGGAATCAGTTTAATTTTGCTGAATAATCTTTACTGGGGGTTAACTATAGAAGGTTAGAAGACAGTTTTAATGACACTGCTTGGATAGTATTGTTATTCAGTGTGCTATCATTTATGCCAGTAGGTATAACTAACAAGCCTTAAAAAGGGTCCTGATTTCTTGGAAAGAGAATAATCTGAAATGGCTTGTTACCAGTCTCTTACACTGATACTGCTCTGCTAAACTTGTTGTTTTGTTTGCTCATGGAAAAGTCATTGGCACAGGTTCTGTTTTATTTTTTGCCAGAGGAGGGAATTACATTTAAAACAGAATTAATAGTTTCCACTGAATAACAAACAGAATGTTTGATTCAAGTCACATTTTCTGCATATATTGTATTGAAAGATTTGTGAGGCTTTAGTTTTTCATTAGTTTATAACAAAATCTAGTATAGAACGTCACAATAAAAGATAGATAAGAGAAAGAATGCATTCAAGATAGTACTGAGTCCCGAACCTCTTGGTTTTCCAAGCTCAGGTATAATTTAATCCTAGATGACAGCCAGTACTGCATAGACCTTTCTTTTGATCCTTTTCCTCCATCTCATAATTTTAAAACTTGAACTTGTTAGGAAGCAAAATTTATTTTTACATTAACATTTTTTACATTTACATTTAAATATAATACACCAAATATATTATGTGTTTAATATACACCAAAATGATCTGACACTAAGCTATGAATTTTTCTGTGCTCTGTACATCTTGTTATTTTTCCATTTTGGCACTAGATGGAAGTAGTGATCAATAAAAGCAGCAGTTCCCACCATAACTTAGAGGAGTTTGCTGAACTTCGAGAGCAAATTTGAGATGGAATTTGTTTTCTAAAAGACTTTTGCTAAAGAACAGTTATGATGAGTGGTTTAATGAAGGAATACATTTTGAGTTTAAAATTAAACAAAAATTCTTCCTGTTTTAAGATACTGAACAGTTGTTGTGCTGATTTTCCCTCACAACTTACATTTTATTTCATGGTCTTTTTTCCAGGAATGGAAGGAGCGGTATGGAAATAGAGACGATTCCACCAGAAGCAGAGCTGCCCACACAGACCAGAAAGAATCCAGCTTCTCAGAGACCAGTGCCAGTAGATGTAAGCTTTGTGGGTTGGAGGGGAAGTTCATTTTGTTTTGTTTTGTTTCAGTACATTGTCTTCACAACACTGGCTATGACAGTAGTTTTAGATATTTTCCTTTTTGTCTTAGATGCTGTACTGATAATGTTCACTTCTGTCACTCAGTGCCACCTTGCCATTTAAAAGCACTCAAAAGAGTATTGTATTTCTTTCCATCTCCAACTAGCTGGGATCAGAGATTCTGGCTACTCTTCAGACCAATTACTTGGTCTTGTGGGATATATAATGATTGCCATTAGAGTAGCAGTTGTCAGCAAAGAAACTTCACGATACACTTTGAAGTTAGGTGTCGTAAATGTTAAAATTTATCTCCACTGCTTGCAAATGAACTATCTCAGAATAGTGGAATAATGAAGCAATCAGATGACCAACAGATGTAACCTCACATAAGTGTATATACTTTCATTTAATAATGTCTATTAGCAATATACTTTTTTGTGGATGTTTTAAACTTCCAAAAAGTTTGGTAGAATGTGAATGTTTTTTTCTGTATTTTTTGTGCTCTTATAATCTAACAACAAGTAAAATGAAACTGGAGAAAAAGGAGTAATGCTTTGAATATGGTTTTAAGAAAACACTGGTACATTTTCCACTCCTCTGTACAAAGTTAAAAACACAGATTTTTAGTGGTAGACTAACTGAAATTACATTTCAATGTTCATCATGTGATTATGTAGCATTCCAACTCTAAAACAAGCCAATAGGCTCTGACCTAGTGAAGGTCACAGAGTGAACTATGAAAGAACTATATTTCATTAATTCATGAGATTGATTTTTTAAAAACAAACAAATGCAAACAAAAGCCCCTCCAATCAGCTTAGTTAAAGCATGAAACTAGGAGGATGAGCAGGTGATTTAAAAGTAATGCTTGCCTGTAGTTTTTCATTTTCTATCATTCTCTGCAATGTAGATCTCAACCTATTTGAGGGGCAAAAATTGTAGTTGCATTTCTGTAGAGATAGAAAATGGAAATACTGCAAATTTAAGCAAGTTTGGTTTAATGTTAGATCTATTCTAAATTACTGCACTTTCGCTTTGGATGAGTTCGCTTTGTTACTCTTACTTTCTTTTAATTTGCTGTCACCATACACTCCAGGCAGTTCGCAAAACAAATAACTGTCTTTGACTTCTTTTACTTATTCAGCACTATCAAAGTATACCCGATCAAATGGTAGGACTGAAAGAGATAGAATAGAACTCCTCCAGGATGCAGAACCATTGGATTTTAATGCAGACTCTGTTAATGACGACCCCCTTGAATCGGACTCTGGAAGGTGAGGAATGTTCTCTGTAATTTCTGGTTAAAAGTTCCTGATGTCTTCTGTTTTCTGACCTATGACAGCTGCATCAAATAGTTTCATAGTAAGAGTTTTGTACATGAAGCTTATAATTTCATCTTTTTTTCTTTCCCCCTATGATAAGGAAATGATTTAAAAACCTATTAAAACCTGAAGGTGTTCCAAGTGATTTAGAAATGTCAGAGTAAGTTTTGAGCTGGATATAATGTTATATATGGCATAATTTGAAAAATTCTGCATTTAAAACTGGTGAATGACCTGCATGTTAAAGAAACATCTCAGTATGACCATTCAGGGGGGCAGTCTAGAGGTCACACTTGTGCCACCTCAGACTTTCACTGCTGGGACTGAAGCCCCTTCACCACAGGCAGGTCCAGTGACCCAAGGGGTTTCTGCTTTCACTCCCTACTCAAATCACTCTCGCAATCAGAATATTTCCCTTTGCAGCTCGACCACAGGTTTCCCCACAGCAGAGTCCCAGATATCTGATTCCTTTAATCATGGTGCACTGACAGCATAACAGCTTGAATTGGTGCTTCCAGGAAGGAACCCCAAACAGAAGAATCCCTGAGCTTTTACACCCTTACAGCCCACATGAACCATAATCCAGACTCTTCCAGCTAAGCCCTTGGTTCCTGCACAGTCTCCGAGTGTTCAGGCCCCTGGCTGGTCCAAAGGTCCTGTGCCCTTTGTTAGTTGTTCATGGCACCTTGCCTGGGGCTCCCCTTTCCTGCCATCCAGGGCACAACCTGCTGCTGCACACCAAGATACCTGGTCTAGGTGTATGCCTCAACAGACAAATGTACAACGTAAGGTTTTCCCTAATTTCCTACAAAGCTCAGCTGGAGAAAGCTCACTTGATTTCCCAGTATAAAATCCTTTATGAAAAGGCTGCAGGAAAGAAAACTGAATGTTACAGGATCTTCTACAGGAATACAGCTGGGTATCTGATCTTGGAACTACTGAAGTAAATTAAAATCTGAACTTCCTGAACAGATAGTACCAGACTGTACTGTGTAGCTCTGTCTGTAGTAGAGAATTTTGTAATTCTGAGGTTCTGACTGCAACACCAAATTTCCTCAGTCGTGGAGTCCCTTATATAACTGCTAAAGCTCTGCTGATATTTAAGAAACAAACAGTACATTGTATGGGTGCTTTTTTTGGGGGGTGATAATGCTGTAGAACCACTAAATGACAAATAATTTTAAATTCACATATATAAAACCCTTTCATTTGTTGTTTTTCAGCTAAAACTAGCCTACCCACTCAAAAAGAGTCACAAAATGTCGCTGTTTCAGTGGGCTTCAATCTATGTCAATTAAAAAATGTCAACTTAGAAACATGGAAAGAATGCAGTTAAATGGCACTGCCAGGTTGATTCAGACAACTGGTTTAGTCTCATGTCACTGTATTTGAAAAGCTGAGGGTTTTTAAGCACAGGAGTTTAAAGAGGAACTAGCCTAGAATTTCTGTCTGCAGTTGGCTTCTATGCAGTGTGAAAGGGATTGTCTACTAAAAACAGGAGTATGCATATGTAATTATTCTGGAGCAAATACTTTTCAAGCACAGTGTCAGAAGTCTCCTGGCATCTATACATGCTTTGCAAAGTGGAATATTCTAAACTTCTTTAAAATGAAAACCAGGAGCTTCAGAGCTTAGTTGAACTTCACCTAATAACCTTCATTTCATTTCATGGAGGTAATAAATCAAGAGTAGTTACATATGGAATTTCAATTAATTCAGAAGTACCTTATGTAACATTGGTTTTCAAAACTAGAGCTCCTGCAGTAGATAGAACATTCTTGGATGGTAAGGGCAGTTAAGACATCAGGTTCTGGCTTTGTGTTCGTTCAGATTTTAGTAAATACTACAGCGAGGAACTCTGTTGTGCTTGTGTTGAACCTTATTTGTGCTTTTAAAGTGTTTCTAAAATATATTTGTCCAACAATTCATGAAGTTTCTCTTTTCCCACTAAGTATGCAGGCATTTGTTTTCATTATCTTTGGTACTGTATTTCTTCTAAGAATACCCCATGAGATGTACTGTTAAGATGTACCCACAGCTACTTTATGGGTGCCATTGTTTGTTTGATTTATTGTGTTTTGGGGTTTTGGTCATTTGTTTAGTTGGTGTGGTTGGGATTAAAAAAAAGAAAAAAAAAAAAGTCATGTTCAACCAAAACATCCAACTTCTTTCCTTTGTTTTAGGAAACATAGTTCTTGAAGACTCCCAGTATTCATATAACTATTTCTCTTGGTCACATGAGGTTTAATTTAATGACTGTCTTTCAAATTTTCATGGAAACTAATTCAGTAGAACATCACACTGGAGTTAAGGAGTAAGATTGCAATGAGAGTTAGATGATATCATGGGCCTTTATTTTTCTATGTCCTGTGACATTTTTTCTCTTTTAAAATTGATTCTGCAGGTACCAGCCTGGTGGAAGATACCTGTCAATGTCTCGAAGCAAAATATTTGATGATGTCTAAGTTCATCAAAGCTAAAGAAAATTCATTGGAAATCTAGCTCCTACTCATTGCTTGGAAAATACTGTATTTGTGATATATCACTGAACCATCAAAGACTCTTTATAAAAACACATGAAGGAACAACTCTTTTGGAAATGCACGTGTATGATAACTTCACCATTTGTCATAGGAATATGCTTCTGCTATTGTAGATACTGTTGTGCATCATTGTGGGCTTTTGTGTCACGACCAAAAGGAGAAAACTATTTAAAGTTAATAGATGGTAAACTTGTAAATATACCTAGGGCTCAACTTGAACTGTTGCAGTCTAAGTTTGGTGAAGAGATTAGATTTTTTGGAATTTTTTATTTTGTATTTTAACCAATGCTGTGAGAGCATATTGGCATCCAAAGAGCTGTTATATCAATTACTATAATAAACACTTTCTATATTTTTAATATTGGGACTTTATGCCTAGTCCAAAATCTGCTGAAGAAAAAAATAAGGCTTCTTTTGTCTTCAGTGGCATTTGAATTAGACACCATATAAGGAGAATGCCTGAATGGCAGGCTTTCTTCATAAAATCAGAAAATACAAGTTTCAGCATTTAGAGGGCTACAAAGGAGACTCCTTTTTTACAAGGAATCACGTTGAAAAGACAAGATGTCATGGGCACATTTTGAACAATTAGAACAATCAGCCATTGAAATGTCTCCAGAGAAGTGGTAGATTTTCCCAACATTGAACACTTAAAATTTGGCTGGACAAGGTGCTGGGTCATCTAGTCTACACTATGCTTTTTGCTGAGAAAGGTTGGATCACAAAATCATAGTCACAGAATGGTTTGGGTTGGAAGGAACCTTAAAGATTATCTATTCTCAAATACCTTTGCCATGGGCAGGGACACCTTTTAGACTGGGTTGCTCAGCCCTCCATCCAGCCTGGCCTTGAACACTCCCAGGGGTGGGACATCCACAAGTTTTGTGTGGCAACCTGTGCCAGTGCCTCACCACCCATACAGTAAAGAATTTCTTAAGGTATCTAATCTAAATCTGTGCTCTTATAATTTTCACCCATTTCCCCTTGTCCTGTCACTGCACTTCTGATGGAGAGTGTCTCTCCAGCTTCCCTGTAGGCACCTTCGGACACTGGAAGATTCCTATGAGGTCTGTACACAACCTTCTCTTCACTGAGCTGAGCAGCCCAACTTTCTCAGCCTAATATCATTGACAGAGGGAGATGCTCCAGTCCTCCCACCAACCTGGTGCCCTCCTCTGGGCTCCCTCCAGCAGTCCCTGTCCCTCCTGTGCTGGCCCCAGCTCTGGGTGCAGTGCTCCAGGTGGGTCTCAGCAGAGCAGAGCAGAGGGGCAGAATCCCCTCCCTGCCCTGCTGCCCACGGGGCTCTGGATGCAGCCCAGGACACGTTTGGCTCTCTGGGCTGTGAGTGCCATGGCCAGGGCATGTCCAGCCTCTCACCCACCAGCACCCCCAGCCCTTCTGGGCAGGGCTGCTCTGGGTTTGTTCTCTGCCCAACCTTTAAGCTGTGCCTGGGATTGCAATGAGCCAGATATAAGTCCTTGCCTTTGCTTTGCACAAACTCGCCTCTCGAGCCTGTCCAAGTCCTTCTGGATGGCTTCCCTCCAGTATCAACAGCACCACACAGCTTGGTGTCAACAGATAATCCTTGAGGTTCCTTCCATCCTGGTACTCTAGGATTAAATGAAAATTTTTTGGCATAAATTTTAGAGTGATGCATGTTGATCAAGAAAGGCTGTATTTTTTCTTTTCTAACATTATATGCAGATAAATGATTTTAGCATGTGTAAATAGTTGAAATTAAATATGGACCTGAGTGTCATTGACATATGAGCATATGTGCAATAGCAAGAATACATTATTGAAGATACAATGTCTGCTGAAGAATCTTTACAGATGTAATGATTCAAAATCTTGGCACACTAGTGGTTTTGTAACTGTAAAAGAAACATATGAAAATGCTGTTAAATACTGAAACATAATTTGCACGCACCTCAGGCACGGCTTCAAACTGTAGAGTATTTCTTTAAAAGAAGGGAAATACATAGCATGACTAGATAATGGTAAACACTTTTAATATCCTAAATACTCTGGTTGCATTACGTATCAGTTTTTAAGGTGCCTGTATTTTGCAGTAAGTTGTTGCAAAAAGAATAATACTTTGCCATTCAAAAACGCCAACTATTAACAGTGTAAAAAGCTTCACATTAATTTCATTAGTGTAGGCATATTTTTAAACCATAGTTAGTTGAATGAATTTTCAAATGTAATTGTAAGGTAAAAGATGTAGTCAAATTCATGATAACTTTGGTAATTTGAATAATTTAAAATGTTGCTTTTTTCCGTTTGTCTGAAGTCATTACCACTTGGGAGCTTTCTTATGTGCTTATTGCAAAGTTGTGTTGAAAACTGAAAGAGAACATGTTTTTATCATACATTCTTTATCATGCTTAAAAAACACATCCCTTAAAGCAGCTAGGAATGAATTATTCTGAAAAGTAAGTGTTCATGAAAGACATATTCTACTAATTTTTAAAAATAGTCTGTGTTTTCTCAAGTAATTGTTGATGGGGATCTAACTCTACCTCCTGTGATTTTAGTATATGTGTTTTAACAGTAGTGGTATTTGTAATACATTGATCTGCCTGTTTTGAAACGCTGAATTGTTACTATGAAGGAGAAAAAATCTTTATTTGTATAGAAATAATTATATTAATAAATTGGCAGACATACAATAATTGTCAGTTTTGTTCTTAGGTGAATACAGTGGATGTCAGCCACACCCACAAGCATTCAATCTCATGCGATTTCCAGACTACTCGTATGAGGCCACTTTTTAGTTTGAGTATTTTGTGTTTTTAAAAGCTTGTTCCAAATCTTAGGCTGGAATCTTATTAGGGACTGGAAGTTGAGATGAGGCTCTCTTTATTCAGATATTTCCTTAGCAGTTTTATGGTAGCACCTATTTAATTTATTTTTGAATTATTTAGTAGTGCTATCCTGAATTCTTCTTTGCATGAAAGGGGTTGTATATGTTCTTGGCACCTATCCAACGTTTTTAGACACTATATTTCTGTTTTAAATATTTGTATCTCATTTAATTGTTCACCAGTTTATTTATTAAAATCTTTACCAGAAATGAAATTCTTTAACTCTTGAGATGTCACTGCAATGGGATCTAATTCAGGGCCAGTAGAAAAGCTGTTAGAAGAAGCATCTGTTTTTCTGAAAATCTGTGAAATAATTTTACATAGTCCCTGGTGACCAGACAGTGGGATTGAGCCTTCTTGGGGCCTTGTTTTTTCCCCTCTCAGTGAAATGTCTGTAAACAGAATTTTCAGGGGAAACATGGTCAAGATTTTATATAGCTTATAACCAGTGCTGCAGATTTCATTGGAATACAGTAATTTGAAAAGTTGACTGTATAAATTAATGGCTGTGGAATTTCAGATTCTAACGTAGACATTCTGAGCTCATTAGAGTGGGAATCCACTGACATTTCTGATGTTGCAGTGGAGTAAGGGAGAACCATTGGCTGCTTTTTGAGCTCTGAAAAGCTCTAAAGAGTTCTCTGTATTGTGCTTGACAATGCCTGGTGTCACATCCTCTCTGGATGCTATTCGGTTAAACAAGGATTTGATAAGTGAAGTCAGGTTTCATCTGTAGTGTTGCTGACCAGGAGTTATCTAGGCTCTAATTACATGCAATTTATCGGCTAATTAATTTAAAGTGTATTTTGAAAATTAGTGGGTTCCTATGACTGAATCTGAAATACTTTCAGTAAAGAAAAATGGCATACAACTATAAAAGAACAATATTTGCTGTTCACTTAAGCTAGTTTCAAACAAGTTTGGTTACTGCAAATAATGCAGAACTTGGCTGGGGACTATGTCCCTAAGGATTTACCCCACTCTCCAGAGAGCTGTGAATGCTCCGTCCCTAGAAACTTTCAAGCCCACACTGGACAGGGCGCTGAGCACCCAGATCTAGTTGAAGATGTGCTGGCTGATTGCAGAAGGGTTGGACTAGGTGGCCTTTTCAGACCCCTTCCACCCCAAACCAGTCTGGGATTCCATGGTGCTTCTCAGCCAGATTGTGGCAACTCTTGATGGATTCTTTCCTGCAACAGCTCCAGTCACAGTAGCACTACAGCTATATAAAGTTAAAATTAGCTTTGATATGTTTTAGCAGTGACTATACTGTAGACTAACAGTGTTCCTGCATCACTTCTGATGCTCCTGATTAGGTAATTTTAAATACAATTCCCTTGCAAACTGTGCTTTTGGGAACTGGATGTCAATGTATTTTTCTATTTGTCAGTGTGTAAAGTCATATTTATTTCCTGCTAAAGAATGTCAATTATATATTTATTATTTTACTTCTTGAATTACTGAGCAGTTAGTGTATATATTTCACCATCATTTCTGCAGTTTTCTCTCCATCAGCAAACACTATTAAAAAACCCCAAAGCACCAAAAATCTTACCCAAGTTAAGTACAATTGTTGGAATGTCTTCCTGTCAGATACTTAAATGAGTGAAAAGAATGTGTGCAAGTCACCATCAACTTCAAAAGCAGTGTGAAAACAGTACCTAATCAGTGTTGGAGTTCTTAAAATGTACGGATAGCAAAAATCTGTAGTCAAACTTACTGCTCCTGCTAGATTTCTAGTTCTGTTTTTCTTAATACATATTATGATATGTATATTGGGAAATAAGTTCCCTACTCAGCTAAAGAGGGGTGCATCTCTCAGCCATGAAGTGAGGAAGTGTTTTTATAAGGGAAGGTAAAAGATATGTAACATCTAATCTGTGCTCATAGTGACATTTTGGGGAAACGACAACATAGCTTCTTATTTAACTACAGTAACGTGTTAAGAAAAAGAAACTTTATACTTCTATAAATTACTGTAGTAGAAAAATCATGGTATATAATCTGCCTTTATTTTGCAATCAAGCACTTGTAGTCATTAACAGTATTAATAGGAATGGTGGAAAGCTGCTGTCTTTTCAATATTTATTCATGCTATATTAAAATATAACATGAACAATGATTTTTACATAGGAAGTATTAAAATGATTACTATGATTTTCTATAATTATGTTAATTGGTATTTTATTAAATTTGTCTTGGAATACTGTAAATATTTACTACATTTTGTTTCAGTTTTCATTATTACTTTAATTACTTGATGTCTGAGGGGCATTTGTAATACCAAATAGAGATCACTTATGAAGGAAAACTTTTTATGAGGCTTCTTAAAGAAATCTGACTGGTTCATTACAGACAAATAGGTGCATCTTAATTATTAACAATAGCACTACTAAGGGGGATATATTGTGTCATAGCTTTTTAATTTTTCTTTGAAATTCAAAAAATTTTTACTTTTTTCAGTTGTGAAACTTTCTGAAACTTTTACATTCCTTTTCCCTAATGGGCTCTGCAGGAATATGTACTGCTTCATGGCAGTCACCTAATACTAGCTGTGCCTCTAAATAAGTAGTCTAATCTGAAGCTGAGACACTCCTACACCATTTGATTATGTTAACAGAAAGTCAGCATTTCTAGCAAAAAAAAAAAAAAAAAAAAAAGGCATGTTGAACTTTTAAATACATTAATTGCTGTTGTTGATTTTATTGCATTATATTTGGTACCCTGTGGATCATATGGTAAGCCTAATCAAGTTTATTTTTGTTTCTCTTAGAATGCATTGGAATGTAGTCCTCAGCATGCTTTTGTGTGCATGTGTGTGTTTTAGTATGCAGCTTCAGTTATTTCCTCAGGATAATGTTGTTATATTTGACATGTTCCTATGAACTAGTAGTTTCAGAGTGATACCTTAACTGTCACCGTAGAAATTAATTATTTTCTATAGAAATACATTGTGTTTCTGTAGAGGTATCTGGAAGATAAGGGAATTAATTTCTAAATAAAGTTTTAGTAACAGACCTTCATTCTCCAATATATATCAACATAGGCTGTAGGAGTGCTGCTTATGGATAGACTATTTTATTTTGCCTTATACAAGTATGTGTGCATAAATATCTGTTTTGAAATTCACTGAGTTAAACATTTTTCTCTGTAGTGTTCTGAATTACTGTTGTACTGGATAATATTTTTGAAATGTGTGTTACAATATATATAGTCAAATACTTAAATTGGCATGAAATAAATAATTTCTGCAATACATTTTCCCTGGTGTGTTTTAGATATTCATACTTTTCTTGAGGTGTTTTTGAAAGTAGTCTTTTAGAGAAACTTGACCGAGTTCTTTTTTCCAGGTTAAAGTTAACTTTTATTAAAAGTATACTCATACTTTAGAAGACAATCCAATCTTGTTTTGGTCTTGAAGGCAGATTAAAAAGGGAAATTGAGAAGAATATTTCATACCTGGTGTTGTTCTCAGAGAAGCCTGCGAGAACCCTGTGTGCTTCTGGGACTGACTTGGCACTGAGTATTTCTGTGGGGCATAAGGTGGAATGAAAGGTAGATTGCCTACATCTCTCCCTCTTTTCTGTGAGAACTCATACTAGGACATAATTCTTTCTAGTTCATCCAGGCCACTGCTGAGAATAAAGACGAGACTGATGCAGTGTAGCTGTGAGGAGATGGGCACAGCAAAGGAACTGAATCCATCTCATCTTCTAATGCTGGCATATTTATTGCTTTTATCTTCCCTACAGGAAAAAAAAAAAAAAAAAAAAAACAAACAAACAAAAAAAAAGTGAAGAAGAGAAAAGTTTTATTTTTCGGGTTTTAATTTAAATATTTTACTGCCTGTAAGTTGAGGGAGATTATTCTGCCCTTCTGCTCTGCTCTGCTCTGGTGAAACCCAGCAGTGCTGCATCCAACTCTGTGGTCCCCAGCATAAGGCAGCCGTGGATCTGTTGGCTGTTGGAGCAAGTCCAGAGAAGAGACACAAAGATGATCAGGGGGCTGGAGCACCTCCCCTGTCAGGAAAGGCTGTGAGTTTGTTCAGCCTAGAGAGGAGGAGGCTCCAGGGAGATCTCACTGCAGCCTTTCAGTACTTCAGGGGGAGTTTACAGCTAGGATAGGGCTCACAAGGGATAATGTTTTTAAACTGAAAGAGGGTGGATTGAAGTAAAATATAAGGAAGTATTTTACAGTGAGAGTGGTGAGAATGGCACAAGTTGCCAAGAGAGATGGTGGCTGTCCCATCCCTTGTAACTTTCAAGATCAGGCTGGAGGGAGCTCTGAGCACCCTAATTTAGCTGAAGGTGTTTATGTTCATTGGTTAGAACTAAATGACCTTTACATTCTTCCAATCCAAATTATTCTGTGAGTGATCTGTGTATTTTTTTTCACAGAGGTGGTTTGAATAGGAAAGTGAATCATTCTCCAGATAGTTAACCAGCCACATTCTTCCTCCAGACTTAGTGTGGTAAGTTGCTACTCTTAAATCTACCAATCTACCATCTATGCACTTCAGTTGATGGGAATTGTTCATACTCAATACTAACTTTCAGTTATTTCTTGTCAGATGTTTACTTGCTCAGAGAGCAATATAAATTCTGTTTATTTGTTAGCAGTTCCTAATGAAACTACATTGAGTGTTCAGTATATTATACATCTTCTGAAATTCCATCTGCCTCACTGTGAAATTACCAGGCTTGTGAATTAACTCTACCCTTCCCTCTGCAGCTACACCTGCAGAGTGCTGTGGTGCTTGTTCATCCTGGTCTGTGCTCTGCATGCTGTGATAAAAATCTTAACTCTTTCTCTCCGTAAAAATCCTGTCTTTCACATCTTTTTCTGCATTGGTTTATTACACACCATTGCCTTCAGGATTTTTTGTGAGCTTTATCAAAAAGTCAAAGTTGGTCAGGGCTCAGAGAGAAGGCAATTTCTTTTCCCTTCACGGGCAGCATGACCTGGTCTGCAAAGTGAGATTCAGCTCATGAACAGAGGTCAGGCATTGGAGTGATTTATGAATGTGGGCTGCACACAAACACAATAAAAGTTCTTGGGTTCCTCCTGCAGATATATCTGGTTAAAAGTGTGTGTTTTGAGTTTCTCAGTCAACATCAAAGCAACATGTGCTGTAACTGAGGCAGTGCCTAGGCTTGTCTCTGGAAATCTGCTAAGCCCTTGAAGTCCAAGTGAACACTTATAGTTAGATAATCCACAGTCAAAAAATAATTTCCAGAGTTTAGTAAAGGTCATCTATTCTAAGTAGACTTCATAAAGGCCAGATGCTGGTGGGAAGTTTCTTCACATATTCTCTGTTCCTCTTTTCCCTCAGAGGCTGCTCCTTCCGTAAGCATTTGTACTCCTAAAACATAATGCTTTTCATTTTGGAAGGTTTTGCTGGTTTTAAATCTGTCCTGAATGAGTGTGCTTTAGATCACCCAAAATATCACCAGCAAGGGTATGAGCAAAAGCCAGATTTTATATTAAACTACAACAGCACAATCAAATTCACTGGTGTCCTGGCTTGATGCTGAATTGTATCCCCATTGGTCTGTTTAGCTCAGAAATAAGTTCTACACCTTTAAAACTGGATCTGGGAGTGAAGGAGAAGCAGTGGAATGTCTGAGGCGGTTGTTTTCAAAACGTCAAGATCAGAGTTTTCAGCTTTCCTGGACACACACGGCGAGTGTTGTCTGCAGTGTGGATGGCGGGAGGGAGCTCTCCTTTGCTTTCTGTTAGTTTGTGGCTAGCTGAAGCACAGAAGTTCTCCAGACTCTGGGCCTTTTTTTTCATTTTCTTGGAACTGTTCAAACCTGCTCTGGACTAACCCCCAGGAGAGCACCAGGAGCTCACCCCTGTGTCCCCCCAGGCCTGGCCTGTGCCCGGCATTCCCAGTGCCAGGGACTGACACGGACTGAGTGAGCCGAGCTGCACCCACGGGAGAGACTTTGTCATCTCTTCGGAGAGGTTAGAGGTTTTGTTGTTTAGTATTGCTCATTTGTTGTGCTTTTCCTGTTACATAAACACATGTTTTCCACTTTCCTCTAAGGAAATTTGTTTTCCTGAACCAGTTGGGGGAGGGGCCGTTTAGATTTGCTTTCTAGAGAGACCCATTCAGAGGTTACTTTCCCAAATTTGCCTTAAACTAGGACAATTGGTAAGATTCACTCTTCTTACAAAGGACAACTGAAGCACAGCAAGGGAAAGCAAACAACAAAACCAAACAGAAATTAATTGAAAACTGCCTAGGGGGATTTGTGCATATGTGTGTGCACGTGTGTGTAAACAAGGATGAAAAGGAATGCGGCCTAAAGTTTAACAACACTAACTTAACAGTACTTTAGCTTAACTTATACCTTAATTATAGCTTAACTTTAACAATCTAACAGAGAAATGACTTAACAGTGTTTAGCCTAAATTATAAGTATAATTTGACCTAACTTCCAGATTTGCTATAGCATATGCACAGAGGGTATGCATGCAGATATAGTCAGTGCAAGATAAAGTAATTGTGGAAAAATTTCCCTCAGAGATCAGTGAAAATATTTGCTTCCGCATCTCCCAGTGGGCAAAGGGCTGGGCCTTGAGGAGTGAGGATGCTGGCCCAGGACACATGGTGGTTCGGTGATCCTCCAGGTATCCTCCTGGCTCGGAGAGGCATCTCCCTCAGAGGGACGTTGCAAGTTGCAGCAGGCTTGCTGCAGCACAGGAGACCTCAAAGGGCCCCATCTTGGACCACTGTTCAGAAGGTTGCAGGAGAGCAGGCTTTCGTCAAAACAATGTTTTATCCTGGCCACAGCTTGGGTCGGCAGTCTCTTTGAAAGTGTGAGAATAGGAATGTTGTGCTATTCAGGCCGTAAAAATATTTTCCAAGGCTAGTCATGAGGGGAACAAGCTTGTTAGGAGTTCCTGGGAACAGACAGTGTTTCTGATAAGCTCCGAAAGAGCTGAGCCCAGGTGGTGTTTTCAAGGACAAGGCCTAATAAACATTTCTCAGATCATGCTTCAGCCTGGAAAGGAATGGCGGGGAGTGCACTATCACAAAAATCTATGGGAATCATAAAGAAAGCATGAAAGTGGTGTATGACTCCTAACACGTTTCAGTGAGCAAGCAGCAGCTTTCACAAATAACTACCAGGTCTATTGCACAAGGCCTGTGGCAGCCAGTGTGGCGTAGCCATTCCCTTCAGAGACAGCTTGTGGATGGAATGAGGCAAAACCAACCTAGGGCAGAGAGAGACCGGACGAAGGAAGTGTGTTGAAAGGCAAAGCAAAGCGTGAGAGTGTTTGAGCAGGGGTAGGAAGGGAGGTGCGAGTTCTGCTGACTCCTGGGGTGAGTTTATCACCTTTTGCTTCTCCCAGCCTCACCATGTATTTTCTATAGTAAATCTGATAGCAACATGCTGATGGATGGCCCTTAATGCCTAAGAATATGTATCTGACTGCAGAGGAGTAACAGAAGCCTGTGTTGGGCTCAGTACTGTGCCACCACCTTGTAGCTTTTGCCTCTCATTTCAGGTATTAAACCCAAGCACAGTTCATGGCTCGAAGTTAGGGATATCCTGACAGAAGGAAATTGAGGAAGTGATTTGGGAGAGAGCATTGTGCAATTCAGAGCACCAAAATAAAGCACTTGTGGTTTTGCCTCTCAAACAATTCAGTGGTTGGGAAGACATAAACATTGAAGCCAGGCCTTCTAAACTAATGCTTAGAAAGGCTTCAGAGATCACCAGAAACTTGTTTTCTCTGAGCAGTAAACATTGCAGAGACTGCAGTTCAAGAACACTGATGGGCTACTGTAAAGTAGTAGCCAAGCAAGTGTAGAACAGCAGGACTGGGATTTGCAGGCTCAGGGGAGCGAGCAGCTGGGAAAGGTCTGCCTAGGTACCTACAGGGGTGGAAGCCCTCTGCTAGAGGGGATGACAGCATGAATTATGGTGAGGATACCCCTTTTGTTTGTTCTGAGTGATTTGGAATAAATTTTGAGCTATAAATAAATAAAAACCTCAAAAACACTTCCAGAAAATTGGATGAACTTGTTTCCTGTTTAAGTGCTGCTGAAATATAATCAGATATTCAACCACAATTTATTGGGAACAATAACACTAATGAGCTCTAGGAATTGCCAGGAGCCATAATTACTAATGAGCCATAAGAATTAACAAGCTTGATTCTACTGTCACTGAAATTAAGGCCTTTGTCAGCAGCAGCAGCAGACCATGTCTTAGGTGGTTATTCCTCTGGGAATGGTTAATATGCTTGACTGAGCTCATTAGTGTATTCAAACAAAGAACAGATATGAAACCAGTCATTAGCTATATGTATATCTATATCAATATATAGATATAGAGATATAGAGATATAGAGATATCGAGATATTGAGATATATATCCACTGGAGCCCTCAGCTTGTTGATCCTTCAAAGGGATCCAAGCTGTAATGTTCAGTGTGGCAGTTAGAGTTTATCTACCACTGGGAAAGATGGCGCTTCATTCACTTTGGAGTACATATGCTGATAAATACTAAACCAGTATCTCTCCAGAAAAGTATGTTCAGGAGCAAGACTGAGAATAGCTGGCCCAGTGTCACATGAAGAAATTTGATTTCCTGTCATTTGCTCTGAAAGCTTTTAGCACTTGCAGAGAACAATAAAATATCACAGTTTGGAAAATTACTCTTGGGTTCCAACAGTACAGTGTTGGAGTCAAAAGTTGTTTCATTGGATGCTTACACTCGAGATATTTTTCATGTCTCTGTTAATTTAAAATCAAGAACTCTAACACTCTCTGCTATCTTCCACCTTGGCTTCTGCCACAAAACCAGGAAAAGCACCATAGCAACTCTTAACCTATGTAGCGTCAAGTTTCTATTGGATTTGATTTTTATTTCTTTGGCAATATTTTTGAATTTGCTGTGTTTCTGACTTTCTGGTGACAGACACTGATCCTAGAAAGATGCAAAACCTTTTCTTCACATAGCTTCCGAAGTCCACAGCTAAGTAGGGATGAACTACAGAGACACAAGACAGGAATGTCCATCCCAGCTTGTGGCTTGCTTGCAGTAGGGCACTCTGCTACAGTATACATCTTAATTTTCTACGGCAGAGCAGGAAGGATTTAAACACATCACCCATGATATGCCAGACTTCTCCTTCATGGAACTTTGTGATCTTTGTGCATAATAGTGGTATGCCTGTTGATTCATAAAACTCGGGTAAGTGCTGAACTTCTATCTATAATGGAAGAAAAACAACTCTTTAACTAGGTTTTATTGCTTTTGTACATTTTAATTGCTACTCCTTGTCAAATCTATAAATTGTGAATTCTTTAAATTTTAATAGTTTAGAAGTTAACAAAGTTAGCTAACTCTTCAATTAGTCCTTTTGAAAATAATAAATATCCTTAAAGAATAGAAAATAGCCTTTATTCCTGTTACCATTTCAATGCAGGCTTCTAAGATTACATTTCTTTCAGAGCATGTCTGCTTAAGGAGGAAGTGCCTTGTGTCAGCAGCCTCTTTGTCAGCTGCATGTGTGATTGTCCCACCCAAATGCTGCCACTTGCCATCCCATACCACCACACACTCTTCTAGACTGCTTGCTACTTTCCTTGCAACAGGAAACCATGGGCTGCTTTCCAACAGACCCCAGTTAAGGTAAGTATCATTGTGTTTGAAATAACCTTGGTATTTGTGTGAGGGAAAGTCTTGCCTTCCAGAAAACCATGGACAGACTTCAAAAACTCTACACAACAGGGTGTGCAGATGACAGAGATCTATTTAAATATCTAGCTAGCTGTCCACACCAGCCACTCAGTGAGAAACTTGTTGAATATTCTACAAGACAGCTCCAAACTCACTAAACCCCTGAGCTCAGTGTAGTGATCCTTTCATCTTCCTCATCAATTGAAGAACCCCTTTTCAGAGCAGTCTCCACAAGATTTGGGCAAGACTAGAGCAGAATTTTTCAAGAGGACCTCCTTCCCTCCCTTGCAACAGTGAAGGGCTAAACTCTTGGCATGGGCAGAAGGAGTTCAGTGGATCTGGATCCTAGGTGTGACATTTCACAATTCCCATCTCAGGAACACTTAACATATTGTCCCTTTCCAGGAAACTTTTCTAGGAAAGTCCCTAGGCTAGACAGTCTATGAATTAAGTGCTTTGTAAACTTTGCAAAAGAAGCCTCTTACCATCCCAGGGTTGCTCCAGTGTGTTCCCTGGCTTCTGAGTTAAACATTAAGGCAGGGGACTGATGCCTTAACCATTCAACCTACAGAAGATTTCTCACAATGGTGACCAGGGATATGCCCAGCAAAAATCTCAGACCTTGAGAAAAAATGTTACACTACTCAAGGAAGAGATGTGTTGCTTTACGTGCTTAATCTTCTTTCCATATGCCTCAGTTCGGGTAGCAGGTGTAAACTGAATGTTGGTGATAGATAAAAAAACTACACTGTCCTGGATTCCATACCTAGAATTTTTTTGTATTTTATTCAAGTACGAGATCCACCAGGGATATACCTGGGCTTGAACTGCAGGACTTAAGTCTCTGAATGTGTTTATCTAAAATCTGTTTTATCTGTCTGCACTAGCTTCGACTAGGAATAACATAGTAAAGAATTGGACATGCATGGGGAAGGGAGAGAGAACTTCCATTTAATGACTTTTGCAGCCTTACTTCTTTATTTGAAGCCTATTATTTAAAAAGCCACTGTCTGGGACTGTGAGGAATGGAGATGAGCTTTGCAGATAACCCAAGATGCTTAAGGAATTGCACACAGAAATCACAAAGACAATGTACCTGCCCTCCACAAACCTGTCAGTGCTACTGGGAAACCCTTTCTTATATACAACAGTGCAGTCCTGGTGATCAGAGTACTTAGTACTTTGTCAGGGACTCAACTACTCCCATTTTAACTCCCATAATAGTTCCAATATTTTCAAGTGGGAGACATTTTAATACACTGCCTTTAACTCATCCTTAATTTCTTTTTCCTGTGGATTCTTCAGAGGCTAAAATTAATCTTTTCCTCACAAACAAGGAATAGGTAACACATGCTTTTTCACCACTTTGGGGTAAAAGGAGGAAAAGAGTTTGTAGTGATTTGAATCATGTTTGTGACATTGTCTTTCAGAGAAAAGGTCAGGCACCAAATCTCTCAGAAAGACCCACTGCAGGCAGGGAGCCATGTCAGCAGAAAAGCTGAACTCCCACATGGGAATTTCTGCATGGAGGAGCCTCTTACACTCCAGGAAGCTGCACATCATGGACTGCAGCACAGCACTGTAGCCTCTGTCCTTGGCAGAGACAACTGGTGGTGTACTGAATGTGCCACTCCTAGAGCTTGCATAATATCTATAGTATAATTAGAATGAACATTTGTTTTGTAATATTCTATTCTAAGAAATGCTTTGTTACTTTTTGTGAGCGGGTTTTTTTTTTTTTTTTGGTTTTGGGTGGGAATTTTAGTTAGTTTTTTTCTTCTTCTTGACATCATCAAAACAGCCATCTTTGGTGGCATCCGGGTGGTATGACTGTTTGTACAGAAACTTGTGAGGTTTCATTCATCAGAAGATAGTGACTTCCCCCTGCAGATAACAAACATGCCAGATTATGCAATTTTTGGGGAGATAATGTTAGCAAATTCTTGTTAGCATTATCTGGCCTCAAATGCAGGAATGGTGTATCAGAAACATGGCAGTAGTTGTAGTCCTGTTTCTTGTTCACACATCTGAACTAAATTTTTAGCTAGTATGAATCCATTTGAGACAATATGACTAATTTGATTTTAAAAAGGATAAGCCTTCAGACAGAGAAAGTAGTTTACAAACACGTAAATGCTGACTTGTGGCAGTATCCTAGAACAATTGTGTCCTGGGAGCTGCTAGTGGTTTGTGCTGTGGCACTTGTGTTGATGATCCCCATCAACATCAATGTCTGTAATGGAGACGCACAACAAGACAGAGCAAGAATATTCACATGTGTGAAGAGCTGGGGACTGGGTTACTAACTTTAGGGATCAATACAGATATCAGGCACTTCATTTCTGTTGACTCAGGCCTAAACATACAGGTTAGATGCTACGCTTCTAAGATCAGCAGGAGTTTTGCTAGGAAGTAAAGTTATGACTTCACTAGTGGAAAAAATCTTAAGCCATAGCAGGGCCTGTAACATGTTGTAACTGGGCAAATGGAGTTTTAAACATTTGGGGAATCCTGCTACCTCTTCTGCAGCATGGAGTGTGCCTACTTCTCTTCCTTTCCCTGCGTGATACCCTCTGCAGCATGTCCCTGTAGATATGTGCCCCTGTCCAATGCTCCTTGGTCCCTTTCTACACAAGGGTTCTTCTTTGCACAGGTTTCTACTGCACTGTACAAGGTGGGGTCATGAATGATGGCACAGGAGCAATGCTCTCCTGCTTCTTGGGGCACTCCCACCCAACCTGCTGCTATAAACCACCTGGTTTATAACAGAAAGCCTCGGATGTATTTGGGGAATTTAACATGGATTATGTTGTTCCCAGTACTTGCTAAAACTAGAGGTCTGACAGAAGCTTTCTGGCTGGCGTACAAGAAAGAATAAGTTACAGATAAGGCATGTTCCCTCACAGGTTGAACGGGAAGGTCTCTGATGGGTGATTCAAATAACCGATGTCAAAATCTGCTGGGCATCACCAAGACATATTACCCTCTCTATTTAAAATCGTTTTTAATTATCTGCTAAACAGGGTCAAGTAAGGGGCTTACACAAAGACATCATTACCCTGCAGCCCACAGAGAGAGAGATGTCACCTGCCTAACTTCCCAGCTAAGAAGAAAACCACCATCCCATTTCAAGGGAAATGGTAAAACGGAGGGGCAAAGCAATCTCACTGCTGAGACAGACCAACTGTGTGGGTGTGAAAATAATGACACAAAACATAACAGTCTAACTTCCCATTAAAGCAGTTTGCAGCTGGCAAAATGTGTCACATACCTCAGAAAGAGCAGGAGAAATGTTACAGAGGCCCCCTGCTAGGAGCTGAGTTCGAAGAGGCTCTCATACTCCTCTCTCCTCCATTGTGTTATGTTCAAGGTCTTGTTTATGGGCAAAAAGAAAGAGCACCTTACATATAAGTAAAGCCAAGATTTAATTATTAATTGAGATCTGCAGCGTGTGTTATCTCTAATCCAAATCTGACAGAGAAAAATTAAGAGTGACACAGCAGTTAAAACTGCAATATGGTTAAAAGTGTCAATAGTAATATTAATAATACAATTAAAATACACTTTATTTTTTGTACTTTTTTTAGGATCGTGCTCACCCTTTCATTGCTCTTCTATGTCTGAAAGTCATACAATCATAGAAGAAAATATGATGAGTTGGAAGGGACCCATCAGGATCATCAAAGTCCAACTCCTGGCCCTCTACGGAACACCCCAAAAGTCACATCACGTGCCTGAGAGCATTGTCCAAATGATTCTTGAACTCTGCCAGGCTGGTGCTGTGACCACTGTCTTGGGAGCCTGTTCCAGTGCCCAGCCACCCTGTGGGTGAAGAACCTTTTCCTGATATCCAACCTAAACCTCCCCTGACAAAACTGCAGACCATTCCCTTGGATCCTGCCACTGGGCCCCCCAGAGAAAAGATCAGTGTCTGCCCCTCCTCTTCCCCTTACGAGGGAGTTGTAATTGCAATGAGGTGTCCCATCAGTCTCCTCCAGGTAAGTGCCCTCAGTCACTCTTCACACAGCTTCCCCTCCAGACTCCCCTTCTTGACACTCCTTTGGATGCTCTCTAATAGTTCAATGCCTTTCTTGTATTATGACACCCAAAACTGCTTCCAGCACTTGAGGTGAGGCCACTCCAGTGCAGAGCAGAGCAGGACAATCCCCTGCCTTTCCCAGCTGTCCAGGCTGTCCCTGATGCCCCAGGACAGGGTTGGCCCTCCTGACTGCCAGGGCACTGCTGGCTCGTGTTCAACTCACCATCATCTTGGAGCCCCAGGACCCTTTCCATGGGGCTGCTCTCCAGCATCTCCTTCCCCAGTCTGTCTGTTCATCCAGGGTTGTCCTGGCCCAGGTGCAGAGTCCAGCACTTCCCCTTGTTGAACTTCCTGCAGTTGGTGATTGCCAGCCCTCTGGTTTGTCGTAGTCTCTCTCCAGGGCCTCTCTGCCCTCTAGGGGGTCACCAGCTCCTCCCAGTTTTGTATAATCTGTGAAGTTGCTTAGCATCCATTCTAGTCCAAATCACTTAAAAAGATGTTGAAGAACATAGGGCTGAGGATGGACCCTGTGGAACTTCACTGGTGACAGGTCACCAGTCTTATGTCACTCCAGTGACATCACACCCCTTTGCGCCCCACCCATGAGCCAGTTGCTCACCCTTCACAGGATGTGTTTTTCCAGCTGTGAGCTGGACATTTTGGCCATAAGGATCCTATGAGAGACAGTACCAAAAGTTTTGCTAAAATCCTAAAAGGTTATATCAATTGGCTTCCCTTGGTCAGCTAGGTGGGCTACCCTGTTGTAGAAGGAAAAGAGGTTCCACAAGCAAGGACTTTCCCTTCATGAAGTCATGTTGTCTGTGGTTGATAGGTGCATTGTCCTTTCAAAACCTCCCAGAATAAACCTTTCCATGATTTTACCTGTCACTGAAGTGAGACTGACACACCTGTAGTTTCCAGGGTCCTCCTTTGTGCTCTTTTTGAAAACTGGGATAATGATTGCAATCAGCCAGAATCTCTCTGGATTCCCAAGATGCTCATAAATCATCAGGAGAGGTCTTTGAGGATTCTCAGCCATCTATTTGAGGATTCTCAAATGAATCCCATCAGCCCCACAGATTTGTAGGGATCCAGCTGGAGCAGCAGATCCCACACAAATTCAGGTTTGACAGGGAGTTGACCATTCTTGCAGTCATAGTCCTCCAGCTCAGGGCACTAAGGTCCGCTTGGTCCATCATGCATGCTGAAAACATAGACAAAGCATGCATTAAGCAAGTCAGAATCTTCAGCCTGTGGACTTAAAGCTCTAAATCTTCAGCTTCTGGTGTCCTTTCTTGAAAAATTATCACATTGATGCTCTGGGATGTATTTGAGGTTATTTGTCTGTGTTCCCTATGATGCAATTACATGACTCCTTTTTTTACCCCTCACTGGTCTGCAGCTACATTTTACAGCTGAATTTACTGTATATGGCTTATTCCACATACACTAAAGGCTCTTTTTTGTTCTCTTTCTTACTCCTAAACCCAGCTTTGTCCAGCACAACTCCATATTTCTCTAACTGACCATTGCCGGGGAGCTGCAAGGTCTCCACTGCCAAGCCTGTGCCCCAGATTTCATAATTTCATGCCCTGTACTGCTCTAAACTCCATGCTGTGTCTCCATCCTTTGTATTAGATGCACATATCTACATTACTCATAGAAGTACTAATTGTTATTTCTGCCTATATAAATCTGCACCATACAGAGAAAAACAAAATTAAAATTAATTACTGCATGCAATTCATAACTTAGGGAAATTGCTGTCACAGAAAGTAAAACAATTCAATGGGTAGATCAAGAAAAGTTCAGACAGAGCAAGCCTGCAGGCCCTTGTCCTGAAGCTCTGTAGAAACATGGTGCTTGTTTTTAGCAATGGCAGTGCCAGGTTACAGGTCTACCCTGCTGCACTTCCTGCACTTCTTGCCTGCCCTCTCTGCAAACTGGGCAAGCTGTCATGTGGAGAAGGTAGCAAAAGTAGTACATCCAGTGCAAGTCCATATGTCTCTAGTCTAATGTTCACTGATGAAAGAGATTATCCAAATCTTAGAAGTTTTAGAGATCAGTAGCTGTGAATTAAACAGCAAAGCAGGAGCTGTTCTTTATAATTTTTAATTTCCAAGTTAAGACTTTAGTGCACATTTCAGGACCTTTCCTACCACTAGTACTGTGCTGCCTAAGTGGAATCAAAAGGTTGTGTCAAAGGCATGAGAAATCTTCCATGTCAGATAATTCCCTCAGCACTGTGATTTTTTCATTTCAGTGGTTTGTAACACAGAGGGTAGTAAGCAGATGGAACTAGTTTACATTTGCCCATTCATGTGAATTCTCCTTAAAAAGGACTTTTATAGTGAAATCTATTTTGCTGAAGCCTCTAAAGTCTTTGTAATAGAAAGAGACAGAACCATATAGAAAGAAGTCTCTAACTGGATTTCCAAAACTGCAGCATGGGGATTTGGCAGTTTCTCCTAGTCAACATTGACAAAGCCACAGTTTAAAGTTCTAGCCGGAGTCTCCTGGCTCAGTGGTCTGCTTCATCTATGAAAAGCATGCCCAGACTGGATGTTGGAGGTCGATACTGAAAAACCCCCCCACAAGCAAAACTATACGGAGCCAGAGATAGTGAAAAGAAGTCTGTCTTCATCTTTACCCCATGTGCATGCCCTGTGAGAGCTGTGGGCTCAGGTCAGTACCCCATGCTGTGATGGCTAGTCTCCCATCCCTCTGCTGCACGTTGTGAATGTCTGTGGGAGACATTTACACCCTTGGAAGCTTTGGGAAAGGTTGACCCCAAACTCCCTCAGGCTTGCCAGGAATGTGCCAAAGACACCTACCTACACATGTCCACTGTTCAGGGACATGCAGCGTTTATTTTAAGAGAGACACTTTCTCATAGATCTAAATTTTAGAGACTTATGAAACTGGAAGGGGTGCTAAGCAATTTTAATTCCACCAGGGCTCAAAATTATCATGCTCAGAAAGCCTAATGACCTAGCCTAGAAATCTTTAAATCTGACATCTCTACCAGTGCAAATGGGAAGAAATGAGGAGTTTGCCAGCATGTGCCCAGGTGGCCAAGAAGGCAAATGGCATCCTGGCCTGAATCAGCAACAGTGTGGCCAGCAGGATCCAGGTGGTGACTGTCCCTCTGCTAGGCACCATACCTTGAATCTGGCTTCAGTTCTGGGCCTCTTACTTTAGAAAGGATATTGAGGTGCTGGAGAGAGTTCAGGGAAGAGAAACAGAACTGGAGAATGGTCTGGAGCACAAGTCTGATGAGGAGCAACAGAGAGATCCGGGTGTGTTTAGCAGAAAAGGAGGTTCAGGGGAGACCTTCTCACTCTCTATGATTCCCTGAAAGGAGGGTGTAGCCAGGTAGAATCAGTCTCTTCTGCCATGTCTCAAGCCAAAGGATGGGAAGAAAGAGTGCTGAGTTATGCCAGGGAAGGTTCATACTAGATTTTCTCTGAAAGGATGGTCAGCCATTGGAATAAATTGCCCAGAGAGATCAGAGTCACCTTCTCTGGAAGTGTTCAGAAGGTATCTGGATGTGGCATTTGGGAATATGTTTAGGGATGACTATTGTGGTGCTGAGTTGACAGCTGGACTCAATGCTCTTGAAGGCCTCCTCCAACCTTGATGATACTGTGATTCTGTAACTCTGAGGACCATGCTTAGATTTTTGTCTTCTGTTCTTCTTGTGCATGTGCATCTGTGATAAGCAGGTCTCGGGGGTTGCTTTGGTCGAGATGACCCTGAGATGTATAAAAAGTAACGTCTCCCAACTCGGCTGCTGAAGAATGAGTTGAAAGTCTTCAGCTGATGCTCTCAAGGTTGCTTTATTGTATCTTGTCTAAGATATTTTCTGTCTGGGCTGGCAAGGTCTTTTCAGCAGGGCAGCCCGAGGCACACTCACACTGCCCCAGGGGCAGGCACTGATTTTTATACTACAAATTATGTGTTAGTAATTTACACTTATGATCCAATGCCTATCACCTATGTTAGACAGTTACATTCTACTCTAATCCAATCCCCAAGTGCCAACATCACCAAAAAGATGGGGTCTAGGAAGAAGAAGGAAGGAGGACAGGACAACGCCCAAATCCCTCCATCTTGCCCCCTAGGCCCCCATGGTAAAATCCCCAAAATCTCCCTTTTCACTCTAAAACTACAACTATTATGCTATCTAAACTTTTGTGACTTTTAGTTCTTCATTCAAAGGTGGTAATTTGTACCATGGGTCAAACTCAAAGCCGCAGGAGTCCTTGGCTGTCTGCCAGGGTCTCTGATCCTCCCCACCAGGACTTTGAAGCCCCTTGGCTGGAGCTCGGATCATCCAGGACTGTCACAGAGACATCCTGGGTTCCGACAAGCAGGCACTTGACCTGGTTGCCAGCAGTGCTGTTCTTAGTGCTGGAAAATGTTAAGGCCACCCCATACCTCTCCTCCTTCTCAGGCTTTGGTCACGAGACCCAGCAAATCTGCATTAAAGCCCCCGTTGCAAGGTTGGCAAGCCTGTTGGCAGAGACACTCTTGCAGGATTTTTACAACCACATCACTTCTTTCCTCTCTTATTTATGAGAGAGGATGCATTCATCTGTTTTGAGAAATGACTGTGTCTTCTGTCTGCTGACTCATCCTTGAGTCACAGCTGAAAAAAAGAGACCTTCACTGAGGCAGCATCAGCTCCTGTGCCAAGGTGGCAGCATCTCAGGCCTGCTGTGCAGAGGAGCCTGACAATAGCTCATGCTCTGGGTGACAGAAGTCACTTCTGAAATGCAGAGGCCTTGGAGAGAAGGAGCTCTGGGATATCACAAAGCCCTCTAGAGTGACTGTGTGTCACCAGCCATGCTGATGAGTATCCCCAGCATGCTGAGTGCTGAATCGTGCTGCCATGTCAAGCGTGCCCTGGTTGGGAAAAGCATCCAGCTCACATACCACCAGAACATTTCTGGAGTCAGGAACCAAAACAGTTCCTGCTAATTTGGAGAGGAAGCTCCAGTGAAGAACAAGAAAAGAATACATCCCATTTGTGGTTGTTTAAGAAATGACACCACACAGGCTGAAGTCATAGCTGCAGTCAGTTTGGCTCCACGGGCTGGCAAGCACAGAGTTCCCTGCCTGGCAGCCAATACAGCTCCCCCCTCACTGCCCTCTCCAGATACTCCTGCAGCAGTACTTGGCCTGGATTTGCCATCTCCTGTACGATTACTGACATTGATTCCCACCACCTTTTCCCCTCCTGCCTAATGGTGCTTGCATGATCCCAGATACCTGTAAAAATCCACATTTCAGAGGACTGTCAGGGTTGTAAAAACTGATCAAGACTCCCCTTCTTGGCATATGCCTGTGCCAAGAGCAGAGACTTCACAACCACTCTTCCTTCCCCAGGACATTCCAGCACTCTGTGACTGTCTTTAGGGGGGCCTCTCTGAGGACCAGCTTGCTGAAACCTTCTCCTCTCTGGTTTTGGCTCCCTCTGCTTTGTCCCCGTCAGTGAGGACATATTGTTCTGGTTGTTGAAGCAAGATGCAGACTGTTCTTGTTCTATTCTTTGTTACTTCCCCCACTTTGCAATGATTAAGGACAGCTTTTCAGCATCAAAATGTGTTTGATCCTAATAAATGCAGGGCCAAATTAACTGTTTTCTTCTGTGGACAAAATAGAGAGAGTTGAGCACAGAAGTTGCTCATGCATGTCAGACTTCCATTGCATTGTTTCATTGTGGTTTTCAGAAAATTGCCAATATTTTTGATAAATGTGGTAAAATTAAAAAAAATAAAATAAATAAATAATAATAAAAAAAACCCTAACACCCACAACATTGTTTTTTCTATTTGGCCTGAAATATTCAAGAACTTAAATTGTCATTATTTCAAGGCACTGGATAAAAATAATCAATTTCTAGTGAACATTTGCTGCTTAACTTCTTAAAATCTGAAATATCTGGTGTTTTCATTTTCCATTCTCCAACTGAAAACAGATTAGTGGTATATTTTCAAGAAGAAAAAAAAATTTAAAGACAACTGCTTCTTTTCTGGAATGCTCCTGGTCTCAAATGACCTTCAAAAAAACTTGTCAAGTACGTTTAGCAGCTGACATAGCATTAAAAAAGCAAAATCTGTTTGTGCTTCCCAAGAGCAAGAGAAAAAGGCAAGTAAAGGTAAAGGTTAGGAGGGCTGTAGTTGTGTATCCAGGCAGAGCAGTCCATCACACAGGCACTGCTGGCAGTGTGTACCCTTCGGACTGGAAGCGCTCCTCAGCCCAGAGGGGCGAGATGAGGGTACTGGTGCCGGGTCAGACCTTTGTGGAGACCAGGCTCTGTGCCAAAGCAGACAGGTTGGTGGTGACCACTCTCCTAGGAATTAGCTCAGTAGCATGAGCACAATGAGTCTGCGTGTGCCAGCTGGTCTCGCCTCTGGAAAGCAGACAACTAATTTCAGCAGGGTAACTACAAACCACACAGGAAGACCGCACTTTTGGATATAAAAGCATTTTAGAGTCAGAGTTCAGCTGTGTTTGGAACTAGATGATCAGTAAGGTCCCTTACAACACAAACTATCCTGTGATTCTGTAATTTAATTGGATTACAGCTTGGTTTAAAATCAGAATACTTTTCCCTTGACAATGTACTTACCATGAGGGTTTCTTTTTTAGTGTATGTGAATTTTTCCTAATTTTAATGTCAGGGGAAAAACACAGAGGCTTATCCTGTAAAATTAATCTCCTTTGCTACATAGTGTACTGGGACTTCATGTTTGCTATTTTTTTTTTAACCTATATTCCACACAAAAAACGCTGCTGATTTCCCTACCAAAGACAGGCAGATAGGCTCATATCTGTTTTTCTCATAGCTGAAGAGCTTCTCCAAAACAATGGTCACAAGTAGCACATTAAGAAACAGTGCTGGACCTTGTAAACTAAACTGCAAAACAATCAGGGCCACCTATAAGACATTACTTATACCTTCCTTCCTGCCTAAATTCAACATAAAATCTGAATTTTTAGAAAATTGATGTCAATTGACTTAAATTGACTCTGTCATGAGTTTATAGATCACGTTAGGCTTCATATTATATTTTTCTTAGTTAATTCAGTCCAGTGCTGAACTAAAATCTGAGCAGACAGTTCAGGCTGTGCAGACAAAACCAACAATCAAATAGGTATGCATGTATTCAGTGCTAGTTAGAAAATGACAAGGAAAAATTTCAGAGTTCTGATGAAATCTCAATATCCTTTATGATAAATTCTGAATTCACTGAACTCTGCTTACTGTTTTGTGCATAGCAACAGAGCAGGTACAACCAAATAAATTTCATCACACCCTGATGTAATCTGAGACACCTGAAAGCCTGTTAATAATTTTTCAGATTCGTAACTCATTAACCATCTCAGAAATGGCAGTCTGGTTTCCAGAGGAGTGTAGAGTAAACGTCCGCATGAGTCTGTGAGTGTCTGGGCTCCCTGGTAGGGGGAAGAAAAGGCAGCAGAATGCAGCTGAGTGTCCAGATATTAAATTAATTTATTTTTTTGCTTTCAAGAGACCATCCCTGTTGTTCCAATGTGCTGCAACCCTCTGAAAGACAATGCAAATTCTGCATTTGAAGAATTTCTTTATTTGGGTGAGAGGCCAAATTCCAAGGACCAGCTTGTTGTTCAGTGAAAACCATTTCAGTAGCTCCCAGTGCCTCAGTTTTGCCTTTGCAGAGTATGTGGACAGGCAGCATCCCAGATAATGATCATAGCCCTTTATCTCTTCTGCATTCTCAGGAGGTCTCTGGAGATCTATTCACCAAAGATAGTGGATGGAAGGATGTTACAAAGGCATTATTTCTGAATCAGTAAATGATTAAATAAGCATTTTTCCCTGCGTGTGCATTAATGTTCAATCAGCTGCCACATGACAGATATAAAAGAATATTCTAAGTCTTGAACAAGCTTCGGTTTAGTACCAGGAAGTACCTGATGATGAGAGATAAGCAGCCTGCCAAGATGCAAGTGGCATTAGTCTAGTCAATTGCCTAAAATAATTGTCTGCTTTTGCCCGGAAACGGTGCACTTTTTCATTCTTGTTTAGTGTTTCACCCATGGCTAGAACAGGGCTCTGTCTTCATTTGAGTCTTCAGTCACCCCCTCGGATGTGTTAAAAATAAGACTGGATGTGTCACTCAGTGCCATGATCTAGTTGAGGTGTTAGGGCATGGGTTGGACTTGATGAACCTGGAGGTCTCTTCCAACCTTGTGATTCTGTGATTCCCATATGCTCCCACATTGACTGCCTTTGCTATCAACCTTGATCTTACACGTTCACCTTGCTACTGCCCCAGAGAACACACACAGGCTATTTCCTACCCCTAAGGAGTCTATCAACATCCTAATTCCCTTCCAAAGTGGGAATTTGTGACCTTCTGCAGACCTAGTTACTAATAGCTGTGGCTAGGCAGAGAGCAATTTTTCTCATCATATGGGGGTTCAAACTTTTCAGCTTTCTTCTTGCTGCAAATGAACACAAGCTCAGCATCTCCCCAGATTCTAACCACCACCAGGTCTTCAAAGTGGCAATTAATCATCAGGAAAAAGTTATACGCTGATGAGGGGCTTTTTCTTTGTGAACCACAACTGGCAGTCTTTTACTTAAATGCTGCTATTATGTTTTGAGTAAACAACTGAACCAGAGAGTTTTTCAATCCTATCAACTATGAAAGCAGAGAAACATTTTAAAAACATAACCCTGTACAAGGCCTCCAGGGCAATGCAGCACTTTCCTACAGCCACTTTCCCACTGTCTTATTGCTCAGCCAGGGACAACACAAGGTGCCTCCCACTCTCCCCTGCTCTCCAGCCCATGTGGACAGACATAAGAAAGCATTGTTTTTAAAAGAGAAAATGAAAAGACTCTCAAGCTCCCACAGCAATTGTCCAGGGAAGCAGCGTAGTTGCAGGTAGGGCCAGCCACAGTCTCCAGTGTCACCTTGGAGACCAGCTGGCAAATTCCAGGCCTCCCAAAAGAGGGGGGCCTAGGCAGCGGGGTGTGTAAACAAGTAACACGAGATGGATAAGGAAGCTTTGCAGTGAGCCCATTATCACCTGAACTTGTTGCTTGAGCCCTGAAACATAACACTATCCAAGCCTCACGAACACCTCCCAGTCCTGAGTAGAACCCCCAGGTTCAGAAGAGCATTGCAGGTAAAGAATTTTTTTTGCTGTTTGCTACCTCACAGTGAGTTTCCTGATCAGCCAAGAAAATTGTAATTAATTTTAATGAAATCTAATTTTAAATCTGATTTTAAAAATCTAACTTTTTATAAATCTAGTTTTGATTTAGATATGTAGATAGATATATATATGTGTGTGTGTGTGTGTGTGTGTGTGTGTGTGTGTGTGTGTATATGCAAAAGTGATCACAATAATGTCTACCTGTAGGAAGATTGAAGCTAGATGATGCTTGTCACAATGGAGAGAGATGGGAGGCTGCTGCAGAGGGGTCTGTGGGACTGGGAAGCCAGATTTTTAAGGAGGTGTTTAGATGCCTGTCAAATACTCCTGGATTTTCATGCTTTCAGTAATTTAATGAAATTATAAGAAGTACCTAAATGTGTGCAAGTGGTGTAGGCCTCTTAATCTATTCTTAGATCTTAGGATCTTCTGCTCTGGTGTGGGTGGTATGCCATTTGTGTCTTTGGCTAGGAGAGGGGCTTTCAGGAGCCTGTGAAATCCAGAATAGGTATGGGACTCTGCCCATCATACTGCAGTGGCTTTTAGGAATTTATTAGGAGGTGCTTGGGCTCAGATGCAGGATAATATCTTAACAAATGTTGCAGAGCTTAGATTGAATCTGTCTCTTTGCAGGTTTAATCCTCAGGTGCAGAGGAATGTAAAGGGATTTGGTTGCTGAACAGCCTATGATTCTTCTGGAAAAATCCAACCCAAAATTTAAGTGTTTTTTTTTTTGTTGTTTTTTTTGTTTGTTTTGTTTGTTTGTTTGTTTGTTTGTTTTTGTTGTTTTTTTTTTTTTTGTTAGGAATAAATGCAATCATTTCTCTTTTTCCTGCACAACACAGTATCACCTATAGAAACAACCAATATGGACAGCATGGGTTATTATAATTGTTCATAGCCTAGGCTGTTAAACAAAACAAAACAAAACAAAACAAAACAAAACAAAACAAAACAAAACAAAACAAAAAACCCCGAAACTCTCTAGCATTCAAAATTAAAATAAACACTGCTGGTTAATTTCATTGAGGGAGACATCTGATAGTCTTGGATGAGATACACAAACTAAAACCATGTGGAATTACTGTTATGACCTGCTCTAGTTTCATTAACAGTATTAAGATGTAACACATTTGTACCCTAGTAAGAGAATTGTTATATTCAACAAACCCTGATTACATCTTTAATTACTTCACATTATCCAAAAAGGAGCAAGAGCAAAATTAAAGGGGAGGAAAGAGCACAGTGAATTACTGTGATTCATCCTTCCTTGCATTGATTTGGAATCTCTTTTCTTACAATACAGCCTAGGAAGAGCTTACCTCTAATTTAAGCTTGCAGCCAACAGAAATAGGGAAGTGGTATGAGTGTCACTATGGATCAGACTTGCATGTAGCAGGTTTTGTATTTAACTGGTTTTCTGTATTTTCTGGATATCTCAAATGTGTACTGCCCTGTGGCACTGGAAGCCAGATCCTGTTTAAAAGGCTTTAGTGTGCTGTGAAAGAGAAATTACTTTACAAACAGACTTACAAACTTTACAAAATTACTTTAATTGCTGAGTTTTGAATAGCAACATGGTTTTGGTGATTTAGTTAGTGAACATTATAGATAATACATATTTGCAAAGAGCAGCAGAAATATTTCTTATTAGTATTTTTAACCATGATACTTGAGGGGAAAAGAAGTGGGAATATCTTTACCTATTATATTAGTGAGATTATTGGAGTGCACTGACCCACTTCAGAAGGACACTGGGAAAAAATTGAAAAGTTCAAGAGCAAGAATAATCTGACATCTGGAAATTAATTTTGTACCAGGAGTCCTGAGCTATGCCTAATTGCTAAGCCAAAGTGAGTTTAAAAGGGACATTCAAGCACTTCACCTGGACATATTTTTTAATAGGTAGCAGTTTAATCTTGTAAAAGAGCGTAAAACAGCATCTAATACGGTGGTAATTCACACTAGAAAAGAAAAATTATTCAATTCTGGAAAATCTTAGCCTGGAAATGGTGAGTTCTGAGGCAGAAATGCTTCTAGATGTAGAAGCAAACTTTATTCTTAAAATTACATTAAAAATTAAATAATTAATTATTTATTCAAAAATTACAGAGGATTGGCCACTTTCAGTGGCTTTACTGAGGTTCAAGAGATCATAACAGATAACAAATCAGATTATCCCTCCTTGGGCTCAGTTCATGAGTCTTACTGCAAAGATTATTTGACTGCAGTGTTCTGGAAATTACTCCACTGAACCTAAGGCAAGGAGATGGTACACTCTTTTCATGGTGTGTGTATTTGTGTAGATTTTTGCAGTATGCTGTAGAGACAAATTATGACCTCCTTGGTGTCATATTTATAGAACTCCATAAAGACATAACATAGTTTAGAGAGAAGCACACTGCACAGTGATACACTTGCATCATGCGCTCTGTATATAGATGTATAGCTTCTGTATATTATATATATGAAATAGTATATTACTACACAATGTAAATATAGTTTGCAGTGTGTTTATGTAATCTCACTGTATTTTAAAGTCTTTCCAGCTAAACATTTCCCCTTGAGGACAGGTCATTGTTTGCAGAAAATATTTTTGGCTGCTGATCTTACACAGCTGTGAGATGTTCCTGGTCACTGGTTAACGAGTTCCCAGAAGAACTTTGCTCGCTCTGTCTGAAACAAAAGGCCAAAATGCTCTATATTTCTCCTCTCTATATTTCTACATTAAGCTAGTACTGAAACCATTTTGGGAGTACAAAATCACTTAATTTTTCTGTTTTTCCAAGCCCAGGTGGAGTAATCTGAAGTGGTTATAAAATTCAGCAATATATGGCATTACCAGCAGCCATAGCCAATGCTCTGTAAACAGAAGTGGAGTAGTTAAGAAAAAACAGTTTTATTCCATGTTTCTTAGAAGTTTTGTCTGACCGTTTCAGTTCATGGTTCTGCATGTGAAATGACAATGGGATGTGAAGTGCCACGTGCACTGACAGTGCCTCACAGGGCTGCTCAGCTTCACTTCCTCATCCCAGCACTGCCTCAGCAAAGCCCCAGTGGCCCTCTGAGTCAAGAGCTCTGCTGTAACTTCTGTAACTCTTGTGTGTCCTGATCCCATGGTGCTTGAAAGGCTGGGAAATATTTTGGGAATCTTCATAGTCTGCTGCAGACCCATCAATGAGGCTATAGAACAGCAGTCTTGTCCCTGAGCACATGCCCAGGATTCACCGTGGCTCTAAAACATCAGTATGGGCATGGGCAGTCCCACTCTTCTTAGCACTAGGCACAAATAATCCCTGTGGAAGAGGGAGTGAGTCTCTTCCAACCTGGCCATGCCACTCTTGGTGGTGCTGTTGAAGCACTGCAGAGTCACAAGCTGGTTCTTCCTATTTTTATTCCACTGTTTTCCTCTGAGGGAAGCTGGAAAGCCTTTGTTGTCAGCATGTGAAATCCTTGGGTGCTAAATACTGTGAAAGATTAAGATATTAATTTGTTCTGCAGTTAACAAAGCAGTAGTATCGTGTAGGTGACTGCTGTTGCTCAGACATGCAGTGTGAGAAATCTCTGCTCTGCAGAATTGGGACCTCAGTGGAACAAAAGTAAATCAAAGGCAAAGATCCTCAGGGTAATTTTTGTCTTCCTGAGGTCAAATGATAGCTGCAAACCTAGCCAGGTGGAAGAGGCTTGGCAAGGATGCTGTGGACATAGAGGGAGCCTCAGACTCCTGAGTGCACCCACCAGTTGTCACAGTGTTCTCACACTGTAGACAGAAAATTCTTACACACAGCTTCCTGTCTGCATCTGGATTAATCACAGGGTGGTTGGCTGAGCCCTCCTTTCATGGTTGGTGGCCTATACTGGCAATTTCCCTTTCTCACAGAAGGATATAAGGAAAAGAAAATAGAGGGTCAAAATGGGTCCTCATGAAAGAATTGCTACCAGCAGCTTGCAAGTTAGGAATTTGGGATGCTTTGTATGTGAAGGCAGGTTTCAGCACTATGACTGAATGTGAATCCTCACCACATCAGTGTTTTTGTCTTCCAGATGTCAGGCACAGCAAGGCATGACCAAGAGATGGCAATCAAAGCAAAAAGAAACCTGTCCAAAACCACTGACCCTTTAGAAAGACTTCGCCTGCAGTGCTTAGCAAAGGGATCTGCAGGCATCAAAGGACTTGGCAGGTGAGTATGCAAGATGTCAAATCCAGTATTCAGCTAAACAGTTTTATCTACAAGAGGCTCACACCCTAAATAGGGACCAAAACGTGAATTTTCTCATTTTGGTGCAAATGCCACAACCCACAGAACCTGGCACTGGGGCTCATGTATTTCGGGAAACAGGACTGACCTGCTCACCTCTAAAAGACTGTGAATCCCTCATGAGAAAGTGTTTCTATGAGACCCAGAACAACTGCTGTCAGAGAAAAGAAGGGAACATTAGCATATATATCTCCTTGGTGTTTTCTAAAATTATCCCAAGTATTTCAGCACTGGAGATTTTAACCCTCCTTCTCTTTAGGGTATGGTGCCCTTGTAATTGTCTGTTAGCTGTCTAGTTTATGCAAGGCACCTAAAATCTTTTTAAAGCATCCCATCCCAAGAAAAGGGATGTTACATCACACCCTGACATCCCTCCCAGGCCCCGTAAACCACAAATAGATCCAGATGGTGACCAACTGAATTTCATCTAAATGTGCAACTTCATCTTAGTGTGCAACTTGCAGAGGGCAGAGGGCTATAATGAATAGGAATACTATGACAACCTTTCCCTTGTTTAACTTTATATATGTAATATCCATGCACACAATCTAAAAAAGTCATCTCTACTCCCAGCAAGTGTAGGGGGTTTATTGGGTTCTTTTGTTCCCTCTATTTTTTATTTTTTCTCCCAGAACATAGAACAAGGAGGAAATGTTATCTCAGTAAGGTGACTCTCTGCTCCAGTACTGTGCTAACCACATCAGCACTCTCCATGTTTTCCTATGCATTTTACTCAAATTTCATGTTTTCCACAGAGTATTTCAGATTATTGATAGTGACAAGAGCAGAACCCTTGATTTCAATGAGTTTCTGAGAGGACTACATCATTATGCTGTGATGATCAATAAGGAAGAAGCACAAGAGCTTTTCCAGATATTTGATAAAGATGGCAGTGGAACAATTGATTTTGATGAATTTCTTATTTCACTGAGAGTGAGTATGGGAACTCATGTTGTTACTGCATTCAACGGATTAAAATGTAGCAGAACAGAATAGCACAAAGTAGAATAGAATATTTGCAAATAAACAGTTGTGATTTTTTTTTTTCCAATTAATTGTGGCCTTGATTTAGATATTCCTTTGATGCAGTCTGGGTTCATGTGCATTTCAGCCATCAATCTCACTTCTTGCTTGGCCATTTTAAGATGCATCTTAAAATGAATTATGACATGAACTTATTCAGGGCAGACATTCTCTAATCTACCACAGTGATTGCTTTTGTCTGAAGTATTTTTGCTCTGCTTAGGTATAAACAATTAAGATAGAAAATATTAGTACTTCAGGTAATTAGTAGTTTCCTGTTGGAAATATTTAAAATGGGTAGATCAGGAAAGTGTTCTAAGCATCATTTTCTCTCTTATTTTTCATTTGCTATTGTATGGGTATACACTAAATAGTCTTAATCATACTGCTCTTTTGAGGATATGTTGCCCTTTCTAACTCATGGACAGTGTAGACTATCACCAGTGTAATACACCAGTCCCATCTACCTGGTGTGTTAGTTTGACCAGCCCACAAAAGTGAGCTGGCTGGTTTTGAGACTGGCATTTTATTGGACGAATGGGAAAGCATTTCTTTTTTCTGGTTGTTATTACTTTTCAAAGGAAGGAAGCTGAGGAAACTTCCTCTTTGTTCTGTCTGTTGGAGAGAGAAGACCTTCCCCCCCGGGCCTTGGGCCGAGCGGGGTCGGGGCGGGGTAAGATGGCCACGTGGGCCAGGTAGGGCTCAGCTGCTTTTGAGAACATCTGCCGACACAGATGCTCTGCTGCTGACCCGGGCTGGGCTCTGACTCCGTTTAACTCTGGGCAGAGAGGGGGTGAATCGGTGCTGTGCGCCTGGGCCACCCTGGTAAGACCAAGGGGTGGAAAAGGGAATCTGGAGATCTGTCCAACTTCCCCCACACAGCTGCAACAGACCAGTGAGTGGCTGCCTTTGGGTACTGGCACCCTGAGATCTGTCCCCCCAGCATGGCTTTGTAATGTGACACCATGGACTGCTGAGGCCTTGCTGAAATCCTGGCACAGTTGGAATCCCGAAGGTGAATGCCTTGGCCCGGACACTGCCTTTCTTAACTCTTTCAGTGCATCAGTGCACAGATGAGACTTAAAAAACCCTCTGTCCTCTCTTATTAGAAAATCAGAGTGAAAGCAGGGAGAGAGACGATATGAAGGTATCAAGGTCAGTCAAGGAGTGAAGGTCCAGATGGAAGGAGTATGGGGAGCTGCTTTCAGGCTGAAAATACTCTTATAAGCTATGGTGATTGACTATAATGTATTGAGATATTTCCTTTAAACCATAGAGAAATATGGGAGAGATGGAGAATTCAAATTGTAGACCTGAGCAAAGGAATGAAACGTTGATGAAGCCGTTGATTTCATGAGAAGTTGAACAGAGAGATGAAGTGATAAAAACTCTTTGCACTTGAAAGAAGAAGTGAATCTCTGTTCCCTGAGATGAAGGTGATCCCAAAGATAGATAAAGAGTACATTTGATTTGAACAGTTTATCTTTAAAATAAAACTGCATACATCGATGTGGCCCAGAGGCACAACTGTGAACATGGGAAGAGTTTCATGAACACAGGTCTTCTGGGCAGCTATTGTTCGTGAAGATTGGAACCATGAGAGAACTGTTTTCTTGGGGAATTTTCCATAGCGAGCAAGAGGTGCCTCCCTCCCTAAGTGAACTGAAGAAAGACTGTTTTAGAAGTGGAAAACTGATTGAGATTTCTGAGTGTTGTTGTCTTTACATTGTTGGTTGGGAGAAAAGAAGGGTTGGGGAGGGAGGAAGAGTGTTTTGAAGGTTTAATTCTAATTCTTGGGTTTTTTTCCTCTTTTTGTGTTAGTTAGTAAAGTCTTATTACTTTTAAGCTTAAGCCTGCTTTGCTCTTAATTGAGAAATTTCAATTTGGCAAACCCCAACCAGAACACAAATTGGTGTTTCTGCCTGGTTTCGAATTGAAACCATGACACCTGGAAAGTTGTTGCTAGCAAGAGTGAGTACTTGAATTTGGAACTGGGCAAGTAGTTGGCAAGAATAAAATGATTCTGCTAATATTTCTTTACAGCCTCCCATGTCCAGGTCAAGAAAGGAGATCATTCTGCAGGTGTTTCAGAAGTTAGACAAGACTGGAGATGGTGTCATAACAATTGAAGACTTACGCAGGGTGTATAATGGTAAATATCATCCCAAATACCTAAACGGAGACTGGACAGAAGATCAAGTTTTTAGAGCCTTTCTGGATAGCTTTGATTCATCCCATGACAAAGATGGGAAAGTAAGTGAAGCACCTAATTGCAAGCCATGAAATTACCATCTGACTCAGAATCTGACTTAGGTTAATAAGTGTGGGAGTAATTGCAGTACCAACATTCATTTGCATCACAATTATATGGAAAATCAAAGTAGATGCACAACCTGTGCACAGCACTCCTGATACAGCTAGCTTGCATGGTCTGAAGCAAAGGGGTTCTTCAGGAGGTACAAGGGTGGTTGTGAGATTGCATTAAGGCTTGTAGCCTTAATAATCAAATTTCATAGATTACGCTAAGTACATCTTCAGACTATCCCACAAAGTTGCTGACTTTCAAGATCCACATAAATTGGGGATTTTTCACTTCTTAGGAGAATAAATACTAGGATACAGTTCAAAAGCAGGATCCCCTGCTTTGTTAAATACTTTACAATTGGTTCTTCTCCAGTGTAATTACTGAGACACTTCACTTGGAAAGCAGTCCATAATAGAGACATCTATCTACAGAGTGTTAGAGGGCGTATGGGGCTGGGGCTACTGCCACAGGCATGACTTTGCACTTCAGAACTGAATTTCATCCCTTTTGCTGCAATGTCATCCTCAGAGATGTCAGTTCAGAGCCAGCTATCCCCTTCCACCTCCACAGCAGTGGTGACATCTAGTAAATTTCAAACAAAATGTTTTTGCTTTTTGTTTTAAGCTCGTACATGAACACATTAAATGAGTTCCCAATCTGATCCTTGATGAATTCAGTGTCTGTTTACTCTGAGCATCAGCCTCTTGTTCAGCAGTCCTGATGTTAGCTCTCCTGATTACTGTTTCTTCTGGGAACACTGGCTTTCCTGAATCAGAAGGCACTGATGATACTGAATACCGAAAATGTTTTTAGCAGAAATGCCTCAAGGTTGAGCATTCACTAGAAAGGCCCTCTTCATAGTGTTCTTGCTCTGAGATCGGCAGTTTCAGTGAGGCTTGTAATCATTTTGTGATGGTAGGACAGTGCGAAGTGGTCCCTTCTCCCTAATGCCATGTTTCTCTGAGTTCTCAAACACACAATGCAACCAGAGCAGATATCATGGAATCACAGAATATGCTGAGTTAGAAGGAACCCATGAGAATCATCAGGTCCAACTCCTGGCCCTGCACAGCACATCCAGAAATCTCACCATGTGCCTGAGAGCATTGTCCAAATGATTCTTGAACTCTGTCAGGCTGGTGCTGTGACCACTGCCCTGGGAGCCTGTGCCAGTGCCCAGCCACTCTCTGGGTGAAAAATCCTTTTGCTGATATCCAGCCTAAACCTCCCCTGACACAACTGCAGGCCATTCCCTTGGATCCTGCCACTGGGCACTCCAGAGAAGAGATCAGTGCCTGGCCCTCCTCTTCCCCTCTAGAAGGAGCTGTAACTGCAGTGAGGTGTCCATCAGTGTCCCCCAGGCTGAACAGAAAGACTGCCCTCAGCCACTCCTCACATGGCTTCTCCTCCAGACCCTTCCATCCTCCTGGCCATTATTTGGACACTCTGTCATAGCTGAATGTCTTTTTAATATTGTTTTGCATTTTTATATGTGCTGTTTATTCAAAGAATGACTTACACAATTTGAGAGTTAAGGCATCACCAGAGACATGCACAGTTTCTATTCACTAATTTATTTATTTTTTTAATAGTCATTTTTAAACCTCAAAATACCCATGAAAGGTATTCAAAACTCTTAGGTATTTGAAAGAATATTTGCTTCATTAAGGGCGACTTGTTAAAGCAATGGGTGGATATAAAGTTCCCAGCTGTCTCTGAATTGCATCAGAAACCCCATCTACTTTTTTAATAATTATGCAAACAACCAGATTATAGCATCCCTGGAAAAAGTACGTTAAAAAATTCATCTTCTTAGGCAGCAGCGATTTTAACTTCAGTTTCTGGTAAGGTTAGTTAAACTTCACATTTCCTCTCCATCCAACTGTTATGGAGGACAAGAGCTCTTGTTTCTAACAAACTGAAATGAAGCAAATTTTAAGTGTCTTAATTCCTCCTGTTAAATTACTTTTTGTTAGTAACAACATGAAGTAGCAGATGTTCAGTTTCATTAAGAGATCTTCTCAATGTGTGTTTTGACTTACAGCATTAAATAAAACCAAAGGTTCATTTTCCTATTTTTAATTTCTTTGTCTCAGGTCACAAAAGAAGAATTCCTGAACTACTATGCCGGAGTCAGTGCTTCAATTGACACAGATGTCTACTTCATCATCATGATGAAGAATGCTTGGAAACTCTAATCATATAAGTAAAGAAGCAGGACTTTTCTTTCACCTTTTATAGTGAACCTTTTCACGGCTGATTAAGTGTATGCACAACAACACCCTCCTGTTCCATAACAACAGTTTCCAGTAACTGTACCCATTACATTCAATCTGCAGAATTAATTCCCAGATGCTTCAGCAGGCTCAGCCTCAGGGGATCAGTCCATAATCAGAGAGTAGATCTGGAATTTGGCCACCCCACACATCTGTCCTTTTTCTCTTTGCATCCCTGGTTTGTCTTTTCTGACATGAGCTGTTCTTTTCTTTTTCGACATCCACGGTAGTTTGCTGTGGCTCCTGAACATACCTTCCTAAAATATAAGATACAGCTCTGTTTGGCAGAGGGTGCAAGAGATGGAAACCAAAGTATTCTGGATGTGTGCTGGTATTGGCTGTTATAAATGGAAGGAAGTCTGTCCCAAGAAGATCATGTAGACCTGTCATGTGTAGCACTGCAGTATCTCTTGGTTTCACAGGTCTCACTAGTGTGATCAGCAACTGCTGATCTTGCTGCTGGGAACACATGAGTTTCCAGTACTGGGAGGCTGGAGGGGTAATTGAAGAAGGGGAGACATGGACCAGGATAAATGCAAAATGCTTTTTAAAGCCCTGTGTTTTTCCCTGGCTCACAATTAGACATACAGATGACTTTCATGAGCATGCCATGTTTCAACTGCCTGTGTAGCTTCTTAGAAATTTTCACTCTCCTCCTCCTGCTCTGGTTCCTTTATTTCTGAACTGTGAGACCATTTTACTTATACTTTTCTTCAAAAGGAATACATGTATATTTTTCTCTCTGTTCGTGGAATATTTGCTGATCTGGTAGCGGTTGCACGTACATACCTACACTGAAAGTTTACTACGTATTAGTATTTGCAGAAGATAGTACTTCAGGGACCGTCCTGGGAAGTGAAGAACTCATAACTTTCTTATCTTGTTGTCTTCTGTTCTGCTGCTCAATAAAGACTGAGAACCTACCCTTCTTGTCACACCAGTAGGCTGTCTCAGTTCATCTTTTGTCCTTTGTCCATACAGAAGGGGAAATGGTACACAAACTGTAAAAATAATTCCTGAAAAAACCTAGTGTGTGAGTGTGTGGTGTCTAATTTTTTTCTGCTTTGTTATCTTTTTCTTTTTTCTTCTACTTTCGACTCCTCCGTCATCATTTTAATGCTCTCCCAGACTGAGAAGCTGATGCTGTAGCAAAGTGTGTAGCAAAGGCTTATTCATGGCAGCATTTGCTCCATTTCAGGCTGGCAGCCAGCTAAAAGCTGGCAGGGTTATAGAATGGACTTCAAAACAGCCTTTCTGATAAAGTCACAGCTCTTAGCCTGGGTTGCTAACTGTTCAAACACTGAAGTCCTGAGTGCTTGCTGCACTGATCCTCTGCAAAACCTATTTTTCTTCTGTCCAGCAATGATCTCAGTACAAGCAATAGCTGCTTGCAATTCCTTTGTGAAGGCTGTGCAAACTCTATTATTTTCTTGACCAGTTAGCCTCTGGAAAGTAGCATACTGGCTGACTGGAAACTGGTGGAGAAACTGTCCTTATGATTGCCAGCCATCGTAAGAGGAGAATTACTTAATACAATGTTACTGAAGTACCAATATATATATAAAAAACAAACTTACAATCAAATAGGGGCTGTATGTGGTCTGGCAGCTTGAACCCATTAACTTCTCTTTTATTAATTGATTGCACAACAGGGCATCATGCTATCTGTCTTCTCTTTCAAACAGAAAGAAAGTAATGTGGATGGATTGTGGGAATCACAAAATGAAAGAAACATTTCCTTTTGACTTGCTATCTCATGTCTTCACACCCTGCAGTGATCTGACGGGCTGGTATTTGTTCAAGTGAAGTGGAAGCTTTAATCTGAGTAACTGCAGCCAGTTTGTCTTTGGTACTAATACCTTCCAATTTTATTTAATCCCAAATGAATATACATTTTCAGAAGGGAAACTGAAAGCAACTGTGCTTTTTTGAAACCAGAAGTTTTGTCTGGTTTGTCTGGCTTCTGGGAGCCTTAGCTGAGCCTGTGGCAGCTGGGGAAAATCCTTTGTTTCAGGCCAAGTTTTCTACACTGAGCTGTACTAATGGGGTTTTTGTGGGGACTTGAAGGATATGATCCAAAAGAGGTTAAACCCACTCACCCTGGTGGTTGTAACCCTGGTGCTCTCAGAACAGTTCCCATATCAGGTCTGTCTGTGTGTGGACCACATTGCTCTCTGGATATGTTTCCTGAGAACATGGTTCCAAATGGAGTAATTTCAACATTTGTACAGAACCATGTTTCCAAGGGCTGGTTTCACGTGCTTTTGAAGTCAGCAAAGTTTCCTTACACTGTTGTGGGAACAGAGTTGCTCCTGGAGCGGTCTGAACAACAACTGGTAACTTCAGAAAAGGTATAGTGTTTTCAGGAAAAAGAAATGATCTGGGAAATAAACCCCATGATTTTTCATTAATAATCAAATGCTGTAGAACTCAAACTGGAATCTGTCCTGTATGAAATGTAACTTGATTTATATGTGTGCAAATTAATGAAATAAAGAAAGGCATTAGCTGCTAGATAGTAAAATCTCTACTGAGGAACATGCAGGCATAGTGGTACACTGGACACACATGTTGGACATTCAGAGGAAGCACTTTTCAGGGATTAAAGAGAAGGTAAAGGGATTTGAACCAGACAAGAGGGATTTTCGAGACTAACAGTAAGTGACCAGAGCCTTCCTTCAGCCCTTCACTCTCCATGATCTGGGAGACCCAAAAATGGAGCTGAAAGGCCCCTGTTCCACTGCAGCTGTAGTGTGCTGGTTACAGACCCAGCAGATGCAGAAGATAAGTGGTGATGCTGTCCTGCCAGCCTGTGGCTCCACAGCACACACAGCAGATTTTGGGAGATAGGTGGCAATGCACACCATTGTATCTGGTGCTAGCATCAAGATGAGAGATCTTGGTTGGTGCTTCATGTTCAAAGCACTATTTCTTCATTCTGATCGTGCAACGGATGCTGAACAGGATGGCGCAAACCACAGGAACATCTGAGTCTGCAGGGCTGGGGGGAGCAGTCCCAGAGGTGGAGAGTTTGCCTGCACCTTGAACTCCAGCCTGAGGTGTGGCACAGTGTCTTGTCAGGAATAAGGTGCCCTCCCCAGCAGCCTGGAGCACTGACATTTGCTCCAAAAATGCTGGTAGAGCCCTGTGGGAAGGAGGGAAAAGGCTCCTTTCTAACTCTTCCAGAACTCTGTCCTCACTTCCTGCCTCTGCATAAGCACCTCGGTGACACTACCCCAAAAGAGTACAAAGTACAGGGGAAAAGAGGTGTGGGACAGCCTTTTCTTCTGGTGTGCTCTTCTGAGAAAGGTGGCACTCCTGCGGCTTCCTTCACTACATTTTCATTCTGGCCTCCCTGTGCTTCTTTGTGACTTCATGTTTCTGCTTGGGAGAGGAATTTTTGGCTTGATGTGATATGGAAATGTTTTTTTTTTTTTTACTTTCTCCTGCAGAAAAGAATTCTGATTCAAGCACCTGAGTTTAATGTAAGCCCCACTCTCTGCCATATATTCTTGAAACAAGAGCGTAAGAGATTTTCAGTGATCTGATTCATTCTGCTGCTCTCCTGGCAGAAAGCTGTCTTGGCAGAGGCAGATGGCAGCAGCGGCAGTTTTGGAGATGAAACCACCTGTGTGTGTTGCTGTATAAAAGCCAACTTGCCTTTACATAATTCCTTGCACACAGTGCTGCCTCAAACCTCTGCAGCCATGTGGGCAGAGCATGGCTTTGCCATCCTAGAGCTGTCACTGTGCAGGAGGAGCAAAAACCAGTGATTTTGCTGATTTTTGTCTTGCAGCTCCTATCCTCCATTCTAGGAGCAGCAGCAGCAGCAGCTGCAGCAGCCCACTGAGGTCTCCCAGTAAAACAGGTAATGCCAAGAGCAACCTGGCACTGCAAACTGCTGCCAGCTGTCATTGTTACTGTGATTATAGCTCACCCTGTTTATTTAGCTTTCTTCTCTTGAAGGGTGAGCAGAAAGCAGGATTCCCAGTAGCCTGTGCTTAACACCAAGTCTTCAGGTGGCTGTAACCTGCCTCTCTATTTGCAGCAGTCCCCATACTGGTGTGCCTCAGCTGAGTCTGAAACCCCTGTGGTTTCAAAGTAAGCTTGGTTTTGGCTCTAGAACCTCTTCCATGCTCATGCCTGGAGGTTTGCAGCCACCCAAGTACAGCAGCCCTGTAGTCTGGTTTTCTAGGCCTGAGGCTTCTGAGTTTCTGAGCTCAGTTTCTTCGTAGTGCTTAAGTTTCAGAAGACCTTGTTCTCACAGACTTGACATTAACATCCCAAGTGTTATTGTAACGAGAGTGATGTTTTACATTCTTTTCTGTGGGATGGACTTGTCTCTATCCATTGCTTTGAGCCAATGGGAAGAAGAGTTCCGGCACTCTTCTAACCAATGAGAGTGGCCTGTTCTAAAAGGTATATAAAGAAGACAGTTGTTTTAATAAAGTAGAATCAGATACAGTTTTTTATAACGAAGTCTCATGTCATTTGTTCATCACCCACAGCAACACAGCCCCAACACCACAAAAACCTGGACCCAGGCTTCCTTCCAGCTCACAGCACTGCTGCTGATCCCAACAGGTGCTGCAGCTGGAGACTGTGGACAGTATCCAGCCTTTGTTGAGTATCTTGGAAAGAAAGGAAGCACAAGGTTTTGTGGAAGGTGAATCAAGTCTGGTTTTCTGTGGAAAAGCAGAGATTGTGGTAAAATGTGAAAAATGTTTATTTTCCTGAGATAAATCTGTTCCTTTTTTTCATTGAAAACATGGATTTTTTTTCCAAAAGCTGCAGTATTTCACTATTTCAGTTTGGTTTTTTGGTTTTTGTTTTTTTTTTTTTGTTGTTGTTTTTTTTTGTTTGTTTTTTTGTTTGTTTGTTTATTTTCTTTACTTTAAAAAGGGGTTTTTTTAGCCTATGTACATTTTCTGGAAAAAACAATTGTCTGACTGTGTCAGAGTGAGACACTCCAACTTTGTGGCATAGGTTTATTCCTTTAGACATTTTCATCAATGTATTTCTGCTTTGTGTCTCATTTAGTCTGTTGTCTGTTGTTTGACAGACCTTTGGGGGGTTTAACATTCTTTCGGTGTTGGTCCTGACACTGGGCTAATCTAATTTCGCTGTGACATGTAAATTATGCCATCAATATTAACTGGAAAAACATTTCTTTCTTTTCTTTCTTTTCTCTTCTTTTCTCTTTTCTTCTTTCTTTCTTTTTCTTTCTTTCTTTCTTTCTTTCTTTCTTTCTTTCTTTCTTTCTTTCTTTCTTTCTTTCTTTCTTTCTTTCTTTCTTCTTTCTTCCTTTCTTCCTTTCTTCCTTTCTTCCTTTCTTCCTTTCTTCCTTCTTCCTTTCTTTCTTTCCTTTCTTTCCTTTCTTTCCTTTCTTTCCTTTCTTTCCTTTCTTTCATCTTTCCTTCTTTCTCTCTTTCTCTCTGTCTTTCTCTCTGTCTCTTTCCCCACAGCAGCAGCTCTATTTCCCAACAAAAGAATCTTAACACATTGCCTTTACTGTCCTTCTACTAAATTCTGTGTTGGAGTTTGCTGCAGTACTACATCCTTAGATCAGGTTAGGAGAGTGATGTAAAAATCAGACATTCCTGGAATATGCAAAAAAAGTATCTGCAAAATATAGACTCTGTTGAGCCACAGTATATAGCCATCACCCTTGAAAACATTGTTTTTCTCATTCTTAGATTACAAAAGATGAATTTCTGAATTACTGCTATGGAGTTAGTGCTTCTGTGGACAGCAATGCTTACCTCATTTTAAGGAGGAAGAAATCCTGGAAACACTGTCCTTTTTTTTTTTTTTCCCCAAACTTCTTTAGGGCCATAGACTACAAGTGAAATACTGCCTAGTTTGTTGTGGGCTTGATTTTTCCCCCACGTCCCGTCTGAGCAACGCGTTTGGAGCTGCACGATGTGATGGCACCAGCAAGTGTCCGAGTGCTGGGCCCCGAGACGTAGCCTCTTGTTTCAGCAGGTGGCGCTTAGAAGCCAAGGAAAAGCCATCCTGACGGAAACTTGGAGCTGCCGCGTGAGCAAGGTAGGATTTAGTCGGTATGATTTCGCAAATGCATTTTCTGGCATTAGCAGTTGTTTTCTTGTGTGTCTGTACGTTAGATCTGTTTTGCCAATGCTCTGTGACATACAGAACTGCTAATTTGGGTGACTTCATGGTCACAGTAATAAGGAGGTGTTTGACTCTACAATAATTCTTCACAGTGGTAACTCTTCTTTGTATCACATTTTATCTGTTTTTAAATTATAGCTTCAGAAACCCCACAACCACAGAGATAACTAGCTTGATTTAAAAGTGTATTGACTAAAATCCAACCACTTCTCCCCCCAGGCTGTAGCACTGCTGTATTGCTGTACAAATACAGGCCTTCAAATCAATAAACACTACTGCTAAGAAGCTGAGAAGGGGCTGTACTCCTGCCCTGCAGAATCACCAAGACCCTTGCTGCCAGAAGAGATGGTTCCATAGTTAGCTTCTGCATGACAAAAATTGCCCTGGAGTAAGCCACATGTCCCTGCAGCAGTGCTTGTCAGGCCACCCTTTCAACATTTATTTCACAGCCCAGACTTCACTGCACATCACAGGCATTTAGACATCACTCCACCCGACAGAAGCAGTCCACACTTAGCTGGTTGTCTGCTGCCCCACTAACACACACAGCATTTGTGTGTGTTTTTCCAGCCTAATATTTATGCACAAGGGGAGGAGATGTGGTAAACAAACATTTTAAGCCAGGGATGACTATTGCCTTGAGATGTAATTAGCGTTTTTCAGCCACATTAGAATTAGACCATGACTCATTGTTATAACTCACAATAGTCTAAGTTTATTTGTGTACGGCTAAGAGACACTGGCATAGTGCAGGAGAGGAGTGCTCATAGTGATAGGGGGCATTTCCATGAGCTGCATAAAGATAAGGGGAGAAGCAAAGATGGGAGGGCATCTGTGTGGCACCATGACCACAGGATAGGGGCTGGAGCACAGTGGGCACATGGCAGCTCCCTGTGTCATAAAGCAACTACAGAGAAAGCAGAGTCAGCAGACTGGGTCTGGGTGTGCAGCTGAGTAAGAGCACCGGAGGCAGAAGAGGGAGAAGGAAAGTTGTGATGAACTAAAGAAAACACACAGAAACACATGCGAAAGCTTGGCAGAACTCCTGTGTGATTACTGAGGTAGATGGGAATTTGTGGAGAGCTCTGGAGAAATTATCATGTAAAATAAGGAAACTACCTTACAGATTGCCCAGACATAACCATGGCTGTATCCTGATATATGGGCTACATATAACTTGGCTATAGACAGGAAATGCCTGCGTTGTTTCTGGCTTTGGTGCATATTTGGCTTTATTTTTTTTTTTCCTGAAACAAAGCTGAAAGTGGAATATATCAGAAAATATACAACAAATATGTTACAGAATTATAAAAACCGAAGGATGCATAGCACATACTGCAGAAGATTTTCCTGATGTGCTTTTGCGTCTTCCTCTTATCCCCTTTCTGTTTGTCACTGGAAGATACCTGGAAGAAGGTATCATTCCAGTATAGTCTGTCTGTATCTGCAGCGTACTGTGCAAGTTCTGATAGTATAAGCATTATCAGCAGCTCTTCTTGAAAGGAAATAAAAGCACTAAAAAGCAAATGAATGCCCAGGGCTTTGGTCTTTTTCTTCTGCATCAATTAATGCTTCATTTGGCGGTAAACAGCAATAAAACTCATTTTGTAAAATGTCACTGGAATGCCTTGAGCCAAATCCGAGGCCCCTTTGCACACAGTAGCTGTTAGGTTCTCCCCACTCAAAAGTTTCCCTGGTGCTGGGTGGAGGTGGAGGAGGTGGAGTGCTGTCTTGGGAAGGTTGGTTTTGGCTTGATATGGTCCAGAATTGCTGTTTCATTTGTACTGTCTCCGGCAGCATTAAATTCTGATTCAAGCAACTGAGTTTAACGCAAGGCCCGCTCTCTGCCATATATTCTTGAAACAAGGCCACAAGAGATTTTCAGTAATCTGACTCATTTTGCTGCTCTCCCAGCAGAAAGCTGTCTTGGCAGAGGCAGATGGAAGCAGCAGAAGTTTTGTGACACCTCTGTGACCATTACCAGTCAGAACAAATCTGAACATCTCATTCTCTGAGGATAAGAGAGGACTCTTTTCTCTCTTAGACTCTTAAGCCTCCAGGAATGTGAATGTAACTAGGTAAAGGAGAATTTCAAAGAGCTAGAGGAACTGAGACTGCACAGTGAGGTGAACCCCAAGTCCAGACTGTAAGAAAGCAGCTTGGATGTCCCATGGCCACACTGTTCTGCTGTCATGTAACCATGTGGCTGTAGCAGCTTTATCTCCAAGTGTGTGCTCCAGAATGTGCAGCATCCAAGGAGGACTGTAAAGTGGCTCAGCCGTAATGTAAAGAAACCAAATAAAAGTAATACTATACAGAAAAAAAGTCACAAAGCAAAAAAAAACAAAAACAAAAACAAAAAACAAAAAAACTTAAAAAAACCCAACCAACAAATCAAAAAACATCTCCTAGCAAATTATAAGATATTTTAAAAAACCCCAACAAATTAGGTCTTGTGATCACTGGCAAAGATCCATGACATTCCATTCATCTTCCTATGTCAGATGTTGCATGAGAACATTGCCTGTCTAAATTCATAGTATTTGTGTGCAGTCACGGCCATTGGGAATAATGCTAGTAAACAAACATTGTCATCCCAGCCTCTGGAATGGAAAGCACTCTGGAATGCTACACTAATAATTGTATAAGAGCTGCAGAAAAGGACAGCATCATGCAATTTACAAACTTAATTCAGCTTCTAGGAAGAGAAAGGACTTTGCTTTACACAGTTGGTACATGAATTGTTGGAGACCTCAAAAGTATTAGCAGAAGTACCTGTGAATCCTGTAACTGGCTTAAGGGACAACTGGCTTAAGATCTTTGCCAAAAGAAAAAAGTAGTGGTATTTAGGGTTTGCTTCGTTTCAATTTGTGTCTCAAAAAATCCCCCACAAAACCAAACAAACAAACAGAAACAAAACAAAAAAAAAAAAAAAAAAAAAAAAAAAAAAAAAAAAAAAAAAAAAAAAAACAAACAAACAAAAAAACACACAACAAAGAACCCCAACAACAAAAACTAAATCCATCTCAGGAAACCTCTCCCTCAGGTGGGCCCATGTAACATTTTTGCTGGGCACTTAGCTAACTCTCATTGTGGTGCTCAAGCTTCTGAACCCCCAGGCACCTAATACTTGAATGCAACTCTGACTTACTGTCTTTTTGTCTTTTTACTGTCTTTCGGCTGACTGGGGGGGAATTAGTCCTGACCCAACAGTATTTAAAAGAGATTGGGTTCTATTTAAAAGGACTTTATTGCCATATTTCTTGATAGGGCATTAATAAGAGCTTTACTCTGTAACCAAGAGAGTAACAAAAGAGTTCATTAATTTCTACGAAACACGCTATGATTCTCAGCTGAGACTGCATTGTCACTGCTTCAGACTAAGCAGATTTGAAGACCAAAATCAGGTTGAATTAAATTTAATTTGTGCTGCAATGAAGACTGCTAGCAGCATACTGAATGCTGAGATAGGCTACTTCTCACTGTAATGTAGGAGAACCCACTGCCCTGCAGGTATAGAATTGCACCGTGAGCAGAGTGCACGAGGGAGGTGGGAACTCATAGGATATAGGAAAACAACCAGAAAGCTTTAGTATCCTGCTTGTGTTAGAGAAAAAAAAAAAAAAAAGCATGCTGTAATTCTTGTGAGATTTACTGAATTTTGTAGAAGCTGGATATTGTGACATAGGCTTCCTCACTATTGGGTGATCTCATGTCACTGCCAGGCAGCATCTGGGATACGGTGTGGTCATTTAGGGGCTCTGGATGGGGCTGGCCAGAAGGATCCAGGGGAGAAGTGGAGGACAGGCTGAAACCATCGTTGTGCAGAGGCACCCTGTTGCCGTGGCAAACCTCATACGTGCCGGAGCTGCAGCTGCCCTCGGTGACTGCGAACCGGCTGGTGCCCCGGAGCCTGTGCAGGGCTTCAGCTGGCCAAACTCCTTCTGGCAGGTTTAGGCTGGTTTTGTCTGCCATCACAGGGATCAGCTTCAGGTCTGATCCACTCCTGAATTTTTCTGGAAGGCTTGTCTCTGGAGCAATTGATGGCTGCAGAAAATTTTCCAGTTCAGCTTTTGCCCAAAATCCATCCACTTTATGTATATGAACATAACCAAAACTCTCTGGGTTAAAGCTTGTATCAAAATTCTGTATTGCAAAGAGAACAGCATGGTTAGTCAACAGGGGGTGGGAGCTTAAGAGAAAAGATACTTTGATAATTTATTTCATTTTAGAAGGGTACTTATTATTTCTTTAACACTAGATATAACCTTGAGCAGACTGAACAATAGGTTAGCACAGAATAAACTATCACATAAAGGGATGAAAATCCCTTTCCCTATTAACTTCATGTCTCCTGTGTCCACCTCTGGGCACTACCCCTGGGGAGTGTTTTACACTCTATACAGTGTTTCAGAGACTTTTCTGAGACACACATTTACTGCACGCCTGCCATTTCACAGGAAGGAGTGTGCCCACCCAGGTGGTTTCTTTCAGTTTTACCTTCCTAATTTAGCAGCAAGGGAAGTAAAAAATTGCCACAACTTCCTGAAACACGTTAGGAATCCCTGAAGTGGGGAGCTCAGGGACTGTGAGAGCTGTGTTAGGCTTCCTGTGAAATTAAGAACATGCTAATAATGTACCTGGAGTGAACAGCACACATGACTTACTTGTCCATCTGGCTTTTAAATGGCAAAGCAGCTCATATTCTACATGATGTATGAACAATGCTGCTGGCCATGTCAGGGTACATGGACATCACCAAGGATGTTTGCAAAAGGTCCCCATCCAGCCCCATGACCACAGTTTTGTAGAATCACCAAAGCATCTTGGCTGGAAAGGAGCCAACCTTCTGTCAGAACCAGGATCTGTAGTAGGCTATTCAGAGCCCTATCAAGCCAAGCCTTAATCACATTCTCAAAGGAGAACCTACCTTGTCTTTGGGCAGGCTACACAGCGTTTAATTACTTTCACAAGAAAGATTTTTTCCTTGTATCTGGAAGAAGTCTGCCCTGAAGCAACACATGCTTGTTGCCTTTGCTGCTGTCACCACACAGCCTTGTGGTGAGAGCACCTTTCCCATGTCTCTACATACCCCTCAGGTATTGGAAGGTTGTAAGTAGTATTCGCCACCCCAAGCTTCATTTTCTTCTATAAACAAACTTAATTCCTTCAGCCTTTCTTCATACATCAACTTCCCAAGACCTCTATAGTTACTTTGCACAAGTCAAACCTCAGGCACTAGGTCAATTGTGTGTTACTTTCATACCCTTGACTGAAATCTGCGTAAGCAAATGTGGGCTCTCTTCAGTAAAATGTAGAAGCAATTTCCGAAAGATGTCCCAGTTCATGCAGAAAATGCACATAGTGTCTCTCATGAGCGTTAGTTTTGTCCCCAAGAGTCTATACTCAGGTGGAAAGAACAGTAGAAAAACATACGTTTTTTGGCTTCTTGCATAATTGCTCCAGCGTTTTTTTGTGGTCAGGAAGGTTTGGCCATACAGTAGGCTTGATCCTGAAACAGCAACAGTAGACAATAAGCAGCATAAGAGGGGTTGAGGTTGAGGTATCAGTGGTTCATATTGCATCATTTGTACTAGTTCTCACAAAGCCTTAGGGAGGGCTGGCATTATCCAGAATAAAGACAGAGAAGCCTCAGAATAAACCAGACAAGAGAAGAGGAATTGTAAAGGTCAGCAACAAGTCATTGTTCTTTGGAGTGCACAAATTGTCACAGTTAGAAGAACACACTTCACTAAGTACTGGAAATGCAGGAAATTATGCTGGCAAAGAGCTTGTTGCTTGTTTTCATCTAGCTGTGTAAACAGGCTTGTGTGGTGAAACTGTTTTCTGCAAGTGCAAGAAGATGCTGTGATTAAAGTGGAAATTTGCTGATACTTGCTTCTGAACGCTCAGTTAATTCAAAGAATGGCATACTGTCCCATTCCTTGGCCAGCAATTTGAGCTTCAGACATCTGTCCTGTAGCCTTGTTCCACAGGTCTCATTTTTACTGCCTTGATTAGCAAAGTTCTCATGTTGTGCTGCTTGATACTCTCAGTTATGATGTATCTAGAGAATGTTATCCAACTGATACTCAATCATTGCAGCGCTATTATACGTGTACATGAATATATATTTAATTTTATTTATGTGCTTGTGTTGCTGTACAGATGCACATGTATAAAACCCTCTTATTTTTAAAATGAAAATATCCAGGATCAAAAAGTCTCCCCTTTTTGCTGCAGTTTTATATAAGCAAAACTTGCAGCAAAGTTAGAGAACTGCATGATCCCAGCAACAGTAAAACACAACAAGAAATCTCAAGATACCTCTATTCTTGTGAATAAAGTAGTGCTAGGGCAGATAACTCTTTAGACACTCCAGTGTCTAAAATGTTTAATTATCAAATTTAATGTAATTATTAAATTTAAATTTAATTAAAGTTGTTTGTGGCATGGTATAGCTGAGGCCAACTAACAATGGCCAGGTAATCCCCATGTGCTATTTCAGAGTTAGCACAGCCCAAGCATTATCCCAAAAAGCAGCTCACACAGAGTTACCCCTCTTGAGCTGGGTGTCATGGACAGACTGCTCTGAATGTTGTTGAAGAGTCCTGTCTTGCAAGGAGTTCATCTTCTACAGTCAAAGTTGGTTTTTATCCCTTCACATTCTGGTTTCATAACATTATCTACATATCTGTTAATTTTCTTAAGCTTGTCAGCTCTAGTGAGCCATGTCATTAAAAACATATTTACAGTTATCCATCTACTGCTGTGTAGCAGATAGATGAAAAAACCCTAATGCAGAATAAAGACTGCTTGGGTAATGAATGTATCCTTAGTTCCACTTCAGCCTGATCTTGCCTCATGGCTGGCTGGAAGAGGATTTGGCCAGGCTGGTGTCTGACACCATCAAGCCCCTGTTGAAGAGGGCTCTTCCCTGCTGCTTCTAAAAGCAGTGCAGAGCAAACACCCTGATGACTCAGCCTGTGAAAGGGAAAGAGGTCATCACCCTGGCATGCTGTTTCCACACTTCTCAGTTTACTAAAACCCACAGGTCCCTGTCTTTTCTGGATTTTGCTTGAAGTTTGTGAGTCAAATTTGCCTCCAGTGGGACACTGAGTCTGTAAATGTTTTGTGGTGACTTTGCCTCACCAAAGGTCCATCCCAGTGTTTTGAGATCAAGACTGAAATCTGGTCCAAGCAGCAGATCATCTTCTGCCTGACAACACTGTCTCTTGTATTGCTCATTTCTACTCTTTGCTTGCCATCAGCTTGATAGAGAGTTCCAGGGATGGAGAGAGAATAGTTACAAAAGTTTAACAGAGAAAGCACTAAGATTGTCAGAACAGGATTGGGTTCCAACACCTTTTCTGATACAAAGAGATTACCTGTTTTCCCAAAAAACTACGAAGAGTGCAATCACAACAATGGACAGTGTGAATCCCACGAAGGAGAATATAACCATGACCACACTTCTATCTAAAGGAAAAGAGAGAACATCAGCCAATGCAACTACATGTCTCACTGTTAAGCCACCATAACAGCGATGTCTTTTCAGATGATAAATTAGGAATTTACACCGAGCATTGCACTTTGCCTATCACTGGGCGGGTGCAATGGCTCATTCCTCCTGCCTCTGTGAAAGAGGTCAGTGATAGTCTACCAGAGCATCAGCACTTGGCTGAGCTTTGCGATGGGTTCACAGACAGGATTAAAGAACCTTGAAGTGTGCTGTCACCTCCCATGCACTGAAACCAGCACTCACTGTGTCCCTACAGCAGCACAGAGATGACTTCTAACACCCATAATGCAAAGGTGCCCCTTGGGACTGAAGAGACCCAAGGACCACAGAGATTATTCATGTGCAGTGATGAGATTTTATCAGTTTTACATTTGTGATTCAACTGCCATGTTCACACCCAAGCCCAGGGTCCTGAAATGGGTCATGCTTCACAGCTCTTTGTGCCTTACCCAAAATGCCTGGTGCATGCTCTTCCTTATCCTGGCAAGCAAGCCAACAGCAAGCAGTGAGTCAGCCTTCATCTCCCTCTGCACCCACACCCTCATGCTCTCATGGCAGCATTTCCTCTGACTTTATTGCCTTTGAGTGAAATTTAAATCTTCATGGAGAGCCAGCCCCCGACCAGAGTGATCCAGCTGTACTGTGAGTCACCTCCTTGGAGTGCCTGTGTCTGTGAGGGTTGACCCTGCTGTGGCTGTGGGTACTTCCCTCCCCATTCTCTCATCCCTGCTGCTGCTGAGGCCAAACTGGGAGCCCAGGCCCTCAACTCTGCTTTCTTCCAGGTGGATCAAAGTGTTTTCAGCCCTTACAGCTTTCTGTGGAGTGCTGCTCTCCTCCTGTCCTGAAGCTCTTGGAAGTGCTCCATTCACTCCATGTGCCCTTAAAATAATCTCCATTGGGCTGAGAACGTACTTTCACCTCATATGATGCTTCATTTTCAAGGAATTTCCCCAGCAATTTTATCTGAAGGTATGGTGACTCTATTGTCTAAACACACACAGAAAAGGCACAATTATTTTTCCAGCAGACAGTGGAGAATTATCCTCGAGTTCAGCAAAATATATGAGATCAGGTGCATCCCTGAAATATTGTGCTGTTTATTCCATCTCTCTAGCTATTACACAGTTGCTTATCATGGCATCTGCCTAGTTAAAGAGCAGCATAGTCCAGATAGTATTGAGAAGAGAGACAAATGCTGGGTAAAAGCTTTCTGGAAAACAGCTGTGAATATTAACTGTGCTTCACAGCAGCTGACACTGCGGTAGAAAATATATGCTTCCCTGAAAAGGCTCAGAGGAGAGATGGGGAAAAATACATTTTTGAAGCATAAAAAGACAATATCTGAGAGGGCAGTTACAGGGAAGAAGCTGAAATCCTGCAGTGCAGCTCTGGTGCTCTCCATTTCAATATATTTTGCTGCCTGAATCCATTTTCTTTTTCTCTTAAATTCTTTGATGTATGATCTTTGTATATTTTCAAGCCTAATCAACAAGGGGGGAGATTTAATCTGTGAAACAGAGAGCAGTTAATAAGCAAGCTCTAAGTCATGTCCACGTGTTAGAAAAACAAATAATTTATGGGTAGAATTTCCTTGTTAAGGTTTGGGTCTTGACATGCTTCGATGATGTGAGACCTGGGGGGAGGTTAACAAAGCTTGGGAAGAAGAAGGAAGTGATGGTAATGGCCACGAAGAGTGCAGAATTTATGGGCCATGATAGACAACATTTGGCACAACCCCCAGGATAAGGAAGAAAATAATAAAGACAATTCAGTGACTGTGCTGAATCAGCTCTGAACTGGATAGAAGGTATTCCTGGCAAGAGCAGATCACGACTGCTGACTCATGACCTGCCGGGACCTAAGAGCCACCAACTCAAGAGAAAAGACTGAGCCAGTGGGCCAATTGGCATGAAACAGGAGAGAATCATTAACTGATAGAAGATGGAACACTAATTAAAAAGAGAACTATGCAACTTGTGGCTGAGGAACACAAATCAGTTTGTTCGCTCAAATGTATAAATAGTGAAACATTTTGGTAGTTGGTGTGCTTGATTTGTGGAATACCACTGAGCACCCAGGCTTGTGCAACTGGAATAATCAATGTCTCTCTGGAGTGTGTAATTACTGGCTTGTTGCACCCCAGGTAACATATCTGATTTTTGTGGACAACACTGCGTTCCCTCTGCAAAACCCAGATGTAATCCATGCTTTCAAGAATTGTGACTAGCTTGTGCATGGCTGCCCTGGTGACAGGATACACACAGATCCCTGCAGCTGGGCAACCTCAGTCAGATCCAGTTCACAGGCAGCTGCAGCCTCAGATAGCCTGAGGGTGGAGAGCTGCAGGGCTGCACTGGAAGCCTGAAAGGATTCCATGGAAAAGGAGATACGAAGAAACTTGCAAAATAAGTAAAGAGGTCACACATTTTACTGACTGATGAGCAGAGAAAGTAACAGCACAGAGCAAACTTAGAATGGTTCAAGACATTATGTCTTCTATTTCCACTGCAAAGCCAAAAGGAATGAAACCTTTTTTGACTGATGAAATTTCCAAATGCCAAATATTGCACCTTTCCAAGTTTTCAGATGGAGATCTACAGAAATGCATATTTGATCATTTTTACAAGGTACAGGTAATTTTGATAAAGTTTAATTTTGGAAATTAGTATAAACACACCAATACCTCACCACTTACCTTCCAAGCACCTTCTTTCTGCCGATAGGCTACTTGGTGTACTAATTTGTCCTTTAAGTATTTCTTCCTTGAGTGTGGTGTACAGTAACGAATAAGATATTCATTTGCCTCCCTTTCATAAGTGATGTTTACAAGGAATGGCACTTCAGGCTTAACTGCAAATGACAAACCAAGATACAACAGGAGCAGAATAATTTTACTAGAAAATAAACAGGATTTGGAATGTAAAAAAAGTCCACTTCAAGTTACAGCCCTGCAGGGTGACCTATCTTGAGGAGGAGCTGTCCTGAGTTAGGCAATCCTCATGCTGAGCCCCAGCTTATCCTTACACCCTAATCCTGAGAGGGGCTTGGTTTTGACCTGCTAGAGAAGTAGTTTGACCAGCAGGGGAGGTGCTTGTGAGGGATATGACATTTAGTCTTGAAAAGCCCACCCCTGGGGCAGTTTGAAGGGCTGAAAATCAGTCCCTCTAGCCTGTGTTCTGAGATGGAGATCCCCTGGCAAAACCCACTTGGGAGAAGGCACTGGGGGACAACCTGTGCTCAGGTATAACTGTGGCTGTCTCTCAGGACAGTGGGACAGAGGGAGGGACAAGGTCTGACAGTGTTCAATAGACCAGAGGGGGCTGTGGCTCCAGACCCTTGCTGTCAACCTGCATCTGACCTGGCCTGCAGGAGACCATGCCCAAGACTTGTGCAAATACATCAAGTCCAAAATGCAGCTCTCAGGGCTCTCCCCAAGCTGAGACTGAGCTGGATGTGCTTGAGACCTGCAGGGACTTGTGGCTGTGGCACTGAGGCTTCCTGAATTCACCTTGCATAAGTACATCAGCTCTTAACAGCAATGCAGGGCCCATATCTCTCTCTCAGGAAGACACATACAGCCATAAATTGTTCTCACTCCTTCTACAACCCCCAGAACAGCCATAAATTGTTCTCACTCCTTCTACAACCCCCAGATATTTAGATCTTCCACAGTTTTCATGGACCACCAGAGATGGTCCAGGCTGGCCCATAAACTAAGGGGTAATATAGGATTATTACAAAAACTATTGGGCAGTGGCAGAAATGTTTCATTAGAGAGGGATGTTGCAGTGTCTACTGCCAACCAGAGACAAAGCAATGTGACACCAGAGAAGAACAGAGAGGAATCTGTCTTACACAGGCTTCTCTGCTGCCCTTGAATGACACTGGTCACCAAGAACAGTAAATTCTGTGTATCCCCTCCTCTCCTTGAGTTTCCTGTTTCTTGGCCCAGGCAGGTCCCTGGTGTTTCTTAGCCCGTTCACAGTTATCAGTTATTCACCCTGCTCAGACTACAAGATACACCACGATGTGAAGTGAGATCCTGCAACCTTTTGCTCCCGGTGCTGCTGGGCTCATGCTATCCTTAGGGTGGCCAATCCATAAACTCTATAATCCCTAGTCAGAAAGGAACAAAATGTCCCATCTTGGCAGTTCATCCACATTCAGGAACAGCTGCTTCAGCCATGGATGGGATTCAGTCTGTATGGCCAGGTCTGGGAGTGTCACAATTCAGCTATGCATTTTGAATGGAAGTTAATCATGTCTGGCTTTGAAGCAGGGGAAAACACCACACTCTGATAACACCCCAATCCAGGCTACATGCCCTGCTAAGATGCTATTTTCTGCTGCCTTTATGTCATCCAGATTGACCATTAGGCTTTGTGCTGGGCTATTTTTTCCACAGTAACACCTATAACTTTAAGTGTCCAAAATGTTAAATGTCTCACCAATGTCAGTTACAACCAGTCTCCTGCAGACTCTTCTTTTCATCTCAGAGTACATGCAAACATCTCTGTTTGAGAGTATATCAACAAACTGTAAGAAGAATACATCTTCCTGTTTCTTCATGTTGGAGCAGGCATAATTGTTGTCTTCCTTGGTACTGTTGGCCAAAGTGACACAACAATAATTTTTTCTCAGTGTTAATATCATTTGACTTGGCTACTTACTATAAGGGAAGAATCCTGCTTGCTTATTTCACTCATCTCACTGAAGCAAGACTCCATGTGAAATAAAAAATAATGCAATGCAAATAAGGATTTTTAGAGATTGATAGTGTTTTTCCTTGTGATCCTTCAGAACAACAGTAAAGTGATGTGAATCACATTAAGCATCATGGAGATCTTGAGAAAAAAAGTGCAATTATTTAATTGAAGGTCTATGTGTTAAAACATTTGCATCTTTAAAAATTACCTTACCACTGCTATTTTTAAATATAGGGCAATGTGTTTTGATTCTCTTTGAAGATAAAAAATTAAATTCTTATTGACTTAGGTAGTAGCAAATAGAGCCTTGCCATAAAGGAATCACATGGTGATTTTAGAACTTTTTTTTTCCATTTCTGTGGCTCTCATATTTGAGAATTGACATAAAACTTCAGTCAAAACCCGTAATAGGTCCCATGAAAATAGAAAAATTCTAATAAACTATAACAAAAAAAAGGAAATAATTAGTGACTAGTATATAAAGATTTACAAAAAAACATCAATTTCTTTTTTTGGCGGCCACACAACTTTCAGTTTCAGGGAAAACAGAAAAAGAGAAAAGGATCTGTATGCTCAAGAAACAAAATTTGATTTTCACCTTGGTGTAAGAGTGAAAAAAAGAGTGGAAAGAGTTTCAAGGCCTTGATAGGAAGTGGAGATGACTGATGTGTTTAGAGGTTTGTGTGCTTATTCTAGTGTATTTCTTGTATGTCTCTGTGTGCGAAGACAATGGCTGAGTTTTTGTCTTAACCTAGATGAAGGCATTTTCTCGGATGTGGAAAATTAACCATCTGCTAAACTATTTTCTGTGGCAAGGACTTGTGTCTTCAAAAACATTTTTTTTAAATACAATTAAAATTAAAGTAAAAAACTCAGTTCCTGCTGGGCTGCATCCATATTATTGACATTCCACAGCAAAAGAGGCAAGATCAGAATTATTTGAGACATTATAATCCTCTTCAGAGACCCTTCCAGCCCTTTCTTTTTCTCATTAGGGAGTTATATTCTGCTTATAACAGAAGAGAAGTTAACTCTTCTTCTTTGCTGAATATAGTACTCAAACTTGGCAAAACACTCTGAAGAAGGATTTTGTCTAGCTCTGGTGCTCATTTCCCTGCATGTGGCAACGTGACCTACTAGTCCTCAGCATTTCACTTCCCAGGCATTTACCAAGGGACACACACTGACAGCACCTACCACAGAGACAGGGTGTAGTTAGTGTTGTAAGGAGGCAGCTCGGTGAAATTGCAGGTCAGGCTGCTAAAGGAGTCCTTAATTTCCAGCTGGCTGAAGCAATCAATGTCAAAATTGTCAGGTTCATCATCCCCGAGAGTCCCTAAGGAGATATTCACAAGATGTTACTGAAGTAAACCAGTGAGCGTATTTGATTTGCAGATCCATTGTATATAAGATTGTTTTTTCATGTTGCCTGAAAGAAAGAGCATCAACCCACCTGTTTGTAAGAAGCAGAGAAACCTCATCCAAAATGAAGTTAAAAGCTGTTGGCACCTTTCAAGGCTGCTCTCCCTACATGCCAGGGAAGTCCACCCACTTGCAAGAATATTTTAGTGCCATGAGGCAGCTAAGCCACATTTTGACTGAACTGGAAAGCTTTCAGAAATGTCACGAATTTGGGCTCAGGAGGGGAATCTTAGACTTTCTGCCAGAATGCATGCTTCCTGCAAATTTGCTTCAATGACTAATAACGCAATCATGATTTGACTAAAAGCTTAATTCTAAAATTCTACACTTGGCAGGTATGTGGCCAGTGATGCAAAAAATGACACTTCTGAGAGAAGTCCTCTCTGTCAGAAAATGCCAGTTCAACCTCATTTAATAAAATCTCACCCACTACATCAAAGTGGGTGGGGAAATGGTTATTGTCATGACCCCTTGAATGGATCCTAGGGGCAGTAATGCCTCTGACTCCTTTCACCAATTGTTAAGGGTAGCTGTCATGATACATAAACCTCTTTCCTGAATCAAGGGATTAGGCTCAATCCAATGCTACCCATTCCTCAGACAGATCCCTGCCACATGGGGCACCTGATGCAGCAAGAAAAAGAATCACAGAATCAAAGAAAGTTTTGGGTTGGAAGGGATCTTAAAGATCATTTAGTTTAATCCACCCCAAAGCAGGAATGACACCCACTAGATCAGTTTGCTCAGGGTCAAAAACTGGTCTTGAACCCTTCCAGCTATGGGGCATCCACAACTTCTTGGGGCAGCTTGTTCCAGAGCTTCACTGCCCTCTAAGTATAGTGCTTCTTTGTAATATCTAATCTAAATCTCTCTTCTGAAAGTTTAAAATTGTTCCTCCTGGTCCTATTGCTATCTGCTGTGGGGTGTCAGTGACTCAGACTCACAAACGGAATGGGGAAACGCCCCTTGAAAAATTTACAATGGAGAATCTCCCCCAGAGAAAACGATGGTCAACTCTTGCATCTGCAGCAATATTTTGAGTAAGAGAAGAAGTCTAGAAGTCAGTCAGAAATGCAGAGAAACACACAAAAGCAGTGCAAGCAGAGGCTAGGAATGGAACTGCTGCTACCAGCCCCCGTGATGGGACAGGAACATCTGATGCTCCGGAACCCACAGAGAGATCTCTCCCCCATGAGCTAATGTTTAGTGGCCATTTGTCACCACGAGCAACTGGTGCTGAGAAATTATTACTGGCCTTCTCAGCACAGCTCAGGTAGCTCAGATCTCCCTGAAGGACAGCAAATGGTGTCCTCTACCAGTGCTGCTTCTTTGAGGGGAGAACTTGTAGAGTACAGAGAGAGATGCAGAAAAAGCAGATCCTGTACAAAGCTGCTGTACTTAACCATCACGTTCAAGAAAGACACAGAGATCAGCCCAACTCTGGAACAAGTCCTGCAGCAGTTTCACAGAGGTGAGTCTTGTCCAGAGCAGCCCTGTGCCACGAGGGCAGACGTGCTTGTACAGAAATATGTACCACATACTTAATATATTTGTATATACTTCATATTTGTAGGTAAAAGTGTGTGCATAAAAATATGTGTATTTAAAATCTGGGGGATACCAAGTAAGCTGAAATTAATCTGTTTAAAATGGAAAATAACCCACCATATTTTATACAGCTATATACACCCAAAGCTGACATGCAGAGATATGTCAGGTTCTTAGCCTTTCTTAAGATTTGACGTGCAACTGCCAGGACACTTGCTTTATACTCCAGGCAATATTAAAATTTAAAGGTCAGGATGACTAATCTGCCTTTCTATATGACTGCTTGGTGATCCCTGTATATGCAAACTATATATACCAGATTTTGCATCAACTCAAAACCCTGACAATCATCCTATTAATAATAGGTGTATTAAAGAAGAATTTAAACTATTCACTATGATTTGCTGAAAAGTTACAGAAATTTGAATTAATTCTCTATCAGTTTGCTTGCAAAATGAAAAGAAGAAAAGGTTTATTCTTTCAGCTCAAACAGCCATTCAAGGTTTAACCAACACAGTGCAGCTTTGGTGCCACACTGGAAGGAAAGCTGACTTTACCACTTAGACACTGAACATTCACATTGTGATTATATGGTTCTATGAATAACATGCAAATAACATAATAACCATAGAATATATGATAATTAAACCTCAGGAACAGTGTTAAATAAGCAACTTGAAATGCTATTTTGGCTATGGTTTTTCCATGGGCTGACTAATTTTTTTGTCTGACATAAGTATGCATTATAGTCTCAGGCTCACTTCTGCCCTAAACCTCAGAACCACCATGGACAAATGTGTTTGCTACGTGAATGGTTTTGGTGAGTCTGATGTGACTCACACTGCTAAGGATTCTTCACTCAATTAAAAATTTACAAGACTATTCTAATGTTTGCCTTGAGAAGCCCAGACCAGGCAGAGCCATGAACCTAGCTCAGCTGAAATCAAGGCAGGGCTTGAGAAGGATCGATTCTAAACTGGGATAAAAACTGCTCTCATAGCTACAGTCACGGCAGGTCCTTCACAGAAATGGTTCTCTCTTGGGTTTGGACAGCATCCAGCAGGATGGTTCAAACCACAGCAGGAATCTCAGGAGCCTTCAGGAAGAGAAGGCTGTTAGTAGAGGCCAAGGACATACTTCAGCTTTATGCTCTAGAGCTGCCAGACTGACAGCAACTTGTGACTCCAACGACACAGCTAAGCACTGACTGTCTCCGTGGACAGAGCAGTGTGAGACCCCTAGCACTGATGTGATTCAGGCAGAACCTGTTTTAGTCAGTCTAGATGTGGGCTGGACAAACCCTACAAACGTGGGTAGGAGGACCACTGAGGGGTTCCCTGCCCATAAGCCTCCCATACTACCTACACCCTCCCTTCCTGCCCCTCCTTAGCCCTGCCTGTAGCTCTCTGAGGCCCTTTGGGGATGTCCACCACTTCTTCCTGGCTGTCTGATGCTCATTAGAGAGGAGGAGATGGAGGCTAGTGCTGCAATTAGCTCTTCCCTCCTCTGCCCGTGAGAGTGCCCATAAGGGCAACTTCAGGCCTGAGCTGGCTACTGGCGCTTTGTAAGAAGGCAGGGCAATTCAGAGAGGCCAAGAGTGAAAGTCAAATATTTGTCAAGGGTGATTTTACCAAGGATTACTTAGTTTGTTGGCCAAACACAGGAGATTCATAAGGAAGTCATAAAAGCTGCTAATTGGTGAGTGGGGATTTTCTGAATCTTTTTTTCTGAATCTACTTTTCAAGTATAAGAAAATAATGATTTACTCATATTAGTGACAAAACAAGCAAAAGTCGGATCATATCTGATTTTAGGAAGCCCTGAAGATTTCAGTGACACCAACAACAGATCACTAGCATTGAACATTCATCACCAATAGCTGCTTTCCAAAGCTGGCTCTAAACAGCTGCCAGTTATATGAATAAATGGCAAATAAAATCCCCAGGATGGTTAGATGCAGTTCTAAGCCAGTCCCTGTTTTCTTTTAATGAAAAAACTTATCATGTATATCCTATGTATATGTACATATGTATATGACTGTCTCGATACATGTGTTAAAATATGTAACAACCAGAGAAAAATGAGATTCTCTGAAAGACAGCAGAAGAACACAACCATTCTCCTCCTAAAAACTGAAAAAACTCTTTTGTTCCCAAACAATAGAGCTCTAACCTACCAGTAACTGAGTGATAGCCCATGTCCTTCAGGAACATTGCACAAACTCTTGTCACTGCTGTTTGTTTAGTATCAGACAAGTAAGAGTTTAGCAGATCTGGGACTGACTCTCTAAATCAGATTTTTCCTCTCTGTTCAGAAAATAAATAGCAGCTGGAAAAAGTGGTTTTTATTTATACTTATTATGGTTTTATATTCTGCTTATTTATGTTTTTTATCTTAATACTGCTAAATTATTTTCACTTCTTTAAATAAGATCAAAAAGTCTACAATAAGGCTGAATTTAAAGTGTTGATAATTTATAATTATTTGCTGAGTAGAGGATGAATGCTGTTAGTAACGTGCTTTGAGAACCCCCTGACTGTGTTGCTGCATAAACCATGCTACAAGGGAGACTGGGACTGTATCCCGTATACAGCTCATGAAACTGCTTAAAGAAAACATAAAGGCCTGCATTTTGAAGTGTAACAGTTTGGGTCAAGTTTGAGTTACATCAAAACACTTTACTTGGAGGAGACTGGCAAGAGCCAAAGAACCCAGAACCTCACCCCTCTCTAATGGGAGCTCAGAGGGACCACTGGCTGCAGCAGGGCAGAGATCTCCCAGTTCCCGGGCACAAATCCCCAGGCGAACACTAACTACAACAGGGACTAACAGGGTCTGGCACTGCATGTCCTGTGCATACAGTTACGGTCTCCCCTACTTCATGTGGATTTGAATGTTATATGGACAGCACCTTTGGGCATTAAATTAAATAGGGCTCCACCTCAGGCACTAGCACTGAAGAGAGGTTGGAAATTACAACACGAATGTATTTAATCACACACTTGCATTCTGGAGCTCTTAAATGAGGTTTTTCAAGCTCGTACGTGAGTGGAAAGATGAAGATGAAATGACTCACCATCACCGTCTGCCGAGGTGCAACCACTTTCCCCGCAAGTGGTGTGCAGGAACACGGCGAAGATGCTGAGCACGGCGCCGGGCTGTGCCATCCCGAGCAGGCTGCACAGCGCCGCGGGCCCGGCGCGGCGCCCGCCGCCCCTTTATAGGGCCCGGCCTCCCGCGGCCTGCGGCGCCGCGCCGGGAAGCGCCGGCCTGCCTACGCGGGGCCGGCATGGTGGCAGCGGCGGGCAGGAAACCGGGTGAAGATAACTGCTCGGCTTTGACGGCGACACAGCCACCCGCTTCTGGACTAGGCGCGCTCGGGATCAGGCCGGCCCGCTCCTTTGCGGACACCTGGTAAAGCCCTGCGGAAAAGGCAGCACGCTTCACCGACGGTGCGCCTGACTCGACTGGGGTGTGTTGGGCTGGTGGTTTCCCTAAGAGCATGGTTTAGCCCTGGCAGCAACTTTGCTCCTAGGAGAGGTGCACGGGTCCAAGGAAGAAAAGACTTCCAGGTGTGAAACATTAGGTATGATTGATTTGTGTTTTGTCTGACGACCAGGATCAAAGCAGCACTGCCAGCAGGTGATTCTTTGCTCCTGGCTGGAGCCCTCCGTTCAGCCCCAGCATAAGAAGGACACAGGCGTGTTGAATGAAGTCCCGAGAAAGCCAGTAAGGTGGGGAGAGGGCTGTAACACACCTCCTGCACAGCCAGGCTGAGAGCGTTGGGGCTGTTCATCCCACAGAGGAGAAGGCTCTGGGGAGAGTTTATCATGGCCTTTCAGTATGTAAAGGATGCTTATAAGAAAGACGGGGAGAAATTATTTACCAAGGCCTGCAGTGACAATACAAGGGACGGTGTTTTTAAAACAAAAGATGGTAGATTTAGATTGGGCATAGAGAAGAAATTCTTCCTTGTTGAGGGTGGTGAGGCTTTGGCACCAGCTGTCCAGAGAAGCTGTGTCTGCCCCACACTGGAGAGTGTTCAAGGCCAGCTTTGTGTAACATGGTCTAGTGGAAGGTGTCCTGGTACATGGTAGGGGTGTTGGAACAAGGGAATCTTCTAAGGTCCTTTCAGTCCCAAACCTTCTGTGATTGTGTGAAGTCTTGCATGAGGCAATGCCGACCCAGAAAAACCTGTGATTTAAAAGACTAATCCTGCGAAACCTGGCTCCTGAGAGCAGAGTGGTCCATCTCACATTTTTTTTTTTTTTTCGGTTTTTGGACAAAGCAAAGGTGGAAAGCAAAAGATAAAGAGGTGTTAGCTATTTCCTTTGAACCCTTTCTGTGGCTGAATACACCAATGCACGCCACAGCGTAAAGCAGGGTTCTGCACAGAGCTGACTGATGTGGCTAACTACAGGTTAGCTGAGGGCCTGAAACAGAACAGCAAGCTCTGGCACAGCCCTGTGCACCAAAAAAAGCTTCAGGTTGGAGGTGTAAAGGAAACTAAGGGCAAAGTTCTTAAAAATGTCCAAGCAAACAAAAATGATGACATTGTAATAAGGAGGCTCAGTATGGAAGCCATATCAGTTTCTTTGTTTGCAAGGAAATAACTGAAAATGCTCACCAAAGTGAAGAAAGCTCAGGTCTCATAGCTAGAAAATTTTCATTCTTCCCAGGACATCAGGGACTGTCCTGCTGTGTCTCTTGCTGCCCTAGACAAGGGACACTGGATAGTCAAGGCACTGTTTCTGGACTCCCTGCCCAGTTTTAGTTGGAAGAAATGGTCCCTTTTCCACAGGAGTTCAGTAAGCTGAGTGCAAGGTCTCCAAAATCTTTATCTGGCCCCGCCTTATGGCACCTCCCTGGGGCTCCCCAGCAGAGCATTCCCTGCAGGTGTACTAAGCCCAGGTAGGTACAGATGAGGGGTCAGGCTCTTTGGCCAGTGTGTCAGCATTTACTGCCTGTATTGCTGTGCCAGGACTCTGCTTGCTTCGCTTCTGTCTGGCCAGGGAAGAGCATGATTCATCTCATCCTAACACAGAAAAAGATGAAATCTAAACCCCTAAATGCATTTATTTCCCTCCAGGGAATTAAGAGAGAGCCCAGGGTGAGGCAGGCTAGATATCTGCCCAGCAGACCTCTACAATATCTCCCTCCCACCAACAGGAGAGGGACTTGCCTGGCCATCCACACAAAGCAGGAGTTGGACATGGTGCAGGGGCCACAGAGCCACTGGAGGTGGCACCGCCATGGGCTGACTGACCCTCACGCAAGAGCTTGACTGCTTTTACAGAACTGTTTGTGTCACTGCTAAATTCATACAGTACCCCTTCAAAAAATGCCCTCTCTCTGAGTCAGCTGAGAGTGCTTTAGCAGTTACTTGTACTCATCCCTCATGGTCAAATTTTCTGTGCCTGACCAAAGTACATTGCAGCCAAACTTGAATTAGTGAGACTGTGTCCTGGTGATTTCTTATACCTAAGGCCCACCCCTTGCTTGCTTTAGAAGAGACTAGTTGAGAATTTCAACATTTTTCTTAATAATCTTCCTTATCATAATATTCTAAAAAACCTCAAGGTAATTTCTACCTCATTTTCAGCCAGAATCATCATTAAAGAAAGGTTCTCCTGTGCAAATTGGTCACTATCCAGAAATTACACCGTCTCACTTTAAATTTGTCATGTTTATAATTGAGTGGGCTATCTCTTTGATCTTTTTTTTTTTTTTTTTTTTTTTCTTTTTTCCTGTTTCAGTTGGAGCAAACTAAAAGAAAAAGTCTTTTCTGACATAATATTTGTGTTGAACCTGAATAATCTTATTATCAGAGCTGTACTGCTCAGGGGATTTCCATGTTGTCATGGCTGCATTTTGTCTGGGTGGGGAAATGAAGGACCACAATGAAAAGAAAAAAAACCCTAGTATTTAGAATACCCTGAAGCAAAAGTACATTTTGTTTTACTTCTGCACCTCTGCTTCAGAAGCTGTTTCATTTCTAGGAGATATTTGAGCCTATCTGTCTCACCTTGTTGCCTTTCTCTAATGCCTGGGACAGAGGAAATGAAATCTGTGAGTCTGAATCTTAGGACAGCTGAAGGGTTAGTACCCAGAAGAGGCTAAAAAAAAAAAGGATTACTTTTCACTTGCAATAAATTTGCACTGCTTCTGCCCCCTCATTGAAGATTCCACAAAAAAACCCCAACAAACCACCACCAACAAAACCAACCCACAAAAAAACCCTTCCAGTTTAAACAGGTAATTTTCGAAGGTCCAGCAAAAATGTGCCTGTGCTTCATCGGTATGCCAGCTCTCTTTAGGTCCCAACGGTCTGTTTTGGAGCTTCTGAGTCATTTTATGCTCTCTTATATTTTTAGCCTTTACCAAAGTCTAGGTTACAACCTCCATGACTATGAAAAAGAAATTTTTCAGTGCCCTGTGGTGCATGAGTGTGAGCTGTCCATACAGTGCTTTGGCTCCTCAGCACTTTCTGCTGACACCTACATATCCTCCAGTACTTTCTTGAATTATCACTTTTGTTGCAGCTGTTGACTAACCAGGCAAGTCATCCACAAGTTAGCATCTTTGCTTCTTACACTGTTTGTTCACTCATGTTTGTGTTTTTTTTCTCCTTAGGGCACAAAATTATTTTTTGATTCTGCTTTGGCTCCAAAAATTGCAGAAGGTTTCTGCACGCATACTAAATTTAAATTTGCTATCAGTATCTGTTTAAAAAGATGAAGTGAATAAATCCCTTACTTCTATCAACAACACTTTTCAAAGGCTCTAGTTCAGGGAATTCCCAGAATCTCTGTGAGAGATTAGTGGAGTGGATCCTCCAGACACGTCCCAGTGTGTCTCCAGCACTGGAGACAGGACACGTATAGACTTATGGATGGAGAATACAGATATCCTTGTGTTTGAGGAGCCCAGTGTTGTGTCCTGGTTAGATACCCATGGGTACCCATGGTCCAACTTGGGACTGGGTGTGGGGGGAACTTTTCTCAAGTGTGTCATAGTTGACAGGAGCTGTTGTGCTTCTTGGTCCTCTCTAAGGCATGGGGGTTCCTCTGTTCCCTGGGCTGTTAATAAATTATCTCATTATATCACAGAGTCTCATTAGAACTCGGATTATGTAAATGCTCAGACTTCATACTTTGACTCTTATTTTTTTAACCAGATACACCAGTAACCATAAATCTTCCAGCCAGCTTCAGATGTGAAGAGGAGGACTTCTGCATTAAAAAAAAAAAAAAAAAAAGTGTCTAGGATCTTCTTTTTTTGTTGCTTCCTGACATTTCTTGCCCTTATCTGCTTCATAAACCTTGTTGCATGCATCTCTCAACAGTTCCTCAGCTGAAGGTCTGTGGGTTAGCCTCGGCCTGCTCTAAGAAATGTTCTGCTGGCCCAAGAGCAGAAGCATGTGGGAGTCAGTCTTGCTTAAGGCAGCATAGTCATGAGCATAATTGAAGCCTTGGGTGAAGAACAAAACCCTGAGATTAAATGGATGTACTCTGAAAGACATTCTGTTTCACTTATCACTGAATTATTTTGGTTTGCAGTGCGAGAGCAATGCAGGGTGGAAGATACACAGTTTGTCACCATATGGTCCTGATGAATGGAGCCTTGTGTGAAAAAGAGAAGAAAATTTTGGAAAATTTTTGAAAGGTCTTTGTCTTTGAGATTTTGCCACTTAAAGTTGCTTTGAACTTCCCCAGGACTCATAAATTGGCACCATAATAACAAAGAGGACTGTTATATTGTGGGGAAAATACAGATAAGCTGGAAAAAGCAGTCCTGGTTAAAGTGTAAAACAGGAGGAACTTATGTGAACTTTGGTCAGGCATTCAAATATTCTGAGATCAGACTAAAAAACAACAGTATTGGCTGAAAAAAGTGAACTCCTCTCCTTAATTAACACATAGAGCAACAGTAGAAACAGGAACACCTGCATTAATAGGTCTGTACTTCTTTCATTTGCTTACTAGTTTCTAAATCTTTGGGGTGCTCAGGATATTATTTTCAACTGTCCTCTACAATAACCAGATTTAAAGCATAAAGTGATGAAAACTGAAATTGTTTTCATGTTATTTGTTTTAGGTCTAAAAGAACATCTGCAAGAAGTATTACCTAGTTTTGAGTTCTAGTAGGACAGCACCTGTAATTGCTCATGCACATTTTTCAGACACAGAAATTGGGCCAGAACCCTGTCCTTTTGGTGACAATGAGGCATTTTATGAATGTATTTTAATTATGTAAAATGCTTCGTTTTGACGCCTGCAACTTTTAAAGTTTTAGATTTTCATTCTTTTTAATTAATTTGGTTTTAGAATTTCCTTTAGTTTCAAAACGTGAATTACTAAAAACTGAGTCATCAAACAGTATTCATGTTTCATCTGAATACTTTTTTTAAGAACCTGTCCACACTAGCTGTGGTTGCTTTTGGATATTTAATACCAAATAGCCTTCCTGTGTGCAAACCCCATTCCAGAAATAAATGCCAAGGGAATGTAGGAGGCACCATTCCAATGTATGAGTAGTACATGACTCAGAGCTGAACTCTTTTGTAAGCTTCAGATGAAAAACAGGCATAGACCTCAGCGAAGAGGAAAAAGGGAAGGAGCAGACAGAGGCAACATGGTGGAACGTCTCTGTAAAACAGAACAGATGGACAGAAATCACCTTGAGGAAGCTGAGGCTGGTGGCCTGTGTGAAGGAGCAAGAGGAACCTGAAGTAGTGTTTGTAATATTTATGTTTATTGTGCTCCGGATGTGGGGCTTCCCACCACCAGGTAAGAGGGAAGGAGGTGGGGACAGTGTGCAGCCATTGAGAGTGGCAGCGCCTCCTTACTGCTCCCCTTCCCCACCTGGGTAGGTGCAGGATCTGTCTGGCACAGTCCAGTGTGCCAGCACTGCCAGCAACGGCTCCTGCAGTTATGGAGGGAAACAGCAGCAGGAACTGAAGCTTCAGGGAAAGCAGCGGGTGTCGAGTGCAGCTGTGGCAAAGGCAGGATGCCCATGGCCCCCGGGGAGCTGGGGACAGGTGGGATGGGAAGGACCATGGCTGCTGAGCTGGGTGCCCTGATGAGAGGCTGGCTCTGCCAATGTTTGTTCCCTCTCACCATTTCCATGCGTTTTGTGCTGCAGCCCTCAGATGCCAGCCCCACCGTGTCCTCATCCCTACTCCCAGAGAGCTCAGGGAGAGGCAAGTCCTCCAAGGATGGGCTGAGGAGGATGATGGGTTTCTAAACCAAGATTTGTGCTGTTTAGGTGAACGTGAAGTGGACTTGGTTAGTAGCTTGGGTGGATCATGCTACCAGAGGCAGCCTTGAATATCTGCATAGGCTCACTTTGCTTCTCCTTGCCCATCTCAGTGCATCCCAGTCTTCCAGTGTCTCAGCAAGCAGCACTGAAGAGGCAGCTAAAGCCATGCTCATTGTCAGCCGCAGGGATAACAGAATTTACTGGTTAAATATATCATGATTGAATGTAGCCTTGTTGGTAAGGCTGGAGTCACTAAAATATTCTGAAGAATGTTTTTTATACAACATTAACCTAAGCAAATGAGCACTAGATAAATATTAGGTAACAAAAGGTCACAAGGGAGGGCAATAATTTAAATGCTTTTACATTTGAATATGTTTAAAAATATCTTCCTTGGTATAAAACCAACTTAAAAGTGGAGGAACTGAGAAAATCAGACACAAAAATGAAATCACAACTGATTGTAAACAGGTATCATCAAAGATAACAAAGAGGTATGTATTTAATGGGACTTGGCTTGGCCCAAATTTTACACACTGAGTTGTTTAGGTGTTCACAATTAATTACATCTATATTGTACCAATTATATAGAAGTAATGTTTGAAATATCATTAGATTGATGTCTGTAAACCATGGGAAAATATATGTGATGTGCCTGAAAGATTATCCTCCTTTTAAAATATGAATATGGGAGTAGGGAAATCTCCATAACAGGGAAATATAATTACACATTTTCTCCCTATTCACTATGCCAGATTAGCGAGGAGAAAAAGACATATGCAGAAGGCATTGATTTCAGAGGGCTATGACAGGACCCCATCTGTTGGTTTCACATTTGGAAATGCACAAATGCCATCAGATTTCAGTGCTGTCCAGGACAGTACAGGATACATTCATTCTCCAGGCCGGCTCTCAGCCTAGCTATGAGCAACAGGCTCCTCTCTTCCATCTGTGCTCCTTGGGAAGCCTCTTTCTTCTAATTTCTGTTAAAGCCTACCCCTGGCTGCTTTTGGCTGTCTACATTCCTGCTGCAAAATACCTGCTCGCTGTATCACTCCCACTCCTCCCATCTCTCCCTGCTCCTCGTGCTCCACATTTCTCTTTGGTCAAGCTCAGGGTCAGAACTGCTCTTCCCACGTCTCCCAAGACAGGATGTCACAACCACCACGACAGAGCCAACAGGCAATGCTTTGTCTGCTTCTGCCAGGGCAGGGAACAAAGAACTTTCAACCACTGAAAAAAAAGTGATGAGCCACAGAGAAAATGTAGACCTGCTGGATACCTCCCTAATCCCAAGGGACACATTCTTCTTTGCTTCATATTTCTTGTTTCATTTTTAACTCTCCATGTGTCTCCTCTCTCGTGGATCAAAGCAGGCAAAATCCCCAAGCCAAGGATGATTAGTCTTTCTCTAATTAATTGGATTAAATTGGTTTGTGTTAAATGATGTAAAAAATATGAAAAGGTTTGAAATCTAGAGCACAGTGTCTGCTCAATAGAGATCTTCAGCTGTGGGGAGCAGGTCTACGTAGCACAGAACACTGACACATTATTATTAGCAGCAATGTCATCATCACCACCATCATCATTATCATTATTATTCTCATTCTCATTGTTCTTATTATCATCTATATGGCAGTTCTTTATGAGTGATTGCTATGACAGTGAGTCTTTACTGTGTAGTCATATTGGACTAAGAAGCCTTTCCAGCTCTCCTTTGCTTTACGCTAAAATATATCAGAAGAATGTTCAAAGATATACAAGGAATTTCACCACAGCAATGTAGCCAATGTAAGAAAGAATATAATCCGATTGAGTGAGAATTTCATATTATCTGAATGGGAGAACTGAATGAATTGTAAAACCAAAGACCTGCTCCCAAATATGGTAAGCTTTCAATGCAGTGTGTAAACTGGCTCAGCAATATTCTTAGTCCAGGGAAGGTTGGTGTACAGACACCACCTCAGATTCTGTACACCTGTTGGTATGAAACCTGGTTGCTAAACAGCATGCATTATTAGCTCTGTTCCCCCTCATTTACTGTGCTGAAATGTGGGCTCAGAGCACTCTGTGTCAGCACAGGTGCATCATTACTGCTGTTCAGTCCCTGGATCCGGGCAAGGTGTGCTCCACTGAGTGCTGTGTATATAACCTGAGACTGTTCAAGGTAGAACAGACTTTCCTGGTGTGGTCTGTCCTGGAGTACAACGTTGTCCAAAGGATATCACACTGTCTTTATCAGTTCTAGTTGTGATACCTGTATTATTACATTGCTTCTTCTCAAGATCTGAAGTGAAAGGGGAATTAATGCACCTGTAAATTTGTCTAAACAACTTGCAGACAGCAGACCTTGCCTACTTTGGTTTATAAAAATAAATTGTCAGAAATCCCTACTCACACAGCTAATTGTAGTCAACAATCAAATTATCACTATATCATGTTTTTGAACACATAAACTAAACTGTAACGCTTTAAACTTCAGTAAAGGAGGTGTTCCTGACACCAAATTTTCCTTCAGCTTTTTGCTGAAGTGCCCAGAGCCAGACACAATACTCTCAATAAGAGTCTCACTAATCCTTGTGTGGAGGGATATTGTTGCCACTGCAGTTCTACATGTTCTAGTGCTTACATGCTTATTCTGCATTTACAGGTAACACCTGCTGAATTATGTGGCCACAGCCTTTCCTAACTTCATTTTGGAACCATTAGCCCCATGAACTCAGCTTTATCGAATAAAAGGACTGAGAGAGTGCAAGTATTGACCAGATGACATACATAATCTGACTTCTGGGAATGTGAAGCTGCTGCTTAGTAACCTGTTTTAGTCAAGTCCACTCGGGACACTAATTGCTTAATTTCATGGGACTGTTGTTGCCTTGCTTGCATACCTTCCCTACAAGCTGCATTCAACCTTCCAGCTGCTTGCCTATCTGGGGTGCCCAGCATGGACTGAAGAGACATCTTCACAGTTAAAAATGGTGTGATTAGGGAACACATTACCCACAGTGGTTCTGATTAACAAACAAAGGGTCATTATTCTTTATAATTCCAGCACTATAGTTTAAGAGTTGCCTATATAGAGAGAATAGAAGAACAAAATTGAAAGGAGAGTTAAAAATTGTAGTGTAAAACAGCTCTCAGTGCCAACAGAGGCAGCAAAACCAGAAATTTACCTGAAGAGGGATGTCCTACCCATCTTACAACTTCTGGGTGACCATCATGGTGCTTGTGGAGAGGTCTGTCAGGAACTGTGCAGTGTCAGCATCATGGGAATGGGAGTGTGTGTCCAGAGAGAAGGAAGACAAAAGGCTTGACAAATTTTTGGGTCTCTGCACACAGGCCCTGAAACTATGGCTTCTTATAAATTGAGGGATGATCCCACCTGCAGCATTACAGGGCATGTTCCTTGCTGTGGGTAGACTATAGGCCAAGAAGGAACTTTTTGTTTGCTGTTCACCTTACTGAGCAATATTGTGGAATCACAGAATCATTAAGGTTGGAAAATACCTCCAGGATCACTGAGTCCAATCTTTGGCTGAACTACCCTCATGCCAAATAAACCATAGCACCAAGTGCCACATCAATTTGTTTTTTGAACACCTCCAGTGATGTTGATTCCACCACCTCACTGGGCAGCCCATTCCAATGCTTAACCACCCTTTCCATGAAAAAATTTTTCTTGACAGCCAGCCTGAGTCTCTCCTGGCACAGCTCGAGGCCATCTTCCCTAGTTGCCAGAGGCCGATCCCCAGCTGGGTACACCCTCATTTCAGGGAGTTGTAGAGAGTGATAAGGTCTCCCCTGAGCTTCCTTTTCTCCAGGACAAACACCCCAAGCTCCCTCATAGGATTTGTGCTCCAGACCTTTGCAGACACCTCAGTGTCTTCCTTGCTATGAGTGGCTCAGCTGGACACGGTGTTCAAGGGGTGGCCTAACCAGTACCCAGAAAAGGGGCACAGTCACTGCCCTGGTCCTGCTGGCCATACCATTGCTGACAAGGTGAGGATGCCACTGGCCTTCTTGGCCACCTGGGCACACTCTGGCTCAGGTTCAGCCATTGCTGACCAACACCTCCAGGTACTTTTCCACTCAGCAGTTTTCCAGCCACTCTGCCCCAGTCCAGAGCTGCAGGGGATTGTTGTGACCCAGAGAGAGGACCTTGGCCTTGTTGAACCTCACTGGCCTCAGTCCATGGATCCAGCCTATCCAGCTCCCTCTGCAGAGCCTTCCTGCCCTCCAGCAGATCAACACTCACACCCAGCTTGGTGCCATATGCAAAATCACTGAGGGTGCTCTTGATCCCCTCATTGAGATCTTTATGATAAAGGTACTCAACAGGACTGGACCCAGTACTCAGCCTTGCGAAACCCTACTATTGAGTGCCCATCAACTGGATGCAAATATTAACTTTGCTGGCAAGATCTCTCTGCAGTCAGCAGAGGTGCATGTGCTGCAGGAGGAGCCAGCCACAGGCAGACCCTCAGAGGGCTGGGCAGTTCCTCTTCCATCCCTGCATGTACTGTCTCTTTCACAGTATTAGCCAGAATTTTCTATCACTGCACAAAGCTGATTTCTCTCCACTTTAATGTATGCAGGGAAGATAAATATATGCTGGTTCTTACTCTCTACCATGGCATGAATTAAAATCACATACTGCTGCCTGACTTGCAGAAATTACACTGGGTTTTGTATATGACACAGTTTTTAACTTAGTTTTCACTCTACAGTGTTTTAAATGCCTTAAAAGTCAAGGAAAATGTCAAATCTAGGTCAGAGCTTGATCAGTCATATGAGCCTGTTCCCTCATACTCTCATATGAAAAGGAAGCAGTGTTGGTAAAGCAATAAACATGGATTGCTTGCAGGTTATGCAGGCTGCCCAACCTTTTGGTGACCTTGGCCTGAGGTTTGTTTTTTTGAACATGCAAACACACCTACCTCCCCTGCTTTCACTTTTGAAGGCAAACACAAACCCAGCCTCAGAGCAGCTGAAGCATGAATGCCATGGGAGCCAGCAGGTCAAGGTGTCTCTGTTCTCAGTCAAAATGTTCTGCAAACTAAGCCTGTACCAAATCAGCTCACCTTGTAAGGGAAAAAAAAAAAAAAAAAAAAAAAAAAAAAAAAAAAAAAAAAAAAAAAGGGGAATGGAGTAAAATTTTGAATATTGAGCAGCCAAAGAGAAAACCCAAGCCACAACAGACAACAGATACTGAAATGCACACTTGTTAGAACCCGAGATGCAAGTGACCAGTGAGGTACAGAGTGGAGGTACAGTAGGAAAGAATGGCCCTGAACATGGACTTAGGGATGGGGCAGTGATACGCTTAACATCCTTGTTTCTTGTTGTGATCAAGTAGAAAAGGAAATCATGAAATGCATACCTCTTTTCTCAAGGGGACAGCGGTTAAAACTGTGGAAGTGTTGAGGAGTTGACAGTCCGGGGTCTCAGCTCTCCACTCTCCACAACACAGCTGGCTAGAGGAGCCAAACTGCCGCAGTGAAGGAAGCTATCTGCATTTGGGCATAGAAGAGAGCAGATTCCTGCTCCTATGAGGAGTAGGAAAGGCCAGGTGAGACACAGGGACACTGAGACAAAGGGCCCTTTCACCCAGCATTGCTACCTGGCCCAAGCCAAGCCAAGCAGGGTGCCAGGGTACCTCATGCCTTGCAACCTGCTCTGTTAGCAATACACTAAACACACTAATTAGAGTGCAATGTCAGTGTTCAAACATTTCCCCGTGTCACAGAATCATAGAACTACAGAATTACAGAATCACAGAACTACAGATTTACAGAATCCCAGAATCCTTAAACTGGAAAAGGCCTCCAAGATTGAGTGCAACCACTAGTGCCGCACTGCCAAGTCCACCACAAAACCATATCCCTACCAGCCACATTTATGTTTCTTAAATACCTCCAGCATACATCATGACAAATGCCATTCCTCCTTCCCAGAAACTGTGCAGGGTGACCAGATTTTAACTCAGGTAAACTTCAGCATTTGTGTTTCCTTCCTTGAATGTTTCAGATCCAGTAAATTTTAATGAACTGTCCTCCATGGACTCAACCACACTAGGAGGGAAACCAGAAATTTTAGCTGCTGGCTGCTGTAACCATTGAGAATAAGGAGTGTATAGTGAGATCCTCCACCACCACAGATACATAATTTGTTAATGTCTACAGGGTAATGTTATAAATCTCTATAGAAACTCCATTTCACTTACCAATGAAAATATTTAGTGCCAATGTTTCACTGATTAGCTTCTCCTGTCGACACCCTTTTTTGCATGCTAAAGCACTTGTCATTCATGAATGCTTAAGTGAAGTGAATTTTGCAGGGAAAAGGGAGTTGCATTGAAAATGGACTGGAATCACAGCTTCACAGTTTCTCAGCTGTTACATTTATGTTTCTCAACTTTCTGATTATTACAGGGAAAATACTTCAAAGTGGTATTATACAGTTTAACTCCTACTCAAGGAAAATATTTTCAAAGTAATAAAGTAAAAGAGAGGGGAAAAAGCAATTTCAGTGGGATTTGTGCCTTCACTGGGAAGCTTTCAAAATTCCCATGATAAATGTTGTGCTACCAAAAGTTTATCTTGATTTTCCCAGCTGATCTACACCTTACATTTAACTGTTACAAGATAATAACTACTTCTAAGTAGCTGACCATATATTTGAGTAACGAGAAATGGATTTCTGTCCCTGAGTTTTAGGAACTATTTTGAGAAGGACTTCACGGTTTCTTACACAGAATAATAGTCCTTCTGTTTCACGGCCCCTTTGCCTAACTGTGGGACTACAGTTTTATTTATTACTGTGGATTATCATTCAGCAGTTAAGGGAAAAAGTATGTAAAATATTTTTGAGAAATGCACAGAAATGGGAACGATTTTATGTTGACTCACTCATGACTTAGACTATGCACAAGGAGTACTGATTTCTGTTTGCAGTCTGATGCAGTTACCTTCAGCCTCATAGCAAAGAGGATGTAGACACCATCACAAGCACATTCTGAAAAAACAGTGGAATCAAGCTATTTACAGCACACTGATTTGGAACTATTGATAACAAACCTCACTAAATCTTACTTTTTAAGATAAGTAAACACAAACTTCATTTCACAGAGAGAAAACACACTCTGCAATGTGAACTGTGAATCTTGCCAGCATCCTGATCCTTTAGCAACCTTTGTTGTTTTTTTTGTTTTGTTTTTTTTTTTGTTTTTTTTTTTTGTGTGTTTTGTTTGGTTTTGTGGGTTTTTTTGTTGTTTTTTTGTTTTTTGTTTTGTTGTTGTTGTTGTTGTTGTTGTTTTGTTGTTTTGTTGTTTTGTTGTTTTTTTCTCCCTAGTCTTCAAAACCTGAAAAGGATGAGAAACTTGAAGAGGAATTAAGTGTTGTTGGTTAGGCAAGTAGATTGGAAAGGGGCACCAATGTTTAAACAGAACCAAATGGTTTGAATACTTTGTACTCCTGCCCTATGGAGACTTAATGAACATAATCTTGTTAACAGTATTTAGTAGCTGGACTCATCACATGAATAAATATGCATTTCCAGTGAAGTCATGGTAGCTGTCAGACAGCATTTGGGAAAGTCTATTACTGAGAAAATAATAACAATAATAAACCCTTACATTTCTGCCCCTTTCTGAAACCACAGAAAGACCATATCAAAAAAAAAAAAAAAAGTGCTTTCTTGATCATGAGAAATTTTCATTTGCACTTTTATATCACTTTCACTTTATTTTCTCTGAAATTGCTTGCACAAGTAAAACCATGATGAGAACTCTGGATTTCACTGCCCAGCAACAGGGGATGTAGTGTGGAAAATGTACTGTGAATCAGAAGAGCACATAGCCGTGTTCTGCCACAAATATGCAGCTTTGGGTCCTATATAGGTGTACTTTATCTGCCCCAGGCACCTCTGCTATCTAACAGAGGTTTACACTGTCACAGAAGTGGTATTTTAACAAACGCATGCAGAATCTAGAAGTTTCCTGACAATTGACTCATATGCACATACAAACGAGAAAATGATGTTCAGATAGGAAGTTATCAAAAAGCTATGCTTTCCTGTTTATGTAGTGGGGCCAATACTTAGAGCGTGAAAAGTTTAGTATAGTCCTGAATACTATTCTAATGTTCTTAGTAATACAAAAATTAGCAACTCTTCATGAGCACTGAATTTTTCTGTTCCAAGGTAAGAACAGGCAGCTGATGAAAGAGAGGGTTCAACATCAGCTAGAAACTGAAAAGATACCAGCACTGAGGACTGTGGAGAGTTAAACAACTTCATCTGGTTTGAACTCATTATTTAGTTGGGCTGGAAGTCTTTGTAACAGAGATTTTGGAAAGAGAAACAGACTTGATAACTGATTTGTTGTTGATCCAGGTCCATAAATATTGCTTCCTGTGCTCAGAGGCAGTGGAACAGTGCAGCAAGGGGGTGACTTCCTGTGCAAGGGATTTTATCATAGACACCAGTGAGGCAGAGATAGCCTCCAGCACCTAATCCATGTAGCTTTCCATCTTTCTTCATCTATTATTAACAAATACTTTTATGAGGAATATTATTTTTTATAACCACTTGAAAATTGATGTCTAATTTATTTCCTACAAACAACTACATTATCCACTCAAATTACTAAAAATATGTAGGACTGATATATACAAACTTAAAATTCTCCTTCCAAAACCTAAAACTTAAAACCTTAAGTTTATGAGTCATGCGTACATTGCCACATCTCTGGATCAGTTTATGAATGCCTGGCAAAGATGAAAGGAGCTAAGTGTTGGTTTGCTTCCAAAAAATGTTTGAAAATAATAATTTCAATAACTACAAACAGTGATGAATTTGATAGCTCTACTAATGATGCTTGTCATGCAATTTTCTCTGAAAGACTTCCATCTACCGTAAAACCACAAAAATCCTGTGCCTTCAGATCTGCTGCAAGAGTTTACTACATTTGAAAGGACAGTCTATGACTGCTATTTTAGACAGCTCCAGATTCTTACCCGAATTGAAACTCAGCTCTCTTATTAGGTTTCCCATCCTAAAAGAGATACAGAAACTCAAGTTAGCATGTTTTGTTCCATGTCTTAATTTAAACACATTACCTTATAGACTGTTTTGTTGTGTAAAAATATTGTGTATTTTTTTGTGTATAAAAAAAAAAAGTGTTAAAAAAAAGTATTTTTGAAAAAAAAAGTTTGCCTAGGCAGATTTTTTTATTTACCCTAAAGAAGCAGAAGTGGTTCATACAGGTGTGGGTGCGACATGACACTTTTGCCTGTGGTCTATGTGCTAGAACTTTTTTATCTAATGAGCCACTAGCGTGCAAGCAACCTGCTGCTGGCTGTACGTGTTGGGAATGAATGATTGTGGTCTGCATGTTTCTCATAGATCAGCACTCTACAGTTAATTGCATAAGAAAATCTCTGTCTTTTGAAGAAGTTTCACTTCTCACAGGTGATAATGGAAAAATCTAATGCTTGCCAAGATGAACAGTCCTTCTCCCTTTCCCTTCCTTCACCCTACCTTTCCCTTGCTTAACCCTTCTCTCCCTGTCCCTCCCTTAACATTTCCTTTCCTTTCCTCAATCATTCCTTTCCTTAACCCTTCCCATTTCCTTCCTCAACCCTTTCCTTCCTTTCCTTAACTCTTCCTTAACCCTTCCTTTCCCTTCTCTAGGGCTGAAGAGAAAAAAACTCATAGCTTCCCACTAAAATGCCATCACCACTTTAAAAAAAAAACCATTTTTAACAGAAGAGGTTAACTGGACCAACTTCATGGCATCTCTAACCCTTGACAGACCCTGTGAAGTGGCAGAGAGATACTTGCCCTTTCTGACTACATACAGACAATGCAAAAAAAAAAAAAAAAAGTTACTGATTAATGCTATTGATTCTGCATTCAAAGACCACACAAGACTTTGACAAGGAGGATGAAGAGGTCCTCCATTGTCTCTTTGCCATCTTTTCAGATAGGAGGAAGAAAACTGACCTGATATGGAGTTTCCTGATGATACTCACTGTTTCAATGCTTAAAACATGGGTTAAATTTATATGTGTAAATGATTATATCAGAGTTGCTGCTACTACAGCAACTAGTGAGACAGTAATATCTCTAGTTTTGTCTATCTGAAGAGTTTGCAAAGCCCTTCACTTTTAAATAAACATGACAATCAATTTAGTGCAGGGACCTTTTACCCGCAGTAATGCATGAGGACATAAATTAGGTCAGCTTATGTTTGTGAGTTTGTCAGATGTGCAGCCTACTCAGCCAAATTAGGTCAGCTCAGAGTGTCCTGCCTAGTGAAATGTGGCTCTAGAGCAGGAGATGCAAAACCTTTCAAAACAATAACTGAGAAAGCCAGAGCAACCTGAGAGTACATCATCTTCTCTTTCAGGTCAGCATACCACACTTGGCTCTTATAAACAGAAGTGAGAAAACATACACCAAATGCCTTTCCTCAGAAATGTGATTATGTATCTCCTCCTCCATTACCATTTACCTGTTTATTTCAATTGTATGTCTGTCTGAATACAATTGCTTTATCAGACAGGTGAATATCATCCAGGAAATTCTACGATATATTCTCTGCACAGAAAGAAACCCCAGCAATAAAAAACTTGCATTTTCTTCTTAATTAATTCCACAAAAGTATTACAGTCTTTCTAAGTGTTATTTTTTTCATGTTTATGCATTCTTTGGCTAAGGAGAATCAATAAGGTAACATATATTGACATTTTCTGGTTTAATTATACAGATTCTTCCCTCACTAAGCCCTTAAACATGCTTTTGTTTCCCTAAATCATCTTTGCAATCTGTGCTTTCTGGGATTTACATTCCTTCATTGATTAATGATACAATTCTACTAGAATAAGATTGATTTATTATCTTACAGCTGCTACTTAACATTGTTAATTCCCTATCAATAATTCTGACACATAAAAGTCTTTAGCTTATAAACAGATGACTACACTTCACTACAGAGAATGTGACACTCCTTACATGAAGGCAAAATATCTGATGTGCAAAACATTTTATGGCAATAAAAATGGACAAAACTTTTAGCCAGTTATTCCCAAAACCTGCCTGGCCTCTTTAATGTGTATGCAGTTGTGCTTAATAGCCTTTTCAAGAGCAGTAGTTTAACAGAGCCAACTCCATTAAAACGCCAGTACAAGAATGTTATCTTGAAAATCTTTTACAAAGTATTTCTAAAACACTGTGCAACTACTGCCAAAAATTTAATTGTACTTGATTTAATGTATGGATTTGTAAATCTTTGTTATGGGAGTTGTGTTTGAATTTCTAAATATAGAGCAGGCAACTGTTCAGAACTGGTATCAGCACTTACCAGTAGAAAAAAAAGGACAAGTGAATTGATCTGAAAACCCAATTTACAATGCCTAACTCCATTTAACCACCTAGCCTGTTCTCCCACTCTGAATGCTTAGACCACTTATAAACATATATAAATCTAACCTAAATGTGAGCTCAAAGTTTCGTAACTAAGCATCCGAGAGCATTAATGTAATCAAGATCAGCTGTATAACTCACCACTTAAAGCATTAAACAATTGATAGTTTGCCTTCAAGTGCTCTGTAGTGAAGTGCTAAGAATAATAATCTCAAAATACATTCCTGAATTCATCAACCAGACTCGTAAGCATCAGCGTCAAAAGTCTCCATTGAGAATTTGCGAAGTTAAGCTGCAGCTGGAAGATACTTAATCAATCCTATTCTAGTTGTATTATTAGACAGGCATTGATCAATGAAGGAACAAATGGTATAACATAAATACCCAAAATGGTCCTTCCCCTGATCCGCCCCCCAGTCCAAGCAGAGCATAACTGCTGTCAGTAGAAAATTTTAAAGCAAATTGCAACCATATTCTGCAATTACTAATTTTCTTAGGGCATTTTTAAACGTTTGTAATGTATTTGTTTTAAATTGGAATTTCTTACTTTAAAAACACAAACAGAAATCTTTGTTAGCAACTCACTGGGGAGACAATAAAAGATGGGAAAAGAATTGCTAATAGCTGATTTCTAGATGAGCTTAACAGAACTGAAACTGTTAAGTCTGACCAGATATCTGGGATGCCTGATTCCAGAATGTGAAATCATTAATGCAGAGAAAAATCCACACAGACACATGGGGAGAGGCATCAGAACTCTTTCTTTATTTCTATAAACTAAAGAGTAAGAAAATATGTGGTCATTTTATCTAGCTTCCAAAAGAAAGAAGGCTTTTCAGCTTAGAACAAAAAGCATTGCAAAGTCACTGGACTGTGAGTTATCTGAACAAGTGTGGAATGTTTTCTAGAATTGGACTGTTGAAATAAAACAGTGTCTGATGTTCTGCATGCTCCTTTTCATAATCTCTTGCAATTATAAATGAACACTTTATTAAAAACTGCCAAGAGTAATTACTAGGCTTTTTGTTGAGAGTTTTGGGATGAAGTTTCTTGCAGTAAAAGGTCAATCTCCAGATGTAAACTTGGTTTAGTTTGAAATCAGAATAAAACAGTCCACTGATTTCAGTTGAGAGAAAAATTCGCCTTATGAATATAAATACTCCAAAACAAACTCTTGATAGGAAACAGTCTTTGATTTTATCTGTGTACCAGCTCTTTCTTTTTTTTTTTTTTTTTTCTCTTTTTTGAGTTTGTCCTCATTTTGTTTCTTACCTTACCATTGTTTTTGTTGTTTGTATGTTCAGATGTGGGCAGTGGTAGAGAAGAGGAAACCTGTTTTTAACTTCTGATTGATCTTTTCTGAGAAGCCACCCTAGCCCTTCTTTTGCTCAGTTTTGGATCTTTTATGGAGTCTTGCATTTTAACCATTTGGGTTTAAAAGTTTACAGTTGAGCTTAGAATGAAGTATCAGAGATTTTTTTTCTTTTCCTTAAAACAAGATCGAAGAAAAATCAATTAAAACTAGAGTAGTTTGCTTAGGGAAAAAATAAAGCTGTGCTGACTGTTGAATACCCTGTATAATTCAGAAAATCAGAGGTGTAAATATGCCATGGACTAAGAGTGCTCATTAAATTCAACCAATTTTAAAGGAGGTGGGGAGAAAAAAAAAAGCCAAATAGACTGGGATACTGCTGATTTATTTCTTTTAAAGAAAAAAACAATTGTTGCTTAAGGTGTTAAGCAGAAAGCATCAATAAGTTAATGTTAATCTCTGAAAATTAAGAAAATAAGCTCCTATGGATTCTTTGAGATCTTTTGGAAAAGATGCTGAAATCTTTTATTTCCTGCTCCATTTGACAGTGGCAGAGAAGAAAAAGGCCTTTGTTTTTTTAAAACTGTATCTTTTCTCCTAAGGATGTATGTATGCTGCAGAAAAATTTCCAGTCTTTGATTGTTTAAGCAAGATTGCAGTGTCTAAACTAGGTCGATAAGCTGCAGCCACTTGTGACACCTCCACATTACATTTCACTTGACTTGGCTTCATCTTATGCCCAGTTCTCTTCAACATCTCCATAAATGACTTGGATACGGGACTCAAGGGGACATTATGTAAGTTTGCAAATGATACAAAACTGGAAGGAGCTGTTGACTCCCTCTAAGGCAGGGGGCCTTGCTGAGAAACCTCAAAAATCAGATATATGTGCAATCACCAACTGTATGGAGTTCACAAAGGGAAGTTTCAGATTCTGCATCTGGAATGGGGCAACCCTGGATGTACAGACAGATGGAGGAATGAGAGGCTGAAAAGCAGCACTACAAAAAGATATATGGGGCTCCTGGTTGACTACAAATTGACCACAAACCAGCACTGCCCTGGCAACCCTGTCCTGGGGACATCAGGCACAACATCAGCAGCGGGCAAGGGAGGGGATTGTCCCACTCTGCTTTGCTCTGGGGCAGCCTCACCGTGAGCCCTGGGGCAGCTCTGGGTGCCACAATATGAAAAGCATATTAAATCATTAGAGAGCCTCCAAATGACAGCCAGGAGTACGGTGGAGGTTCTGGAGGAGAAGTCGTATGAGGAGCAGCTGAGACTGATGAGACACCTTATTGCAGTCACAACTCCTACTTGAGGGGAGCACAGGGGCAGGCACTGATCTCTGTGTGATCAGTGGTGACCACTGACAGGATCCAAGGGAATGGCCTGCAGTTGTGTCAGGGGAGGTTGAGGTTGGAATCAGCAAAAGGTTTTTCACCCAGAGAAAAACCTCGGAAGAGGGTCCCCAGGGCAGTGGTCACAGCACCAGCCTGGCAGAGCTCAAGAAGTGTTTGGACAATGCTCTCAGGCACGTGGTGTGACTCTAGGGGTGTCCTGTGCAGGGCCAGGAGCTGGACTTTGATGATCCCTGTGCAAACCTTCCAATTCAGGATATTCTATGATTATATGATTCTGTTAGACATAACCTTACTGCAGAATTCTAACCACAAGATCTTACTTCTTCTGTTTAAGGCTTCCTCCCCCAAAAAACGTAAATGACATGTCCAGTTTAAAAGCATTCTGCTTTCATTGTGTCACCAGTAATCATGATCAGGTTAAAGAGGAAAACATGATGCTAAATCAATTGCAACATACACTATCTGAGTGTCAGCTGCTATGGTATTTTAAGGCTTTGTTTTATGTTTAATTGAGGCCTGAGTATACTGAACCTTGAGTTCCAAGCGATTTCAGCACATGCAGTTTTTAAAATACTATAAATACTGATTAGATTTTTGTACATGCTGTTATTTCCATTAACAAATAAAAAATTCCTAATGAAAATCCTACACTGACATAACTAAATATTATTTATCTATTTATATCTATCTATTTATATAATAATAATAAATATTATTAAAAGTAGTAACTTTTCCACAGGATGAACTATGATTAAGACCTTCTCCTAAACTTACTTTAGCAGAGCTACAGTATATGTGAAGTTGCACAGTGGATCAGATTTTGAGTTCAACAGTTTAACTTTACACATTAAAAAAAAAAATTAAAAATCATCTTGAGCACCGGATGTCTCTGGATGTCACTGGATTTGCTGGAAAAGCGGCAATTCATGGTAAACCATGATGAAATTAAACTTCTCATGAAAATGTCATCCTATCTGTAATTAAGCAAGAAAAGCTTTACCTTTCTCTATGCATACATGTATGTATATATGTGCACATATACATGTATAGATGTGTACATGTATACATATATGAATATATATGAATATATATATATACACACACATATATATGCACACACACACACACATATATATATATATACACACATATATATACACACACACACATATTGGAAACAAAGAAAAGGTGAACTTCTGTCATGAAAAAAGTGAGAAAAAGTGAGGGTTTTCCTTAACTAAAACCATTAATCATGCATAGGCACGCTCATTCTTCCTGACAGGTACTGCTGCTACTTTTTAATTAACAGGTAGGTACAACATTAACAGTGCAAGATAAGTACAAGTTTTTCACAAGTACAGACCACCACTTTGGTTATGTTAATGTAGCACAGTAATGAGCTAGAAGCTTGTCAAGCCTTTATGCTACTAAGTGAAAACTCTGCTATTATGAAGTGTAAGGATGTCCAAAGCATTGCCTCTGTGGCCAAGAATTTGAGAAGTCTTGAATGTGGAGGTCCAGAACTGTAGTCATCACTGTAAACATGATGAGTGCTAATGAGGGCAGTGCCTTTTCTCCATCTACTGCAAATTGTGTTCCTGTTAACACATGCCAAGATTGCTCTTGCTGCCAGGGCACACTGCTGGCTCATAATTAGCTTGCTGTCCACCAGCATTCCCAAATCCTTTTCAGCACAGCTGCTCCTCAGAAATTATCATTATGACAGGCGACCTTTCCCAGAGGGGCAACTTTCTGCACCTTCTTGAATTTGTAGGGATGTTCTATTACGAGATGTTCAATTACAGGAATTTCATTACACATTTTATTTACAATAAACTTTGAAGAAAATAGTTTTTTCCCACTGCCAAGGATATTTTGTAAAACTAGGAATTAAATTTAATTGCTCTTCTACTTACAAATTAGCATATTTGTTATAGAATCTATTAGAGGTAATAAAAGCATTATCAACCCAAGTAATTTTTACTGATAAAGTGAACAATACCACAACTTCTGAAATGTTCTGATTGATATTTCTTTAATTTCATAACTATAACATTGCAAAGAAGTTTGTGTAGCGTGCTTGATTTTCAGATTGCATTTATCTCTCTGTTCTTTCAATGGTTTGGAGAGCTTCTCTTAAGCTGTCTTCACACACTTAGAAATTTCAGCAGAGATAAGAAACTTTTTACAAAATAGCTGGCTTCACTTATGAAGAATAAAAAAAGAAAGCATGTCTGAAGAACCTCAGAACCTCATGCTCAGTGGAAATTTTGAGGTAAGGATCACAGAGGAGATTGGGGAACTTTTTGTGCTATTATGGTGATGAGGTGACATCACTAAGCCATTTTAAAACAAAATAACAAAACAAAACATAACTGTCCTTTAAAGTGTACTGGTTACTTGAAAAATTTTGAATTTTCCTGTACCAGACTCTGATTTCTGAGGAGCAAATCTGGAGGTATTCTACCTATATAATGGAATGGATCATAGCCCTGAAACATACTAATATGGAGCCTGAGTTCTATACAGAATGTAATGTTGAGATTGATTTATGCTGGTAGATTTTATGCAAATTAATAAAAGTATAGAAAACATCCTAATTCAGCAGCACCTTTTGATTTGTAACTTTTTTGAAAGAAGATTTTTGCAGGGATGGAACACAAGTAATTTTAATTTTTATGAGAGTATTGATAACATAAGCTTCATTGTGTCTTTTTTAAAGCAAACCATCCAAGGCATTTTCTACATGGCATAGACAAGAATATCTGACATAAGTGAAATTAAAGAGTAAATAAAACATCAAAAAAAGCAGCCTGTGAAAACAGGATTGAGCATGTTGCATACAAGTAACTGAAAGCCAAACTAGTCTTTCAGGTTCAGTTTTTAACTCTGTAAGTTAATATCAAATGGACAGTTATTTCTTCTTTTATTTTTTTTTTCTTTTAGTTCCTGTCACAAACTTTTTCTAAAAGAATCACCTATCTGCACTTTACAGCTCTGATGAGGAAATTGGCTCATTTAGCTAGATGCTTCAACAGTTCATCTACTTCCTTATTAAAAATCTGCTTTTAATTTTGAAGCAAATGGTTCCAGCCATTGAATCTAGATGGTGTCTACCAGAATTAAAATATGTTCTTGTAAAAATGATATTTGAAACCCCATTACATTTTCTTTTGGTGAAGCAAAGAGACCAAGTTCCTCGTACCTTCTTATACAAAACATGATTTCCTACCATTCTTGACATTATTCTCTGAATACTTACTAGTTTCAACTATCCTGCTTGAAGAGTAGCTATAAAAGGTGAATATGATATAACTGTAACTCCCATGCTACATCCAAATGCAGAACTACTCAGCATTCCCCCTTAATAAAAAACAAGCACCTCCTTCATGTCTGGGTCACAGCTGGGCTGGGAAATCAAAGTCTCTTGAATAACTCTTGTGATAGTTATCTCAAGTAGTAACTGTTGAAAAAATACATTGCAAAAGGGCATACACTTTTTGTTTTGGAAATTATACCTTTACTTTCCCATAGAGGAGTACGAGCTCACTGCATGAAGCTTGACACTTCACACAACCTACTTCATTTTTACTATTTTTTACACTCCTCTGCAATCTGCACTTAATTTCGAATATTATCAGTAATGATTTTACATCCCATTATGGGTCACAGGTAAAATACATGAACTGTGTATGAAAATCGAGTAATTCTTGAAGAATCTTACGTAAGTAGCAATTTATGATTTCTAGTAGCTGAAGCTTCTTCCTTCACTCAGGTATATGAACTGTACCGAAGGCTTTCTGAAAATAATACCTAGTTTATTTTTTCATGGAGATCTCCAGTATGCAAAGACAGAATTGAACAATAATTAAAGCTGGTTTTAATAAGAAACTAAGTGTGGAACAAAAGAAACAATTCAAAGATTATGGAACATGCAAAAAGAAGAGAACTAAATTGCAATTTTTTTATATTCATGTAATATTTTAATATAGAATAAAAAGTCAAATTCCTGTGTGAATATATACATGTTATGTTTTTAAACTATTAGGGATGAAACTCATCAAATTGTATATGATATGTGAAGAAATTATTCTGGTAAAAAGAATAATTTGTATGCATATCGTAAGGTCTATTGTCACATGTAAAACAAGGATGTTGAGGTTTTAGCATGTTTTGTGGGGACATAACTAAGTTACATCTGTTTCAGTGCTGGTGTGGTTAGCACAAAATATGTAGACTGAAGAGAAATTAACATTTTTTTGCCTGAAGTGATAAGCTGACTGGGTTCTATTCTGAGATTCATATATCATGTCTAGATGCTTTGATCTGGTACCCCTAGGCCTTCCTTTCAAAATGTGACTCTTTAATCAACAAAGAAATAAACCTGCCATTATTGACATCAGGTTCTAAAAATCTGAAAAAATATTTACTGCCAGATAAATTTATTTATGGTCCTTTAGTTGTTGTCTAACTGTTCCTCTTTTTTTTATATAGAATTGTTTTATAACTCAAAAAGGCAATCTATAAACCCTCACAAGGAACATCATCATATGTGGGTATTACACTATCTCATGCATACTTGGCTAAAAAGTAAAAAAGATGTATTAAAATGAAACGCTATTCTGTGCAGATAGCATTCTCAGCAAAGGTAAAGGTTTGTGATTCCCTATGGGTTATATGGCTTCGATGAGATTATTTGTATTCTTAAAGAGCATCGTATGTTCAAATACTTTGCTGAATCAAACCAGGGAAAAGAATCTTTAAACATTTTGTGCAAATTTTATGAGGGTAATGATGAATGTAGAAAAAATATACTCGAGAATGAAGGAGGAGTGTTCAGATACAAGGTACTAAGACAGTGTAGAATGCTGAAGGTTTGCTAATAACTTGGGCAGCTGACAGACTAAAAATTAGACCCTATACTGAGTTCAGATAATCACAGTTACCAGTTTCCTGTGTTTAGTCTTCAGAAAACTTGACACTCTAGATCAAAAAAATACCAGAATACTGCTGAAAACTGAGAATTTTTTATGCATCTCTATTTTCAAATCCAGGGGAATTATTTACAAAGAATACAAAGACAGTGTTGGGAAATGTTTGTCACAAAGGTCCATGAAAAAATAGTTCCTATCAACTTAGAGTCAGCCATCACTAGACACAAGAGAATGGAGAATTTGGATAAAACTGCATGTAAACACAAAGATTCTATTATCCAGGAAAACCAGTAAGACTCAGACTTTATAGAAAATGAAATACCCACTTCATCTGTAAGTAAGGAGTGCATTTGACCAAGGCTCTGCTTAACCTGTTGCAGAAGTCAACATGGACTAGATGTCATGGTGTTCCACAGATATTTTTAGACAAGCACCTATCACACATGAAAATCTGCAGCATGTATCTGGAGTATATGGTGCCCTTGAATGTGTGAATAAAAAAAGGACAGCAGGCAGGTCTTTAGCAGGCAGTACAGTTAAGATGTACCATGAGAATAGAAATAGAAAATTTCAATGGCAAAGATTCATCAACTCAGCTGTCAACAAACACTCCGTTTTCATGAAAATGATGCCCAGTTTATTTTGGTCTTAGAGAAAACCCTGTTTTAAATTATTTTATTAGCTAGAAACTGCAACATATTTTAAAATATTAATTTATAACAGCATTTAATTAATTAAAAATTAATTAATAAACTGTACATATTACAGAAGCTGAATAGATATCTTAGTGCATTTAGAAGAATTAGACATATTTTTTTCTTTAACTAGATCTTAATGAAGACACTACCATCTCTATTTAAGTTTAGAAATTGGTTTAATTTTTTTGAGAAATATCATCAGACTATTTAAGATGAGCTAACCATAACTTTCCCTGTTGGTGGCTTTGTTGGGTTTTTTTAATTTAAAGTAACAGAAAATGTATAGTTGGAAGGAGGTTTTGCTCTTGCAACAATAAACAAAAAAACTTTTCTCATGGAAGAGAGGACTGGACCTGTAAGACAAATTTCTTACAAACTTTGAGAAAAAAGATTTCTTAATGTTCATGAACAGTAATTTTTCATACATTGATGTCTTCGCATGTGTTTTTTCCCCCATCAGTTGACTGTGCTTCTTTGGATCTTTGGAGAAACACTTTAATATCCTATGAAAAGGAAAAAAGAAATATTAAAAGTAATTTCATGTTGCAGCCTGAAAACTGCAGTAATAACACCTTAAAACGTGCAATAATAACGCCTGTCTATCCATGGGGTGAGTTTTCCACTGACTAGGTTATGGTGAAAATATAATTTCAGTGGAGGTAAATTACACATTGCCCACATTACAATAATGTCTTCCAGCAGGGCACTGGACCTCATTCAGCTGAGGTGCTACACTATCACTGAGATGTTGTTTTGTGTTATCCATAGGACAACATCATTGCCTTTGGTGGTTTTACAAAATAACACTGTGTAAAAATGTAATTCTTAAACAGAGATCTTAAAAATCAGCTTAATATTATTGGTTAAGAGAGGTATCAAGATATTATATATATTATTTATATTTCTTTAATATAAGAAACAACATCTTTTATGTACATTAAGTTTTCTAAGATTATTTAGGGATGGGCTACATGACCAAGAGAAGCATAACAGATCTCTTTTTAAAATGAGGTACTTAAACACTGAGACCTTCCTTTTCTTGCACACTGGAACATTAAAAACACCACATGAAAAAAGCTTCTCAAGTTTCATAAGTATTACAGCTTATGACTAGACAGTGATTCAGCAGTGTTTTTTTCCTGTCAAAACCTTGATACATGGTCCAGTAAAACCATTAAATCCACAAGATGTATTTAATAATCTGTATGAACTCTCCCTATGACAAGAATCTCTTTTACTTTGTGAAATGATACATGGAGATCTGAATGTTTGCTGTGTAATATTAAATGGCTGCTGTGTGTATAAACAGTTTTGTAATAGTTCTTCAATGTACTAATAAATGTCTTTTCATGTTAGCTGTACAATAATAGAAATTCTTCTTCAGTGGAACTCCTATCTGAATTACGTTACTGAAATGATTAACAGAATGAACAATGGTAACATCAGTAACCATATGACAATTAATTTAGATGGAACAAGCATAATGCAAGGGCCTGTGCTAAATGCATTCGAAACATAAACACATAGAAATATGATGTGATATTCCTATCTTCAAAAACAGAGCTTTTTTTAAAGGGCTATTTAGGATTTTAAAGCAGAACAAGAAATTAAACACAATATTTTTGATATTATTAAACTGAATGCTAATTATCAAACTATTTTATCTTCAATGATTATAAGAATGTAGTCCACTCAAAGTAACAAATACTGCATTAAGCAATAAGAATTATAGAAGCAGAATATATCCTTGACTATTTCTTTAAATTTATCACAATCAAAATGCAGAATTACTAAAATATTTGGTTGTTTCTGTATTACCATATCTGTGACAGTCTCAGAACAGATGGTAAAATTTGAAGCAATTAATGAGGCCTAAAGAAAACCCCTTAACTGACCAAATAGAATAGACAAACACATATGGTGGAAAAAGCAGACTGCTTGCTTCTCCCATCTGAATTAGCTCGTCTAATAAAAATCTCTCATTTACTATAAGAGTTATTTAAAAAAATTTAATTGAGCATATAATAAAGTGCCTTCATAAACATACATATGTAAATGTCAGCTGCAAATTCTCAAGGAATAAATTTCATCTGATAAGTGAGAAAAATGTGTTGATAATGGCAAACACTTGAAAGTTCTAGTTAGGACCAGAAAACCTTGCAAACAGAACAGAAAGGATAAGATGAAAAAGTAATAGAATTTCTGGGCCTATTAATTTGTGGACATTTGTACTAAGGCTGACAGAAAAGTCACCATAATTCAGGATGCTGCCAGTCTACTAGCAGAGAAAATAAAATCCCTGCAAAGCAATAGAGCTCACATAGAAAAAAACCTTTGAGATATGATAGAGAATAATGGTTGAAATTGAACATGTCATCAAGATCCAAAAGAATCAGGTATCCTAACTTAAATTTGAAAAATTGTAAGCTAGATGTTCCTTTTATAGTTTCCAGCAAAACATTTTAGCTTCTGCTGTTTATGACTGCATGAGTAGAAACATTTTAACTTTTAGAGACCACACCCTGACTCACTATATTTATCTTGAAAAAGATCTCAAAATAACAGCAGTGTGGTTGACTTTCATTTTTATAGACATCTCTGAGAAGAATTTCTACAAAAATAATTGATGCTAAAAAGCTTGTCTTGGAAAGAAAAAAGTTCACCTCTTCCCCAAATAGGGAATTGATACAGAAAAAATATTCCTGGAGGCTGTATGTAATTGACCAGAATTGTAACATACTTAAAACCATCGCCCCTGGGTCTCTACGCCTGTTTGCTGGTAAATATCACACTTTTTTTTTTGTAAACCGAGTGTTGATTTCATGCATAAAACAAGTCAGTATTTAACACTACAGTCAGGGAATTAAATAGTCTGGGTTTATGTACAGAAACCATACAGTACTATATTTGAGATACAGTCAGTACAATGCTTTTCAAGAGGAAATTTTAAGTATTAGAAATGAGAACTGAAGCTCTGCATCACCTAGCTGTTGAGTCAATAGAACCTGCCAAATAAGTGGAAAAATGTCTCATTTAAATGGAATGATACCAATGGATGAGATGTGGGAACTCCTCTGAGGTAGAATATGGGCACTGAAACCTCAGTTACTGCCAAGATTCATACACACTATCCTACAGCTTTTCTCATAGACTGACAATTTTTATACCTGAACTGCCCTGAATATTTCCTACCAGCCAGAAATAACACAGGTAATTAATAGTAGCTAATACAATTTAAACTAAAAATTGAATAAACTACACTCTAGTCTTTAAGCTATGTAACAAAGATCCCCCTAAAAATGGTAAAGGAAAATAATTAAATATTAAAATATTAAAAGGAAATTTTAATAAAGAATAGATACGGTGCATTTGATTTTCAGCTATCTGCCAGTGTGAAAACATTAAAACAAAAAAGTCCCTGTAAATCGCCTGGCATATAGATATGGCTTTACTCAGTTTACACCCTAATTAAGTTTTACTTTAGGTTTCATCACATTTGGTTTTCATGAAGAGGCTGCATTATATTAAATAATATATTAATACAAATATTAGGCTGCTACAAAGTCAGTGTTTGTGTAAACAACAGTTCTTGAGGCGGAACACATCTAGAGAGCTGGTTTAAAAAATGCTTCGGCCTACAAGAAATTCAGTGAGGTTGGGAAGAAAAAATTAAATTAGAAAATGCAGTATTCAATTAAATACAAAGAGTCAGGAAGAAAGAATGCGGAAGGGAAGGGACAAATGACTTTTGCATAGCATCTGTCTTCTCAAACTGGCTGAGATATCAACATAGCCAGGATGGACACACATAGATAATTATAATCTTCAATTATATGTCTTGTCTTTGTCTTACATTTTCCATCACTTTCTACTGTAGCAAATGGATTTTTAACCATCTATTTTACTGAATAAATATTTTATTCTTATATTTTATCTTTTACTAACAACAATTATGAATTATATTATAAATGCTGGGCAATTTACATCTTATAAGTGAGGAATAAAATTAAGAAATAGCAAGTTACTCCTAGACTATCATGTATCTTATTCAGATTTACATTTGGCAGGGCACTATCAGGGTCATCATCTAAAACTTGTGAAGACTATTTATATTTGATGTGGGACATACACATGCAAGCATCCTTTCACCTTCTCATGCTATTTTCTGTATATCAAGTACTTTTGCCATACCTTTTTGTATACCTTAAATAGGGTGATTCTCTGTCCCAAACTTGCCTTTTGTGCAATTATTTTAATGCATGTTTAAACATAGGTGCAGGCAGCAGGGAAGCTCTAGAGAATGGAAGAGAAGAACAGTTGGACCTGTACTGCCTCTGCATGCCCTTTTCTGCTGCCTGTTTGGCCTGGGATTGAAGGGTATCTACCACATATCCTACAGTGTCCTGCAGAATGATCCTGTTGGGAGGATAATTCAACCAGACTCCTTTCTATGAATGAAAAGAAAGGCAAAGCCTCATCAGACAAGGCAGCAGATAACCTGCAGGCAGCTCCAGGCCATCAAGACTTGTAGGTCAGACAGCAGCCCAGTCTTTGATGGATGGAATTTTCATGGAAAACAAAAATCCTGATCTACCCTACATCTGCTGGGCTGTATAGCTGATCTACACTGCAAATTGGCAGTATCTACATTAATTACATGTACATTTCTGGGATAATGCAAATTTAAGCATGTCTGCTTACAAAATCTTTGGTCCCATACAGGAATACCTACAGGAAGTTTGTATTCTTGGTACGTGCTGATCAAATCTTCCATGAAAGGATGCTTCAAAAGAAGTTCAACTGCAATGGATGTCAGATCTTCAGCACCTAATTCTTGGTACACCTTGATGAAATGCTTTAAGTAAAATAATACATGGTCAATTTATTGTTTAAAAAAAAATTGTGGAAAAGCAAAGATCACAGCATATTTTTTTAACATATGATGCAAGCTACAAAACCATCCCTGAGTCAATCTGCCTACCTTATCATAGCTGACTGCCTTCTCCAGACAGCTAAATCTATGATAATCTTCATCTTTACTTCCTCCACTACGAAACACTTTGAGTAGAGATGCCACGGAAATCATTCCTTCACCTGTGTAATTCAAGACTTGTTTTTCATCCTCTGGTAAAGTCCTTTTATTTGCCAATGTGCTGGAGCTTGAAGAATCCTAAAAATTTAGGCACAGGTATCATATTTGGGAATAAACAGTCTGTCAGTAGATAATCTGTTTCAGTTAAACACCCATTAAGAACCAATGGATTATAATTCCAAACTTCAGTTCTCACAAAAAGTCATTGCTCACACAAAATTATCTACTGCACTGGAGGTGGAGGGAAAAATCCTGTCAGTCCACAAATATCCGTAATGTTGGCATTACCAGAAATGTAATAGATAGATTTTTCCGGGAGTGTGGCCAACATTGCACAGAAAAGCTAGTATTTCTCAGAGCAACAAAACATAAAATATTTAATATTTACAAACTACAATACCAAGAACTTTGTGTTTATTTAAGGATTAAACTTTGTAATTCTGGACATTCATATGAAAAAGAAAAAGAGTATGAATTTTCTAGTCCAAATCTAGTCACTGCAAGAACTCTGTTTTGGCCAACAGTTAACCAGCTCTCCACAGAAATAGGTGTTTTCTAGTTTATGCAGAAACATTAAGTTTACTTTAAGCAAGCAATTGGGTAATTTTGTGGTGATATTAGAGCTGGTCAAAGAGAAAGAAAAAAACCCCAAAACTAAACAAAAAAAAACACCTGCTGTAAAAAATTTGTGAGCACAAAGATGAGAAAGGACCTCACACAGGTGAACAGCGCTTTGACTAGATTACGCCACAGTGTAGACTAACCACCAGCAACAGCAATTTGCATGTAATGGAACAAACCATTTATTTCTTCATTGGGAGGAAGAGACTGATGAAGTTCAGTCACACTTGTGCTATGTGCTTTGGGCCTTAATACATTTCATTTTGGGCACAGGAGGAGTAGTCATTTACAGTCTTTTAACACATAGTAATCAAGATTACAGAAATATCACTACTGACTTTTTTCTTTGTGTTGCTTACTGTGAGCTGTGAGACCTATGCAACCAACGATAACATTACTTAGACTTAAAACGAAGTTAGTAAAAGAAGTCTCAAGAATATGTTTGTCTGAGCTTCTCTTACCAACATAAAGGCTTCAGATGTATTTCTGCAAGCACATACCAAGGAGAAGTAATTAGACTTAACAGCACAGAACAAGGAAAAGAGAAGAGGCAAATTAGGTGAAGTTCTGTAAGTGCCTATGCATGAGCCATCTACCTAAGTTGTAAAACTTCTTAGAGATGAGCTGGATAGCTCTGTATATTTCACTGATGAATATTCCACTGATAATTTTTCCTAAATTTCCAGTACCTGGAAAGAGAACTGGGATATTTAGACCACTTGTAAACAACCACAGGGAAACAAAGGTTTAGCATCTTAATTTGATGCTGAAAACCACTTTGGATGTCTTCAGGACTCTGTATTTGATGGAGCTTGGCTCAAACATGGTATCAATAAACCATCTCCTTTTGGCCCCCTTGTGTTTGTGGAATAACCTTCATGGAATTCTTGCTCTACTAAAGCCTATAGAGAAAACTCATTTAATCCAGTGATATGCAGTTTCTTTTGTTGTCTTTTGTCCGTATTCATCATTATTGTTTAAGTACACAGGCATGAAACACAAGGCATAAGAAGAAAACATGAAAATGTTTTAAAATCAGTCCAGTGATTCTGTGCACCAGTCTAGACAACTATAAAGTCAGAGAATCCACACAAGTAAGATTCATTTAACATCTAATTCTTGGATATTCCTAGGTTTCTGAGGGACTCTCCAAGGTAAATTAGGCACACAGTCTGTCTGTTCAATACACTGTAGGACTTACATCTGACAGCACAGATTCACAGAGCCAATGCCTTGAGTGAGAAAGCAGGCATGAGGAAATGCTCAGGTTAGATGGGACATGTCTTTCTCCTCAGAGATCCAGTTAATTCTGGGTGGAAGGCAAATGCTACCCTTCACTTGTGACTCACAGCCTTAAGAAGTTGTTGACACACAGGTGATAATTCCAGTGCTCTTAGTACCGAACTTCGAACCAAACAGATCAAAGCAAACAGATAATGGCAAAGAGGAGAACAGGTTGTGTAGCTTTATATCCAAAGAGATGAAAGTTAAACTTTCCATCGCAATATGGGAAATTAATACCACAATATTTAATTGGGAGTATTCTGTGCTCTCCTTCCTATGAAATGTGGTAAGTCTTATTGTCTTATTCAGTCTCTCCACTGTACAAAAACTCTGTTGTGCCAAACAAAACACAGGGAAGTATAGTAACTTCTATCATTTGAAACTAAAAAATGCTATTTTGCATAGGTACATGATTACCCTGTGAAGTAAAATAATGCCTTTTCCTATGCTGTTTCTAGAGATCTCAATTGTACTTTAAGTTCTGAGCAAATGCTGGAGTCACTGTGGTTGCAACAGGGAAATGAATCATATTATTATCTTGAGCAGCAACCTCTTTCTAAGGTGTGTACAGATAAATAATTTATGTCTCAAAAAATGACATATACTTCAATAAGTATAAGTATTCACTAATAAGCAACTGATGTATGCAGTGGACTAATTCCAGTTTTAAGACTTTAACAATAAAAACATACTCCAGAAATACTAATAATGTTCAAATGACACGTTTCATTTGATGTAACAATGCATTCATCATGGCTAAAAAATTAATGTTTAAATTATTTTGTATTAAACTAATGGTTATCAAACCTTCTTATTTACAGATAAACCTAAATACTTGGAAATAACACAACAAAGATGTGTCTGAATACCCCAAAGAAACGTAGGGGAAAATAAAGAGACCACCATGAATACCAGGTCATACATCTTGAGATATTGTTACTATAAATCACACTGCAGTCTAATTCCAGGGGACTTACAGCTGGTCAATTAGGCACAAGAATTATTTCCATTCATATGCTCAAGGAGTAGTCTCCAGTAGTCACCAAACTTTCATTATTGGCAAGCAAATTTCCAGAATTTTGAAAGAATTCATCTGAGTATTATTACCAATGCAATATTCCCATGAATTCACTGAGACTACTTGTAAGGACTGGAGCTATCCAGGATAAGCAAATATAGAGAAATCTAGTTAATTTTATAATTTGAAAGTACTACTACTATTCTCTAGTATTTTTCTGTAATATTTTACCACACATGGAAGGGGAGCTTCCTTTTTTCTGTGAATATATGTTCCAGAAGCAATGCTAAGTGCTCTGAATACACCTTCAACTGGATCGGAGTGGGAAGCGAAATAAAGCAGCATCTCAATGTAGTCCAGCAGAGCAGGATCTTTTCTGGTATCCACAAATAAACTAAAGAAAAACTATAAAAGGGAAAAAATAAACAAATTAATTTTTATAAGTGGAATTAAATGAAATACAAATCAAGATTTGTAGAGAAAAGGATGAAATACAATAATTACTGATAATAAAAGCTACTGTACTTAAGAATTTGTTGAGGCTGTACAAATTAAGGCTGTGATAAATCATAAATATGTGTTAAGTAATTCAAGGAAACAGAAACTGAATTTCACAGAAAAGGGAGAAAATAATAAAACCTTGTATCATGACAAATAAAATACATTCAAAGAATTTTTTGTGTTCAGATTATTATTAGCCCACTCTTTCACAGAAAATTCTGTGAGCTCAGATGCAGTGATCATTTGCCTCCAATTCTTTACAAAGCTGGTTGCTGTGTAGCAAAATTAATGTAATTCAATCGAGAATCAGAGTAATTAAGTCTTTCTGAGTAGACTATGATTTAGAATATTCAAGGCTGACTCTTGGATTCCTCTCTACATTATTCTGAAGCACCACTTGACCTGAAAAAAACATCAAAAAATGCAGCACTAATTGAAAAAAAGAGACCAAAAAAACTCTGAAATGAGACCTCTCATGTTTGAATAGTGATCTCTTCAAAATATCTGTTTTCAGTTACCTTTATGAGGTGTTTTAGCCTTTCTAAAAACACAGGTTCTTCACAACTTTCTGTTATGCTTAGAACTTCATTTCCATTAAACCATAAGCCAACCTGATTTAAAAAATAAATAAATAAATAAGTTTATTTTCACACATTGCAGTAAGATGGTCTTTATACTCTAGCTGTTTAACACACAGGTTACTAAGAGCCTAATTTCTACACTAAATCAAACTGAATTTGTTTTTAATATACAGTGACATGAGAATAATTAAGTAGCCGTTTGTACATTGTAACAGATGAGAAATTATTGAAAATCAAGTAGGATAGAAGTGAATGCATGCTTTTGAAAAAGGTGAGAATTAACTATGTAGTTGTAAATCTTTGCTGCTGAAGAAGCAGAATATGATATGGAGTTTCTATGCAAGTGCTGGTTTCTTCCTTTTAGGATATCATTTGCTAACCCCCACGGCTTTTGTCCAGATGGTACTTTTAGAAGAAACTGTCCATGCAATTCAGTATGATGAAAGAAGGAGGCATGGCTCTCCCCATACTTGCTTGCTCCCAACAAGATGACCAAGAGTCCTACCAAGCCAGAGCTACAACGATAAATTAAAACTGCTCGGAATCAATTCTGTAGTACTAGACTCTAGACACAGGAAGGATCAGTTAGATCTGGATAGGCATGAACAAACTTCCTTTAGAAAAACTCACTTGTGTGAAACTGAACCAGGTTGTACAAACAATATCTCAGTAGGGACAACCCAGCACCATTATCTGGAGATGGGCCCCAGCACTGCGCAGTTTACCAGTATAGGCGCAGAGAGGGAGGACAGGTGAACCTCAAATTCCCAGTGGAAGGTTATTAAAACCAGTTGTTTACTGCATATTTACTACCTTGTTATACTGAAGTGATTCAATTAATTGCTCACTTAATATTCTATTTGAAATAGGATCCTGTGCTAAAAATGTATGTTCTCAGTCCGCATGTCTTGTAACTGTTTATTTGTAAACTCTTCAGTAAAACTTACAACAATAGAAAAAATAAATGCACATAGACCTGTATCTTTTGTGGGTTTTCTGGCTTTGCAGAATTTGTTTCTTAGAAAGTCTGTGGTGGGCAGGGATTGGCAGGTGCTCCTGGAAGTTTCAAATTAATCAAAGAAGTTCTGAAAATGACAGGCCTCTGGACTAAAGCAGCCTTTATTTATTTTTCTTTAAAAACCAATGCTAGGTGATTGGAAAACAAATTACAATAAAGGATCTATGAAATTTATTCAAAACAATTGGAAAATTATATTTAATATCATCAAACAAATACAGAAACCGGAAAAGACTGGAGTATCTGTGCATATATATGATACTTACAGTTATTATAGCCTAAGAGAGTGAACCAGCAAGTATCATTCTAAGTATGATGAAGAATGCAACACAAATATAATTGAAAATTAGACGAATTTTGCTGAAAGCACAAAAATGTACTCATAATAGTCTTTCAGAAAAACCTTGCTGAACTATGTGACAATTCAAATAGAAGTTGTCTTCAGAAAAACAATCAAAGGATTTTATCATTTTCCATGTATTCAAGGTTTGAGGAATGATCTTGAGAAAATTAATTATTGGAAAGAATCTAGAAACATTTAATTAAAATGCAGCTGATGCGATGAAACTGAAATCCTTATTTTTGCTTGGAGTACATTATCTTATTCAGTGTCAAGTAAGTTAATAGTCATCAAAGTGCACACAGAATGGTTTCTTTAAAACAGAAATGATTTTCACTTGAGATTAATTTATGGGAGAAGTAAGAAAATCAAGTTAAAAGTACATTAAATTAGCGCGATTTGTGGAACTATGTACAAGATACATAGTAGGCCATCAATTTCCTGAAAACACTTTTCACTAGAAAGCTCCCTCAGACCAAAAGCATTTAAATTCAGACTGAGTTTCTCCAGGTGAATAAACCAAACAACATATCGTTCAATTCATGGAGTTTAACAAAATAAAATTTTGATTGAAAAAACCAAAAGGATTATAACCTGCATATAGTGTTCCTGTGTAACAAAGCCTGATCCAGTGACATCAAGAGACTTGAAGACATGCAGTGTTTTGAGGAGTTGTGTCACAGATGGCACTGGCCAGGGCTGTGCTGCTGTCAGCAAGAATCTGCGCCAGTCAGTAAGTTCTGAGTTCACTGTGAATTCAGATGCCAGATTTTCTAACTATAAAACCAAAATAGCAAATATTGTCACACAATTACATAAACATAGTCTTTCAATATCTGATATATCCTTAGGTATTTTCCTGGACAGGATGTACAAGGTTCTGCAGTGAGGTTTCACATTTCTATAAAGGACAAAACAAAATAGGCCACCCTGTGTCAACTGCCATGTACACTTGATATCTCTTTAAATAAACACCCTGAATGCCCAAATAGGTATCTCTCTCTCTCTCTCTATATATATATATATACCTTAGCTTATGCTTTGAAAATTTCCTTTGGTAAGTTCTTGCTTCCACGATAAATATAAAAGTCTCATTTAAAAATTCTTTTAAATAATTCTTTTAAGGAAAGAAAATTCTTTTATTAAAATAAAGATAGGATTTATAAGCACTAAGAGTTCTTAAAGAATACAGAACATGGGATACATCCACATTTGGTCTATTAATAGACAATATCTGACTGATAGCTTTCCTTGGATAATTAATTTCCTGTGCTGAGATTAGATTTTTATATAGTCAAAATGACAGATGTGACTAGTTTGCTCTAAACTCACTGGAACTACACCACTTTAACATTAAAATGTTTTACTCATGCAGTTTTTTTGTGTGAAGAGTATGTGAATAAAGCAATGAAATCACGTGAAATAAAATTAAAACATTAATGTGAATCATGGTTTACTGTCAGAAATAGTTATCAAAACATGCTAAAACAAATAAATATTTTCATTCTATAGGCTTACCATTCACATCTGAAAGAGATATGAATTCAAATGGAAGATTTGGAAGGTTTTATGTTTCTATATCTGAAAACCTTGGATGGTGTCTTAAGAACTGATGTAATTCGCAAATTGTAAATAAATAAAGTGCTGACAAAATGTCTGGCAGAGTGACCTCCGTGATCCTTCCCTAGTGAAACAGAATCTTAAAGAAAAATTGATAATGTCCTATAATATTATAATCTTATTTTCTTTATACTAAGGACAATGCTTCATCTTCTACACAAACATATACTCCAGTTGAAGAGAATATAGAGGTTAACTTACATCTGCAAGTGTTAAGTTCTTCCATGCATCAGGAAAGCAATTTATTCCAAGGTTCAAATTAACAAAGCCACTAACAATTTCGATAAATACTTTCTTTGGTATAAACCTAATAAAAAATCAATATAGAAATATGTTTAGTCTTTTAAATAGACTTTGTCTGTTAAAAAAAAATAAATCTATTTTTAGATTTTAATGGCCATTATGAGAAAATTACTTACTTTCCTATTACGCACTATTGACAATGCTAATATTTTCCAAACCAAACATAAAATCCCCTCATTTAAAATTAATCATATATGACATATCTAATAGTAAATTTCAAATATTTCACTGCCCTGCAATTCTTCTGATATGTGTCCTGATCTGCATTAAGATCACTAATCCATCCTCACATGGTCTACACTGACAGTTAATGAGCATTCACAGACACCAGTCTCAAAGAGTTCTGTGTATTGAATACCAACCAACATTTTCTTCCACTCTGCTCTATTTTAATCAATCGTAAATCTATCTTCACTCTTTAAAGCTAGAGAATAGGGTAAAAAACATGCACTGTTATCTACTGAACTCTGAAAAAAAATACAGCTGAAAAGCTTCTCAGAACTCACATGTATGAGTTAAAATAGTTCCATTAATTTTATTTTAAAGAAATCCTATAAAAAAATCAGTTAAGTGCAGGAAACCCTATTTGTTTTTTGAGCAGGAAGATTTGCTTATAGCAAACAGAAACTTCATGCTTCATGTATGGTATTAAAACACAAAATTATGTATAAAATATCTTAACAGCAGATATGAGTCTTTTCTTTTAAGAAATGGACTTTGCTGGGTCAGTGAGAGTTCACTGCAAAACCATTGCAGTAACAACAAAAAAATGTAAAATAAGTTTCAAGTTATTTAAGTTTTAAGAGATAGAGCTGATTTGGTCAGGTTGTGATCAATTCCACGGCATTAACACACGAGTTTTCAGATTACCTTTAAAAGCAAACACAAACATTGAAATACAGGAAAGACTTATTTTTTTATTTTGTCCAGTCAAACTTCTTGTCCATTTGAAAAGGCAAAGCTGTGCATATTCTATGGCTAAGACATTTTGTTTGAAGTGAAACAGTGAAGTGAAATTTAGGTTTATGAAAAAGATGTGTGATAGGAATATAAAAAATGTGTTTGAATATTAAAAAATATGTTTGAATATTAATTTCATTGTGCCATTATTTAAAATGAAGTTGCCAATTTGAATTAATAGTCTGTATCTCCCAGACCTTTATCTCCAGTCAGAAAAACCAGGACTATTGCCTTCAGCACATCTTAATACAGCAGAGAAATCTTACACATATATAGGCTTGAAGAGAAGAGGATAAAATTATATATGGGAAACTCAGTCTGTTGGGACAGGAAGAATGAAGGGAGAAGCACCTGGACTTGAAGCCTTCGTATCCTCCCACAAATTCCAGAATGAAAGCAAAAGCTGGGGAAAAAATACTGTCAGACTGTTAACAGTGTTCTGATGTCACATCTTGAAAGTTTTTGAGTTATCTACACTGAGAAAGAACATCTAAAAATTGTGATAAATCATGTGCTGTTTCCTGAAGCACCTTTGATTGCTAATATAATAATTTTAAGGTAAACAGAAATTTGTTTTTTTTCATGAAAACTTCAAGCCTCAAGAATCAGATCATTTCCATATAGCACAATGAAGCCTGGATCACAGGAGCATCATCCCTGGGACACTTCATCTAAGATTCAATAAACCAGGTAACATTTTAGTGGTTCATAGGGAAAACAGGCTATGGTCCATGAAAGAGCCAGCAAACAACAAAAAACAACAGGGAAAATTTTTACATCTTCTTTGCAGTCTTGGATTTTCTAGTCTCTTACCATAAAAAGCACAGGTAATAATTTTTGGTTTTTGCTAAACATTTCCCTTTCCATTTGATCACTGGCAGTATAACGTAGCTTTCTGTCACACCATCTTCTGTTTTAAACTGTTCAAATCTTACTATGATTTCCCTATATGACAATAAAAGATGTAGTTCCTGAATTTCTTATGAATTTCTGACTTCCTGAAATGAAATTCAATTTTGATTTTCTTCACAGAATTCGAAAAGGACACTAATATCCTCATACCACTTTTTGTGAAGGTACATAAGTTTAGAAAAATACATTAAAAGCATCTGAGGGACAAGGAATATAAAGAACTTGCATCAAAACTAATGTCTGAGATGGGACTAAAAGATTGCAATCTAAAACACTACTCACAACTTACATAGACTATATAATTGTTTATATTAACTACAGAATTGCTGATGTGCATTTCTTTTACTTTACTACCTCTTCCTGAAACATCTGATGAGGGACAAGTCCAAGTTATAGAAGTTCAAAATCTTCAAATGGACTGTGACTTAATTCCTCCTACTGACTATATGTAGGAGGAATGAGGGACTCTCAGCGCAAGAGGAAACCCCTCATAAACATGAGGGATGCATACTCATCTGTATTCACTGTCCCTCACAGTGTTTTTAGATATTTTGCCTAGACTTAGTGGATTTGGGTATATATTACAGAGCACAGAACTGGTTTCGAGTATCTGACTATAATACCAAACAAGAGATGACTCACTGCTTCACTCAAGGGCTGTCAGTGCTTCATAATCATGGAGATACACTGAGAGTGGGCAGCTACACAGATGGTACCCAGAAAAGAATACGGATGTCTACAAATGCTGCTCTGCAAGCGGTGAAAGAAACTAATGTCCTCTAGGAAGGAAAAGGAAAAACAATTCCCAGAATTGGCTTTTTCCACTTAGAAAGACTCATTTCAAAAAAGGTATGCTCTTTACAAAATCCTTTTATAAGTACAAAATAAAAGAAACCAAACCTAATAAGTTTTAGTTGAGTAATGTAAGAGACTGGATAGAAAATTAAACATTTTTAATTAGAAGGAGTAGCAGGCATCTTGTAAAAAGAATTAGTACTGGAGAGATGGTCAGGGTCAGTAAGTAAGTTTCACCAGAAACAGATCAAAGTACTTTTTGGAAACGGACTGCACAAACTGATATATTTATTACATTGCAGATAAAACAATTCAGGAACAGACTTCAAGCACACTGGAGAAAAGGATCAGAATTCAAAGTGATCTTTAAGAATTGGACATAATGTCTACAATAAAAGGATACTATCCAATAAAGATAAATGTCAAGTGCCCCACTGGGCCGACATAATGAACTGAATAAACGTCCCAAAGGGAATCTTACTGCCAAAGTAAAATTTCTATAGAAAAGTCTCTAAGAATTATAGCAGATTACAATATTACAAGAAAGTACATGGGAAGTCATTGGAAATAATTTTATTTTCTCCCTCCCCCCCCAGATGTTAAGGCTTCTGCTATAATACAAATTTGGAAACTCTAGATCAAGAAGGGCAGATATAAACTAAAGACTGCCCAAAAGAAAGCAGCAAGAATCATCACAGGCTTAGAATAGATCTCCTGAGAAGTGAGGTTGAAGGAATTCTGATAGTTTCATGGATGAAAAGGAGATTATGAGAAATCATGCCCCCAACCTGCATCATGGAAGTGACTTCAATATTACAGTTTATATAGAACCACCATTTTTTCATTCTTTTTTTGTTTTCACCTGTTGGATGTCCTTGGGATGCATTTTCAAACTTTTTCTAATCTCGACATAGTTAAAAATCTCCATTTGAAAACGATTTACAGAAAAGAACCCTCTTGGTATTATGTGATTTAAAAGAAAACCCTTAAAATTCACAATTCTAATATATAACAAGCCACATATCCAGTAAGGTAATCCATGAAATATATATCCTGTTGCTTATTAGGCAAAACATATGTAAACATTATTTTTTTTTTGTCTGCAAAATCACAAGTTCAGATATTTTCTACAATGCACAGTGCTGATCTCTATTTCTGACTCTTACAGATTAACTCTCCTGTAGCAAACTAATATGCTTTAATGAGGCATTCCTTCAAAGCCTACTCTATTTCTGACACAATGTTTACACCCAGAAGCAGCATGAACATCTAAGCAAAACACCAAAAAGAGACTGTATGTGTACATACATATAATATATATATATGTGTGTGTGTGTGTGTGTGTGTGTGTGTGTGTGTGTGTACGTGTTTGTGTGGTATAGCATAGCAGAGTACGGAGCAGAGATGAGTAGTACACTAGGGTGTGGGGAATTGGGTATCTTCTGCCATTATTACATACATTTTAATTTTGAAAATAGAGAGTTATTTTGATTTAGTAGAGGATTGATTCAAAGGTGAATGACCTCATATCCATTTCTTCCAAATTACCTGTAGTAATATCTTCATTTGCTGTTTGGAGGAACCAGGAAGTGATTTAATTTTAGCTATCTTTTGATATAAATCATTGCTATTTCCTTGATGGTAGAAATACATTCTGCTGGTATACTTTACCTTTTGAAATTATCAAGTATAAATGTGCATTTAGAATATGTAGCATTAAGAAAATATATGTTATTTAAGCTATATTCATTTTCAGCTCCTAGTTAAAAGTCAAGATACAATGTTCCTACTGCAACCCTTACAAATATTCTTACAGGGAAATAAAATTATTTCAAGTTGTGAAGCGTATTAGTCATATCCTGTCTGTAAGAGTACTTGTTTATGGGAAGACTAATTTGTGCAATTAATAATCAGGAGTGAGAAGATGGATCTGTTCTGCCCGCTGTAGGGAAATCTTCAGAAGGAGATGTCTGAGAAAAGGTCATGTTAAAGTTTATCTTGTTTTCACATTCTGTATAGGGAGCACCAGATTTAGCAATAGCATGGTAACTTCTAAAAATATTTTCGACTCTACCCAGTGTTACAGAGTTCATGCTCTTCAACATCTGCTCAGCAGAAGCTGGTGAAGCAGAACTGGCAGCTTCTATGCAGGTAGCCCAAGCATGAGCTTCACTACTCTGGTGTCTGTTTATAAATTCAAGTTTGAAGTCATCAGTGCCAGAACAAAAATTATGAATATTTTCCCCCAAATCTACATTATGTTTACGACATGGTACACAAAACATTATTCCCCTTTCATCATCATATTTTAACCAGGAATATTTTGTTAGCCATATTTTTGGAAACTGGTGATTCCTCTTTGTTTTCTGACGTTCCAAATCTCTCTTCTCTTTCCCTCTGTCACCAACTTCTCTGTTGCTAGAAGAATTAGTCTTGCTTTTAAATTGCTTCAATGCTCTTATGGCTATAATTTAAAAAGAAACAAATCATTTTTATTTGCTAAAATATTAGTTGTATCTTTTCTTTTTTTTTGTCCATTTTTATCTTGTTCATTTGGGACTAGAGTGTGACTTGAAATGAACAACCATGAAAGAGAACAAGGAAAGCAGATCTTCTCTTGTATCACTTGAAGGCTACCAAGGATTCTTGTAAGAAATGGTCAGTTTTGATTTTGACTATTAGAAGTTTGTCAGAGTATGCAACTCATGAAGTGCAGCAGCATCGATGCTATTTTTGAAACATGGAAGACCAAAGCTATGAATTGGAATTAAGAATGGTCTTTTAGGCAAAATGTCTCAGAAAATACTGCTGAAGGCACAAACTTATTACGGTGTCCATCATACTTGGCATTAGCAGAAATATTAACTTGGAGGAAGTCTGTAAATACACAATCAAAAACCTGACACAGAATGTCTAAGATGCTTAAGTAGAAGCTGACATGATCTTCTTAAAATGTATTTACCTGCAAAAGATATTATTACTGCTTTCAGAATGTATGCACATTCTTAATGCACTGAGATTGTTGTCAGGTTTTCCCAAATTGCCCTGAAGATGGTCAACCTTGTATTTTGTAGGAGCAAATCCCATAAGCTGACATTTAAAAAATTTATTTCCAGATCCCATTTATGTCCTACTTTTTGCCAGCAATTTAATGATTCTTTTAGTTCACCATTGCCATATTTTTAGGACTTCAAAAAGAAATCAGTCAAATAAGCAAGAGAAATTGCATGAAGAATTGAAGCAATAAAACGAGAAATCTATTTGTTCACTGGGAAATAACAAAAGTAACACCCTGCAGATGACCTAAAATCTCTCCCTCCTTATTGTGATATGTGCGTCAAGAAGCAAAATTAATGAGTACATTAAGCTAATTATAGAAAGAAATGTTATTTCTAGTGCTTTAAAAGATCTTGAGAAAAAGGGTTTTTGAATGTCACTCTTTCCTATTTTAGAAGAAGGAGCAAATTTTTATATATATATATACTATACAATTTGTGAGAACTGTTTGTTCCCATTGTTGAAAAAAGTGACAGTTTGTTCCATTCTATTCTAAGCATCCTGAAAGGCCATAATGTTAATAAAAGAAGTTGGGAACACACAATTTAAATACATTTCCAGTATGAATGATTCCTTAAAATCTGAGGTAGCAGCTGCTGTCCACATGGACAGCAAAATGAACTGTCTCAGGAGGTTTTTCTGACATGTGCCCAGGTACCATACACAGAACTGAAAAGTGGAAGAGAAATACTCTTAACACACAGTAAAGATTAGAAAACTTCATTAGGCAGACACAAAACCACAACACAAGGTGAAAAAGAGGTGGAGGGCTAGAGAACTGGACCTGCAACTTGAGAAGCAAAAAGGGTGTAAGGGACAAAAATATTTTAACACCTCTATAATACCTACTGCACCTTTAAGTGTACAGAAACCTGTGGAAGTTTGCTGGTGATTAGGGAAATAGGGATCAGACTAGACCTGTGATCTACTATCAGGGATAATATTCCCTGTAAGATGGGCCTTCAGTGTTCCCAGCATTTTTTTCAATTCACTTGGAGAAACTGGAATATAGGAACACGTGTGATCTGTTATAGCGGTACCACGGAACGAATAGAGGATACAAAAGGAAGCCAGCCTGAACTACTTGTGAAACAACTTCTTCACATTGTTTGTTATCAAATGAAATCCAGAAGAAAACTAGTGTGGGAAAAGCTACACTAGATAGAATTGTTTTTCATTAAAATCTTCTTCAAAGGCAGTATCATTCCCTGATACATGACTGGCAAGCTTTTACATGTTTCAATAAACAGTGCAGAAACTTAAAAAAAAAAAGAAAATAAATTAATTAGTGAAGATATTAAGATTATGACCACTAGGAAAACTGAAAACAGAAAAAACAAACATTTAAAAAGGAGCATAATGAGTAACAGCTGCAAAAGTTGACTCTCCACCCTATGAACCGGGATTGTGACATTTTAAATAGAACTTGTGACATTTAAATAAAGAGCAATAACTATGCCTCAGTTATAAGGCAGATATACAGAAGAGGCCATTTCATAATGATACACCAATCAGTATTTTCTACAGACACTGTATAAAAATATCTCCATAAACTGATGAAGTAGTAGACCTCTATTAAACATTCAGATTATAAATTTACACAGGCAATGAAATATTAAGAGAGTGTAAACTTATACTAGAGATGAGAATTATGTTACCATTTATTTCCTTATCATCAAATTTTACTAAAACATTTGAACAGATTAATATTCCCTTCCATTTTCACTGAGAGAAGTGTTTCCATAGCAATTCCTGACTACAGTTTTGGATAATAATGCCTTGCAAATTACACACCAGACTCCATAGCAATTTTGTAAGGATGAATGAGTGAAATAAACCCTGAGGGCTGAATTATATTCTTTCAACTTTAGGACTCTAAAAGGCAGTAACATGGGATACTTCTACCCTTAGATGAAAATGACGAGACTCTCAAAAACGTGATACATTTCATACAAGTTGTTGATAGACTCATCAGTCCCCACAGGTCAATTAAGTGCAAATATTTGCATAATTTATTCACTAATTATTACTGGTACTGCTGTATGTCCAATCTTCATTAAATAGCAAGAACTGGGATTTTAAACTTAGAAGCACTGAGAATTAAGATATTTTGTTGCTGCACAGATGTAATGAGGGGTGAGGTCCTCTGTCATGCTGATTGAAATTTTAAACTTATATATATATATATATATATATATATTTTCAAATGCACAGAAAGACAGAAACATATACAAACATGTTAAATATATTTCACAAATTTCTGAAATTAAATAACATACATGACTTAGTAAGAAACATAACATTAATTTAAATATAAACTGAACTTTAAACTATTGGTAGAATTACTAAGTTTTCACCTAGAAAGAGATACTTCCTCTGTCCACAAACTTTAAACTTTCATATTTTCATGTTTTAAAAAACCACATTGAAGATAAATAGTCTTTAATAGATATAAGTTAGAGATAATGAAACTATTCCTATGCTCTCATATGGACTTCAATCTCTATTTGCATCAAAGTCAGGCAAGTACTCTTCAATTGTTTCTACAAAAGTGCTTGGGGAAAGAAAGCATAATCTGTAGACATCCAGGGTCATCATATAATTCTGACTCAATAAAATATACTATTGAAAAGGTAACATTTCAGCTGAACTACATGCACACTTTAATATAACTGTCTGCTCCAAATCTACCAACACAGTAAAATTCAATTCACAAGTTCACAATTTGAAAACAAACAGCACTGCAATATGGCCATTGGTTGTCCCATATGTTTACATCTTAGCAGAAAATTTAATAGTTTTATACATAAGTATTTTAAACATTTTTTTTTGTTATTTGGTTTAGTATTTTTTAAAATCTGACTGGTGTCTCTCTATTTTATCTAATTATAGAATCATTTCTTTAATTAAACTGGAACAGTTCATAAGAATCATGCCTGTGAAAAAGAAAAAAAATTAAAATGCTGTTGTGTGATTCAGTTGTAAAATGGAGAGCAAATCTGGGATAGAATCTACTCTGATCTGTTTGGAATTGCAAAACCACACCCAAATTGCATTCTCTGAAACAGCTTTAGAAGAAAATGGAGACATATGTGTGCTAATTGAAATGACAAGAGATGTGGTTATCTAAGATCATAGAGCTGAAGAGAATCAAAGGGGATGAGATCTAATAGATATTTAATTTTGTCGATTAAAAAAGCATGCACTCAAAAAGACTGTAAGAGAGAAAATAAAAAAGGTGAATGTTATTAGCTCCATTTAAGACTGGTCACAGCTCTTCCTATGAAAAAGCACTCCTGAGGTAATATATTAGAGCACTGTTAAAAACTTGATCAAAGAGTTAGTGAAATTAATTACTTCAGACTCATGCTGACTTTGGGCAATAGCACTTGGGATAATAACAAGAGAAAAAATAAATTTCTTTCTGAAATTAAAAGACTTTCAGTAGGTAGAAATGTCCAGCACAGGCTGTATTTTTGTCCGTTGGTGCTCAGAATGGAGAATAATGTGCTTCCATGGAGAGCCAAGTGTGCAGGACAGCACAAAGTTGTCTGTGAAGGATCAGCAGTTCTTTAAAACTTTAGATTCCTAGGAAACACAAAACTGTTTCATAAGAATTCTTCCATGAATATCAAACTTTTTTTTAATATAATGGCACTCCCACTTTTAGTTTGAATTTTGGCAATTCGTTAAATATACCTTGAAAATACTTCCTTTTGACATTTACCAAATATCTTGTGAGACACTGTCACCCTGATTTTTCAGCCCTTCTTTTTTACTTCCAAAAATCCATTTGGATTTTTGTAGTACAACTTCTCATAGATTGTAACATAAACAAGTGATTGTTTTCATATTCTTCTTTGAGGAAGGGACAATTTGATAGACTTCTAATTTGACCAGTGAAGTCAGAGAGGTAACAACCTCATTCTCCAATCTCTAGTCATTGTCCAAAGTCTATTTAAACCGAAGTCAAAAAATAAACACTCTCTTTTGTTCTCACACTTGACTGTATGAGTGTCATTCTTTTCATGTCCTCTAACAACAAGATACCTGTTTAAGTATTAATTTCTTCTAATATAATCATTCCTCTTTTGTTACTGTTTGCTTGCCATTCTAAGTAAAAACATGCTTTGTGTAATCTCTATGATGTTTTAGAAAAGCCTAATTTCCAATTTTCAGAACAACTTTAGGAAATTTATTATTCATTACTACTTCTATTCTACTACAAGGAGATTGGTAGATTTATTCCATTTAGACTTGCCCAATAGCCTATCCCCACATGCTTTTTTATGTAGATTTCCACTATGAATGCTTAGAGGTATGCTGGGGTGGGTAGAATAAGAAAAAATAAGATGTATTGCAGCAGATCTAAATCTGTTTGGAGGTTCTTCAAAGTAGGGGCTTGTTTGTTAATTTCGCATCTCCTTAAGAGATGCTGTTCAACAATTTGTCTGCCACTGTGCTGGGTGCTTAAGTGTTTTTCCGTCTTTTGTTCAGTGAGAGACTAACTACTGAGATGGGTATTTTCTGTTGACCATTCTATTGAACAAGGGGAGACAGAAGGCTATTAAAAATTTTCCTGATGTTTTAGGAAAGTAAGGAGTCTATAACAGAGTGAAGTGGTTGCCCTAGGAAACCTAGGATGTGATTTATGCTGTCTTAAAATGTGCAGGAGACTGGGAGGAAGTATTTTAAAGATGACTTGCTCAGTTTGTGCTTTCCATCCTAATTCAGCTGTCCAAAAAAGATACCTTAACTTAGTAGTCACCAAACAGATGATAAATACATCAGGTATGGGACCTGATTTTAACAAATAATTCTTTCCCATTGTCTTGGAGAACAAGCAATAGCATTCTTTTACTGTCTCATGACTGCTAAGGCAAGAAATTTCCTTTTTCAGATAGTCACACAAGCCATATTGGGTCATTTTAGTGAATATAATACTGTCAAAAGGGAAATACTGAAGAATGATAAAGACTTCACTTGCTTTCTTGCTAATTATTACAAATTTACAAAGAAAATGGTTGTTCTGTCCTAAATATGTCCAGAATATTAAAGTTTGCAATAGACAAAATTTTTTAGTTTTAATCATTTTAATCAAGAACGATCTGAAACAAAAAAAAAAAACCTTTTAAGTGGAAGTACCAATCAAGCTGGTATCTGTGTTTCACTTCCATGACCCTAAATGATTACAAACACACAGATGTTTAGTTTTGTGTGGCATTATTTATGCAACACTTTCTGAAGAATAGGTCTCTAAAGAAGATTTTGAAATGCTTACACACACATCTATACTCCTACGCTAGTCGTAAGATGATATGCATCTCTCTAAGGGAAAACTGTAAATATCTTTCTGCCTTAAACAGTTTTAAATGCAAAAGGAATCTGGAATTGCTCTGTAAACATACATGAAAAGAATTTCCCAATAAAGAACTAAACTCAACTTCATTGTGCCTTTGTGGCGTTATTACACTGGAAGAGTTAGATCTTGAATTGTAAGCACTTGTATTTCACAATTTTACTGGCAATAATACTAAAATTGTAATTTTAATATAGAACACTGGTAATGAAACACTCTGCAAATACATATGTTAACTACTTTTCATCTCAGTTTAAAACCGCCTAACCTAAATTACTTTGTAACATTTATACAGCCTCAGGAACTATTGCAAGTAAGTCTTTTTAGGCATTCTAAGCCTTAAGTTCCCATAATTAGAGGGTAGACATACAATAAATGCATGTTTAAATGTAAAAAAAAATTACATGTCTGAGCAAATGCTTGCAAATCACCCAAACAACAGGCACACTTTGACTTGAAGAATATAATGGTTAATATTTATAACAGACCTTATATAACAGTACCATGAAAATACTGATAATTTTAAAATTGTGGTTTAAAATACTATAGTCTGAGTTCACTGAGCTCTCAATTAGTTACTTCACATTTTCAATATCCCCCACTATGACTTTGCTTTTTTATGTAGCAGGATCTTTAACTGTAGTACAATCTTTAACAATATAGATAACTAATGCTATCTTTAACAATATAGACAACTAATTAAGCTCCCAGTTACTCTAGATTTTAAGTAGGTAGCTAACAGTCCTTTGGGAGTTAAAAGGAAAAGATTTCTTACCTTTAGGCGCCAGCTGTAGAAATTGCCTATGAAGTGTAGTAAGTTGTGAAATAGTTAGAGAACTGCTTCCAGAGGTTTCTATGTGTTGAAATTCTGGTGGAGGAACAGGGTCAGGAACCACTTTTACGTCGCTATTGATGAAGAAATCTGTTCCTTCTAAAGTCATTTCATATTGGATTTTGCTAGAACTCTCAATATGATATCGTGCAACCTCTACCAGTTTTTCAACACTGAAAGTGTAAATGTAAAAACTCATGAGTATAATACACAATGTTAACAATGTAGCTTTACATTTTAATGTGCTTGTGCTTTTATAGCTTTCCTAAAGTAAGAATTTCAAACTCTCTGTGTGAATTCTGTAACTACCAAAATCATTATGAAGTCTACTCCTCCTCTGGCTGCAAGAAATCTTTTGACTGTAGCGAGAAATTTATATGAAGTCAGAAGAGACCCAATGGAAAAATAGGAAAGCACTTTCTAGGCTAGCAAATATGATCTCCTGTTTCAAGTGCAATGAACAGTTTATACAGGGAAAGACATCAGCTGTCTATAATGTCAAACACAGATTTGGCTTGGAGTGTCAGGTCAAAGGATATGATATTCTGTAAATACTGTCTTTGTTAGCACATGTCAGGAAAGAAAATAAAACTGTCTGGAAGGAAGAGGCTTTGCCTCTTTGAGCTATTGCCTGTTAAGGCCTTCACATTCTCCATTTATGCCTCTCTTCTTGGTCATGCCCTGACATGGATCAAGCAGCACTGTCCCAGGTATGTTTCAAAAGTTAGTATAGGACGGAAATACTTTGCAAAGGGCAAAGTCATTCCTTCCCTTTAGAGAGGAAAAGGCTTTTAATGATACAGACATTGGTCATTATATGCCAGATAGTCTAATGTGCTATAGTGATCCCAAGTACATTTAATTTACTAGGACAGAAAAATTGTGAAAGAGAATTTTTTTAATGGTCCTTGAAATAATTTTGAGAAATATAATATGTGGTGAAAAGAAAAATAGGTGGAATTTTCCAGTGCTTGTGAAAAACAGGAAAAAAAATAATCCCAAAACTCCAAAGTGACAGAAGCTACTGAAATGATACAGAGCTTTCTACTAAGTGGAATAACTGATTGTCTGCTTACTAAGCTGCTAAACCTGTAGTCAAGAAAAACAGCATAGCATGATAATTACCTTTATAGCTACAAGCAAAACCTTTTAATCAGCCAAGAATTGAGTTACTAGCATTCATGTTTCTAAGATAAAACTAAATTAAATTATTATTTTCTACATTTTTTTCCAAATTACTTCTGTCTCAGAAACAACTATATTTACTATCATAATCTAGGTTTAAAAAAAGAAAAAAAATCCTGTTTGAAATTGATACACGTTACCTTGATTTTTCCTCCAAGAAGGTGGATCCAAGCCACTTTTCCATATCTTTATAAGCCTCTTCTGCTTTAAATTTTAGATCCTCAAGAAATGCTATAGCTTTTTCTTTTATAAGTTCAAGTCGAGATTTTGTGTCTGCCTCTGTTTAAATGTCATAATGAATAATATTTATAAAATGTGACAAATGTTCTCAGTCTAAGCACCTAAAGATCTACATATTTAACTGTTTTTAGCTAAAAGTACTTTAGAGGATACTTGCTGCCTGGCTAGTCACCTCTCTGTAGTACGGTTAAGTCTTCAGCTGTAATTGTGGCTCCTCTACATGTTCTTTGAGCAGCTGCTATCAGTATGTTACAGAGGTAAGTACATGACAATTTTTTTGTCTCCCTGTACTTTCAGAGGTAGGTACTGCACAGACAACTGATAAAGCTGCTCTGTCAACACCAACAGACTAAAAGGCAAGGTACATTGATGCATCAGAGAAATTAAATATGAAAGCAATGTTCCAAGTCTTAAAAACTATACACAGCAAGTGCCTTTACATAGCTGTATAATGCAAACCACAAGTTACCAAAAGGTAACTGGATAAAAAAGCTGCAAGCAAATGAAAAGTATATGATTCTAAAATACCAGTTATGTGCCTGTGCAAAAAGGAAATAGAGTTCAACATCTTCAGCCTTCCAAGGTTCTTGGCTTTTTCCTTGAACATAGGATGAAAATGATGCATTGTCAAGAAAAAGCTACATGTTAATGAATCACTAAAATTCATTTTCATGCAATTAGGATCTTTGAAATTATTATTACTAATTCTCATTACCCCAAAAACTTAGAATATTTATTCTTGACCTGCTTTTGTATTAAACCATGTTGAAAGATGTAGGTGTGTAAGCATTTGGTCTGATTGGATCTAAAGAAGCCTTATGAGTTTGTGGTTTGTTCAAAAACTGCTGTTTGCCCTCTATCTTTCATAATAAAATAATATGCAATAGTTCGCCCACCAAAGAGGTACCATATGATGATGGGCTTGCCAACTATTACCAAATAGAATCAATAAAAGCTGTGTTCTATCTTCCTTTTAATGACAAAATAGTCTTTCTTCTAGAATAAACCTATCCTAAAAAAAAAATCCTCAAACAAATTTTCAATTTAGGACTTCATTTCTTCAGATATCTACTTCTGGCTGAAATAAACCACTTAGTTTGAAAGCTACTGGGTAAGACAGACAAAGAGACAGAAGACTGAACAATATGTAGGTTTTGGAAGAGTCTGTCCATAAGGCAGTTTGGAAGAACAAAGAAAATCTATGTCCTGCTGCTTGAATCCCATGTTGCTTGAAGAGGAGGGAATCAGAGAAAAACATCAATGAAATATGCAAATGTCAACAAATTCTCTCCCAGAACAAAATATTTTGAATACTGAGTCCAATTCAATTGAATATTCAAGTGTGAATAACAACTTATGGAAAACATCTCTCAGGATGAATATTTGCTTAGTCATGACAAATTAAATTAGATGAAATGAAACAGAAGACAAAAAATGAATGAAAATCATATTACACCTTCAGTATATTTACCACAGAATGACTGATATTTATCACACGAAAAATAATTCCTGATTTCTCCAGTCACGACTGTCTCTCCTTCTTTTTCTTTCTTATCCATCCATTTTGCCTACTGTCTCTGGTCAGTATTGACTAGCACACTAACGAAATCAGGAATAACAATCACCTACCAATATAAGTAACCAAATAGTAACATACCCTCATGTTTCAAGGCACTGAAATATTCATGATTTATTTTAAGTGCCAGTTCTTGTTTCCTTAATTCTTCTGGGTCTATAGGAGCTGGAGTGGCTTTTGCTCCTGCAGGAAAAGAGACTTCTCAGTCTTTGGACTTTGCTTGTAAATTTGTGTATCATAAAAAATTGCATTTTCCACCTTACTCAATATGACCATTTATGAGAATGCAAAGGTGGACAATCAGCTGCCAAATGTAATTTACATCTGCAAGTCATGCAAAGGTTAGCACTGCATAAAAATACCTCAGCATATACAACCGTATCAAAGTTGGTTAAATAACATCTTAAAATGTATTTCTGAATGGAAAATCATGACTGAGTAAGTGTGCCTCTCGTTTGATCCTAGATGGTCAGAACATCCTGTCTAACCCTAGTATCTACCAATTTATCACAACCAGAAAGTAAATAAATGTCTTTTGAATAATACTTGTTTCTTCTGGAATAAATTCAAGTTTAACAAACTTTAGTAAAAATGTTATGGTAGTAGTTACCATCGAAGCAGTGGAAAGAACTATGCTATTAAAAAAAAAAAAAAAAAAATCTATTTTATGCAACTTCAAACCTGCATTTATTTCAACCTTGTTTTGACTTACTTATCTATGAACAGATATTGTAAAGGTATTTTATCATATTTTTAGAGACTGCATGGAATTCTGTAGCCACACTACTTTGACTATTACTCAACAATATAAAAATATTTGTAATTGCTTTATCCTAGAAGAAGAGCAGATGGAGATGTTAGAGATAAAATATAATGATATCTGCATGATACATAAGGTAAACATAAAACAAATTAAGTGATAAAACAACATGTGGTAAGTTGCAGCACTCTGTTAACAGCCTATAACTCTGTCCTAGGGAGTTCTCATGTTACAAGAACACTACAGTAACACTTTATTTGAAATTAAATCAAAGTCCATAATTCAGTTACAAATCCATCAGTTCATATTTCATCTTCTACTAGGAAGAATGCACAGCTTTCCACCTGCAGTTCTGGTTTTGTGAGTTGACATAATCTTATACCAGGTCTGAACAAAAATTTGGTTCCAAGAAGCAATCCACAAACCTCCAACTAGCCACTTAGCATGCAACAGCTGCTGAGTTTTGTGATAAAACTTTTCTAGAAGTCCGAAAATCTGCTACTCTCTTGGCTAAACTGAGATGCAAAACTAAACCTAAGGCTCACTGGGGCTTACAACTGGCTAAGTATTTGCAAGGATATGCTTTTGTTCACTCTGTATGGGCAGAAACAACCAGATAGAGAGAGAACTGAGCACAGTGCAAATGAAACTTCTGTCAAAAATAAAAGAGTCAACTGTCTTATGCACAGTAATTCTGCAGTTACAGCTTTCTCATGTGGAAACCAAGTACCTGAATTTCAGACTACCCTACACCCAACAGGGCTTGAACCTCTCTCTTGCTATGTAGAATGTCTTAACAAAAGACACAAAAATTTAGGCTAGAGGCCTCACTTCCTAATGAAATTATGACATACTGCAGACAAAAGTGAATATTACGTAAAATACTACCTGTACAAGGAAATAACTGTTAGAAAATGTATAAACAGCCTTGTATGCCATGAACTCTTCCAGCACACTGCCTCTTCTATGCTCTTGCAAACAAATTTTGTATTTTCACCTGGTGGGAGATGTTCTTGCCAAGTTTATGTGCAAGACCTACCTCAATAGGAATCTGCGTTTTTTTAGGTCTTCAGCTGTCAAGTAGTCAGAATTCAATAGAATTTTATTTGACCTGATAAAGCAGCTTTTACTGTTCCATTCCAATACAGAATATGAAGAAAAAATATTATTTACTTTCCATTTAGAATATTTATTTCTGCATATAATGACTACACATATTTAAATAAATGCAATTGCCGTTCAAGAGCCTTTCCCCTCTTTTGTCACGACCAGCTTTTCATACTGATGTCACATTTGACATTTTAAAAGAGAAGTTAAGTCCAAATTAAATGTCTCAGGTTATTAATTTCTGTATTATTCATACATTTACATTTCAGTAATTTCAAGCACCGCTAAAACAAAGCCTGCATTTTAAATACCTTTTTTTTTAGTAGGTGATGCCTTTTTGGCACCTTCAGTATCTTTCCCAGCCACTTTGCCTGTTTTCTTCTTTGCAGCTTTTGAAGATTTCTGGTTTAGCTGATGTTCTTTTTCTTCCTCCATTTCTCTAAACTGTATTTCAGCTGTTACCTTGACACCACAGTCACACAGTACATAGTATCAGCTCTATGCAGCTACTGTTTTAAATAGTCTATACTCGCTGAAAGTACTTGATGAGAAATAGACACTTTAAAAAAGTAAAGGAGATACTTTAACTAATTGATTAAAATTCGAATATTTATCAAAAATAAAATTCTGCAGCAAAAATGCAAGACAGAGACATACTGAGTTTAATTCTTGCAGTCATTGCCTGTGCTTGAGGAAAACATTAGAAAATCAAGAATCAACAGTACACAAAGCAAGGTCAGAGTTACATGGTAAGAGGGCAGAAATTCATCTATTTTAAATTATCAAAGAGAAAACAAAAATCTAACTTAGAAACCATTTGAAAAGCTCACCTAATTTAGTTTTAGCTATATAGAAAAAAGAACGTAACCATAGGGTCTGACATGTGAAAGGTTTGAGCAAACATTGCATCACAGAATTAAACTTGTCTCTTCTCTCACTTCTATTGAGGGATAAGAGAACAGAAGAAGATATATAGAGGCAATATTTGAAATATTTCTCAGTAATGGAATAAAAAGCTCAGTTATAAATATGGAGGTCCTGAAAACACAGACTCCATTTTCCTCATAGAACTACAACATATTTAATGGAAATATCAGTGGTGGAGCAAGACATATGAAACCGAGATACACAGTGCAAAGTTGATGTGTTTATGTAGCCTACTGTACAATCCAGAAATCTTTAAGTAAATAAAACATTCCATACCATATCTGATACTGCTGTTACTGCTGTTTGCCATGTATCAATAATAAGATTTTCATCATTCCTGCAAGTGGTCACTCCATTTTCAGAATTCTTATCCTTCAAACTCTCCTGCTGAGTTCCTCTGTTTCCTAATGCAGTATTACCTGGTGAAGGCAGCTTCCAAGAAACTAGAGGAATCCTCAAAAAATAAAATACATGAAATAATTTACATACTGCTTTACAAAAAGTGTTAATAACTACATTGGAGAATATACTGAAAAAATGAAAATGCTATTTTCAAAATTTGAAATAGCACAAAAAAGGGAGGAACTTTCCTTCTGATCAGAAGTGATGAGGTGTGTGTATAGCAAGAAAACTATCCAATTTAAGCGTAACAGCTAAAAAATAATAACAGATGGATAAAGCTATATCAAATGTATGTGTGATCTGCTCAAGAATTTTGCATGGGTTAGAAACTGTTTCATTACTCAGATAATTTCTAAATTCACTCTAATTAAGTTAAAAAATCAGGTGTTATTATTGATGGCATTTTCTGTATTGTGGAAGTATCAGGTGGTATCCCTCATCTTTAATATGGCATTTAGTTTGGTGCATCTTTGTAGGTTGCTTTGATTTACATTTATTATTATGTAAAAATTAATTATATTTACATTTACATAATATTTTAATATTTAATTTTATTTATTGGCACAAATTTTAAATCTACTAATGTTCCACAAAAATACTTTATCTTACATATGTCAGGATTGTGCTGTAAAGTATCAGCAACATAAAGGAAAGAAGGAAACATTTCTAAAATAGTAGATTTCCTCCTGATGCAGCTTTTAAGATGTTTTGCAATTCAGCAATGCGTAAAAATTGAGGGAACAAGGTAACCTCTAAAATGATTTAAGATTCATCATTTGACTATAATCCCTGGTTAAAAAATTCGTATTTCTCCATTCTTTGAAATAAACACACATATAATTCCATAGACTCCAAAAATCTATCAGGGCATTCTATTTGTTCATACTTGTATAATATTATACTGGGTTTCTACCTTCTTGATTCATCTTGATCTTCCTTCTGCTCTCCTTTAATAATATCTAACAATGGGATTCTAGTAAAATCTTGAGTGTTTTCCATTGGGATTTTTCCTTCCATTGCCCTGTAATAGTCATGAAGAAGCCTCTTTGTATCTTGGAAACGATCAAGTTCAACCTCAAGAAGAAAGGACAAAGAGATTGCATTTCAACATACCATAGAACAAATTTTTGTGATCTCATGTTAACAGAAGCAATTTTAAATCTTAAGAGTTTGAGGGAAAGCAAGAAACACAGTCATATTTGTTTAAAATTTATAGTATTCTGAATGCATACTTCTACTTACATCTATAATGTACTCTCACTGTATTTCTAGGCAGTAATAAGAATCTTAATTGTTAAAATACAATTGTTAATAATAGCAATAACAATAATAATAATGCTCAATATGTTAAATCTTATTCTCATATATTTTGATGTATATATATTTCCTATACTAGTATACTAGTGCCAATGAATTACACAGATCCTCTTGTTCAGAAGAAATAAAGTCTTAAAAGTGTAAAATAAAACAGGTTATGTGATAGAGAAAATTTTAAGTCATACAGTTTTTCTGGACCTAAGTAATCAACAGACTTTGAACACCTAAGTGTGATGAACATCTTTTTGTGTGAATCATCTCAGAAGAAATCGAGTAAGATTCAAGAAACATTTAACACCTGTCATGTTTTGATTTATTGATACAGTACGGTGTTAGTTTCTAACTGACAAAACTGTACTAAATATTCATGGGAAAATGCAGAAAACCACATTCACAAAACAAAGGATAAAACCTTTGTGGTCTAAACCAGCACTTATCCATAAGCTAAGGAGGAAATATCTTCTAGTAAAACTGTGTGCATAGAAAGAAGGAATGAAATCTGATAAACAACATTTATACAAATCTGTGTTTATACAGTTACAGAGCCACCTGAGGAATATATGTAACTTCCAACAGAAAAACCCACAAATGGAGAACTCAGTAACAAAGAAGCCTATTTTTGGCTGCTTCTAAAAAGAATAGTCATTACATAAAGATACAGTTATTGTATTTTTAGTGTACTAAGTAAAGCAAGAAGAAATGTTTTCTATTAAATTTTCCTTTATTAGAACAAATGGTTACATATGGTTAATATGTGTTAGTGATTTTAAAGAGTTATTGTGCATATTCCCACAAGACAGATCGAATTAGATTCACAGTGAATTTCCTCTGAACTCCATCATACTTGCCCAAGAAATTCTGTTAGAACCAGGATTGCAAAGATATAACTGAATATAATAAAATATTTAGGCTCTGTAATATAACTTTGTCTCCTTTATGCATATAATTAAAGATGTATTGTTTAAATATTCAGGACTATAAATACCCTAGTTACAGAACCAATTAGGTTCAGATAGTCAGCCGTTATTTGGTATTTTGACCTCTCTTTAGTCAGTGGCCCAAAGTCTTTACTTAGGGCATTATGTAGACTCTTTGAAATCAAAGTAAACAATTTCCTTACTATGGCACTGACTATTTCACAAACTTACCACAACACCCATATGAGATAAGAGAGTGGTTCCCTTTTTATGAAACATATAAAAAAAGAACAGAGAATTTAAAGGGCTGAAAGCCCACCCTAAACTGCTTAGGCCTGGCTTTTTCAGCTAAATTAGGATCACAAGGCATGTGTTTAAAACAGTTTCCACTGTCTTTAAATTTGCCAAAGCTTTCCAGAATGGTGATTTCAGTTTGCAGAAAAGTCTGTCTAGCCTAGTCTAGTCTGGAATACTCCAATCCAGTTCTAAACTAAATTTATGTCCCTAGAACAGCAGTAACAGGGAAATCTTACTTTAGTGAAGGATTGAATGGACTCTGGAAAACGTTGAAGTTACATATCTGAAAGCTGGGTCATATTTGAAAAACAGCAGCAAATGACGAATCAATCTCAAAACATAACCTGATTTTATGGTTTTGGTTTTTTTTTTTTTGTTCGTCAGTAGATAAAATTTCAAGCCACATCAGTGAAATTATGACTGAAATAAATTTGAGATATGGGAAATACTATAACATTGAGCGGTAAATGATGTAATTCGTAAATTAAAAGGACATGTCAATATGATCACAGAAGCTGAAACATTTCTGTCACAAAACTCAAGGTGATTCACTGGAGTTATAAAACTGCAAAAAAGTAGCAATATAGAGATTGAAAGTTTTGGGGGTTGAACAACAAGAATGGTATTTTTCTTAATCTTTCCTGTATTCCAAAGTTAAATGTATGGAATGTCATCTATTTTTTGTCTCTTAACTTTGTCTATAAATTCAGAAAACACATAAACATTTACTTAACTAATCTGTAGTCTTTCACATATTTGGAGTCAACCATATGAAATTTCTCTCAGGCTTACTGAAGCAGTCTGTACCTGCATAAGTGTAAAGAAATGGTTCATTGCAATCCCCCTACGATCTGGTAACCACTCTTCATTCATGATACCAATACGTTCCTGCTCTGCTGCTTCCCTTCTGCTGTCACAGATATCCCAGAGAGTATCTCTTAAGTCCTAAAGCACAAAATTAAATATGGTCATTAATCATGAAAGATAGCTTTTTTTTTTTTTTTTTTTTTTTTTTTTTTTTTTTTTTTTTTTTTTTCTGTTTATAGGGCAACTTCCTATCTGGGCCATTTCTTTTACTGTTATAAATATCAACACCTGGTAAGGTCATATGCATACAGAGAGCTTACAAAAAGTTTTTTTATACATGTGGTGGCGAGAACACAATTATATGAGTTCAGTGTGCAGGCTGCTTTGCTTTCCTCAGGCAGAGATGATCTACCTAAGTTGGACAGAAATGAGACTATGAATAGCTAAGCTCCCAACTGCACCAACAACTTTCCACTTGCATGGTTTGCTAATTAATACACTAAGAATAGTATTCTTGGGGATGGGCAATATGAAAAATACTGAGAAAATTGGGTCAGATTTCAAGTGCTTTTCAAATTTGAGCAGCTTCCACACCACTTTTCTCTAATGGTCTTTTAATTAAGTGCTCTTCAGCTAGGGACTGTATCAAATAGCACTATGTGGCTCACTGACAGTACTGAGAGCCTACTAAGCATAAATTATTATGCAACCTGTTTGTTCCCTATTGCCATCTCTGCATGGAAATAGTATGACAGGCTACTGTGTAAGAGCTCATGGGAGGAGAAGAGTGCTGTAAAATACAGTGCCAGGGAAGGACAAGATGAGATGTTTCTGGCTCCAGGCAGTTCTACACTACCTGACCTGTTCTGGGACAGAAGATAAGTGCTTAGACTTCTGGCAAAGTGATTCCATATTCACCAGGTCTTGGTTGCAACCTATTCTGTCAGATTCTGTTTCTCTCCCCCTGTCCGAAGACCTCTAATAAATCCACTTGACTTCTGTTGGACAAGAGCCACAGGGAAACCCTGGACTACCTACTACCTACGTCAGGGATGGCTAGAAGGTAGCCAAGGTGCAGGCAATCAGATATTCACAGCTGTTCACATTGTAGAATGTGCACATAAGGATGCGCTGCTGGATGAAAAATATATAATCATATGAGTTATCTCTTGGCAGTGGTGAGTTGACCTTGGTTGGCTGCTAGCTGTCCACCAAACTGCTCTATCATCACTCCTCCTCACAAGAGAGACGGAGAAAATATGATGGAAAAGTTCGTGCATCAAGATAATGATGAGGAGATCACTCACCTATCACCTTCCTATGCAAAACAGACTTAATTTGGGGCAATTAATTAAATTTAATGCCAATTAAAAATCCAGCAGAATAATGAAAAGTAAAACAAAACTAAAAACACCTTTTCCCCACTTATTCTTCTTCCAGGCTTAACTTGATTCCTGACTTTTCTACCTCCTAAATGGCACAGGGAAAATGGGGAATGGGTAATTATGGTGAGCTCATGATACATTTTTATCTGCCACTCATTTCCCTCACACTCTTTCCCTACTCCAGAGTGAGGTTCCTTCCATGGAATACAGTCCTCCATGGATTTTTCCAATGCAAGTCCTTCCCACAGGCTTTAGTTCTTCAACAACCACTCCAGTGTGGATCCTTTCTGCATGTGCAGCCCTTTAGGAGTGTACTGTTCCAGTGTGTCTACTCCATGGGCTCACTGACAGCTCCTGCCAGGAACTTGCTCTGGTTGGGCTCTCCACAGGCTGCTGCTCCTTCACAGCATGTCCACATGACACAGCTGGGTGGACCACATGGACTGCAGGGTGGAGATCTGCTTCCCTGTGTTCCTTTATGGGCTTCAGTGGAACAACCTGCATCACCATGGCTTTCTCCACAGGCCACAGGGGAATTGTGCTCTGGTGCCTGGAGCACCTCCTCTTCCTCCTTCTTCACCGTCCTTGGTGACCACAGAGATGTTTCTCACATTTCTCACTCCTGTCTCACAGCTGCCATTCCTTCTTACAGAAGCCACCTCTGCATACTCTTTGCCACAAAAAAAACTTTCACATAAATGCAATACCACACAAAAAAACACACTAATGTTTTTCACAAATTGATGTACAGCTCTTTCCAGTACCTTTCTTAAACTTGTAACAAGAAGGATTTTACTCTTTGTCCTCATATTATTTAAGTCACAGTTTTGATCTTCTGTAAGCAGTGGAGAAAACTGCAGAGGGATAACAGTGAGTTATATTCCTCTGGCAGAAGCTAAAAACACGTTTTATAAGTATCTTCTTTTTCTCCCTCACTGCTCTTCTTTCCACAGTAAAACAGCTTCCCTCTCCTTCTTTTCTTGTATTAAGGTAGTGAAAAAAAACTAAAAATGGATGCATTTGCTCGTCTTCTCCTACTTAGAACAAGAGAAGTAGTCATAGCAAGCAACTGATCATATTTGATGACAGCAATGTAGTGAAAGGGAATTTGGAGAAATTGCTGGAAGACAGATAAAGATGTGCTGCTGAAGTGTATTTTATTACACAATTATTTACTATAATTATGTGTTTGGATATTTAGCATGTGTGCTGGCTTTGGCTGGGGAAGAGTTAATTTTCTTCAGAGTGGTGAGTTAGGGTTATGGTTTGGATTAGTGCTGGAAACAGTGTTGATAACACAGGGATGATTTTGCTATTGCTAAGCAGTGCTTGCACAGAGGCAGGGTCCTTTCTGCTCCTCACCCCAACCCACCAGCGAGGGGGCTGTGGGTACCAGGAAGCTGGGAAGGGACAGAAATAGGAGAGCTGACCCCAGACGACTAAAGGGACATTCCATACTATATGGCACAACGCTCGATATACAAAGCAGAGGGAGAAGGAGGAAGCAGGGGGGACACTGGGAGTGGTTGTGTTTGTCTTCCCAAGACAACGCTATGTGTGATTGAACACGGCTTTCCTGGGAACAGCCCAACACCTGTCTGCCCATGGGGAGTGGTGGATTAATTCCTTGTTTGCTTTGTTTCTGTGCACAGCTTTTGCTTTGCCTGTTGGAGTGTCTTTACCTCAGCCCACTAGCTTTCTCACTTTTACAATTCTCTCCCCTAGTCCCACTCATGGGGGTCAGTGGCTGCATGAAGTTTAAGTGCAGGCTGGGGTTAAACCATAACATCAGGCCGAAGTCTTGGCTATCCTTTTGGCTTTGGACCTTTAAGGAACTCTACATACATCACAACATGGTATGGGATTTTACATTCCTCAGTTGATATCAGAGAAATTTGTTTTTCCAGTATTACAGCTGATGCTTTCCAGTGTTTTAGAAAGGGTCCAGCTGAGCTCATAGTGTTGAGGAGTCTGTGAGTTTGAGGAAAAAACATTATGAAGATTGTCACTCTTTTCATTTCCTCTTTTTTTCTAACAGCAAGGAAGAATGGCTGTTGGAATTCATACATTTAGGGAGACACAATGAGCATGGATTTCACAGCATAGAGGAAGATCATCTTTGTGATCACTTACAGGTTTGGGATTCAGAAGGGGTGAGCAGGTTATTTAAAAAAATAATTCTGAAAATCATATATTCACTCCAAAGTGCTTAGGCTTATCACAGTCTCTGAATTTCACTGCATCATATGGGAGTATAACCTCCTCTTCAAAAGACTTGAATGGGATAATGTCAAACATGGATTTCTGCTATGCGAAAAAAGGCCAAATGTTTTGATTTTATCTTTCTAAAGTATAGGACAGTGTGATTCCAGTCTTTTAATAATGCCATTCAGTAAAAATTAGGAATATGAATGATGTTTTCTCAATCCTGTACCTCATTCTCTTTGAATATTTCTATGGAAAAGGAGGTCCAATGCCTTTCCCATTTCAGATGAATTAATCCATTATTCCTCAAATGCTCCCTTCAGCTAAAAATGTTGTCAGTATTCCTTTTCTCCTTTTTGAGGAACATTCCTGATACCACTCAACTAAAAACCGTGTCTGTTCTGAAATGTAATCTGATGAATTCAAACATAGCTCTACTTTTGGCTTATGCTAAATCCGGCTCTGAACTTGTTAGGACATTTAGTGTTATGGATTTTTGTGAAAAAGAATTCTCAGGACATGACCTAGAAAAGATCTACCTGAATCAATACATCCCAAATTCTATATTCTTCAAAAAAATCAGTTTTAGAAAGCATATATTATCATATATAATTTACAGAAAAAATAAAATACTGGCAAGATTTTTTAGATTGTCATAGAAATATCCAACTTGTAAAATCTCTGAAAAACACAAAATATAAAGGAAAAGATACCAGAGAAATATTTATTTTACAGTGTACACCCCAATACCACAGTGAATCCTAAAAACTGAAGAAAGATGTAAGAAAATTATGGTCTAACCACAGAGGAATAATTTTAAAGGACACATTATACACAAGAGGAAATGATGTCGTTTAAGAAGAACTGTAAAGAGGAAGAAAGAAGTAAATAATAATATAATTCATGTTATATCAAGCTTGTATACAAGGAGAGGATATATTGTAATTTCTGTCATTTACTTACAGTAACCCTTTGGTGTAGTTCAGCTTTTGTATCCTCATCATCTCGCAGGTCGTCAGTAATTGAATTAAAATCTGTTTGCCACTGAGATACAAACTCCTGCTTAAGATGTGGACGTTTCAAATAATCTTGAAATTTTTTTCTATAAATTACGATAAAAATAACTTTTGGGTTACAGAATGACTCATTAAAAATACAAAACACTAATATTAATGTAATAAGATACTATTTCTACTTACCTAATATCTGCTGTGTAATGAATTACAATGTACCGTTCATCCCTTAGACATCTAAGTACAGTTTTGATCGTATTCATATATGTATTTTCCACCATTTCCCAGTAAGGTACTAAAAAATAAATTATCTCCTGCAAATTTTTTTAAAACATAAAAATTAATTAATTTTTTTTGTAATGTATTTATCTGTAGCATTAGCAAATACACAAAAATATTATTTCATGAAATCATGTAACTGATTTTTTTTTTTACTATGTATTTATTTTGGTTTACAGCTGATTACAAACACTGTACCAACGTATAATTTTATCCTGTGAATTTCTTTGGGAAAAAGTGGTAGGTCTCTAAGGGAATAATAAAAGAAAAATAAGTGATGATACTGAATGAGCACTGAAGTAAGAAAATTTCATCATTCATAACTGAGCTCTTAAAAATCTAAGCTAGCTGCCTAGTGTTGCAAAAGTGATGTTTCACTGATTGACTGTCATAAAATGTAAATAAAGGCCATGGCTAAAGGAACCCAGCATATGTGAGCTGATTGTAGTTAACAGGAAAAACCAGTAAACATTAGCAAAGCAATTACAGAACAAATTTCAAATCATCATTGTCCACCTTTGAAAAATCTGGATCTCAAAACCTGCATGCAGTCCCAGCCTCTTATCTCAAAAAATTTACAGAATTAGAACAGATTCTATCTGGATTAGAGAACAAAAGCATTAAGCAAAATGAACATTTAAGAGATACTTGTCACATTTTAAATGCCCTCAGAGGTTTGCTTATAGAATTACTATTCGTTACTCTCTTAATATGTGAATTAGGGTCACCAAACGATCCAAGAAAAGATCATGGTTTAAAGTAAAGAAACAGAAATACTTTTTCAGATTTAACATAATTATGCAAGCTATGTCACAGAGAACAAAAAGTAAATGGCTTTGAAAAAGCCATTAAAGCAACTAAAAAACATAATCATGGAAGAAAACTCCATTGAGAGCTACTCAAGACAAGATGAAGATACACAGCCATTTCAGAAAAACCCTAAATTTCAGATCACTATAAGATGTCCTTGGGGAGAAAACATTATGAAAAAAATATACTAGGAGAAAGATTAGCGCACACTCTCCCCATTCTTACTCTTTGTATGAGACCGACAACTTACCCTTGTCAGAGAAAAAAAGTAATCAAGTAAGTTTGTGTTAGTATTTTGTAATAGTAAAAAGTATTATTATTTTGGCAACTGTGTTCTTCATCGTAATTGCAAAGAATTAAAAAAAATCTAAATTTGGAAGTATGGGTCCTTTATTTATTTTAGTAGCAACTGTTCTTTGTATATTTAAAGTTATAGCATACCTTTTATAGAAAAATATTGAAAAAATATAACCTGCAAAAGATTTAGCTAGGACGTACACAAAATACTAAGAAAAATATATACTTTGATATTTAAGATTTTCAGTTGGGAATTAGTGTACCTGGGGAAGTGGTTCGTCTACATAAATCCATTCATCCGATCCTGGTTCAATTGGTAGTGGTGCCTCAAGAGAGGGAGAAGGCTGATCTATAACTGGTAAAACCTTTTCTTCTTCATCTGTGATTGGTAAAATTGCTTCTTCATCTGTAATTGGTAAAACCTTTTCCTCTTCTGGTGCTACTTCTTCAGGAGACCCTTGATAGGAATGTACAATTAATACTTCCAAATGTATTTTAAGTATCAAGTATCAAGAATTAGGCATCTCTGCCACTCTCACACGTTTAAAATAATGTAACAGATTCACTGTTTCATTACTTAGGTATTGTACATCAAAAATATACTCATGAAATCAGCAATGCTCAAGGAGGCTTAGATATGTAAACACCTAAACAAACTTGACATCCATTAAATCCATGGGCCTGGCAGGATGCATCCCCAAGTGCCAAGGGAGCTGGTAGCCATAAGAGCTAGGGAGCTCATGATCATCATTGAAAGGCCATGGAGATCAGGAGGGGTTCCTGAGGACTGGAAGAAAGCAAATGTCACCCTGGTCTTCAAAACTGGCAAGAAGGAGGACACAGGGAACTACAAGTCATTCAGCCTCACTTCAATCCCTGGAAAGGTAATGAAGCACATAATTCTGGAGACCATCTCTATCCATATGGAAGACAAGAAGCAGATGAGGAGCAGTCAGCATGGATTCACTAAAGGGAAAACCTTATTCTCTATTCTGCTTATATGAACCTAACAGTGAAGAACAGCTTAGAAGCTATGAACATAAAGATGAAATTAAACTTTTTTACTTGACCCCAGGCATTACTTCTCCTTAGGGAGTAAATAGCCGTTAAATACTTCTATGCAACAGCTGAATTCTAACTAGAAAATCTCCACTCCATTTGCAACAATGGGAATTTTGCTATTGACCCAAGCAGGCCCATTAATTATGTACCAAGCTCATAAAAACCCTATGAAGTAGAAACCTTCCATAGGAGTAGTGGGATAAACTTTCACTGTTACAGTGCTTTTCAAGTTTGGTGTTTTCTTTTGGTGGTAGAAGACACACAAAGATTTTCTCAAAATAGTCATGAAAGAAACTGGTTATTTAGAGGTCACTATTGCTAGTTTACTTGATGCATTAGTCCCCCTGGATGCTTTTTTTTTTTTTTTTTTTTTTTTTTTTTAATTATTTTTAATGATTCTTCCTGGGTAATAAGGTGGAAAAGTGAAATAAACGCCAAAACCACTTCTACTTATCCATATTTTTATGCTGCTACTGATAAATTACTATATGTTCATAATGGCAAGTTAGACTTTCTTACACAATTATGCTATCCCCTAGATGAAGATGCTGGCCATCATTTTTTAACTGGGAAGAAAGGACTGAATTCAATGCTTTAATTTTTATGTGAAATTGGTCTATATACTTTTAAAAGGTAAAGGCACAACAGAAAAGTTCAGGGTTCTGGTGAAGTTATCAATAATTGGCATATCCTCAGATTTTTTTCAGGGCCAGCAAAAACGTAGGTTGACATATGATTTTATACAGTAATTATTAGTGATAATTATAAAAAATTAAGTCTTTTGTTACTGAATTCTAGAAAGTAAGAATACGAAAACTTACTTCTGTTCTGATTTTTCACAATTTCTTCTATTATAATTTCCTTCACCGTTTCCACACACAACACTTTCTTCTGTCTCTGCATTTACTTTCACTAGAGTGTTTTGATGCACTGAAAACCATTTCTCTAATTTGGGCCATGCATTTAGGAAGCCTGAAATTCTAAAAAATCATATCAATGTATGAAATTAAAACCTAATTAATGGGAAATCAAACATTTTTTAAAATTGATAAATAAAAGAAAAAGCAGATAATCTACTTTAACACTAAACCAACTCCACAACCATCAAACCCTTCATTTTAAATATTAAAAAAAAAAAAAATCTGTTGATAACTGTATTTCTTACTCTTTCCTGTCACAAGCTATATTTACTCTCTAATATCACAATTAAACCAATAGTAAGAAGTAATGTAAGAGTCAGAAACAGTTAAAAGTATCAAATATTCAGAAGAAAGTACTGTTCTTGGATTTGATCTTTGTGTAAAGTTAAACACCTAGTGATTCAATTAAAACTAGAAAACTAAGTGGTAGAAGTGGAAAATAGCATTTTGCAAAAACTCTAATACAAGTCAGTTGTATTTCAATCAAGGGCAGTCATGTGTGACAGACCTCAGTTATAAGTGCACACATAGATACAAATACATATATGGCATGTTTACACATAGTTCATGCAATATATACCTGAAAATTAAATTCTCCTTGCAACAATACCCTGAAAAATCAAAACACAGGAATTCTTATTTTCCAGGAAGATTTATATTGTGCAGAAAATGAAATACCCTTTAGGCTCTACATTATAGAAAGGTCTAAGTAAATTCTTAACATTAAACATGTCAGTATTGTCCTGAATCACATATGAGATTTAGATGTATTACTGGCTAAACATCTGGCTGAAGCAATTTTTTGTACTTCATATAACTTACCTATGTAGCACCTGCTCTCTGGCCAAGAAAACCTTCTCTTCTAGGATTTCAGCATCTAAATTTTGATAGCTGCTCTGTCCAGCCTGAGATGCCTTTCTTTTATCTACTGTGTGGAAAACCACATATATAAGCATATATTGAAAAAGGCAATTATTCAGACAGCTATTCACCCAAACCAAGATAATCATTATAAGAACAAATTCAGTGTTCCTTGATCTTATATTTCTTCACTTAAAAGTTGTGTACCAGACTTCCTAAAAGAAAGCAAAAGACTATTTCAGACTATTTCAGGCTTATCTACTCTACCAGTTAGAAGGTATTTTCCCAATTTCATCCGAAGTATCTATTTTTCACAATGAGCAGACACTTCACTTCATGAAAAGACAAGGTATTCTCTCTTTCTGAGTCTTCTTTAAATTTTAAAAAGCCTTTAATTCATTAGAAGTATGCCCTTTTAAAATAATTCTGGTATTTTAATTGTTCTTTTGATTCTATCATCACATTTACATCTTATGAAATAAATTCTATTTGTATTTCTGAGATTATATTAAATATAACCACATGTTCCAAGTATTCTGGCAGAACAAGGTTTTAAAATTAGCAAGATTCAACTGTCTATACATTTATCCTCACCAGATTTTTGGCAAAAGCTCTAAAGATTTTGTCCCATCCTCATTCCTACCTACACACAGAAGCTAAATGTAAATGGTGCTTTAACTCAAGTTATTTGCCATGTCTGCACTGCAATGAAAACAACAAAGAAGAATCCACTCATGATTTGGTTAATACATGACATACTCATTAGAAAAATTTGTGTTTCACCAAGGTCTTAAAATGTGTGGTCTGGAATGAAAGAGCTCTCAAAAATCCTTTGATGCCTTTGCCTTGGTTGGCCAGAAATTGACTTTGATTTCTGATCATTCACTGACTAACTGAAGACAAGACAAAGGCAGTAATCAATAGGGAATTTATTCTGGCACTCTCAGGGAATGAATATTGGCACAGCCCTCTGTTTATAATTTCCTCCTTCCCTTTCTAAGTGTGTCTCCTGAAGAAAAATACTATTTACAGACACTCCTTTACAATGCAGTATATTCTGCATCTGTGATAATTTGTGTTTTTTCCAGCTGCTGTTGTACATGATATCTAACACCACCCACTGTGCGATCTCAGCAGAAGTGAGAGTTCAAGTACAAAAGAGAGTAGAAATACAAAAAAGCACATGCACATGCACTTGCACACTTCTGATCTGCCTTTGACTAAAACAAACAAAAGAATCTAAAATAACCTGGAAGTATTCAAGGCACAATTAATGAAAGCGATACTGTGAGATATACAGATATTGTCCAGTAACACTATTTTGCATTAATAACTACAACTTACAGATATCTGCTTGTCAATTTACGTTGTTAATAGTAGTTGGAAACTTACACTTCACATTAGCTGCACGTTTCAGTACCAGACTGTCTGAAATATCCAGTAATATAGAAACATCAAATGCAGGTGAGATAGGAGGAGGCTCATTAGGGGCTCTGGGATCCATAGCAAGGGATAGCTTTTTAGAAATTGGATCTTTTGCTTCTACATCAATCCCCGTATAGGACTTTTCAAATAGCTTTGCCTGATTAATTGTCATCGGAAATCCTTCCACAATCCACCCCTTCTCTGGTGGTATTTGGCTAAAAGGAAATGAAGAACCAGAATTACACAGTGAAATGATAGCATAATAATAAAACCAAAAGAACAGCTTGCTCTAGCTATCGTTCATTCTTTATTCAGTACATTAAATTTCCTGATGAATACAGAATATGACATATAACCTGTAAAGGAATGGATTTTAAATAAAAAAAAAATTAACATCAAGTCTAATTAAAGTGAAAAAAAAATCAGAAACAAACCAATTTTTCCTGTCTTCATGAAAAAAGTTTTCAAAACCGCTCTATAGAGACTGATCAGAGGTATCATTTCAGTTTTCTCAAATAAATTTTATGCTAAAGTAATAAATAGGAGGATTTATTTTATAACTTGAAGTATACTAATTGGAGTAATACAACTTAAATCATATTCATGTTGGAACTTAAGTGTTAACTGCACTTTAGGGTAGTTGAGACAATTTTTTGTCAACAAGAGTAGATAAAACCAAGTATCTATACAATTTCATACGTAATGGCTTCCAATAGGATGTCAACCAGTAATTCATCAGGAACACTTTTTCCATTCTTCAGCCATTTCTGTGATGCAGCACCAAGTTGGGCACGTACAGATAGCTGTGGAAGAGTGCAACGTATGCTCAGAATGTCTATAAAGACATTGAAAAGATTAGTTGTAAAGGCTATGACTCCACATTTTGTATCATATAGTATTTATTTATTTATATTGGGGTGGTGGCTGTTATTTATCAATATTCAATAGGTGGGGGTTTCTATTAAGGAGATTAGTTTTAATTGCAAAAATTCCTAGTTTAATCAAAATCTCCAGTTGATATCTATGATTACTCATAAAAATGCTGAAAAAAACAAGATAGAGAAACCAAGGATATGAAGGCCAAGAAATTAAAAATTAAGTGTTCTGATTCTCAGTTTATTCTGATTTCCACTACCACTGATAATTTCAAACAGCAGCACACAAATTAATTATTTTTACAGGGATTCTTTTATATATTAGCTTTGGAAGTAATTTTCAATGAGCAGTAAGACAAAGAAATCACTGTAGAATTAAGTATTTTTAACATAAAGAAAAGAAACCTTGTCATGGGATGAATTACCTGCTTAGCAGCAGCAAGCAGAAAATACATTTTTGCTAACTCAGAAATGTCATAGAAAATACCACATCTTATGTAAATGTGAGATTTCACAAGAAAATACAGATTCTTAACAAGATGTACAACACTAACATACAGAGGAACAGATTTTCACTATAAGCTCTTTTCATATTTCAGAAAAGACACAAAATACTTGCATTGATGTTAGTATTCAGAATGATGAAAAGGTGTCACCATTTAATTCACTTAACCATTTAACTAATGTCTTTTTATAGTAGAAACTAAAATTGGACTACTAACCTTGGACAGGCCATCCGGACTGTTACCTAATACAAATTCTTCCTGAGATGGATCCTCTTCAACAGGATGATTTTCTAAAATAGGTTCTAAAATAAAGTTTGATGATGCTATTACTATAAACTCATTATTACAGATAAGGAATAAAAGTAGATTAAAAAGTCTTGTTATTGTTCTTTGAACAAATCAATACAGAAGGTACACAATCTGTTTCAGCATTTGGCTGTTCTTATGGGGAAAAATCCTTGTATTATGTCTAGGCAGAAGGGCAGCAAGATGGGCTTTTACAGGTAGCTCCACAAAAGGAAGGATGGGGAAAATGTCTGCTGGGACAAGCAAAAGACTGAGGCATCCCAAGGACTGGAGACACACAGGAAAATCTCCAGCAAGAAATATTTACCTGTGGTGGTTTCTGTTTGGAGCTCCTCTAGAAGATTCGGTGGTGAATTTGGTAAATTCTCCTGGGCCTTGTATCAAATATGACAAGAAAGGCATTAGAATGAAAATTACATCTTACAGAAAAAAACAGCCCGTAAATTCTGTCAAAACTTGGAACTAAGTTTGAAATAGGGTAAAAAAACTGAAACGTTTTTTTTCCTTACACAATTCATTCACATCTACCTGTTAGAGCCAAGACCAAAACTAGGGAATATGCTTACCTCATTTTTTTCTCCAGAACTCTCTGATTCCTGTGAAATCATGCTGTGTTCACTGTGTTCACTGTATTCACTTTTTGTCTCATTTTTAAGAAAAGCTTCAATGGCCTCCTGAACCAGAGTATCAATAGATAGTACCTGAATATTGCAAACTAATACACAAAAATATTAGATAGCTACAATTTCAGTTAAGTATACATATAGAGAAACTATTACAAGCAGTTAAATTAATTTTTTAATTTGGGCTTCCAGTGTAAGTTTTCAATCTTTCTTTGTAGCTACTTCACAGTACGTATCAACAATCACATAGCTATCTTGCTAGACTCTTCTAAAACAAGTATCTCAAAGGAAGTTTACCAAAAACATTTTCAAATTCTCAATGAAGAAATATTAACAATACAATATAATATTAATAGTACTTTCAAGTTCCAGTTTACCTAAGTTTATTTTGGAATATAACAAAGGAATGATATGCAAAACACAGACACATCTGAGGTTCAAGAGTTATTAATGCAAGGATTTGCCCAAACAATTTTCATTGTAAGAGTGGGATTTTAACACAAAAATTTAAAAACATTTTAGGCAAACAAACAAGCAACCTCTACCTTTTTCAATAAATTTTGCACAGGTAGTTTTTCCACTAAACATTTTTCCCAAAATACATCCCTTGACAGGAAATGAAGGAAATTCATGTGAAGATTTGGGTTTTGGAGGATAGAACATCTCCATCAGTCTACGAAGCACATGACCCAATATATTATTATTAAGAGGAGGTTTGTTTTCACTGTTCTCTTCGGTTGGGCTCCATTCCCCTGTCATACTCTGTATAAATGACAAATTAGCATATCTCAATATGTTTTGTCTTCCATCTTTCAAAATGTACTTATTCACAAACATAATATATAAAATAATGAAATTTGAATAGTATTAAATAATAACATAGTTTTTAGAACAGAACCTCTTAAAAACCTATAATTATGTCATAATCATTAAACATTTATTGATATTCACCAATAACTAGCTGAGAGACAAGTACTTATAAAAACATTTTCATAGATTCTGTGATGGTTTGCCTCTGGATGGACGCTATAGACAAAATATAACAAAAGGTTCATGAGTTAAGGACAGGAAGAGATCACTCACCAATTACAATCATGGACAAAATAGACTTGACTTGGGGAAACTGGTTGAATTTCCTAAGAATCAAAATCAGAGTAGGATAGCAAGATCTAAAAAAAATCCTACAAACACCATCCCCCCAGCCTCCCACCTTCCCAGGCTAAACTTTATTTCAAATTCTGTAGCTCCTCCTGTTCAGCAGAGCAGGAGAACAGTGAATGGGGGCTGTGGTCAATTCATCATGTTGGTTCTGTTGCAGCTTTCTCCTCAGAGAGTGGAACATCCTCCTGCTCCAGCAGGTGTCCTTCCTACAAAGCTGGTCCTCCACCAGTATATCAAACCTGAGTCCTTCTCATGTGCTACAGTTCACAAACGGCTCCAGCTGGGTCCCTTCCATGGGATACAGTCCTCCATGAACAGGGAGCTCCAACATGGGACCCTATATGGTCACAAGTCCTGCCAGCAAACCTGCTCCAGCATGGGCTCCTATCCACAGGCCACAGGTCCTGCCAGGAGCTTGCTCTAGCATAGACTTCCCATAGAGTCACAACCTCCTTCAGGCTTCCACCTGCTCCAGTGTGGGGTCTTCCAGGGGCTGCAGATGGATCTCTGCATCACCATGAGCTTCCATGGGTTGCAGGAGAATCTCAGTTACCACTGACCTCAGTGTCTGCAGAGTTGTTCCTTTCACTCCTCTCTTCTCTGACATCTACACAAAACCTTTTTTTCTTCTTAAACATGTTATTACAGAGGGGTCACTGCTGTCCCTGGTGGGCTCAGCCTGGGCCAGCAGGGCTCCATCCTGGAGTCAGTGCTGGCATTGACTCTGTTGGACATGGGGGAAGCTTGCAGCAGATTCTCAGAGAAGCCACCCCTGCAGCCCCCCGCTACCAGAACTTTGCTGTGCAAATTTCATACAGATTCCTACAATCACTTTTTTAATTCCATAAACATGAAAAATAATTTCACCAATACTATAGAATTAATCAGTAGTAGATTTTTGCATTAGAAATCCCCTATCCTAATATTATGCATTCTAAAATTGGCCAATATTATTGCACAGTATCACTTTTAAATCTATGAACATTTCCTGAACAAAGATTTCAAATATATGTATTTGCCTAACACACATTCAATAGAGAGAAAAAATATCAAACCAAAGCAAACAACTCAAACCAGTTCAAACATCATTAAGAGAATGAAATTTCAAGTAGAAACTTCCAGTTCATCTACCCTGAGATCAACAGAAATCTATCAGCTGTGTGATGTACTAGGTATTATTAGTAAAGATCATTTTACTGACAATCACACTGGAAGAATGAAAAAGGTAGTCAAAAGAATGGAACACAGAATTGTACTTATACGCCACCAGTTTTGCATCTTATTGCAGTAGGAAAGTCCTGATGTCCTGAAGTTTATGCTGTGAGAAGCTATAAGACATTCTAGTATGCAGAATAATACTAGTCCTGAATTAATATTTATATGTTTGAAGGCTATTAAGCAGCTGTTTGGAAAATAAAAGACTAATAATATTTCCATTTAGATTCTGGTTTGTCACTTCATTTTGGGTGCACAACAAAGTGTTGAAGGCAAAGTCAAATATTTCAGCAAGAAACATTCCAAGCAGGAAAAAAGGAAGAAAAAACTGTTTCACAATGAGACTAGTAAAGCATGGGAAAAGATTGTGCAGAGAGTCTGTGGAATTTCTATCCTTGGAATACTTGAGAGTTGACCAAATGGTGCTAAGTAACCTCACCTGACTCAGAAGATGGCCCTGCATTAAGCAAATGACCTTCACAAACCTTTAATCCAAGCAATTGGGTTATTCTATTATTAAATTAAATATTTCAGCACCATTAACAGAAGTGAGCAGTGTTCTACTCAGAGATAAGGTTTTGAATTCATGTTCTGGGCAGAATATACCTTTTTCTGAGTTTACTATCTGAATCATGTATTGCCACAGCATACATTCTACTAGTAGAATGTGATCGATGTTGACTTTGAACACATGTCTATTAGATAGAAAAACACAATTAAATTATCAGTCTAAAATAAATTTAAATTAAAATTAGAAGTTATTTATTTTTAATTGGCAAAAACATATAAAGGAAATCTTTGAGTTATGCATTATCTATTATCTCTCAGAAAACATACTTCAATTACAAACTGTAATTGAAAAGACAACCTTAAAAAAACCTAAATACTTGCACTATCTGAATAATTTTTCTTTAAACATATAGACATGGTTTAGTTGCTTTAAATTCTATTAGTCCTCTAGGAAAAATTAATTCCAAGTACAGTATGTTCCCTTATCCTTCAGTTATCGTGTCCTTAGAGCCAGAAGATTTCTAGACTGTACCTGTCATGAGGTAAAATAATTTACCCGTCAGAAACAAGTTTTCAGGCATTCAGGTGAGAGTTATGTAACTCCTGGTCAATATGTTTGAATTAAACCAGAAATTATTTGAGCAGGGCCCAATGTTATGCTTGGTTTTTGGTTATTGTATTAATTTATTAAGTGGTTAGCCACAACTTTTAACATAGTAGTTTCGAAAAAAATTCTCAAAATAAAATGTAATATGTAATAGACTGATGACACTGTATTTTATTGTATTTTATCAAATATATTTGACGATTCTAGCTGGTATGCCTAATGTAAGCCAGGTATTCTTAAGAGATGCCAAACTGCCTGTCCTGGGCTTTTTTCACAAATGTTAGGAAAATCATCATAAACATTGACGGAATGACCTGCCAACAAATTTTTATCTAGAAGCAAGACTTTGAAAGAATTAGCTGTTCACTTCAGTTTTCAGAAGATGTAAGTATGAATTGGTGGCAACAATATATGATGCTAGTTTTTGATGAAAAATGATTCAGAATGGCATAAGACTAACAACATCTGAAAATAAATTAATTATGGCATAATTTGGAACAGCCTGGCAGGAAAAAAATGGCTTTAAATGTGTCAATAAATTTTTATGATATTCAGTGATGTTACAATTAGAGAAGACTACTGAGACTTCATAATGTAAACAAAAATATTAATTAAAAACTTAATTTTTATTAATTAATTTTTAATTCTTCTCTGTTTCCTGACTGTCTTTTATGTCTTCCTTGTCTATAGCCCTTTTTCCACCTAAGAAAAGAATTACAAAATTCATACATGAGTTGGTATGCTGTGAATCAGGACCTTTTAAAGACATAAATCAGAAAAGGATATGTTAAAAAGGAAGCTACAGTAAATTGAGCTTTCAGGCATTCATCACATAAACTCATAATGAACATTTATATTCACTGCAAAAGCAAAATGTACCAAGTGGCTCAAGATGTGGATAAAATGCAAATATATATTGCAGTTATAAACCCCCAACAAGGCTGGGTATTTGCCATGATTTTGTCCCACTCTACTCACCAGGTTATTTGAAAAGTCTAAATATGTAGTGGGAATTAATGAACGTAATCATGAATATAATTTTGAAAAAACTACAATACATTTTAACAGGGAAACATCAGTCCTTAATCTTTCAATTTTGAATAACATCAACGTATTGAAAATTAGCGAAGTTAAAATACCCTGAAAAATATTTACTTGTATTTTAACAGATGATTAAGAAAAATGTCAGCTATTTTCAATGATTTTTAAAAATGTTACTATATTAAAACAAATACTTCATTCAAACCAATAAATCATTAGAGATTAGAGAAGTTTTACTCAAAATTGCTGAAATTAAGAGTTCAGGTTCTGTAACATGTCCAGTATTTCATTTTCCTGCTTTTACTGGTTACTTTCTGTTGCATTTTCCAATCTGGTAATATAAATTATACCTTTAAATTCCAATTAGCTGAAAATACACTGCACTGCAATTAACATGCTGGTCCTACAACTCAAGAAATATAATCAAGGTTATATATAAGAATGGAATTGTAACTGCTACTAACATCAAATACAGTTTTCATATAAAACATCAAGCAATGAAAAGAAAATGCTTGTCTAAATTTGACACTAGAAACCAATAGTAGAAGAAAATGCAAGATCACAACATGAAGTTTATGATTATGAAATAGCAAGTTGTATAATCTTCCATTAAGCCTTAACAGTTTGGTGTACCTTGTATTCACCATAATCTTTTTCATCTAACAGACTAATTTTATTCAGCTCTACAAGTTGTTCTGGGCTAGGTTCATCTTGCAAAGGTTGAATCGAGGCTTGTTCATATATTGGTTTCCCATTTAAAAATAGTTCCTTCCAATCCAGCACCAATTTTACTGGAACACGGCTGAGGAAAAACAGAAAAAAGGAAAAAGGGAAAAAAAAAGAGTTTTAAACCAAAAATTAGAGAATTGGATATTTGACAATAGTGTATCCAAATTTATGAGAATCCCAATCATGAAACAAGCATATGCTAAACAAGTTATAGTTTATAATTCATCCTGTAATTACTACAGCCTTTTGTAGGTGTTTTTTTGCTTTTATGACAGCTGTAGCACTTGTAGGCTTCAGTTTTCACAAATGTGTCATCACACAATATTTGTCTGGCAGAGCTGTGTAGTAACTGTTTTGCTATTGCTGCTTTTCTCTGCCCCAAAATATTCTTTCTTTTTGTGGTGTAAAGCCTCTTCTTGACAAAAATCTATAAAATATTTTTCCCCAAAGTCAAAATTAATTTAGAATTAGATGAATAAAACTTTTCCTTTAGCTAGTAATTTCACTAAACTGTGTGCCTAGTCTGACTATCACATGCTAAATAAGCCTAAATTTATAAAATTTCCATGAAATATAATTACGTGTATTTCATATTGTTATACTTTTATTATTTTAACATACAATTACACTAAAAAGCAATGAGATTTTGGTATACTTTCTAATACTATAAATCTAATCCCATAATCAAATCACTGAGAACTAATGAAAGAACCACAGCAATAAAGTCCCACTCCATGGTTTTTGAAACACTTCTACAGCACAGGTACTTGGAGATCACTGCCTTTGTAGAACCTTCTCAGAAACCCTGTGCCGTTAGGGCATGTCAGAAGAAGGAATCACAGCATGGAGGACCCAGAAAAATTTGGGCTTAGTTGCTGTGCTTTGGACACTCCAGGCAATTTACACATCTTGGTAAATTTATCCTGTTTGTATTACCCTGAGGAAGTGTTCATCTAGTGAAGAAAACTAGATGAGATGAGCACCATTCAGTTTTAAAATTTTAACTAAGGCATTTGTTAATGAGAAGGGAAACCAGCAGTTCCACAAACTGTGGCACTAGTAGATTTTGGTCTCCTAAGAATTCAAGTTAGTTGAGTTTTCAAGAAATTATGCTAAGGCTGTAGCATTAGTTCACCCTGTATTACATACCAGTGAATACTAACACAAAAATAATGTCACCATTCACATACAAACTAATTGCAGCTGCCATGTAAAATATCTGAGAAACTACATAATTTGCTATAATGCTTAAACCAGCTACCTAACAGCTGTTATTTTTGCCTAGCAGCTATGTACTCACTTGTTTGTCAGCTGACGATATTCTCCTACTTTTGTTGACAAATCAATGATTTGGTCTATTATTTCCCAACATATAGAATAATGCTTTTTATAGCATGCTTGAGCTCTTTCAGCAATAATTTTCTTATGGTGTTCTCTTTCTCTGGTTATTTGTTCTTCATTATCAATAGCTTCTTGTTTTGCCAGAGCCTAGAATTGTTTTTAAATAGTAAATTTGAGACTGAAATGAAAATAAAAGTGCAGAGGTACACAATCCTGAAAACGAACTTGTTAATTTAAGAAACAAAAGCAGCTCAATTCTCACCAGAGTTGCATAGCCAGCAGGTGGGCAAACACATAAACAAATCTAAACATTTTTATTCATTCTATAAATTCCCTTTTGTTTGCTTTCTAGAATAGAATAAAATAAAGGAGAAACCCATTACTTCTTTTATGAGAAAGAGATTAAGACACATTCAGTCCCTGAGGGCAATGAAATTGCAGCTTTTCAGGTAACAACCTGTTTTGAACATGTAATTTATCTTGCTAGATTCTGATCTTCAAATAATTTCATATTATTGATGTTGTTCAATCTTTGAAAATTTCTGGTCATAGTAGAAAATTATCGGTAGTTCCTGTGGTGGTGTGCTCCATCACCACCGCCTATGGTGGTGCCTGAAAGCATACTTAAAGAGGTGATGTAATCAATAGCTATAGCCTCTAATTACACAGGACTCCAGCTGTATTGGAGGATTTGGAGCTGCTGATTGTTTTTGACAGAAGAAAAATAAAATTTCTAATATTACATTATGGCCTACTATGAGCATAGCACTTGACAGTTTTCAACAGAATTGTAAGTCCTTTAAATCAACTTAAAGCTTCAAAGCAGAAATTAGCACTCATGAGTGAAACTACTCCAGCATTTGTCAAAAACAGACTCTAACAGATCACATCTAAATGAAATTAAGAATGTGATTCTGAAACAGGGCCTTAGGTTATTGTCCTGATGCCTCTGTGAGACTGAGCACACAGAGATGCTTTCCTACAAAGATAAAATCAGCATGGAAGAAAAGATCCAAAATCAGACTTTCAGATGCTCAGTTTTATCCCTTATTACAGGATCATGAAAGAATAGAATGGTTTGGGTTGGAAGGGACCTTTAAAGGCCAAGGCCACCTAGTTCAAACTGCCATGGGTAGGCATACCTTTCACTAGAACAGGAAGATTAGCTGCTTTCACCCTGCAATATTCCCGTAAACTTTAAACACAGTACAAAATGCGCTCAGCCCCACAGTTATAGTTACATCCTTATTGCTTATAGCTGTGACTGAATAAAAAAAAGAATATATTTATCACTAAGTCATCATGTCCCTGAAAAGTCCTGAAGTCTAACAGGTGACAACACAAATTCCTTTTTGTAACATGAAGGTATTCTAGCACTCCTGCAGCAATTCAGAGATTGATCTTTTACCGCTTCTCTGTCAAGAGCTTCCCGGAACTCCTTCTGTCGTCTTTCTTCATATTGCTTTTCCCTCAAAATTCTGTTTTGCCTTAACACCTCTTTTTCATGCCGAACATGCATGAGTTGAGCAGCAATCCTCCGCTCCTGCTGAGATTGTTTCATTAGTCTGTAAATGAGCTGCTCCTCCCGGTAAACCTTCTAAAAGATAAAAAAAATAATAGTACTAAGCAGTTGATAAACTATTTCCTAGAAAACTCATCAATGTCTAATATGAGAAATAGGAATGCCGTCATATGACAGCATTCACCTACTTATATGGGACATAAATTCAGAATAATGTTCATATCTATTTATTAGTACAATTTTCACAAACTATGTAAGAATTCAAAATATATCTTAAATGAGATGCCCAGTAAAAATATGTCTGGTCAGACTAACTCCATTTTAATGTGGTTATTTCCCGTGTGCAAAGAAACTGCAGCATATTTAAAATAACTTCTTATCTGAAGACATACCCTTTCCTCAAATCATTAATTTAACTCTGTTATTCACCAGTGCTCATTTTCAGTCGTAATCTACAGCATCCTTGAGCAATCTATTTTCTACATATTAGAAATTTTTTTCTTCTTCTGGGGGAATTGGGTAATTATCTTCTCCATTCTTCTCTATTCAGCAGACTGGGGAAGAATTCAGAACAGAGCAAAATACAAGACTTCTGGGTAATAGTTCTAGTGTCCTCACTGGGACATGAATATAATACCCTATGCAGTAACATGGTCTGTATGCACAGACACCTTGAAGGCTGTGAATCGTTATTTGAAATATAATAGTATCTTCACACTGCTACACTTCTCCAGACTGTTCTTGGTATCTAAATTAATGCTTAATTTAACCTAAAGTTTTGTATCACTATCACAGTCTAAAACTCCTTTTGAGTCCTGAACAAATACATCAGCTTGTCTTATAAGCATCATTGCCAAAGACCAATGCTACAGCAGAAATATAGAGGAAATTTCTGATTTGCTGAATACTTGCTTCTGATGCACTGAAACTGCTACAAAATGTATTCAAATTTAAAGACTTCAATTGAGATCTGATTTGAATATCTCAAATTCATTTTTCTAAAAACAGAAGCACAAGTAAAGTCAGTTAGTAGTAATTAAAGGAAAAAAAACAAAAACCCTAGAAAAACCCCAAAACACATCAAAATAAAGTATAATTTCTATTTTCTATCAATCTAGTTTATTTTTTCATCAGCTGTCTGTGACAGAGAGGGCAGAACACCTTTTGTAACTTTACCTATAAATTAAAAATTCTTCTTGATTGCATATGATATTATTTATGAAAAAATTCTGTGAAGAAGTTTAGATCTGACCTACACAATGCAGCCAGGACACCTGCGATTAAATTCTAATGCAAAGCATGACTGTTGCAATTGCAATAATAAGAGTGAGAACTGTGAAAATAATTTAGATATATTTAATGTTGATGTTGGGAAGAAGACAAACAAACAAACAAATAAACAAACATCTCTTTCCATATTTTTTAAGTACCTTTCCTTTCACAATTACTGGGAATAAAGTACATTCCAATTAAATTCTGGTGACTTGAAAATATTAAGCTAATATAAAAACATCTTGACATTTTCCTTATTTTAGCCAAAATGTGGCTTCTTTTTGCCTTCTGCTTTCCTAGTACAGTCTCATGACACTGCATGGCAGTCTTAGCGACAATGCGCTCTTCTCAGGCCTTAATTGTAGAGTCCTTCACCTGAGTACTATATTATCTCTCTACAAAGCTTTTCACTAAACAAGGATCTCATTTCGAATGTGTTTGTTTTCTTCTTTATCTGTAGTGTACTATTTGTAAGTTGTCTGTCTATGGAGGGAATTATCATCATACATACAACTGAAATGGAAAACAATGCAGTCATAACAACTTTGTTCTACGTGTCATTTGATATAGCTCAGGTGATAAAATTTTCCAAAAGTACTGCCTACTGAAGAGTTAATCTGTTCATTTTCTCTTACCTTCATGAACTGAAGGCAGTAACAGGAGCTTTGTTGCCCTTTGCTGCCTCAATTCTATCCACTGTTTCACGGTACTTAGTATTTCAATTAAGATTTCAAAGAAGAGCAGAGGTTACACAATTTACTTCCTATTGCAAGTAAATATCCTTAATTTTTTCATTAGTTGCTGCTTACCCTCAACCACAAATTATTACAGCAGTAATAAACCTTCACCAGTGGAAAACTGATGTTAACATTCTTATTTGCAGAAAATTGAAGGAGCCACCCTAACAGAGTGGTCATTTGTCACTCTCAAATCGTCAACTGAATGGTGCAAACAGTTGGTCCAGTGAGAAATTAAAACACCTTCTCTAGGCGAATTTCCTCGTCATAAAGGAAATTGGAAGATGCACCTTTAGAACATTTAACAGCAGCCAAAACAGATCTTCTCTTTTTAAATGGGCAGAGGACTTCGATATTCTAAATGATCAAGTACTTTGGCATTCTAGCTAGGCCTAAAAAGAGCCAGCAGGAAATTCTTGAGGAACAGGAAAAACAGAAAAGGTAATTAACTCAAAACTACACAACAGATAAATAAGGATTCAGAACACTGAACTCCAAACTAACAGTTTCAAAAAGGATCCTCATTGCATGGGGGAGTACAGCATTAGTAGCTATCTTCCATACAAAAAAAAATGCACAAAGCACTCAAGCCAAAGGCTGGCAAGTTTTGAAACTTCTGAACATACAAGAACAAAAAAAATGTAGAAAAAATTTTCGACCTAACATTTTGCATCAACATCTTCACAGAGAACCGTGAAGTGCTTGAAGGTATCTTACATACCACAAATGGGACAACTTAGTAATACTTTGAAAAATTACCATTAAGAAAGCATAATAGACACTTTTTTCAGTTTACCTACTTAAGACAACAGTGGCATCCAGTGGCCAAACATTAGCGCATTTATGTTTCATGTTGTTCATACATAGTTACTATACCATGTTCTTTTATTTTTCTATTTCCTAGTTTGATTTATATAGAAGTGAGACAATTTTGTGGTCATAAATTTTATGACCAAAACTTAGAGCTTAGCATACATAAATCTATTTGACTGACAAGTAATAAGTTAGTAATAATTTGTTTCTCCTCCCATTTTCATGTTCTTAATTTACTGCTGATACTAAATTATGTCTGATAACTTTTTAACTCAGAGACATAAAATCTAAACAGAGCATTAAAAATAACCAGTACAAATCACCAATAATTTGTTAAAATAGTAGATAAAGGTTCAGCTGGGATGAAGCCATACAACTGTCAAATACTTCCAACACCTGCCTATGAAGATCTGACTGGCATCATGCTGTGCTCCACCTAGAGTACTGTCATGTAATTGTAAAGTATTTTCTCTCCCAGGCTCCAGCTTGTGATGTGCCAAAAAAAAAATTGAACAAGATTCTTTTAATAAACTTTTATAAATATGGATATGAAACAATTTACAGAACTCTGAAAGGATGAAATCTTGAACATCCCATGTTCAAGATTTATGCAGTGGAGGTAAAACTCAGACCTGAATGCATATAAACAGCTACAATTTCAGTCAACAAACCCTTTCTGTTTCAATATTTAACAGAGGGAAAAAAGCAATCTTGAACTATTTTCTATATTCATTTTTTAAAAGAAAATACCTCAGTTTGCTTCCCACTTCTCTTAAGTCAAGTAACATATCTAATGTCTGAAATTCCATGAAGTTCCAACAAAGCTGTTTTTTCTCTGTTAATTTAGAACCAAATTACCACTAAATGATTCTCTGATATGGTCAGATTACTGTTTCAGTCAAATGCTAATTTGTCTTTCCTTTTAGTCCCTGCAGTCTGCAATTTCAATTGTTCATATAGCAAAGCTGATTTTTCTTCCTGGGAAGCGAGGAACACTATTGCTAGCTGTCATTTGATTTGAAGCCTCTCTGGAGGCAGTCTGAGCTGCTGTATCCACCAAGCACTCTGGAGACTGGTAGCCATTGCTTTTGGAATTAATGGTCCACACTGTTGGGGCTTTAAGAGCTGAGAGCACTTAAAGAGTAAGTTTTGGGACTGCAGTCATTTCAGGTAAGTGGGTCATGAAACTTCTTCATGGCCTATGCATATCAACAAGAACATGTTAAAAATCTCTTTGAACAAGGACTCAGAGAGAGAATATATGGAGAGATGGACTCTTGGTCTAAGCAACTACAGGTGTTTTTCAAGTATATAGGTCTGAGATAGAAATTGAGAAGCATCTAACTTATAGATGTTTGCCCAAACAAATTAAACTTTTTCTTAACATTTTCAAAAAATCTCCAGACATTAGGTGCCAAGACTTAAAAATATATATGTGCAATAGCTCATATTTTCAGAGACACTATACATCTGAAATGCTATTATTATGAAATATTATTATTATTATTATTATTATTACTACTATTAGTATTATTTGTATTAGCAGTAGAGACAGGCTCAGCTATGTATGTTCAACACATAGGATCTAAGTATTTCACAGAGAAATACTAAAAAAAACATAACCAGAAATCAAAAAAACCCATTAAGTTACAAGGCTGTGTTTTATTAGAATCATTATAAAAGACACAATTTGTGACATTAGTAATCTAAAAGCTGCTTTTTAAAGGAGGAATATATGAAGAAGAATCTTAAAAGCCTTTGTGCTTTATGGGACAGGATTCAAATGTAATAATTTGCAACATTCATTTTTAGACACAACACAGACATTCTCCAGAGACATATCTTCTATTTCGTAACACATCAAACACCAAATCCCTGACCTGTAAATAAAATTTTGATTCTTTGCATCACCCAGCACAATCATTTCAGAATTCATCAGTCCAGATCAAAGCCTTTCTATGACATATTTGTAAATACAGGCTTTCAAACAAGGAATGCCATGTTTTGTTGTTTTCAAATAAGAATCTTCTTGAGAACCAGTACACATTTTGATACCATAGGATGTTTTGGGGAGGGAGGCAGGGAATAGAAGGCAGGACTGTGATGGATTTTTAATAATCTTGTTCTGCTGCCTTAATTTTAACCTTTTAAGTTTTTAAGTATGGTGTATGACATAAGGGTGGTGATGAAGAACAGCCACCCTTCCACATTTTTCAAGGGTTGACATAAAAGAGATATTCAGACACAAGTGTGTATAAGTCTCTTTATCCCCTTCAAATTTTATTCAGCCTTCCAGAAGTATTCCTTTCATATTTGAAAGCACATTTTAGATTACTAATTAAATGCATATGGACTATGTACTACAGCATACAATTTCCTACCTCTTGAGCCTCGTGTGCTGCTAACTGATCCACTAGCAGTCTTCGTCGTCTCTTTGCTCGTTGCTCCCTAGTGAATGTATCTTCCTCTACACGTTTTTGAATTTTCCTTATATATTCATCATCTGAATAAATATTTAACAGCTCAGTTTTTGTCTCTGGTATAGCTTCTAGACTTGTTTCTTGAAACTTCTGTGCTTGCAATAATTCTTGCATATCACTGATTGAAAAAAGTATAGGAATTACCATTCTTAAGGGTCTTTTCATACAGATGCCTGTATAGTTATGTGCAATTTTAACAAATGTAGAACATAACTGTGTGGGTTCTGTGACTACTACTTGATGCTCTTGTGCCCCACAATATCTACTAGACCCAGAGGAAGGTTCCAGCACTGACTTGAGCCAACTGATCATTAGTTTTGTTGTCAATACAAAGCCAAATGACAGAGAAACAGGAAATTATGATGGCCCACAGAATATCAAAGAAAGATGGGTTACTCTTCAATACACTCTGAGTAGCTTTGCAGCTAATAATCACAGGTTTACACACAAAAATATCCACAGTAGTATGCATGAGTGTCACATCTGAGTAGGGTATGCATAACACTAAGGGTGACAGAATGAAATTTACTTGCAATTATTCACAAATAAACCAACATACAGGTAAGTTGCAGGATAAAAGTTACTTCTTTTCCCTTTGAAATATATTACTGTGTATGCACATTCACAATCATTCCTATCTTGCTGCAAGGCTAACTGACCTTAGAGCCACAATGACTAAAATGAACAAAGAAAAGATACATTTTGAGCCTATTCTTGCTGCACATAAGGCAAAAAGTAGTGAAGGAAGCTTGAGCAGTCCCTTCTACAATTAAAGGTAACTTAAAGACACTGCAACTGTGTTGGACCTGAAATCAGCATTAGTGTGACATGCAAAGAATAATCACAATTTCAACTAAATGAGACATTATTCTTTCTTCAAATAGCTGTCTACATAGCAGACATCTGAGGTAGGATCCAGACTATGCTTAACAATTTAGTATCCAAATGTTACCTGTCAGTCACATTGCTGTGCACTGCAGAGGCATTTCCTGTCAAAGACTTCTCAAACTTTTCTATCTCCTTGTATACATTCTGAAGAAGAAACACAGAATTTTATGTTTCCTTTCTCTTCACAAAGCAACATAGAAGGTTCAACAGAGCAAGTACTAGTCATGTCATGTTAGTACAACAGAAATGCTTACACTTCCTTGCCCTTTTCTCCTTTCCTAGCTGCATGTACTTCCACCAGCTAGAAAATCCTAGAATTTTGCAGCTGTTCATTCTACAGGATAATTCGGATTTTGCTCTAGCAGAGTGTATAATTCTCACCATATGGGGACTTGAAACAAGATACTCTGAAATATGATCTGCTTTAGATTTAGTAGCTTGAATGTATCCCTGATAGTTATTCAAGTAACTGTCTTACTACAGGTTATTAAATTCTAGATTAAAATACATCTTTTACTGTTGTCCAGTTTTAAAAAGTGGTAAGAGTTGCACCCAAATGACAACACAGTACGTGAACTTGAATTGCAATCAAAGAATTTTTTGTGCTAGATAATGCAGATTTTTTTAAAAATTGCTGCATCTCTTGATTCCATTTAAGGTAACTGTCAATTTCAGCTGTTATCAGAATTTAATAAGCAGACAGTTTCAGAGCGTGTTCAAACATTATGCTGCAAAATTTTAACTGGTTGAATTGATATTATTTTGGCAGTCAGCAATTTTAGGACTGTGAAAGTACAGTATTTGTAACCATAAATGTTTCCAGAAATCATGGGGTTTGAGTTAATGTAATTAGCATTAAAACAATATAGATGATAATTACCTCTGCCTCCCTTTTCTTCTTTAAGAGTCTTTTGGCTTCAAAAGATTTTATGGTGGGTCTTGATGGTTGTTTTTGAATCTGTATAACAGCTGTTTGAATCCCGGCCATTATTTCATTTTGTCTCCTTCCTATGTAATGCTGATAAGAAACAAATACAATTAAGCTGAAAATTGTCTTCCAGGAAGAAACTAGAAGAGATTATCAGGCTCCAGACTTGAGCAGATGAGCAGTGCTTTATAAGCCTTTAAGGGCTTTCATTGAATTCTAGTTCTAGTATGGTACCTGTTTCAGTCTGAATACAGCACAGAAAATGAGAATACCAGTTTCCTGGTACAGAAACTGAGAACACCATTAGGTAACACATTAGGTAACACTAGCACGGAGGATCAAGAAGTAATATACATATAAATTACACTCATTTAAAGTGTATCTGACACACAGGCAGGTAAAGATGGAATAAAGAAGAAAAAATAGTTTTTATACAGAAAAGTCAAAAATAGTTAAAATATATAGTACATCAAAAGAGATATTCCAACATTTTCTTTTAAAATGTTATTTTGAATATTTTATTTATTGTTTGCATTTTCTTGTCTAGATACAAGAAGGGACTTTTTTTCCTTCTTGTTCATGTAGTGGCAATAGAACAGCTAAATAACCACAGCAAGTCTCTCTCCCTTCATTAGCCACATAAAATACATATCAAATTAGTCAACGACTTTGTCAGTGTGGTTCAACACCCTGATTCCTGGCCATTTCCTCTATATAAACTATAAACTCTGATTTGGGTGGGTGTGCCCACGTCTAAAGAAATGTGTTCCTCCTTTTTGACTTTATCAGAAGAGCTACACAGAAGAACAAGATGTTCTGAGGCCATGCCCACTAGAGAGGCCCTTCTCCTGTCATTTTCCTGCTTTTGTACAATGCCACATCTTTTCTTCATAAAAGAACAATGACACAAAACTCTTACAAGGACATCTCAAATGCATACAAGTTGTGAAATGTACACTTCGACTTCAAATCTGTAAATATTTTCCATGCTTGACAATATGCAAATACTCTCAATATGAAGTCATTTTTAAATAGGAACGTTTTTAAGGTCTCATAAGAGTACATTTGCTTTATTTCCACGCACATCACTTTTCTTTGTTCTTCTATAAACACGAGCGTAGCACAGAATCAGGAAGCCTTCGCACTGCCTTTAACTAACTCATTAAGCAAATAACCTTCAGAAAATACTTCAGAAGTCTATAAAAGTAAGCAGTCACGTTTTAGTGTTTTGGGCTCTTTGCTCTTCTTGGAAGTTCTGAGCTCTCAGCTGCTCTGCAACATGCACATGAGCTCTCTTATCTGTTAGAGTCTTGGATTTTGTTTCATTCGGTGTGGCACTACAGTTTTCAAATATTAAACATCCAGCAATGAAGAGTCAGAACAGCAATAAACATTAAAATATTATAATTTTGAGACCACTGCTTTAACGGACTGTGTTTTTTCTGTGTTAACATACACAGAAAAACCTATAAACATGTTCAAATTGAAAATCAGAATCAGGAAAATCTCCATTGAAAAGAACTTAGAGATTTGAACTTGAATGATACCAAACTTTATTTAGTTGACAGGAAAGGACACCTCATTGCTCCGTACAGCTTCCTCCAGAGGGGAAGTGCAGAGGGAGGTGCTATGCTCTTGTCACTGGTATCCAGAAAGAGGACATGTGGAATAGAATCACAGAATGGTTTGGGTTGAAAGGGAATTTAAAAATCACCTAGTTTCAAGCCTCCTGCTCCAGGCAGTGACTGCTTCAACTAGACCAAGTTATTTAAAGTCCCATCCAGCATGGCCTTCAACACTTCCACTAGCAACCCTTGCCAGTGCCTCACCATTCTCACAGTAAAGATCTTTTTCCTAACATCTAGTCTACTAGATACTACTACTGCTAGTACCTACTTTCTTCCAATATGAAGGCAGTCCCCTATTTTCTCCATGCCCTCATAAAAAGTCTTTACACATCTTTCTTGCAGTCTCCCTTCAGTTACATAAGGTACTGGAAGGCTGAATTTAGGTCACTCTGAAGCCTTCTCTTTTCCAGGCTGATCAATCCTGATTGTGTCAGATTTTCCTCATAGCAGAAGTGCTCTATCACTCTAATAATCTTGTGTCCCTCCTCTGGGCTCCCTCCAGCAGTCGCTGTGCCTCCTGTGCTGGCCCCAGCTCTGGGTGCAGTGCTCCAGGTGGGTCTCAGCAGAGCAGAGCAGAGGGGCAGAATCCCCTCCCTGCCCTGCTGCCCACGGGGCTCTGGATGCAGCCCAGGACACGTTTGGCTCTCTGGGCTGTGAGTGCCATGGCCGGGACATGTCCAGCCTCTCACCCACCAGCACCCCCAGCCCTTCTGGGCAGGGCTACTCTGGGTCTGTACAAGTTCAGCCTGTGCTGATAACCGGGGATTGTTTCTACTCAGATGTAGCACCAGTACTTGTCTTCGTAAATCTCATCATGTTCCCATGGACCCACTTCACGAGCCTGTCCCCCAGTTTCCATTCTGCTTTCCATCCACTCAAGAGGTTGTGGACTGAGAAGTGAAGAATGAGGCAAAAAAAGTTGAGTATCTCAGCCTTCTCTTTCTCTGTTGTTACCAGTTTTCCAGCATTGTTTAACAACCTTCCTTTTCTGTTTAACATACCTGTAAAAGCTCTCCCTGTAATTTTTTGTGTCACTTGCCAAGTTCAGTTCCAGCTTTGTCTTGGCCTTCATCGCTTCATTCCTACAACCATATTTCATCTCTCAGTTCACTGCCCCAGCTTCACCTGCCTGTGTGTTTGCTTTTCCAGAAGTTCCTTTACCCATGTTAGTCTCTTGTCCTCCTTGCCTGACTTCTTGCTCCTGGGGATTGCTAGCTCTTGCTCACTTATGGGAGAATTCCTTAGCCATCTGCCACCTCTGTTCTCCCTTGCCCCTAAGGGCAGCAGCCTCCCAGGTGATCAATCTCCCTAAAGAGCTGGAAGTCTGCTTTCCGGAAGTTCAGGGATCTACCTTTACTCCTTACATGATACCTCAGGACTAAAACACCATCAATGCATGGTCACTGCAGCCCAGGCTGCCTCCAGTTGTGATGTCCCCAGTTTCCTTGTTTGCACTGGTGACCATCAGATTCAATATCAAATCCCCTCTGGTTAGGCTATTACCTGGCTCAAGAAGTTATCCTCCATTCCAGGAGTTTCCTGGATTGCCTACAGGTCCCTGTGCTACTTTCCCAGCAGACGTTGAGGAGGTTGAAGATCTCTAGCAGGAAAAGAGCCTGTGAGCACGATGCCTCCTGTAGCTGGAGCAAGACTTTGTCAAATAAGCTTGCCTTAGTTAGGAAAACTGTAGTAAACACCAGCCACAAGGTTCCATTTTTTGCTTTGGTCTCTGATTCCTATCCACAGGTTTTCAGCCTGTTCATGTCTATCCCTCATGAGATAGATGAGTTGAGAGACAACTCTTCACATCCAATCCACCTCGATACAGAGGGCAAACTCTCAGCCTCTCACTGCCCTCCTGTCCTTTCTGAACAGTCCGGAGCCATCCATAGTCCCACCTCAGTCACAGGATTTGCACCAGGGGAGGTAAGGAAGCATTTCTTTATGAAAGTCTACAGTCTTGTAGATATTCAAAACCCTATGAACAAGGTCCTGAGGAACCTGATACAGCTAGCTTTGCTTGGAGCAGGGGGGATAAATGAAGTACGTTCCAGAGGTTCTTTCCAACCTCAAGTACTCCATGATTCAAATGCTATTCTGATCTTGTCTAAAGATAGGACCTACTCTCAGTTGCTCGATTTCTTTAAGCTATCCCTCTATAGGAGAAGGGATATGTTGACTTTTTGGTATTATCCTTGTACTTTCTGCTTGAAGGTTATTTTTCAGAAATAGTGCAATAATGGTCTGGACATACTGAATATTACTACTGAAAATAACAAGGAAGTCTTTAACAGAACCTACCACATCAACACTGACTGCCTCTTAGAAGTTTTCTTTTCCCTTTATATTTCTCTCTTTATATTTCTCAGCATATGATTATTGCAGAATGGAGTGCAGTATAAATATTTGGAGAGACATGCAACAGAACGAACCAAACCACTGCGGCACAGAGCTCAAATAGGTTTCCTGGAGGGGAAATTAGCCTCTGTTGATACCCAGACCGCATTGCAGTCTGCAATCTGTACTCATCAAAGGAGTAAAAAGGCAGCTGCTGAACAACTACTAGTTTTTGTTGGTATAATATTTTTAGTCTGCAGAAAACAGAGCAGGTAACACAAAATGAACCAAAACAAAGAAACACAGAACACAGAAGGCCAATATCCTATTGAGTTCCTGATAAGCTGTGCAAATCCACTGTATAAGACATAGCAAAGACCTGCTTCTTTTCCTAATAAGTACTGGGGTTTTGAATAAGAGATTTACAAAGCAGAGAGGGAAAGAACACAACATGCTTGAAAGGTACATACATACCTCTCGATTTCCACTTTCAGTAGACTTAAGCTTTGCATTTGCTGTAGGTCTCATTGCTTCCACAGCTAGTCCAGTGAGCTTTGCCTTTCTCTTTTTTTCTAAAGCAATATACAACTCATATAAAAGATTTGTTGCAGCCCCATGCTGTCTTGTCATGATGTCTTGGGCCATATTCTCATTAAACTGCACACCAAGTAGGTGAAGGGTGGGTTTCAGGCGTGAAAAATTGTTAATTTTTGCATCTGCGCCTCTATATGATTAAAAACAACAATTAAAAAAAACAGAACAGAAACTTATTTTCAATTCCAACTTGCTGTTTTAAGCATGGTCATGACACTTATACCAAGATAGGAGAAAAAACCACCCACAGAGGACCTCCTTAAATAATGTGATACACACTTTGGCTTAAGTTTTTTACTGCTGTACAGGTAACTGCATTGATTACTATGCATAACTTTTTTAAAAGACAAAGACCACATTGGATTATATTAATTCTGATACATGTGCACACAAAGTGCAGATGCATAATAGCAAAATTATATGCAAAATAGCAAAAGCTAATTTGCAATTGCAGTTAATGGTATACCATGCACCAAACACACAAGGAGTTTCAATGAAGTTTCTGTATTAGCTGTATCAATCACCCAAACTCTCACCTCTTAAAGCATGAAAAACAGGGAAAAAATATTCTGTATTATCTATCAACCCTTATAACACTTCAACATATTTTTTCTCCAAGAAAAAAATAAATGGAAACACAGGTGGAAGCAGTGTTGAAAACAAATGTTCAAAATGAGCAATTTACATTTGAAACTAAAATAGTGACTTGCAGGCTAATATTTCTCTTGATATGTAGGTTCTCATGAAGAAGCACTCAAGATCAACAGATATACAGGGCAAAACTAAATAGCAATAAATTATCAGTTTATAACAATCAAATTTCATCAGACATATCCATAACTTCAGTCTGAGTGCAAAGTTTTCTATACTGCTTGAGTTCAAAATAGTTCCTTCACAAAAGGAACAAGCTCTTGAAGTCAGCCAAGATCCAGCATAATTCTACAGAAATGCCTAATTTTAACTGAAGACCTTCTGGTAACATAGTACTCACCTTATTTCTAGATTAAACGGTCCAGGAGCTCATTATTCTCACAGTAACAGTCCATGCTTTATTTCCTAAACACATACACTGAACTGAAGCCTACAAGTATTGAGCATTTTTCTGCCATTGACTTAAGATGAGCCCTCTTGCCAGAAATCATCAGACACATAATGAGAATCTCTTAACTTTTTATTCTGTGAGGCTGACTGGCTTGTACATCTCTACTTCTCCCTCCTTGCACTTTTTGAAGAGGAGGAGCAATTGAAGTCTCCTGGTCCTAGGGACTACCCACATCACCACAAACTTTCAAAGACCATTGAGAGTGGTCCAGCAATGACATCAGCCAGGTCACACAGCCTGGGTGAGTATGTGCCATCAGGTCCCGTGGACTCGCACATTTACAATTTATTTAACTGTTCCTTAAACTGTTCCTTCTCCATGGGTAAATCATTCTTTCTGCAGACTTGCCAGTATGTCTCAGGGCCTTGGGATACCTTAGTCTTTTACATGCCCAGCAGGCCCACATTTTCCTCAGCCTTCCCTTTGCTGTAAGATTGATACCTGTAAAAGCCCTTCTTGTTGCCCTTCTGCCTAGACATAAGACAAGACCTTATTTCCATAAGGGCAATCACGTATAAAATACATACAAATTTCATATTGAAATAAATTTCCTGGAGAGGAGCAATAATAGTAGCCTCCATCCTTGAAGGTCTTCCAGATCACACAGGATAAGCAAATGATGCAGACCTTCCTGTTAGGTTTCAGGCACTTGGGATTTCTGAGTGCGAGTTTTATTTAGTAGACTAAGAATGAGAAGGCATTAAGCATCTCAGCCTCAGCATGGCAGATACTCATTTGAGAATCTGAGAGTGAGGCTGATGAATGGAGTCATACTTTTTGATGCAGGAAAACAACTAAGAATGCCCACTACAGTGGCAGGTCCTGGATCTTCCCTGCTCTCACAGAGATGGCAGGTCCTCTTCATCCCCACCTTCCCAGCCTGTCCATCTTAAAAAGCCTATATCAAGCCATGGCAGTGCACCAGTCCTGGGAGCTATCCCACTGCTGCTCTGTGATTGAAATGATTACCCAACAACTGCTCATGGGACTCTAATTTCTTCTGTTTGATCACCATGCTGCATGCATTACTACATAGGCACTTCAGAGAAGCAGACGGTTGTGCAATTTTAAAAAACTTGAGTAATTTGGAAAGGGTGTGAATTATTCTCCCATAATTCTGTCTTCCTAGCACTGCCTTAACTGCATGCATACATTTGGGGTGGGCAGTCTTCTGGACTGTTTTGCTGCTCTTATTCACATCACCTTCCTCATGCTTGCCAGTGTAGGCCATCACTTCCTCTCTTGTTTGAGACTAAACCTCTCCATCAATACTCATTCTAGTTTAAAGCTATCCTCACCAGGTTTGCCAGGCTGTTGGCAATGATTTCCTTGTCCAACTTGGTCAGGTGGGTCCCACCTCTTCCTAGCAGTCTTCCCTCTCAAAAGCAGATCCTATTATAAGGAAAAGCAAATCCCTGTGGTGGACAGCAGCTGCACAACCACTTGTTGACCTGTAGAATCTATCCACTCCTCATCAAGCCCATCCACCAGCAGAAGCAAGGAAAATAAATATTTGGGCCCTCATGCTTTTGGCTCCAGGTCTCTGGCAGTATCCTTGGTGTCCACAGAGAAGAGTAACAGAGATATTAATGCAAGGGCTGGACTCTCTGCAGCTCTGGACTGAACCTCTAGCATGCAGAAAACCTCCCTGGCTAGCGTGTGAGGTCAGCCAATGACACTTCCATCTCCTGCAGGAGGTTGTTTTCCACTCCTATCCTCACCTGTTCCCCCTGGTGCTCCAGGGTGATTTACACTTCACCTGCCAAGACGTTTTGTTACACAGTGCCACCAGCACTTATTTGCTACCACTGCAATGTACCTGTTCTGCAGCTGTGGTTCAGCGGGAAGAACAGACACCAAGCTTTTCCTCACAGAAGTCACCAGCTGCCAGTCACTTCCTTTTCCTAACACAACAATTCTGCCTGCCTCTCCCTCAGCACAGCTGTGGGTCCAGGTTCCTGTATCTGCAGTGTCTCAGAGAAGAGCCAGTGTACTGACCTCATTCTGCAGCAGCCTGGCTTGATATCACAGCCCCTCCATAAGCATACACCTCTGTAGGCAAAGCCAGCCCCCTCCCCCCTAGGAAGGCACTCCCATCAGTATGAGACAGAGAAAATTGACTCACTGGAGAGAAATCAGTTGAAGTTGAAGCCTCTGACACTCTGAGTAGTTTTTTCAGTGGGTACTGGGTATCATGCCCTGTCATGCATCCCCATTTGCTAAGCACACATAAACTGTCTTAGCAGAGCTTCCAATCACTTCTTGCACCTGATGAAGTGCATCTTCACTAAACACGCCTCTCTAATCATCTGGGGACAAGAGCTCAAGCACCCTTTTACTGGGAAGAATTGAGAAAACTTGTCAGAAGGTGCTAGAGACTGCTAGAAGAAATTGCTCCCGAAGCTATTTTTCCCAGCAACAGCAGGCACTCTAAGAATTACCTGGGGCTTTCCAATGATCCCAGAAATTCCTAAGAGATCTAGAAGTCCTAGAAACGGAGTTCAAAAATTGCTGTGTGAAGCTGCTTTTCGCTGGCTGCCATTATTAGCTGTGCTCAACCTGCTCTCCTACCATCTGACAGGAGTTGAGATAGGAAAGGCTATGAATACATTATAAGTTTAAAGAACATAAAAGCAGAGGTTCAGAAGAAACAAGAGGGTTTTCTACAGCATGGAACTCTCTATATACATTTGCACCATGGTCTGACAAACACAGCGTAAGCCAATTTCATGAACTGCATCATCATGTGTAAAATGTGTAAAAGCTCACAGATGTGCACAAGATTTTTCAACTTCTGATTTTACATTCTTCTTGATTATAGATATTACACCAGATCACTTGTAAACTTATAAATTCTTTTATGATCTTCTGACAGAGCTCCACTAAAAGCCTCATAATGTTTCTCCAATATTTTCATTTTAGTGAAGATGTTATGGTCAACACCACAACACATCCCTGTATTCCTTACTCTACCCAGATCATGGGCAGAGTTCCAGTATTCCCAATCTTAAGAGACATCCTTGAAAGGATTTTTGAACCTTTGGTCTAACCTGGTATTTTTGTAGTTAGAATTAAAATGCAGAATTTTCTTGAAGAAGTATGATCAATCTCTCTGGAAATAAAAATCAATTAGTGCATCAAACATATTTAGTTTTTGAACTACTGAAAAATATTTTAAATCTCAATAAATTCACCACTGTCTCAGAAAATCCTAGCTAAAAATTGTTTTTCTTAGAAAATCCTAGAGAAAACACATATTTTGTCTATTTTATGTAAGAGACTTGTTACTTTATATAGGAGACTAAATGTTATCTATATGTACTAACCTGTTCTGTGAAAACTGTTTAAAGTCATCCTGAAGACCATATTTGTGTAGAAGTTCTCCTAGTAGATAGCCAGTAGAAAATTCTTCTGGAAATGATCCTGGAACTAAGTTTGGGTGTTTTGTGATTGTTGAGGGGTTTTAAATAAAATAATTAAAAGAATGCAAATGTTAATTTCAATAAAACTTGTTATTGTGTTTATAACAAAACTAAATCCAAAGTTTAGTAAATAATTCAAAGAAACTAGGAGATTGATCTAACAGCCACAGTTTTCAAATCACAAAGAAAAAAACTTTCTGTGTAGTCATTTTGCTTAACATACTAAGTTCTAATTTTCAGTGTTAAAATGCAAACATCGTCATTAATTGTCACTGAGATTGTGAAAATATGTATAAACTATAATTGCTAAATATTCCATACAAAATGCAAACAAAAATAAAAAACTAGCTCTAATGTGCTCCTCTCTATAAAATCACAGAATCACAGAATATGCTGAGTTGAAAAGGACCTATTAGAATGGAATCCAACTCTTGGCCCTGCACAGCACACCTCCAAGAGTCACACCATGTGCCTGAGAGCATTTTCCAAACGCTTTTTTAGCTCTGTCAGGCTGGTGCTGTGACCACTGCCTGGGGGAGCCTGTGCCAGTGCCCAACTACCCTCTGTGGAAGAACTTTTTCCTAATACGCAACTTAAACCTACCCTGACACAACTTCAGGCCGTTCCCTTGAGATCAGTGCCTGCCCCGTTGCTTCCCCTTATGAGGGAGCTCTAACTGCCATGAGGTGTCTCGTCAGTCTCCCCCAGACTGAAGAGACCAAATGACCTCAGCCACTCCTCACACAGCCTCTCCTCTAGACCCTTCCCTCCTCCTGGCCATCATTTGGATATTCTTTAATGGTTTAATATCTTTCTTATACTGTGGCACCCAGAGCTGCCCCCAGCACTCGAGGTGAGGCCGCCCCAGAGCAGTGCAGAGCAGTGCAGAGCAGAGCAGAGCAGGACAATCCCCTGCCTTTCCCAGCTGTCCAGGCTGTCCCTGATGCCCCAGGACAGGGTTGGCCCTCCTGGCTGCCAGGGCACTGCTGGCTCGTGTTCAACTCGCCATCCACCTGGAGCCCCAGGGCCTTTTCTGTGGCACTGCTTCTCAGTGTCTCCTTCCCCTGTCTATACACACATCCAGGGTTGCTCCATCCCAGATGCAGAATTTGGCACCTTGTTAAACTTCATACAGTTGGTTATTGCCCATCTCTCCAATTTTCCTGAGGGTTTTGCTCCCTCCTTGCAGAATGAATGCTTTGCCAATGCCAGCACACCTGCCATGCAAAACAAAGCACTACTTTCCAAGCAGATTAAGTTATTCTCTAGAGTTCTTATTAGCAATTTATGTTTGAGCGCCTTCCATATCCTGAGAGCACTTGCCCCTTGAGGAGAATCAGCTTGAAAATTTTCAGGCATTGAAACATATTGTCCAGGAAGGTGAAGGAGCCACCATCCATTGTGTTGTTCAAATATTTTTGGATCTGGTTGTGGGTGATGTGGTTTAGTGGTTCAGGGGTTACAGGGGCACTGCTGGGTGCGCGGTTGGACTGGACGGTCCAGAAGCCCTCCTCCAACTCTGAAGAATCTATGACTGTGCAGTCCCTGCCTTGCACACGAAGTTTAAAAGTGTACTTGCGAAGGCACGTGGTCGGGGGAAGGGAGCGGGCCCGTCAGGGGAGCAGCCGCGGAGTGACCCCTGGCACGACGGCCCGACCCGACCCTGACCCCGCTGACCCCACTGCCCCCGCGGACAGGCCCTGCCCGTCCCCGCCCAGAGGGCCCCACTCACCGATGCGCCGGGAGAGCTTCACGTCCCGGTTGAGCCACTCGCACAGGATCTGGGACATGGCCCGAGGCGCCCGCGGCCGCCGCCGCCCGGCTCCGCGTCCCGTTGCCGCGGCGACCGCGGGCGGTGCCTGCGCGGCGGGGGCGGGGCGTGCAGCGGCGCGGGCGCGCAGGCGCGGCGGGCGGACGGGCACGCGGTGTCCCCGGGCGCGGAGCAAGGTGAGCGCGCAGCGGGGCGGGGCGGGGCGGCCCCGGGGGAGGCGCTGGGCGGGCGGGGGCTGAGGCGGGGTCGGCGCGGCGGGGCCGGGCCCGGCCGAGCCCGCGACAAGGGGGATGCGCCGGGGTGTCTCTGGTCGGGGTGAGATATGCCCGCTGCCTCGGAGCCCTGCGGGGCTGCCGGCGGGGAGCTGCCGCCCCGGGAGCGCTGCCTGCCCCGGCTGCGCCTTCCACGTGTGTTTGTTTAAACAGCCGCTTCCCCGTTCCGCCTCTACCCCGGCGCGGTCCGTGTTTGCTCGTGAACTGGTGAGAGTGGTGCAGGGCAGAGACCGAAAGGCTGGGAACCAGGGGGAATTTCTTCGCAAAAGGGGTGATTAGACACTGGAATGGGCTGCCCATGGAGGTGGAGGAGTCACCGTCCCTGGAGGTGTTCAGGGAAATAGTACATGTGGCGCTCAGTGCTGTGGTCTGGTTGACCACGGTGGTGCTGCCCCGCAGGTTGGACTCGACCACCTCAAAGATCTTTTCTAACCTGCTTGTTTCTTGTGATTCTGCAAAGCGCAGCCTGTCGGGAGAAAGGGAATTAATCCAGGGTGATTTTCCCACATCCGTTCTCACAAGAGCACACATTATTACTGTGTTGGCGCCGTGTGGAAGGGGGGAGGGTGCCGAGCGGAGCTGCGGCCCGCGGGCGCGCTGCACAGGCGGGGCGGCGGTTCCAGCCGCGTCCGCAGCCGCAGCTGCTCGGGCGGGAGCCCAGCCCGTGCCGGGCGAGCCCCGCAGGGACAGCCTTTGCTCGGCTTTTGTTTGCATTGAGTCAGCTTTGTTTTAGAATCGCGCCGAAACAGTCGTGCGTGGTTCCAGTGCTCCTATTTGAAGCGCGTGAAATAAAGCGCTAGAGCGTAGGCAAGAAAGCTACATCTGGAAAATGCACTGAACGCAGTGGGTATTTAAGTTGGCTTTTTTTTTTTTTTTTTTTTTTTTTTTTCTGGGGAAGAATGTTTTAGTTACTCAAGTTTTCAAGTACGTTTCAGCACAACACGGAATTGCGAAGGATTATTTGAGCTACAAAGGGCAGGAACGAGATGCCAGGACAACAAGCTAATGATAATTTTCAAAAGTGACAGTTAACTTGGAATGTTAAAAGTTCTCATCCTTGAGAACAAACAGAATTCCTCAGATTAAATCTGTGTGCTTTAACTGAGGGTGTGCTTTAAATCAAATTAAATCCTTGAGAATAAGAGTATTAATGTATAGCTGAACAGAGATTTATAAATCTTGTGAAGATCAGTGACATGAATGAGTGATGTAATTGGAAACTTCAAGAGAGAGGAAGTACTTTCAGGACAGATGTTTAAATATTTATATTCTTTTAATTATTCGAAGTTTTGCATACATCTAAATTTATAAAAATACACTATAGGGAAAGAAAAAAGTTCAATTTTTTGGTATTTTTATGTTTGTATTTTTAGTGGGTGAATCTGTCATAAAAATATTTTTCTGGTTTGTCAGGGAGGAAAGAACAGACATATTTTAGCTTCATCATGGAATTTTTCCCATGGCTCCAGAAATCAATGCATGTGTAATTGCATTGATATGCTGTTAGTTGTTGCTGCAACTAGTCATTAACAGAAGCTATGTTAATTTAAAACATGCAAACCAGAATTGATTTATAGTAAGTATAGAACTTCTTTCCGTGTCACCTCTGACTTTGAACAGCTGGTACTTCCTGTGTCTTTAGATTTAATTATTTTAATGGAATGTATTCCTTCAAGTGCATGATCATATTCAGTTAATTTTTAAACACCTGATTTTGTTTAAAGTTACCTTGAGTTTTTCTGCTTACTCAGGTGAGATAGAAATATAAGAAATATGTAGAATTTCACATTTAAATTACGTAGTGGCTTGCTGTTTCATTTAAATCTTTTTTAACAAATTAGTGTAGCTTTCTTTATTCTAAGAAGTAATGGGATAATGTATTAATCAAATTTTACTTTGTTCTTTCCCTGAATTTAAGAACTTGGAAAGATGTCCATGTTCTGCACTCTGAAAGCTGAGTCCAGAGACCATTTAGAGGAAAATATTTGCAGAAAACAAATAAAGTAAGTGTTTCCCTCATTCTAACTTTGCTGAAAACAGCAGTGTTTTTAACTAATAACCTTGTTTACTTCCAGTGCACTCAGTTTTTTACATATCTGCTAGGAATGCTGCTGGGCATTCCGAACTGATCTTTCACAGGACTCTGTACTTCGAATGATGTAGATTTTAGTCAGTAATATGGGGTTGTGGAATGCGTATGAATTTTTCACCTAAGACTCTGTCTTTATTTTAAACGTCATGCAACTTATTGTGGACTTGCTTTGAAAGAGGAGAGGATTGTTTACAGGCTGAATTTAGACTAGCTGGAAGAATAGAAGACATTAGGCAGCAACCTGTTGAGCGGAAATTGAAGTGTCAGGGATCATCTGTTACATTTCAATCTTTTTGCCCATCTGAAAGAAACTGCACATATGAGGAACAAAAAATAATATGACCAAGCCTATAGCTTTTTTTGGACATTAGTTTTGAATAACATGGACATAATAGTGGTACACATAAAGAATAAAATGGCAAAATCCAATTTTAAAGGTGCATATCAATAAACTTTATCACAAAAGGACAATCAAAATACTTTTAAATGTTCAAGATAATAAACTGAAGGGGGAATTAATTAGAAGGAACTATTTAAATTTAATACAGCTAAGTTTAAGAAAAGTCAAATGAAGTAGTTTATTTGAAGTCTCAAATTAAATTGCATTTAGAGTGAAGCTGTGCCAACAGTAATAGCAGTAAAGTGATACAGAGTGTCTGGGTTCAGGAGTTTTGTGCACCAAAATTTTCTTTTTTCTGTATCAACAAGATTGTTTATAAACATACTTCTAGAAAATAATTTTTATTTTTTTTTAACTTGTAATGTTATGGTTTATATTATTAGCTTGTTTTTTCTCTTTCCTGGGAGGTTACAAAGAGGCTGAATAGCCTCCACTTCACCTAGGGCTTCTTTTCACTTTTCCCTCCCAGTTTATTATTCATTTTACTTCATTATATTTTATGTTATTTGAATCACAGAATTACTGAATAGTCTGTTTTGGAAGTTGGATCCACAAGGATCATCAAGTCCACCTCTTACACAAACAGACTATACTGGGTTTGAATCTGCAACCTGGGAATTATTAGCACTATGCTCTAATCACCTGAGGTAATCTCAGGGTATTTATCCCCTCTGACAACAATCAAATGATCATGTCCTCTTTAAAACTTAGTTTTGAATTTATTTGTCCTTCACATATACTCTCTTCTGTGTCCTCTTTTCTGTACTAAGGACAGAAAGGATCAAGCTCTAAATAAAAAAAAAAAAAAAAAGTCACGATCTTGAGGTTTGTGCTTACCACATGTTTCTCAGGTGGTTGCTCTATGCATTTCTCCGCTTCATGGCTCTTAGAACGGCACTGTGGAAGCTTGTCCTGACTTCTAACTCGATTTTCTCTGTTACCACAAGGCAGCTGTTATATTGAGTCACATCCCATGTAGGTCTAGTCTGGTTTCCTGTCTTTAACTATGATCAAAAAAAGATATTGGGGAAGAAATGGGGAGCAATCATATACTAAGATCTGTTGGCATATACTCCATTGCCATACAGAACCTTCTCCCTGCCACAATTGAATATGGCTAAGGACTTAATGAATTGACATAAGCCAATACAATTAACTTTTCTTTCCATGAACACATGCAGACAGTTCTGAATCTCCTTAAATGTTTAATACTGACAGTAGTTTGTGGTAAGGAATTCCATAGCTTAACCTGGCTTTGTGTGAAAAAATTAGATTACCCTTCATTATGCAAAGAATTACGTTGTTTTGTGTGTTTTGAGATTGCATCCTCCACTCCTTTTTTTTTTTTTTTTTTTTGGGTCTCTAGCTGTTCTGTTATTTTTAAACAAGAACACTAGGCATCTGAATTTCAGGTTTAAGTGATGCTTGAAATGCTATCTTGCTTCCAGTAATTGTATAATAGGTGTGTTTTATATTAACATTTGCTGCCCATCTTTATTTTCTCTAAATCTTGGTTGAGGGTTTATGTCTCTGGAGAATTTTGGCTCCTATGGCATATTCTAATCTTTTACTCTGCACAAAGAGCAGTAGGTTGTGAGTCTGCGGTACTAGTCCTGCAAAACAAAGTCTTCCACTTCAAGTAGTTAGAGAACTAAAACTTGGCAATACTAATGGGGCTACCTACAATACATAAGGAAGATCTGCCTTTACTGGTTAAATAATCTCTTTATATTTAAAAAGTGTTATTAGTACTGATAAGAATATGTGATGAGGTTTGGAAAGTTACAGGTGTGCTGTGTGCAAAAAAATACTGTGACTGGGTGCATTGTTTTCTGTACTGCAAAATGGATTATTAATATGTAGGTTCAGCTTGAGTAAATCTCAGTAAATTATTGGGCAGGAGTAAGGAAAGAGAAGTGCAGAGAAGTTCTTGTGCTTTTAAGAGACAGGGCAAAGTGCATCCAGTGTGAGGAACAAGTGGAGTTCTGTGGCTGACTGTTGTGATTCTTTTTTGTACCAATAACCAAGTAAGGAAGAAGATAATTTAATCTTAAGCAAAATCCATAACTTGCTGGCTGTCTCTGAGAGAATACGGTTCCACTTGGTTCAGTTAAAGCAATTGCACGTTTAAATCAAGGCCTGAAGGATTTTTCAGCTTCAAGCGAGGATTTGTTATCTCCAATGCGATGTGCTTGGCAGGAATTACAGTACACTGTGGCAGAGAGAGTAATATGATGTGGAATAACATTTCAAGTATCGATGCCATTTGGCTTATTTTGTGAGGCTACTTAGAGACTTATAAAAGCAGATGGCGATTTGATTTGGTTTTTGTTTGTTTCTTAGTTTGGTTGTTTTTTAAAAAAGCCACTACTGGCTTTGATTAAAAGTTTTTGGAGAGATTTTGCAGTTTTAAGGTAGACAGTGCTTCTTAACCATTTCAAGCATCAAAACACTAAAATGAAGCTTCAGAACAGTAACAGCTGAATGGAAATGATGGAAAGAAAGAACCAAACTGCCTGACAGATTAAAAATTCACATAAGCAAAATGAAAGGAGGTAAGCTCATTAAAATCTCTCTCACTAATGAGTACATACATGTCTTAAGGACACAATAAATTATAGGAGAAATAGAGATGACTGGTATGTTGACAAGGCTTTAAACAAGTGTGCAAAAGAAAGAAGTGAGGAATTAAGAACATTTTTATTTTGGAGACATTGCTGTGGTTTCACTGAATTTCATTACCTATTTCTAAGCATCTCCTTCTTTTAACGGTTTATTTTTGGGTTTATTACTACTTTCTTTTCTTTATGGTTATTTTTTTCTATCAGAAAGTTGGTGTTTTGGGTTGAGGATTCCATGCTTCCTTAGTGGGATAATAGTTTAGTTGGAAAAGCAGTAGGCAAGGGTTAAAAAAAGTTGATGATTAGAGACAAATTGAACAAAGATTCATTAAGGATTGTGTCTGGTACAGGTAGCTAGCTAAGAAGAGGGTTCCAGTAGAGATGGAAGAAAGAGGATCAAGACAACATTAATTGCCTTAGTTCTATGGCTCAAGCAGATTCTTGAAATTCTGATTCACTATTTCTCTGCCTTAGGAAATTGTATGTAAAGCATACTGTCAGAAGATGGTTTTAGTCAACCCTGGTAATTACATGTGTGCACTCACATCTATGTCATAATACAGTCAGAACTAAAATTATATGAACATTTTTCTTGTAGTCATTCTTTTATGTATAGAACAATTTTGTGCTTGGTGTAGATGAATGAATGCTCTTTCCAGTTGGCTTTTTTATAGAAAAAAGAAGGCAAAAAGAAGGCAGTAAAGTAGTAACTAAAGTTCAGATGGTTCATTTTTGTCATGCACATTTAATTCATTTTCTGGCATAATGTTTCTACAAGATAAAAATCTAGTTAATAAATCGGATTTTTCTAGTAAGCTACAAATTGTAAGTATATAATTTTATGGATGGATGGATGGATTGCTTTATAAACAATGGTCTGAAATATTTTGAGCAGTACTTAGAATACTCTCAAGGCCTCATCAACTAGTATTTTATCTTTATTATTCAATAAATGCTCATTAACTGTGCACATTTGTCCTACATTCTTTTACTGTGGTTTTTGTCTAGAATTATTAAAGAATGTGTGTAATGTAACTAGAATCCTCTTGGAGGTTACAGAAATGCAACTGCTTTTTTTTTTTCCAGAAATAGTATGGCTATTGCGTACTAATGTTCTGTTAGTTCTGTTGAGTTATGTTTTTAGAGTATAAAAATAAGAGTTGTGTGTCTGTTTTTGAAGTAGAGAAAGAATTCAAGTAAGAATAATGTAACCAAGTGATCTGGAATTTGGCTAGCATTCTAGGAACAAATGCCAGCACTTAAAAGCCTTGGATAGTTATTTCTTGTTATGTTGAAAGTGAACATTGTCAAGCATGCTCTACATTGGAGTTAGTCCTGATAAATCATCAGGTTTTCTGCATTGTTCTTTAATCCACAGTACTTAACTAATTAGGGTAAAATTGACAATGTAAATAGTTAAAATCAGTGTGATTTTGACGTAGCTAGTCCAAGGAGAGACTATGGGCTGACATGCTGAGTTCCTTCTTTTAATAAAAAATTAATGGTACATCATGGCACAGTAATGCTAGTACACAGAGTGTAACTTCTTTCCTCAATAATGATTTATCTTTCAAGTTGCTCATTTCTCTCCTCTTATGCCAGTATAATTTTGCTCTCAGGCTGATTCCAATAGATGTTTTCTTTTCTTCTTGATCCAATAGATGTTTTCTTTTCTTCTTGAGTGTAGGAGTCGCTGATAATGATAGGGATAATATTGTGCTTCTGCTTAATGGCTACAAAAATACAATTTTAACAAAACTTTGAATTATTCATAAGCAGTTTCTTATTTGCTTACATGTGCTCTGACTAGAAGAATTAAACAGGAATAAACAGTTTGCTTTAAATAAAATTCTGTAAAAAAAGTTTAATTTAATATAGAACAACTGAACACAGGCCCTAGAAATGATGAAAGATGAAAAAAAAAACCATCCAATTTTCATGTTTTAAGTTGTGGCACACATAAACATTTTAAACAAATGACAGAAATTTAGCAAGTTGTGTAGTGAAGCATTGACTGCCTTACTGTTACTGATAGATCACTTCAAATCATGAAACAGTGTAGAAAATTCTGTGATTAAACCAGTAGTAAGCCTCTAAAGTATGTGCTACTCTGCCTCTGATTTTCTCCAGCTGTCTCACTTACTCCCATTTCCAGCTCGTTTTGCTATATTGATTCTTACTCTCTTTTGCAATCGGAATTATTCTTGCGCATGTATTTCTGTACATTTCGTACTTCGTGCTCCTCAGGTCTTCACATCAGATGATGTGTCTTTCTTCTTCCTTTTCCTCTAACTGCCCCAACCCTTCTGTCCACCAAGGCTTATACATGCATTTTGCTTCCAAAGTAATTTACACGCATTCTGAATTATGTGTTATGTCAGATTTCAAAAGTAGCAACACGAACCATTCTCTTTTCATTCTCCAGAGTGATGGTCGAAACCACTAGAATTGTTCTTTAGGTTCAATAGCAACAATTTATCCCTTTTGTCTATTTGGATCCTGTGGAGAGTGGTAGGCCCAAAACCCCTTCAGTACCTTTCCTGCAGGTACTTTGGAAGCTCTTTGGCATATGGATGTTTGGCACCTGCCATCTGGACAGATTAGTGTCTTTGCAGATTACGGTTTTGAAATTCCTCCCACCGAGGGATAATAGATGTCCTGCTTCATCCCAGAGAAATGTTGTATGAATGAGATTTGAAATTAAAAGCAAAGAAAATCATGGTTGGGCTGTCAAGCATACACAGAAGCAGCTGGTGAATACACCAGCTTTAAAATCCTTATGACTGGAAAGAATATATGTTTGCTAAATACCTTAGAAAACCATTGATCATGTACCTTCAAATTTGCATAATTATGCCCATGTTCATATGTAGGTTGTGCCTTGTTCCAAATATATGCTGTAAGTTCTAGTTCATTGTACATATTTTATATTCGAAGTCTAGCAAATCTTGTTTTGCCCTTGGGTTTCAGAAGCTGTTTTTTCACCTTAGGATCAGCTAGTTGTCAGTGTGTTTATCTTTTTAATGCAGAATGAGTTCTCCCAAAGAAATTATATCTATTACAAGTTCTATTTTAGCAACAGAGGAGCAGCATTTGTCAGAATGAATCATTAACAATAGTCGGAATGCACCCTTTTCATCCTGCCTCCTCTGGAAACTTATACTGATTTTGAATTATCCTTAATCTGGGCATGTACTCAGGTAGACCCTTCTCATTGACAGTAAAGAGGTGACTCTTTGTTCTTTCTGGTGATAGTTACTGACAGTAAAGCTCATTCTGTCCTTTGTCTTTTTATACCTCTCATCACACTGTTGCTTCTCTTAGGCAATAACAGATACAGATGCTCAGGCTGCACTATTCAAAATAGCTAATTCAGCTGCAGTTACAATGGTGGCTACCTACTGATATTAAATATTTCCTTATACAAACACTAGTAAGTTGCTAGTAGAATTCCTTCTTTGTAATTCTGTTCAGTAGAGGATTTGAAAATTTACTATAGCCTTGAGTAGAGTTCTTGCTGTTCATAACAATTTAATGATTTCTTCTTTCTTTTCCATTTTGAATAAAGATTTCACATTTTCTGTGACAAGAATTCTCTTGCATGGTACTTAATAAGATATGTAAGTGATTTAATCTGTCTTTTGGTCAGTTTACCATTGGATAGCAGCATAAATTTCTTTCATTAAAGCTGATACCTGCTGCAGATACATGATCAATATATGCTGCACAAATCAGAAGAATCTTACTGGAACAGGATAGCCCTGGTCCTCCACTTAGAGAAAGGTGTCTTTCCAAGATTTAGGTGCACATTTTTGTTTTCGAAGAGCATATAATTCTTCATCATTGTATTTGGAATATGAGAAGGTGCAAAGCTATAAAAGGCAAGCACAAATAAACTTATTTTAAATCAGTTAAATTCTGTGCTTTGGTTTGAATTTTATTTTTTTTTTATGGATTAATGCATGATGCTGATTAACGTGCCAGGTAAAGTACAGAAAAATAGTTCTAATTTTAAAACAAGAAATAAATGTATCTGACAGATTTTACAGCTGATACAACATCAAATTAATCCCTTATTTGTCTATAGGTTATCTAAATAAAATTTAATAGTATACTGCAGAATATGAGACATGGAACCTAAGATGCACATAATTCTGTTTATGGAGTTACACAGCTGCTGCTTGTAATTAGCTGCCTAGGGAACCTCTGTTCAACAATCCTTTTCAATGAGTGTTTTTGACAGTTTGGGTTCCATGGTAAAAGAAGAACCAGATATGGAATATCAAATATAACTAGAATGAAGATTCATAACAAAAATTTGGTATAGATTGTGTATGGGTGTGCAAGCACATGTGTATATGTGCTTTTAAATATTTAAAAAAAAAAACATACAGTGATTTTGAAAGCTCTTTCGCAAATGCCGTGGTCAGAGTTTCAAATGATAAACAAAAAATAGTGATTGATTTCTTACTGCTGCAGTGTAGTTTCTTTCACATAAAGTTGCTTATTACAATAGAAAATAAAATAGTTGCTTTTTTCCCCTGAATTTTAAATGTGATTCAATGTTTTAATAAGGCTTTTCTTTCATCATGACATTGTTGAAATTTAAATAACTACAGAAATACAACTTCTTTAAACATTTTCTGTGTCACTTCTGACTGAAATACTCTCTTCTCATCTGTCATCCAGCGGTATGTATCATTTGGATTTGTTTGTGCAAAAGGAAGAAAATGACTATAACATTTTTATTAAATATATCTAGCTTACTTCTCTTGAAATAGAGGAAGTAACATTACTTTCCTGGTGAGAGTTTTTGACACTTAGATAATTTGTTTCTATGGTCTCCTTCACTTCTGTTTTTGTGAGCTACTATTGCCAGCTGTTTTGTAAGGTTAAAGTAGATACTTTCATCCTATGTATAACATGTTAGCATGTAAAACAGCATCTCCTATGAGTATAGTTTTTCAGTAATTGTAACTTCTTTGTTTAACAAAACTTTGTTTTGTTAAACCTCGTAATTTATTATACTCTGTCTGCATTACACAACAGAAACTTTTAAAAATGGTTAGTTGTTTTCCATTCATCTTTATAGCATTTCTTTTCTCTGTGATGAGCATATCCTCATCAATGAAGAAGTCTTTATTTTTGATCATTCGTTTTCAGGGATAATCCCTTAGACTGTTCAGATTATGCAGGTGTGGTTCAGCTGTGGTTTATGATGCCGTAAATTGTAATGTGGAATTTAACAAGCAGAAAAAATGCATGTCTTGCAAGGTGATAAACTAGTGGAAATTCAGAACAAATAATGGAAGAATAAATGATGTAATTACTAAATAATGGAGTTGTCTAATCGGTATAAGGACTTAGTTAACTGTAATAGCGGTTTGTTTTAGCAAGAGATATTTGGAGATATTTATGTTACTTAAAGGAGAGTCTGGAGTTGAGGGACTTTTGGTTTTAGTACAAATCCCGTCATAATCAGTAAAATACGTAGGGTTGAGACATAAGATGAATGATAATGCATAGGAAAAATTCTTACAAAATTCTGTTAATCTGTTGAGAGTTCACTTGTCCACTCACTGTGTGATAGTCTGGGCTAAGATGTAGTGGCCATAATCTTTAAGCATGCCATTTAGAAATTTATGCTGACTTGTAATGATGACTTTCTTGAAAGTTAATACTATCATAAGACACTGCTGCTTCCCAATTACCCTGATGAGAAAGTTGCAGTTGTTTTCTTTGTCCTTCAATGCGTTGCTGACCCTGTCTGGCTGGTGTCTTGTCATCATTTGGACTATTTTCATGCAGCTGAAAGACTTGTCTAAGTTTCTAAGCTCGTTTTCAGAGTTAAAGCATAAAGCATTAAAAGGGAAAAATGAAGAGAGAGAGAGAGTGAGAGCAAAAATCTAAATATTTAATTTCTTCTTTTGCATGCATCGGCCTTGTATGAGTCAAAAAGTTCTTAAGACGATGATAGATACTATGCCATATTATTCCTTTTGCAAGCCTTATTTATCTTTATGTTTTAGATAATCAGGTGTAGTGTGTATTCCACATATGATCTGTGTACGTTTTTAATGCTGTAATTGTAGTTCTCTGGAATAGTGTTTCAGAAATAAATGGAATATTAATTCAAACCCTGTGGTGTGAAAGAGCAAAAAATTCTAAACACAAAAAATAGTAGAAAACCCACTGTCATTCTTTCAGAAGTTCCATTTCTAACCCTAGATGAATCTTATATTAATAAGATTTTTAATTAATAAAACTTTAATTAATATTTTTCCAGCGTCTGCTGTCTGTTATGATCCATCTTCCTCCTCCTTACTCAACTGATACTACTATAATTTTTACTGGCAACTGTTTATGTGAGCTTATAAGTACTCAGAAAGTATACTATATTTATTTCTACCAGCTTTTATTTTTCTCTTATGCAAGATCTGCTTATTGTCCTTCACATTGTTCTGGTACCCCTCTTCTTCAAAAGTTGTGCAGTCCTCATTAAAGAGAGGATTTTCTTTTTTCGCTTGGCTTAGTCGAGATTCTGTTTCTTTTCACAGGTATTTTATATCTCAGAAATAGTAGAGGACCAAAAATTCTTACAAATGTCATTCAGTCTGTAAAACTAATTTGTTTTCCACAAGGGTTTCATGTTAGAGGTGCCTGGATCACTTGGGGTGATAATGGCGCTCTGTTGACAGTTGGACTGGGTGATCTTAAAGGTCTCTTCCAACCCTGATGATTCTGTGATATAAGAGTTTTGTTAGGTCTTGACAATGTAAGTAAAAGTCCTAATCTAAATACATAGGATACCTCCACAAAAGAAAGAAAACGATGTGTGAGTTTAGGAAAAATAATTCTGCCCTACAATTACAGAGTCTAGCAAATCCTATCATCAGCTCTTTAACAATCTGCTGATCAACAGCACCCAGAAAAAAATATTTACAATTGTAAAATTATGTGTGATTAAAGAAGTTAAGCCTAAGGTCCTACAATGCCATGCTTGTGATTTTGTGAAGTATTGTCAATACTGACAGCTTAAAAATGCAGGTATATCACAGTTACAACTTTGTTAAGATAAACAGAAATTTGCTAGCAAACTGCTTAGTGGGCCTTGATTTATTACAATGTTCTCAAAAACTACCAATATATGATAAGCACTTGCATTATGTAATATGAAACACATGGATTCTGTATTCCTGGCACATTGAAAGCTTGGAAACATTTCAACACCTTCAAGCCAGCAAGTATGTAAATAAGTAAGATAAAATCATTAAGTTCAGGATAGAGGTTACACAACCATTAGTGAAGCAATTCTCATTAAAGCAGTTTTTCTGGATAGGATGTGTCTCACAGAATAGGAATGCCACTTTCCCAGGGAATGTCAGAAATGCCTACTAACCCTGAATGCTAGCAAATTGCATCAAGAGGTTCTGATTAATTCTCTTTGGGAAAATAAAATCACCATTTTTTTCAAGAATCTCAGGTGTGAAGATGCATGGGAAAAAAATCAGTAAAATAATAAAATAGATGAAGAACAGGCCTTTTAGTTCAGAGTCCATTAATAAGCAATAAAAAATAAAGGGCCTTGAGAGAGAAGGGAAGTGAGGTCTATTTGTTTAGCTGGAGAACACTGATGTATTTCCTTGGTCAGTCCTTAGAATGTCAGTAACCTAAAAATCTAGGAAAGAATTTCATGATTAATTATTTTAATGGAAAAATGACCACATTTGCCGTACTCATGTCCCAGTCACACAGACTTAGAGGCTTAAAGTGACCTTGTTTTTCATGCTCCAGTGTTATACCTTTCTATACTCTTAGAGCTCCTTCACATAACAGATATATAGTAATTGATTGTTGAGAAAAAGTGTAATCTACTTAAAAGCATTTCTCTTTTCTTCTAATATATTGGCTACAGTACTATAACACTGAATGTGAAGATTTGCTTTCAGTCAAGTTGTACACTTGGTAAATTTTTTTCATATTTATGAACAGTTTTATTTCTTTTCTTATACAACTTGGTATTTTTTTATTTACAATTAAAAATTTGGTATAATATGAAATTCTGTCCCTTTTGGATTATGGGGCTTTTTTCCCCTAATTTGGGAGCTTGTTCATTATTTAATCAATTTTATGCTCTTTTTAAAAGGAAAATAAAATCAAATGCAGTGACACAAAACATTATTCCTTGCAACAGAATGACAGCAGCTAAATCACTAGGAACCAGTCTGACTTGACATTATGATCAATATGCTGGATCTCATTTGTGACAGGTGCGGTCCTTTTGTTGCTTGTATAGGCAGATTATATGTTTAAATGAAGTACAAAATTATGCATTGTCATTTATAGTTATTGCTAGTAAATACTGTTTATTTGCATTGCCATGACTCAGAAATCCATTTATGATAGGAGTTAAATACGGGAGATGCTGATGCCTGAGAACATGTTCGAGGTGAAGGTTAAACTATATTTTTTAATTTGTTGTGTCTTTCTTAGTTTAGCATTTGACTTTTAGTATGTTTTATTTGGTAGCAGCTCATTAGTTGATGTAACTTGGGACTAATTCTCCCTGTGCTATGCACAGCTGAATCCTGAGCTATCCATTTATTATATTGTCCCTACAAAAATAGGGTGTGGACTATTTTTCAACTGAGGGACAATCTCTGAAATCACATATTAAACTAGCAGTTGTAGCAGACAGAGACCATATATTTGTTGTTGCCTAAACTGCTGCTTTGGTGATCTTGCCCAGCAGCCTTTTCTTTGGTCTTAAGTTTAATGTTTGTTAGAATTTCGTAACACCATAGAATGGTTTGGAGTGGAAGGGACCTTAAAGACCATCTAGCTGAAGCCCCCTGCAACTGAATTGTTTTACTTCATTGGAAGTGGATATGGTGTTACCATCTTTTTCTTTAATTTTAAGTTAGGCTGTAAGATGTTTTATAAAAGAAGTTAAACTAAAACAGAATCATCAGTCTAGTGCTCTCCTGTTGCTTTTTGTGTATTACCTATTTCTCACTTTGATCCTGTTTTGGTCAGTCTGAAAGAGCAGTTTTACCTTATGCAGGGTTTAAAATTTTACCTATGCTTTTGCTGTTGAATTACTTTAAGTGTATACCTTAGTCTCTTAATTTCCTTTGAATGTTTTTAGATGAAGTACTAAATTAAATATTATTATGAGTAGACATGATTTTACATAGACATAGATAGACAAAAATAGACATATTTTTGGTATGTTGGTTGCTTTTTGTTTACTTTTCTGTAATGGAAAATTAATGAACTCACTGGGGTTTTTTGAAGAATATGGACTTCTTGCGCACATGCTAATAAATTTTGGAAGCAGGTGATGTAATTATAAAGGCAGATGCATATTTGCATCATGGTGGGATTTTTTTTAACATAGGTAGATCATATGTGTAAATGTCTTCAATATTTCAGAATAAATTTTAGTGAATATATCCCTTTTTATGTGTATATGTGTCTATGTCTATGTAAGCATATGTATCTCATGTAGATAGAATTACACCTTTTATGTTAAGCTGTCTTGTTATAAATCTATAGTTCAGTGTTGTGAGAAAATAGTCACCATTACCAGTTTACTGTGGCAAATAAGTTTTTTACGTTGCTCAAAGAGTCACCAGCAAAGGCAGTGTCCAAGGCAGGTTTAATATTTAAGTGAAGATATAACCAAGTTCTTCAGCAGGGTTCATTCTACTTACATGATGGTTAAAGCACACACAGGAAAAATTGCACTAGAACCTAGGATCAATCAACCTAAAATTAAAATCAGCCAAAAATTATCTATGGGTAGGCTGGGGATGGAAAAAGGGTAAGGATAGGAAGGGATTAAGGATAAAAACAAGAAAGAGACAGGGTGACCTGTAGGGTCACAAGGTTTGGACTAGACCACTTGGCTCAGACTTGACCAATGATTTGGACCTAAAGGTTTTAACAGCACTCAAACTAAATAGCACTTTTACTTGATATTTGAATAATCTATCAAAAGATTCTATATAATTTACTGTAAGCACAACAGTAATTCACATCAGGCCTAACTTCCTTACAAATCTAAATTATTTAACAATCTAAGAGAGCAACGTTTGTAGTACGTTTGCTTTAGCTTATTCACGCTTACACACATACAGACCTGAAGGTGTATCTACAAGTGGTTTTCACCTGTGAAAAATTTCCCTCAAGGCCAGGGAAATATTCACATTGGACCCTTTTGCATCTTCTCAATAGGCTGAGCGTCAGGGAGAGGGGTTATTACCAGGATGCATTGTCATTGTTCAGTGGTCCTCTGAGTACAGCAGACTTGCTGAGAGATGCTCCTCTCAGAGGGGCAGAATTTTATGATCATAGACCACTGCAGGGCAGAAGAGCTCAGAAATGAGGTTGCAAAATGACTCTAAGATCATCAGCTTCAACCTCTGACTGGTCACCATCTTGTTGCTAGACCATGGCACTTAATGTCCGGTTGTTTCTTTAACACCTTCAGGATACTGACTCCACAAATTCCCTGGACAGTTCACTCCAATGAATTCCGGTCTAACAATCTGTTCAGAGAAGAAATTCCTTCTGAAAGGAAGGGTCTGCTTAGGAATACTGTTTCTAGGGTCACAAGAAGATTGGTTTAAGTCATAATAATCTTCAATATTGGCCACAATTCAGGTTAGTAACTTCAGTTACGAACATGTTATTCCACTGAAGTTGTTATTCAGACAAGAAAAATAAGTTTCCAAAGTGGTTTGTGCTCAGCAGCGTAAGTTCTTGGGAGCAGACAGTATTTCTAATAAGCTTGAGAGCTTAGTTTGTCAAGACTGTTTGTCAAGGCTGAGGCCTAATGAGCATTTCCGAGATCACAGTGCAGCCAGGGGAATGCACCACCACACTTACTGAATGTTTTTTGCTTACTGCACAAGACATATTTTAAAAGATAAATTTTTAAAAATGAAAATGGGAATGACATGCAACTTGCAATTACTTTTCTTGGCCCTGAGAGAAAAATCTTTATCTTCATTTTAACAGTAGTCACTGTCGAAAGAGGAAAGAGCAATAATATTGGAAAAGGAAAATTAATTTTGAACTGGCATAAGAATCTACTTATTTTCAAGCTTATTGAGGTGTTTTTTTTTAATAATACTATATTGATGTTGGGAAAGAAATAATGGCTTTAACGGTCTTTTAAATATTTTAAATTATTAAGCTGGTACAAGAATGACTTGGTACTGTGTAATTTAACTGTGTATGAGGAGCATAACCTGCTCTAAGAGATGATGGACTGTCTGTTAATTACTTCTACCTGAAGTGAGGTACATGATTTTTGAATCAAGGGAAAATTTGATGCGGGCACAACCATAAAAAGTGATTATTTTCTAAGTTAATAAGGAATTGTATACCTGTAAGACTACTAGGTTAGCCTCTGAAGAGCGTGAGGACCATAAGTTGTATGTATTGAATGCTAAGCAAAATGGGTTTCCTGCCCCCTATGCATGCTCTCCCCCAGTCGCTGAAGTAATACTCTTGTCAGGCAAACACAGCCATACAGGCCCAGAATAATTAGATAAATAATTGGATACAGAAATACAAGTCAATACAAATGAATTTTCATTGACTCCCTTTACACCTTATGTGCACGAACAAAGTAGATGGTAATTTTATATTCTTATGATCAAGTCTAAATGGCTATGGGTAATGTTATATTTATAGAACACTTGGTTGCCTATAAGGTGAATTAAAGTGCAGATTGTGGTCAGGATTAAGACTGACTTTTTCATTTCTGGTAAAAGAGCATTGGTAACCAGGTCTGGGGCATGAATAAAGTATACACTGGTAAGAGGAATTTTGCTGCTATACCTCAGACTGTCAATCGTTTGTAGTGAGTCAGAATTTGTTCTTGGAATCTGAAGAAATGTTTGCAGTTCTGCAGTCAGAAACAAATTGGATAGCATAAGGATGACAAATCTCAATCCATGAAGTATTTGGTCTTGATTTTGAAGAGATGTATCAATGTATGAGTGGATTATGTCCTAGGCAGCTTCCTCTTAATACTGAGGAGCATTTTTGGAGTATGATCAATATGATGAACTGTATCTACTCAGAGTTATTTTGTAAATATTAAAAACTGAAGAATTGTATGTAAAATCAACAGGGATTTTGGTATATATGATGCACTTTTTACATTACACATGAGGTTTACTTTCTAAAACCATAGCTTTAATTCCTAAATTCATCTTTTTCTTTTTGCTTTATTTAAGTCTACTTGGAGTAACAACAGAACCGAAAAGGGTACATGAAGGGTATCATGTAACTAATCCTCTCCAGCAATAATAGTACAAGTTATTCATACATTAATCACATCAATAGTGATCTGCAGATAATGCCAATTGCTCTTGAGACATCAATTGGGCTAAGGCTTTGTGGCAGTTAATATGAGAAATAATTCATGTTAGTTTAAATCCTCAATTTCATTTAATTGTAGATTTTTTTGTGCAAAAAACAGCTGCACCTTTTCCTCATCTCTGTTAGCCTGCTATTTGAGATATGCAGAAGAAGTTTTCTGTACTGGACAGTATTATCAAAAGTTTTGCATGTGTAATCATATAATCTTTCATTATTTGTTGGCCATTGAGTGATCTTCTCCAATCTTTGAGAGAGTAATGAAAAAAACTATGTATCTCTATCTTTGCAGATAACATTATTTGTATTCATAATCATCACAATAGATAGATAGTTTGTGGGTGAATTATACATCAGATCCATCATCACTGCACTTCCGAGTATATGATTGGGACAAAAATTTGGCTGTTAGCCATCATAATGACATGGCTTAACTAATGTGTTCAGTCTTGAAGCAGACTGAATCAAAATTTTCTTTCTCCAGGGAATAAAGTCCCAAGGTATGTTCTAAGCAGCTGATACAATAAGTTATTAAATACTTTTTGTGCCAACCAGGGATGGCAACTATGCAGTTTTGTACCTTTCACAGAAGGAGATCTAAGGAGAGCTTATTCATTTTTTCCTTCTTTAGGTTTTAACATTAATGTATCTTCTCCAAGATAGTGAGTGCTAATTCCAGTAAAATGATCCTCATGACAGGGAAGCCACTGCTGCTGGAAGTTAAGTTTTGTTGAGTAGTTTTGCTACAAACCTTTCAAAATTCAGGTCTGCTGAAAACTGAACTGAACCACTTCTTACTGTTAAGTAAAGAGGAAATAATATGGAAAGGTCCTGTACTGCAAGAGTGTAGTATATGTATTGCATATATGAAAGCTGTTATACAAGGCAGGAGGTATCCTGCCACTTCATATTAAAAAAAAAGTAAAAGTTAAGCCACTTACCATTTCAAGTATAGCATTTCTGTCTCAGAAGCAGGTTCCATGCAGGTGAGGTGATGAGTTTAAGAATGTAGTAAATGAGGAGCATAGGGCTGGGAGCCATTTGAGGGACAAGAAACAAAAAGGGATGATAGAGTCACTTGGTTTGAGGGGGTGGCAGTAGTGGCAGAAGTTGGAAGAATGTAGCTTGCTAGTCAGAGTGAAAGGAGTAGGCAACAGTAACTGAGGGGTGATAACAGAAAGGAAATTAAAAGACAGATTTACATTTTTCTGGAGATTGAAATAGAACAGCCTAGGCAAAGCAAACACGGAAATAATCTATTTCCTTGTGATCATTCTTGTGATTAACTTGTGCAAGTAGCAAGGGTTTCTTACCTATTACTAAAATTCAGGTTTTTTCCTCATGTTGAGAATCCTGTATTTCTCATTAAGTCATACGCTTTATCACTGTGTCTTGCCTTTAGGCACACCCAGCATCTTACAGATGAGATGGCTACCGACTGGTTGTGAATATATTTATTCCTCTGCTTAGGAAGGGGTGACTTCTCTATCTAATAACATTCAGAGGATTGACATAGGAAACAAATACATTGTTGGAAGATATATTAGCTCAAGTCTTTCTGGTTCTGTCACTATTTTACAGACAATAAGAACTTAGAGATTGCAAAAAATCCATTGGTACACAGTCAGCAGAACAGAAAAAACTGTGGATTCGTGTTTTGGGGTTTTTTTTTTAGTCATTCTTAATTTATTTTACATTAGGAGGTCTTTAATAATTTTGGATCACTGAACACTACATTCCTGGACTCCAGATATTGACTATTACATAATTAACAATCTCAATATAATTTATTTGGTTTTTAAGTCAACAGCACTAGCACTGCTGTAAGTATAAACTTCCTTGGAGTTCATTGTGTTATTTGATTCTGAAAGTGAAAAAAAAAATACAAGATGTTTAATACTGTTTAAACTTTCTCTTAATATGAAAATGTAATAGATTTGTTGCACTGTGCTGAAATGTGGTTATTCTATAAACAGTATTTTGTTTATTCTATAAACAGTATTTTGTTTGTTGAAGAGTCACGAACTCTTCAGCAATGGAATATGCCATTTAAAATTTGTAAAATTTTAGCAGTCTTCTCAATGCAAATCGTATAGAATTCATTTCTCTACGTCTTAAATTGTTTTGTTTTAATCAGTTGCTAATACTGATTTTTTAATATTCTCTGAAATTAATTGATTTTATCAACCAGAGATAATCACATTTTACACTCTGAGTATATTAGATTATTTTTCTCCACTCGCATCTAGAAACATGATGAAATTTTAAAAGTTCTAAGTGGCATATACCTTTGATGAATAGTTTGAGACTCTGCTAAGACAGTTTTTAAAACAAAACTTTTAGAAGGCTTGTTCTCTTGGGAGAAAGGTGAAGTCAAAAATATCACTGTACGGCCATGCTGCCTTGTGTGATGTGCTGACCACAAAATCAACTTCATTCCTTCATTGAAATGGGGCAAAGTATGCTGTGCCTTTCTAACTCTACAATCCAAAAAACATTTTCTTCTAGGAAAAGTATAAACAACGAATATATAGACAAGCAGGGAATTAAACATGAATTACTACTCTAAAACTGTTAAGATTAATGCATATTTCTTGCATGTCTTAAAGTAGTCACTGTAATGAACAGTAATTATGATAGAAAAATAGAAATTCGAACTGCAGTGATTGAAAACTTGTATGACAGATACATGGATGTGTGCTGGCAATTTGGATTGTTTCAGTTTGCTATTACTTCGATAATTACATCACCATGCTTGAAAAAGCATCATTAAGCATGACAAAAAGAAAAATCTATCATCATCACATTAAAGATTACATTCTCTAATGCTGAAAACCACATCAGTTTTTATGAAATAGAAAAATTTATTTCTGATTTCAGTGTATGTGTCTAGTGGTCCCTTTTTAACCTGTGCTTGACTTTCCTTTCAGGAAAAGGAGCCTGAAAGAATTCATAGAGATTTTGAAACAAGAGGCGTGAAACAAATCCTTCTCCTGGTCAGGCCTCCAGCTACGCAACATGATGTAAGTTTTTTATCCATTTTGTCTCTTTTTTTTACTTTGTAGACAATGAAAACATACTATTTTCTGTATGTTTAATAATGCTTTGTTTTGATTAAATTCTTTAGCAATCATGGTGAAATTTTTAATTTAATTTTAAAATTGGAGTTAATTTAGTAGATACAAAAGATGTTATAAGACAAAAGATATTTTGAAAAAAATATCAGTTGAAACCTTACTTCATTACTTTTTCAGCTAAAACTGTTAATTAGACTTGTAATACTTTGACAAATTATTCCAGCTGGCCTAACCTTGAGGTATGTGCGACTGCTTATTGTTATTTTCTTTGCATTGTTAGCTTGTGCTTTTACAATATTTTGAGCATTTACACAGTAAATGTTCTTGTTGGCTGAAGTTCTTTAATCTTGTTGTGTCACTTAAATAATATAATCCTTTTGGAGTTGTCAGATTCATATTTCAGTGTTTGAGTTCCAATGGTCTGGAAGGAACTAATCACTATTGGATCCACTAAAAGAAGTGATCTCATAAGAAAGAAATCAACAAATTCTGATATGTAAGTTATAGAGAGTATGGGGAGATATCAGAGTCCTTAGATAAAAAGAGACATTTAATTCTGTTCATGAATCACAAAAGTCTGACAAATTTTAGTTCTGTATCCATGTTAACACAGTATTAGCACAGAATCTATCTCACAAAGACAGTCTTTCAACTGATCTGTGTTACAGTATGGTTAACATACATCCATAGTAACCTAAGGAAATAGATAATAAAATTTTTAGAGGAATTTCTTGGCTGCCTAGATTGGTAGAAACCCTCTGCAAAAAAGAGGAAATAAACAAGTTATTTGAGAACAAGAAGTAGGGATTTGAAATCCTGAGTAGCCTGAATTTGAAGGAAGTGTTCATAGCTCTTATGATGCTCAGTTAACTGACAAGACAGATGTTACCTGGAATGGCTAGGAAAGCCATTCACTGAAGTCTTCACTGTAATAAAGTATCAATTGTGATCAGTGTGTTATTTGGATCTTGATTTTTATTGTAACTTTGGTTGTTTTCCATACATTAGTATTAGAACACATATTTTGACATAATTTCTATCTTCATTCTTACATGACCATTGTAGGAACATAAGGATTTGAGGTTCCTCTGGAGTGCATGTGACATGAACTGCAATGTGAGAATCTTGCTCTTAGTCATGAACGAACCTTGAGTGTGCTTGTGTTCTTTTTATCACTGTTTTTTCCTATTTCTTATTCCTTCTTCTGTTTCAGAAAGTGCTAAATCCTTTAGCTTTGCTTTTATCCCAGTATTCCTCCAAAAGGATTGAATTTGAAATCTTTGTTTATTCACTAGTAATTCTTTTAGAAGGATTTTAAGTTTATATTTGTTACATTAGCCATTATTCTTTTTAAGCATTTGGAGGGATTTTTTCCCTGTGTATTGCAGAAGGTTTCTGTGCTGTGCTGAGCAGGTACTTACAAAAATTAAGTAATTAAATTTTAAGGTAGTTGTGAAAACTATAGTCCTTTTCTTTTCTTTTGTACAGATGTAAAATGCACGATGTCAGCGCAACTGTGTTTCCAACTGTCACCTGTTTCAAACTTTCTAAGAATTAACTCTGGGGGTTTGCTGTAAGTACTTTGTCTAATACCTAGCTATCTTTCTAAATGTAGTTGTATTTCTTATAAAAATCTAACTCCTAGATGAAACTCCTTCATCATTAGGGCTTCAAATGTCTAATTAGTGGTTTGGTTGTATATCAACATTTTTAAAATGTGTAAAATATTTTATAACAGTGGTTTCACAGAACATTGATAATGCAAGCTGCTCATAGTTTTTGCAGACTGAACACTCTTTTAAAAAATATTTTAAACAGTCTGTCATTTTCCAAAAGACCCTTAGTTTCTTTTCATTGTGTTTTCAATGTACATATTTTGTGTGGTACAGTCACCACATATGTGTATAAATAACCGCTTTCTCAGAAATGAAATGAGCAAATACTAACAATTTTGTATAAGCATTTTTTTATTCAAAACAACTTTTTATAATTTTACTCAAAAACATGAACCATGAGGAGACTAAAGTACAAACAGTATTCAACAAATGCTCTTACTTCAAGTAACTGTGATTATGCTACTATGCCTGCTACATCTTGCTGATCACTGTACTTTTAGCATCTAAGAAAATTGATTTTGTCTCTCTTACTGCATTCTTTCAATGGTTTTGGCTTTATTTATTTATTTATTTGTTTGTTTATTTGTTTAGTATGTAGTCTGCAGGAAAATAAGTCACATTATACATTCTATTTTTTTTCTGAAAGCAACAGAATTGATAGTTTTTCCAGCTTCCCAGGGTTAAATTAACAAATGTGGGCCAGTCAGATGAATTGTTCATCATCATTTGTTGGAAGTTTAAAAACAAAATTAACTAAGCAAAGCCAAACCACCCCCCCCCCCCAAACCCCACAATAATTTTCTTCACATTTTAAGCCACTGTTCCTCAAGATGGAAGGTCAGTGCCATGGGAAATTGTCTTCATAGTTGTATTAGCCTGATCTTTTCTGTCACATAAGCTTGTACACTTTGAGGTATTTGAAAAAGAAAATTGAAAGCTGATGTACAACTATATTCAAAAGGAAAACAATTATATGAGTGGAGTGATGAATTCTTGATGACCTGTGTTGCTTAGAAACAAACTGCTGTTTAGTCAATTGATTAAATCCTTGTCTTCTAATTGTTTTTTACTGGAAAGTCGATCGCAATGCCTGACTCAGGCTCAGACATTCCTCCATTAACGATGAGGTAAAACTACTGTCTGCATCTTTCCTTTTTTCAGTCTCACTCCCTCTCAGCTAAAATCACTCAGACACCTGTCAGTGAGCATTTCTTACATAAAATTTCAGTTATTAGTACTGAATTTACCTGGTGCAAGTTGTTAGAGCACACATAATCACATAGTGCATTTCTGTTACATTAGCCAGTGCTCACAAGGAAAGATTTTTAGCTGCATTTTGCTTTCATATTAAGTTAGTTGATACATGGCCAGGTAAGTAATCTGCCACCAGGAACTTACCCTATCAGCACTGTTTGAACAAATTTTAACTAATGACGTAATTTTATATAGGATCTATTCTATGTGTTGTAATACTGCATGCTTTTGGTGAAGTGCAAGAAATTACCTGGCTAGATTTAGAGTCTCAGTGGGGTTTTTCTTCTGTTAGTTATGGAAGAATATTTCTAGAATCACAGATTCCATATTCAGCTAGAGGTCTGATGTGTTTGTTTTTTCTCGTTTCACACTTTATCTTAATTATTGTAAAATCCTTCTTTTGAACTGAAAAACATAACCACTGTCGATATGTATTTAAGTAAATATTGGTGCAGTGTGTAATTTCTCACCATCTCATTTCTATATCCCCATTTAAACTTATTCCCTAACTTCTGACTTTAGACTCAAGGTGGTCCCCCCCTTTCAATGCTAACAATTATTGCCCTCTTGTTAAATTTTCAAGTGGTGTTTTTTTTTGTTTTCTCTCATGTTGTGTTTCACACTTGATAGGAATTTATATAAACATTCAGTAATTCACTTACATTCCATGGCTGCTTACTGTGACTTTTGCTCCATGTACTCACTAACTCAAGAACTGAGTTTCAGAAATGTTCTCCTATTTGGGAAATGTCCTTGAAATAAGAACTAGTAACAAGCTTAACAGAAGTAAGAATGTATAGAAGATCTTCACAGCTTTTATTTTTTCCCCTACAATGACCTATAGAAAATAGCATTAAATAATATATTTTCAGGTGGGATATACCTTAAATCTAGACATCATATGTGTTTCTGGATACTGTGGTAACTGTTGTGTTGTCAGGGAAACAGCCTTGTGCTCAGGAGGCAAAACCAATGAGGATTAAGCAAAGCTATAATATAGCTAAGTCCCTGTGACCTTAGCAGGATCAAGATCTGTCAGTTCTTCACTTTGCAAGTGTCCCTCAGGAGTGAGGGAGATATGCACAAGTAAAAGCATACCTGCAGTATGCCTGGTATAAATATCAGACTTGGAGTATTCTAAGAAGTGAATGCATTTCTCAGTTAGATGGATTAAAAGACTCCGTTTGTGTAAGTAAAATCTTTATAAACTAAATGATAGAAAAGTTTTCATGTGAGCTATGAATGTGGAAGAGATGATTAAATTACAATGAACTCTGGAGTCTCTTTCATCTTTGTTGAAAATTCACACAAAAATATACCAGTATAAAAGTGCATTAAAGTCGCAGGGATAAGAAACAAAGTTTATAGCACTCTGGGGTGCAGAGCAGTTGCCAACAATTTTCAGGACAGTGTTCTTCTTTAGTAGTAAATATTGATGCATGTGTTACTAAAGTAAACCTCCAATATACACGTATTATTTAATTCCATTTTTTGGTATTAAAAAGTTAAGCTTTTTCTGCTTAAGCATTAAGTTATTTTTGTTTTTTCTAATAAAAAATAGAGCATTATGCATTAGTTGAATTTTCAAAAAAATAAGAATGAAGGAGCAACTGCATTTGACATGGTTTGGCAGAGTTTCTGTAGTTTGTTCTTTTCTTTCTTGTGTTGTAGTGTAACATCAAACCTGATTTAATGTCTTTCTTAATTGTCCCAAAGTTTTGACTATTAATCTGCATGTATCAACCATTATTTTTTGAAGTGTCTCTTGCATTACATGTCCATTATTAAAAAAAAAAAAAAAAAATTAAAGTCAGTGTTAGTTGATCTGCAGACAATGCCAGATGAACCTTTTTCAACACTGATAGTTGTCCCATGTCTTGCACTGAGAAGGCAAAGTGTGAAATGATATGTCTGATTATGATAATGGGCTTGACTTCTAACATTACTTTGTGATATATTTTATTTCTTAGTGCTTTGATTTTTCCTTTAGGTTAATCTAAACCTCTGGCCAAAGCCAGCTGATTTTATTAATTGTGATTATTCTTTCCTGCCATCCCAGTCTTTTTTATCAGTGCTCCTGCGTTTCATTATTTTTTATTTCTGATTATTTAAGATAACTGGGTGTTTTTCTCAAAATGATTACCTTTACCATTTCATCAAAGTTACAGAAAATTTTTGTTTATAAGATACCTCTTATCAAAACAAGTTCAGGCTTTTTGCAGCATGTTTAAAGCCTTTATAGAAAACTTGAAATCAACGCGATTTCATTGCATCATTTCTGAGAGTAGCCACTTTCCTAATAAGATATTTCTATCAGAACATCAGGGGAATAAATGATGCAAGAGGACAGTGAAGACTTGGCCACTTCTGTGAGGTCGATATGATGTCAGCCTTCTTAACAATGTAAAATGTGCAATAGAAAAGCTAGAGATAACAGCATATTCAGTACTTTAAATATTTAATGCTTACATATTTAAGAACAGAACAACATCAAAGTTTTTAGAATACATGCAGAAGTTGACTTAAAAGACTGCAACTTAAGTTCTGGGGGAAAATGCACTGTGATGAAAAACAGAACATTAATTTGCAAAGTTAAAGGATTAGGAAACATGTTGTACCTTTCTCATTCTTATTTCTTCTTTTATTATTAATTTTTTATTATTAATTCAGATCAGGTACAAACCTGAATACTTTTCTTAATGTATTATCTACATCTTGAACTTTTTCCCCTTCTTGCATTTTTTGTACAAATAAATCTGTCCTTATTCTCTCTTGGTCCACCCTCTATTAGAGCTCACTAATATGAATGACCTTGACCAGTAATGACTAATTTAGAAAACAATAAATAGAATCCAATTTTTTTTTTTTTCTTTGAACCAACTATCTAGTTTAACAGTGTTCAAGTAAATTACCGCAAGTTATCTGCTACCCTGCTGCTTTCTTGGATAATCTGCAATCCCGAACAATAGCGATAGCAGCAGCGGTTGTTCTGTTTATGGACAAAGAGGCAGATCAGCCTTTCCCAGCTCATGGAGCGTATTAGGTGAATCCAGGACCTGTGCATGTGCTCTGCAACTGATCCATGAGTGCAAAACAAGTCTAAGATATTTCTGAAGCTGTCGATTTACAGCGGGCCATCTGTGCATGGCCCAAAGCCATGTGTCCAGGTGTTCCAACTTGTTTGTTAGATATTTGTTCTTCCACGTGAAATGCTCGCGAATAGTTTTCTCATTTAATTTTAAATCCCTGGTGTAACTTCAGTCCACCTATTCTAAATACAATGTAGCATGGACATCTAATTTATTTGATCAAATTCAGACATGAATTTAGAAGTAATCATTGGAAAAATATTAATATGAAAACAGTTTAATTCTGTAATATCAATATGGGGGAAACCAGAACTAGACTTACAGTACTCTAATCGTGTGTAATTTCCTTTCTTCCTTCATCTTTGATAGCTATTGACAGTGCTGTAAAATAGAAGAACAGTATACAAAATCAAAATGTTCACATTTGTAGTATATTGACAACAAAACCCCAGAAAAAAATGAGTTTGTGGAAGACCTCAGGTGTTTAGGTTGCTGTTGTGAAAAGACTGAACAGAGAACTGTAGTCTTAATTGAAATAATAAAAGCATAATATCCAATTTAGTCCAGTGATCTTCTAGAATTGAATTATTGTGAATTATATTCCCATAGATTATGGAATATTTATTCCATTGGTGTTATGAGATTATGTGTGTATCGGAATAGTCTGTATTGATTATTTCTTCTCTGCATTGTAAGATTTTGAATTTGGAGCACTGTACATCAGAAAATATTTAAATCTGTATGTTGGATGCTTTCTTTTTCTGTGGTTTGTGGTTTGTTTTTTTTTTTTTTTTTTTAATTTACCTTTAGACTTCTGATCTACATGTTTTAAGAGTTAAATTTCTCATGAAGGTAACTTAATAGCCATAAATCACTTTCTGAATAGGTTTGGATGAATGAAACACTCAGCCTTGGAACACACTTATTCAGGTTATGAAATACAGATGCTATGGTGGGTATATTAATTAACTGATGTGTGGCTTCCTAAAAAAAAAAACCAAATAGCAACATGATGTTGCCCATCAGATTTAAATCAAAGACTGTCAGCCACAGTCTGGTGAACAACTGAATGTATTTGTAGTAGCTAGCTTTGTGTTACTGCAATTATAAGTGGCAAGAAATGGATAATCCTCACAGAAATCAAAGACACTGACAACTAACCAAGAATATCTCATTCTTCTGCAAATTGCTTCCCCTATTTTTTCCAATGGAAAATGGTGCAAAATGTGTATATCAACATATTTGCATTCCTTGACTTTTTGTATACGTGACTGCATTTTTTATCATTTGCTCTGTTAGTATTTATTTTACTTGTGTTTTGTTTACAGAAATAATAAAACAAATAGAAAAATAGCCATAGGCTTTAACATCTTAAAATCAGCTCACTGTGGGTGTGTTTTCTGTATAGGTTTCTGTGGTTAACATTGATTTTCAGTTTACAACCCAATTTAAACTTAGATATAGAATCAACCCAAAGCTGCAATTGTAAGACTGTTATCTCTCTTTGAGATCCTGTACTCCTTAAAGTCAAACTGTTTGACAGCAGCAGTAGTTAATCATGTTGCCTTGAGACTTACAACGATCCAACAAGCAGCATGCAAGCTAGATAGTGCTTAAGGATGCTCCCTTATGGCTCACTTCATCTTTCAGGAGACAGCAAATGACTTCAAGTAGGGAGTAATAGCTAAATACCTTCTCCCATGTGTGTCCACATCCTAGCTCAGGGAGCAAGCAGACTGCTATGGATGTACAGAACAGTGAAGATGTAGCTCTGCACTGAAGGAAGGTGGTGTGACTCTCACAGCTGTCCCCTGTCTATAAATAAGGAAGGTGTTTCATTTCAGCGTCAAAGTAGTTTGGCTTAATTAACTGTGAAAACTAGTTTAGCTAAGTAATTAGCTAAGTAATACTTGCCAGCAATGTATGACATGCTACCTTATAACTTCAGACAGTTTAAAAAGGAGATATTTGGGGCTGTCTGAATGCCTTTGATCTCTTGCTAAATGTTGCGTACTTTCACAGACTTTTGATTGAAACAGTATAAAACATGCAAGTTTTCTGCTATTACTTTTATTTGAAGCACTGGTGTTTAATGTTTCAGAAGTGATAGAATCAAGTCCAGAAAATTATGAATGGGAAATTTGAGAAAAATTCAGCCGATTTGCTGACATTCTTTGCTGTCCCCATTTTGAGTCTGCAAATTAAGTAAAACTGAGTAAATACTGGTGATGCTTCCTCTGATAGATACTGCATTCTTCAGAAGTAATAATATTCAACCTGCTTCAGCCTGAGAAAAACAGAGGATCATTTGGATTACCAGTTCTGTTTTTTGAGGGTATTAACCAGCCCACATCCAAGAAGGTGATTATTTCACTGCTTGTTGCTTAGGATTTAGATTGAGGCACATGGTTGCTAACATAAAACTGTTCTGCTTCCTTAGGAAAAGGTATTTAAGTCCTTTAAGGTGCAAAAACACTGAAATGGCTGCCCTGGGTCAAAGCTGTTCATTCTTCATATATTCAGCCAGTGGCTGGAATTCATAACACATTCTACAGAGAAAAAAGCAAGAATATTTCATTTACAGAATAATCATCTTAATAAAGAAAATTTCATGCTGGGTTCTTGCTACTTGTGAGGCTTGATTTACATGCAAAGACTCTTCTTAGTCGAGGGCAATGGAGAAAATGAAGAAATGGTAAAAGTTACTTTTTAGTTCTCTTGAGTAAAGGAGGACAGTATGATCAGTAGAAGATAAAAAATACACAGAGGCTTACAAATTGACAGTGACACAAGTAGCTGACAGTGTCTTCTGAATAGTCAGTATTTGATGGATATTGCCTGAGTAAGTATGAAAAAGAAATTGGGTAAAATTCAGGATAAAATTTTAGGGAGAGGATATGATTGTGTCTGTTGAGAACATAGTGAGAACCTTGGATATATTGTAAGGGAAGCAAGAGACTTTTTGGGAAACTGATGTTAATTGCATGTCCTGATACACAGGTTTGGTCACAGTTGTAGGAGTTCTGATATGAGGTATCTGAAAAGCTCCATGTTCGGGCTCTGATAGTAAACAAGACAAGCACCGCAGTGCTGACTTCTAGCATTTCTTTTTGCACTTTGGAATTTACAGTTTCTGACTCATAGCAGCCCAGTATATTTTCACTGCGTCATTTGTTGTTTGATAAGCCCACATTGTTACCTCCTTTCTAAATTATGGAGTCAAGGATCTTTTGTATTGTATTTTCTCTTTTGTATGGTATTTTTTTTACACCTATTCTTGTATTTTTATCACTGTATTAAAATTCCTGTGTGAATTCCTTCGGTTATATTTGTATTCTTTGTGGATGTTTTTTGTCTTTGCTTGGTTGGTTTGGTTTGGGTTTGGTTTGGTTTTTTGTTGATTTTTTGGTAGAGTATTTTTTAAGCTGAAATCAGTAATACTAATATAGATTTGATTTCTGTACTCCAAATGAACACTGATATAACTGTCCGCCATTCTAATTCTTAGAGCATATTTATTAAACTTTTGTTAGTAGGTTTCTTTATTAGGCCATGCATTTTACTCATCTGCATTATAGGTACAAGTAGTTGGATGGGGTTTTTTTCGGTATCCACTGAAATACAAGAAAATTGTATTTGCTAATGTGATTTTCAAAGTGGAAATGAGCTCCATGAATGTTCTCTTGGTTATAGAGCAGAGCTCAGATACACAGCACAGTCAGCCTGCATGTTTTATACACTTGTGCTTGTGAGATTGGACTAGAAGTTCTTGCTGTTATCTCAGTGTTTTTTGTTTCTTGCAGGAGGTTCCTCTTTGTTTGAGATAATAGAACTAATAGTTGAGGTTATAAACACCCTCTTGAACAGAGCATTGAGGTGTTTGGACAACCAGAATCTTGCAGTTAAGCAAGCAGTTCTTTTCATCCAGTCATCCTTTAGTCAGGTATCTGATATAAGTTTCCAGGATTGTGGGTTTCAAGCCGACCGAATTCCTCAGCCTATGATATTAGGTGTATTTTATAGGTCCTACACTGTCTAGCATGGCACATCAATTACACACAGGGTAATTGTTGCCCTGGAACTTCATCCAAGAATGTTCAAATTATGTAACTTTTCAATCTTCTGAAAATATAATATGCAAGCTTCAGCAGTACCCAGCAGAAAAAACTAATTACATGCATATTTTGTGCTGTACTAGACACAAGTGGTACTTACCCTACTTCTGCAAGTCACACATATGCTTTTCCCTCTAAAACTCTTTTCAAATATCAGACTTCAATTTTGGCTAAGGTGGAAGCATAGACTGGTTATAACAGGTATTAAGTCTGCAGGAATGACAGGTATTAGATATAGAAGTTCCTGTTTTACTGACTGTGTGAGCCCCACATAAACCTTTAATATAATCTGGCATATGTACATGACTCTGCTGCATCACATTTTCTTAACAAGGTTCTGTTTAAATTTCCCATCTACTCACTGGCATTTTGACAGTTCCAGAAACAGGTTTGGCAAGACTTTTTAAAATAAATATTCTAATCTGTTTTATAGTGCTGCAGGGGTTTTTTTTGTCCGTAGTTCAACTCAGCTTTCCCATGCAGTGTTAATGTCTTTGATAACTTCATTTCAGGTAAAAATTCCCTCTAAATTTCTTTTCCTTGTCATGGCTTCAGTAGATTTCTCCTATACACTACCTTGATGAAAGGAATTGGGTAGGATGCTAATGGCCTGCGAATATTCGCTAATCCATGGTCAAAAATGTGAACAGAACTGTGTTTCAAGTTCTGCAATTCTTTGATTGAATAGCTCAGTTGGAAGGGACCTACAATGATCCTCTGGTCCACCTTATTATCACAGAATCATAGAATAGTTTGTTTTGGAAGGGACCCTGAATATTGCCTTGTTCCAGCCCCCCCTGTCATGGGCAGGGATACTTTCCACTAGACCAGATTTCACAAAGCCTCTTCCAACCTGGCCTTGAACAGTGTCAGGGACAGGGCATCCACAGCTTCTCTGGGCAACCTGTTCCAATGCCCGAGGACCCTCCTAGTAAAGAATTTCTCCCTAACGTATAAAATAAACTTATACTCTTTCAGTTTAATGACAGTCCCCCTTGTCCTGTCACTACATGCTCATGTAAAAAGTCCCTCTCCATCTTTCCACCTTTTATGCCCTGGAAGCATGCTCTGAGGTCTCCTCAGAGCCTTCTCTAGGTTGAATATCCCCAACTCTCTCAGCTTGGCTCCAACAGGTCTGTGTCCTTATGCTGGAGGCCCCAGAGCTCAATGCACCACTCCAGGTGGAGTCTCACAAGACCTGAGTAGAGGAGGAGAACCACTTTCCTTGATCTTCTGGGCACATCATTCTTTGAGTGCAGCCCATCACATAGCTTACTTTCTGGGCTTGCAAGCAAATGTCACTGGGTTAGGTTGAACTCCTCATTCACTTACAGCCCCAAATCTTTCTCCATAGGTCTGCTCTCAATCCATTCTCCTCACAGCCTGTATTTATGCTTGGGATCGCAAGACCAAGGACTTTGCACTTGGTCTTGTTGAACTTCACAAGGTTCACACAGGTCCACTCTCAAGACTGTCTTGTACATGTCCAGCCCCTCTGGCTTCCTTCCCTCCAGAGTGGTGACCACACCACACAGCTCAGTGTCGTCAGTGAACTTGCTGAGGGTGCCCTGATCCCCCTGTCCCTGTCACCAGCAAAGATGTTGAACATGCTGATCCCAACACTGAGTCCTGAGGGACATCACTTGTCACTGGTCTGCATTTGGGTATTGGGCTCTTGATTACAACTCAGTGAGTTCAACCATCCAGCCCATCAGGATATTTAAGACTGATTCCTGTCCTTAGGACTCTCTAGTTTTTCCTGAAATGAAATCTATTCCTTTGGTTTTCAGGATTTTTGGGAGTTTCCTAAAGATAAACCATCTACTGATCACACTGATTTGCTTTCCCTTTATAATTGTGGTCTTTACTGATAATTTTAAGCTTGCATAGGGTCTAATATAACTTGTATCAAGTATTATTTAAATACACAGTGAACTGTACTTTTTCAGAAGCGATAGAATTGGTAAGACTTCAGATTTGTAGTCTCGTTTTTTGAACAATTCTATGGGTCTTGAGAGGAGATGATTAAAACCTCTACTGATAATGGAAAAATGAATATACTAGGATCACTAAGTGTAAAATTTATATGTGAGTTCTGCTTTTCATTCTTTTTTTTCTAACTGGGAGTATTATTAGAAGATAGTCTAAATTTATAAGTCTGAATTTTCTTCTGTTTAAAATTATCATAACTCACTTTGAAGCAATGTAGCCTATTGCCCTGTTTGGTTTAAAAAAAAAGAAGAACAAACCCTACCAAAAGTATGTCTGTTTTTGAAAGAAATTTAAATACAAAGTAGGCATCTTTCTTTGGTATGAAAAATCTCTATTTACTAGAATAATATTTTCAAATATATTATTAGTAATTTAATACTGTGGCTTCATGATAGCTTCTTTAAAGGATAAGTTTGTATTCTTTGTCCAAGTATATTTATCATATTTTTCCATTCATTTCCATAATTACTTGTAATTAATAATTAATTAAGTTAAAAAATAATTAATTAATACTTGTAAAAAATACTTGTATTATTTGTGTGTTCTTTATCTTTCTTATCTCTCTTAAATTCCTTGCATTCCATTCTGTAGATTACTTCACATATATAAATTACTCGTTGTACTGTCCCTCCCAGAAATCTAGGGATGGATGATACTATTCAAATTATATTGTTGCCAAAACAAAATACAATGCTATTGAATTGATTCTAATAGTTAAGCAAGGGGCACAGTGTTAGAGTCATAGATTCATAGACTCATTTTCTTTGGAAACAACATCTAAGTTCATAAAGTCCATTAAGTTGTCTGAACCAGTAGCAAAAGCAGTAGCTGTGGGAGAATGAGAGAACTAAATCTCAGGATGGTACTGATTCAGCATTTCTTCTTTTTTGTATGATTTGTTACTTTTCTAAGATACTGCAGAAACAATTTTAATGAATTGTCTGTTTAGTTGGCATTGAATATTCACTTACCTCATGTTGCTCAGGCTGTTCTGTTCTGCAGCTTTTCCCATGGTGAACTGAACTAATTTGCAATGTTGTCAGATTGCAAATTAGTGGGAAAAAGAGCTAGTTCTTACCTTATATATTTATGGCTAAAGAAGGGGAACCTAGGCATCTACAACTGCTTTGGAAAATGCTGCAATTAAGATGGTTGCACATCAACACTAATAGTTTAGTGACTTTGGAGGTGTGTCCCTTCAAAACTAGTGAGTTCTTTTTCATTTAATTGGCAGTAGTTTGTTGGGGGTTTTTTTATGCTGTTCCAGATCTCCTACTGTTACATGCATTCAAAACAGATTTTCCAATATATCCTCTGTAAGGAAAGCTCCTCCTGTTTGTTTTTTTTTTCTGACAGCCTCCCATGGTGCCACTGAAAAATCTTCATGATACAAGCCAATGCTTTTTTAAAAAGGTCATTCATTTGATTAATTTTTTTCTTTAAACCCTAGATTGGTAGATATATAATCTTTTTTGTATTGGACATGATGTAAAGAATATGATGGATAGAGTTGCAGATTAGTTCTTTAATAATATAAATCTGGATGATGTCCTGTGCTTTGCTGAGGAGTAACTACGGACCTTTTTCTCCTCTTGTGGGTTTCCTGACTGGAATGACTGAAATAATGCATTTTAATATTGTAAACTTTTACCTCAGCAATGCACCCCTGTATAATTTACCTGGATTACATCATTGTTTTGCTTCTTGCTCTTAGAACACATACTGTGTTCTCCCACAGTATGTCACAGGCACTGTCACTATCCTAGTCCCCCTGTCAGTATTATAGTCTTAAAAATCCTGTGCTTTCCTACTTAGGAGAGAAATCCCAGTCCATACTGATCCTATTTTCCTTATTAATCTAGTGAATTCATTTATCTGATTTGATTCAGGCGTTTTAGTGTTTAACACTACTTCTCTGTTGCAGCAGTTTTTCCTATGTTTTGTGTACTGACCAATAGATTTTAATTTATTATTTTATTTCAGCATGTTCTTATATGTTTAAAATATTATTAAAGTAATTTAAACACAGCCATTTTGCTTCCCCCACTGTATTTCTTGTATTGTGCTTTGTATAAGTTTTCACACCTTCGGTAGTATTTTTTGTTACCATGCCATGTTTAAGTGCAACTCTATTCTTAATCAACCAATAAACTCCTATATCTGCAAAACAATACAAGTAAGTAATTCCTTTTGCTCTTAACTTCTTTACTTGCCCTTCATTTCCACCAGTACAACATAAACTTTACAATATTACTGCCTTAAAATTATGTCTAAAAATTATATACCCCATACTTGATGACTATGAGATTAAAAAAAGGGAAATGTGAATGTTAAAGAGAAGCAATTAAATCTGAATTCCAGGATCTTGAGTGGAAAGCCACATAAATATGAATATGAAATGTTTGTGGATTGATACATGTTTTGTGGGAGGAGGCTGCAATTTTCATCATATATAGTAGCAGGGAAAAATTAATTTTAGGTGCACTAAGAAATGCTCTTATGCAATAGATCATACATGAGTCTACATTTTTTTCTTGGTATCTTGAGTCACTGTTCTACACTTTCAAGAGACTGAGAAGATTATGAAATAATAGGATTTCAAGTATTAAATAAGAAAAGGTCTGTACAAAATGTTAGAGGAAATGGCAGGATTTTTTTGTTTTGTTTTGTAGATACTTAAAAATTTCATACTTCAAACATTCTCTAATTTTCTAGGTATTGTAGAAACCATTTTCATTGAGACTGTGAGATTATTTGCATTAAATTCTACAGTAGTTTTCATTCTCAGTCTTCTCTTTCATGCTTGACAGTACTTCAGATTTAAAGTAATGATGAACCACACAGTTAATGTTTTATTGTTTTAAATCTGAATATTCAAAAAAATATCTTGGAAAGATGACTTAGATTTTAGCCTGGCTCTGGATGCATGAAATTCTCCTTTTCAATCACCTTCAAGCAGGAAGTTTCCTTTTATGTTGGACACTGGCTATAGGTCCCTGGAAATAATTTATATTTGTTTTTTTTTTTTTTCATTTCAAAGGTAAGTGCATTCAGAGAAGGAGTTTTAATTGTATTTTTGGTCTGTTTAATAACAAGAGAAAACATCAAAACAAGACATTAGATGATGACAGAAATAGAAAAATATCAAATTAGAAGACTTTTCAGTATAAATAGATGTTTAACTACAAGCCCTTGAATTTATGTAATTACATATACTCAAAAAACCCTCTATGTCATTGCTATAATGAAAAAGCCATAATTTCTCTTCAAAAGCACTTCAGAAAGCAAAATTCAGACAGTCTGCCAGCATTTTCAATTTTTCCATCTCTCACAGAAATTACACCCTATGTTCAGTAAGGAAATTGGTCTTCTGTCAAAAGCAAATTACAAGAATTTCTCAGAAAAAAGAGCATTGCTCTCATCACTCCTTGGAATCAAAATTGTAAATATTTCTCTTCCCCCTTTCTCCCTTACCTATTTATTTTCATGAGTGTGCAGGTCCCTGACCTTGGCCTGATTGATAAGGGAAGGTAAAACTGCAAGCACTTACTATTCCTTTCCACACATCAGTGAAAAGGTGTTAGGAATATTAAATGGATGAACACAGCTTAACTAATACTTAATATTACTTCCATACCTTATAGAAGGTATGATGTATGCCATTTTATAGTAAACAGTTTACTTAATAATGCGACTTTTTTATGTTAGTAAAAATATAAAATACTATGATTAGAAGAAAAAGCATTCATTTTCTTTACATGTTATAAACATATGCTTGCTACTAGAATTTATTTTATTTTGTTACAATTAGAAAATATTAGTGAACATGAACCTACATACTGGTTTTGCCTTCCGTGTTCCCTGAACTGCTTCTTTCAAGCCCAATTTTATGCTGCCTTGTCTTTTTCCAGCCTCCATATAACAACAACAGGGGTGCTGTTTCATCAACAGCTGTGTGCATTCCATATGCCAGGCTATGAATTTTATTAGAGAAGTAAAATTGAACAGAATGTGGAAGTTGCCAAAAATTGTTAATAAAAATTGTCAGCAAAACTGAGATTACTTTCAAGTTGGGAATGAAGTGTTCTGTAAATACATAGGTTTCATTTTCTTAGAGACCTTAATATTCCTATGAAGATCCCAGATACCACAGTAAAATATGTTGTAAGAAATAGACTAAAGGAGAATTCTGTTATCAGGCTGTATTTCTTAGCAATGATTTCTTTAAATCTTATTTGAACTTCTCTTTCTAGCTTCTGTGTTCTTTGAAGACTCTCACACTTAAAAATAAAAAAGTGTGTTGATATTAAAGCTTGTATTTCTTCCCTACTACAGCATGTAATTTTTCACCTATTCTTAGTCTTTCATTACTGTTGTATTCGAAGAAAGTATAACCAAGAGTCTCATTCAGAGTTTAGTTCCAAGACTTAAGTTCGTCAAGATGAACTCAAATTAGTTTTATGCTGGTGATGGGGGAAGATTGAAAAGAGATGAAAAGAAGTCTGGGTATCCCACTGGACATGAGTGAAGTCTTCATAGTCCATCAGACCTGATGACATGCATCCCAGAGTCCTGAAGGTATTGACTGATGAAGTTCCCAAGCTGCTGTCCATGACATTTGAAAGGTTACAGCAGTCAGTTAATATTCGTGGCAATTGAAAAAAGGGAAATGTACCCATATTTAAAAAGAAAAGGAAACTACTAACCTGTCAGACTCACCTCTTTGCCTAGGAAGATCATGGAACAGATTCTCCTAGCAATTGTGATGAGGCACTTGGAGAACAGGGAACTGATTTGGGACAACCAGCCCAGCTTCACCAAGGGTAAGTCCTGCCTGACCAAACTATTGACTTTCCATGATGGAATGACCCCATCAGTGGATGAGGGATGGGTTACAGTTTTCATTTATCTGGACTTCTGTAAAGCCTTTGGCATGATCCCCCATACCTCCTTCTCTTGAAAGTGGAGAGACATGGGTTTGATGGATGGACTGTTTGGTAGGTGAGGAATGGGTCTGACAGTCACATCCAGTGGTCAACTGATAGACATCAGTGACAAGTGGTGTCCATCAGGGGTCCATACTGGGGCAATCGTAATTTAATATTTTCATTAATGACATAGAAAAAGGGATCAAGTGAACTCTCAGCAAGTTTGCAGATGACACCAAACTGGGAAGTGTGTTTGACACACCCGAAGGACAGGATGCCATCCGAAGATACCTGGACAAGCTGGAGGAATTGACCCATGGGAATCTGATGAGGTTAACAAGGCCAGGTGGTGGTACTGTGCCAGGGTCAGGGCAATCTCTGATATCAGCACAGGTTGGGCATGAACAGACCCAGAGCAGCCCTGCCCAGAAGGGCTGGGGGTGCTGGTGGGTGAGAGGCTGGACATGTCCTGGCCATGGCACTCACAGCCCAGAGAGCCAAACGTGTCCTGGGCTGCATCCAGAGCTCCGTGGGCAGCAGGGCAGGGAGGGGATTCTGCCCCTCTGCTCTGCTGAGACCCACCTGGAGCACTGCACCCAGAGCTGGGGCCAGCACAGGAGGGACAGGGACTGCTGGAGGGAGCCCAGAGGAGGCCACCAAGGTGATCAGAGGGATGGAGCACACCTCGACTGAATGGAAAGACTGAGAGAATTGAGGTTGTTCCACCTGGAGGACAAAAGGCTTCCAGGCTACCTAATTGTGGCCTTCCAGTACCTGTAAGTTAGGGAGCCTACAAGAAAGATGGAGAGCAGCTATTTACAAGAGCATGTGTTTTGGTTTAAGACATCTGAAGGGGAGCACTCTAAAATGAGTTGCCTCCCTTTATAGGTTTAACCAATCCCTTTCCACAAATAAGGCGAAAACAAATACAAGCAGGTGTAGGTGAAAAAATAAGTTTGCTAGCAAATGAAACTGCAACAGGCAAAACCAGTAAATAATCACTAGATTCAAAATTTCAAATACACACTTCCTGAGGATCAAAAGAAACCCAAAATGCTGGAAATGCCTTTTCTGGGATGGTGCCCACCACAGGCGACTATGGGAGGGGAGCCAAAGATGGTGGCAAACCCTCCCCCCAGGATGGTGGCTTTTGCAGGCAACAAACACAGTCCGGAGACAATGGGAAATTATGTCAGCAAACCCTGAAGAGAAGGTAGGAGGTATGGAACTGTTCTAATGGCAGATGAAGATTTCTTGGCCTATGTGGGGTCAGCTCTGCCACCCGCTGCCTCCTCCTGCTGCTTGCAGGACTCCACCAGCATTGGTGCTGCTGTATGCCAAGCAACTGGCATGTCCAGGGGAAAGAACTGGACTGTTGACATTGACTGGTTCAAGCTCCATGCTGCTGATAGGGTTTGCGAAGTTCACTCCAAATCAGTTTTTGCTTGTGGAATACACTTTGAGTGGCTGCTGTTGCAAGCCCAGAAAACAAACCCAGCCACTTGAAGCAACCCTCTCCAAAGTGGAGCCTTCGCCTTTTGCAAATGCTTCCACAAAAGAGAGTGCTCATTGCTTCCAGGCTCCAAATTAAAAATGGATATAAGCAACACCCCTCTTCCCTCCCCACAACCCCCACCTCAGGATTCACATCTGGCTGCAGCGCTGGATCATGAAGAGACAGTAAGGTTTATTGGGGGCCCAGATAGATATGAAGTACAATAATATTTTGGGTTACCCAAGACACCATGGAGTTGGACAAGACAGGACAAAGGGCAGTGGCTTAAAGGGCAGTGATGGAGAGTAGGTTTAGTTTAGATTAGATTAGATTAGATTAGATTTTGGAATATATTCTTTACTGTGAGGCTGGTACCTGAAAAAGTTGCCCAGAGAAGCTGGGTATGTACTATTCACTGTGAGTGCTAAAAGCAGGCTGAATGGGACTTCAAACAGCCTGGTCTAGTTGTAAGTGTCCATGCGCAGAGCAAGAGGCTTGAAACTAGGTGATCTTTAAGCTCTGTTCCAACATAAGCCATTCTACAAATCTGTGGTTCTATTCCCACATTGTCTTCTCACTGGATACCCACGACAAGAGCACAGCACCTTCCCCTGTACTTCCCTGCCAGAGGAAGCTGCGTACAGAGAAATTACTTTCTCTCAACTAAATAAAGTTTGGCACCATTCAAGTTCACATCTCTAAGTTCATTTCTATGGAGCTAGTCCTTATTTTCTGTTTGTAAATGTTTATAGGTTTTATTGTGTACATTAACACAGAAAAACAGTTAGAAACCATGTTCTTATAATTATCATATTTTAATATCTTTACTACTATTTCTGACTCTTCATTGCTTGATGTTTAATTTTAGCATTTGAAAATTTAGTGCCACATCAGAATGACTTTCAACTACAGCAAATTTCAGAGCCTTCTGAAACAAAATCCAAGACTCTAACAGATAAGAGAGCTCATGTGCATGTTGCAGAGCAGCTGAGAGCTCAGAACTTCCAAGAAGAGCAAAGAGCCCAAGACTAGAGCACCAAAAGGTGACTACTTACTTTTATAGACTTCTGAAGTATTTTCTGAAGGTTATTTGCTTAATGAGTTAGTTAAAGGCAGTGCGAAGGCTTCCTGATTCTGTGCTATGCTCGTGTTTATAGAAGAACAAAGAAAAGTGATGTGCGTGGAAATAAAGCAAATGTACTCTTATGAGACTTTAAAAACGTTCCTATTTAAAAATGACTTCATATTGAGAGTATTTGCATATCGTCAAGCATGGAAAATATTTACAGATTTGAAGACGAAGTGTACATTTCACAACTTGTATGCATTTGAGATGTCCTTGTAAGAGTTTTGTGTCATTGTTCTTTTATGAAGAAAAGATGTGGCATTGTACAAAAGCAGGAAAATGACAGGAGAAGGGCCTCTCTAGTGGGCATGGCCTCAGAACATCTTGTTCTTCTGTGTAGCTCTTCTGATAAAGTCAAAAAGGAGGAACACATTTCTTTAGACGTGGGCACACCCACCCAAATCAGAGTTTATAGTTTATATAGAGGAAATGGCCAGGAATCAGGGTGTTGAACCACACTGACAAAGTCGTTGACTAATTTGATATGTATTTTATGTGGCTAATGAAGGGAGAGAGACTTGCTGTGGTTATTTAGCTGTTCTATTGCCACTACATGAACAAGAAGGAAAAAAAGTCCCTTCCTGTATCTAGGCAAGAATATGCAAGCAAAATTCAATACACTCAAAATTTTTAAAGATTTTGTTTTTAATATCTTATGTAATATATTATATATTTTAACTGTGTTTAACTTTATGCACGAAAAACATTTTTCTACTCCACTCCACCTTTACCTGCATGTATTTGTAGTGCCCTTTAAATGAGTGTAATTTGTATGTTAGTCTTGATGATCTGTGACTCACTATTCAGCAGAAATGTTACCTAATGGTATTCTCATTTTCTGTGCTGTATTCAGACTGAAACAGGTACCATACTAGAACTAGAATTCAATTAAAGCCCTTAAATGGGTATAAGGCACTGAGCAAAACCTCTTTTTCGTTAAAGATGTGCTTCTGTTGCACTGCACATTGTTTGTTAATGCAGATAAAGCATATAAAGATGTACAATTTTCTGATAATGGTAATAAAAAGATACATGTTCACCCTCAAATATTGAAAATCTACTAGGATATTGATAAGTTGTCAAAATATTTGGAATTTATAGTGACACTTTAATTCTACAACATCTACTTCTAGATATAAAAATTGTGATTTATGAGTACAGTGGCTGAGAATATTTTAGGTCAAGGTTTAACTGTGGACAAAAGGTAGAGAAGTCTTTTGCTTTCACAACATTTTAGTGATCCACTTTGAAAAAAAGAAAGAAAAAAAAATTAAAAAAGAAAAAAAAAGAAAAAAAAGAAAGAAAGGAAAGTAATTTTATCAAGTTTGTAACCTGATAATCTCTTCTACTTTCTTCCTGGTAGGTGGTTTTCCTTCTGGCTTAATTAGATTTGCTTCATATATATGTCGTGCATTACTTCAGAGTTATTAGGTAGTGTATTATGGCCAAATGTTGTCTTTTGTTTCAACCTACGAATTTGGACATAAGGTGTTGAATATTCAACATTGCTTAGGAAGAAGGAGACAAAATAAAATAATAGCCAAGATTCAAACAGCCATTACACAGGTTACAAAGCCACCACCAAGACCCACATAAAAGCTAGTGAAGCCAAAAAATTCTTGAACAAGAAAAGAGAAGCAATTTTCATCTATATTCTTTTAATGGTAATTATATTAACTCAAAATTCATGATTTCTAGGAGCATTTACTCTTACAAATAATGTACTTGCACCATCCAAAAGCTTCTGTTAAAATGATATAGCAGAATCAATCAGAAAAGACTGGGCTGTTTATATGATTATGATTCTGCATTTGTTTTTTAATAAGAATTGCTTTGATGTAGGAAATTCTTACTGAATAAATACCATAAATAGGTCTAATTTGATTGCTGAAACTATTTTATCTTCTAGTCTACTGAGTACAATACATGAAATAAAAACAATAATGTTGCTTCCTCATTTGTGTGTGATAAAGTTTTGCACCATAATTTTTGAACTGTTCTGAAAATGTCTGCTCTACCAGTTTTCACAAATGGGCAGTAGTAACAGATGCACTGAAATATAAAGTATACTAGAATAGTTTTCCTATTAGTTATCAGGGATACAGTCAGGCTACCAAATATATAGCAAATCATAGTACAGAATATCTTGTTTGAAGTCTTTGCAGAGTGAGGATCGTATACTCTGCTAGAGCCATATGCAAAATCTGAATTGTCCTGTAGAATGAACAGCTGCAAAATTCTAGGATTTTCTGGCTGGTGGAAGTACATGTAGCTAGGAAAGGAGAAAAGGGCAAGAAAGTGAAAGGTGTAAGATGGAAATCATCTGGCCTTTATTCTTGGTGTAGTTGATGCTTAAAATATTTTCAGTGTAAGAATTTCTGTTGTACTAGCATGACATAAAAGTAATTCCCCAGTACTTGCTCTGTTGAACCTTCTTTATGTTGCCTCGTGAAGAGACAGGAAACAAAATTTTGTGTAACATCTCCAGAATATATACAAGAAGACAGAAAAGTTTGAGAAGTGTGTGACAGGAAATGCCTCTGCAGTACTTAGCCATGTGACTGATAAGTAACCTTTGGATACTAAATTGTTAAGAAAAGACAGGCAGATGAACAGACCCAGAGCAGCCCTGCCCAGAAGGGCTGGGGGTGCTGGTGGGTGAGAGGCTGGACATGCCCTGGCCATGGCACTCACAGCCCAGAGAGCCAAACGTGTCCTGGGCTGCATCCAGAGCCCCGTGGGCAGCAGGGCAGGGAGGGGATTCTGCCCCTCTGCTCTGCTCTGCTGAGACCCACCTGGAGCACTGCATCCAGAGCTGGGGCCAGCACAGGAGGGACAGGGACTGCTGGAGGGAGCCCAGAGGAGGGACACTAAGATGGTCATAGGGCTGGAGCACCTCAGCTATAAGGAAAGGCTGAGAGAATTGGGATTGTTCAGACTGGAGAGCAAAAGGCTTCAGGCCTAATTGTAGCCTTTCAGTACCTGTGGAGACCCTAGAAGAAAGATGGAGAGCGTATTTCCTGGAGCATAGAGTGAACAGGACCAGGGGGTATGGTTTTAGATTGATAGAGAGTAGGTTTAGACTAGATATTAGGAAAAAATTGTTTACTGTGAGAGTGGTAAGGCACTGGATTGTGTTGCCCAGAGAGGTTTGGATGCTCCACCCCTTGAAGTGTTTAAGGCCCGGTTGGATTGAACTCTGACCAACCTGGTCTAGTGGAAGGTATCCCTGGTTGTGGCAACAGGGCGTTTAGAGTTGTCTGTCATGAAACTTAGTTACTATCCCCCTTTTTTTAATCTTTTTTTTTTTCTTTTATTTCTCCTGATTTTTTATTATTTTACTCTCAATGCCTTCCCATTTATTCCTGTGATTGCAGTTCTTCAAAATGTGGGTACTTGTAACAGCCTGCCTAGGCTTTTTTCATAGTCAGTAAGAAATAGGCACTTGTCAGCAAAATTTGTTTTTGTTTAAAACGGGTAAGATGAGTCAGCTTCCTTCAGAGCCTGTTTCTCTTTATTGACCAGAGACCCCCCCCCCATTGAGCTCAGCAACAAGCTCAGCTAGGCATCTGCTTAAATGAGGTGAAATCTCGTTTTGAGAGTGTTGTCTGATGGGGAATACACAATCACCTCAAAGTTCAGCTTAGTTTGGCCCATCAAGGAGGAAATATTACTTCCTTGTCCCAAAATGGCCACATTACAGTGACTTACATAATGTGCATTTTACTTGGCAGAGTTGAATCTCTCTCTCTGGTAAGAGTTGCTGTTAGCTAGTTCCCAATAGTACTTTCAGGATTGCTTCTTCAAATTACAGATTTCTCTAAATCTCCAGGTTTCCTTTCTTACGCTTATTAAACAAAAATCTTTTGCCTTCATTAATATTCCTGAAGATATTAATAGATCCTGGAACTTTGATACAGGTTATGTGTTAATGAATAAACAGTGTATTTTTTTTTTAAATACGCTAATAAGACATTGTGTGGAACAGATATAGACATGTTAACACCTTTCCAGCAACAGTAAAAACTTTTCAGGGCAGGAATGGGAAATGCCCTAATTTGTTTCTATTTCCCAAGCTCACTAAAAGGTCAGAAAACTATCTTGTGAAAACAAGAAACAGTTTAAGGCACTTAATGTTTAATCTTGAGATTGTATGGATGTTTTATCCTGGGCACTAAGATATGGTGTGGAAACTGCATTACTGAGAGTGGGAAGGATAAATCAAAAGTAAGAGGAACAGGGAAAAGTGAGGATGCAGGACCTCTCTTTCAGCACTGTCAAACTGTACTGTCTACTCATAAAGTCATTTCCAGATTTAATACAGCTGCTTTTCACTAAACTGAATCACTTAAGTTCCACTTGCCATAATCTGCAGTCACTTACTCTTATGTCAGGATGTGTTCATTTGTCTTAGGCCCTGAAGTTCTTATTTCAGGTGTGATTCACGAGGTTCTATAGCTTTTCTAAATGACTATGTATTCATTCTCTGTTACTAGGTAATTTAAATGATGTGATCTTCTAATTACGTCTTAAAGGATACTGACAACGTATAATTGACATAAGAATATTTATGTTGAGCTTATCAGAGGCATGAATTTAATTCAGTAGTTTTCAGTTATGCAAACAATGAGAAATTATCTCATTCATTGTCTTTTGTTCACCTCTTGTTAAATTTTGCTGCAAATTAGCTAAATACTTTTATAAGAAGTTAATTAATAGACACAGAATTACACACCTAATATTGCGGTTCCTTGTAGTTCTAAAAAGAGTTAAATAAAATATCTGGTTTTCCTATTAAGTAAAACATAGTATATTGTGATATTAGTCTACATATACATTTTTTGTGTCTAAGGTAAAATCTCTGTTTCTTAAGTTGCATTTACAAAGACTACTTAATCTTTTTTAAGTATTTCTAAAAGTTCTAATTGAAGTACTACAAATTGTGAAGAATAGGAAACAGAAAAGTGTCTTTTATTACGTTTAATCATCTTACACTTTCTTGGTTTTGTTACTCTGTTTTTTGACAGTGCTGTGCGTTTCATGTGCACAGTTATTCTTATTTCAGTTATATTGGAATACAGTCAAACACCCAAATAAAAGCATAAAAAGACAGTTTATAGTATTTTTCTGAGCAGATTATTTTAATTTATTATTAACTATTTATTTCCAAATTATTTGGTCCCTTCAGAAGACACAGAGGTAGAAAATCTTCTTTCAATGATGCCAGCTTTTTATGTATTTATTATGTATGGATATGTAGAAGATTTCCAACTCCAACCTGATGACAGAAATTTTAAAAAGCCCGTAAGAGATAATTAGAGCTCAATGAAAATATTTTTGGGGGGATTATGATGATTTATAGTGCATTTTGTTTCTGACTAGATATGGTTGTAAAAGTGTTTCTATTGACTTTTTTCAGGATGTTTATGTTTGCATGTTAAACTCCAAAAATATCAACAAAGAAAACAGTATTTCTGATCAAAACTGTGGTAAAATAAAGATACTTCTCTCCCACACACTACTCTGTAGAAAATTCCTTACTCAATGGAATTCTTAAATGTGCAGGTGTTCTTTTATAGACTGATCTGGCTGTTATTTCTATGACATGACTTCAGTAGGTTAGCGGTAATTCAGAAATGTTTGTTTCCATTGCAAAGAAATACTTTTTCTTCTGCATTTAGGGGAAAATATCGAATTCTTATTTGGTGCTAGGTCTGTGTGTAGTTGAGCAGGCTTTTTTAGTGCGTCTGATTTTCTTAAAGTTGTACATTTTTAATTTCTAATTCCAGTTTTACCACCATGCCAGCAAGGTAGAGAGTACTGTAAAGTTATATAACAGTGACTGCATGTAAGAAATAGTTGTATAGAATCATCTTCAGGTTTTAAAGAGTCTGTCTTTTATCTGTCTTTTTCTGGTACTGTCTTGGGATCCTATTGATGGTTACCAATGTTGCACAAAAGCAGTTTGTTTTCACAGTAACAAAGTTTTTGACTTGTAGAGGCTTTGAATGGAAAAGGAAAAAAAAGCATTGGTCATGTTGCTGTAGTCTTTTGCACTATTATTTCTGTATTCCATAGTGGTCTTTCTTTGTGACTCAAACGGGAAATTTGACTGCAATGATACTAGAAAATTAGACCTGTTTCCAATTGATTTCACTTCTTATCTATCCAGAAACTGCATGAATGATTCTTAATTCACGGAAAATGTATTTGTTCTAGCTAGCTGTAAGAGAAATAGGATGAATAGGTTAATCAGAAACACAAAAAAACCCACAAACAAACAAACAAACAAACAACAAAAAAAAAGGAGGGGTAAACAGCAGCAGGAGACAGAAAGAAGCAAGCTTGGAAATTCATCACTTCAGTCTGGCACTTAGATGGTATACGTATAAGCAAAGTTTTGCTCAGAGAAGTAAGCCAAACATGGGGAAAATGAAGTCACTATGAAGGGACTTGAAGGTTAAGAAAAAATCAAGAGTTCAACATTTAATTTTCATTAAGTGATTTCATTATTGATTGGAATTAAAATCCAAGCTGCTGTGTATGTTGATGAGAAGGTGTTTACATGTAAATGTTCTTGAGATATTGTCAGTGCTATGGTTAATTATGTCTGAGAAGGATTGAGTACTAGCAGCTGTCTTCTTTAAGTATAAAGATTGTAACTCAATTTCTATTTTGAAAGAGCTTTCTATCTAATTCTGAGAATGAAGTGCAAATCAAAATTGTTTTATACTTATTCATCTAAATAAGGATTCATGTAAATTGGTGGTTTTGGATCTTTCTTTCCAAGGCAAATGGGTTATTTTTGAAGGAGGTAGCATTTTAAACATCCAAAATTAATTCATACCACCCCTTTAATTAAGGGGGTTGTGATCAACAAAAGGTGGATCCCTCACTTTGGTTCATTCAAATTTGGATGCACACAAGGATGTTGACTCTTTTCCAGGCTATTGCTCTGGGGTGTGGATAATTGCACGGCCAGTGGCCAGAAGACCATCTGCTCACCAGTGGTGTATAATCTCTGTTAACAAGTTCTTGCCTCTGATCCCCAAGTGTCCTGTGAGTCTAGAGAACTTGGAAATCATGTAGCTTAGAAGTACACTTAGCTTTTCCTTTTTCTGTGTGTTTCCAGGTTTGCCATTCTGACCACTTTCTGTAAATTTCCCAGTTCTTTTGTCATTTAATTCAGCAGTTGCTCTACTTCTTTGAGGTATTCTGCTATTTTATTTATCTCCAATCTTACTTAAGAAGTCATAAGTCTCAGTGGCAGCTGCTCACTGTCTTGTTAGATTCTGGGGTTTTTTGGTTACTTATACTAACTGCCAGCTGCTTGACCTGCAAAAAACCAGGTGGCAAAATCAGCTTTTGCTTGGGAGTAAATTATCTATGATTGTCTCTCAATGCCAGTTGTTCACTAAGGTAGAAACTGTTGCCTAACTTCCTCCAGTTTTTATATTTAAATACAACTTTTTTCTTGGTTTTGTTACTCTTTTTCTTTTGATACTACTATGCATTGAATGTACATATTTATTCTTACTTTGGCTTACTTATCAAGATACAGTCGAATCCCCAATTAAAAGTATAAAAGTAGAATACAAATTAAGAAATAACAATGAATAGCCAAAATCAAAACTTCCCTTTTTATTTCTTTGTTTGCCATTTGGTTGGAATGTATCTCAGGGTCTTGGGTTCAGCAAGCTAAACTGTTAAGATTTCTAGTACAGAATTTGAGTTATAATCTGCATTATTTTAAAGACATTTTTATATTTCACATTGCCCAGCTGAAGTAGGAAGTTACTTCAACAAAATGTTAAGTGTCAGTGCATATATTCTCTAGGAGTTTGAACTGAGGGAGGTCTTTTAATCCAAACAGATGACATTAATGGCAGTTTTGACTTCACTGGGAAAGAGTTTAACCTTCTAAGTAATCTGATTGAAACGAAAGCTCCCTGATGTTTATCTTAATTACTTAATACGTGTTAAATGACACGTTGTCTAGCATATGTCAGCTAATACATAAGGTTGGGATTCTTTAAAAATTGGCAGTTCGCCTAATGTCATAGGACAAATATTTTCTTTCAGTTCCCTGACTTTCGTTGTCTTGTCTCGTGATATCATGATTTCCAAGTGTCATTTGAGACTGCATGCAATTTTATCTTTAATGTTAAGCTGAAATAAAAGATTTTGATTCCTCAATAAATAATAAAGAACCAAAATTAAAACTAATTCCAAATCTTTTTCTCTTTACGAAATATCATAAAATTCATCTTTTAGAGGTATAGGGGTATAGGTAAAGAAGCCCAAATCAAGTTACATCCATCCTGCAGTGACCAACATTTTTTCATATATTATACATTTATAATTTACCACAACCTTTCCTGGTTTTTTATTTAATACCCTAACAGGATGCATACTTAATAAGTAGATTTTCCAGGAAAATGTGATTTTAAAGGACTTTGTCAGATTTTCCTTACGTAAATACAAATAAGTATTGAGTCTTTCCTAGAACATTATTTTGGTGTTTGAAACAATTTTTTAGGAAGCTGGGCGTGCTCAGCTCTATTTAACATTTTGTTCAGTGTTGAAACAGTTTATGCTTATAATGTCTGTGCGTGGTTGCATGACTAAAATTAGATAGGATTCATTAGGGTCTTGTTTTAATTTTTCCAATGGGCAGTGTGTTCCTCATACCCAAGGGATTTTTAGAGGAAAATAAATAATAGTAGACTGGGCGGCTAATAAGTGATATTGTAAGTACTGACACAGTTTTTGTGATGATGATATGCGTGCATACTGTGTTCACTGAGCATGTCTTGAGAAGTGCACAGCTCATTCTGTAATCGGATTATTAGTTCAATCGTATTAGAGTACTTTATACACTGAGGGTATTCCCTTCATCCCATTCCTTTGGCATGCAGAAAAAAATGGCAAATAACAGTAATAGACATTAGGCTCAAGGAATAGTCCCTTGGTCTCCACCCCCATTGCTGCAGCTATAGAATTAAAAAGACTTTGCTTGGGTGTACAGGAGAAAGAAACCAAAGCCAAACACAGACACTTAAAATGAATAGTTTTCTGTGCTGCCCTCATAACTGTTGAGAGTCATTTTACCAAATAACCATTTGGACACATAGGAAAGTTACATACATGGAATAATAGAATCCTTAAGGTTGGAAAAGCCCTCCAAGGTCATCAAGTCCAACCTTTGATCAAATACCACCATGCCCACTAAAACATGTCAGGAAGTGCCAGATGTACTCATTTTATGAATGCCTCCAGGAATTGTTAGTCCACCACTTCACTGAGAAGCCTAGTCTAATGCCTAACCACTCCCTCAGTGAAGAAATCTTTTCTTTTACCCAACTGGAGCCTCCTTTAGCACAACTTGAGGCCATCTTCTTTTGTTCTGTCACTTCTTGCCTGGGAAAAGAGGCTGACCCCCACCTGGCTACACCCTCCTTTGATGTAACTGTAGAGAGTATTAAGGTCTCCCCTGAGCCTTCTTTTCTCCAGACTAAACACCCCCAGCTCTCTGAGCCACTCTTCATGGCATTTATATTACAGACCCTTTCTCAACCCCATTGCCTTTCTCTGGACATGCTCCAGCTGTTGCAGTGAGGGGCCCAGAACTGGATCCCTGCCCTGTCCTGCTGACCACACTATTTCTGATAGAAGTCAGGATATATATTGGTAGACTCCTTCCTATGCATATTAAAAAGTTTCAGCCTTTCTGCTGAGTAGTCATTATGGCCACAATTTTTTTAGTAAAATAAATGTGCCCAGAAATATTGTCATGGAGGCCAGCTGACAGGAATTGCTATGTTCGTACTTTTAGCTTGTCTTGCCCTCAAAAACACTGTAGTTGAATACAGACAACCTCTTGGAAGTTCCCTTTGCATGTTCCAGATGTGTTTTTAGATCTGCAGTTCTTTGGGAGATTAGCAAATTATTTGGACCGAATCTCTATCAGAAGCCATTCAGAATATTTAACAGTATTGTCAACCAGGTTCCAATGCCTGGGAATGTTTCTAGATTTAAAGACAAGTATGTAGTCAATACATCTAGCACACAGTAGTTTCACACTATAAAATTCTATGTGACCTAGTTAGTATCTGAGTAATATCTGTGGGCACTTTCTGAATGCTGTTGTTGTCTCTTTTGAATTCTCTGATAATTTGAGGTTCTGAGGAAAAAAAAATTTCATCTATTCCATTTGCTACCTCAACATGAATCAAATTGACTACTTTTACTTGCACGTTTAGAAAAACAAAATGGCACCTGAATTTTTTGTATATGTTTTTTGCATTTAAATGAGTGTGAATGAATTCACCTATCCATGGTGCTCTCAGATATTAACAAATGTATTGTGAAATGTTTTGATTTAATTATCATCTCAGTAGTGAAACACCATATCGCAATCTCTGGTGAATCTTGGCTGAGAAACAAAGTTTAACCTCTCAGTTTTGGCAGTACTTAATTTAGAAGATTTGTACATTAACTAAGTGAATACTAAGCAGTCTTCTAACTAGTACCAGACAGGACTTAGTGAAGAATAGGTATCTGTTAGCTTACAGGGAATATTCCTTTAAAATAATTTAATCCTTGCACAATCTTATTTGGCAGATCTGTAATGAAAATTAACTACAAATTTAAACATAGTAACTTTTCCAGTCCATGAGTTGCAAGATTCTATCATGTCATCAACAATCACTTCAAAAACATGGAAGTGTAACATATAAATAGAGCTTATGTATTTTTTAAACATGAAGTGAGAATGGCAGACAAGAATGTAAACAATTATAATGGTGAAGGTCTAGTAAACAAAATTAAGCTGCAAAGGTTAAGAAAGACAAGACTTCTGTTGAGCAGTTAGTAGAGTAATCTACTATCACTAGTGATAGTGAACTGTTTTGACTTCTCAGATATCTTTTGATGAAAGGAGTGCACAAAATAAAACTGGATTCCACTGGATTCCAAATTAGCAGACTTCCACTCGGAAAATCAATATATATTATTTCACAGGAGGGGAGCCCAGGAAAAAAACTAAAAGAAAATATGCATCACCTTAAATACACTATAGTATTATAGTAATGGCACACTCCTCCAATGCAGGGGGTATACATTATATATAAATCAGTGGCCCAGATAAACTCTTCTTGAAATTCTAGTTTGATCTCAAATATAAGAAGAAAGCAGAAGCTAGGGCAAATGACACATTCTGAGTAGAAGAGAATTGCAAAAAACTCAAACCAATCCAGAATATTTGCAGCAATCAAAATAAAAGAAGCCACTGATTAATTAGACAGAAGCCAGTGGCAGTGGATAGACAGTCAGTGTGTGTATACTGGTATACAAAATGAACCAGTGATGATTCTGGAGCCCCAAGCCCCAAGAATCTGGTACCACACATTCAGTAACATTCAATAGAGTTAAATTCTCTTTTCTCTGAAACACTATGGCCTTGTCCTAGTCTGTCTGTAAGAAACAGTAAGTGGTTCAAGCTTCTTCCCCAACACTCCTGCTCACCCCTGGAAAAGTGCTGTTCTGAGTGTGGTTAACTGTTAAATAGTATGACAGATGAATGCTTCAGCCTGGGCTTTTGCCATGACTTTATTTTGTTTACCATAGTAAATATTGCCATTGAGTCCTGTTCACATTTTCAAGTGTCAAGCCTATTTGCTTTCCTTAGGGACATCCTTACATGCTTTGCTATCCTGTCCCTCACAGACCATTTTAGTGTAGCACATTTATCTTCCTGGGTTTGGTCCCTGTATAAATCCTTTGAATAAGAATAAATCTTTCTCCTCTTAACAGCATTGAGTCTTTTTTTTTTCTTATAAAACAAGCTTTCCCAAGCACAAAACATGATATGAGAAGTGACTAAAGTGGGAAAATTTTGAAAATGTATAATGTCTCTCTGGTACAATAAGAGCAGTAAGAGAAAGAACAACAAAATTTTTGTTCTCTAACAAGTGAAAAGGCCAAAGATGCGAATTATCTTTCATTAAAAGAAGTCAATTTCAATGAGCTGCTGAATGCTGTTAATACCAAGCTGAAGAGCTAATGGTACTGTTAAATTCTGAAGCAGAGAAAAAGAACAACATAATCAACTACTTGGCTATAAACATCACAAAGGGCAACAAGGAGATGAGTAACAGCATTAACAGCATTGTCATAAACAAATTATGTCATCCCAATTTGATTTCTTTCTCTAAGAGGACAGCAGGCCTTTAAGATAGAGACCCAGTAACTATTAAATACCTTGATTTAATAAAGCCTGTAGGGAACAGGTTGTATTTTTTTATGCTGAATTGCATGACATTTTCACAGATGAAAATGTCATGGTCAGGATTAATTTATGTTAGAGTAAAACAAAAACTAGTAGGAAAATCAGACCACCAGTAGTTATCAATAGTTCAGCATCAAAAGTTTGTAAAAACTGGAGTTCTATATGCATCTGCCCTGTATCCAGTACTATTCAGGATTTTTATTAACATCCTTAAACATTGACTTCAAATTAAGAAATGAAAGAAAATTGGTGTGGTGGAGCTGCAATGGTAGATAATACAAAACAGTATTTCAATTTAAAAATTGAAATTATACTATGAAAAAATAATACACAACATAAGAGGAAAGGATGGAGACTTACAAATTTAGGTAGGAAAAAATAGCCACACAATAATAAGATGAGAAACAACTAAATACCAATTCCAAAAATAAATGGAGCTATAGACTACAGCATCTTACAAGATGAGAGAGTGTTAAGCCTGTTGAATGCAGTTTGGTGTTTATTCTTTCAAGTACCTGGATATAAAATTCATTTGCACATTGAAACCATACTTTGTTTGCAAAAGAAAAACTCTGTGTTTTGCCATATGTTTCAATTATTCTTTATAGAAAAGCGTATTTTATCAGGGTTAGACATATGTCTACTTCCTGGGTTTCTACAAAAATCCTACTATTTGTGAGAAGGATAAATATTATGTCAGATACTGGGACGAATATAGTTCTTGAGATGGGTATTTTTCTTTCTACTCTTCAGCAATACTAATGATTAATTAGAAGTACTTAATCTATTTTTTGGAGTGTTTCACTTGAAGAACAGGTAGAATAATTTCAGAGAAACTATGGGAAAGCAACAAGCTTTGCCAGAAACTCAGAGATATCTATGACACGGGAAAAATGCAAAATGTTTTATCTCGAGAAGATAAGATTGGAGAATGAGAGTGGAGGTATATGCTAACAATTTTCACAGATTTTAAAACTGATGCATAAAGGAGCAGCTTAATCTGTTCCCTCCCTGTGGTGCACAGAATAATAGTTCCAGTTTGAAGGCTATTCCTTTTATACTAAAGTGTTTTAAACCATCCAGATTTTGCTGCATTACTTAGCTAAACCTACTGGATTTACCACAATGGAGACTCCTGTGATCTCTACCAGAATTCCTTGCTCTATAGCATTTAGATAATTTCTCCTTAGCACCTCTGCCACAGTTTTAATTCAAATTTATCTTCCTTTCTCCATGATTGTGACCTTTGTCTCACAGCTTTCTGTTACAGTGAGCTTCAGGGTAAAACAGTCTTTTATCACAAGCTGTTGAAAGCTCTCAGTAAATTGGATTTTGAATAAACAGAATTCATTAGTTCTTGTGTGCTGAGGCAGCCTTCCTTTCTGTCTCTTCAGAAAGTATATTTGCGTCTGTTGGTGCACTCCAAACTTTTTGCTCTTGTTTCACTGCTCTTTGCGTGTTAAATTCTTGTTTCCTAAGAATGTTTCTTCAACTTACCATTCAGATGTTTTCGTCCAAATGTAACTAACTGATAGTTGCTTTGTTTCCTTGGAAAGACTTCACAGTTTCTTCATGAGCTGGTTTGACCCTTAAGGCCTCTCCCATATCCAGCCCAGGGTTAGGGACACTCCAGTACCTGATTCCCCAGACTTTTATCATAAAACAAAACTTCAGAAAAATTTATGCCAACTATATGGAATGTCTTGACTTGAAACAGAAAATTAGAGAAATTTAAAGTAAAACTCTGAAAGAAGAGCTGTTGTCCACAGAAGTGCAGGGAGTTACACTTGCAATATTCTAAACATTTTTGGTTACCCTAGATTATAAAAGAACACAAATATCATGTGCCTTTATTTTCCATATTTTCTGTCATCTCTTTGAATTTCAGTACTCTCTAGTTTTGGTTTATTTCAAGTTTTAATTTTCTCTGTGTTTACTCAGTATTCAGTTGTTTCAGTCAAAATTCTCTCCAGAATATTTTAATGATTTTTGTTCAGTAATGACTGCATTGACATGCAGAATTTGCAAACAAATAACACAGATTGAAGCAAAGATGTTCACATTGCATCACTTTTACTAAACTTGTTAATTGCAAGGTTTGCTATTAAGCAGACAAGGATTATGCAAGGAAACAAAGATACACAAAAGTAAATACATGCAAGGATTGTTTATTAAAGTAGAGCCTCAATATCAGGAATTTGCTGTAGGCATTGGTACTACTACCAACGTGCAAGTACCACCATCATTCTTTGGAATTCATGCCCAAGTGACGCTCAAACACACAGCTACACAAAAACAAGCTGAGCTTGTTCACTTCCCACACAGTACACTGGGAAAATCTGGCAAGGCAGAATTACCGCCCAGTGCTACCAGTGTTTGAATGAGAGCTCCCACCAATTTTTGTCCTTGCAGAAAGCTAAGGGATGAGACAGGCTGTTAGTTTGTTTTCACATTCAGGAAGAAGTACTCTTTTATAACTGCAGCTTAAGAAAGTTGGCAGTCTCTTAGAGGAACAAGATGAAGGCACCCACGCAAATTACTCTTGAGCAAAAGAAAGAGAGGCAATTCAATGAAAGACCAAACTGGCTAAATCGTGAGTTCTTCAGTAAAATAAAGAACTTGACAGGTGACCTGAGAAAGAGGGTCACACAGAAGATGGAAAATAGGTCAAAGGATAAAGAGAAAATTAATAGTATATGCATAAAGAGGTCACATCCAACATAACAAGGTGCAGAATGATAGCTAGTTTTTCTCTGATTCATTGTCTGAGACTATTGTTAACCAGATTATTTCTATTAATATAGATCCTCCTTTTAAAAGATGGCTTTTTTTCCCTTGAAAATTGGATGAAAAATATAAAATTATTAATTCTCAGCCAGTACATTTCAAAGAAAGTAAAAATGTAAGTCTTAACATCCTGAGAGGGAAAATTATTTGAGAGGTGGGGTTTTTAGGTAATTTTTGGTTCATATGTTCTGATGTATGCATTTCACAAATATTTTTCTTGTAATAAAAATTGATTATTATTAAACAAGTGTTCTACATGAAGATCTCTAAATTATTCTAAACTTTTGAGTGAAGACCAGTATATTGAATAATCACATTAGAAAATCCACAGGAAATGAGAAAACCATGAGGAGAATTTATGGGAGGAAATACAGCTTTTGTCAAAATCTCCCAAAGGTGTTAGAACCATAGAAGTTTCCTGTTAGAAAAAAAAGATATGCTATGTTTTAAAAAGCAAATAGAGAAAAGAGAAGAGGGACCAGTGAAAACTCTGTATGTCTTTGTTTGTTTTTTAAATATCTTATGAAGTACTTTCTTAGAGAGGTACTGCAGTCTACTTTATTAGCAGGAAAATGAATAACCAGGATGTTTATTTCTAAGACATATTTTAAATAGATGACTCCAGAGAATGAATTCCTATATTTAGTCCACAAACAGTAAGAGCAGTTTTATATCATTAAAAGTGTGTATTTTCCATTACACTTGCAAAAGCAGACTTAACAAATTGACATACACATGTAAATTCTTTTCAATGCCTATGGATCGGGTACACAGAAATGTAATCCGTCAAAGTATTTGGTGCAATAATTTAAGATAAACAGTTTCAATTTTAATCATCTGCATTAGGTGCCTGAAAAATGTAGAAAGTGGGAGACTTTTTCAGGAACAGTGGATAAAATTGTCTTCAACATTCCTTGGAAACATAGAACCTCTGTTATTAGATGTCTTTGAGAACAGCTTAGAGAAATATTTTTATAAATTACTTTGTCACACTGGATTATACCTTAGAACTGAAAACTGATTTAAAAGAACCTCAGAATACCAGCAGTGCTCTGTGTCTAATTGTTTAAAATTGAAAACTTTACTTCATTACACAGATTGGCTTTTTCCTTTAAGAACCAAGATAAAAACTGAGCATTCTCAAAAAGCTTAGTAGATGCTAATTTCCTCCCACAACGTGACTTGTCGTGTGCCTTAGACCATCCATTTCAGAAATATTTCCTGCCTCTTGTATATATGGCTAAGAGGAGAAGGCAGCCAATTTCATACATCAATAACTTCAATACCTTCACTTAATCATCCCTGCTAATGAAGTAGTTTATGTCAACTGCTACGCATCAGTTATCAAAAGTACTGAGAACAGAATTTATTGCAGTCTTTCAAAACTTCTGTAAGACTGTGAACATAAAGCTGTGATTTGTAACAAAGGAGTCAGCCTATCACAAAACCACCTTTTTGTCTTTGCCTCTGATTAATGATCAGTGCATATCAGCAAATTAAAAACAGAGTTTTGCTAAGAAGCCAGTATTTTAATTCTCCACAACAAAAGCACCTTTTGCAGCAGATAAGCTTTATACGAGGGACCTCACTTAACTTTTTAAGAAAGCTTCTGATCTCACAATAATAAAAGATGATGGGACAAAAGAGCTGGAAAAAACAATATGATCTATAAACAGGTTCTGAAGTGTGGCATTTGACATGCCAAAATGTATTTGAAAATGAGGATGTTTCCCAACATAATTACAATTTGTTTTCCTCTGCCCTTTTGACCTACACAGATCGAAAATCTCTTCTATGTAACGGGCTTACTGAAATGGAGGTCAGGCTATTAGACTGTTAGATTTACCCTCCTGAAGGGAATAGCTATAAAAAGAGTTTTAAGAAACAAGAGTCGTTCTCAAGACAAGAATCATTACTAAAAAAACCAAAAATCTTATTTGGTAACAATAAAGTGGTTGTGCATAATGATAAAACACTGCTTTGAACTTTTGCCATCTGTTGAGCACCTATGTCCTGTCCAAGTCATGTGAGTTGTTTGTATATACTGACGCTTACTGTGTCTGAGCACCTGGGAATTATTCTTCTAGATCTTCATGCCAATTCGTGGAGTTCTGTCAGCTGGATTCTAAACTAGGGCATTACCTCCTGTATCCACTCCTCATCCACATCCCAGTGAGGAGTGTGGCTGTCTGCACTTCATGTGTCAGTGCTTCCCTTCTGCACTAGACATTCTCACAGCACACAGCTGTGCACACCCAAACATGTTTAGGAGTGTTTGTTCTGCAGAGCCAGATTCTGCTAAAAAGAGAACAGTGAGAGAACACTGTGGTCAGAAATTGCAACAAGGGAGATTTGGGTTGAAATAAGGAAATAGTATTTAAGAGACGGTGATTAAACTCTGGATTGGTTTAGGTAAAGGGACCATTGAAATCTCCATCTCTGAAACCCTCAAAGGCACCACTCCCCATTGGATTATGAGAAATGGAAACTTGTCCTCTATCATTCTTTTCCTAAGGTCAGGAGTTTGATTTCAGGCTTTATTTGTTAGAGAAGCCGTACCTCCAAATTGATTCTTAAATTAAGCAGAGTATGTTTGGCCTTAGGGAAGTGTCGCAATAATTTGATTTGAAGAAATTGCTTTTTCTGCCTTTCCAGTTTATTTTCTATGCACTACATTTTCCTTAATTTTGTGATGGTGGTAGTTTGTTACCCTTTACTAGGAATACCTCCATGAGAAACAGCATGAATAGACAAAGTTAGCATTATTTTTCTAATTGTTTCTAACTGTGGATAATTCATAAATAGTCTTAAAAGGGTTTGTATTTTTAATGATTTTGCCCAGATTTTTTTAAGTCTTTATGGAGGTTTTTTCCAAATATGTAGTTCTATTGAAAAGGCCATTTGTTGTTATGCAGAAAGAACAAGGCATGTACATTCAATAAAAATTCTTATTTTAGGTTAAAGAAAACAAAAATAAATAAATAAAATAAATAAAAACCAGCTGCTGTCCTTGGAAATAGGCAGCCTTACTGGGGTATTAAAGCTCAAGTACCAAGAAAACAAACGTAAGTTCTGCTTGTCAGAGTTCTTTGCGTGTACATTATACTGTTCATTTGCATATGTTTTATTTTTAATTTTGCTTTCCATTAATTTGCCTTTTTCTGATTAGTGTGCTGTATGCTGTGTCTCACAGATGACCTGAGGAAATTATGTGACATTTCTGTTTTTCCAGTCTCCTGAATTTCTCTCTTCAGGTGGTACCATTGTAAAGTTACATGTGTTGATTCCTTCTTTTCAGTCTGTGGTTTGTAAGAAATTCTCACAAACATCTCCATTGCTAGCTTTCTACTGTATGGCTGTCTTTTTTCTCTTTACAGAATTTAGTTCTTTGTGTTAATATACAGATAAAAAAGCTCAAAATCAAAGTAGGGATACCCCACTGCTAAAACACTCTTCTGGTTTTGAAAGACTATAATGGAACAGCTTCAGTTAAAAATATGACTTATTCCTTGTAACTATTTGTTTCTTGTTAACAAACTATCACATGCAGAACTGGATTGCATCCTAAAAAGAAAAGTTGTTTTCTCTTGCACTGCCCATGACTCACAGTGCAGAGGAAAAAAAACAAACCTGAAACGCAGCAGAGAAAAGGAGAGCTAAGTAAAGATTAATTATTAGTAATTATGTCAGTATTAAACTGATAGCCTAGAATGCTTTTAATGTGCTAATGGTCTTTGTGTGATTTTTAGTGACTAGAAGATATGATTCTGATGAAAAGGTGAATCAGTGCCCCAGATAATTCTGAGTAGCAATTAAATTATCTTGGTGGAAAATAATTAAGTGGAAAATTGCACAGTCGTGATGGGAGGCAGCTATTTCAAAATTTCCTGTTTAGGATCCATCTATTTTTTTTTCTCTGGTTTCTGAAAGATCAGGTAGTTAATGATGGCAAAGATGTCTTCCTTCAGATTACCTCCTTTAAGAATGTTCATGTGTTTGAAGAAAAGATGCATCAAACCTCCTGTTGTAATTTTTTTTATTTAAACTGTGCTAAATAAATACTATTAGAAAAATATTCATGCTGGGTCATATGAAAGGTTGATCACTATCTCTTCTCCAGCTGTGGCCAGTTAAGAGTTACTTGAGGAAGAGAATATGGCAAAACTTAGCAGCTTTCTGGTTAATCTAAAGAGTACTAAATAAGTAGTGAAATACAGCTCATAAAAAACCAGTGATTATTGAAATATTAAGTAAGACAGCATGTAGTGGGTTGACCGTGGCCGAGTGCCTGGTACCCACCAATGTTGTTCTGTCATTCCCCTCGTCAGCTGTACAGGGACTAGAAAATGTGATGAAAAGCTCATGGGTCAAGATAAGGACAGGGAGAGATCACTCAGTAATTACTGTCATGGGAAAAACAGATTCACCTTGGGGAAAATTAGTTTATTACCAATCAAATGAGAGAAGAATAAAGGAAAATAAAAGTAAAACACTTTCCCTCAACTCCTCCTATGTATCCAGGTTCCACTTCACTCCTAATTTCTCTACTTCTTCCCCTGCATCTGAGTGGGGGCATGGGGAATGGGAGTTATGGTCAGTTCCATTGCATGTTGTCTCTGCCACTCCTTCCTCCTCACAGGAAGAACTCCTCACAATCTTCCCTGCTCCAGCTTGGGGAGACAGTCCTCCACAAAATCCTCCAACATGAATCCTCCACATGGGCTGCAGTTCTCCATGAACTGTTACCACTAGGTCCCTTCCATGGGGTACAGTCCCTCAGGAAGTCTGCTCCAACGTGGGTTCCCAGTTGTGGCTACTGGCCCAGGGTGCCCGGCTAGCCGTGTCCCCCAGCTGCATAGCCAGGTGCAGCTCTTCTCAGGCTGCAATCAGTCCTTGACAGGTAGAAACCAGAGAGGCCCTCTGCTCTCTAGGGTTCCGACCCCCAGAGTCGGCGTTTGAAGTAAAGATCCAAAAAGGCACATTTGCAGAGACGTTCATTTTTCCTAAGAGGGTGCAAAAAAAAGCAGCAGGACCCCAAAGCCCAAGCCTTTATCCTTGGCCTTCCTGGGAGTGTTACTGTGTGAAGGGGGGACAGATACAATGGGACAGGGAGTGGCTAGCCAGGGACAGACCAAACCCATTGTGGGGGGTAACAGGAATAGACCGCTTGGGAAAAACCAAATTTAACATCCACCACCACACCCAGGGGGGTCACAGGTCCTGCCAAGGAACCTGCTCCAGTGTGGGCTGCTCTGTCCATGGACTACAGGTCCTGCCTGGAGCCTGCTCCAGCAGGGGCTTCCCATGGGGTCACAGCCTCCTTTGATGGCATCACCTTGCTCCACTGTGGGCTCTTCCCTGGGCTGCAGGTGGATCTCTGCATCCATGTGGGCCTCGGGGGCTCTGGCAGCTGGAGCACCTCTTGCACCTTCTCCCTCACTCACCTTGTGTCTGCAGAGCTGTGCTTCTCGCACATTCTCAATCCTCTCTTCAGGCTGTGGTTAGCAGTAATTATCCCAGAGGTGCTGCTGCTGTCACTGGTGGATTTGGCTTTGGCCAGCAGTGGGTTCATCTTGGATCTGTTGGACATGGGGACAGGTCCTGATAACTGCTTACAGAAGCCACCACAGTAGCCCCAAGTACCAAACCCTTGCTATACAAACACATATGGCAGTATGATTCTTAATAATCATACAGCATGATTTTGAATAGCAATTTATTTTTGGAAGGGATTATTAATTTCTATTTCATAATGGTACTAACATGCTTACTGGAAAAAATTCTTAAGGGAGGGTTTTCTTCTAGTATACATACATCTCATAATTGAGTAGCTGGACATTCTACTACAGTGATGCTTATGATTAAACATCACTCAAAGGCACTGCCATCGGTGCCATCAGTAGAATGACATGCCATGTACATTAGGCCAAGTTCATATCTGAAGGCAGTGAGAAGGAGTATGATCATCATTGCATGGTTCTGCCTCCTACATACTACATACTTTATTGATTTAACATACATGTCCTCGTCTACTACAATTTCTGATTGATTTATTTAGGGAGCAGACAACTCAATGGAGTTCTAATATTTTTGCATTTGAAAAGGATAAAATATAAGAATACAAGGCAGTACATAACACAGTTTTACAGCTAATGATTATAAGGCAGTCATGTAAGTTAGAATTTACAGAATTCAAATACAGTATTGTTTGTGTTTAATGTCTTTTTAAAAGCTCTATTTGCCCTACAAAAATGGATGAGACCATTTCCTAGAATGTATTAAGAGATTAATCAATTTGAGATATAAATAACTAGGAGACAAGTCCTTTGAAAGCTTGTTTTTTGTAACCACTTATTTTTTCTGTTTGTCTTTTCAGACAATGTGACATTCTGTGGGACATACTGTGTTAATTAGATGTAGGGTTTTGTGGAAGTGCATTCTGGTTTAAAAATGCAAATAGGTTTTCTGTAATGGTAGAAATATCCAGTAAGAAATTACTGTTGTATGATAGTGTAACTTCACATGCAGATCAGAGAAAGGAAAACATTTAAATTCTGAAAAGGTTGGTTGGTTTTTCATTTAACTACTAATACAGAGAGACCATGTTATTGGATAAATACTACTTTGTGTTTGTGGCATAACTGTTCATCAGTTACATCTCAGGTTGTTAACTCAGAATTTCTCTCTATTTATCTCACATCAACCAAGCTGTTGTGATACAAAAATTGTTTTGGTTATAATTCAAGCAAAAATTTCAGTCAGGATGAATGTTATGGTTCTTTCGTGAATTCTCTTACAAGAAGAAAAGGTATTTCTAGAAAATAAGTAGAGTCCATGGTTTTTCTCCTCTGCATGATAAAATTGGTCAGTGAGAACTTTTGGCACAGAACTATAAGAAATAATAAATTTAAATACAAGCAGAGGATGCAATCTGCATTTCTTCCACTGTGTTCCAATTTTGTTTTGATAATAACCATAATTAAACTATGTTCCAGCTGTGAGAGAATGAGACAGTGAAGGCATCCATGAAAACTATGGGTTTGTTACAAATACACAATTAAAAGAAATAGGAACATTTCATGAGTTTCTTTAGGAGGTAGTCAAGTATTCAAGCATGGCTTAAAAAAGTTGTCACATCGTACAATGATCCCAGACTAGAAAAAACAGTTATCTGTATTAACATATGAACTCAATGAACATGTCAGCCTTGTACAAAAGAATTTATCGACATTTATAGGGCAAGCCATACAAGCCTAAATTGGCATACATTACATTTAATATACAGTTTGTACTAAAGAAATGTATCAAAGTATTTTTTATATATATTGGACATCATAAGTCAAGGATGATTCCTGAAAAGCAGCTCTCAGAGATGGCATTCCTTATAGTTACGTAAATTCCAGATGTGGTTATCGTTTCATTTTATTTCAATACAAAAAATAAAAAAAGCATGTAGAAATAACTTCTGTGAAACTGAAAGACTTGGTTAATTCGTTTGTCCATTAATTCATTCAGGCCTTATAAAATTTTTGGTTTTTTTCAGCACTGTTAGAGATAGTTGGATCTCTGAATTGTTCCTCACCTACTAGAAGCCCTATTTTCTCTATTATACTAACACAGATCACAAGTTGCACTGGCTGCAGGCTTGAGCAAGTGTGGTAGTAGATGGAATATTTTTCACTAGTTGACGGGCAACTTTTGCACAAGATGTGTGCTAATTCCTGGCAGAAGTCCTGCATGCCACAGTCACATGGCAGGCTCACCCAGAAAGTGCCAGGTCCTTCAGGACCAAGCAGTCTCCCTTCCTTTTCTCCTGTCAGCCTTCACATTGCCGCTGTCAGTCTCACCCTATGATCCTGAGGCTGGTAGTGGCTGCCTGGCTTCTGCAGCTGTGCCTGCTTGCCAGTGTGGTCCATGCACTTGGAGGCCACACTAACTGAGATCTGGAGCATCTGCTGTGTTTTCATGCAAAGATCACCAGCTGCTCTGAGGGTAAAAGAACTGTGGATTTCTGAAGGAAATGGCAGTCTAGCACGTCCCAAGAAAAGGATTGCAACAATAAAGTACCCTAAGGGAGGCTGCTGTGGAGGGCTGGAGAAGGGTTACAGTGTCACACAGCCCTGGGTGCTGCGCTGGTTGTGTCTTTTTGTTAAGAGGCACAAAGGATATGTGGAGAAGACTTATAAATGTAAGGACTGGAAATGTGGTGCATGTTAAGAACAGAACTTGAAAATAAACCAGCATCACTGCATTGCGGCTATGTCCAAAACTCCAGGAAAAAGGAGGGAATGTATTTTTGATGACATGAAATACATGCAGAGTGTCCTGCTGGCCTAGGAGCACTTCTGGGTAAACAAGAACCATTATTAGGCCTTTCTCAGATAGCGTAGCTACAGCTTTGACAAAAGGATGATCACCATTGGGCTAAGGACATCCTGGTCCTCTGGGTCCTTGCTGTACTTCTTGGGTGAGTTTTCTATGTGTTGAGAAGGACAGGACTTTAGAGCACACTGCTCATGTGGAAGGAACTGAGCAGTCATGGCACCTGCCATGTCCTCTCATATAACAGATGTCCTGAAAGTGCACTTTTTCTTTAGAGAAAGATACATCAGATGGTTTTAGCAGCTGCTTCTTCAGAGGAGGTCATTGTTGAAAAATCAGACAGCATCATAAAAAATACTGTTTCATCTGTGGTTCCATAGCTTCTTATTTTGTTAGAGTATTTCTACATTTGAAAACAGAGGGTTTGCCCTGTTTCCCTGTTTGATTTCCTCTGCTGCCTTTTTTTTTATTTCTGGAATTGCTGGGAGGGTGAGGAGTGGCAGGAGTGAACTGCCACAACCCCTCAACAGTGACTCTCCAAGGAAGGCTTGGGGGTTTTGATAGATAAGGGCTGTGTGAGAGATAAAAACGGACTGCAGTCTTCTCTCTATGCTCCTTTGAAGTAAATGCCCCTCACTACCTGACATGCTCCTTTTCACATTTTTCCCACCTGTAAAGCCCTGTCCTGAAACCTTACTGATTCCTTTGACTGGTTTGTCCAACTTTTATCTTCTTTCCTGCCTTTCTTCTGATCCTGTGTGCTTCCTGTTCTGCCTAAATGTCAGAACTCTGATGCTCCTATGCAGAGTTACTTCAGGTTATTGTAGTTTTACTGATACAAAAGTCATTATAGTGAAAATAACATTAGGCCCTTGTACTCTTAATGTACTAAGTCTTGCTTTCCTTAAATGACCTGTTGGTGTTAAGGACTGATTTTTAGAATTTAGTAGGTTATTTTAACAAATTCCAAGCCTACAAAGTCTTCTCAATGAATCAGTCTCTAGAAACTAAATTATTATTCTTCTAGATCAGCCAGAGAGGAATCTTTGTCTGGTGATGATAGGGCAGCCTAAAATCGTGACCTAAACCAGATTTCTGAAGTTGACACACCAGTTATATGAGATGGGATGAGTCAAGCTGATTATGTCCTCAGAGACTGGCCAAGATCTACTCCAGAAGTAGTTGTGCTTTTTTATACCCTACTGAAAGTCTGTTTCAATTTTTCATGCCCCGGTGGTTAGTATCCTTTTAGTTTACTGTCTCTTTTTATGTATGTTCTGTTCCTACCTGTTGTTTTTGCTCCAGCTTTGTTCCTTAGCCTAAACTGCTATTGCACTTTAGCCTAAACTGCTGTTCCACAGTGCTTACTGCCTTTTTTATTTATAGACATACATTACCTTTATAGGGACAAGTAAATGCCTGTTCCATTTTCTGCCACAACCTTTAATTTGCCACACTAACCCAGACAAGTTCTGTCAGTCACCTTTTAATAGATAGGCTTTATAGCCTTTCCATCATCTAGGTGACCTTTCCTTTCTTCTGTCCTAATTTGAAAGACTTTCTTGAATATAGGTGACCTGTCTTATGTGCATATGAGATTTTACTACTACCTTAACGTATTCTCCTTAATCCAGTGCTGCTAGGATCAGAGTTTTGGCAGTATTCCACCAGAGGGTGAGCATGCTTGTATTGACTTGCCTGACTGGCTTAAATATTGCTAGTAGTGTAGCCACAGGGACACATCATTCATTAAAAGCTGAGAAAGCTAACTCAAAATCATGGGGAAATATTTAAGAGCTATCTCACACTGCTCTGCCTGCTGCCTCAGTTACCAGGGCCTCATTACATCAGCTGGCTATGAACTGGGTAGCGCAGGTATAAATGTCTAAAGTTATCATTTTTACAGATCCCAGCGATAGTTCTTCGCTATTACCCCTCATCTTCCACTACTAATCCATTAGAGATTCACTTTTTGTTCTCTTTTCCCCATAATTCAGACTCCAGGGCTATAAAGCCTGCTTTGATTGCAGGCAAAACTGTACATGCAGACCTTAACAATATATACTTCTTTTATAGAAATTAAGATAGCAATAGTGTGAACTTCTTGGTTCACCTTCATTTTGAAAGTTTCCTCCCTAGGCAAATCTTAGCTCTCCCATTCCCTCTTCCTTGTTTTGATCTCCTTATGTTTAGCAGAGTCAAGCAGAAGCAGAAATAAGACAACTGGACACAGTCTGCTGCATGACTGGTTAAATATGTATTACATTCTACCTTGTGTTCATTTTCTTATTTTTAAGGTGATAGCATCTGTTCAAGCACTTATTCCCTATTTATCAGGAACAATTTTATCCCTTTCAACAGAAAGAGTCACTGGTAGAATTTGTTCAGAGCTGGCTGAATGCTATGGGCATGTGATAAATTTTAGGGATACCATCGGTTGTGTGTTTTCTGGCAGCTATACATTCTTTTCATAGCATTTGTTTGATCTCAGACTGAGCCTGTTCAGAAGTTTACAAATAAGAAGAAAAAAAAAGAGAATTGTCTTCCAGTACCAGCTGAGCTTCCTGTGCTGTCTGACCATGGAGTCAAATGGATAATACAGCACACATGATGGGAGCAGTGCAAACAGAGATGCAGTCTGATACTGATCTTCTGAGCAGCAGATGGTGCTTAGCACAGCCAAACCACACTCAAGGAGCACACTTGAAGTTTTATAATTTCTGTGTGGATAGATCACAAGGCAAATGCTCCTTACCTGAAAACATTTTTCAAGAAACACAAATGTTTGACAAGAAACTGTTATTATGATTACTGATTGTTTTGGATAATCTGCAGTGTCCATTTGGTCACAAGATGTGAGCAATGCTGACCTTGACTGGAGAGCCTTCAGTCTAGAAACAAAGCATCCATACCCCTGAAATCTCCTTTCACTATGAAAAAGAGACTTCTTGCTCAGTGTTCTCCTTTAAAAAGATTCTTCACTATACATACATACATTTCATTTTATATTCAGTTCACTGTCTTGAATACAGAGAAGATAAAAATATGATTCAGTGAAAACACTTATAAGAATATGTAAAAATGTTTTTAGTTAAGTAGAGATAGATGACTGCTGAATAGTTATGTTAGTAAAATTCACAGCCTTATTGCATAATGTTAAACTCTTTTCAAGTCATGGGAAATAGCTCTCAAAACTACAAAAAAAAGGACTTTTTTCCTCCTGTTTAATCAGCTTTTTGATATAAAGCCAATGTCCTTCACTCTGTTGTAAAAAAAAAAAATCTGTTCTAAAATATAAAACGTGGACTAGTGGTACACAAATACTATTATGGATGCAGTTTATATTGAAGGGGTATTAAGTTTCCCTCGGAAAAAAAAAAATCATGGGTAATAAGCATTCAAAAGAAATCACAACAACCTGTAGAGTATGTAGCTGATGCTCCCAATTATTCTTTTTCTTCTGCTGCATTCCTACACTCCAGAGTACACCTCTCACCTTTACAGCCATCACACTACAAACATTGCTTGCACTGAAGAGAATCACTGTTTTGCCTGAAGCAAGGAACATAAGTGTTGCAAAACTGACTCCTCCTCTAATGGGGTGAGCATGTACAAGTACACAGAGTTGTATTTCTCCCAGAGCTGCCAGGCTGAATATTTTGCAGTCAGAGCTCTAAAGCTTACAGGCTTTTTTTTGTTTGTTTGTTTATCTTTCTTTTGGGTCTTTTCCCCTCTTTCTTTCTGGATTTTTTTCCTTTTTTAAATTTATGAGAAACACTTTGAAACGCTGGATTTTCAAGTCCATTTTCAGGCAGCATTCATGAGCTGGCATGGGTCAACATATATTTCATTACCAGGCAAAAGTAAGTACTGCAGTTAAATCTGTTCCTACAGTATGTTTACCTTCCTGTAAAGGGTTTGGTGCTGTATGAAGGACAGAGTAGACTGTAGTTCTGTTAGCAGAAATTAAAACTTAGAGAAATAGGTGAAATCAGTTCAGCTTAATATGGTATGGTAAATATCATGTAGCTCACATTCTGAGAAAGAAAAGAAGGATTTTTACTTGTAAGTGAGTGATCTCTCTTTCAAAATACCGAAATAAGCTGTGGACACAGAGATGCCACTCCTTCTGTATGCTTTTTTCTTAGTGACAGTTGGACTGTTTATTATTTCAAAGCATTTTTTGTGCACTTGGTAGTACCAATCTTATTAAATTTCATAACATATCAATATATTATATTGTTTTATGTAATTTATGTTCTCTAAATATACCTTATTTTTGTTATTCATTAATGAAAACATCCTCCTGGAACTCCTATAACTGCCTTCATATCTTCTATCGTCTGATGTTCCCTAGCTACTATTTTATTCTTCCTGTGTTACACTCTTCTGTGTCTGCACATACATTCACTAGTTATCAGATTCTGTTTTGTGTTATTATCTTCCAAATGTGTTGGTATTGGCATAGACTGGCAGTGAAAGGCTGAAGGGAGATGGGTCTCAGAGAGAATGGAGGGAAAGGCTGGTAAATGAGCTGGCGAATAGTAAAGAGAACGATGTGCTTTGATCCAAAGAGCATCTTTTTAGCCAGTTTCCCCTGCATTTTATTGAAACGCTGTACCGTCAACATCTGTAATATTTTCACTATTCCAACAGTCACCTGGGAATTCATTAGTACCCTGGGAATGAATACAGTTTCCCTTGCTATGAGTTCCCTCTAGAGAGCGCAGCAGCCTGCGAGACAGTTGTGCGGATTCTGCGTCCGTGTTACCAGCGTAAGATTTCTGCTGCAGAAATGCTCTGCTGCAGCTATCAGTCTTTTCTTCTTTTGAGAGTTGGCTTGCTTTTGTCGAGCTGCACTAGGCACTCTCCCAAGGCAGGCAGATGGATTGCCCAGGCAGCGAGCAAGTTTAGCAACAAGTAATGCTTGAACGCCTGTGTAGGAAAAGCAGCCATTTACCACGTGCACATTTCGCAGCTCCAAGCATCCACAGCAAGTCTGCAGCGTCAATGCTTGTCAGTCTCCCCTGACAAAGTGCAGCCTAGCTAAAGTCCCGCACAAGGACTAATGTAAACCCCCGCTATGGCTTGGAGCACACACACCGTGGAGGGAAACAAAATCTGGAGAAATTTAGTTAGCATGAAGACAGCAGGGAGGAAAAAATCCTGATAAGTAAACCTAGTATTTTGTTATTGTTGCCATTGTTAAAATTGATCTGGAAATCTGCCAGAATAAATTTTTATGTCAAACGTGTGATGCTTTGAAAGGGCAGGTTTTCCACTGGACTGAGCTGAGTAGGATAGTTCTGTCTTGGAATTTTCATCTTTATTTTTCAGAAGGGCTTTAAAGTTTTTCAGCTATTTACATTGCATTATCATATTTTTTTGTTGCTCAGCAAAATATACCTTTTTAATATGTCTAGTCTTCATGATTTGATCTGCAATTACCACCCATAGCAAGTTCAGCCATCAAAAACAGGGGACAAATGGGTCTTTTGAAATATCTGGCCTTCATTTAGAGATTGTAGAAGTTTGACTTCCATGCAATCCTTATGGTAGTGAAGCAAATGGAGTTCAGCCACTTCATTTAGCTGTATCACTATTTGAGTTGCAACCTCTATGCTCTCAGGTGGTTTTCTTCTCCAGAATCAGACATAGGTTAATTAGACTCAAAGAAAACTAGAAATACTTTTGTTCCTACTACTGCTTCCATTTGTCTTATTTGAAACTACTATTCTGGTATTTCCAGACACTCAAATTTACAAACTCTGTATTTCCTATATGTTTATGTACCTGCATGTACATATCAATACACTTTTTATTCTTCAGGCAGAATTTTTTAGAGTTTTGTCACAAACTCTGGCTATATAATACCCTTCTTTAGAAGTTCTATTCCTCCCAGAAAACCTTCATTTTCTGTGGCTTCAGCATCAGTTTTGGTTCCCATTTATTTCTTCAATACAGCTGCCTTTCAGAGAGGTTGCTGTAGGGTTGCCTCACAAAGTAAGATCAAAGGCCAGCTCAGCCTATACTCTTAAGTTTTTGATTGTTCTCATAAATTGGACTAATCTATTGCTCTAACAACTTCACTTACAAAGACTTTCTTACTGAACTTTTCCTCACGGTTCTCCTACAGTTTTGGGGGGATGGCTTGTTTGGTCTCCACTCTTGTTTGTCTGTGATTGCTATCACATTTCTACTTAGCCCAGCTCTGAATTAAAAATCTCCTGTCACATAAGTCTGTACCTGGGCTGCATGGGCGGTTAGGCTAAACTTAGTCGCTCACCCTTTAAGCTTGATCTTAATCCTTTTAAAGAGACAGCGCACGTTATTTTAATATAATTTATTCATTGGTCAGCTGTAGCTGTACCTATTCTGCAATCCTCACTCCTACCCTAAGTTATCACTGTGAACCAATTTAATTAAACATCATGAAGTCAAGGGTGCAGGGTTTTTTACAAGCTAAATAATAAGAGAAGGAAGGTTTCAAACTGTTTGCCTTCCTATCTTTTATGTTGCCTGGTCTCACTGAAGAGGTGATGACCTTGCTCTGAGACCTTGCTTTATCTGTCACAGATAGATACAGCTCGGTAATGGTTCTATTTAACATGAACTTTAATCCTTCTAAAAACTTACTTGTTAAAAAACTTTCATATCCAGCAGACTATATTTACAACCACTTTTTAGCCCTAAAACTTTATAACTTCCAGTAGAGCCACGGGTAATTCCTCTGCTTCCAGCATATACCTGCCAAATGCAGCTGTGGCTCTGCCTGACCCTTCCTTTACTGCTGGTACCCCATACCTAGCAGCAGCATATGACCGAGCAGGCAGAGTTCTTTTCTATTCCTGCTGCACTCTAAATTAGTGAATTAAAAATGAGAAAGAGTGAGTGTTCAAAATAAATGCTAGAACATCTCTGCTGTTCAGGATTGCATTTAGGTTGAGTCCTATTGCCATTGTATATAGGTTAGATTATCATTATGATCCCTGTAGATTTACAGATAATGATCTCTGAAAAGATCTCATTCAGCATATTTGTTACATCTGATAGCATTCATTTTCCTTGTCTTAAGAAATTTTCTTATCTCCTGTATTTCAAACCCCTTACAACCTGAGGTAACCCAAGGATTTTGGCACAGCAATTCTCTTTCCAAATTCATTGTTCCCTCAGGGCAAAGTCATTCCATATTAACAGTGCTTTTAAATTGTCAAATTTCCACTTCTGGTGAACATGTGATACATAACATTCCCTGTGAGCAAGTATGTACTGGTTCATAAAAACAGTCAATAAACTTGGCACCCATAATTTCTGAAAACTTTCAGTCCTCTAACTGGAGCAAGAACAATAAGGAGCAATCATGATATATAAAATGGAGGGTTTAGAATTCACAACAGATCAACAGATCATCTGTTTGATGAATAGCACATTTTAGATGCTGCTGTATGGTGTGACCCTTCTTTCTTGGACGAAAGAGGAGATGATCTTTGGAAAAGCAAAGATGAATTGTAGCCAAATCTACATCTGCTCTCAGTCTCATCCAAAATTTGGATTGCTGCTGTTGCTGTTTCTTCACCCCTAAACATTAGCTGGTAAATCATGAGAGTCAAAGGAAGCCAATCCAAAAAGAGTGGGCTTTTTTCAAAAGATTCCTTTTACTTAATCATGATGCAAAGAGAAAATAAAGAACAATTCATTGCAGTGATTATAGGGCATCTATAATCCTATAGGACTGCCTACCTTACGAAAGATAGGTGGATCATGATTTTGTGAATAAAAAAAGGAAAAAAATAGAAGGTATGTATTTTAAGTTAAGAATTAAGATTAGTCTTTAAAACATTAATATATAAACTATTATTTAGATGGAAGTGTTAACTAAACTACCTTGTTTAACTAAACTGCTAAGTAACAAAGTTCAGTGGTAAAGTCTGGACATCTGAAGTTAGACTCCTCATGTGGCACTTTTGTTTTAAGTAACAGTATAAAGGATTTTTTATCTAGATAAGGTAACTGGGTATGATCATACTATTTTGTCCAAATATAAGGAAGAAAAAAAATAGTTTCCTGTCTATTTGTCACTCAAGGTATGTCTTCTAATCTTCTCTTTACGTGCCTTGTATCGTCTCTGTACCCTAATCATCATGCATCTACTTAGTCTAAGTAATGCCAAATTACCCCAAACTCCCTGTAATTATTATGGTTGTATGTTAAAATAGTGTTCATATGTAAGTTCACTCCCTAATTATAATTATATACTGTTTCCTAGTTATTTTATGTCTAGTACCTCTCTTCATTCCTTGTTTGAGTGGCAAACATTGTATTGTTATTTACACAAATGAGGAGAAGACAAGATAAGGCCACAACCAAGGGAGATGCCATTGGTCTCAATTAAAGATCAACAACAGTGCCAGATGGTACAGGCTCCCTTCCTCCAACTCCTGCTGGAAGACCTGACCCTCAAAAGTCTCATGACCACTGTCACCAGAAGCCCTTCTCCCCCCCACCCCGCTCTTACAACCTGCTTAGCCTAGAAATGTATCAGATCCATGAGGCCTTCCTTGGAAGTCCTCCCTTCGTCCACAGGAGTCACCATTTTGTCATGGTTGTGGCCGTACCCTGTGTGATCTCTGAATCCCCTGTACTTGCTGAAAACCTTGACTTTTTCTTTGCCACAGAAGTACATGAAAGGTCCTCATAGATACACACACCTATGTGCATTTTTGTATCTTTACAAAGACAGGTGAAAATGTATGAAGTACATGTATATTCATACATTGTTTTTCTTCTTTATACTATACAAGGATTTCACTTATAAAGTGTGTGTATGAAAATGTTTTGTACGAGATAATGAAATTAAGTGAAAAATTAATGTTACTAGAAAGAAAGCAAAATAAAAGGAAAGTATAGTTAAATGGTGAGGGAGTATGTCAGAGGGAGTGGGGGGACATGAAAAGATCTGAATGTGCATTGGGCAGAGGGGTGGGCCTGTGAACCTGTCCAGGAGGCTGCCACCCAGTCCCAGGTCATCCAAACAACAGGCCAGACCTGTGGATCTGACCAAGAAGCTCTCTTCTTCTACCTTCAAACCAACCAGGTCACCCTGGGGCTGTCCTGCAGCTTTCTCCTATTCTAGAAAATATAGTTAATACTGCTTACTAAAGTTGAAGGCCAGAAGGAAAAAATAACTTCATGGAAACATGTTTGTAGGGATACCTGCATCCCAAAGAGACCTTGTGCATTCAAGAGAAGATGGTTGAGCTGGGATTATGAAAATGGAAGTTTGTACAAGGGGAGGTGAGGCAACTCTTGTCTACATCTCAGTGTTCTAACAGATACTTGTAATACCATGACAGGGATTATGCTCCATGTATTCCCTTATCCTTATGTTGATGTGGAGTTCATAGCACTTTCTGAAAACACAATCCTGGCTGAATACACAAAACCCCCAATTTTTCTGTGATTTGTTTTTATTCCTGCTTAGAACCACAGGATTAAATATGAGTAAAACAGCCAAGAAACCCAGCTTTGAAAGAAAGGAAATGGTGACAATAGGAGACAGGTCACCATCACCCCAGTGATCAGTTAATGAATAAAGTTTCATTGAACATGAATTACATGTTGACTAAAGTTTGTTTCTCTGTGTTGATGTCATAGCAGCATGTTGATAGACTGCAGCATCTGTTTAAAGACATTTTCTGTGCTCCTGGAGAACTGGGAGGCTTTGGGAGTTTAAGGCCCTTTTCTGAAACAAGCAATACTGTTACCTGAACATAAAACAGGTGGTCTTATGTCATGTAAATCAAGACTCACAATACACATATAACTGGGAAAAAGTCCTTTAGAAGTAACAGGTATTTGTGGGCTATTCTAATCACAATAATAACAGCATTAAACTTGTTTTAATGGTGGCGAACATATTATCCAAGTGTGCCTGGACTGTGTATCTGAAAGGCAGAATGGGTTCTCAAGTAGCTGAAGCTTTTAAAACCGTTTTTCCTGCCTCAGTAATTACAGACCAAGGAGGGAATAGATATTCTTAAATCAGCCTTCACAAAAGCTGTTAAATTAAAATAATTTTCTTGTATTTGTTACTAGTAATGAGGTAGATGCCTCTGTCACAGATTGCTTAAACAGGGTGCTCAAAATCAAGACACAGAGATGTTTTAGAGCACACAGTTACCACTTATTACATTGGTGTGTTATTGGAGTTTATGATAAAGGACTATAACCACAGTTTCTTCATTACTGCCAGAGTCAGACGTGTGTGAAACTTCCAAGCTGTGCAAGGAATTGGAAAACCATGTCTGGTAATTGGTGTAAAATTAGAATAGATATACCTCCACTCAGAAAGGAAGACAGTGACAATGTTTAGGACAAAAGAAAGATTTGACAATGGTTATGAACAGATGTTCACAGGTATTAGTTAGAACTCTGAGAAAGGGTTAAATGTACTACTTAATAGGCTACAGTCAGCAAGGTATCAAGGGACATTCTATTCTGAAGAGTTTTAAAAAGTGAACACTACTGAGGGCAAAATTAGAAAGTTTCTAGCAGTAAAAAGATGAGGGGAGAAATGGCTATTCGTAAAGGGGTGTTGCTTGCCCTAGAAATTTAACAGCTGGATAAAAGCCTCTCCAGTCCATGATGTTTAGCAATTGGAGCCAGAGTGGGACAAAAAAAATGATGGTACACCACAGTTTTCACATCATGCTCCCCAACAAAGCTTGCATCAAAATATCCTCACAAAACACCAGTTGAACCAAACAGCTATTCAAAGCCCCTGGAAGCCATCAGGCCAGTGGGAGGTGAAGTTAGCAGAAATACAATACCCAACAACTGGAATAATATTAATAGTGCTGCTGGGTAAGACATGTCATTATTCTTTGCAGCAAGTCCATTATTCATCCATAATGCATATTGCTGGAATGTATAAACACTTACTAGCTCCAACAACAGAGCTTTAACTGTTGACCAGCCATGGTTTTGGTCTTCAGTCCTGTAATTATGAGAGCAAAGCTTAAAATGGATGAAAGTTCTTGTATTTTTCATACAGCAGGAAGCTAGCATGGTTTATGGAAGCTTCTCCTGGGGTTGCCAGTGGCAGTTTCCCTTTTCACTAACATGCCTGGAAGGTTTTCATCTTCATCTACCTCTACACAAAATATTGTTGAATACCAGCTGGTTTGAGATTTTTTAGTCCCATTCTTATGGTGAGCTCTGGAAAATAGTAATAACAGTGGTGACCTCATTGCATCAATACAGTACCATTATGTGCCAGTAAACCAACCTCATACTGATATATAAGCACTGAAATAAATACAAATGAAAACAGGCATGCCTGATTGAAAAGGAGGTTGTGAATTTTATCTGATGACCTGGAAAGTCCTGGTGTTTTAACAGAACCACCATATAGTAAAGAATAAGTAGTAAATGGAGTAACAAAATAATTAAAAGGACCCCTCCTTGTATTAAATTTTTAAACATCCCAAGTGCACTATGAGCTGTTTTCTACAGCCTCTGTTCAAAAGCTATATAATTTTTCTCAAGGAGTTTGGAGTTAACATTAAGCCACATGTTAAAAGCATGGCTAAAAAACATGGCCAGAGATGTGATCATATATTTCTTCCAAGCAGTTGTGGCCAAGCTGAATTCTGGCAAAGCAGAAGGTCTCTAGGATTGTTGTGAGACATGTCACAGCCCTGAAGGGCTGTCCTTTCTCAAACCCTTAAAAGGAAAATGATGGGTAGTGCTCTGTGTTCCAGCCACCAGAAGAAGTAGAAGAATAGTAAACTCTACTGAACACTAGGAAAAACACAAGAAATACAGAGGAAGATGGCCCATTCTACCACTAGAAAAGGAGATACATTTTAACAAGGCTGCTTTTTGTCCATGGTTACTCCAGATAATTTACTAAATCCGTCCTGGATTTGTCTTGTAACACAATTTGCCCCCTGGACTGGAGTGGGAAAAATTGTGTAGGTCTGAACATCTGTGCTGGATCTTTGCTGTGAATTTGTTGAAAAGTAAGCCTGATGAATTACGTGTTGAGCACTTTCAGCCATGAATGATAGATTAGGAGACATCCTGAACTGGTAAATCCAGTCTGCTTTGTAAGGTATAGGTGACCTTGAAGCCGCCTTCAGGAGTTCATCTTTTGTCATAACAGGAGCCATGTTTACTGCTGCACCATGTTCAGGGAAGGCCTTTGGGTAAGTGTAATCTCCTGCCCTTGTCATTGTCACGCTGGGTAATTTGGGTTTGTTTCAGAAATTTCATCACATCTATAATTTAAGCAATGGATTTTCTCTTTTGGGGAAAACCCATTACGAACTCTTCTTAGTGCCCCTGCACATGTTCCTGTAAAGTTGAATTTTTGTTCTGGTTTTTCATTTTAGTAGGCAACATTGTCTGTATCTTGCAGCATAGCACAGAATCCAAAGACTAACCGAGTAACACTGTTGAGCAGTTTGTTCGGGAGTTCATCAGTCATGTTAATGGGTGGTTTTGTATCTGTTTTTTCTTCTTTTTTTTTTTTTTTCTATTCATATTTAAACTATATTATTGATACCCTATTATTAAGTAATATGTAAACTTTTGCAAGTACAAATTAATTTATAAAGTCCATGCATTTATAAACATTTATGTACACCTTAGTATATATATTTTAGAAATATTTACATGTTGTCATAATGGCCTGTACCTGCAGAAGAAGGCGGGCACAGCACCTGTCCTGCCCTACTTTGTGTGAAACTGTCCTGATCCTAGAATCTAAAAAAAGCCAGGGGAAAAGGGAGGCAAAAGATTTTTATTTGACAGCAGAAGACATGGTAAGCAGTTTGTGTGACCTGTTAGCAATTAGTATCTTCTGTGAGGATTTTTAACAGATCCTTTTTAGCTGTACTCTCTCTGTGTTGATCACTTGATTATAAACTGCTGTTAGACACTGAAGTAAATCCATTCTATGTAGCATGGAGATAACTAACAGCAGCATAGGTTCCCACTGAAATTAAACTTTCTCAAAAGTGCTCTGGTTTCCTTCTAAAGAAGGTAAAAAAATTCACGGACAGAACAGCAGTAGTCATGTCATAGATCTGCCCTGTGTTCAGGCTTTCAAGACAACTTAATGAAATTGTCATAAATGAGCTAGAAACCCATAGTCTATATGAAGCCACCGTGCAGGATGGCCAGTCCTTAGAAAATTATTTGCAACTGGTTATCAGTGTCTGAGCAAAGGGGCAGAAACTCCTTGGTGTGGCAACTACTCTATGTGTCATTAGTGACATGGATAGCATTATACCATTGTACTAAATAGTGGTGAAAGGAGAGGGACTTTAGCTTATTGGAGAAGAAGAAGAGAAAAAAGTTATTTTTATATTGTATTGCTGTATGGTTTCTGATAAATCAAAACTTGCTTAGTATAAATAAGACTAAGGTGCTGCTCTGAAGCACAGATACACAACTTTACAAATATGGGACTGAGATAACAAGGGTTCTGGAAGGTAGTTGGTATCGTGAGAGACTGGACTGTAAGTGATTAATGACTCAAACCATGCAGGTGAGAGACTGGACTGTTGGTCCTAATGGCTTAAAAAATTGGCTGAGTCCTTTGCTAGTGATGCAGAATGCAGAAGGGTATGCATGCTTGGGGCTACAGGCTGGGTTTCCAGATAATACAAGAGGCTGATAAATCCTGAGAGGGGATATAAGTCCTTCTTATCATGACAAGGTCCTCTCCTTGCCTAATGACTCGGCTGTGAAAACTCCCCTCCAAAGTACCAGGACAGTCATTAGTAGGATGAAGGTATTCATCTTGGCTGATGGGCTATAATGGGCCGTGATTGATTCAACTATAATGGTGAGAGACAGATGCAACATTTTAGAAAATGTCAAAGATTCATGAAATGTCCTGTGATCCAGTGTTACATCATCCAGGGGAGGTACAGGGGGCATTTCCATGTAGCCTCAGCATAATGTAAACCCCATGGACCTGGTGGTTTTTTGGGTTCTTTTTCTCCACCACTTGATGGATACAGATTGCAACCATCACCTCGACAAGACTGCAACCACTGAGAAGACCAGAAGAAGAGGACCAATGGGACATCATTGGAATCTGTGGAGTGGTGATATTTTTTTCTGCTTAATCTGTTTCTCTTTCTTCACTTTCTTTTCCCCCCTCCTCCTTTTTTTGCCCTAACTCTCTCTCTCTCTCTCTCCCTCACATTTACTGTTTAATAAAAGCTGTACTGTTGATTTCAGAATATGGTCTCATTTGCACCTTTATTTTGGCAGAGGGACCTCTCTAATAATTTCAATAATCAGATCTTAACAGGTAAAAATGAGGGGTTTAACACTACCAAAGAAGAACAGGACCCAGTGTCATCCTGCTGTTCAATAAGTAAATACCGTGTGAGGATTTACAAATTGGAGTATGGTTTGAGTTGTGCAAAGTGTTTCTCTTATTCCCTTCAATATTTTCAAGGCCTCAGCTGAAATACTTTGTATTTCAGAGGCACAGTGCTTTGGGAAAGATAGACAAGGAGTCTGCAGCAGAGTAAGAAGATTTAGAGATATGGAGAATGTGGCATATTAAAATATTAATCAAGACTGCTACATCTAAATAAGAGAAGATGTATTTAAAGTGTTCAAAATAGTCTCTTTGAGTTCTGCAGAGAGACAGGAGCAGTCTGTTGTTCTGTGGCTTTTAGGCTGCAAAAAAAGTACTTGGATTAAGTTGTAGCAGGCAAGATATAGAATAGATATTAAGAGTATTTTATTAACATAAATACTGTATCTGTAGTCTACATTGCCTAAGGAATTTTCAAAATTCCCCTAATTGGATAGATTAGGAAATCTAAGGAATTATATTGGCATTGTTGATCCCTCCTTGGCTCTCTTGGGGTCTAGATGGCCTCCTGAAACCTCTTGTAGTCTGAATTACTGAGAAGCTTTTATGCATGAAATTGTTATGTTTCACATTCTTTGAAAACAGAAATATTTCTTTGATGTTTGCGCTGTACCCAGCAAAGCAATTAAATCTAGAGACTCTGGTCATCATAGAAACTGTACAGTAATAATGATATCTAATTAGCATCCTATGTGGAAATGCAACTGTAAAACTGTGATTCCCTGTGCTATCAGTGATGGGGGGGTTGACCTTTTCTGGCTGCCAGGTGCCCACCTAAGCCACACTGTCACTCTCCTGCTCAGTTGGGCAGCAGAGAGAAAATAACAGAAGGCTCATGGGTTAAGATAAGAACAGAAAGAGAATCATTCAACTACCATCACGGGCCGTTTGGGTAAATTAATTTATTAATGGTTAATAACATGAGAGTAGAGAAATGAGAATAATAATGAGAAAACAAATCTATTCCATTCTGTTTCTTAGGCTCAACTCCACTCTTTATTTCTCTGTCTTCCCCTGAGCAATACAGGGGAACATGGGGTGGAGGTTGTGGTCAGCTCATCACGCATTTTCTTGGCTTCTCCTTCTTTATGCTCTTTGCCTGCTCCAGCAAGGCATCCTTCCCATGAGAAACAGTCCTCCTCCATGTACTTCTCCAATGCGAGTCCTTCCCATGGGCTGCAGCTCTCCACAAACTGCTCCAGTTTGGGTCCCCTCCACAGGGTGCAGTCCCTTAGGAACAGGCTGCCTCCCTGTGGGTCCCTTGTGGGGTCACAGGTCCTGCCAGGGAACCTGCTCGAGGATGGGCTGCTCTGCCCACAGGTCCTGCCAGGAGCCTGCTCCAGCATGGACGTCCGAAGGGATCACATCCTCCCTCAGGCACATCCACCTGATCCAGGGACTGCAGGGACAGCTGCCTCACCATTCACCTCCTCCGCTGACCTCAGTACCTGCAGAGCTGCTGCTCTCACACATTCTCACTCCCCTCTCAAGCTGGAGGTGCTGCAGTTTTTGTTACCTCTTTATAAATACGTTTTCCCAGAGGTGCTACTGTCATCACTGATCCTGGCACTCAGCCGAGGCCAGGAGTGGCTCCATCCTGGATCCATCTGGCATTGTATCTGTTGGACACAGGGTAAGTTCCTGGCAGCTGCTCATGTAGCACCCACTGTTGCCACTCTGCTACCAAACCCTTGCCACACAAACCAAATATACCAATATTTCAGAATTACCTGGCATCATTCAAATTATCTTGGCTTGTCTGAACTTACTTGGAAACTGTGACAGTGACTGTAGGTAAAAATATTTATTGTTTTTTAGGAATTTTATTCTTTACTAGGACTCAACCATGACAACCTCTAGTTTATGATTTTAATGTGTTCTTCTCACTGTAGTCACTAGCAAAATTTAAGTCTAGAATGGTTCTTACCTGTATTATATTTGTGGGGCCTTTGGTGTTTTCCTTTCAAAGTGCTAAGAAGGAGGTACTCAGCTCAGCTGATTAGAAAGTGTATCCCATTGAACTCAGGGGTCTCGTAACATCCAATCTGAAATGTTTTCATTAAAATGAATTTTTAGGCACTCTTTTAGAGTCTAACTAATTAGAATGTATTAACAGTATAAACTTTACGTGCCACTGCTATTGGTAGCCATAGTCCAGAAGAAATTGCAACAAGGCTTTAGCTGAAGAGCTGTAAAACAAAAACTTTGCAAAGCAGAGCCATTTAGAGCAGACAGCACATGGAAGTGGGAAGCTATTTACAGTACACAGTGATGTTACACAATCATCTTTGGAAGAAAATGTGGAAAAGAGTCTTTCATTAACTAAAACTGTAAGGGGAATTCGCTGCATTACACAACAGTAAAAACCAGCATATATTTGCTCCTGTAGAGAGTCATATTAATGTAGTAATATTGATTTAAATGCTCAAGCTAATTGATTCAGAACTAGCAGGTTCAAATGTTCAAGCTAATTGACTCAGAACTAGCTGGTTTATATGTGAATGGCACTGATACTGACAGGTAGACAGGCCAGAAATATTTTGTGTTTTGGACACAAGAAATCGTGAATATTATTTCACAGCAACAATGTAACCTGGGGTGAAGCTGATGAAGTAAAGAGGTGCTTTTAAAGCAGATAGTGTTTTATGACACTCAGGTTTTTTAAAAGCATCACCTGACCCCATAGAAAACATGAAAGGGATAGATAGTGCAGCTATTGAATTTGAGTGCTTAATATCTGGTTTGATAAATTCTGAACTCAGTTACAAATTATTTTCTTTTTTTTTTTTTAATCATAGCCATATTTAAATGATTTTATAGTTCTTCTGAGATTGAACTCTTTTCAAAACAAACTTCCACATTTCCTTGTCTCGTCCTTGTGGTTCTTAATATAATTTTTAGCCAGAAATTTTAGCCAAAGTAATTGAGAGACTAGGGCATTAATTCTCATAGATTTTTAAAGATTCATCTCCAGGTCCTTGCTCTCTTTCAAATTTAACATATATCTTTAATAATCTATATTTCAGTTGATTTATTTTACCCACTAGAATAAAAGTACTGTCATATCATTTTTTTCCAATTTGAAAGAAATCTGAGTAGCTACTCAGGAATCATTTCACTTCACATCGCCAAGCAGTTAACAGGTGTTAATATCTAGTATTAATGAAAATGAAATAGTTTCATTTCTTCTGTCAGTAGTTTCACTCTTCATAAATAATGCCATGTTAACAGTAGCAAGGATCCTGGCTGTCCAGTATAACAGATGAATGCTTCTACTGCTGTACTATGTTCATCATTTTGCTCTCTGGTTCATTTAATGTATAATAACTCTTCAAGGAGGAATAGTTTGAACAGGCTAAGTTGAGATACAGAAGTTGAGGCTTGTCCATAACTCAGTACTAATGGTATTGGATGGGGTTTGAGAGATGACCAGAGGGTCCTTGGACTTTTTAATCTAATCATGCCTATTTTTGCTGGAGGCCATGAGGCAGGTCCTGTAAAGATAGATAAACAAAGAGTGGACATACATAATTAGCTGTGTCTGACTTAATTTCTGCAGGGCCTTCTGTGACAGGCAAGGAATAGTGTAAGGAGGAAAATTTATTTAATTTAGAAAGGTTGTTTTGCTGCTGTATTGTAGAAAATTAACTGTAATGGACTCCTTGAATCTCAAGAAGGGCTGGATTCCCATGTAAGGTTATTAGGAGTGATGTAAGTTAGAGATGGGGCCCAGAGATGCATTAAAATCATAGTGTATTATAAAAGTAGGACAAGCATTGTTGTGAACATTTGGAAGGAACAGGGAAAGAAATACAAAAAAATGTTGGCTTTTTTTTTAAATTACATTTAAGTGGGTTTGAGAAATTGCTACAAAGGAAAGCAGTCCAGAAAGCCTGGGACATAGAAATGGACATGGCTCAGAGATTTTTATGCCTGATAAAAATTAGGTAGTCTAAGTCTGAAGGATGGAAGCAACAAGGCACAACCAGAAGAGTTTTGGAAGATTGCTAATGCATAATGAATAAGGAGTGTTTTCATTTCTCTTTTTGTGAAATAAAGGGACAGTACAAAAGTATTTTTTCGGGGCAATACAGAACTGTTGAAGGCAAAACTTTGATGAAGCAACTTACCTAGATTGTTTTCAAAGAAGCAGGGTCAGGATATTCCAGAGGATCTCCCATTCAAGTGTTCATATATGATATAGAAGATTAAGGCATCATCAGAATAAGATAGATTTTCTTATAAAAAAAAGCAGAGACAACTATTTCAGCAAAGCCAGGAGCTCTGTAGTTGAGGAAAAGACTTGTATTCAGGTTCTTGATCTGAATCAAGAAACAGAAGGTCTTGACCCTGTATTTTCTAGAATCTACTATTATGAAAATATTCTTTCCAAAATGAAAAATCTTGTCATGATCTTTGTTTTCCTTCTTCAAAGATGAATATATAAAAGAGAAGTGAAAGCTCTGCTTCAAGCAGCAACCCTGCCAAAGAATCTCACTTCTCCACATCTGTTAACAGCTGTTCCTCCCATGTCACAACTCAGGTTTGAGTTCCATTCCACAATACAGCTCTGAGTGGTCCACTGCCAAAGTCTTGAAACATAGTCCTTTACAATATACAATACTGACAGATCAGTGTACACCGAAATACACCACTCACTGTCACAGAATCACAGAATCAATCGGGTTGGAAAAGACCTCTGAGATCATTGAGTATGTAGCTGGGCATCTTGCCCCCACAACAAGAGCTTATCTCTTGTTTGTTAACTGGTCAGATAACTCAAACAGGACAAGCTGTCTTGTAGTGAGGTATTCTGGCACCATGGGGTTAACAGTGATCTGGCATCTCCCAGCTGCCAAAAAACATCTTACTGTAGGAGAGAGATCTGGAAGATAAGCTGGATTTCTGACTGACGCTTTCAGACCTCTCTTTACAAACTGTAAAAGCTACACCAAAACTTTCACAAAGCAGAAATATGCTACACATTCCCTGGAAATGCATGGAGTTTCTTGCCTGAGCAGGGATGCCTGCTTCACAGTTACAATTCTGGAGGCTGAGTGAAGGAATCTGTGTACATTATTGTCATTTCAGTGGTAAGTTACATTTGGCCCCTAATCAATACTACTTCTTTTCCTAGCTTTAATATAGGTGCAACCCTAATGTTATGCTCTCTTTCATGCTATGCTGTAATCTATGAGTAGTTCTTTTTAATTTTATACTTTGCAATAAGTAACTCTGATTAAGATCTTTTGTCTGTTATCTACAGTCTGTTTAATTAATAACTTATTTTGTAAATAGACCTGATATACCATCCCTAGAACTTGCATGTCAGAGTGATTTCTTAAATTTAAGCAGTAGCCAGAAATCTGAGGCTAAAGCAGGGCTTCTCTGAAGCTCCCTCTTGTCCCATGACAGACACCTCTGACCCAACACTACCGTGGTTAACCAGACATTGGCACTGAGTGCCACATCATTCTTTCCTTAAGCACCTGCAGGGACAGTGCCACCACCATGTTCCTGGGCAGTCCATTCTAATATCTAATCACCTTTCTGTGAAGAATTTCTTTGCAACAGTCAACCTAAACCTCATCTGGAACAACTTTAGACTACATCCCCTTGATCTGTTCACCAGTTGCCTGGTTGAAGATGCTGACCCCCACCTGGATACACCCTCCTTTCAGGGAGCTGTAGAGAGCAGTAAGGTTTTCCCTGGGCCTCCTCTTCTCCATGTTGAAAACCCCCGGCTCCCACAGCTGGTTCTGATAGGACTTGTGCTCCAGACCCTTCCCCAGCTCCATTGCCCTTCTCTGTCACTGCTGAGCAGATTCTGAAAGCAAAGGAGTGGTGAACACCTGCATGCTGTTTCCTGACTCATGTAAAAATTAGTAAACAAGTTCAGACTAGAACTCTGGAATGCTCCAGAAGGAGGAGGAAAGTAGCTCTTTTTCCTCCCTTTTCCTGTCCCTGCAGTGCAGGCTCAGCTAAGCAGCTATATTGGTGTTCATCATTGTGTTGTAGAACTAAACCCCTAGCATTTGGAAGAGAGGTCATGGTAACCTACACTCCTTGTGTAAACAATGCCTGAGTCGAGGACTGTTACCCTGTCGCTGGGGAGGCACTGCCTTGGTTCTGACTGCTGATAGTGGATAGTGCTTAACACAAACCTGAAATTTTCACTTTTTATATATGAGGAATCACAACTTTATGTGGAATGTGCATCCAAAGAAAGGTAACCTAGAGTGTATGGCTAGGTTCTACAAATAAGAGATAATTTTTACTGTCTGTAGGACTTTGTCCTCCCAGATAATTTTTTCCACCTGACCTTAAAACTTTCTTTTTCTGACTATGGGAAGATCAGTAGCCACAGTTTAAGAATCAACACCATATTCCCAAATTCTTTTGTTCTCCAGCTTTGGTCCTGTTATCCCATTGCATGGGGATCCTTACTGCTACTTGAGAAAAGTTGCTCTTTATGTATTAAGCTGATTTTAATCCTCCCTGCAAAATCTCTCTGTGATTCCCTCAAATAACATCTAAGTTTTCCCAGCTCATGGAGGAGTGTGTGGCTATTTTCTGTGATTCAGATAGCTGAGCCAAAGATCAGCCAGGTTTAGAAGCTCTTTGGTTTTGTGATGGACCCTTTTACAACTCTTGCCTAGTAAATCCATGAAAGTCTGGTTATGTCATCACAGTTTTTCTATGATTTACAGCATCAGCTGTTTTCATTCAAAGAGGCATGAGGGATTATTGCTGCAGGTAATAACCAATAGTCATGACTACTTGAAAAAATGTCTTTACTGTATTTCCACTCCTGTTTTGCTTTTCAGCTCACTGCTGTCAAGAGGCTGCTTCTCACTAGGTTCAACAGGTTACTGACTATATAGGGTCAGCCTTAATGGATAGAAACAATCTATTTTCTATTTGAACAGACATATTTTAATGGTACCTTGATAGCAGGCAGTAAAATACTAGCTTTTCATTGGCTTTAACATTTTACTTTTTAGCTACATGGCCAAACCAAAACTTCACAGGTATTATCCTTAGTGTTTGTCTGAAACAAAGTGCTTTAAACAGATCGGGTTTAAGTGTTATTGCATAAGAGTTCAAACCATTTCCACTTCCTCCTTTTTTCTTTGGCTGATATTAATCTGATTTGTTCAAGGAGATTAAAAAAAACAACAAAAATAATTAGCTCTGCAAAAAGAAAAGTGATTAGTTTTAGTTCCTTGAACTGATTCATTGCAGATTTATGGGAGTACTGGAAATGATGCTAAGAGAAGCAGAAGTATCTGGAGTTTATTGGTCGGGACTGCTGAAATTAGTCAAAGAGCTGTACCATATAAACTGTACCATATAAACTGTTCAGCACCACCAAAAAAAGTCTAGAAGGAAATAACCCCCTACTACTAAATATTAACTTTTTTTCCCATGGGTTGACATCTGTAATTTATGAGTAGGCTGAAGCTTATTCTAACAATCACTGTCTGTAGAGAGAAGTTTCTTGTGAAGGTGAATGTCCATTAGCTGTGCTGACCCCTGCTGTTTTAGAGCTGGAGTAATTCTGCATGTTGAAATCCTGCACCTCATTTTGGTTTATACCTCATACCACGCTTTAGGTGTTTTCCTGTGTTCAAATAAGGAAGAAGTTAATATTATATTTAGTTTTATGAGAATAGCTTCAGACTGGTATAACTAGAATGATTGCCTCTCCTTTGCTCAAAATGTCTGATGTATTTCCTAACTAATAATCTCAGTGCTGTTGTGCTGCCAGAATGAAATAAGCTCTTATATTATATAATGAGCCTCTTGAATGTGGAGCAGTCAGTGTCCGATGACTGATGACTGACAGCTCATTAACTCCCTTATTAGCTTCCTCGTGGGAAAAATCAAAAGAGATTAAATCAACAAATTAAAGAGTTTGTTGCCATTTATTCTTTTCTTTATTTCAGCTGCATAATTTTAATGAGTTAGTTATTTACTTTTCCCTGCAGTTCCTACCCTTCTACTATTGGCACTAGTGTGGGTTAAGCTGAAGCAACAAACATTTCAGTAAGTCAGTGCTGTGCTAAGAACAGTTTCATCAGGTTTGATAAAGCCCTGGTGGATTAAACACTCCCTCCGGTCTCCTCGGCTCTGCTGCTTTCCCCTGGGAAGCCTGGCACGTTTCGCGTTGCGGGAAGCTGTGTTTGCAGCGCCCTGAGGGCCAGGCCGGCCGTCCCGGCGGTCAGGCCGGGCTGCTGAGCGAGCAGCGCCGTCGCGTAAGGGTTATTCCTGCCTTTGGGGGACCCAAAGCCCGCCCCAGCGCTTCCCAGAGTGGGACACGGACACCATGCCGGGCAGCAGCCACCGCCTGCCAGGGCAGCGCTCCGTGTGGGGCAGATGACGCGCGGGCCCCTCTCCGCCTTTTGTTTCCCCTCGCCTCGGTCCCCAGCTGTGCTGGACGGATTCGCCTCAAGAAGTTGGTCATGTGCTTCTGGGGTTTTTTGGGGTTTTTTTTGTTTGTTTGTTTTTTTGTTTGTTTGGTTTTGGGTGGGGTTTTTGTTTGTTTGTTTTTGTGGGTTTTTTGTGGGGTTTTTTTTTTTTTTTGTGGGTTTTTTTTGGGTTTTTTTGGGTTTTTTACTTTAGAGTATCTCCCAGCTGTGCTGGACGGATTCGCCTTAAGAAGTTGGTCATGTGCTTCTGGTTTTTTTGGGTTGTTTTTTTTGTTTTTTTTTTTTTTTTTTTTTTTTTTGGTTGGTTTTTTTTGTTTGTTTGTTTGTTTGTTTGTTTGTTTGTTTGTTTGTTTTGTGGGGGGGTTTTTTTGGGGTTTTTTTGTTTTTTACTTTAGAGAATCTCTTAATGCAAACATTCTGTGGCATTTCACAAAGATCTCTCACCCCGTAATGCATCAACTGAAATCAAGTGGCATGACTTGCACTGAAGTTCTCTTCTGTGTTGCATAAAAGAGAAGGCCAGAGTTAAAAATACATAGGCTGTGTTTCTCTGTGTTAATTTTGCAGTCAAGCAGAGGCTGTTTCTTTGTGTAGCTAGTCGAAGAATGCCACAGGCAAGGTACATGATACAGTAGGCTACCATGGCAGCAAAAAAATGAAGATTGCAGGTGCAGGGAAAGTGCAGTTTGTTCAAAAGTCCAGTCAAAGCTGAACACAGAGATCCCCTGGAGATATCCCAAAATAATACTGCTTTACAATATGTTTTCTGCTGGAAAAATATTAACTTACATAATCTTAAATCTCTAGAGCTTGAAAATACCCTGACAACTTTTACAACTGACCAGAATTAGAAAATAAATTTGATGAGAATAATATATATTTAAACAACTCCGCTGTTCTTTGAAAAAAAGATACATTATGGTGAATCTTACAGGCTAGCTCTGAGGGCTGATCTTGTTGTTCTAGTTATAGAGAAAAATAAAATGAAAAATCATTCTGTCCTGAAGATTTTTAGGTGTTCTTAAAATTTTCCACTGGATATTTTTATAAGAAATAACTGATTTTCTTCTTAATTTAAGTATATTTAAGACTGTTTTAGTAGAAAAATTGGCTTTTCACAAACTTTTAAGGGGGCTCGGTACCAGTAAAGTTTCATCTTGTCCATGTCCTTGAGTGGTTTCAAATATACATTGTTGATTCTGTATTACATTCTCTAATCCTCTCAGCTCCCACAAAAATTTGACATGATCTAGCAAGCAGAAGCATTAGATATAGGTGTAGTTCTTTTGAGCTCAGTGTAAGAAAGAAGAGAGGCCAACTTTTTTTTTTTTTTTTTTTTTTTTTTTTTTATTTTTTTTTTTTTTTTGGTCAGAATCAGACATCAGACTTTGCTGGATTAGAATGGGCTCCAGGATCTAATGCAGAGTAGCCAAAATTTAGATTACATCTGTTGTTTCTTGATTTGATTTTGTAAGCCATGAGAAATCTGAATTGGAAAAGGAAGCTAAAGCTCTTCTTAAGCTACAGGGACCACTTTAAATCCCAGAACATGATCTATTTGTAACATTTCTTGAAGTTTTTAGTTACATTAATGATGTTAAATACAGAAAAATACATGCTAAATCTCCAAAGACCAATAGGATTTCTTAGAGGTGTTCTCAAAAGATCTCTGAAAAGAGCAATTCTGACTGCATTTGCTTCTTCCTGGTTAAATCTTGAAGATAAAAGAGAAAATGAAACCCCATGGAGTTAACCAGCCAATAATTTTCATGAAGGTAAATGAAGGTGGGAAGGAGGTAATCGTGTGTGGTAGTTTGGGTCACACCATGGCTTAGAGCTCTTTGAACAGGACATAAAGCCTGGTTAGGTGCAAACCAGTAGGTAGCAAGTGGTGAGTAATGAAAGTAATATTTACAGAGAGGAGACTATCGATGACTCAGAATTGCTGAGACAACGAGCAGCTTCCAGGATAGCAACACCCTTTCAGTGCTGAGCATGATTCTCCCCCCAGATGACTTATCAGGGATGATACAAGGACTGTCTGGTAGGCATCCATAGGCACGGGCTGACAACTGATGGCATATTCTTTGTGCTGGTTGACAGGGGGAGAGCCACAACACTGCACTTGAGCCAGGAGATCTGGAGTCAGAGGTTTCTGAAATCAGTGGAGACTGCCTGAGAACTGAGACTGGTAAAATCAGTTACTTCTGCCCTTTCTCTGGATGGAACAGGTTAACTTGGATTAGTTAAGTGCATGAAATCTATTAGCCTCAAATGTGCAAATGGTATTGCATGTTCTGATTTTTTTCCTTTTGTCCTTGAACTCTGTGACGGCAAATAACTTGGGATTTACTTTGTAAGAACTAGAGTGTGTGGAATTGTTGGATAGAGAATACTGTGAGTACCACATCAGAAGCTTAAGCTGTGGGCAAACTACTGCTGACATAAAATTCATATTAACCTAGAGTTACAAAATATTTCTATATCATACTGTTCCCAGAAATTTAGATAATCTTAGAACTGAGTTTTAAATGCAGCATTATCCCAAGAAAATTAATTTCCAGTGTTTAAACCGTGAGGCAGATACATTGTTTAAGTATTGGAATAAACAACCTAGACATTAGTAAGTGTCCACTGTGTTTTGTGTTTAATGAAAAGAAACACAGAGTTGAAAGGAAACACTTACGTGGAAACTCTTGCAAAAGCACTTCAGACTCTGTTAAGAAGCAGATTTAGGACAAAGTCCACTTAAAAATTATTTGCAATTAATTTTACTTGATATAGTAAAGCTCCCTGTGACTTTGAATTGAGTGTGCTATTTTGCAATTTTATTGTTTGGTTTTTTCTTTCACGTAAGCACAGCACTAAATCTATATATTTAGGCAGTTTCTTTTCAAGTATTTTCCTCAGAATTATGTAATGAAGTTGAACAAGCAAAGTCTGAAAGGCCATCAGAAAATTTTGTATTTCTTTATAAACTATATCACCAGACAAAAAGCAATACTTTTACAATAATCTGTTCTCAAAAAAGCAGCGTGTGTTTGTCATTTTTATTTTGATGTAAATGTGTATGACTTTGTGGGTTTTGTGAGAATTTTGTTCCTTGAGCAGAAGAAACAAACCTCAGTATATAATTTGAAAATATATGTGAGAAATCAGATATTTCAGTTTTTAAAAAAAAAAACACCAAACATTTGCTTTTAAAATTACAATTTATTTTTGACATCATCTATTCAATGATGAATTGATAAACATCTGGGCTAAAGCCAGGTTTTGTAAGACAATACCAGATCTAAGAACCACAAAACCAAGAGTGTTTTAGCCACAGTGACAGAAATCCAGGCTGCTAATACAAAATATACTGCCTACAGATCTTAGAACAGTGCTGCAAATTGCTAACACACAGCAACACACTGAGTCAGGTTTCAGCATTGTTTTTCATTTCATACATTCACATATATAATCACATACAGATTTCAGTAGATGTTTAAATTTTCTCCAGCATTGGTTTGCACAGTAATAAATCTCTTGGAGTTTGTGTTTTTCAGATTTTTTTCATAAGAGTTTTTCCACAGATGATTTGGCAAGGTCCCAAGTCATCTACAAATGCTGGGTAATTGGGAATCTCCATCACATAATTGTGTGGAAGTGGTATAAGAAAACAGAGCATGTAATGATAAAATCTGTTCTCAGATATTACTCAGATGACTCAAGAATGTTGTGTATGTAAAATCTATATTAAAGGAGATGTTGGAAGAAAATTATGCAGACAGCTTTGTACTGGCTAGAGTAATTTAGAGTATGTGGGGACCCTCAAAACAGCTCTGAGCAGAAAAGAATGTTGAAGCTATTTGAGGTAGACTGACTGGTTCCTGTCTATGTACAAGTGTAGTAAATCTTATCCAACTTCAGTAAAACACCTTTTCAGATAGGAAACTACAAGATTTAGAAGTGGGATTTAGAAAATAATTTGTAGGACTGTACCTCAGTGCGTAATAACACTAGCAATGAAATGAAAGTTCCTGTGTAGGAGAGGATTAGCGCTGAAATTCCTTGGGATGAGTGTTGGATCTGAATCTTTAATACTTGTTTAAATCAATGACTGAGATTGTACTAATAACAAAAGTTACTGTTTCAGCCAGGAGCTCATTAGTTGGAAACACAGACAAATTATATTGACAAGCAGAAGTCTAGGAATGTTGGCCTGATGTAGCTGAATTACTTCTAGTGGAATTAGAGAAGTGTAAATGATGTTATTCAAAGTTCTAGTGAAGACGTCAAAGTAATTTGTGAAGTTCTACTCATTCTTGTTCAGGAAACATGAATTAAAATTTGATCAGGTGCAAAGAAATCTTCTATTCTCACTATTCTAGAAGCTTTTCTTACAAGAAGATATCACAAAAATAATCTTTTTAGCCTGGCAAAAAAATTCAAGAAGGATAAAATCATAGAATGGTTGGTGTGGGAAAGGACCTTTTAAGATCACCAAGATTCAATTCTCTTTACCATGGGCAGGGACATCAAAGCCCAAGCCATCCAATTGTCTGCCATCTGCAAATGGGGTATTGCATATCTCCGTAGCGTGTTGCAGAGTGTAGGAAGAATTCCAGGTGGAGGCTGGAACACTAAGGACAGAAAAGAAATGAAATTTAATACTCTGATTTGAACCATAAACGAGCAGATGTAAAACAGAGAATAAACTTTAAGAGGAAATTGGAAGATTATTCTTTTCACTTAACGCAATCACTTTCCAATAACAACACAGTTGGAGCCAAAGGAGTAGCTACTTTAAAAATAATCTTGAGTAGCTAATTAAGAGGCGTATGCAGTATGATTACTCATAACAGCAGGTGATTTGGGTGGTTTTGTCCAACAACTGCTCCCAGTCATTGTCTCTGTGAGGGTGGATGTATAAAGTAGTCTGCAGGTGACAAATTACAGATATTACAGATCTACCTTAACTCAAAAAAAATTTTTTTTGAAGAATGAATTATTTTGTCAATGTCAGCTCTTTGGAATTGTGTGGTTTAGCTATTATTTTCATTGCCTTAGCACATACTTTCATTGCAGGTCTAGGCAGTGGTCAGAGTTGATTCCTATATGCAGGAGTGTTAGATTTTCTCACTTTAGAGCCTTGGATGTATCAGGGAAGATATGAAAGGGTGAACTATGACTTTGTGAAGCTAAGGTGCTGCCTGTTGCAGGAAGAAAATTCTTTATGGAAGCTGGGGAGGCTGTGATGCCCTCAAGTACTGCCTGCTTCTACAGTGGCTGGGCAGCACCTGCAGGACAGGTCTGGCCGGTGCTCCTGATGCTTTCTTGACTGCATTTACCAACATGTGCAAGTGAGGGGGAAGTCCTTGGGATAAAAAGTGAGGAAAGGGGAAAGGCACAGGGTAAAATCACACCTTTCAAATGCTTCTTCATAGTCACTATCACCTGTGTTAGTGATAACACTGGGTTTCTAAAGCCCTGTTTTGTCAACCTCTTGCTCAGGTCAGTATAGGTTACCACACTGATAAGTGGGGAAATGGCCTTAAACTTGCTCTTTCCTTTCTATGCATTATTGATTTTCTTCCATGTGTTACCCCTTGCTAAATGTTTTGTCAGCTTTGCTTAGAGAATGTGCCTGTCTAACTGCCAAAACAAATAGAGGGGTATGAAAAAGAAGTGTCATATATGTTTCTATAGCCCAGGTCTGTACAATGGAGATAGGCTTTTCACATCATTCTCTTAGTTTCTTACACCATTTTTTAAAATCAGGTATCCAGTAACATTCCTGACCATCTCCAAAACTGTGGAAATTTTCAGCATGCACTCAAGGGGGGAGTAGTGATTATATAAACACTTCTGGGTTTTACACACTTCCCACAGAGCTCTTGGATTCCTTGTGTAATAGTCTTTCCCAATAAAGAAAACTGTATAAGCATTAATCATCCAACAGAGCAATATCCTATAGTTTAGTGGGACAGGCAGCTTGCCAGGCTTCTGCAGAGTGCTGTTTGACATTTTTTTGGCACTGGCAGGTTCAGGAAGTGTTGGGTTGTGTGACTTTCCCCATGGCAACCCTCAGAGTGTTGTGTGTGCAATCGTAGCTAGAAAGGAGCTGGTAACACAGTGGTGTTTTGGCTACCACCAGGCAGCCTCGCACATCATCAAGTCTGTGTGTCCAGCATTCCCCCTTCATAGGCCAGTATTCTGGGCATGGCCAAGAGCTTGAGAGGGGACACAGGCATTACAGCTGAACCAATCTAACTAAGGAGATATTCCATACCATGTTGTCTGCTTGAAAATAAAACTAAGGGAAAAGAGAAGAGGAGGGAACAATAATTATTGGGGCATTTGTCTTCCAAAATAACTTCTATGCATAGTGAGGACCTTCTCCTAGAATGTGTCTGGACATAACCTTCTGATGGCAAGTAGAGAATTAATCTCTTTGTTTTCCCTTGCTTCTCTGTGTAGACTTTTCTTTTACTTAACTGAACTACCAAAGCTAGTGGCTTATTTAAGTTGGCAGCCTGATGAGAACAAATATGTTTATGTATTCTATTAAAGAAGCTGAGCTACTTTTCTGTACTCTCTGCTTTCTCCATTCATAAACCCTTAGAGAAATGCAGTTTGAATTTAGATTGATCCATCACGTAACTGGCTGGTTTTGACACTGTGACTGAGTACAGCTAGCAAACGCTTCTGTAAGAGAGGAGGTCCTGTTCACCCACTCCTCCCTTCACTCCTTTATTCCTACTTATCTGTGAGCACTACCACTTTTGCACCATCTTTGGTGCTCACCATACAACTTATTAAGCTAATTTAACTTGTTAGCCTGACAGAAGTCTTTTGCCAAGGTAGTTTGTCAGTGTGGATCTCATCTGGCACATGGAGAAATGGGATCACATGTCCAGGAGCAAGGAGTGTGAGGGAAGTGAAACTCGCACTTCATAGATCCACTCTTCTGCATTGTCGAGATGCCCCAGCTGTAGTCTCAAACACAAAATATGCTACCTAGCAAGGAACTAGATGGAGACAAAAGTTTGGCATGGTGTCAAAGATATGTGTGTTCCTGTTTTGTGTCAGGGCACAGCCCAAATTGCCTAAATAAGCCTAGTAACGGTAGTAGATTCAGCCATGAGTCCAGACAGACAGCCCTTAGAAATGAGGCATGTCAGGGATCAAGCTGAGAGCTCAGCTGAAGGGTCAGGGTCCAGATTACTGGGGGACCTGGCCCAGCACAGGTATGGCTGCAGCACAGCTCAGGTGGGGCCAGAATGAAGCCTCGGCTTATAAACCACTGCAGAAAGAAATGGGAGAGCCACCCCTGGACACTTCTCGGCAGACCTTTCTGGAAGGGCTATTTTCAAAGCTGGGACCTTACTCCATTACTGAAGCCAAGCCTGAGCACAGGCACCCGACACCCCAGCTGGGGGGAAGGTAGAAAGGGAGTGCTCAGAACTCTGGAAGCTTTCAAGGATCATGTATTAGCCCAGAGCTAGAACTGCAGTGTAGTGAGAGAAGTTTTGATGGGTGCGGGGAGGGAGTCTACAGTACATTTTATCCTAGAGTACCTACAGTGTCTAACTTTTCTATTCTTCATAGTGTAGAGAAGCAAATAGTACAGTAACTCTAAACAATGTTTTCTTCTCCAGAAATAAGAGGATGGTGTGTTTGGAGAAAAATACCCACCTACAGTTGAATTTACCCACCAGCATCTTTTATGGTAGCTCCTTCCACACACAGTTAATAGAAACTTGCCATAGATGAGCTGTGCTGTGCATTCATGGTAGGCAGTCTTGTTCTCTGCTGTGTATCTGCCAAGAGTGGGAAAGCTAGACCATAGGATCCAGGATCACCCTTTCACATATTCATTAACCAACAATAAACACTACAATATTTACAGGAGTTCATAAGGGACTGTGGTTCTCCTTCAGATTCATAAAGCATTTTGAAAAAACCTCATGTATAAAACAAGAGAAAACTGTTATGGCCCACCCCCACAAAGAAGCCTGGGGAACCCACACAGGTTCTTGTTAATATATCCCTTGGGGCAGATTAGAGTGAATGATTGGTGTTTGTAAACTTATACAGGTAGGGTTTATTTTAGAACAATTTGGTTGCAATTGAAATTGGGGATGTAGCCATTTGGTTATTATTCCCTCCAGTAACATGGTAATGTAAAAGCATAAAACTATCACTTAAAAAACTTATATATTGAAAACAAAGGAAAGGAAAGGATAAGCGTTTCTACTCGGATCTCACCACCTGAAAGTGTCACAACGAGTATTGGTTGTTGGAATTTCTGTATCCATTGGTCACAATCTTGTCAAAGTGATGATTGCAGACTGGATTTGTTGGGTGGTGGAACTAATCCCAAGAAAAATCCACAGAACATAAAATCTACTGGGTTTATATTGGCTTAGGTTCAGGTTAGAATGCCCAGGTACCTCCTCTGGTGTGAGGAGTTTCACACTGAATGATGTAATGTTGTGGATCTTGGGACATTCTGGGAGTCTTTTGACGCTTCTAAGATGTTACTGCACCTATGATGTCAGCACAGTTGAGTCCATTGTGGCCCATCAGCAGATATTAAATACCTTCAGGGTGCTGTGTCTGGCACTTCCTGGCAGGGGAGTTATCACAGTTGAGTTTCCTTGAGTAAAGACAAAGAGACAGGGCTCACCTCAGGGGTTTGCCTATCTGTGTCTCATTCAACACCCAGGTGTAGCCTGAGGTGGGCTGTGTTGCCCTCTGCACCGCAGTGGTTACTTTGCCTATAAGTAGCCATCAGAATCCTGGTCTTTCTTCCAGAACCTTTTGTGAACAGGTTCTTCTCCTCAGACCTGGGTTGTTTGGTATACCCCCTTTATCTTATCTCAAGTCCAGATTTTGATTAGTAGGTGTATTTGGGGAAGGGTGGGCTTCAGTGGTCTGAGATGAACTATTGCAGTTTGCAATAGTGGGCAAAAGTCCTTCAATGATTTTAGCAATGTTTAAGCCTTTAACCGTTTCAGTCTCTTCACAAACATAGGTTTGAAAAATTCTGGTTCTATCTTTCACTCATTTAGCATATACATGACTATGACATGGTTAATGATGAATAATTCATGATGATATTTAAAGAAAAATGTGGTCTAAAACCAGCTTACATTTAAAATGTTCTGGCATTTGAAAGAATGTACTTGTCATCATAACATAGTGGAATTATTCTCTTAAGTAAATTGAAATAATATACTTGGTCTTTAGAAATGTCTTTGGGTGATCAGACCTCTCTGTTGACTTAATTTTTACAGAAGATTTTCTAATATTTATACTGCTCTAACTTATTAAAACTGTATTTGGCCCACATTAAAAAAGGGCGAAGTTTTAAAATCCCACTGTTGTCACTTAGTAAATCATTATGTGGCTCTCCATCAGCAGTCTTGACCTAGTCTTAAAGAATATCCCTGATATAATTCTTCCTTCATTCTGTCTGCCATCCTGAGTCAGTACGATTGATTCCAGAACAACATTCTGTTCCAGTATCGTGCAAGTCAGCCAAGGCTAGATAACGATGGGAGAACAAAAAGGTCGTACTTGAGTCATTCTTTTCAGTCTACATGTATAGGTTGATCAGTCCTTTATCACTATTTTCAGAAAATGCCTAGTTTTTCTTCTACATGAGAATAAATTCAAAATATATCTCGTAAGGCAGTCATATTTTGGAGGTTATAATTTTTTTTAAGGTTTATAAACTATGAGTCTCATATTAAATCTTACTTAATAAGTAATATGTAAATTTGTGTAGTTCAAAAAATTCCCTTCTCACTTAGATCCAGTTTAAGATTATGTCAACTGACAAAGGTAGAGCAGTGAGACTAAACTGGTAGTGGCTGCTTTAAGTCAATGAGACATTTTAAATGAAATTTAAAACAGATCCACTTTTTTGTAATGCTTCTAAGGATAAAAAATATACTTACTCCTTCAAATTCACTGTCCCTGTGCATGAGATTTGAATATATGGGCAAAGGTAAGTTTTTTTATTCTGGATTTTGTAAGATACCTGTAAGACTTACATTTAGAAGACCTCCTGACTGTGGTGAAGATGTCTGCCTCCATTTCCATAGGAATACCTCTAATTAGAGATATAGTAATCTCTTAAGTGTTTTTCTGCAGTTTTCTCTTTGTTCCTCTTCCCCCCCATATAAGTAAGAATCAGAGGGTTTTGATCATCATCTCTCATTGTCTAGCTCAACTCACCCCATTCTACAGTGATAAAATAACATCTCACTTTGAAATACAAAGTCTTTGATTTTGCTATTTTCAGTTAGGATCAAAGCATCTTTCATAATCTTTAAATGCCCTTTCTGAGCCAATTGAAAATACCTGTTGATCACTGCCTCTAAATTGTTCCTCTAAATTGACAATCAGATTTGAGATGATCTTATCATGGTACTCACCACCTTTTTTTGCCTGAGTCGTGAACAAGTGTTCCAGCCATACCACCCAGGTTGTAAAAGGCAAAACCAGGGACAGGGAGAATGAAGAAACATCTAACATAGGAGAGGATCAGGTTCAAGGATATCTAAGGAACCTGAAGGAGAAGGTCCATGGGGCCTGATGAGATGTGGGTCTTGAGGGAACTGTCTGTTGAAGTGTCTAAGACATTAACCACCATATTTGAGAAGTAGTGGCAGCTGAGTGAAGTTCCCACTGACTGTAAAAAAAAGAGGAACATAACCCAAAGGGGGGATAAAAGGGAAGAGCTTGGAAACTACAGCTGGCTGGTCTCACCACAGTGTCCAGCAAGATCATGGAGCTGATCCTCATGGAAGTTGTGCTAAAGAACATGTTAAATATGGAGGGGAATTGTGACAGCCAGCAAGGTTTCAGTAAGGGCAGATCACAGCTGACGAATTTGGAGGTCTTCTACAGTGAGGTTATAATGCTGGTGGATAAGACAAGAGTGACTAGCACAACTCTACTTGCAGTTGTGCAAAGCATTTGACACTGTTCCCCACATCCTTGTCTCAGAACTGGAGAGACATGGATTTTGGTGGATGGCCCGCTCAGTGGATAAGGAGCTGGCAGGATCAAGAGCCCAATACCCAAATGCAGACCAGTGACAAGTGATGTCCCTCAGGACTCAGTGTTGGGATCAGCATGTTCAACATCTTTGCTGGTGACAGGGACAGGGGGATCAGGGCACCCTCAGCAAGTTCACTGACGACACCGAGCTGTGTGGTGTGGTCACCACTCTGGAGGGGAGGAAGCCAGAGGGGCTGGACAGGCTGGAGAGATGGGCCTGTGAGAACCTCGTGAAGTTCAACAAGACCAAGTGCAAGGTCCTGCACCTGGACTGGGGAAATGCCAAGCACAAGCTCAGGCCAAGTGGAGAATGAACTGAGGGCAGCCCTGCCCAGAAGGGCTGGGGGTGCTGGTGGGTGAGAGGCTGGACATGCCCTGGCCATGGCACTCACAGCCCAGAGAGCCAAACGTGTCCTGGGCTGCATCCAGAGCCCCGTGGGCAGCAGGGCAGGGAGGGGATTCTGCCCCTCTGCTCTGCTCTGCTGAGACCCACCTGGAGCACTGCATCCAGAGCTGGGGCCAGCACAGGAGGGACAGGGACTGCTGGAGGGAGCTCCAAGGAGAGACACAAGATGTTTAGGGGGATGGAGAACCACTCTTATGAAGACAAGCTGAAAGAGTTGCAGTTTTCAGCTGGGATAAAAGAAGGAGTGACCTGATAGCATCTCTCAGTACCAAAAGGGCTATGAGAAATCTGGAGTGGGACTTTTCACAAGGGTTTGTAGTGATACAATAAGGAAGAATGATTTAAACTGATGAGAGGATTGCTTTAGATTACATTTGGGAAGAAGCTATTTACAGTGTGGACAGTGTAGCACTGGCACAGATTGCCTAGAGGAGTTGTGGATGACCCATCCCTGGCAGTGTTAGTGGTCAGTTTCGATGGGGCTCTGAGTAACCTGGTCTAGTGGAAGGTGTCCCTGACCATGGCAGAGGGTTGGAACAGGAAAAATTATCAGCCACAACTGTGTCTGCAGCTGTTCCTCTTTTCTGTGTGTAAGTATGAGTTGTTCCAGTTTTAAATTTCATTGGGTCAGGAAAAGAGGGTGATGCATAGACAACTGCTGAACAATGATCTGAGAAGAATGTAATGACTTTATGAAGACTGCATATACTTATGTCCATGAAGTGCAATTATTACAGATTGGATTTTGTGGATTTACTGTGTGAATTCATCAGGCTTTAGAGGACCTGTGAGAAGGACAAACCTAAGACAATCAAAAGTCTTAACATCTTTCAACAAAGCATTTGAGGCTTGTGCTTTCTCTATTACATTGCACTTCAAAGGTTCTGCCAGAATGACACACTTGTGTAGTCAGGTCTTGGAATTAAAAAAGAAAAAAAGAGCACTTAAAAAAAAACTTTTTTGGATTAAGGAAAAGGGAGGGTGTAATTGTCAGGTGGTGTTCTCATTGGAACAGTCTCAGGTCCTGAAGAGTTATTTGAAAGAAGTTGAGGCCCTCACTTGCTCTCAGGGAATGGAGCTTAGAGAAAAGGTGTGTGTAAATGGACTTTTTAGGATGGGGCAATCCAAGAACCATGGCTTTCAGAGCATGCAGATGCTGTCCCAGTGCTTAAGGGGAAAAGCTGAAGCCGTGGAAAGCCATGGAAGGACTTGAATTCAGTCTCCTCCTATAATTGAGCACACTGTTTTTGTAAACTTAACAGCATCTGCAGATACACCACATCAGTTTTCAGAGGTTGGAGTATTAGTAATGGAGTATTAGGAATGTGAAAGGTCCTTCTGGGCCTTAATTCATTCTGAATTTGTTATTCTGCCTTTTTAGAGATGTTTCTGGGTGTTCCTACAGACCCAGAATTCAGTCAGCATCATTTAACCACAAGGTACTCATTAAAGGTTTGGAGCTATTTTACCATTGGCGAGCTCTGATAATGTAACTTTTCCTGTAGCAGTCATGCTCAAGTTGATATACTAACTCTGCATTTCCGTGATCATTGCTGTCCTAATATCACTGCTTTTTGCACAGAGGTAACATTACTAGCTGGGCCAGAAATTTTGTTAAGAAATATGTAACTATAGCTGTTCTCTGGAGAAGTCCTGACAACATTGCATCATACCCTGGTAACTTTCCAGCTACTCTGAACAGTTAGTGTTCAGCTTTGTTATATACTACATGAACCAGTAAGATTTACATATTTCAGGACTTCAGAGTCTTCCTGTAGGCTGTGATTCTGGCTTATTCCCATGGAGAGGTTTACAGCCAAGAAGCGAATGTTCTGACCTTGATTCTTACTGCCTGTGCTCTCATTTGGAATGACTCCATATTCTGATGACAGCTTCTTACCAGTTACCTGGTTGCACTGTCAGATTGCCTACTGATATTATCCATAAAATCAACTTGATACAAGCCTGGATAAAATACTGGAAATCAGCTGAATTCTTTTCAGTCTGTAAAAGGACAGTAAATGCAATGGCTCTTTGTGTCTCCTGGCCCACATCTAAGCTGTTGCCAAGCCTTAGACTAACTTTGGTTAAAAAATCAGGAATCTGTGAGGAAAAGATCATGCTTAGGTTTTGCAGCATGGTGACTATTCTTGCCTTGTCTTTTTCCTGGTCTTGACACTCTAAATCTGCTCTCTTCACCCCTTGCAAATTTTTTTTCCTCTTCCTCCTTCTACCAGTGTTTTCATAGCTACAGACAGAAAAGAGATAGAGCCAGACAGCTAGAACAGACTTTACAGCCTTCACATCCCAAAAGCCAGAGGACATACTGGATTTAGATATTAAAGTGTCAGCATCAAGGGTGGCCTCTGTGAGAAAAGGTCAGAGTGTGCCAAACACAGCTGGCTCCACAGCAGACCCATGGTAGGACACCACTGAGCCTGTCAGCCAAGCTGGTGGCTCATCTGTGAAAGCATATTTAAGAGAGGTAAAACATTGCATGGCAGCATGAGAAGTAATGGAAAAAGTCCGTGAGAAAACAGCATGTGAGAGGAAGGGAAGAGGCACTCTGGGCATCAGAGCAGGTGTTCTTTTGCATCTTGTGGGAGAGACCTTGTTGGGGCAGATACGCACACAGCAGCCAGAGGAGAGACCTGTGCTGGCACAGGTTGGCTTTTCCTGAGGGAAACGTGCTGGAGCTGTCCTTGAGGGACTGCAGCCCTAGAGAAGGACCTGTGCTGGTGCAGGGGGACAGTACAGGGGAAAAGCACAGGAAGGAAGGAGTAACAGGGACGAACTAGTGTGCATTGACCACAACTCCCTATTCCCCAGTTCTCCCTGGTCCAACTTAGTGGTGGGGAGTAAAGGACTCCACAAATGAAGGAGTGAAGTTGAGGCTGGGGAAAAAGATATGAGGAAGAAGGTATTACTTTAATTTTGTCTTTGTTTCTTCTCATTATCCAAATCTATTAAATTGGCAATAAATTGAATTGTATTAAATGAAATTACCCATATTTAATCTGTTTTGCCTGAGATGGTAATTGGTGGGTAATTTCCCTCTCTTTTTCTCAACTTACCAGTATTTTAATTTTGTCTACTGTCTTGTTGAAGAGGGGCATAAGAATGGATGTCTGATTGTTTAGCAACCAACCAAGATCACCCATCTCATTTTTAAAAAAGTCTTTTTCATTGGTTTGATTTCAGTCTTTTAATGCTTAGATAGCCTTCATTTCTATATGAGAGAAAATTCTCTGCCCAAGATGAAGTCTACATCTTGGGCATACAGGAGCATGCAGGACATTTGGCTGTATCTGAACAAGATTTTACTCCAATAGCTTGTGGCAGTGGGGTGCCTTTTTTTTTTAATCTTTTTCTTTTTTCCCCCTTTTTAGTGCTGCCCAGCCTTTTCCTATTAGTGTTTGGGTTTTTTTTCTGTCAAGACCAAATGAGCAGCTTCTATGACAGCTAGCAAGTCATTAGAGACCCAAAAATGACATACATATTTCCCCTTTTCAGTCCTTATGCTATGTAATCTAGTTCTGCTGCCCTGCATCTTCCTCTGCTGTTTCTAGCATAAACGATTGGTGCTGCACTGTCTTTTATAGGACCTTGCTGGCCTGCCTTTCCTGCAGCTCGTGATGCATTGACTCAAAGCCAGATTCCCTTTCCCAGACAGTATGATAATAGTAGTGTTTGAGTGAAGAGTTTATGCTTGCAGCATGGAATGCCTTACAAGAAAAGATGGCATGATATGACAGGGTCCCTGGCCTCTGTCTGAAATAATTCTTTGGAGAAAGCATGGGGCAAAGCTGCCAGTCCTTGTTGTTCTAACCAGCCTCCTCCACTTGTCCAGAGCATATCTGACAGCCTTGCATGTGTCTGCTTGCTAGCACACGTTTTTTCATAGTGACTCAAAACACATTCAGGAAGCCTTGTAGCAGAGATTTCACTGTAAGAGCATGACTAGGCGTGGTGCTAGCGCTGATCAGTTGCTCAGGAACCACTGCTCAGGAGGGTGCCCCATCCTTTGCAGCATCCTTAAGGGTGCCTTCCTTCCAGAGTTGTAATCTATCTCACTGTCTTGAATCTTCGTCCTTTGTATTAGGTGATAATGAAACAGACTCCCTGCAGCTCTGCTTCTTTTCATGGCTGGCTAAAGTTTGTCAGACTGATCATTCCAGAGGTAAGGGGATTTCTTTGTGTGAGAGGCAAAGGATGGGTAGGAGCCAATAAGCTCAGTAGTGTTAATATGCCTTGCCAAAAGGAGGAAGGAGTGTCTCAGCTGGATGGATTTAGCTAGTAATTGTACCTCACTGTTTTTGAATTACAAACCTAGATGAGTTGATGTCTGTGAAAGATTTATTTGAAACACAGAAAAAGGATACCAGGAGCTGAGTGAATAGAAGCTTTGCTTCTGCCTCCTGGGGAGGTATTTACAGACCTTCTTGTACTCTTCTCCATTACATTATGGTGATGAATTCATGCACAGTTATAGCTCAAGGACATTTAACTAGAGTTCTTCCTCTCCACTCCTCTTCCACTTGTCCCTGTACTGACATTTGTTACACCCATAGTCTCTTTACTTTGGTTTTGCACTTTTACCAAGTCCATTTATGAACTATAGGCACTGATGTCCACATAATAGGTGGCATTTTCAAAACTTGAACATATCTGCACAGATGTCTTAAATAAAAGAAGTCAGGTGCCGTAGTCAGCTGGATTCATGCTCTCTGTCTCCAGCCCCGAAATGACATATTGCAGCATGTTCTCTCTCCATTGTGCAGGAGGATGCTGTAGAAAGTATAGAAAGCATTGGGCACTCAAGAGGTTTTACAGCTTGGTGCTCTCAGGGAGTGTGTTGAACGTGCAGAAACTTGCCTCTCTTCTAAATATGAGTGCCAGAAACCCTCTGGTTATTCAGATGCAGAAAAAGACTGGGCATCCTCCATTGCTTACAGAATTTCTTTTCTTGTTGGCAGTACAAAATGTTCCCTTTTTACATAATTATGAAACTCTTTAGTGTTTGTACATAAGCAAAGAATTACACCCTTTTTGACAATAAGCAGTGGGCCTATCCACTCTATAGACTGTTTAACTGCTTTTCTTTCTTCTCCTTTTTTCTTAAATCAAAACCTTATCCCTCAGTAAGCTTCCACTTTAGCCTGACAGACTTAGGTCATTAATCTTCCTGCCGTGGTCTGGAAAATATCCCCAGACTCATTCCCAGATGTTTTGTTCACTTTTGTATCCAAAATGTGCACCCACTTGGTGAACCTAAAATTTTAACCCAATCATGGGTACTTTCTATTCACAGTGACATTACAAACTGCATGTTTTCAAGATCACTTTCAAACTCAACACATAAATAGCTTCACTAAATCATGAAATTTGCCAATTTGAATTGTCCCAATTTATCTGCTAAATTTGTCCATCACCACCACTAACACCACACAAAGACATATTGTTTTCATTTTCATATTAGTTTGTGTCTCTGCAGGGAGGATGAGAGGTAATTAGCTTCTTTTGGAGGACCAAGACTACTTTCATGAATACTCATGTGTTTGCTAAGGAGGTCCACTGGAGGAAGACTAATCCCCCATTTTGAAATTCTCTCTAGCTTTCATTCAGAGAGTGAATGTTTTCCTATGGCAACACATGGTCTGCAAAAATATCTTCACACTGTGGTGTTGTCCACAAACACTCACTTAGAAATCTGAAGTAGAAAGTCTGTTTGTTCATGATCTAGAAGTGTGTTCTTCTGGCAACTGGACCCTGAGAAATGCTGGTATCATGTTAAAGGTGGATACTTGTTTTCAAATTATTCACTCTTATTTGTGCTGTTTATTACTTTGGTTTACTTCCCTAGACCTTCAGAACAATGGAAAAAATTTTAGAATCCTTTAAAATATCCCTGTCTTCTCCATCACATCACTTCTATCTGGTTAATGGCTTTTAGAAAGCTGTATGTTCTAAGTACCGTGTAAATGATATATGACATGTAATTTCATCTCTTTAGTTGCTGTAGCAACATTACACTAAACTATGCATTAGTCAGTAGTCCAGACCAGCAAATGTCTTGTTTTTAAAGGGTGACTTACACATTATGAAGACTATTAGAAATGAATGCTGAAACAGATAATCGACTTTATAAGCAATTCCAGCTGAAAAATGTGCACACGAGAAAGCATTACATTGAATAGGTTTAGATCTGAATCTGTACGCTGAGCTCCATATATAGATTTTACAAACATCCTTTGCCTCCTCTTTTCATGTATGTACATGTAGCATTTCTATATACATGCAATGATAAAACCCCATGTTTCAAAGGCAGGTAAATAAAGCCCAAGAACCAGAAGTTCTTTGTGATGACCTGTGTATCTCTGTCCTATAACTAAAACACTCAGTTATATGATGTCATTGTGCTTGCCATGGGCTTTTTGTTCCTGTGTACAATATGATAGCATGATCAGGTCTGCCTCAAGCAGAGAGGAAAGGGCATCAGTGCAGCAGACAAATCAGTACTTCAGATCTTTCAGAGGAGTGAAATATGGATGCTGTGGTCACTTGCTGCTTTCCACTAGGAGGAATAGGTTATTACTTTCTTCATTCCCTTCCCTAGGATAAACTTTTGACTATTTTTTTATGTTTGCTAATCTTCTGCACCTTGCTATTTATTCACTGGTCTGATGATTTAAAGTTTACTTTTGGGGTTTATGTATTTCAGATATTGTTCTTTGTTAGTTTAATTTTGCTCAGCTCATTGTGGGGATTCATTAACAGGCTATTGGTAAGTAGTTTACAGACCTTGGATTGGGTCAGTTTGCCCCCCATTTCTTATAATTCCTTTTCATGCCTGACTTTGCTTTGCACCCTCTGTCCTTATTCTCTGTCCTTACTCATGCATCAGACCAGACTTGTATTCTTCTAGATTGGGTCATTGTGACATTATTAAATATTTCATCATATCAGAATAACTATATGATACTATTCTATATAAAATTATAGTTATAAAGAAAAAGAGAAGCAAAAACTTTAATAAATTTTAAAAATTAATTCTTCACCTAAACAACTCCTGCAAAATGTGCAGGTAAACTAAGAAAATTTCAAAGTAAGCCTGTGAAGCCTCAGTACTGCAGACTTGGGAAGCTGGGAAAGCTGCCTGTTGTCACCAATGGCTATTTGTAGACACAGGGCTACAGTAGAAGACAGTTATACCATTAGAGAAAAATGGAATTGAATTTGTGGTGCAATTTGATCCTGACCACAGGTGCTGTGATGCAAAATATCTGTAAAAACAAATAAAGAAATAGGAACCCTAACACTAAATCAATATGTGGAAACCAAATACTGATAATTTGAACTGGCATGAACTGTTCAGTTTATTTGTCAAGTAAATGCAACACAGCTATGGCAATTATTCAAAGAGTGGCCAATCTTGAAAGAAAAGTATTGAAGTTGTTGTTCCCTTGGTAAACCATTACATGAATAATTGCTCCATAGTTAACTTTTGTGAGTTACCATTCTTCAGAATGAAAAAGAGGTTGATGATTTGAAAAGGACTTGGTTAGCTTAAAATCTTGCTTGAAATGCCATTCTAATTAGCAAATACTTAACAGTTTTGTTTTCAAGGATGATATTGAATGGGTTATTATGTGTGCAGTTTTCACATGGTTTCTTTCATAATTTGTGAGGCATTTTCTTAAATCACGTTTTTGCTCTCGATTGGTACTTACTATGCTAGAATCATTCCAATTAATTGGAATAAGTTGGCATAAGAAGCAGTGAGATCAGGGGATATCCTTGATCTTCTATCAAACTGTAATTTTGGTTTTCTTTAATTGTGTGAAGTTTTCAGGCATTCTCTTTCATTGAAAACTGTTAATTTGACTTTTGTGGGGTTTTCATATTTTTCATATTAAGCAGAAAACTACTGTGTAGAAGTCAGATGTCAGGTGTGTATCTTCTCTTAATGCTAAATTCAGTGAGATTTGTCTGTATATACTGAATATGGACAATGCAGAACAGAAGAGATTACTGTACCCATGGGGTAGATATGGAAGGTTAAATATCTCAGCATTTAACCTAGATGACTGCTTGCCATATTTTTATTACTGGCCGTGGTTAGAGATAAGATAATGATTAGAGAAAGTGCAATAATTTACAAAAGAAGAATTCCTATGAAGTTTTTTTTCTGCAACATAGTAGTGTTAAGGGATTGATTTTAAAAAAGATCGTTATTGCTAATTCTTTACACAATAATTACAACGTTTAGTTGACTTAATTGCCTGTGGTTTCCAACCACCAGTGTCATTTCTGTATCCTTCTTTCAATGGAAAAATCATGGGCTTTCATTCACAGGCACTGAAAGATTGAACTAAAACAGAAATAAATCAAATCAAGGCTTTGGACTATAAAGAGGAAAAAATGAAGGCACAAATGTCTTTTGTTTTGGAATTAATTTTATTTTATGATTCAAAGCTGGAGATCTTTTTCAGGATTCATGGAAAATTTTAGCACTGAATTTGGTGTTCAGCATTAAGAATGGATTCTGTCAATGTCATGGAAGGAGTAAATCTGTAATTAATACAGTTTCTGAAGAAATTGGATATATGTGTTCACTGTATATATGCCTGGTAATTTTTTTTCCTGTTCCATTTAGGGTTGCCATTTTTCATTGCCAGTAATACTGATTTTGATGGCAATAGTTGCTGCAAACACTTTTTCAGGTTATATATATAGTCTTACAAGCTGCTTGGGCTTCTTGCAGTGTCGTTTTAAAGTGTTGAGTTCCAGTTGGTGCACTCAGTCTTCTTTTGTAAGAGTACTTCAAATCCAATGCTTCTTTCATCACATGGGGTTGTAATATCTAGCTTAATTGTAAAGAGAGTGGATAAGAAGAATTTCTGGGTTTAATACAGAACCAGGAAATAAATGTTATTCACTGTTTAAATGTACTACTAATAAATAGCTGTTGCTCTCTCAAAAAAAATTATACAAACCTTAAGACACTTTAAAGATGTGTATTTAAGCCAAGCCTTATCAAAATTAATTTTTTTTCTCCATCAAATATTCATCTAAGATCAGATATACTAATCTTGCATCACACCAATCTTAATTATAGGCAGTTTAGATAAGATCCATATTTTTCCTGGTAGTCTCATTATTAGGCATCAGTATAACCAAGCATAACAGAAAAGGATGACTCTTTAAATAATGACCTGGAATGTTTAGAAAGACTGGCTGTATTTAGTATGCTGAAAACATGACTGTTCATACCAACAGCGTAGCTCCTCTTTTCCCAGTTACAAAATTCATTCATTATTTAGGACTTGCTCCTGACCCAAAGCAGTTTCTCATTGTGTCCTTGAGATTTGCAGATCAAACACTGTGACTTGTATCATAGAATCACAGAATCCCTGAGGTTGGAAAAGACTTCCAGCATCATCAAGTCCAACCATATGTAAAAGTGTAGCAATATGTGAAAGTGTAGCAATAATAGAGCACAAATCTCCCCTTCATGTGCCAGTATCCTTGAGCCCTTTCTTTGGCAGCCCCAGCTGCTGCACAAGCTGGAGACCTCTTCTCTCTGGACAGCATTAACAGCAGGAGCTGCGGGAGGGACTTAATCTGTGCCTGTAGCCACCTGCTGAGCCTTTGTTCCGTGCCTTTGCTGCAGCTTTTCCTCCCACATGTACAACTTGTAACACAGTGGAATAAAATCAATATTTGGCATCTAAAGTTGGCAAAATTTTTGGACAAGTGGAAACAAACCTAATTAATATGTCATCCTCTTTAGGACTGTATAAGATATGTTTTATCAGGCAACAAAAGCTCTTTGTTTCATCATTATATATGATGAAGTAGTTGTTATTGGAAGTAGTTGTTGTTTTAATTGAAACTCAGTTACCTGTCTCTACCTATGTATACAGATAAATATATCTGCATCTAAGATCAGATAGTCTGATCTTGCTTCACAGCAATCTTAGTAAGTATTTTAGATAAGATCTGTATTTTTCCTGGTAGTCTCATTAATAAGAATATCAGCATATTCAAACAGAATAGAAGAGGATAAATTTTTAAATAATGACCCGTAGTGTCTAGAATCATACATATCATATGTAAGTACATATCAATACACACATACTGGGTGATTCTTAGTTCATCCCCTTTTTATACTCCTGTTGAAATAAAACCATCGTTAATAGGATCCTGGTATTTCCAAGGATTTTAGGAAGGTGAGGCGTCCAGTGAACTTGAGTACTTTGTCTCATGATGAAAGGTTACTTTATTTCAAAGTAACCTTTTTTCTCTTAGCAGCTTGCCCAGGTTTTTGTTCATATCTTCCGTGTGCTGGCTCTCTGTTGGTAAAAAGAATGCTTGAAATTTCACGTCATGGTGATAAAGATGAAATATGTTATGAAATAGCAAGTTTGTTTGTTCATAGGTATTTCGTATAGTTTCGTGGTCACCTGTTTGGCAAACATCTGGATTCAGAACTGAAAGAGTTCCTGCAGTGTGACAGTATGGCTCCGCATAATCGTCAGTGATTTTTTTGAGAAAAAATAGATTAAACTGAATGGATCAATGCATTTGTTACCGAATTCCATACTGGTTACATAAAACCTAAAGCAAATCTTTTGAAAATTTAAAACCCACAAAAATTATTACCTCTACATGTAATTTTTTAGACAGAATGTTTTTCAGCTCTGTGCTTTAGGCAGCAGTCTTCAGTTGTGTGAAAGGCTGAAGTTTGCATCTACAGCACAGAATTCCCTGGTACTGAGATTTACTTTTTCATGTCATTTTTTTAGGCTACAATCAACCTCAGTTCTTAGTGTCAAGCCTACTTTGTTATGTACATCTCCCTTCTACATTCTTTTCTTGCTGTTTTCCCCCATAGCTTCCTTAGTTAGATCTGCTGTTTCCTTTCAGAATTGTGTTTATCTACATGGTCTGTTTTATCCAGTAGGGCAGTAGGGTAACCAAGACAAGCTGGTGGTTTCTTCTCATTTTTAGCTCTTTGATGCACACTATCCTATGCACACATCCTATGATGGAGAAGAGCTGCTTGCTTTCCTATAAGGCAACTTGGATTGGTGAGACCAGGAAGACAAATATTTTGTGACTGAGCAGAGTTTTGGTGCTTCTGTAGAGTCACTGAGTGAAAGAAAATACTTTCTTTATTAGCTCATGGCTGCAAAATTTATTGCAAATTTGCCTTACAGTGGTGATGTACATATATCTGAGGACTTCTTTTCCTGGACATGTAAATCATTAACAGAACTCTGTGTGCGGTCATTAGTCAGCTTATGGTTTAAGTAAACAGTGCTCCCTTTTATCTAGGGCACATGGCTACAGCAAAGCATAAAACTGTTGAAGGTCTGAATTCACTAGTGCCTCCTCTCTAGTTGCAAAAATGACACCTGGAATTTATATTTTATGCACACAGTAATGGTTCGATATATAAAGACTCCTTTTCCTTACAGAAAAATTCAGCTACTGAAAACAGCTCCTGCATAGAATCTGCTTAAACTAAGCATTTTTTCCTGCTTCCTCCTCTTCTCCTGCAGTCAGTGCACTCAGACTCCTTATTTCCTTGAAGAGCATTTAAGTGCCTTGTCCTCATCCTTGAGGGCTGTTCAGCCCTGCTGCAGTTACTCACACACCCCATCCCTAAACCGTGGCCCTACTCTTTTATTCTGTCCTGTGTCAAGATCATTGTTACTGTTCTTTCCACCAAATACATTTAGGTCAGCATAAACTTTGTCTTTCACTTCTTTCCACAGCATAAAAAACATTCAAGGGACAAGTTAATACTTCATCTCACTGGGACAGGCAGTGAAGGCTTAAATTTATAATCTGAATTTTGTGTATTCAGGTTTATTTCTTTTGTAGAGGTTTTTGTGAAACACTCAGTGTCATCGTTGTTGGCTTCCAAGAATACTTTCATCAACTGCTATTTCTTCTGCAAGTTCTTCCAAACTCCTCCTTTGTTTGTCATTTTCTACTTGATCCTTCTCAGCTCATAGGGTGTTAGCTACAGGAATGCATCTTGACCTGAAGTTTGAAAAATAAAGTGTAATTCAATGTTACACAAATTATTTTTGTAGCAGCTCATTTAAGAATATTCTGTGCAAAAACAGTTTGCATAAGTTCACTCTAATCCTTAGAAAGCCAACTGTATATCAGCCTAAAACCAGCAAACGGTGGTAAAAATGTTTTTTTAAAAGCAAAGGTTACATTTTTACTTCATCTTTCATTTTTAAATGAAAAATACATACAGTATTGAAGTTAAAAAATACATATAGTCATAAAAGCTTTGATAGTGAAATAACCTTTCATGTTGTATTTTCAGATGTGTTCAATGTATTTCATTCACTGTGCCATCATAGAAGATGAAAATAATGGTAATTTCTGTACAGCTGATGAGTGAGAGAGTGTGAGAGAAGTTGGGAAGCTTTTGTGAAATTTCGCAGGGAAATTGTTAGCTATATTGACTTTTTTAATTTTTGTATTGGGAATACCTCTGTGGAGTTGAAATCAGTGTTTACTAAAGGAGATGTACAATTTCTCCACTTATTTGTATAAAAAGTTCCCTATTTATCTGAATAAGGGGAAGCATCTGAAAAATTAGACCAGCTGATGTGTGCCAATAAGTGCCTTTTCAGAAAATACAATGTAGGAAAATACAACCAGAGAATGGAAAGTATAAGAACATAGCTACTGACATTCAAAAATAGGGAAGGTAGATATTTCAAGAGAGGAATGCCAAGAGATCTTATTGGTCTATTTATTGTGATGAGGGGGACACTCTTAACAATTTGCTTTCAGGTTTTCATTTCAGTTGTTTATACACAAAAATAGGGAGATGAATACTTTTATCTTCAAATCAGTTTAATCACTGAAGATACTACTGGAACTCTACTGCATTATAATATTGGAAATTTTCTAAGCCTATTTCCAGAGTTGTTGCATATAAACAGCATGGTTTTATTTAAAAAAAAATTAAAAATCTTACTTTTCCCATGATCTGGAATACATTCTGATACATTGTTTAGGTTTTCCCAAGTATCAAGGTACTTATATATTCCTGTTGCGTGAGGAAGAGGGCATTGCACTCCACATACAAGCACAAAAACAGCATCAGCAAAACTTGCAAAGCTTATGCTTTGCTAAACCAAAATCAAAATAGGAAAAAAAAACTGGAAAAGCATATGAGAATTTCAAAACCTTACTGTATTTTCTGTTGCTGAGTAAGCCATCCTTAAGGTAGTAACATCAGCCTCTCACCACCATGAAGAGAATTATGGATGTGCACCCAGCACCCTGGGGAGGTATCTATCTCCAGCCTTAGGGGCTAAGAACAATGAACTGATAATTTGTTATTGGTATAACTGCATTCATTTCAATAGCTGCAAACCTAAACAGTTGCCAGTGATGTTATTGATCAGGGAAACTGTCTTCTTCTAACAGGCCAGGAGGCCATGTGACACCTCCTCTAACAGGAGGCAGTGACATCAACAGGAAGACACTAGAGCTGAGAACACGAAGCTCTCATGAAAATGACAGAGAAAAATGTATTGCCACCTATGCTAATCTTTTTCATCTGTAACAACAGGCACCTGCATCAGGCCAAGATCTTTCTAGTCTTGAAGACTTCCAAATTGCTTTTTCCCCAAGCACAAAATGTTCTTGAACTATTTCTTCTGCACACAAAGTTTGAATAGGTTTTGTTTCAGCAGTGGGTTGTTGTGGGTTTTTTGCTGCTTGTTCTTGTGCAGTTTTTGGAATGTTCATCCCAAACTGGCTAGGAAAGGCTGATAATGTTACATGAGTCAAAATGTGTAATCCTTTCCCGAGCCTATAATAAAATCCCTGATTTAAAGGCTGTTTCATTATCAACCACTTGTCCTGAGTGTGTGAGAGCCATAGGCTGGCTCACAGCCTTTGCTGAACCCCCAGTACTGTTTATCCTCCCTACTGAGACCACCTAGTTTATTTGCAACAAAGTGGATTTCTAACTGCATCCATACACAGAAAATATCAGCAGAGGGAACTCAAAATACACAGTGTAACAAGACACCGATTAATTCAGTGTCAATATATGGCACTTTGTCTCACAAATAACTGATTTTAGTATTTTGGTGGGGTTTTAGATCTGTTTGCTGTCCTAGCTGTCTGTTCTGTGGAAGCGGATGAATTTTTATTATTTAATAAAACTTATTCCAGAAAAATTAAACAAAATTATCATTTCAAGTTAAGACTGTTTTGAAGAAACAACAGTAGCTCATTAGAATTCATTTTCATGATCTATTTCAATTTTCTTTTCTTTTATAGAAATACAGTCTTTCATATTAGGTTGGTGCTGGCATACCCTTTTTCATGTAGGTCAAGTGCTTGTTTCTTTTTTTCCTAGATTGTTCACACTTAGCCAAATGTGACTGGAGGAACTGTCCTTTTCATTTCACACTTTTCATTTGCTTCCAAGGAGAAAGGGGAACAAACATCAAAGAATTAACACACAATTACTGCATGAGAAAGACAGCCTAAAATTCAGAAAAGTGCGCGAAGAAAATAAAGGCTTTGGATTATAACCAGACAATGACAATGGGATGGTAGAGCTATAAACAGAAAGGAAAAATATATGCTTCCATTTTGATGGCAGTTTTCCAGTACCTGCAGGGAAGTCACTGGGAGGATGAGGGCAGGCTCTCCATTGAAGGAGGATGACAGACAACAGGCATATGTTGAAACAAGAGATGTTCTCACTGAGTATCAGGTACTGCTTGTTCACCCTAAGAACAGACAGGGAGTGGAACATGCTGCCTCAGAGATGTTGTGCAGTACCCCAACCTTTGAGATTTTCATGCTGTGACTAGATAAACCCAGAGCAACACGTTCTGGTCTTATAGGTAAGTGCCTTCAGCAGAGGATGGATTAGACATCCTCCAGCATGAATTTTTCTTTAGTACTGTGGTTTTGTGCTGTTCTGCTAAACCTTAATAGGTTCCATGAAATTTAGGCGAACTTCTAGGTCTTTCTGCTGCTTTTGTTTTCAATTTTTTTACAATCTGCTTCCATACAAACACAATCTTTTCCTGTGTTCAGCATTTCCTGAATTAAATGATTCCTGTGTGCATATTCCACAACAATTACTTCTGCTTTTTTAATCCTTCATTAGCTGGACTCTCTGTAAGAAGTAGCTTAAACTTAGCTGAACTTTTCAGTCTTGGCAATAAGATTTACCTGTCATATCTAATTTAGTATTATTCAGTACATGCAGGAGAATATATGGATGTCACACTTCTTAATCTTGCAGGTTTGTTTACTCAAACATTTAAGCTGCAAATGTTCACAGGATTTCATGGAGTTCTAAACAAACATGTACTTGGGTTTCCACATTCCACATTAAACAGCTGTTGTAAGTCTAGAGTTAAGGTCACCCAGCTTTTTTGGCTTTCTTACTTGTGTTTAGACAATTAGTATTGATAGCTCTTCAAGAACATTTTTAGAACATGTTTTTAGGACATTTTTTTGAAAAGAGAATGAAACAAATACATGCTTCTGCAAGTCTAATTTGACAAACAGAAATAGTTGGCTAATTTCAGAATGGCAACACCACAAGTCCTTGTATGCAAACTTTCAATGTTTAATATACAACTTGAGAAATATAAATTAATTTCCAAGTATTTGATTTCTCTGTAAAAAAATTTGCAAAGGTCCCTTTTCGTTCCTTTTCCTCTACCACATTTTTTCTTTCTTGGACTCCCCTCCCTTCTCTCCTCACACGTACAGACCTTTACCTTTCTCTTCCACAATTCTACTACAGCATGTCCTCTCTCTTTTTTCTTTTCAGAGGTCTTTTCTTGATCCTCTTTCATTCTCCTTCCACATCTTATTCTACATTCATCTAAAGAGACAAATCCATCTGTCTTCTCTGTAGTGATTGCTAAAGAATCTACAATTCTAAACCTTTCCTTTGAACTTTTGTCCAACAGTTTTGTCCAAACAAAACTACTGGCCTATCTCTTTAACATTTCTTCCTGAATTTGTCACCAGCATAGCAAGTTAGACAAGGCTAAGATTCCTAATCAGTCACACAAACCTCTCAGTTTTTTGTGTTCTTCCTTAACTTCTGTAGCAGTCTCAACCACCCTGCCAAATAAGCAGCAAGTAATTTTTCACATCTGCATTCAGATCCAGGCTATCTTGCACATTCTTTTGCATTACTATTCTAAAATATCATGTTTCCTTCCCTCAGATCATTTCATGTATTTTGCATTAAGCTGCCAGTAAAATAAAGAGAAAATTTGAGAAAAGAGCAAGGAAGCCTCATTCCTTCCCATCCAAGAACCTTAAAGGCGAACATATAGTTAGAGTCTGTCCTAGTTATACATTTCTTTCTGTCACTTTAACTCTTGCATTCTCAGCCAGAATGGAAAAAAGAGGACTAGAGGACAATTAGATTACTCCATGCCATAAGAAATAAGAGATTTGGGACTGATTTTCCTAGAATGAGATGATAATTTAACTTATGCCTCTTGGTTTCTAGGCAAATGACCAAACAAGTCCATTCTTATCCAAATGAGACAATAATTTACAGTCCACATTTTTTTTAAAAGCCTATGCCCTCTTTGCTTAAGTGGCAACCCATAAAAAGAGAATTTCATGATCAGAGTGAACAAAAACACTGTTACAGGCTTACCAGAAAAAATAAAATTAAACTTAAAAATAATTATTGAATATTTGGAACATGAAACTGCTATTGGTTTACTAAGTGAGATTAACTAATCTATAGGCCTTTTCCTTCAAATATTTTATTATACTGTTATCCAGTATAAATCATCTATAAAAGCAGATAAAGTTCCCAAAGCTAATACAAATAATTTCTTTTTCTGAAAATTGTCAAATGAATGGAACACAGATCTCTAATTAGTGTTTCTGGTGACATGAAAGGAAGATTGTGCACAATCTATTCAACATGGGGTTCCTCTTGTCAAAAGCCTGTTAGACTGTCAGCATATGTAGGCTGCCTATTCAAGCCAACTTGTGTAGAAGGCACCCATTGACATAAGCTTGTCTCCAGCCATTGCCTTTCTCTTGGCCAGTGAAGTAAAATATAGGATATCATACAGGAAGAAGGAAGCTAATGTTAAAGTGAAATAGGGTGAAATAACTTCTTAGAAAATTAGGCTTTTTTAGTACCACTGCATGGAAAAACATGTTTTTTTCTTCCAGGCTTGTCTCAGCTTTAATCAGGTGTTATTGACGCATTTCAGAGTTTAACTTCTGTTGAGTCGGTATTGCAAAACTGTCACTAAGAGAGCTTTTGTTCTCACAAAATTACAGACTTTACTATATTCAAGGGCACAAAGTGTTATCAGTGGCCAAGAAGTATTCAGTGCAGCTGAGGGTGTAAGAGATAAGTAGTGTACCAAGACACTCATCATACCCTGACACCATCAACAAAGGTCAATACCACTGTGTAGAATGGAATTATTTGAAAACAATTTTGTTTCATACCAGCTGTCTGTGATTCAAACCTCATCTCCTGGCTTGAGAAGAGGGATGGTACATTAATCATTACAACAACTAGGATGAGTATTTTCTTCCTCTCTGCTGCCATGGTAGAGCTGGCAGAGAGCCCATTTCCTCAATTTACAATGTCCTTAGTCAGGGTGTTGGTTTTGTGTGAGGAGGGTTTCATAGCAGGGATGGCAGAGGTGGCTTCTGTGAGAAGCTGGCAGAAGCTTCTCTCACATGCATCAGAGCTAATGCTGGGCAGAGGGACTCACCACTGGCTAAGGCTGAGCCCACCAGCAACAGTGGCAGTGCCTCTGGGATAAAAACTGCTGCACACCCACAGAAGGGAGAGAGGAGTGAGAATGTGTGAGAGGAGCAGCTCTGCAGGCCCAAGGTCAGTGAAGGAGGAGGGGCAGGAGCTGCTCCGGGTGCCAAAGCAGAGATTGCCCTGCAGCCCCTGGTGCAGCCCCTGGTGAGGCAGCTGTGCCCCTGCAGCCCAGGGAGCTCCACAGGGATGCAGAGATCCACCTGCAGCCCAGGGAGGAGCCCACACCAGAGCAGGGGGGTGCCTGAAGGAGCTGTGACCCCATGGAAAGCCCTCCTGGCAGGACCTGTGACCTGTGGGCAGAGCAGCCCACCCTGGAGCAGGTTCCCTGGCAGGACCTGTGACCCCACAAGGGACCCGCAGGGAGGCAGCCTGTTCCTAAGGGACTGCACCCTGTGGAGGGGACCCAAACTGGAGCAGTTTGTGGAGAGCTGCAGCCTATGGGAACGTGTCATGTTGCATGGGAGAAGTTTGTGGATGACTCCCCCGCGGGAAAAGGGGGAGAGTTTGAGGAGTCTTTCCTGTGTGGTGAACTGACCACAGGCCCTACTCCCTATCTACCTATGCTGGTGTGGGGGAAAGAAGAGAAATCGATAGTGAAGCTGAACCTGGGTAGAACGGAGGGGCTGGGGGTAAGTGCTTTAAGCTTTACTTTTATTTCTCAGTATCTTATTATGAATTGATTGGTAGTATATTAAACTCATTTCCCTAAGTTGAGTCTGTTTGGCCTGTGGCAGTAATTGGTGAGTGATCTCTTTCCAACTTAGGACCCAGGAGCCTTTTTTTGTGTTTTCTCTCCCCTGACCAGCTGAGCAGGGGAATGACAGAGCAGCTTTGGTGGGCACCTGGCATCCAGCCAGGGACAACCCACCACATCAAATGCTCCACCCAGATGTCATAACCTAGTACTCTTTTGATCATAAAAGTAGGGGGCTTTGCTGGGTGTTAGTGTCAAACATAATCATGTAACTTAAGCTGCTGGGAAAACAGACCTGCATATTTTGTAGATGCTATAAAGGACAAAGACTCATGTTCCCCAGCAAAAAGGTGTGTGCTGTCAATCTAGGATTTTATAAAATGGTTATCGTTAAGACGTTCTGGGATATAGGTTCATTGCAATCAGTGAAAATAACACTCAAATAGAAATGCCAAGCATGTAGCTCTCTTTAGGGGTTACCAACCTGAATGCTAATGGAGGGACAGGAAAAAATAACAAGAAATGAGAAATCTTTTATTTTCCATGCAGTTAGCCAAACACAAGTAGATGAACTTTCTGAAGAATGACAGTTTGTTCCCAGGTTGAGAATTTATATGACTTACTTAATAGTTTGGCTGTAAAGTCAAAAATAAAGTGGTTTATAAAGGAATTCAGTCATTGGCTGATGCCTTTGTTATGAGCAGATTTCCTCTAAAAGTGGAATCAGATTTTGACTAATGGAAAAAGATCATATAAAATAAAATAGGAGATTCAGGATTAGAAATGGAATTTTCTGATCCTCCATGCCAGTTCTTATACATATACACCAGTGGAAAATGAGCATTGCAGAGCTCTGAAGTAAAGTTCTTAGAGCTGGCCTCATTATCTCTCCCTTTATCACTCAATGAAATTAGTTATGTATTTCAGCTTTATTTTTCAAGTGTTGTCCTGAAGAGTTAGACAGCCTCAGACTAAAGGACCTGGAGTTCTATCTGGAGCTCCCTAGTAGAAAAAAACATGGGCATACCACAGTAAATCCAGAAAATTATGTCTAAGATAACGAAGAGATGGACTTGTTCTACCACAAAAACAGAACTTTTGGGGTAACTTCATCAGTGGGTGAATGGGGAAATAGATTAAGCCAGGCTTTTCCCAATGGCATCCAGGAAAAGGATAAGAAACAGCATGAACAGTAGTAAAGGAAAATGTACTTAAACATAAGAAAAACCTTATATTCTGTGAGGGCAGTCAAACAGGGAAAAGGTCTGTCCAGAGAGGTTGTGGAATTTCTGTCCTTGGAGATATTAAAAGCCCAACTGGACACGATGCTGAACAAACTGCTCTACCTGACTCTGCTTTGAGCACTGCAGGGGACTAGACATTCTCCAGAAGTCTTCTAACTTCATCCATTCTGTGATTCCTTGAAACATTTGCTAAAATTTCTGGTACTTGGATTTTTTTTTTTAGTTGTTTACAACAAAATCTCTACTACCAATAATTAATCTCTTGAATAATCCCTTCATTCTAAAGTCCTCAAAGTATCTTGGAGACATACATTTCAACCAACTTGGAAACTATAAGTGTAGTTAAAAAGACACTCATCTCAGTAAGATGCCCACCACTCATTTTACAGATGAACAAGATGTCAGAGACTCAGCTATTGGAAGAGATAGGAGTAAAACCCTGGAATTGAGTTCTAATTCTCCCTCTTCATCAGCAGAACATACACGTGCTTTCTGATACTCCCTTCTTTCTTCTGAAACTCTAGGATCTGGAAGACACCATGATGGTCTGCTCTCAATTTCTTTTCTCTATTTTTTTACCCTTCTTTTATGTGGAGTTTTTTGTTCCAAAACTCAAACTTCCACAATGGAAACTACAAATAATGCTAGGTCTTATGCAGCAGCAGCAGCACCTGTCTAAACTGAGCCTCTTCAAAGGTTTTGAACAAATGAAAGTTCCTACCAATTTCACTTGTGGACAACATGAAGAATTGCATCTCATTTTAACATTTGTTGTCTTTATTTCTGCAGTTTTTTAACATAGTTATTGATATTATTGGTGCAGCAGTGCATTCTGCTGGTGGTTTGCATCTCCATTGGATGCATTTACCCCATAATCTATAGTATTTGCCCTATCATGGGCAAAAGAACAAACTATTTCACATTCCTTTTAGTTTCTAGTAAGTAATTGATTGTATATATTTAATGCACTGAGTGGCAAAAAATACATTAATTCAGTGACATAAAACTGATTTCATGTTAAAGTGTATACTAATTAATTTAATTCCATAGCAAAACAGATGCTGATAGCCTGCTACTAAGCCTTTAGATTACTGAAGAATAGAGGGTTTATTGTTATATATTTTGTATAACACTGTTACTGTGTACTTGTTGACTTGGAAATTTTCTGTTTGTCTATAACTGTTATAATTGTGAAACTCTACTAGGTATACACAGGTTAAAAAAGTAAGAACTCTTGCTCAAGTTAGAGGTTTTGAGACCTAAAAAGAGTATGTGGCCTTTTCCTTTCATATGCATCTATGCATACATCAGTGTTTTCAAGCACCTGTTTCACCTTTCAAAGGATGAATTTTATTCATGTGATTAAAAATCTGACTAATAAGAATGGAAAATAGTGGAGCAGATTTTGAAATGCAAGGTGCATCAGCAACTTGCAGAACCACTGTTCTTTTTCATCTCTGGAGGAGGAATGTTACAGAAATCTCTGTTAAAAGCACTGTCCCTTTGATTTCTTTTTCATATCAAAGACTAAGGGGGCTGTGAACAGTGGCTAAATGTTGCCACGTTTATTTAGCCTTCCAAAGCTGGGATCTATCTCTTATCTGGTTAGGGTAACATAGAATTCTGACTGCACTTACAGCTTCCTCGAAGGGCAGAAACATATCCATGCATGGGGTTAGGGCTGTGTGTTCAGATCTGTATGCCTGTGGCTGACTATCAATCTGTGTGATTTTGTGTGTCTGTGCATCCAGAGAAGTTCACACCGTGGTCCAGAGTAGAGAAATGAGGTAGACTGCAAGCTCCTGAAGCAGTTTAAGAACACCACAGAGGTTGCTGTTTGAACTGAAAATATTCTTATTGTATTTGTTACTCAGCAGCATTTATCTGTGAAGACTAATTGATCTGTATTGTTAAACAGTTAATAATTTTTGTACCCATCAACATACTTTATAGAACATAGCTATGCAAATGTTTAAATGTAGATGGGACTCTGAAAGTGAAGTAAAAATCAGCTTTAAGAAAGCTGAGTTTAAAAAGCAGAAAAATGGTATTTACAACCCAATGGAATTCCATGGCTCACTTGGTCTACTTACTTTTAAAATGTATGTTTTACATATAAAGATTTCAAAATGCTTCAATTACCCATCCATACTGTCTGCAACAGATTTTCCCTCTTAAGGTTCTATTGCAATTTGTATCTTGAAAGACCATCTTGAGCTAGCCTCCAAACCTGTTCATCCTCCAGACAGCAACTTTGCAAACTGAGTTCCCTACTCTCCCAGCTGCACATGGGACAAAACTCTGTAGGGCATGAGAAAAATTGCTTCTTCTATGCACTTCTGTGGCTGGTTCTTAGAGCCTTAGTATTTTCTGTGAGCTCAAGTCCAGAGAATAGCAACCAAGTCAGTGAAGGGTCTAGAAAGTAAATCCTGTGAGGATTGTCTGAGGAAGCTGGGTGTGTTTATCCTGGAGAAAAGGCAGCTCAAGGGGGTGTCTTGTCACGCCCTGCCAGTCCTTGAAAGGTGAGTGTAGCCAGGTGGGGGTCAGCCTCTTCTCCCAGGCAGCCAGTGACAGGACAAGGTGAAATTGTCTCAAATTGTGCCAGTGGAGGTCCAGGATGGGAAGAATTGTCAGGCATTGGATCAGGCTGTTCAGGGAGATTCTGAAGTTGCTCAAGAAATGACTGGATGTGGCACTTAGTGCCATGGTCTGATTACAGGTTGGACTCAATGATCTCAGAGTTCTTTTCTGAGCTGCTTCACATCTGTTTTGTTCTGTGTGCTTGGGTGTTCACCACCCAGGACTGGTTTGTGGATAGCCTTGTTGGAGGCGTAACCATCTGCAGGAAGCCCAGATTTCAAGTGGAAGCAGACCTTAAGGAAGATAGAAAACTGAAGTTTTGTCTCAAGGTTTCTACCATGCCCAGTTTAAAAAAAAAACAAACAACAAACAACCTGAATTTAATTTGAAAGTCTGGTGCCAGGATTTTAACAGTGTCAGATCCCATACTCTCAATGGGGCAAATCAAAAAATAAAAAGAGGAATTTAAAACACGACTGTATTAGTCTTCAGTGATTTTTCCCTTCCAATTGTATAAAAAATTCTGTGACCTATGGCATGAAACCAAGCAGATTCAGACATAAGAAGATAAAGGCATCACTGAAATAATAACTTGAAAAGATGCAGGTAACAGTAATGACTAAAGGGTGGGTCCAAGTTTCAGTAGAAATTACTTTTATATCAACAGAAAAGGTCAGTCTTTATGCAAGCAAGGATTTAAAAGCCTAAAGTAATACCCAAAGTTACAGCATTTTTCCTCCTGCCATTTCATAAATGTCAGCATAAGGTTTTTATTCCAGGGATTGTGGAAGAAATATAGTGGATTACACACAAAATGAATGTTTTTACCTTATGATATATGATTGGGTAACTCTGTGCCTACAAAAAAATCTAAAAATTTAAGTTGGTTTTGTTGGGATATGAAACAAAATGGCTTGATGGTAATTATAGAGGCTGATAATTTATTTCTAGTGATTTGAATTGCCATGCTTAAAATTATATAATTTCTTACTAAAATTTCCTAGTTTTCTGCAGTGTACCATTAAGCCCACACTACAGAGGGCAAGCATGAATGTTTCTGATGCTTGTGCCTTTTCTTTGGTTCCTTGTAGATATTAAATACTTCTAAAATAATGTCATTGCTATTTCAGACTTACTAACTTCAAATTTGGGGGAGGGGTAGCATTATGATTTTGTGAGATAACCTTTGTTAAAAAAATTAATCTTTGTCTACCTGCAGTTATTGAAACTTTTTTGGTTTCAGTTTCTTACAGGTAAAAATCAGATGGTTTTGCTTGCAATTAGCTCTGAAAAGATCACTCCAGTCCCCCCTTCCCACCTTCCCCTTTGGCCCCTAAGTTGAATGTAGATTTATAATCTTGAAGAAGCATGTCATTAATGACAGAGGATACCAGTGTAGACTACAGTGTTCCAAGGTTAAGTCATTGCAGTGTAGTGAGGCCTATAAATCTTGGTAATTACTGTACACACCTTAAATTCAATCTGAGACTTTGTGCAAATAAGAAATTTCACAGCCACTGAAGCTATACAGTATGCAGTGAATCAACAATATTTGCTGAAAAAACAAGTATGGACTGATGCATTGATACATGCTGCAGCAAAAATTTCTTCATTTTATTCTTTTTTCGCCAAATAGCAGAAGTGTACTGGAGAAATTTATTAAAATAGAATTTGGTCTAGTGTTGAACATATTTTTTAATCCTTGAAATAGTTTCTTCTCCAAATGGTTAAGTAGCTGTTTCTTCATTATTTAACCAAGTGTGCAAACTCCAAAGAGGAGCAGGGCAAACTTCTATATTCATGTTAATCTAGTTGGGCACATTTTTTGATACAGCAGAGGTAAGAGAGAAGAAATTTTTTGTCTAAAATGAAATGCTATCCATAGTCTGAAACCTAATATACTATATTTAGTTAATCTCCTTGCAAAACTATTTTTTGCATTTTCTGCACCATGCATTTTCCTCTTTCTTTTTCCTCTTTTGAAGATTAATTTCTTCAAATAGATTCTTGACACATGTTAATTTATGGTTAGAGATGCAAATATTACCATTCATCAATAGAAGACAGTGCTGTCATTGCAGTTCCTAAGGAGCTGAGCAAATGAGTTAATGAATGAATGGGTTAATGAATGAATTCCTTAATAAATTTACCTTTAACCTCCAGAGATTGCAGTGTTAGTCATTATTCTGTAAACAAGTGCATGAAAATCTCACAATCTGCAACCTCAGGGTCATTTCCTTATACTTCAAAACAAAGGAAAAATCTAAACCACAATTCACCATAGCTGACAATCTCCAAAACTTATCAACCTGAGTTGAAGACTGGGATTGCAGCAGGTTAGTGCTATACTTCACTCAGATTATATATTCATTGTGAAGAAATCATAAGGGAAATTTGTACACCTGATCAAAGGGTGAATTTGATTCCTTCAGAATGCTTATTGAAGCTTTTAGGAACATCAGTATTCTTCCAATGCTAAACTTTTTTTTTTTCCCTGGGAGATGACAACCTAAGGAGAACTTAACAGGGTTGTGATAGAGCCATATTGATACTATTACCAGTTTAGCATGTAGAAGAGTTCTCAGTAGCTTGAACATTTGACTTTCTGTATAAAGACTCTCCTCATGAGGTCGTTGTGTATTTTCTATTGCCATAAGAGATAAAAGCCACCTATCTAAACTCCTGTAGAGAATAATCTGTTTATAAGATGTGTTAGACAGAAGTCTGCTCAGGAGTTAGGTACTCGAGTAGATCCATAAAATGCCACCAAGACTAGATCTAGGTGTGATAAAGATAACTCTCTGCATATCCACATATTTCAAGGGGGTATAATGCTTTAAGAGTGCCAAAAGATAATTATTTTAAGCTCAGCACACTGAAGGCTGAAGGTTTACTATTGTTGTGTTCCCATTATTGACAACAATTTCTCTCAAATACTTGGTTTTAGATTTACCATGATAACATTCTTCCATTCCATTAGCTAACCTATGCACCATTAATCTGTACATGGCATCAATGGTGGCCTTTGGCATGCAACTACAAAGCTCTTTTACCAATAAGTTTGAAGCTTAGGGAATATATTTGAGAAATATTCATGCTCACAAATAATAGGACATTGAATTGTTTTTATCAGTTTGATTGGAGTAGTAATTTTTGGTAATTATGTTCTTTCACAGAGTAACTGTACAGTCACTTAAACAGTTCACTTGTAAGTATACAATAAGTCTCAGAAAAACACAAAGAAACAGTTACTTTTATGACCTCATACTGAGGACCTCCTGAAAAGAGAACACTGAAACAGAAAAAAAATTGTTATTCTCTGCTCCCAGTGTAAATACTGTTAACAGCTAAGCATCTTTGTGACTGAAGAAGAAAATTCACACCCCCACAGCCAGGTTCTTTCTTTTAGAGTCTTACCAAAGTCATAAAGCTTTGAAGAGAGACTACAGACCCAGACTCAGCCAAAAGGGGATGTCCCACTATGAGGGAATAAAGAAACTGCTCTAGAACTATGGTCACAGCATAAATTTTTTCAGTTTTGCCCACTGATGCTTGCAGGTACTAGGATGCCTCCTAATACCTCCATCCAACCCCACAGCCTGAGTTCACCAAGAAAAGGCTACTGGAGGTTGGCATCCAGTAGATGGAGCTTTGCAACTCATATGGGATCATGGAAAATATTCAAAATTACAGCTTCATCTGACCTCCTACTGCTGGTTCCAACAGGTTATTTCTTCTTTCCCACTTCTGTGTCATTCCTCATTGTCTTATTCCCACTAACATCTCACAATTATGTTCATTATTGTGTTCCCTTTACTACATTTACTACAAGTCCTGTTCCTTTGCTTTCTCTAAAGTTTTCATAATTTTTGTCACTTTGCAATAAACCTCCTCACCTCTACACCAGCATCTTCCCCCATAAATGTCAAAATAGCAAGATTTTCATGCCATTGCATTCATTACTCATTGAAATTTTATGTATAATTAAAAATTATAAGAAATTTTTCATCATAATATTATTTCATTGGGAAATTGGAAAACCTACAAACGTTTGATTAGATTTCAGAAATTATCCTACTGGAAAACTGCAAAACAAAATGCTTAATGTTATTTGGTGATACTTGTTCATTTGGGGATTTTGAAAATTTTTATTCATTAGCTTTGGTTGAAAAAGAATTTGTGACATTCCAAAATGAATTTTTTAAAAATGATCCTTCATAGTCAGTTTCCAGTTTATGGGATATTTTGAAAATATTTTACCAATAAAATAATCTTTAGTCCCAACCCAAAAATATGCAAGTTTCACCTGCTTTTTAGATCCCTTTTTTCCACACTGTGTTATTAATTGGTTACTTATATTTTCAGTTCTTAAGAGCAGGAACTCTTCTTTGTACAGTACCTAAGACAGCAGGATTCTATCTTTGATCTCAGGACTATCACAATAAATATGATTTGAATAATGATTGTTTGATGTAGAAATACTTGGATGAGAGTCATTGGTCTAGTTACAGCAGAAGGTTAAGGTTTATCATGATCCTTTCCAACTGGTGATATGATGAAGCCAGTCCTTATGGTACTGTTGTAACTTTGGTAAAAAACACATTTTATGTCAGTAGCATTATGTAGGGACACACCTCTAGTTCATAATTTCACTTCCTGACAAAAGAAGTAGTGAAAGACAAAAGAAATTTGCTGGAAGGATAGAATTATATGTTTTTATGCAGTACCAAGGAATAGAAGATTCTATTTAGCCAGTCTTGAGTCAAACAGTGTTCCCAGCATGCATACTCTCAAACAGATTTCTGTCCTCTCTAAAGCAGGAGCCATTTATTGAGCTCTATCTTTACACCTTAAGCCGTGGCTGAGTAACTGCGAACATTATTTCTGCCATATTCAGCTGCACATTATTGATGTCCTTTTAAATATGCACATAAAAAAAACCCGTTTATCGCCCTCAATTAAACCTGTTCCTCTGTAATGGCAATAACGTCTAGCTGCCAAATAACTTCATGGTATTTTTATTGCTCTCATTAGCTTTACTGAAGTACAGCCAAAAAAAAAGACTACCCTGGTAACTGAGTAATAAGTCTTCCCACCTAGTCTCTGGGAGATACAGACCATTCTTATTGTTAGTTAGAAAATACTCTTATTTTGTTTCAGATTTTGTTAGAAAAAAAATAGTGAAGTTAGTGTTTTCAAAGTTAGCATGTCAGTGTGCTGGAGTCAGCTCAATCAGGCACCCCGTTGATGTGAGGCTGCTGTAGGTCCCAAACTTCAGTTTGTGTCTGTAGCAAAGCTGAGCAGCTGCTCCCAGTGGGTGGGTACCTGGACACAAAACCCACACAAGGGCCACACACATGAGCAATGCCCAATGCACATATATATGTGTGCATTTACACATAAGAAATGGATCATTCCAGTAGCTACTTTTAGGTGTTTAGCTTACCTAGTAGCTGGTCCCAGATCCTCTTGCTCTCCCCAGCTGTGTGGGATCTGCATTTGAACCTGGAGGCTTGCAATCCAACTCTTTCTCCACTGGCTAATCCAGCTGAGAGTTCACTGGCATTCAAAGGTACCACTCAGACAGTCCACCCAGACAAGAGATAGAAACAGGGTTTAATGAGATTGTAGGGTAGACTTCAGTGATCAGGCACACATTTCAGTCTTACAAACCACCAGTTCACACTGAACTAAACTGTTTATTCCCCTTATTTCCCATTCTTGTTTCTCCTGAGTCCACTTTGAACCTTTTCTTGTCTCCCAAAAACCTTTCTTCCACTGCATCCCTTAATGAATGTTCTGCCTCCATCAGTCAATGAGTCAGTGGGAAAGGGGTTTTGTTTGGTGGGCTACACAGAGGACCATGATCTGACTGTGCTTTGGTAGTCAGGTGTAGCTCATTCCCTGCACCCAATTTTCACTGATGAGATTGCTAGAGTTCCTCCCCCAGCCCTCTCAGTTTAAATCTGACCGTGTCCTGGCCTGTGCAGATGTTGATTAGCCTTTAATCAAGTAGCCTAGCACAGTCTACAAGTAAATTTAAACTGCATCTGAAGCTCAAAGCTATAAAACTTTGTTTGAAATAGATATAGGAAAGCATGTGCAGTATTTTTCCACTGTCTCTATCGCTCTCAATGTTTAAGTGTATTTACTTAGAGTGTCAGTATCTACAACAGCTAATACAAAGAGTGACCTTTTTTCTCTTCAGGTTTTATGAGTAAAGTAGTGATACTTTCAGCATTACACTATTCTTGGAATTTTTATTTTTCAACTTATCAAGTAATCTGACATTCATGAAAGAGAGGAATAAAAAGCTTCCTCACACACATGAATTCCCTAGGTAGAAAATTAGATTTTATACTTCATGACTATGCTATAAATCAAAAATACATAAAATTACTATAAAATAGTGATTGTGGAGTTGGGCTTGGTAGTTGGTAGAGATGAATATACAATCATATTTCAAGTTCTAATGTAAATTCTAGCTTTCAGTCTCTAAAATTTTACTCTTTAGAGCATATGATTTTCTTTTCTGTAAGAGACTGCTGTAAAAATAAATCCTGAAATTATGACTAAATATACAAACCACCAGGGAAGAAAATGGAATGTTCAGGAGATGTGAGACTGGTAGAGAAAGATTATTACTGTTAGCTAAAGCATTAGCTTTCTTTGTTTTTGTGGGAAAACAAAGGCAGTAGAGGTGGTATTTAGAAAAGAAAAACAGGATAAAATAATCAGGTTTTAGCTTTTGATACACTTATACTATGAGTCTGTTGGGCATTCTTTACCTTGGTTCCCCATCTGTAAAGTAGGGATAATGTTAATTTCTTCTCTTGGCTTTTTTTTTTTTTTTTTAACTTCTTTTTTTTTCTTTTTTCTTTTTTCTTTTTTTAATTATTTTTTTTTCAGTAATGAGTGTTCTTAAGAAAATTTCGGGCTCAGTTGTGTAAAATCAATAGGAATTATGAGCATAAACACTATGACGAAGATGTAAGGGTATAAATAATTTTCAAGACTCTGGGGGTTTGTGATTTTCTTTTTTCAACACTGACTGAAGTCTTTGAGACTGAGGAACAGTCTGAAAAGGGTGAGGAAATTTGTTTTGTTCACATCACATCTTGATTGCTAATCAAAGGAACGACTGCCAAGGGTTGTTAGCATGTGACTTAAGGAGAAATTTCAGAAAAATATATTATAAGCCCATATATAGGCTTTTCAGGTGAAATCTAAAAGTCCTTGCCGCTGCTCCCATTTTATGCCACCCAGAAATGTGAAGTCCTTAGTCCCAATAAATTAACTGAATATCTGGGTTCATAACCAGCAGCAAGTACTAGGCTTCCTCACAAAGTACACCACAGAACCTATGTGCTTAAAGTTACCAGCTGGAATCAGTCACAAGAAATTCAGATCATAGACATGCCTGAGCTCCTTATCTTCTCTGGAGCCTGTGCATCACCATGAAGGCAGTACTGGATGCCTGAGGGGTTCAGAGACATCCAATTAGGGCTCATGCAGAGAGGGAAAGCAGAGTTCTGGTCACACTGCACATCTATGGCTTTTAATTTGCAGTACCATCCCAACCATCACTGTCAGTCAGAAACACATCTGGCCATGATACTCAGGCCTAGCTAGGAACATGCATCCCTGTCGGCATTTGTGATCTTTGTGTGGGACTGCAGACTCCTGCCATGTCCACAGTACAGCTGAATATCCACAGTACAGATTCACATTCTTGCTTTATTGAGTTCCTTTTTTGTATATTGTTTCATACAGCTGTATTTCAGCCTTTCAAATGGTAATGAACTATGATATTTTGAGAGCTCCTTAAGCTTCCCACAGGCCTGAAAGATGAACATTATTTATCATCGTAACTAATGGAAATGTAAAACTTTTTCAGTAGAGCTTGGTAAAGTCCTTTTTGCTTTTGATTATTTTCGCTGCAGAAGCAGAACTTCTGTTGCACATAATGTCATTGCCAGTGGCTGATACACAGTTGTTCCTGTTCCTAAAAGCCTAAAAACATTGCAGATAGAAAATTTTTCCATCTGTGCAGAACTGAGTGAAGACTTCTCTGTCAGTCTCAAGAAATTTATCTATCAACAGAGCCAAGAAAGAAAGAAAGAAAAGAATGCAAGAACTAGAAGTCAGTTAGGAAAAGGACATGTTTCTCTCAACTCTGCTTCACAGCACCTGATTTAAGTACTGGTGTTTAGCTTTCATCTTCATCTAGTAGCATTGTCTAAACAGTTTTCAAACCTAAAATTGCATTATATTATTAATTGCAGGGCAGAATTACATTGCAGGAATATTTAACTCTTCTATGCATTCTAAAACACCAGTAATAGTTTCCATTTCCATCAAGGAGCATTGTATTCTGGCATGTGATGTGCAGCTGTTGAATACTATCTAACAGCTGTGTTAAAAGGGAGAAATTCAGATAGAATGTCAGAACGCAATAACTTGGTCAGAATTAAATCAAGACTTTCAAAAGGAGGCATGTGATCAGTTACTCAACCCTTGGGTTTGGATGACATTGTGGCAAATAAATGTCCAGAGCATCCCTTATAAAAGAATTCATTCAGTCCTAAAAGAGAGATATTAACTCATAGCATCCTCAATAATGCTAATTACCCTTTTATGAAAACATTTTCATGTCATAGATAAGGAAGATGCACTTTAGATACAGTTATGACAAAGTGAGTATTACCTTTTTATTAAGCAAGTATTTTCAGAAAAACAAGACATGTCTCCAGAAGCCTTTTAAGCCCTATTCGAGTCACAAATACTGAATAGCAAACAAACGTGGAAACATTCTTATTTTACACATTTTTACTTTCCCTCTTTTGATGCTTATCTCCTTCTGTGTTTGCAGATGACAACCACACTAGCACAGAGTACAAAGCCAGTTCTTTAAATCACCATCATGAGACAGTCTCTGTGTCATATTCATAGCTATGTTCTAAAATCTCTTTGGTTCTTTTTTCCCAATTGTAGGTTACCAGAACTGTATGCAGAGCTTAGTCTGTGGCGCTGATAGGTCTGTCTTCCTTCCCTTGATCACTCTTGTTCTCTTGCACAGCCAAATTACAGAAGTGGTTCACAATCATCTCATTTTCACAAGCTCCAGAGGAAAAATACTTTTACTTTTTAACTTTAAATTTTTTCCTCTTTCTTGAAATTAATTTGGTTGTTTAGGTCTTCAGTTTCTAAAATCATCCCGTTTTCCTTGAAGAGTGCTCTAATAAAGATGCCTCTCTTTTATTGTATTAAAAAATTTCATTCTTTCAAGCCAGTGTAGTCAGTTACTCTTTCTGTCAATTTTTACATAGAAAGATACATACATAAAAGTTAAAAAAAAAAAAAAAATCATGGTATTAGTTCTTTATCTATATGAGTCTTAGCTTGAAAGTGCAGCGTTTTGCAAATGTTCCAATATTTTTATAAGTAATAAAATATTAAAATAATAAATACTATCATATGTACATTAAATAGTTACTGTTTGTAGTTTCGTTATTTCACCTTCACCTGAGAAAAATGTGCCCTTTATGAGAACAATAATCTGTGTTCCTCATTATATGACACCAAGTTTTTGGCTAATTTCTGAAGTCAAACACTGATGTTTGTGCCTGTTGTTTGTTTACAGTAATTTTAAAGATTGCCTGTATTTACACCGGAATTTATATTTAAGTGGTTCTCTCTTCACTGTCTGTATATGCACAAAATGCTCTGAGAGAGTTTAAAACTAATCCAGATGCAATTTTCCAACCTGTAGCTCAGTTACATGCCTGAAACATGCCTGGATATTCAGAAGTGGCATAGGGAATGTAGCCAACTGTTGTTCTCTTCCACATTGTCCACAGTAAACATATTTTAGACTTTGCTGCATTAACTGATATTTCACTTGGCTTTGCACTTGAAAAACATTTGCATGATGATGTATTATAATTTCTTGATGTAGAAATGAATTGCATACTGAAAATTGAGTCTTCTGATAAACCACGAAGGATTTTTCCTCACCAAGGACACGGTTGTTTCCTATGCTATGCTACGCAGAATAGGGTTGCAACTGTGAATGTGCTAGGGGTAGGAGTGGAAAGCTGAGATAAGGAGCTCCCTACTTAGATAGTAGATTGTTCTTTAGTTTCGAAGAGTAAGGTTGGCTACCGAGACTCCAACAGCTGAATTCAGTCATCTCCAAGCAGGGAGTGTACTGGTGGGAGTAGCAGGGAGTAGCATCGTTTCTTCTGGCTAAGCAAACAGATTTAGCAGCAACAGGGAGTCCAGGGCGCCCAGAGTTGTAACCTGAATTCTGAGGACATCTAGTGGTGTGAGCCCACTGCAAGGACTGGGTCGTGGTCGTGGCTGTTGACCACTTGTGCACCTGTACTTCAGCTGAAATTTACTACAAAATCAAGTGCAGTAAAAACAATTGGTTGAATGTACTGGAAGAGTAGCATTCTTCAGCTATGCTTCCTGAATTCAACATGGACAGTCCCAAATATTGAGGAGTTTTGAGATTGGATCAAGAAATCATAAACTTCTAAATAAATGTTGGACCTTTTCTATTTGCCTTCTGTTTTCAGGACTTTCTGAATTCAAGTACGTTGACCTCTTCTTTGCATTAGTATGGATAAAAGTATATTTTTGTTCCTAAAAGGTTGCTTTCTCAGGTTAATTCATTAATCTAGAAGTTAGAACTCTAAGTATCCCAAGATGCCAAAGAAATATGCAAGATTTGTTAATGCTAAGAAATTGTAATTCTAGCACTGCTAACTATTCAAAGACCTCTGGGAATACCTACCTGCTTCTCTGTGGTTCAGGTTTTCAGCTTCCAAAGTGGAACTGTTGGTGTTGCCTCACCTTTTTGAGACAGAACAAGATTAAATTAGCTGCAATTCAAAAAGGACTTTGATCAAGTCAAGTGATACGTATTACAAGCTGAGCATTGTTACTGACTGTTGCATGATGGCGTTTTTCAGTGAGCCCTTCATCTGATACTTCCTCCTGAAGAGAGATGGGCAACATGAAACAGAGATTAATTTCATCAGTTCAAATTATTATGCAGCTTGCGCTGACTACAGTAGGTCTGACTGGTAGGTACAGCACTTCCTGAAACACTTGTTTTTTTCTTAAAACACTTTCTTTAGGAAAGTCTGAGGCTTTACCCAATCTATCCTGACCACTACTATTTAAATCTAAATTTAAATTCTTTCTTACGAAGTTTGGTATGGCAATTTTGAAAATGGCTGGAGTTGTCTTTTCTTTTTATACTATTAATTTAAGGATTGTTTGGTGGTGATACTGAAAGGCCACCCCTATATTCACTTTATGCTTGTCACCTTCTTGGGAGTTAGCATATGAATAGTTACACTATTTGAGATAATTACATGGAACTTTAATGAAATAAAGATAAGCTTGGGTTAAAAGGTCACATGCTTGTTGTTTAAAAATGACCGTAAATGAATGGTCTGTGTTCTTGGTATAAGTTAATGACAAGTAGTCTTAAAAAGAAATATTCTTAAATGTATTTGGATTAACAAGGGACTATTTGAATGATTAATGAATACATTCAGGTTGCCAGAACCCAAAAAAATTCCATCTAGCCCATTGATTTCCTTCTTTTTGTAATTGTCTGACCTAAAATTTACCCCAAATATGCACAAAGAATGAAATTTTAGTTCTGTTACAAAGTTGAAGGTGAAATTTAATCCTAAAATGATCTGAAGATAAAAAAATTTAATGTTTATGGGGACAAACCCTAAAGGTCATATATTTATTTCCCATCTTCATAGTTTAGTTTGGAGATAAATATACCATTTCAAGTTCAGGCTAAAAAACAATGTCCATGTTAAAAATCAAAATCATTCTACTAGCTATTTTAGAAACTTGAGGTAAAATACATTTACTTTTCTGAGAATATTGATCCTTTTCCCAAGCAGAGTTATTTGCCCAATTCAGTCAGTCCACAGTTGCATGTAATTTTATTGTCTTCAAAAAAGGATTTCTTTGTTGACTTATCATTGAACAACTGCATCCAAAACCATTGCCCACTTCTAATTTAACTAGCTGGATTTTTGCACTTCCCTAGGTCAATCATACCCTGGAAAACCTCAGATAATAAGATGTCGTTCTCTAGAAAAGGAAACCTTTTCATGTTGGTGGAAGCCTGGCTCAGATGGAGGACTTCCTAACAATTACACCCTGTTCTACAGCAAGGACAGGTAACAAGTGGTGCATATGTACTCTGTAAGTGATCAAGTGATGGCTATGACAGACTAAGAGAATTACAACATTGATTTGTAAAGTTTTTACGAAACAATTTTAACGTCAGATAGACTGCAAGAGCTGCGTAAGATCCATGGCTTCCCTTGTTGGAAGAAAACACGACCACTGACAGCCCCAAATCTTCAGCCTGTCCCTCCTGAAACTCATCTTCCAAGAATCCCACTTATATGAATGTGTGCTGGGAACAAAGGCATGTTTGCCCGTCTTTGCAGGAAGCACACAGCTTTCAGCTGAACAGGGTCCCTTCTGAGCACTGGAGCATGAGGGCTCTGCTGGGAAGCAGGTCTCCTATCACCCCAGCCATGGAGCAGAGCAGGAGGAGTCAGCCCAGCCTTGGGCATCGGCCACCTCCTTGGGGACAAGGACAGGCTGAGGCCAGGCAGGGCTGGGACATCAGCTCATGGGCTGGGGCTGCCGCAGGGGGCTGTGGCTGGGAAAGGCAGGGCTGTGTGGAGCTGAAGACCAGCTGAACTGGGGACCTAGGACACAGGCAGTGCACAGAGGGACTGGGCAGGGGCAGTGAGGCCTGGTGGGGCCATGCAAAGCAGCTTGTCCATTGCCATGCACACCAAAACCCCCGTCTGGACTATAGTCATTTTTTCTCCTGTTGATTTTGTGGTCAATGGTTCCCAAAGCACAGTGAAATCATACATGGGTATCACATCTCAAAAGTTAATACTTTGGTAAATTCTCTACTCCCTCATCCTGTTCAGGAATAAAGTATATGTGTTGTAGTATATATATATGTGTATATATATTATATATATTATATATATTATATGTGTTGTGTTATATATTTATATATATATTAATATATTTGGCAACTTACTTAACCTGTCTATCTTTGTTTAACTGAACTTTCTTCCTGAAAACAGCTAGTTCTTGAGCAGGGACAAATAAGCAGAGAGGCTTGGAGACTGAATTTTTTTTAAATAAATCCAGAGAGATTCAGACATCCCTACAATTAAATATTCCAAATCATTGAGCAGAAAAATATGCAGTCTTTAATGAAGTTACCGCAAATAACAATCATTTGAGAACTTTTATGTTATGAAAGCCCAGATGTTTCAGTCTTGATCAAAAAGTTTAATGGACATTTTAATTCATACCTGTCACTGCCTAGAGCCATTCTGCTTAGGAAAGGATAAGAGTGCTTATCCATTTCATTAAATCTGCTGAACTCAGGCTCTACCAAGCTCTTTAGACCTGGGCCACAATTGCCTTTCTAGGCTCATTGTCTCTTAGGTACAGTTCCCTTTGTCCTATCTTTTCTTTGTGAACTGCGACAAAACTGCCTGGAAACAAAAATAAGAGACCTTATTTTTGATGATACATAAAGCATAATAGTGGAATTAAATTTCATTCTTGCACCACATCAGCTGATGCTTTGGGTTCGTGTAGTTCTTCACACCTGGGGTAGTTCATCACCCTGGCCAGCTTTGAGCACAAAACAAAAAAAGGAGTCAAAGACCCATATAAAGGCAATAAGAAATTGACTTTGAAGTAATTTATTTTTTTTAAATAGTTATGATAATGATCATGTTAAAAAGCAAATAAATTGACATCAGGAACGTTGTGGAACAGGTTACCTTGACAAGCACATACAGGAAACCAAGGGATCAGGCCCAGCTACCATGGATTTAGAAAAGGCAGGTCCTGCTTGATCTCCTTTTATGAACAGGTCACCCAGTCAGGAGAGGCTGTGGATGCAGTCTGCCTGAATTTCAGCAAAGCCTTTGATAATGTCTCCCACAGCATTCTCTTGGAAAAGCTGGCAGCCCATAGTTTGGACTGTAGCTTGGAGCGCTCTTTGCTGTGTTAAGAACTGGCTGATGGCTGGGCCTAGGGAGTCATGGTGAACGGAGTCACATCCATATTCATCTGGTCACTAGTGGTGTCCTTAAGGAATCTGTTTGGGTCAGTCCTGTTTAGTATCTTTATTGATGATCCGGATGAGAGGTTTGAGAGGACCCTCAAACACCAAGCTGTGCAGGAGTACTGGTCTGCTGGAGGCCAGGAAGGCTTTGCAGAGGGATCTGTGTTGATGCATTGATGAGGTGAGGCTGATGGTGTGAGGTGCAACCAGGACAAGTGCCAGGTCATGTCCTTGGTCACAGCAACCTCGTGCAGCTCCAGGCTGGGGCAGAGTGGCTGGAATGTGGCTCAGCAGAAAAGGACCTGGGGATGAACATGAGCCAATGTGTGTCCAGGTGGCCAAGAAGCCAATGGCACCCAGCCTGTGTCAGCAAAAATGTGGCCAGCAAGACCAGGACAGTGATTTCCCCCTGTACCTGGCTCTGGTGAGGCCACACCCAAATCCTGTGTTCAGTTCTGGACCCCTCACTGCAAGAAAGACACTGAGGTGCTGAGAGTGTCCAGAGAAGGGCAACAGAGCTGGAAAAAAGGTCTGGAGCACAAGTCCTGTGAGGAGCAGCTGAGGAAGCTGGGGGTGTTTATCCTGGACAAAAGGAGGCTCAGGGGGCACCTAATCACTCTACCACGCCCTGAAAGGAGGGTGTACTCATGTGTGGGTCAGTCTCTTCTTCCACATAGTGGAAGAGACAGTGATGGGACAAGAGGAAACAGCCTCAAACAGCACTAGAGGAGAGTCAGGTTGGACCTCAGGAAGAATTTCTTCACAGAAAGGATGGGTAAACATTGGAATGGGCTGCCCAGGCAGGCAGTGAAATCACTGTTCCTGAAGGTGTTCAAGAAACACCTGGACATGGCAATTGGTGCTGTTGTCCTGTTGACAAGGTGGTCAAAACTTGACTTGACAATCTTAGAGGTCTTTTCCAACCTAAATGATTCTCTGACCTTGCTGAAAACAAACTAACCAATAAAAGAGCTCAGCCATAGGGCCCATACATCTAATTTCTAGGGGTAATATGCAAAGATATTTAACAACTTATCTAATTGAAGTAAATATTTTTCAATTCCCTCTTACTTGCTTATAAATATTGTTAAAATTTCTTTGTTCTGTCTCTGGAAATTTCTGTTTCTATTCTGTTTTGATTTATTCCTATGTATAAAAAAGAGGGTAAAAGCATTTATCAAAACAACTGCAGTAAAAATATTATTGAAGCATTTATGGCAATGGCATTTGATGTGTACCAAAATGTTTCCAAGAGATGGGATTATAGATATATATATATAATATAAAAATATAAATTTTATAAATATTTTTATTTATAAATAAATGAATAAAATTATTTAAATTTATTTTGTACATGTATTATGTGTAAATTATATATGTAATTTTTTACATATATATAGTAATTTTTTACACACACACACAGATATATATATATATATATATATGTATATATGTATTATATATATGTATATATGTATATATGTATAATATACACACAAACATTTCCAATTTCTCTGCTGAACCTAGTCCTTTACTAGAACATTCTCTGCTTTGCTTCATTTCTTAAATTTTTTAATCATTTTGTTTCAGTGAAGAAAAAATCTATGAATGTCCAGACTACCTAACATCTGGTCCAAATTCCTGTTACTTTGATAAAAACCACACTAATCCCTGGACAACATATATTATCACTGTAATGGCAACAAATGAGATTGGAAGTAACAGCTCAGATCCTCAGCATGTGGATGTAACTTCTATAGGTAAAACAAACTCGTTGGAGTTATGTGCAGCTTTTAATCCCCCACAGGTAGTGGTGAAAGAGTTCTTTCCTCATGATGTGAAACTTGCTATTGAGAATTGTTTATTGAAAGATAATCTAAAATATGCATGTTAAGTGTATGTGAAAACTGTTTAATTAATAACTGTTTTAATTAATAGCTGTTTTAATTATAAATTAGGTAACAACATACTTGATGGTAGGAATTTCATGTGTGAATATGTAAAAATTTTAACTTCAGCTGAAAAAATTGCTTCAGTTTCTAGTTGTCTGCAGTATTTTATTTAGACTCAATGTAGATTATAAAATTTTCAAATTAGGTTGCACTGCCTAATATTTCAAATGTAAAAATCTTTCTGTATGCTGGAATTATAGTCTTGGAAGGGCAAAAATAACTGCCTGAGCACTATACAGGTTTTTTGTAGTATTTTATATTCCTGACTCCATTCTACCTTCTGCACACACATAATATACCATTTTAATTATAATATACTTTGTTTTTCTAGCTATGAAATAGCTGACATTTTAATTTTGCAAGAGTGGCCTAATGAAATTATGATTTGTATTTCTTTAGCCTGACAAATTCAGAGTAAAATTTAAGATTTGCTGATACTGTTGAAAATCAGGAGCTAGTTAAACTCATTAAGGAGAAATAAAAGGCTTCTTTCACTATTTTTTTACAGTGCTGAATTATCTAAAATTAATATGATGACATACAAAACCATAAAGGAGGTGTCTTTTCTGAGGGAAAATTAAATGACACACTTTTCATTCATTTATACAGTTCAGCCAGATGCTCCTGTGAACCTTTCTCTAGAAACAACCACATCTGCTAACACATCATACCTTTGGGCAAAATGGTCTCCACCCCAATTAGCTGATGCCAGCTCTAATTCACATGTATATCACTATGAGCTACGACTAAAGCCTGAAGAAAAGGAAGAGTGGGAGGTAAGGGGAAAATATATTTGTTTTATAAATGCTCTATACAGTGAATTCTCTTGTCTCAGTTTAATTTGTCCTATAAAAATTTTAGTTTGTGTTAGAATAGAAAAATTAATGTAACCAAATCTGACTAAAGAAAGAAAAATACTGGAGTGGTCTGTAGAGACCATGAAATTCAACATATTTACATAATCATCTTAATGTTATGTGTGACAAAACCCAGTTAACCTCATCCTCTTGAACATAATCATTTGGAGGCAACCGGCTCCTCAAAAATTCTGTTGTGGCCTACTCACATTTAACCATTTCCATTGACATTCCCCACCTGTTGCCATATTTCTAGGAATCAGCTTCAGTACTGCTTCAGATGAGTTTTCAGTAAAAAACGTCATTCTTAAAGTTATGCTCACATGTCCTCAACTCTGCCTAGCTTGTAGATGCCTTCATGGTGGAGAATGCTATGCATTTTGAAATAGTTCTGAGGAAAAATTAGAAGGGTCTGAGAAAGTCACTTAAAGCCACTGAGAAGAACTTCAATATGGGTAAAGCTCCTTGCATTGTGGATCTGATGGAGTACTAGGAAGTCTGTAATTCAGTATGTTCTGAAACATCAGAATCAGTAGTGATTTTTTTTCTGCAAAATCACTACTATTGCCTCTTTGTAATTAATATCTTATAAAGACCCAACTTAAATCCCTGACTTTCAGAAGTCAGTAACTCACGGCTATTCCTTTATGGTTGATTTGTTGAAGTGGTCCAATTCTTTCTTATTTTCCCATCCATTTTCTTTTGCAGACAGTATCTGTAGGAATGCAGACACACTACGAGGTGACCAGCCTGCAAGCTGGGGTGAAGTATGTTGTTCAGGTGCGTTGCATGTTAGACCTTGGAGAATGGAGCGAATGGAGCTCAGAAAGAAGCATTCACATCCCTAAAGGTGAATGAATGATTGCTGCTCTGTAAATTGCTTTTAAATTGTAGCAGGTTCAATGCTGTGAAGGTGCCTAAATGCCAGTCCTGAAAACCTGGCCTCTCACAGAGATACTTTGTAGTGTTCAGCGCATTTTACCATATTTTCTGTGTAATTGCTTTGTTAATCTTGTTGATCCAGTCAGGATCCTCTGCTAGAAATGGCTATGATAGAAAAGGTGGGATTTACTAGGAGGTCACTTCTGATACAGACATGCCTAAAAAATTTATTGTCCCTGTCCGTTTATTTAAAAATCATGTTGATTTTATCTGTAGCTATAAATATCAGATGTTTTTTGTATAAGAGCCTGGACTGAAAGCACTGATGTGTCTAACAGAGCATGACACAGATACTATCATGTGGAAGTCACTATCTGTGTTTTACTGGATTTGAGTAGACACACTAAATATGTATGATATCATATCTTGTTGCCAGACACTTTAGCCAAGTTGTCTCAAAACTTCTTCAGTTACTAGTTGTATTATTCATTATTTGACATGTAGAATTTTGAAGTACTGTTAATAGAAAAATATTTTTTAAATGTCCCATTTTCAGATCTGCCTTAAGCAATTAGAAATTTGGAAAATCAATGTCTCTGCTGTACATAGTAGAGAATATATATTATTGATGTAAAAGGACCATATTTTTGCTACAAATACATAACTGCAGAACTTCAGGGTTTTGCCGAGCATCATCCTATTCAAAATTTAAGCATTTTTCTCAGACCAACTCTTAAGTGCTGTTCTTGAAACTATAAAACCTTGCTCAGGAACAATCATGCAAGTAGCCTGAGTACTGAACATAACAACATTACAGTGAAATATGAGAGCTGCTTCTTTGTATATTTTGAGTACTTCAAAAGAAAATTACTGGCAAGAACACAAACAAATAGACAAACATTTATATTATTTTTTTTTCCTAAAAGCAAAAGAAAATGACAGCATACCTTTCAAACAAACAGAATCATCTTAAAACACCCCTTTTGGAAAAAAAATTGGGTTTGTACATAGCGGTTTAAGCCCAGCTGGCAATAAGCCATCACACAGCTGCTCACTTATATGTAACCATGGTGGAATGAGGGGAAGAATCATAGGTAAAATATATGGGTTGGGATAAGAAGTTCAGTAATTAAAACAAAGTTCAGTAATTAAAGCAAAATAAAATGTAATAATAATAAAATTGTGATTTTGATGATGATGATGATGATAATGATGATGATAAAAAAGGGAAAAAAACCAACAAAAAATACACGAAAAATAGATTTGTTCACCCACTGCTGATCAATGCCACACCCCATTTCTGAATCCTAATGGGCGCTGGTTCTGGGTAATTCCCAAACTTTTATGCTGGAGATGATGTTCTACGGAGTGGAGTGTCGCTTTGGTGTGGTCACCTGTCCTGGCTATACTCACTCCCGACCTTTTTTCTTCTGCTTTGTACCTCTTCACTGACAAAGCAGGGGACACAAAAAGGTCCTTGGTTTAGGATAAATATGACTTAGTGACAAAATATCCCTGTATTATGAAAATTATTCTCATACTGTATCCAGCACTATACAAGCTACTGAGAAGAAATTAGGTCTATCCCAGCTGAAACCAGAACACTATAGAAAATAGACTGGATAGTAGAGTGCATTTTAAATAATTTTATAGAACCTGATATGACAGTATTTCAACATTCCTTATGAGATTTTGGAGCAGAAGAAAGCCACAAGCAGAAAACTAAAACTGTACTTCAATGTGGCTGCAGTGAGAGAATTCTGAATCCAGATGAAAGTGGCAAGTTGTTGCCCTAAGCAGCAAGTGGTCCCTCCTTTCCTGTGCTACTATGAAGCAAAAGTTTTTCTTTTTTCATATTTTCCTCTTCTTTGCTCAACATTGTTTTACAAATTCAAGGTGGACCTAATGGATTAAACTTACTAATTAGTTAATTTCTTTATCTCTTACAGAACAGTTACCTCCTGAAAAGCCTACCATAATAAAGTGCCGTTCTCCTGAAAAAGAAACATTTACTTGTTGGTGGAAACCTGCTTCAGATGGAGGACTCTCAACCAACCACACTTTGCTGTACAGCAAAGAGGGGTAATAAGCACTGTGTCGTTATTCAGTGTTTTCTTGGAAGGACCTGGAAAATCATTACTCATTGGTTTCTTATTTTAGGAGATGCCATTTTCTATAGTCCATGGTTTTGTGCAGTGGCATGTTCTGGCATCACACTAAAGCAGCCATATGTCAAAGATTGAACTATTAAATCGTAATCTCTTTATAATGGCAGGTGAATTACTGTGAATTCTGTCTTTTCATTGCTCATCAACAGCATATTAGTAAACAATACAACTGCACATTCCTGAAACTCTTCAACAATGCAGTCTTAGAAATAAAACTTTCCAAAATGACCAGATACTAAAGCTTTTATCTTCTGGAAAGGCTTGTTTTGACTAGTATTCATAGGCCATGAATGTTTGCTGGTTTCTGTAGTAATCTTTCCCTGGAACTCGGATAAGGTGCTAAACATTCATTTTAAAGAAAGAGACAATACATTTTTTAGGTCTTGTGAAACTTTTTTGATCCTTTTTAGTTCACCTAGTACTGCTTAACCTTGCAATGACCTAAATAGATGCTAAACTCTGTAACTGTCAGCTGAGAGCCCACTCTTAGTATAAAAAGACAGATTCTGGTCCATCCAGATATGGCAGAGTAGGAAGTCCACATGCACAACTTTCTCTTTTGTTATTGTGCATCTAGGAAGAGCCTGAAAACAAATATTACGTACTGAATTTTCTCTCCTACACCTCCTCTGACTTTGGGGAGCTTGGGTATGGATGTGAAGGAGAGGTACAAAGTAGATTTTTGTTATAATCAAGAGGTGAAAGACCAAATAAATTCTGAAAGCATATTAGTGGAACATGCAGAATTCCTGTAAGTGTGGAGTGAACATTGGAAATACATAATTTTTAATAGATGGGTTAGAAGACTTCAGCTATCACTTCTACTCAGTCTTTGTAAGGGCTCTGGGCTGTGAAGTGGACAGTGGCTTTCAGAGAAGTAAGAGCTATGCCGTACTAGCCCACAGCTGCATCTGAAACAGCCTAAATTCTTCAGGCATTGTGGTGTTTACTTTGTGGGAAAAATGCTTTATACAGTCTCTGGGATTTTCCAATGACTCTTTACTCTGGAAGCAGTTTTCTGATTTTCTTCACATTGCCAGGTGTGAAAAGTCAGATACGGCCCTAAATAATACTGAAGTACTAGTAACCAAAACCAGATGTTTTAGTCTGTGTAATCTAATCACTGGGATTCTTTCATTTCAGAGAAGAAAAAGTTTATGAATGTCCAGATTACAAAACTGCAGGCCCAATTCGTGCTACTTCGATAAAAAGCACACCTCTTTCTGGACCATATACAATATTACTGTGAGGGCAACTAATGAAATGGGAAGTAATGTCTCTGATCCTCATTATGTGGATGTGACTTACATAGGTAAGAGTTAAAAAATAGTTTCTGTGGAACCAAATAATTCAGAATCATGGGTTTTGACACAATGATTTTAATTCCAGCTCTCCTCTTATATAATTGTATATCCAAGTTAAAAACTATACAAACAAAATATTCCTTAGTGTAATAACAAATCAATATTCATACCTTTGCCATCTTATTTTCAGAAGAAGCCAAAAAATGCTAAAAGCTTTAAAATTATGTTCAGATAAACATTTATTGGTTTTCCATATTTCTTGTAGTCCAACCTAAGAAATATCATCCAGCTAAAATCTTTTTCCACTGTACAGGCAACTGAAATCAATTTGATCTTTTAACTAATAATACTTAAATCTGATTACATAAAAGTAGTTTCCAGACCCAAGAGAAGCTGCATTAGTGCTTTTTATAGTGGTGTACTGATAATCTTTCTCAGACTTTTTCTACAAAGTGACTGCAGATGAGTAATTAGGATTTTATCTAAGGGAGTGGAACATTATCCTTGAAAACTGTTTTGTTGTTAAGGATCTGCCTGCCAAGAGTCTGGCACCTGGAAAAGGGCTGCTGGAGAAATGGCTTTATATTTTACCTCAGTGCAATGACCTGATGAATCTTTGATCAGACAGCGGTAGAATATATGCACAATAGGCAGAAGCTCTACCTCTGAACTAAGCAAGATGCAAGCCTGCCTGTAGAAGAAACCTGTGTTCCATTTTGGTTAATTTTTGATATACAGACAGAGCTTTGATATGCTGTTTTGGTTTACTTTTAAATATCTTTATGTATGAGTGTTGGGATCATGCCATTGTGTTTCCTAAACGTCAAAGATGGGGGGTATTAGTTTCATTAGCTGCATCCCTGTTTTCTGTGTTCCTAAATATTTATGCCAAGCTTTGATAAGATTATAGTAGAACACAACTTTCATAACGTAACATTAAAGATGTTAACTTTGAAATACAGTAGTCAGGAAAACAAATATATGTAAATGTAAGAAAAATATTTTTGACGATAAATGATTAAGGAAAATCTCAACATGAATTAAACATACTATTCAGGGTGGGGCTTAAACTCATAAATCCGTACTTACTTTATCTGAAAACTCTTGATTTCTATATTACAGTAGCAGTTCTAAATTACCAGACACAATGGAGATTGCAGCTCTTCACTCACATAATTTTATATTTCTTCCTAAGATGCAAGGAAAAATGTCACTTAGATTCTTATTGACAGTTATTTTATTTCAACAGTACAGCCAGATCCTCCTGTGAATATAACTCTGGAATTAAAAAAGTCAATAAAGAGGAAACCATATCTGGTCCTGACATGGTCTCCACCCCCACTAGCTGATGTCAGATCTGGATGGCTTACCCTCGAATATGAATTGCGACTAAAGCCTGAAGAAGGAGAGGAATGGGAGGTAAGGATGTCACAAGTTTTTGCTAGATAAGGTTTTCTGACCGGCTAGATTTTGCCAGCCAACTCCCATGCCTGAACGTAATGAAGCAGACACTCTAACTAGTTCATAATTTTTCAGAAGTGGTTTGTGACCTATGATTTCCTGCTGAGAACACTGGTATCTCAGATGCTGCTGTACAATAGCAGGTGATAAAGTAATTGTTTTTAATTGTAGTCATTATTATTAACCATATTGACATTGTAGTTTAAACTGTTCATTCTCCTTTAGTCAGGTTTCTTTCATGATAATTTGTTCTCAACCACAAGCACTTCTCAAATAGCAGAAAGCTCAGTGACATTGCATAAAATAATTTAAGTTTTCATAAATAACCATTAGGTGGTAATTGTAGCAGCCACATAATAATAATAATAATAATTTTCTATGCTCAGGATCTACAACTTAAACAATTGAGTGGCAAGTTAAAGACTCCAGCTGTTGATATTTGACTCCATCCCCTTCTTGTCTGCAGAACTTCCAAAACACCTCTGTATCTCCTCATGCCTTCCCCCTCCCACTGCATTTCCCTCTGGCCCTCTGGCCATTGCACTTTTTATTACTCTGGCCATCTACTTTATATTACCCTGTCCATTTCCACCACTCCACGCTCTTCCTCTCTGCATTTTCTTTCTCCATCTGTTTCTTGCCTCCTCCTCTTCCTGTCACCATTGCAGTTCCTACCGTTACCACAGGTCCTCCCTATTTGCCATAAATACATGATGTGTTTTTACAGCAGTTTAATTTGCACTGTATACCAGAGCCAGATCTCATTCCCACCTGCTAGTAAGCTAAACTATAGAAATGAAATAAATGTACCATTATTCCATGCCTGCTCAACAATTATTAGGAAAATATATCCAGACTTATTCTATATTCTTATCTTGACTACCAAAACCTTAGCTGTGACTTTTATTTTATTTCCAGACTATTTTTGTTGGACAGCAAACACAATGTAAAATGTTTAGTTTAAATCCTGGAAAGAGGTACATTGTACAGATTCACTGCAAACCAGACCACCATGGGTTGTGGAGTGAGTGGAGCCCAGAAATGTATATTGAGATCCCTACTGGTGAGTGGCCAGGCATCCCTTCAGTAATTTTTATTACATGCAAGTTCATGTTACATTTTTTTTTTTTTTGTTAGCTGTTTGTGGCATCCATGCAGATCCCTTAGCTTCCCTAGGACAGACAAGAATATCATTGCTAAGGTAACCAAATCCTTATCATCCCTGCACCATACCCGGTTACCTTTCCCCTTCATTACTTAATGATAGGTGAATAATTTCTTTGCTTATTTAAACCGTGTCCTTTCTGTCTATTGCCTCATTTGTTCTCTTTATGGTAGTTTTTAATTGAAAGAACACTGGCAACTGGATTAAAACTGTGACACAGACAACAAAGAGTATTCAGACAGTAACAGCTCTTCATTACTTTTTATCTGGAATTAATATGAAATAAACACTTCATTATAAAAAGTGTTACATTACAATAAAAATCCTTGAAAATAGGTAATCCTAGGTCAATTTACCCAGCATTTAATTAATTGTATGATATGTATCTAATAATGAAATGACTACAGTTTGGTACAGCTGGATTTGAACCCAATCTCTATAATTGGCTGTGAAAAAATTTTCCTCTTCATGCATTTTTGTATGATTTTTCCAAGACAGTTTATTTCCTGTGCAGTACCATTAGCAAAAATTATATTCATTATTCAATATTACAGGGATTGTTGAGGTCCATCTGTGCTGCTGAAGGCCTCTGCTCGAGAACAAATTCAGCAGTTTAGGCAAATTTTTAAAATAAAAGTAATTAGCAAGATTTTTTGGCATGCTGACTATGCTAGATGCATGTCCTTAAATAATTGTGTTTTTTCTTAGACTTTAGAGTAAAAGATATGGTTGTGTGGATCATCGTTGGTGTCCTGTCATCTCTTATATGCTTAATCATGAGTTGGATAATGATTATGAAAGGGTACAGGTAAGCCACCTATTTTCAAGAGTCCAAGATTAGAGAAAACATTCCAAAAATAGACTTCTAATATTTGATTCAATTTCATATGCCATTTGCCTTATCTTATAAACTATTAGTTGTAGGTATTTGACTTAATTTGCAACTAATAAAGCAGTATTTCTGCTCCTTATAGAAACCAGATTAAATTCTCAGTTGGTAAAGATCTGTCTCTGTTAGATCTGACTAATCTTGGTTAGTCTTTTAATGCTCATCAAACATTACTTGGAGTATCCCCATTCTTGTAGAAGACATGCCTTTGGATTTTGTCATAATTTCCTAAAGGAAACAAGGTTATATTATGAAATTGTCTTTCTGCCAGCCTCTCTATCAATTTCTCAAATTATTTTTCAGAATCCTAGCTAATTTCAATCAAGTTTGAAAGAGAAAGGTGTTGCCACGGTCATTGCTTTTGTACAAGTCTTACAAAAAATACTGGCTGAGAAGAAAAGCATAGAAACCGTGGTTGGAAAAGCCGTGTCCTTCACCATAAATCCTGTTTAGCAGTAGTTAGGTGACAGTCAAAGATGCACAGACAGCCTCACTAGTCCTCCTGAACTGTGACCCACTTCACTGTTTCTTGGCCAATGATGAATTTACAATTGTATTAGAGAACTGGATGTTAAGGGACAGATGACAATTAAAAGGACATCAGTAATTTTACTTTTCCAGTGGAACAACTTTTGTATTACTGGAGTTTTTTATGAATACATCTAAGGTTACTTTATGAGCTGTAACTGGATTTGTCAATTACCCAGCTTGAGAGGCAGACAGGAGACAGGGGTCCAATGGGGACATATACGATATGAGAAGTCTTTAGAATCTCAGTCACATTCTGAGGAAATGGGAGAACAAATATTGAGATAGGGTCTGTATTTACTCCTGGTTTATTTGTTCTGGGCTTTTTTTAGAATGATGGCCTTTATCCTGCCACCAGTTCCAGGACCAAAGATAAAAGGCATAGATACACATCTGCTGGAGGTGAGTACCACAGCTAACAACAGAAGAATTCACCATAACTCACTTTTCTAACTTAGGTAGTAGCAAACAAAATTACTACAGTGAAGTGTAAAGCTGCTTCAATTAATCCATGTTGGAAATAAGCAACACTTTCCAGTCAAACATGTGGAGGATGTGTGTGAGTCAGAGTTTGGACTTGCACTTGTAACAGGAGGGTGTTTAAGAACAGGGTCTGTGACTGCCCTGTTTCCTGAGATGTGAGGAAATGCCTCTGTCTTCCTAGTAGTTCTTATGGAAGGTGTTCTCCACTACCTTTTGCCATGCTGAAGCGGCAGGACATGTCTGCACTGCAATTCTCCTTCATTTCCTTCTTGTTAGACTCAGGAGACCCATACCTGCCAAAAGCTCCCTGCTCCTTCCACATTAGAGACATGAATTTTAGTATTGTCTCCCCACTGAGGAAAGTCAGGAATTTTTCTGCCCTTCTTTCAATATTTTCTGCAGCAGTAGAAATCAGGTTTAAGTCTAGCAATATAACCATGGAAGTGTTTGTATATCAAATATGTAGATGGTTCACAATTGTTTTAGTTCCCTAAGGTTGACAACGGAAAATTATATCCTCTTTATTATACCTTCAGACAGGAAAATCTGAAGAATTACTGAGTGCTCTTGGTTGTCATGGTTTCCCTCCAACATCAGACTGTGAGGAACTACTGATAGAATATCTGGAGGTAGAGGACAGTGAGGATCAGCAACTCATGCCAAGTCATGACACTCCCAGTAAAAATACAAAAATTATACTCAAGGAAACAGACAGTGACTCAGGCCGAGGGAGCTGTGATAGCCCTTCTCTCCTCCCTGTGAAGTGCAGGGAATGTCGTGGCCTTCCATCTACTCTTCAAACACAAGATGTAAGAGCTAAAGAAAGGAAAGGAGGAAAAGGGAGCTGGGAAACGCAGTGTGCGGCCTCAGAACAGAAAACACTCCCTTGTAACAGTGAGAATATAAAGCCATGCACTTGGCTGGCAGCTCAGTTACCTGGTAATCAGGCTGCTATGTTTGCCTACCACAGCACCGTGGAGGCATTCAAGATAACACTGAACACCACAAATGTGAACACTTCACCAGTTTTGGTGAGAAATGAAGAAAATTGTCAGTCGCTGTATCCTATTGCTGAAACTGTGTATGATGACGTGGAAAAGACAAGTGAGATGGAGTATTCCAAAACTGACCAAACCACAGTGCAGGTCAGACAAAACCAACATAATGACATGTCACCTTTCCTGAATCCTAAACTAATGGACTATGTAGAAGTTCATAAAGTCAAACAAGATGAGGAGCCAACACTATTACTGAAACATAAAGAAGATAGTGGAAAGACCAGAAAAGGCACTGTTCCAGGAACCAGCAAAGAATACACCAAGGTCTCAACAGTTATGGACCATCACATTTTAGTATTATTGCCAGATCAGCGCACCCAGAACACACCTGTAGCTCAAGAACCTGTAGCAGAAACATCTCAGAGCCCTCAGCAAAGTCAAGCTGAGAAGAATACGGACTACAGCACGACAGCACCAAGTAACTCCAGAAGAGACACCAGTGGATCAGACTACATGGACCCATCTTCCTTTATGCCCTCCTTTAAATAACCTTCTAGTACAGCACATACTTAATAGTTACACACAGTAAAACAAAATCACGTGGCAAACAGTTCTTTAAAAAAGCCTAGCCTCCAAAAGCCTAGCCTCCTATGTGCATTGTACAGGTAATAAAATAATCTGTGACTTGAGGTAATAGTCATGGGTGTAAATCCTAGATCATTAGCACACATTTCCGACACAGTAAAATGAGGAAATTGATTTTCTTGCTCATGAAAAATGCGTTGAAAATAATTATTCAGTTCTGCAAAACTTCTGTTGGTTGATGAAGCCAGAGAAAATACCACAGATTCAACAAAGATGAAAATCGTTATGGGTCAGTCAGCAAACCATAACTACCTGAGCAGTTCCTACTTTAGATAAATCATTGCACAACATTATTCTTACCTACAATGTGTTTTCTTCTGAATGCATTCCGAAAATAGATTAAGTTTTCTTTATCTTTTTTTCTCAATCCTTGAGAAAAAGGAACTCTTGTAACATGACAAATCATATTTAAAAGAGAATATAGTCTACAAATTGCAGTAAAATAACAAATTCTTCTAAATGTATTTTTGCTTTGTTTTAATGTGACAGAAGACTGTATCCCATTCATATCCTTGTCCAGACAAACCAAAATTAAAAAGAAAGTACGATAATATATGATATACTGCCTTACTGTATATAATATACAATTTTACTTTAATATAAGCCCATATGTTTAACAATCTATTTTTAAAGGCTATTTTTCTATTACCAAAAAAGAGCAAAATAAATATTTTTTAATTTCCCAGTGCTATTTAGCTGCCTAGGAACTTTTCTCTTTCCTTCTGCTGGGACAGTAACAAGTAAAGCTATAATTTCTATACAAAGCATAAAATTAAACTTTATACTAATTAAGAATATGGAAACATTTTTAAACTATATTTCTAATATATTACAGGCATATTACTATTTGAATTGTAAATTATTTGTTTCACAGGTTTTTTATTACCTGTAATTATATAATTAAAACAGAATTTAGGTTTTGAGAGCTGAGGTTCTTTCCCTTTGAATTTGCACTCTGATGCCAGTTGTAAATGAGATGGGGGTTCTCCTATATCCTGCACTTTTCTCTGAGCCTGGAAGGAAAGTTTGAAGTCAGATTTTTCATTATGAATTTATAAACATCAATTTTGGAGCCCAGCCTCCAAGGTCTGATTCAGACCCCCACCGAAAAAGCAGTGAGGATGAAGAGATGAGTCCATGGTCATGTGCCCCCAGAACAGCAGTGGGAACAGTAAGGATCCATTGTATCCCATGTAACTGAAGACAGAATCAAAATGATACTGCTCTATCATACGGCTGCAAATTGCTGTGGTCCTTCTGTCTTGAAACAAAAATTTAATTTACTCCAGCAAAGTATGAATTTACTCCAGAAAAGCATGACCATATAATGACTGATTAAAAGTGGGCCAGGTACTTAGCCAGCATCTCTAGCTCCAGAAAAAACTGGAAACTTAAGGTAAGGGAATGATCTTGTACCTGAAGGAGAGTGTATATGATAGACACTCTCTTTTGTTAGTCTCCTTCCTGAACAGCTTTACTTTTCTCCATATTTTTATGATTATGTGCACTGAGTGAGCCTTCCTGTGGTATCATGTACCTGCTGCAGAGCCAGAAAAAAGAGAACTTCAGATTTTGATGGTCCCAGAAGGCCACATCTAATTTGTCGAATCAGATTCCCACCCTTTACCTTCAAAGCCATGGAACTGCTTAAGCACAGATTAGTAGAACTGCCTAGCCTTTACACAGGCAGGACATTAGAACTAAACTAATTATCTGGGTGTCTATAAATATAGTGGTAGTGTAGATTGTAACATTAGGGTGACATCAGATTTAGAGTCTCTCCTCTATAGAGGCAACTGCCCACTTTTCAGGGGCTGATCAGAGCAGTCTGGATGCTCTGCAGAAGGTGTAGGAAGTTATCCTAGATTCCTAATTAAACCAGATATTTAACATGTGAAGACATGAAGGGGCTACTCCAGGTATCAGCCAAACATAAAACTTTGTTCAGTTATAGTTAACTGAACAATTTTACCTTAGATACTGTGTTTGCAGTATACCTTACAAATTTCTAGAGATGCTAGAAGTACTGCAAAGAAACTCTTGAGTTATGAGGAAACTTGTGTGTAAGAGTGTAAGCTGTGTCTGACAGTGTTTTATTTGCCCTTCAGTTTTCTGACAGAGCTAATATGATCAGACACATTCTTCCTTCTTTACACAGGCAGTTCTATCTGTGTTGTTTCCTACACCTAATGATGTGCATAAAGATAAGCTGCCACAGGCCTTCTGGGATTTATCTAGTGATGCATCTGTAGAAACTGTAATATCTCATCAAGCCTAGAGCCTTAAGGTGTTCCTTATAGAGTAGATTTCTTAGGTTAGAACCCAGCTGTACGACAACAACAGGCTGTTCCCACTGCATCTTTTTACCTGAAGTTAGTTTTCGCCTGAGCTAACAGACACAACAGTTAGCAGATTTTAAGTGTATGAATCATCCTGCCTAACTTTAGGCATGTGTGCCTCCAATAATCCTACAGAAAGTGAGTCAAGGAGTTTCCCTGCTTTGTCATAAATGAATACTGAAACTACAAAATAGTTGTAGCCTAAACTACTTTGTGGGGTGTTGAGCATCTCCCACCTTTGCTGATGAATGTCTCAATATGCCAAATCATCATGGCTCTCTATGAAAAGGGAAAGTCGCCCACAGTGGAAAAGGGGCATTTGCTTGCTGCTTTGATGTTTTGGGGGATTTTCTAGCTAAATGTAAGTTGAATGCATTGTCATAAATATATTTAATTCTTGGAACTGAACAAATGTGCAGAAAGATTAATTTTACCTTGTATTTGTGTATATTTTCCAAAACACCTTGTTGCTCCCAGTGGCAGAGCTTCTGAAAGTGACCTTAGACATCTGAAAGTACATTAAAAAATAAAGGACTAGTGTTATGTAAAATCAAAATAACTTTCAGTTAAGTGTTTGGTCCTTTAAATGATTAAATACTAATTTTTTTCTGTTTGCAGAAATATTTTGCTTGCAGTCTTTAAGCTTTTCATTAGGAAATACATGAGTTTTGGCAGCAGTTCTACAGAGTTAATCCATGTAAAATTATGACACACCAGTGAGGAAAAACAGGCTCTTGATGCCTCCTTTGATATCCAGAGGGATGAACAGAATATCCCCCAGGAACAGGGATCAGCCCTCTAGCTCTTGCACTATTAGTCAAATTTCTCACTTGGAATAATTATTTCAAGAATGTGAATGAAGTTTTCGATGTCAAAGTTATCCATGTGTTATTTATAGTGTGAACTTCTTTGTAACTGCATAAAAGCCCTAAAAGGTAACATAAAGACTCTTCTACATAATTAGTTTTACAAAATTCCTAGAATTGAATATATATATTTTATTTAATTACCTTTCCTTCTGACTTGAACTATTAACATTTTATATGGATTATTAACATTTACTTGGATTATTAACAGTTTTTCTTCAGTATTGGCAAATATGATTCATTATCATAAATTTTTTTACATAGACATATTTGATGTACGATTTTAGTATTTCTGTATAATATTTCAGACTTTAGAAGAAATACAAACTAATTAATTGGCACGTGCTCACAAAGCTCAGTATCATATATGATGACGACTTGAAGTTTGGTCTTGATGATACTATGTAACTACAAACATAATTTAATAAAAATGCAGTGAGTTAACCTGATACAATATTAGTAAGAGGATATATGTGTTTATGGAACAAACTGTTAAAACAAATATGTAATGATGATTTATGTCAAACCAGTGAATTCTGTAGTATATCTGTCTGTATGTCTATGTTTAAATGGCTGAAAAATAGACAGCTGCTTTAAATGTCATTCAAATACCCAAAGTGTAGTAGTAGCAGGTGTTCAAAATGAGTAAGCAGATTTTTTTCATGATCTCTGAAGCATTGTCTGTGTGGGGTTTACATCATGAAGCCTGTAAGTTTATTGTGTAATTTCGTGGTAACTACAAATGATCTGAAGGTGTTGTGCGAGGAAACTGAAGTCATATAAGACAACTGATAGACATCAGACATCTTCAACAAAGCCATAAAGACAAATGAAGTGAAAAAAGTATCATGAGATCAGGCATCACATTCTCAAATAATTGCTACCTCAGGTTTTTTTTTTTGCTCTCTTTAAAAGGCAAGCAGGAAAAAGCATTTTGCTTTGTGTGTAAATTTGTGACTCATTCTACGAAGAATATTAAAATCTTATTTGTAAATTCAAATTATTTTTGTTAACAAACAGCTTGTCATGGAATCACCACTTGTGTTGTAGTGGTAGTATGAGGATGGAATATTTGAGATGTGTAGCAAAATTAAACGTTTTTAATATGGAAAAAAGAATTAACTAAAGAAAATTCCGTTTTGTAAGAACATCCTTGGTGCACAGATTGGCAGTGAAGCATCGGTCCTGTTCCTGACCTGAAAAGTCTTTTGCCACTATTTGTATTCCCAAATCACTAGGACTGATTGAACCAATTATCCAGAGGTGGTCTCATCCTGGATCTCAGCTATGGAACTTAGTATTTATCAATACTATTTAGAATTACCTGTTTTCAACTCAGTTGCTAGGAAGCAAACCTTTTCAATGAGTAAAAATGGAAAGCCTTGCTCTCAACTATCTCAAACTATCACACTGAGATCAGGCTCCAGTTCCTGTGGGTGTGGAGAGATGGGCTGAATTATAATAATTTGAATAATCTTGTGGCCCAGCCTTGAAAACCGATTTGAAACAAATCAGGGATTTTCTTTGTTTTTCTGGTGCATGTCAAGCAGACAAATAAAGATAAATGGATGCCTAAATACATAATACATGGGGATATAAAGAGCTTAAGTATCATAGAAGCATAGAACAGTTTAGGTTGGAAAAAACCTATAAGGTCATAGAGCCCAAATGCTAACCCAGTCCTGCCAAGGCCACCACTGAGTGACAGGAAGAGGGACAAGGTTGCTGCATGTGACAGAATGGAAAAGAAATACAGTCACTGTGGGTAGACATAGTAGACAATGAGGGGAAAAATGCATTTTGACTACAGCTGAGAAGATGGGGGGAAGAAGAGAAAATAGAAGGGAAAGAATAAAATGTGAGAATAGATAGTAAAAAATGAGCATTAGCAGAACTGAGAGGAGTGATAAATGAGTTAGTGAGGGGGAAAAAAAAGGAAGAGAGGAAAATACTTTTATATAAAATGCAGGAATGTGAACAGCTACCTGATATAGTCCACAATAGTAAAGCCTTATGAAATGCTAAAGAGTTGGCAAAATGCTGAAATCAGCTACGATGGATCAGCTGTTACATATGAGCAGAAAAAGTCCTATACATGAAAAGTGGTCATTCATTTTCTACCAGTTACCAGATTTTTCTTCACCATATCTGGCATTAGTCCTAGGCAAAAACAAAACTTGAAGAGTCAGGTTCAGCATCTGATCTGACTTGCATTTCCTACATTCCTAAGGGAAAAAAATAAGAGAAATAAAGTGTACCACACTGCTTTTACAAACCTTCCGTTTTTCACACAGATATACAGGTGAAATTTATTTCTCCATTTACATTGTCTCACACATATGTATACCATTCTTAAGCATTCTTTTGTTTTTATTTAGTGTATATATAATTCAATGACCTAGAAGCTCCATGAGAAAAAAATACTTTGGGGATATTACTAAGCAGTCTCTTGGCATTTCTGGGCGTTGTTTCAGTTTGTACCTGTGACAATGTATCTGTATTACTTTCCTTAGTCAGAAAGTCTCTATCTTGGTAATAAATTCTGAGAATTACCAAGTTAGGTTTAAAATGCATCTGTTCAATATGTTACATTTTTAAGAGGCACTATTATATCTATTGGAAGTAGTTAAGAAAAATACCTGTATTAGTTGTGTGGCCTCTTAGTGTTGATATGCTAAAAGCTGATCTTATACTAAAGATGTTGGTGCATAGAGCAATTAGATATAAAAAAGTCCTTTTTTATATATTCCTCTTTTGGGAAGGTTTATTGTGCTTTTCTACTCAGTGATGCTGCTTGTCTTGGATCTTGACATTATTTAACTTTTTTTTTTTTTTTTTTTTTTTTTTTTTTTTTTTTTTTAACAATGCTGCTTTTGGATCTATTTTTGTGAGCTGCTGAGTACCTTCACCTCATTCTGACATCAATAAACATTGAAAGATTTCATTTCAGTTCCTGCAATGGTTAGTTTTAGAGACTTGTAGCAGTGAGTAGAACTTTTAGAGGATGTTGGAAAACATTGTACAACTCACTTGTAGAAAATATCTCTTCAGTAGGATGAAAAACTATGCATATCTAGAAAAAGGCAGATTTTTCTACAGACAGAACTATAATGATGTTATATCATATGTTTTAATATTCATAATGCTGTATACTACTCTTTATTCTCATCCCTTTGTCTTTCATTCCAAAAGGGGGAGGAAACTACTGCTCAGCTATACTTGGAAAGAGCTCCTGGGCTGCTTTAGTGGTGTTTATTTTCCATTTTGGGAAATAATTTTTTTAATTCTGTCTACAAAAATGATTCATCTGATAAAATACAACCAGCAGTTCTTATATATGTGCTATATTGCTCAGAGGTACTCAGCACTGTTTTGGCTTCTGAAATCTTTTTGTTTTGTTCTGTGTATGTTTTAGTCCTTGTATAAGATATAGCAATACTGAGGGTACTGTTACGAAAAAGTACAGCCCAGAAAAAACATATTAGCAGTCATTAACTAATTGTATTTATTCAAAATTCTGATGTGCTGTTGAGGGTAAAAGTCTCTAGAACTCCCTTGCCTTTAATTGTGCCAGCAGTCTCTCAAAGAAACAATAATTGTACCTTCTGAATAATATCCAGAATAAACAGTATATTTTCAGCAGAGAAAGAGATGTCCCAATATTTAGAGCAAACTTATTTCCATTTACATGAACCATTTCATTGGTAGATTTGATATACAAGCTAGGCATTTTTTCCACGACAGTTTCAGAATTTGCATGCAATGTGGAACATGAGAGGTTATTGCAGTGTCATTACTGGAGCAACAGAATGACTTTAAGCACAATTATTCTATGAACCAGACACAATTTTTTTTTTTTTTTCAAATTTCTAAAATACAAGAAATTGTAAGAATTAGATTTCATATGTAGTATGTACGTTGTTTGGGGAATACTGGTATAAAAGTAGTTGCTCAGGAATTCTTCATTGTTTCTAAGTGTATCTAAATGAAAATGCTTTCAAATACATTTTTAAGTTCTTAATATTGAAAATGCTGGCTTTACTAAAATCTGTTAGTGTTTTCACTTGTAAGATCAATATTGTTATGAAGTCTGTAGCTTTCTGATGAATTTTTTGATCTTTTGTCATTGTAAAATCTCTTTGCAATGGTGTTTGCATTTCAGTTTAATAAAAGTTCGTGAATAAAATTCTCAAATTCAGTATTTCTTCATGATATGCAACACTGCTAGTACATAATACATAGAAAGAAAAAGGAAAATCCAGGCCCCCAAGACATTCTGTAGGGCAGGATCCTGCTGTCCTCAAAGGGGAAAGCTCCATGATACATATTTAACTGATTTTGGTGCACTGAGCAATCAAACCAGGTAACACAGATGTCTCACATATCAGGTAACAGCTTCTATGTTTCTTTTTGGCTGTTTATGTTGATTTAAATTATATTTATCATTGAACTTCAGGGATTTGTTTAGCAAAGGTGAAGTTTGATCAAGAAAGGTTGAAGGTTGGGGGAGTCCTAAGGTGTGTAAGCACCGCCCTGCTTACTAGAGGGTACAAATCTCTGACCCTTTGCACCAACATTATGCTGTTTTCCTGCAAAACTTGGATTGTCCCCCAGGCTGCCTGTGGTCAGCCTTCTGCTGTAGGAGCAGGCAGGGTCATCAAAAAGCACCGTGAAGTACCTCTTACTGGCAACTGCGTCAAGTTAAATTGTGTCCCAGTTTCCATTCCCAGAAATGCCACCTTGATCCTTGATTCTTCAGTATTACAGGGATGTGCTGGTTTTGGCCAGGGCAGAGTTAATTTTCTCCACAGTAACTAGTGTGGGGCTGTGTTTTGGATTTGTTCTGAACACAGTGATGGTAACAGAGATGTTTTTGTTATTGCTGAGCAGAGCTTACACAGAGACAAGACCTGTTCTGGGTGCATGGGAGGCTGGAAGGAGATCAGCTGGGATAGGTGACCCCAACTGATGAAAGGGATATTCCAGACTATGTGACGTCATGGTCAGTGTGAAGTACTGAGTAAAGACAGGACATTTGGAGCGGTGGCATTTGTCTTCCCAGGTCACCATTACACATTACAGGCCCTGCTCCCCTGGACATGGCTGAACTCATGACTGACCATGGGACATGGTGAATTACTTTCTTTTGTTTTGCTGGTGTGTGGCTTCTGCTTTTCCTAACAAACTCTCTTTATCTTGGCCCAAGGGTTTTCCAGCTATTACTCTTCCCTTCCTCTCCCCAGTCCCACTGGTGCGGGACTGAGCGTGTGGCTGACTGGGCCTTGGCTGATGGCAGGTAATGGAGCAAGGATATACAGCTCCTCACTTCTCTCATCCTTGTAGGAGGTTGTGCTACACCTCTTCACTGACAAAACAAAACTGAAAGAAGGGAATAAATGGGTTATCAGTTATTCCTCTCAGCATATCTGTCATTCTCTCCTCATCCACCCAGATGTATTTAATATAACACAATTCACAGAATCACATACTGGGTTGGGTTGGAAGGCATCACAGTGGGTCATCTGGTCTCAAATCCCTGCTCAATCAGCATCATCCCAGAGCACACAGCACAGGACTGCATCCAGACAGTTCTTAGGTATCATCAGTGAGGGAGACAGAGAGAAATCTCTCCACTGCACGATCACATACAAAGTAAAGAAGTGTTTTCTCATGTTCAGGTGGAATTATTTGTGCATCAGTTTCTGCCTGTCATCTCATGTCCTGCTGCCTGGCACCATGGAGCAGAGCCTGGTCCCTCCTCTGACCCTCCCTGCAGACACTGGCAGACACTGATGGGATCCCCTCTCAGTTATCCCTTCATGACTCTGAACAGGATCGATCCTCTCAGCCTTTCCTCATAATAGAGGTGCTCCAGTCCCTTGACCACCTTTGTAGTTCTTCCACTCCAGGAGCTTCACATCTCTCTTGTTCTCCAGAGACCAGAACTGAGAGAACTGAGCACAGACTCCAGGTGAGACCTCACTAGAGCAGAGTAGCAGGGCAGGATCACCTCCCTTGACCTCCTGGCAGTGCCCTTCCAAAGGCACCCCAGGATTCTGTTGGCCTTCCTGGCACAAGGGCACTGCTGGCTCATGGACAGTTTGTGGCCCACCAGGACCCCCAGGTCCTTCTCCACAGAACTGCTTTCCAGCAGGTTGGGCCCCAGCCTGTGCTGGTACTCAGGGTTGTTCTTCCCCAGGTGCAGGACCCTGCATTTTCCTGTGTTGAATTTCAAAGGGTTCTTCCCTGACCATCTCTCCAGCCTGTCCTGGGCCCTCTGAAGGGCTCACAGTCAAACTGTGTCAGCAGAATGTGCTAGCTATGGTAGTATTTATGAACAGGACCGGAATGCTGAGGAACACATCTCAAGCTATATTTTAATTTTCCTAAGTTTCATTACATGACTGAGACAATAGGAAGATGACAACAGTTCACATCCCAAGCAGCAGACGCTGAGCTCTATGTTATAATGCACTTAAAAGTTTATCAGCCAATAGCAGAAAGCAAAAGCTTATTTGACAGCCAACCAATATAAGCACACGTACACTTGCTTAAAACAATGCTTGCTTGTTAGCCTTAGAATACAATGCACAGTACTCTATTATTAAGCTTAAAACTTTCAATAGCTTGATAGATATACTTTTCTTGCTGTATTAAGGTTTGCATGACCCAGATTCAAGAAACTGCTTATTGTCTAATGTCCTTCTTCACTATCTAATGTAGCTCTTTTACTTTTAGAATCAGCATCTATAGCATAGCTCTGATTTTTCTGTTTTCTTATGTCTCTGAGGCCTGCTTTCACAGCTTTCCCAAAACCCTTTTGCTTTTAGTGATTCCTGCACGGAAGACTCGGGATGGGACAGCGCTGGGTGCCATTAAGGGAACAGCAGAAGAACATCATGGGATGACACTGGGGGACAGCTCTGAATGACGTCCGGGGAATGGCATGTGATGACCCCGGGGGCACAGGACGGGATGGCACTGGGGGCACACACAGCACGGGATGGCACTAGGAGCACACACAGCACGGGATGCAGAGCGCGGCGTGTCCGTCCGTCTGTCCGCACACGTGTCGGGGCGGGGCGGCGGCCCGGGCGTGCGGACATGGCGGGGCGGCTGCGGAGGCTCGGCGGCGGTGAGGGACCGGCGGGACCGGCGGGACCGGCGGGACCGGGGGGACCGGGGGGATCGGGGGGCGCGGGTGGTGCGGCGGGACCAGCGGGGCCGGGGCGGCCGTGCCGGTTTGGGAGCGATGGCAGCGCCGTGCCTGTACGCGGAGCAGCGCGGGATAGGGGCACTTTCGGTGTAGCTGCGAATTCCTTGGAAAGAGTTCCAGGGGTAGAACTTCCCTAACTCATGGGCTTTCAAATACTTTTTTGAGACTGGGCTCTTGTAGATTCTATGTTTATTAGTGCTATAAGTGGCTGTAAGGGAAGTGACATTGTATGTAATTAATTTCAGGAAACTTTATTCTTCAGTCATTTACATTTCACGTGTGTTTTAGAAATTGGTTAAAACCTTAGGCTTTTAAAAACAAATGTGTAACTCTCAGAAGATAGTGTTCTAGGTCAGAAACAGAGTCTTTTGAAATAACTCTTTGTGGAATCACAGGATGGGTCCGTCTGGAAGGGCCCACTGTGGGTCATTTGGTGCAGCCTCCCTGCCCAAGCAGAGTTATCCCAGAGCACATGGCACAGGATTGTGTCCAGACAGTTCTTGAATATCTCCAGTGAGAAAGACTCCACACCCTCTCTGGTCAATCAAGTTCTTTCTGATACGTGCTGAATTGCATCTGGGAGTTAAGTGAAAGGCAGGACGGTGTGATGTCCCCAGGATTTTGGAGCAAGGGTGGAAGATAGCAGCTGGAATTGCCAGGGCCCTAAGCACAGCTGTGTCCCCTGAACAGCCTCCCCCAGGGCCATACCCCTTGCCCAGGAGCCTTGTTTCATCTCTACCCTGAGCCTTCAATCCCTGCCGCAGCTGAGCCATGAGCCTTCCCACCAGCCCGGCCCTGGCTCTGTCTCCTGGATGGACCTTGGACTTCTGCTGTAGCCTTGTGTCCAGCCCTGTCTCTGGCCCCATTCGCTCCCTGGGTGGACCCTGGACCTGGCTCAGCTCCGTTCATGCGGAGCGTTCTCGGTGGGCCCTGCTTTGCCCACCTCGTTCAGCTCTGTTGTGCCTCTGCCCTGCTCCCTGGGGCACTGTCCGTGCTGCAGTCACCCTGGGTGGAGCATTCACCCACTGCTCCCAGACAAGAACTTGTATTAGAAACAGTTTTTACTTTTAAAATAAAAATTATTCTTCTGTCAAAATAGAAGACCATGTGAAACTGAAAACTTGAATTTTAATGGCTGAGACATAAACACTTTTCTTTTAAAATTACATATATTCAGCCTGAATATATATTTTTCCCCAAAGAAAACTTCTCAGACCAAAAAAAACCCTCCAAAACTTTTTGCATCTGTTGCTTGTGTGTTCTCCGAATATGCTTATTGAGCAAATCTTTTAGGTGTGTGGTTTGCCAAGTGTTTCATAATTTTATCACTATTTTATAGTTGCTTTTAGGCAGCAGAAATGGAAAAGTTCTGTCTCCATACAAGCAAAAATGCCTCCTTGTGATTTTGTACCTGAAAAATATGAAGTAAGTCATGCATACCACACTGAATTTAAATAAAGCTTCATTACTGGGTTTGGATGATAGGTTCATCTGCTAAATATGATTATAAAATTTGCTTCTTTGGGCACAACCCAACTGCTACAACCTGTATATAACCTGTAGATGTACCTGTGTGACAAATCTGTAATTTGAAAACATTTAAGAAACAGGTATGTGCAGAACATCAGCCTTATTTCAAAAAGCTGATTTTCAGAGGTTTGTAGAACAGCCTTCTATGTGCTAGAATCTGTTATGATCTTAATCCTGTAGACAGCTGTGTAATCTATGTGCTCCACAACAACTCCACGAGTCTGGATTTTTAGAAGGCATGGATGGATACTGACTGTTTCATTCCATTCAGTCCTATCCATATGAACGTATGCAGAAGATCCGTGAACAAAATATTGCACCTTCACTGCGAACCTATTACAAGAAGCCACTGCTTCTGCACCAGGGACATATGCAGTGGTTGTTTGATCATGAAGGACGAAGATACCTTGATCTCTTTGCTGGAATTGTCACTGTCAGTGTTGGACACTGTCACCCGTAAGTATGTTGCTTTCTGATTTACAGTATAAAATACAGGGAGACACCTGTGTTTTGTTTTGTGCTTCATTAATCCTTAGCACTGTGAGCATAAAAGCAGAATATAATTTACCGAATTCTCCTGTGTCCCAGTTCGGTTTCTGCTACATTTTGAAGAATTCATTAATTTGGTTTACTTGTTCCTCCATCTGGCACACGGCGCAGCATCTGCGTTTGCAGAATCAATAGCACAGAGGTATGTGTGTGCATGAGTGTGGAGCCTGTGTGGAATTCAGTCCCTTTGTCTCTCCTTTGCTACATGCAGGAAGGTAACTATGGCTACCCAGAAGCAGCTGGCTCGCCTGTGGCATACCACCAATATCTACATGTACCCAGCAATCCACGAGTATGCTGAAAAGCTGACTTCTTTTTTTCCAGATCCACTGAAGGTAAATTGCTTCTGACAAGAGCAGGGTCTGGTGAAGTGGTGTCTGTTTATAAGAAGTATTTATTAAATAATCAAGAGCCATGATATCTCTAGAGGGAAAATCTGTATGGGGAATACAGACTGTCAGTTAAAGAGCATGAGGGCCCTCAGGGCCTTTTCTTTAGACCTAGCTATATACAAGCATAATATCCTGTATTTCTGTTCTGTTTTCTCCCTTTATTTGTCACTTGTGAAGAGGCATTTCTGGCTTAAAAATTACTTTAAAGGAGCAAAGAAGATGTTTACTATTTTTATTCATGTAGCCGGCCTTAATTTTCTTCATCTCATGAAAATCCACAGTAAAAATTGTTTGACAGTATTTTATGTAGTATGTGTATTTAAATAGATAAACCACAAAAATGTCATGTTTCATATGCAGTGAAACAGTAAGAAAAATAATTTTTGTTTTCAGATAGAATAAATTGGTGATGAAATTGGGCTAGTAGACGAGTATGAAGCTATTGTAATCTTAAAGATGGAAGGAGAGTAAAAAAAAAATTTTAAATGTCTTGCTTAGTTTGACCCAACACTTTAATTTTTTTCAATCATAAATCCATCTTAGGAAAACCTGTAAACTGAAACCCTTTGAGATTTTTCTGTACCCTCACAGAGCACATCAGTTGGATCTTTGTTCTCATTGACAGCATAAGGAAAACACTAATTTTATCGTGGTGAGTGGCAGTGCTAGGGTAGAGTTCGTCGTGTTACTAGGGGACAAGGTCTGATGATGAAGAATAAGGAGGCGTTTTTGTCCTGTACTGATCCCAAGCATCCTCCCACAGGTGGTTTATCTCACCAACAGCGGGTCAGAGGCCAATGATTTAGCTATGTTCATGGCAAGGCTACACACTCGTAACTTTGACATCATCTCCCTCAGGTAATCACAACAGAGCTTCCCAAAACTCCTCCGTGTATGGGAACACTCTCTGCATGCCTAAAACAAGAAATTACTGGGAACCCTTTCACCCAGGTCTGCAGACAAGAATGCTATAAAATTATTTTATTTGACAAAGAGAAGTAAACCAGGAGCTGAAGTTTTCGTGCAGCCTCTTAGGACTAGTTTGCAATAAAAATGCAACCTGCGATTTTTGCTTTTATTACTTAGAAAATGATCTGATGTCTGTGTTCAGGGTGTGCTTTAGTAAACTTTTGTTCACGGCCAGACCAAGATTGAGCAACTGCTTCATTCTTCCTCCGTTTCCCTTCTGCAGTGCCTGTTTGAGAGGGGTGCAAAGGTACCTCTGGAGCAGTGGTGCAGTGAACCTCAGCAGGGAACTGCTCTGCCTGGGAGCTGAATTTTGTTTTGTTTGCTTTGCTGCCTTGTTTTTCTGTCAGAGTCCTGAACCACAGTTCACTGCACAGGTACACAAACAGCTCTTCTGGCTTAATGACAGGGATGGAGCTGGGCTGAACACCAGCACGCTGTAAACACCAACGTAAACAAGTTTCTTTACTGTGCAGCCCAGGGGGGCTCAAATATTAGAATAAAAGGTCATGTTAATGAAGAGCTGTATTTTTCTGTTACTGTGGTCAACAGAACATTGGGTACCTATCTTGCTTGCGTATTCTCACTAACCAGTTTTGATTTGTGTATAAAACTGACAACAAACCACCATCTAGTTTAAGGATTGGCAGCCTCTGTTGGAGACAGCAGCTGTTTCCAAGATTCAAAAGACAGAAATGTTTTCTCTGTAGGGATCAGGTGCTACAGCAGAACTTCATGAGCCACTGTCTGAATTACTGTTGTTTCCAATGATTGTACTCATCTCTTTGCAAACATTTCTTCACATTTGAAATTTCAGTCTGAGTCAAAAAGCAAAGTGGAAAATGGCAGTAGGAATCTTCTTTGTTTCAGTACAATAGTGCAGATTTTTCCCAACAATTTGTAGCTCAGAAGTATGCTTTCTCAGAACTGATACTGCTCGAGATACTTCTTGGAAGTGAGCGATGTTGATCTGCTTTGTTTGTTTGAACAGAGGAGGATACCATGGAGGCAGCCCTTACACGCTGGGTTTGACATCTCTGACTCCTTATAAGCATGGTGTTGCCAATGGCTTTGGCTGTACAACTGTGAGATTTTTTAAAATTGTTTTTAATAATCTGGGTAACTAACAGTTTATTTGAATATTTCAGTAATTGCTATGTTTTCTGCCTCAAGTGCTTTATGGTCACTAATCAAAACTGCAGTGTAGCAGTTTCTGCTGTGCAAATTCAACAAGAGCCAGAGTACCCTTTTCTTCTATGCATAGTTCCTTAGGGTAATTCAGAATTAAGACAGCCATAACACAGGTCATCCATGATTTACAGTTCTGTAGTTATGCTTGATGCTTGCATGGGAGTCTGTGTAAGGAGCAAAATAATGTTCTGAACCCCTTTTTTCAAGTTTGTTTTGGGAGATCTGTGCAAAGCTGCTTTCAGAGTAGATCCTTCACTATAATTAATAGGAATCCTCTTTCAGCAAGACAGGAGACATATCTTTTAAGGAGATCCACTGAGGTTAAATGGCAGTATGTTATGTCCCTCTCCTTGAGCAGATTGGAGTAACTTTCTGTCTAGAAGCTGCTATTGGTGACTCTAATAGTTACAGGTGACAGCTCAGCCACATTATTAACCACAGGAAGGCTCATATACAGCAGCTTCCCAGCCTGTCTCAGTGAGTGGTCCGAATTCATGTCGTATTTCAGCAGCAGTAGGGATTGGAAAGCTGGAGTTGTCTTTATTAGATCTGCCTGCCTCACTATGTTTTGCAGATTTTGTTCATACTTCAGATTTCCAGAATGCTACCAGTGACTCTTAAAATGCTGGCATTACTTTTAGATAACCAATATCTTGACTAAGAATAAAAAAATGAATAAAAAATCAGTTGAGTGACTGTTGCTGGAACAGTCTTAAACTTGTTGGTTCCAAAACTGTCTTGTTTTTTGGTGTTACTCACAAGTGTTCTTCAGACAAGTTCCTTGAACTGTATTTGCCCCTTGACTCTAACAGCTGTTCTTCTGTTCCGCCATTAGTCATTAGATTAAAAGATCTCTTAGAAAGGTGTCATCAAATCTATAGCAATTTCTCTTGTGCTTGACAGACAATGTTACCAGATGTTTTTCGTGGTCCATGGGGAGGCAGCCATTGTAGAGATTCTCCAGTGCAAACTGTTCGAAAATGCAGCTGTACTGAAGGTTGGTCCATGACAAAAATTTGGGGTTTGAATTACAAAATACTAGAGGGCTGTGAAAGTTGGTTCTAGTTACCTCCTCAAGCAAAGTAGATGTCTGGTTAAGTTTTGCAAGGCCAGCCCAAAAAAAAAAAAATTTTGGAGAATCTCGGGACCCTGCATCCCATTGGGAAAAAATTGGGACAGATGACACCACATTCTCAGATTTTTGCTTAAAATCCCAGTGTTTGTTTCCAGTATTTGTCATAATCAACTCTGAAAGTTGTGGAACTCAATTCAGCCTATCTGGAAGAACAGAAGTGTTGATGGTCTTTTTTGCTATTTCTAAAGTTTTGACAGCTTTGCTGCTTTTATATTGGAATAAGGCAAACAGTAACTACAGCCTGCAGCCAGCAGTAGGCAGAGGTCTTACATGGCAAAATGTTCCATACACAACACAGTGTGAAATCTCCTCTACTAATCTGCAGCTAACAATTCCAGTCAATTTTTCTACTGTTTCAACAACACTTTTTACTAATTAACTTCATATGCACACATAGCAGAATGTTTTGTTTTGAGCTTTGCCATCCCTAGTGAACAGCATTAGCCATACTAATTGCTCTGTTTTTTATTTAAGCACAGACTGTATTCTCCAGAATCCTCCTACCTGCACTAACCACAGAGTACACATGGTTTAAGAGAAGAGACTCTCTCCTTTAATATTTAGCTTTCTACTGCTCGTTTGAGAGGTGATATTTACCACGCAGTCATAAAACACTTGTTGCTTAGATGCATAGTTTCATGTTTTGAAGCTAGTTTTGTGTCATATTAAGTAAATTCCCTTCAAACTGTTTCCCCTGTAAACAGGTGCATGTTTTGCAAAAGACCAGTACATTGAACAGTTCAAAGATACTCTGAATACCTCAGTGCCCAAGACAGTAGCTGGATTTATTGCTGAACCAATGCAAGTAGGTAGTTTGCCATTTCTCAGTTGTGATAGCAGAAGTAGTGTGAAATACTCAAATCTGATATTCTTTAGCTACAATCTGAACATAGATGTTTGCTGATTTTTACTGTGATTTTTTAATTCTTTAAAAGCACCTTAAATTTTTGAAAGATTGGATGCACTGCCTTCATATTTCAGCTTTTGTCACTGACTTCAATGGAACTAGATTTTTTTTCATGAAATACAGAATCATGATTAAGCATATAGTTTTTTTTCTGCGTTTAAATAGTGGGTGTGATGCATGCCTTGGTTTGGTTTCTATTATATCCTTTCAATTTTCATTACTATTTCTGTAAACTTTTAACTCAATCCCCCTTCTCCCTCTTTTAGTCAAGTTTTCCTCTAAATCTTTAACAGTGGTCCAGCAACTGATGGCTACAGGATTCACTCTCCTAATGTTCCACCCCATGTTCACAATTTCTTTATATGTGGTTCTTCAATAGGAAAAATGGAGAACTTATCACAGGCAGGAGAAACAACGTGAGAACTGTGACTACAAGGGAAAGCTGGAGTTCTCTGGTTTTTTTTGCTGTTTTTTAAGCACTTACATACTTGAGTCTTGAAAAAACTGTTCTGGTCCAGGTGTAGGGTAGAATTGAATTTCCAGTGCAAATGCAAACTGTCAAGGTGAAAAAATGTCAAGGAGGAAATGTTCTAAATTAACAGAAGAAGGAATATTAATTCTCTGGTCAACTTCATCAGCAAACATTTTCTGGGTTTTGCTGTGTGTAGATTTTCGCTGTCCTTGTTTCAGCAGTTTATCGTTAATATGGTCTTACAATGATCGTGGCCTCCCAAACATTCATGCCAGCACAACTAATGGAACAGCAAGCAGCACTTTGGAATGGGAATGCGTGACCTGAGCAGGAGCTTTCTGAAGTGGTTTCATTGCTGGAGCCAGAACCTTGAAACAGCAGTCCTGCTGTTACCTGAGGGCTGCTAGGTTTTTTACTCAAGTAGAACTGCTGTTTTCTTGTTTGTTCCTGAAAACATTGTGTTTCTCTTTCGGCAGGGTGTTAATGGAGCTGTTCAGTATCCAAGAAATTTCTTAAAGGAAGCTTATCAGCTTATACGGGAAAGAGGGGGCCTTTGCATTTCAGATGAAGTGAGTCAGATTTTTTTAATGTAAGAATTCTAGAATAGGGTACCTCTGAGACTTATCATAAAAGAATCCAAATGAAGCCTGGAAATAATCTAAGTGAAATATGATACAGTCCATAGCTTAAGTTTAACATGGTGTTAAACTGCATCTTTCCAAGTATAGGAGCCTCCCAGTTTTTACTGCCTTTATTGTCATTTTGGGCAAAGGTGGTATTTGTGGCAGACTTATGTCCTTACCTTCTGGGAGAAGTAAATTTGCACAAACATGCAATAAAAGTTACTTGTGATGGAAGATTTGTCAAAATAACCCTTGCTTTTATGAGTATTGTTGACAGACATAGAAAACAGAACAGAGTTGATTGATGTACCTCTGCAAATATGTTTTAGAAGTAGAATTTTCTTAGCTAAAACAATATTAAAATATTATCAAATGCTTTAAATGCTTTTACATCTCCTCTCCACTTTGAAATGGAAGCTGCATCTTTTTTGTGCATCTCACCAGGCCTAAGACATGATGACATCACTTGAAAGAAAAACCCAATTGCAATAAATAGCATTTTGTGTAGAACCATATGAGTAAGGGTCTTAATACAAGTTGACTCCAGATGTAGCTGCTGTTTAATGCAAATCAGTAACAACAGGAAGACAAGTAAAGAAAGTATATCATAAAATGTGAGGGAAAGTGATGAGCGCTCTTCTGAATTTTTCCTGTGAAAGGTACAGACAGGATTTGGACGGACAGGCAGCCATTTCTGGGGATTTCAAACCCATGGTGTAGTCCCTGACATCGTTACTTTGGCAAAAGGAATTGGTAATGGCTTCCCGATGGCAGCTGTTGTTACAACAAAAGGTAAAAGTGTTGATGTAAAACAGAGTAATTGCAAAATATAATACAAAATAATTACTTGTGGAGAGATGTGTGTTTAAAAAGCTGAATGTTACTTATGAACTTTGTCTCAACCTGTCTTTTGACAAATGAATTGGATCCTCATTGCTTCACTTGTTTCACCATATGTCATGCTGTATCAGAACAGAGCTGTATTTAAATGGGTTTAGTTGTATAAGTGAGGCAGGAATGAACTTGTGGCTGGTTTGCAGGGCTGGTAAAAGAGCCTGGAAATCCTCACTGAATTCACTGTTTTACTGATAAATATCCTGTGAGTAAATAGGGCACGATGTTACCCAGCTGCTTGGTTCCTACAAATGGGTGGCTCAATCTAGTGAGGAAAATATGTAGATACCGAGAGCATATGTTAGAAGCATGACTTCTTTTAAAAGAAGTTTTGTTTTGGCATCTGCTAGGCACTATAGTTTTTGGGAATACTCATATTGTCATACTCACAGACTGATTTCTTTTTGTGTTTTCTTGTGTTGTCTCCAGTAGAATCAGAGTTGAATGACAGCAAGTGTAATTGTTGTTACAGTAACAAATATTTAAAGCAATTAAGTACAGTTATCAAACAAGGCAGAAGAGCCCACCAAGATGATCAGAGGCAGAGCACCTCTCCTAAGAGGGAAGGCTGAGAGAATTGGGATTGTTCAATCTGGAGAAGGCTTTGGGGTGACCTATTGTGGCCTTCCAGTGTAAGAAAAATGGAAAGGAACTTTTTACAAGAGCATGGAGTAACAAGACAAGGAGGAATGGCTTTAAACTGAAAGAGATCAGGTTTAGATTAGATAAGAGGAAAAAATTCTTTACTGTGAGAGTGATGATGCATGGCACAGGTTGCCCAGAGAAGCTGTGGGTGCCCTGTCCCTGGCAGTGCTCAAGGCCAGGCTGGGTGCAGCTCTGAGCAACCCGGTCTGTGGCAGGCGTCCCTGCCCACGGCAGAGGAGTTGGAACTGGATGACCTTTGAAGTCCCTTCCAACCCAAACCACTCTGTGATTCTGTAAGTCTGTGATTCTATGAACTGAAGGAGTAACCAGTGTTGTTCTTTTTCCTTTAGAGATTGCAAGTTCCTTGGCTCAAAACCTTCATTTTAATACGTTTGGAGGAAACCCTTTGGCCTGTGTAGCTGGAGCTGCAGTTCTTGATGTAGGGAGAACATTACATAAATTTATCTATACCACAAGTTGTTTGTATCAAAAGATGAAAATTGCATGTATATTTTTCTATATGGGCAATTTTTTAGATAATAAAGTGCATAAACATATGCATGTATACATGCATGGTCAGTGTGCCCCATGCACAGGAGAAAGTCGTGATTAGTTTAATTGCAAACATTTTCAGATCGCTAAAAAGATTAAGAGTCCTATAATTATGACTTCAGAATCATCTTTATCTCCCTTGGGTTCTTTACTTTGTTAATAAAATTATAGGAGATTACTTTCTCAAAAGCCTTAGCTAATTCTTTCATAGCACTACACAAATCCACAGATAAAACAAATCTATTTTCTGGCACACGTACTTAGCAAAATTTTTTTTAACTTAACATGCTTTAACTTAACTTTATGCTGAAAAAAACTTTAATGACAGACAGTTACAAATACGTAAGGTTTTTTTTGAAAAAAAAACCTCTCATGAAAAATAAAATAGAAAAATGAAAAATGTGCAACATATTTCACTTACTATCCAGTAGAAAATCAGTCAGTGGTTAGAAGGTCGCTATTTAATTTGTCTTGATTATGCACAGAACATTCATTCCTGAAGCTCACTTTGTTACAGCAGACACTATTTCTATTCATTTTACTTTCCTGAGTGGTTTGAGAGGTTTAAGCTATTAATAAGGTGGATAATTGTATAAAGAACCCATGATTTGGGGTTTGTCTACTCTGAAATAACTTGGAGTCTGGCTCTGAAATAATTCCGAGGAGATTGTTAGAGTTGGGAAGAATAAAATGGAGTTTAAGGAAAACAAAAAGAAAAAAAAAAAGTAGAAAACCACTTTATCTTCTATAATTATTTTTTAAATGTAATGGTTTGTGTGTACAAGCCAGTATGTGCCTGTGAATAAGAACTCTGATTAAGGAAGACAGTGTAAAGAATGAAGAAGAGATTGTTGTTAAAAAACATGTTGTTGCTACACATAATACAGTACTCAAGCTGTTCTCTGCCCAGTACACACAGATAAGCCTTGTCAAATTACATTCTTCTCATGATACTGAAAAAACCCTAAAATATTCTGGTAAGATTTTGAAAATAATCCTTTTGGTCAGGTATTTTCCAGTTACGAGTATATGTGAGCAGGAACTACTGGATTAAATTTAAGTAGTGAGAAAAATGTGAAAAGTGCCACAGTAACGTCAAAGTATTATGTGCAATTGTATTCTGATGCTGTTAAGAGGATTTTAAGAGAAGGAAAATGTGAGCACTGAGGTAGTGAAGGAGCATAGCAAGGAAGCAAGATAAATATAATGTCAAGTTCAATTGGGATTAACAGAATGTGTTGAAAGCTTTTCCTGCAACACTGTCATGATACTTCATTTTAACCAGGCTATTGAAGAAGACAGTCTACAAAAAAACAGTGAGGACGTGGGAACATACATGCTGTTGGAGTTGGCTAAGCTACGGGATAAATTTGAGATTGTTGGAGATGTCCGTGGCAAGGGACTTATGATTGGAGTAGAAATGGTGACAGATAAGGTTAGTGACTTCTTCATTCCTTTCAATTTATAGTGCCATCAAAAGTTTTATTTCAGCTGAAATAAAAAATATTTCCTGTTGGAAAGCAGACAGTGAAGCGCAAAAAAATGGCTCTGGCTAAAAATGAACCAGAACATTCCATCATTCAGCTATTTCACAAGCTTTGAGTGATCACTGACATGCACCTTAACTGCACAGATTCATGAGAGCAGATAAGTTATGCAGCTAACATTTTCAGCTAGAGGTAGGATTTATTTTAGACACTGGAATATACATCTTTGTTAAAGAACTAATTTAGAATATCTAAGTGAAGTTTAGTATTTCCTTTCCTTAGGACAGTCGACGCCCTCTTCCAGCTGAAGAAATCAATCAGATCTGGGAGGACTGTAAAGATATGGGGGTTCTGATCGGCAGAGGAGGGCTCTACAGTCAGGTACTGAACATCTGGTTATAAATAAAGCTTATTTTCTTTCCTTGAGAAGTACATCCCTGCTTCCCTCAAGTTAATTTAGTTTAGTAAGTAAACTAGAAAATGTATACTCTTAGGAGCTATCTCTGTTTAATGTTGCTAATTTTAAAACTGGGCAGGAACTACTTGATTCTTTTCAAATACTCTGAACAAGGTTGACTTTTCCTTTAGAGGGAGAACTTCCCCTAGAAAACCAAGGTACTACAGTCTATGCAATTTAAAATAACTCAGCAATATTCAGGACAATGTCTTTGCAGAGTTTGGGTTATCACCTGACACATCAATACAAAACTAGTAGTTCTTTGAGTCTGGGGAGCTGGTAATGTTCCAATTCTATAGCAATTAAAGGGAAAAAAAAAAAAAAAAAAAAAAAAGGTGTTGACAGGAAGTTCAGGAAGTTCAGCAACAGCACAAAAGAGAGAATTCCATGTGAAGGCCATCAGCCCATACCAGCTGAGGATGTACACGCTGTAGCCAGGACCCTGCACCAGCTCCATACAGCACTCAGTTAATGACAGAGAATTGCCTCAGGGCTGGCCCAGTCAGTAAAGTCCTCTGACACAGAGGAGGCAGCTTCCATGTGAGATGGATGGAGGGTAGTTAAAATAAATGAGACACTGTGTCTGTCACCTCATCAGTTTCTTCCCTAAGTCACAGATCAGGTAACAAGCTGAAGCTCAGTGCAGTAAAATCTCATTCTGTCTGATAAGAAGGCTGTTTATCTGTGACTGTGTGCTTCAGCAGGGGCTCTGCGTGGGAAAGCCCATTATTCTGCTCTTCCTGTATCAAGTCCTGTGACATGATGCCAGAAAAAATCTGGAATTTAAGATTCTTGCGGAAGATAAATACTCTTGGAAACATAGATTGAACATTCAGATTTAAGAGCCTATGTTCTTGACAAGTGTAGCTGTACATATAAGCCTTCCTGATGAACATGCTTTCCAGCTATAGCACCTTAACTACAAGATAGTATTTAGCGATTCATTCATAATGCATTCTCTTAAAAGCCTTTAAAAACAGCCTGTAATAAAACAGCAAATTGGCTGACACAATGCAAGAGCCTGCCACTCTCAGCAGATACTACTTTTCCCTGTGGTAGAGCTGCAAGAAAGGAAAATACATCTGTCTCTGTTCTTTCTTTGTACAAATCCATCTGAGATTTTACTCTGTCTCTGCAGTAACAGAGCTGCAGACACGACCAACTCTACTTAGGCCTTTTGTGGAGGCAGTTAGGTTATCAAGAGGGGTCATGAGTCAGATGCAATTCAGTGCAGTCAAGTTCAAAATTGCTCCACTTCAGAGTGCATTTATCATAAGCCTCAGTGCCTGCACTGCTGTTCTCCTTTTTTCCTCACTTTTTTTGGGGTGGGAGTGCTGACCCAGATATGCTGCCTGACACCATATTCTTTCCATACAATTTGAGCATTTCTTTTTCTTTTTGTTCTTCTCTCCTCTCAGACATTCAGAATTAAGCCTCCCATGTGCATTACTAAGAGGGACGTCGACTTTGCTGTGGAAGTGTTTCATACTGCTTTACAGAGACATGTGGAAAGAGCAGCTGCAAAATAGACTTGATTTGTTCCCTTACATAGGAGGCACACAAAATCTCTGATACTTGCAACCCAGACTGGGCACTAATCTACCCTGGAAAATAAAATCAGTGTTATGGTTAGATGCTTGTTCAGTATCATAAGAGCATTCTGACAGATACAGTGTTCAACAAAGCATATGGTGTAATCTGTTTTGTAAATGTGCGGTTCAGTTCTACGGTGCTGATTCATATTAACTGCACACCTATTTTGCCATTATCAAAAAAACCCTGAATGGATTAACAGGGTATCAGATGGAGAGGCAGACATATGTTCTTCTTGCTCCTGGGAAAGTCCTATCAAAATCAGCAATTTTTACAAAGAGTGACAAAGAGTTGGTGAAGAAATTCCAGAGTTAAAACTGCCTACAAGGACACACTGTAATTAGAGCGTTACAACAAGTTGGTGGACAGTTGAGATGTTTCTAATTACAGTAATTATTTTTATCATGAGGATAAGAAATCCAGTCATCACCCTCTCCAAAATACACTTCTCTTTTCCTCCTGCTGCTTTTGGGAGTGCACAGCACACCCATTAACCATTTTGCAAAGGTGCAAACTCTGGAAGGTGGAATAAGATGTTCCTTCTTACATAATCTCTTTTTAATATGTAAGGTCATTGCTTCCTTCAGTTTCCAATTAAAAAAACAGGTGTTGCGGACAGTCAGCAAGAACTGTACATTTATCATTTCACTTTTATTCCAATTTTAATATCAGAAAAATTCCTTGACACAATAAAATACCATGTCAGGCTGGGGGGAGGAGAGTGTTCTGCCAGTACTATAAAGGAACTTTGGTTAACAGAGCATCAGTACCTGTCCAAATCTTACTACATGGGTCCTAAACAATATTGTACAGCCTTTGCTGAGCACTGCCTTCTCCAACTCCATTGATAACTCCTGTGTACAACCCAATTCCACTCCAAAGTCTGGTGTCTGTTATCCCACCTTTTCTTTTTCTACACAAGATCAGGCAGATTATGCATTTAAACAGAAGCGCAGTGTCTTTCCTTAGAAATTGGAACAAATTAATTCATGTCACTCACTTACTTCTCCCTCACTTATTCCAGCAGGAATGTCCCTCTAGACTTTTTTTCCTCAACACCTGCCATGGAGGTAGATGTACAAAACAAATAGGAATTGTCAAAACTGATTAAACAGCTTTGTCATCTAACTTCTTCCCTTCTGTCTGCTGCTAAATGTAATTAAGTAATTTGAGCCAGTGTGTTGGTGGTGCTTCATATTTGGTAGAGGATCAAAGAATCAAAGAGTATTCTGAGTTGAAAGGCATCCACAAGGATCATCAAGCACAGCTCTTAAGTGAATGGCCCATAGAAGGATCAAACCCATGAACTGGGTGTTACTAGCACCATGTTCTCACCAACAGAGTACAGGCCCTGCTACTGGCTACATTAAATCTGAGCTGAGCCCTCTCAAAAGAAAAGCAACAGCACACATGTCAAAATAATTTATTATTTCCTCTGTGTGGGTACTTTATCCATGCAGGTTTCTACAGGAACAAAAGGTGAGTAGCTTTCAGTTCCTACTTCCCCACCCATGGTGTGAAAGCTGCTGCAGGGTAAAGGGCTTTAGACAAGGGGCTTGGTGAAAGGAGCACCCACCTGTGCCATGACACCAAACCATTCTATCATTAAAGGAAGGTTCTTAGAAGAAAGCACAGAATCCCCAAGATAGTATTCCTTTTGTGCCTCTTCATTGTTTTTCCTATGTTGGTACTTGCCTTCTTTGTTTAACTCCACACACAGGCAATATGCATGTTTCAGTCCTGTGAGAGTAGTTGTTAATGTACAATTCTGAAGACTGTCACTATACCAGTTCTATCTGTTTTTACGTTTCTCTTTTTTGGTTTTGGCATTCACAGCTCCATTTACAGTTGGTGGTGTTGTTGTTGCTCTTGCATGTCCTGTGGCTTTCAGGTGTTCAAACAATTTATTTCGGGATGGAAATGCGCAACTGCAGGTTACACAGTGGATGGGAACTTCATTCTAGAATGAGACAAAAACCCGAAATGCTTCACATTCGTATTGAATATGTCATCAGTGCAATACACCAATTTTTTGCACACAGTTTCTCCTTGGCAAAGAGGCAGGAATAAATGTTTGTTTCTATCATCAATATTACATTGCTCATTAACAACACATATTTTTTTAAAAAATAATCACAAATATAACTTCATGAAATTTCAAAGTGCTTTAAGTAAAACCAAGAATAGATGCCTTGCAAATCTAATTCAAAGCAAAAAATAGTTTTGATCTCACCTGACCACTGAGGTGATACTTTGGGCTCTGAGATGCAGAGAATTTAGCATGTCTTGGCTGTAGTTACTACAAAGTTTCACTCCCCAGCAAGCACCAATATTGAGAAAGATGCAAGCAGTACTGGCCACACCTGCTGGGTGACAACAGCTCTGTCCCCATTTGTGCAATTTATTTGAACTGCCTTGCACACAGAACTTTACCAAGTCTCCTAGAAATGTAGTCCTGCATTTCTCTGAGGACAAGTGCTGAAGTTTCAGTTCTACTAAAATCACAGGGGCAGAACTGGTAGACTGGAGGTGACCAAAAAACAGCCTTCTTTGTAGTTTTATTACCCCCACCTTTCAGCTCTCCTATAAAGACACACTGAGAGAGATGTAGAGAAGGTTCCACAGAGAACTCATTGCAACCGTCCAGTGCCTTAAGGGGGCTTACATAAAGGAGGGAGACTGACTTTTTATACAGGCAGAATGACAGGACAATGGTCTTAAACTGACAGAGGGCAGGTCTAGATTATACATTAGGAAGAAATTCTGTACTGTAAGGGTGATAAAGCATTGGCCCAGAGAAGTTGTGGATGCCTCATCCCTGGAAAGTGTTCGAGGCCAAGCTGGTGGGGCTTTGAGCAATGTGGTCTACTGGAACTAGATGATCTTTAAGGTCCCTTTCAACCTGTGATTCTATTTTAAATAGCATAAGTAATTCAACATACCATTGCTGAGCTCTCTGAAGATGCCTTAGCAGACTTTTTTGCTTCCTTGGCTTTTTTTCCTTTAGGCTTAATGCTGTTAACAGACAAAGAGGAGCCAATATCAGTGCACAGGAACAATCAATATTTACAAGCTCCTGAAGTTTTTCAGTTTTCAGTGTCTCTCCTGATTTCCCCTGTTCTTGCTTCACACAACAAAATGTAAGTGTATCCAGAAAAAAAAAAATGTATACAATCAACTGTTAATTTCAAAATGCTGAATCGGCTCCTGGGAAGTGATACGGCAGCAACCTGCAGTCAAATACCACTTTCAGCGAAGATCCTACACTCTCTGCTTAGTATTGTATTTATTCAAACCAGTTTTGTTGAGCAGACCCCAGCATCCACATTTGAGAGGAAATCTATCCTTGTTTGACAGTATCATACATGACACAGAATGACATAATGACTGCAACCCAACACACCTTTTTGCTTCACTTTTTGTTTCATTCTTTTGGGTGACAGCATCTGTAATGCCTGTGTCCTCTGACACAGCACATGTTTGGCCATCATTTACCAACTCCTCTGTTGAGCCACTGCCCTTCTCCATGCTGGGCACTTCTGTTTGTTCAACTGTTTCTTCATCAGCACTTTGATCAAAAGAGTCCTCATAACTCTGTCCAAAGGGAAGAAGTCCAAGTTAAATACTTCCAGTTCATTAGTGACTATGTTTATAGCATTATACTCATTTACCTCAAATATGGGTGGGTTGGGAGGAGAGAAAGCCATGGACCCTCTTAATTTTACTGTGTGTTTTCAGTGAGACTGTAACATGTAAAACCTTAGTTCTCCTGTTTTGAAAGATGAGGCCACCTGTGGTGAAGGGAAGAAACACCAATAAAACAGCCTCTGATACTACAGAAGAGGAGAATGAGGGTAGTTTTTAAGTACACACAGGGTTCATCCTGTTCTGACTACCATTTCTTATTTCATAGATAGTGGCTTGCCTAAAACTTTGCAAAAGATTAATTATTAGACTAAAGTTTTCTGTGCCAGACAACTAGATTAGGATATTCGAGCCAAAATAACTGAGCTGAGTCAAATTAGGCAGACACACATTTTCCTTCCCTAGCAGATATTGGCAGCCTCTTTCATATGCCAGATTAGACTCAATATATGCAGTTTGGCAAAATATCAACTCCCTGTCTGAAGCAGAACAGCAAAGCACCCAAAAGCACAATAATAAATTTGACCTAACACCACATTAATACAACTACCATCTCTAGTGCACAGTCTCAGCTACCTGAAAAAAACCTGGCTAATCCTAACTTCAGGAAAAGAAAATAAAACCCACAGAGACTCAATGTACTCCACAATGCTTGGCAGAAGATGGAGGTCAGGACTTGTCAGCACAAGATTCCAGGTGCAACGCAAGAGTGGCGCTTACTGTCCAGGCTGTAGCAAATTGATGGAACAGTGCCACGCTGACTATGTGCCACCTCTGCAGTGAGAACAGACCTTCTGGTCTCAAACAGAGGTGGAAAGAGTTAACTGAAGCCTCATGGTCTCACAGAAACACGAAGGTCAAGCCAATACTCAGACTATGCAACTGTACCAGCCAATGTGAAGCCAGTAAACTTCGGCTGCTTGAAAGTCTCAGAAAGTTTCTTAAGTACAAGAGATAATGATGGAGTGGGAGAGAGCAGAAAATATGAACAGAGAATAAAAAATCAGAGGGGGAAGCATGGAAGAGGCAGGACCTGGTACAGACAGCTCACTGGAACAAGGCTAGGACTGAGGAGTAAGTACTTGAAAAGGATAAAAGTTTGAGGAAGGCAGACAGAGAAGTGTGCTCACTATGACACTCCTCCAACTCAAGCCTGAAATAACTTGAACTTGGTGAATTTCACCTGTTGCTGTCAGCAAAGATCACACACAGTGTCAGATCCCGAAGTACAAAAGATTCACGTTACTTTTGTTTGCAGTTGAGAAAAGAGGAAATGAAAGAAAAAGGTGGAATGGATGTGTTCATTCCAACAGCTATAGTGCCAGAAAGAAACCAATACTGTGGCGCATAGTATTGTTTTCTAAATTTAGTAATCTAAATTAGGTATTAAAAAACAATGCATTATACCAAATCCTGCAACTAAAGCCAGAAGTGACCACTAAACTGAGCTCTTAATGCACCAAGGTCACTACTGGTCTTCCTGATCAAATCCTTGAAATCTCCCTATCTGTCAGTTTACATCTGTTCTGCTTATACTTCAGACTACAGCCTTTTTAGAGTCAGCACCACATATGAGCATCTGCACTAACAGAATGAAGTAAGGTCTGTGATGTTATTATCATAAAATATGATTATAATAAGTATAATAAAATTATTCTGGTGGCAAAGAAGAATTAAAAATGTTTTTAAATAGTCTTCAAATTTTGTGGAATTTCAAGTTCTCCTGTTTTGCGGGACTAAAAAATAATTTGTCAGGAGATAACAAAACTGGGTTGTAAAGTTCACAGAGTATCATTATGACTACATACCTTCACTGTTTTCTGTTTCTTCCTTTGTTTCTTTGAGAGTCTGTAAAGATAATTTTAGAATTACCTTTTTTTACAGAACCACCCCAAAAACTAGTAGGATTTCTACTAGTTTTCTAAAAAGATATCAAGCTATATTTTTCCTTTGTCCTGTTAGTATCATTAGTATGATATTAGCCAGCCACAAAAAGAAAGTTATTCATGCCAGAAATTAAAACAACAGGTCTCCCAGACTACTCATTGCGTTTAGTAAAACACTTATTCTGCTCAGACTGAACCCAAAGATACTAATGAGATAGCTGGGATTATGCTCTGGCCATTTAAAAAATGAAATTGTGTCACAATTCTGATTTTGAGCACACTCATTTTCCATTTATGCCAGCAATCAACTGACAGTAGGTATCAAATCAGTAAGCACTAGCTCTGTGGAACTCCCTCTTCTTGGAAAATAACAGAGGGATTATTTTCCTTCTTTTCCTTAACATATAACTTTAAGCAGCAGAGAAAACACAAGTCTGTTGTTCTACAGCACTCAAATGCAGTCAATCAAATGTTTGTATTTTACTGAAAGTCCGATTAATTATTTCAAGAATAATTAAGAATTATTTGAAATTGCACAATACTAAGAGCAATGAAAGTGGCAAATCATCAGCAGCTCCCTCTAATCTTTAATAAGGCCACTAAGTAAATCATGAGTCATGATAAAATTAAAAACAATTTGAAGTACTTCTGTTTGGGTATGTCTTCTGTTTCTTCCTCCTCTTTGGTCTGTATTCCATCTGCATCATCCAAAGACACAGAAAATTTCCCTTCCTCCTCTTCCAATTGCTGTCGTAACAGTGATACCATCTCTCGATGCTTCTTTGATTTTTCGTGATTCCTCATGCTGTGAAGACCAGGTTGTTACTGCAGGTTGCTCTGAGCAAACGTTGTTGTATTTATATATAAATTAGTAACAGGCCCATTATCCAGCACTACTAAATATGGAAATTTCTGCACTGACAATGTCTCTACCGGAAATACAACACTGATCATAATGTGAAGTTAAAATTTCTTTAAAATGCAGTTTTAAACTATTTAAAACCCAACACCTCCACCCCCAAATACCAAAACACAAGTACTTACGCTTTCTCAGTTTTTAACAATTTGTCACAAGCAGGGCAGTACAGACCATCAACAAATTCAGCTTCTTCAGTTTCGTCATTCAGTTTATCTGAAGAGATCAGCAGGGATCAGAGAGACAAAGTCAGATGAGCAATTTTGAACAAGCTACTCCTTATGCCCCAGAAAACAGTCACAGCACTGACATTCAATTTCTCTGGTACTACTGACACACAGACTAAGATCACCTGACCAAATCAGACACTGGTATAAATTAACAGCTGCAGTTTGTTCAAAGCAAAACACCAGAGAGGGGCAGGCTCTAGCCCAGCACCCTCAGAAGGAGGCAGTGCAATGCATTACAGTCAGTACTGTGAACCTGAGGCTGTAACTGAACCACACTCACACTGCAGTAACTCAGTATAGCTCACCTCCCTACACACCATACCTTCAATGCCTTTTATCTCCTGTTCTTCTAATTCATCTTCACCACCTGATCCATCTCCAAATTGCTTTTCATATTGTGCCTCCATCTCTTGCAGCTCTCTCTCCAGATCTGACATAGTTATCCAGCTCTGCTCTTTGTACTGCTCAGCAAGCCTGCAAGCAGAATGCAGTAACTTCTACACTGTGTCCCTGAGATGGGAACTACATAAGCAGTGTTTCTTAAAGATAACTTCTACTTAAAGGTAACTGTTCTTGGGCATCTCAGGAGGAAAGTTCTGAACCTATTATGATGGAGTAAATAACTGGAAATCTGATCAATCTGAGTTAATCTGTCATGTAAATGGGCACCTCTACACTGCAAGCAGAGATACTAACATAGGTGGGTCCTGGTTGAATTTCAGGCAGAACATGCTGAGCAGCATGGTTAGTATCAAGCTGGCAGGAAGGAAATCAGATCAATCCTACTCTAAGATCCAAATTCACAAAAAATACAGGACAACAAAATCCACAAGCACATTAATCCTTGACTGTGCACTATGGGAATGTACCAGCTCAGTTTTCCCAATCTAAGTGTGCCCCAGGTTATCAAATAGGGCATTTCAGGACAGCTGAATTTTGCTCCATCTGGCTTCTGGTCTCAGAATTATCAAGCCACTTGTCAATAAATGCACACCCTATTTTATTGTTCCTTAAGGGAGAAAGTATATATGTATATATAGAAAAACAGTACATAATAGACTCCATATATGTTATTACATAATTTTAATCAATATGCCATTATTTTGCAAGTGCACTCTTAATAAGAACTTAAGCTCCTCCCTCATATGTGCAGGCAAACAGTTCTTCCAGTTGAAAAAATAAATTATGGCTATAATCAGGAGACCACCTCTTCCTATTTTGGCAAAAAAGCCAAACGTTTAATACTGATTTAGTCCAAGTAACAGGTGCCTCCCAAAGAGTTAAAAGGAAAGACAAAGCTAAGCTCATTTTAACCTCGTTCTTTTTTAGCAGGTACAGCTCCAAAGCAGATGGTGATTTAAGTCCAGGCTGTTATAGTCCTGTTCTTCCTTATTCTATAACTTACGTTCTTTTTTCTTTAAAGGAACAAAAATAACTATTAAATTTTATTTCCCCAGCTAAACAAAAGCACACTGGGTTCTGTGCTATTACAGGTAGCTACCCACAGCACCCAAACAGCCATTCCCCAGTTATCTCAGATCTCCACAAGTCAGTACAATGCAGAAACCTGAGTTTTAAAAAGCTCAGACTTGAGACCGAAGTTAATACCTAAAATTTTCAAGGATGTTTAAAAGAGCAAGTAGAGCTACAATTAGAATCTATGTCTATATTGTGTCCTCATGGATAGTTTCTCCAAGTTAAAAAAAAATAAAATATTTGTTCCACATGTACATACTTGGCTTGTTTTAGCTTCTGTTGCCTCCGAAATTCCTCTGCTTTCCTAGTTTTTTCTGCATTTTGTTCTTCTACAAGTTTCCTATGAGCCTGTACTCTTTTATCCCTTTTACGAATGAAGGCTACTAGCTGACGGATCAGCTCATTCCTCTCTTTCCTTGCTTTCTCTCTCGTTTTCTTGTTCTCCTTTTCCATAGCTCGTTTCTCCCAGCGGTTTGAGGCCTGTCGTGTGTCATACTCTTCTTTCCAAGCAAAGTTCTTCTGAGTACAGAAACTCTGCCAATATGCATAGAAAGGGTGGACTACCTGTAAGAAAAAACAAAACTTAGTCACTTATTAAGGAGGGGCAGAAAAAACAGAAAAATAATTAAGGGCTTTTGTAACAGTTTTTTTATGAACTTCTATACAGCTACAGTTTTGCCTGAGCAATGAAGACTTAGAGAAACTTCTAACATCATCCTTGAAGTTTGAAAACACGTCAATTCAACAACCTCGTCTAAACTATTACAAACTGCAACTTCTAAAAATATCCCCCTGCAGGATTGGATCACACTGACACTAGTGTCCAGTTACTTAGCTGTGCTGTATTTCTCCTGTCAAACTGAAAAAGCACAATCAGAATCACACAAGCTTCCTGCAAGCTGGTACTTACCTACAAATCTCCACATTAAACCACACCAGAGGTCAGCCGTACATTTACACAGCATGAAAAAAGCAGCAAAATAAACACATAATGCTCTTTCTTCCTTGTATATTCTCTCTGCTTCCTGAGCAAGACAGAAATGAATAGCTCTCGATGATATAACAGCAAGGTGCCGTGACTTGCACAGTTTAACAAAGGGCTATGTGTAGAAACATTTACCATTTACTCCCGTTTTGTTAGCAAACTACATGACTGTGAGTTAAAATTATGCCCCTTAGGTTTCACATTAAAAGAAAGTGATCATTAATTTATTCTCCTCCCTTTTACTATTTGCGGGTAAATACTGGACTAGTAACATGGCATCATAATCACTTTGGGTTTGTTCTTTATTTCTCTCCAAATAAATACTGTCCTTCTGCATTCTGTATATTCAGCAATCAAGATATGCCTAAACTCCCTTCTTACACTACTTGCCCCATCAATCTTCCTTTTTACTACTCACTTTTTATATGCTCAACTGCTCATATTTTGGGATACCTCACAGAAGTATTTAACCTAATGGTTTAGTATGTATTCTTCTAGTGAGTCCTACCATTTTTATGCACAGTAACTACGACAATCGTTATTCACAGGAACAACACAACAATAACTTCCAGCAGCCTATCTACAAGCAAAGTTCATGGCTGTGGCTTCTGACAGGTAAGTCACCACAGTTTTTCTCTGCTATCCCAAAAAATAACCAATGAACATTCATATTTCATCCAATAATCTAAGTAATATTAGATTACCTATCTCAGATTTCTGCTTCAGAAGAGGATACTTCTGTGCAAAAGGATGCACACCCATCAGCTGATGACAGGGATCATCCTCCCCTTCACCAGGTGTGTAAAGGTGGGACTCTCCCCATTCTCAGCAGCTGTCCTAACAACATATCTGGCACATATCTGGCACTCTCCAACAGCTTGTATAGCAGCCCTCACTGAACTCACAGGTGGATTTTGTTTTGCCTACTACTCATACCTAGAGCTGATCACTTTTGTTTCTGCATCTAGCTGACCTGCAAGTCTTCTCTTCCCATGAAGGCCTATGAGCTCGTGGCCTTTAAGAATAGCTTTCTTGGCTGGCTGGCACTGATCAAGCTGCCTCTCAGGCTTTTTATGAATTCACAGAGTAGACCAAACCAGAGAGCATACAAATCACAGATTTTGAAGCCTTTCTATAGTTTTTGTAGCTCCTTTCTAAAACTCTTTTCCCATTATATTCCTATTGTGTAGAGAAGTGAGCATTGCTATGCTGGAATCCTCTGACAGTGTAAACTCTTTGTCCGTATATAAGACAACAGGGAAAATTACCTTTCCACTTAACAGAGGCTATTTCCTATAAAACATCCCTACGAACCCCAAGGTGGAAAAAAAAGCGAGCACTCTGCTTCCAGAACAGTATGAACAAGGCACAAATCAAAGCATGTTGGTGTTAGAATTACAGTCCTTTTTGCAGTTATTAAATGACATATGCATTAGAGCTATTGTGAGTCTATTATCATATCTGTCCCATGGCCTCAAAACAAGCAGTTTTCAAAAGATGTTTCAAGATAACTACATTAAAAGACAGACTTCAGCTGGTTCAGAGATACTATGTATTCTCCCTGGGAAATATTTCCCCTTGTTAAACCATCCTGCACCTCCTCCCTACACCCAAACATCCATTCTGGCACTTCTTAAGAAGTTTGATTTGTAGCTTTTGTTTCCAACTCTAGCCAAATTTTGTACCACTGAAGCTACTAACTTTTAAGGTATGTATCAATTCAAATTTCATAAATAATTAGCCATACAGAGAAAGTGACAGGGAGACATACCACACTAGAAGCAACGAGAAGTGTTCATACTGTGCAGTTATTCCCTAGGTAAAGTGTTACCACATCATTATTTAATTTCAACACAGAAATACTGGTAACCTTAAAAAAAAATCCTAAATATGACAGTCTGATAGATTATAACAAACAGTTGGAAACCAGATGACAAGAATTCAAGTCATACCCAAAGTACACTTTCATTTCTTTCTTCACAGAGGAAAGCATGCAATGTTTTCTGAATCAAATCTGAATACATGCTAATTGAAAATGACAATGTAACCATAATGGAAGCTCACACTGCTAGTCAACATCACATCTGTTTTCTAAAGGCTGTGCTACACAAAACTGCTATGCAGTTTTCCTGTATGAGGCAAGATACTACATGTTATGTGAAAAAAAATTAGCTTAATACCCCTGTCTGTAATGTAAGTTGTATTAAACACTGGTGAACTACTCTCATCAGAAAGCAAGCATCCATTCTTTTGCTTTATAGGTCTTGCACTAGACTTAAGTTTCATTGGCATAATTGAAGGTTGGCCCTGTGAAGTATCTATATGACAACTCACCCTGCAGGCCTGGCTAATACTACAGTGCAACAGGAAGTACCAATTTTAATTCACATAAATATGAATCAGACTACGAGCAGTTCCTTTGCAGTAATGGTCTACGAGAACAGAAAATAACCGCAGATACACGGTATTCACCTCAGAGATCAGCAAGAGCTTATCCTCTGGGACAAAGTAATGGTTTAACTCCATTACCTGCAGTTCAGTTTTACACCTGCCCTTACCGTATCATAGTCACTGTAGGAATACCCAAACATAGGGAATTCGTCAGTATCTTCCTGTGTCATGTATTCCAACTCTTCCTTTGTAATCTTCTCAAAAACTTGTCGATAGACTGTAAAGAATCCCTGAAATAAATAAACAAATAAATACATAAACCTTTTGCACGGCTCAATAACAGATGTACAAACACTCAACATATTCTACAGACACATTGCTACACTTCAAGAGCAACTCAAAACCAGGATAAAGGACTTGTAATCATTTGCTCGACGTACAAGACCCTTCTTAACAATGTTCCACTAGCTCTCATGCCTTTTATTTCTACCTTCCTCACACTGTCTCTGTCTCTCTCACATGTGTAGTCAAATACAAATTTTAAAAGATATGCTGGAGATGGTGATAAGTTTCTAATTACACAGAATCAAGATTTGTAGAAATTCCAGACGTAAAATTCACTATTAAATATCCTATATTTTTTAAAAATACGCTACTAACTGACTACTAGTACAGTAATAAAAGGACAGGTAATTATTTTCTCTGGTGGATGTTCTTCTAATCACCTGGAACTTTTTAATATATGGTGAGTGTTTTAAAATCCAATGGGAAATTCAAAAATCCAACAGGTAATTCAATTACAGCAAGCGCATCTTCCCCAAAGACTGTTGTTACATTCCTTTTCTGTAGTTTTAAGCACTCTAGATTGATAAAGGTATTTGTAAATAAACAGATGATATTGCAAAGCCCTGGAATGCTTCACTATATAAGATAAATAAACAATATGCACACATCTGTAGTTGTATGGTATAGTTGGACATTATGATTAAGGAATTGTTGGACAATATGCAAGAATTAAAGCTTCCTTATACATCCAAGCTAAGTTTAATCTTAGATTTGCATAAACTGTGCTAACAGTTCTACATATAACTTTAACACAAACCAAATGCCAACACTTATAATGGAATTTAAACTGGTTCACTGAAGATTAATTGATTCATTACCTTTTCATCATCCCCATATCCAGAGTAACAGCTAACAGTGAAGTAGCGCAGCAGATCTAAGCTATCATCTTGATAATCTCCATCAACTCCTCCTTTCAGCAGAGCCTCCCTGTGATTATCATACCTGGAAAAAATTCCCAGCATCAAGGATGTAGAGACACAAAACACCCATCAGCGCTGATGAACTAACACAGTACACCTATCACATCACTGTATCGCTTAACCCACTGTCCGTAATTTGTCCCTCACATCCAAAGTCTTCAGAGAGAAAAAACATGATACACCCAGTAAATAGCCCCTCTTGATCCTTACTTTATTTACTATTACTTTATCTGCAGTATCTATAGCAGTAATTACTCTACAGCCAGCTACCAATCAATCACATTTGAACAAAATGCCTTTGGTGACCCACCAAACTTCCAGAAATGGGTAGAGCATTATTTAAATCACTCAATACTTACATGCACTCAAAAAAATCCCAAACCATACATAACCACATAAAAACTGAAAAACAGTCCTGTATTTTCAAGGAGGACAAACTCAGGCGAGGTGTATTTGGCTATGTAACCTGGTAGATGCATCAGCCCACGTGAAAAACAAGCTACGCAGAACGTTTAGAACAACAATCCCTGAAAGATGTGTATATGTGTATTTCAAATTAGGACTGAAGACCTGTGTGCACTGCCTAGGGCCTGAGGGCTGACCAGAGCTGCCGGGCAGAAGCCGCCCCGTGCTCGGGGAGGAGGGAGCAGGCCAAGCGTGGCTGCCGGCAGGGCAGCCTCGGGCCCAGCACGCCTTCAGCTGCCGGCACACCACGAGGAAGGTGGAGCCCTCCGTGGGGCTGCACAGCTGTAACTGTTACAGAGCCGAAAGCCAGGCGGTTGCCCCTGCCCACGGATGCCCGCGCTGACTTGCAGCGAGGCCCAGGGGCAGCACGGGACAAGCCCTGGCACAGCCAGGGCTAATGAAGCCTCTGCCAGGCCAAGCGCCGCTCACCAGGCCCGTTCCTGTGGGTCGCTGAGCACGTCGTACGCCGCCTGGATCAACTTGAACTGCTCCGCTGCCTCCTCCGCGTTCTCGAGGTTTTTATCTGCAGAACAATTTAACGAAACCGTGTCAGCGGCGGTGAAGCTCGGCGGCAGGAGCCGCCCCGCCGGCCCCGGCCCCGAGCCAGGCGACAGCGCGGTGCCCCCGCGCCGCGCGTGGCCGGGGCCAGGCCCGGGCCGTACCCGGGTGCCAGCGCAGCGCCAGCCGGCGGTACGCCCGCTTCAGCTCCTCCTCGGCGGCGTCGCGCCTCACGCCCAGCACCTCGTAGTGGCACTTCATGGCGGCGGCGGCCGGCGGGGCGGGGACACCGGGGCACCGGGCACGGCCGCCCCGCGCCGGGAGGGGCGAGGCCGGCAGCGGGAGGAGCGAGGCGGGAGGGGAGGGACCTGCGGCGCGGTGTCAGCCGGCGGCAGGCAGCGCGTCGGGGACGCTTACCCCCGGCCCGCGGCCAGGATCGGGCGCTGCAATTACGCGGTAACCGATTAACCGGGTACCTTGTGCTGGAATTCACAGAATCAACGAGGGTGGAAAAGACCTCCGAGATCATCGAATCCTACCTGTGATCCAGCACCATCGTGTCAAACAGACCATGGCACTGAATGCTGCGTCCAGGCTTTTCTTAAACAGGTCCAGGGACAATGACTCCACCCTCCCTGGGCAGCCCATCCCAATGTCTAATGACCCTTTCTGCGAAGAAATTGCTCCTAATGTCCAACGTTAAACCGTCGCCTGACATGGCTTAAGGCTGTGTGTCCTCTTGTCCTATTGCCAGTTGCCTCAGAGAAAAGGGTGACCCCAACCTGGCCACACCTTCCTTTCAGGGAGTTGAGGAGAGTAATAATGTCTCCCCTGAGCCTCATTTCCTGGGTAAATACCCCTGCTTCTCTTAAGACCTGTTCCAGGCTTTGCTGTGCTTCACAGCTTGGTTTCCCTTTTCTGAACTTGCTTCAGCACCTCAAAGTCCTACCTTAACTGAGGAGCCCAGACCTGAACTCAGGGCCCAAGGTGTGATCTCACCAGTGCTGAGCACAGGGGAAGAATAGCTTCCCTAGGCCTGCTGGCAAACTATTTCTGAAAAAGGTACTTCTCATTCCTGTGAGTGTTGAGGAGCTCAGAGGCACAGCCAGCACAGCACACATTCTCAGGGTAGCTTTTTTTTATACCTGTGCTCTTCAGAGATTTTAGGGTTGGTCCAAGTTGGTTTCCTTCTCTAGGTCATGTACATCTGTGAGCACTGCATGAACAGAGCTTTGGATTAGACAGCAAGATCTGGAGGCCCTGATCTCACAGTAGAATCTGGAGGTCCTAATCTCAGTGTTTAATCCAAACATGGCAAAAAGAACATGAGTCAGCAGTGCCCTGGCAGCCATGTCCTGGGTGCCATCAGGCACAGGCTTGCCAGCTGGGCAACAGAGGGGATTGTCCTGCTCTCCTCTGTGCTAGAGTGGCCTCACCTCTAGTGCTGGGGACAGTTTTGGGTCACGTCAACAAAGGATATAAAGCTATTGGAGTGTATCAGGAGAAGGGCAGCTTAATGTGGAGAGGTCTGGAGGGCAAGGTTTGGGAGCAGCTGTAAGTCACATGGCTTGGAGAGTTGGCTGAGGGGGGACACCCCTCCAATGTACACACCTTCATCACAGGACGTTTTGGCTGGAATAGAGTCAATTTTCATCACAGCAGCAGGTAGGGAGCTGTGTTTTGGATTTGTGTTGAAAACACAAATGTTGTGTTGGTAGTAACAGAAATGCTTGCGTTTTTGCTGAGCAGTGCTCAGACTCATAGCCTTTTTTGTTTCTCACCCCATCCACCAGAGATGGGTGCACAAGAAACTGAGAGGGGAAGCAGCCAGGGCAGCTGGCTGGAGGGCTATCCTACACCATGCTCAGCATGCAAAGTGGGATAAAGAATGGGAGAACATGTCAGAGTGACGCATTTGTCTTCCTGAGTCACTGTTACATGTGATGGAGCCCAGCTTTCCTGGGAGGTGAATACCTGCCTACCCACAGGACGTAGTCTCTAAATTCCTTGTTTTGTTTTACTTCTGTGCATGGGTTTTGCTTTGCAAAAAGCTTTGGGTTTTGCTAAATAGTCTGTATCGCAACTCAAGTTCTCACTTCTACTCTTCCGATTCTCTTCCCCACCCTAGCATGGGACTCTCTGGGGCTGAGATGCCAGCTGGGGTTAAACCAATACGGTATGTCAGGGAAAATTCCAGTTGGGCACCAAGGTTCTTTATGGAGAGGGTGGTAAGTTCCCAGGGAAGTGGTCATGGCACCAAGCCTGTCAAGAGTTAAAGAAGTCTGGATGATGACCTTAGTCATATGGCCTAGTGTTACAGAGAAGCTGGACTCAATGATTCCGAGGGGGCCCTTTCCAACTCGACTGTGTCTATGTATTAGAATATATGAACTGAGCACATGCCTATATATTCTCCAGTCTTTCTTTCCCATCATATGGAACAGAGGCCACTTTGCTGCTCAAGTTATACAGGATTTCACTTGCCCTGCTAGGTGGAGTGATACATAATACTAAACAGGTCAGCTTCCCCTTGAGCCAGTTAAGTCCTTTCAGCATTAGAGATGTTGGAAATTGATAAAGAATAATGAAATAGAAACAGGGCAGGAACAAGAACTGGAAACACAAGAAAGTTTGGGGGAGTGCACAGGGAGACAGAACTAGTCAGAGGAAGAACCAGGTCATGAGGTCAGGAACTGTGAACAAAGATTAAAGGTATGTAATAAATAAATAGCTGCAGAGAAGTTGTCCAGAGCAGTTGTGGATGACCCATTCCTGAAATGTTTAAGGCCAGATTGAATGGAATGCCATGTTATTTCTCAAAACTCAGAATCCCAGAAGACAATAAAGAATGCAAACTCAACATGTATGAAGAAATGCATGTTAAAAACTGAAGTTCAGACATGTTTGTCTGCACAATGTAAATTCAAGTATTTACAAAATTCAGTTGATATTGTATGAAGTTTCATCCCTTGTAACACCTATGCAGATCCTTCAGTTCTGAATAGCTTTTTTTGCTTCTTCCTCTGAATTCTGCGTAGCTTTTTCTTATCTTTAACAATTGGCTTTGACTCTGGTTTCACAAGCTGTATTTCCACTGGCTTCTCTTCCGATGGAGTTTCAAAGACCACTTCAGTAGGATCTTCTTCAACAAGGACCTTAGTCCCTTTTTTCTTAATCTTTTGCACTTCTTTCACTTGCTGCTTCTCTCTAAACTTAGCTGCCACTGACAATCTTATCAGCCGGCGATGCTAAAAAAATAAATTTTTAAATTTCATCATATTTCAAATAAGCAAGATGGAACAAAATCTGATATTAAAGAAACACATGCTAATTTCTCTGCTTAATCATCGAGACCCTCAGTGTAATGCCATCTTTTCGGCTGACATGACTTCTGCATTCATTTCATGATTACAGAACTACTCTGTTGTTCTCAAACTGTCATCAGTTTAGGGCTCTACAAAGGGTCATGGAGAAAGGCATACTTGATGTTCCTGCACAGACTGACTGCAAGGTTGGTTTTCAAACTAGTTGCTAAACGAAACAGAAAACAGAGACAGAGCTGCTTACCATATTTGGGGACTGGTAATGAGGATTTTCATACAGAGTTGGTCCTCCAAAGCTACCTTGGAAGATTTTTATGAGGTTCAGGACAAAACGAGGTCCAATTTCTACTAGAGATGCATCTTCTTCTATTATCTGCAATAAAAAGAAAACTTTATCTGTTCTCACAGACTGAATCAAAGCATATGACCTTGCAGGCACCTTGCATATGGCAATACACAACTGAATTTAAATCTGAGATACAGTATGTTTGATTTGTATAAACCCAGTTCTGTACAAAAAGCAGTTCTTTGAAATTCAAGCAAGCTTTTGGAGTACTCGGTATTTCTGAATTCCTTCCACAGAAAGTAAGCCCTAGATCACTCTGGACCAAAGCAGTAATTTAGGGCTTGAATGTCCTGCTACCAAGACACCTCTCACAGAATCACAATTCAAAGAATTCAAGTTCAGTGAACCAGATCTCTCTGAGATATGGGAGAAGCTAAGTCATTTTAGGACACTGCATCTGCAAGCACTAGGGGCCAGCATATCCTGATAACAATAATAATGATTCTTCTCTAATTTTAATTAATGGATTTAGCTGAAGAGCTAAGAGAGACCACTCACCTGGTAATTGCGAAACCAGATCCTTTCATCAGTTACAGAGAAGGTGAAAACGTGATCGACAAAAGGCTGGCTTTTGGGGTGGTAGTGTGGTGTACTAAATATCTGTAATAAAAGGCAGTGTTTCTGAACATCTGCAATTTAAGAGGTCAAACATAAATGGCTCATTTTAAACTCCTTTTAATTTACTAAATTCCCAAGTCCAGGCTACATTTCATAACCCAAAACTTTAAGAACAAGTGTCTGAGTCATGCTACGAATATGATCCCAATCCTCTGTGATCTTTTCAAAGTTCAGAAGTGTAAAACTGCTACTTGAAAAAAACACTTGGAATTTTTAAGTATGTTGCCAAAAAACACCTTCAGTGAAGAAACACCAGACAGCAGAACTACAGACTGACCTGAATAAACATTTCTTTTAGCAGGGCATAGTGTGGCTCCTGGTCAAATATCTACAAAGAATAAAAATGTTATTTTACATACAAGGCTAAATGCAATAGTCATGAAAAAAGACTAAAAACATACCCAAATGAAATAAAATCTATACTTACTGGATCAAAAGACAAAAGGGGTCTTGAACCCCTTAGGCAATTTCCTGTCATCTTCAATTCAGCCAGTGTGTGAACTATAGTGATTAAAAAAAAAAAAAAAAAAAAAGTTACTACTTATAGAAAACTCTTCAGACAAAACAGCAAGAATACAAACACAATAATGTCCACCAGCTTACCATTCTGCACCAAGAATTTAGCAGATGGTCCCTGTGGTGTGCTTGAAAGCCTGCAGAGGACAGGTGGTGGGGAAGAGAGAAAGAAAAGTGTTAAAAGCAGCCAGAAGATATGCTGGATTTACACACTACACCCCAACCTTGAAGTAGTTTCTGTCACTTTTACAGATGTACGGAGTTCCTTTAACATGCTCATAAACACTTGTTTCTAAATAATTTTGTAAAATGCTTCTGCAAACAGTCTCCAAAAGCTGGTCATGCGTTGTAAGTTTGCACAACCCACGGAAGTGCAATATTACAACAAATTTAACTAAGCACCACTATTTCATGCACTTTCACTATTACAGCAGGAAACTTCAGCTAGAACTGAAGCATTTGCAGCTATAAACAGAAATGGAACAAAACATAACATTTCCTTACCACATGTAGAGATCCTGTTTCTTTTTGGCTTCAAAGAAGATGCACTTATTGCAATTTTTCATTTCACACACCTACACAAGACACATCAAATTAGCTGCTTACAAACATCCTGAAGACATTTTTGACAACTTTTCAGATTCATCTCTAATATTTTCCCCTCTCCAAAATGCAAGTTCAAAAGCAAAATCTTGTCTTATTAAATTACACTTAATGATACCCAAAATTTGTGTTTGTTTGTTTTTTTGTTTTTTTTTTTTAATTCTCACATACTTATTACAAGGAGTAATACTTCATTAAAGTTACAAACAACCTGATAAACTCTCCAGGACACCAGCACAAGAGCAGGTGCTGAGACATTAAGTTCTAGGTTCAGTACTATAAATGTCCTACTAAGTTTGGGCTGGCTGCATATTTGTGTCCTGCATTATTCAAGTGTAAGCTGTACTACACCTCTTGCTTACACAGAAAAGTACACTGTATTGTACAATATGCTGTATTTCTTCATGATGAAAATCTGTATCTAATTAAAAATTTCATTCTGGTTTTATTAATCCAAAGTCAACTTTCTGTTTAAACATGACAGCTTTATGGATATCAATAATTTTCACCAACAAAGTCACACTTTGAATTTGGTTGCCCCTCTCCCTTGCACACTGAATTTCCATAGAAAATAAAATAAAATAAAGAAGCACTAAGACAAATCCTGAATTACCTCATTGATTACAAATAACTGGTCTTTACGGTCCATTTTAGTATCTGGAAAACAAAACCAACGTTGACAAGGCAGGAAAATTAATTTAATACAAGAGAGTCTTTTAACACTCATTTTTTTGCAAAAATGTTACTAGTTTATAAATGAAAGGGTAATTATTAAATTGTTTCTGTCACATCATATAATAAATTAACACAGTAACAAAACTAACTGTGCAGGTTCAGGACTGATGCCACAGGATTCACCTCCCAGAAAATATTATGATACAACAATCACTGTACTTGATGGCTCAAAAGGTGTTTAAGATGCAAGTTTCATTTCATCAAAACTCTTCTGTACCACATTTCAAAAAAAAAAACAAAACAAAACAAAAAAAAACCCAGGTTGTTAGGAGCTCTTGGCTTAAAAGTGTTCTCAAAATATAAGTTAGGAATGATGTTCAACCCCCACCTGCTTTAGAGTGAGGCATCAATGTCCTTAAGTCCTGCATTAGGTGTCTTGTTCTGAAATTAATTCCTCGAGAGGAGAATATCAGCACTCGCTGCTTATTTTTCCATTTGCCCTAGAAAAAAGACACAATAGTTATGTGGAAGCTTCTAGCCTTAATACTGTTATAGCACTTCAAAAATAAAAGTTTGTACAGTAAATAAAGAAAGACATAACAAGAACCTTCATTTTCATCTGCCCGCCCAGAGAGAACCACGGTCTCAGCAAGCGTGGAGACTTCCCTATGGAACAGGGGGGCATTGCTTTTACAGGAGGAACCGTCCTCATCCAGATCCAGGGTGCTCCCAGGCACAGCCTTGCAGTCCCACCGAAGTATTAAAAAGCCACGTACAACGCCTATTTTCTTGGAAAACGGGCTCAGGGACAGCCCCAGAGCGCAACCCAGCTTTCCCTGTCCATAAGCATATTGCGAAATCTTTGTGTTTACACGCACTATTTCATTCTTTTCTTACAAGCAAATAATTACCGAAACCCTTTCCGTATGATTATTAAATGGAACAGGCACAGTTTCCATTCAGCCTCTGCATACAACAGAATTGCCCAACTCTTTCAAATACTTCTGAGTCTGAAATAACACATCTTACCGACATCGACCAGAATAGCGCTTTTCGCGTATTCTCACGGAAACAACGCCACGTTTAGTTTTACTAGTGCTGGTATTACAAAGGATTACGAATAAGCCTCTCTGCCCCGGCCTAGTGCTCCCTAGTGCCGGGCCGCGCGGCGTACCTGGGACACGGGCGGCGGGATGCTGTACTCCTGCGGCGGCACGCCGCGCTCCCGCGGGCCGCCCGCCGCCGCCGCCTCGCCCGCGCTCGGGGCACTCCTGGCGCGCTTCGCCTGCCCCGCCGCCAGGGCCGCACGCTTCCTCTTGGCCGCCATCTGCCCCCGCGCCATGCCGCGCTCGCCGCTCGCCTCCTCCTCTTCCCGAGGCACACTTCCTGGCTCGCAGTTCCGGCGCTGGCAGTTCCGGCGCCCGCGGGGCTGTGATCTCACTTCCCGCAGCGTCTGTGCTCGCTTTCCGGTGCCCGCGCTCCGTGTCCTGTGCTCCCGCCCGCTGTGCTCCGGGGCCGCCGCGCTCCCATTGCCCGGCCATGCCGTTCTCGGCGCAGCCGCCCGCCAGCGGCGAGCGCTACGCGCTGTCCGCCAGCCTGGACAATGCCCGGCACCTGTCCAGCCTCCTGCGGGCCGTGCACTTCCAGGACCACGCCACCTGCTTGGCCACGGCCAGCGGGCTGCGCGTCACGGTGGAGGATGCCAAGTGCATCCAGGCCAACGCCTTCATCCAGGTACGGGGACATGGGCGAGGGGGAGGGCTGCTACAGACTCTGCACAGGCCCCGGTTACCGCCGCTGTCACAGCACAGGGAGGGCCAGGAGCCACTGGACAGGGTCCAGGGGGGGCCACAAAGATGATTAAAGGATTAGAGCATCTCTATTGTGAGGAGAGACTGCAGGAGTTGGGTGTGTTCGGTCTGGAGAAAAGCAGACTGAGAGAGAATCTCATTAATGCATATAAATATCTCAAAGATGGGTGCTAAGCAGATGGTGCCAGTCTCCTTTCTGTGGTGACCAGTGACAGGAAGGAGAGCAATGGACATAAACTAAAACACCGAAGTTTCACCTCAGCATGAGGAAGAACTTCTTTACACTAAGGGTGGCAAAGCACTGGAACAAGAGTGCTCTGGGAGGTCTTGGAGTTTCCCTCTCTGCAGGCATTGAAACCCCACCTGGTCGTGTTCCTTTGTTACCTGCTCCAGATGACCCTACCTTGGCAGAGGGGTTAGACTGGATGATCTCCAGAGGTCCCTTCCAATCCTAATGATTCCATGTGCTTGCCTGAGAAGAAGGAGAGACTTTGCTGGAACCAAGGCAGAGGTATCTGCCCTGGCATGGAGGAAGGGTCATGGTGAAGCTGCCCTTGTTTATGGGTGCCTATGTGTCGGAGCCCAGGACATCCCTTTGGGAGTCCAGAGCTGCCGAGATCCTTGCCAAGGGGCTCGGAGACCCTGGCACACAGCCCAGAACACCAGTGGGTTCGATTAAGAACCCTGGAGCAAATTGCCACCTTTACACGAAGAGATGAAAGCCACAGCAGTTTGAATAGTGTAATGATTAGTATATCACAGGGTATAAATGTAGGTTTTAGGATTCTTTGTATAGGGGTTTTTGGGGACAAGGTGGAAGAATTTGGGCGTGTCTAGCCTTTCTTCTTCTGTACCTCCATCTTCTCTGATGGTGCTGGCACTTTTGGATTGGTTTAGAGTAGAAGTTCACTGTCTGATATAGGTGATGGGTATTGGGGAATAATTATAAATATGTCCAATGTAGTTTTCTGTATATAAAGATAACTCCGCCCTGGGGGCAGGCAGAGTGCCTCTGACTGTCCTGCTGAGCAGAACTTGGCTGGGCAGAAAGAAAATTTTATAGATAAGAAACAATAAACAGCCTTGAGACCGAAGACCGAGAAGCGTTGTCTCGTCCTTTGAATGCACAGGCAGAAGTAAAGACTTAAAACAACAAATCGGGGTCCCAAACCTCGACGGGACCCCGACACCTATGCTGCTGGAATTCCAAACCCTACACCCAGTTTGTCCCTGCACACCTGACAGTGTAGTGGGTTTGTGCTCTTACCTAATGTGTGATGCCTGCCAAACTCATGGCTCCTGGCCATGTGGTGCATCTCATCCCAAAGCCGAAAGGTTGGCTTTATGTTAGCTCTGAAAGATTCACAGACACTTGACTGAAAATGGTTGTGCTGTGCTCAACGCACCCCAGGATGGGGTTTGCCCTCTGGGCTGCCAGGAAGACATGAAACTACTTCTCCAAAGGTAGCTCATGCCACCCTGTCTTTATTTCTGTGATACTCTGTTCTTGAGCAGTGAGTGCCAGTGACAAACAGGATAGCATGGAGCAGTTTACCCCCATCAGGCTAGTCAAAGGCAGGACATATTCAGCACATATTTCAGAGCGGTGAAGTTGCTGTTCTGTTCTGTTTTTAGGTACTTCTAATATTTGGAATGTTTATTCATGCTCTGAGCATAAAAGAAGTATTGTTACTGGAGAAGGGACACGCATTGTATAGTTCGATGAATGTTTCCAGCTCCAGAAGTAAGCAGCTCTAGGCTTTAACCTTTGTAGGTTTTACTTAAACCATAAAAGTCAAATGCTTAGGATTTCATGTTTATGCCATCCTACCTTGCTTCAAGTGTTGCCTGATTGTGTTTCCCTAAGTTTGAGGGTTAAGACCCATTTTTCTATAATCGATGCTGTGTTGCAAGTAGAAATCTCTTTGCATTGCACTGATTTCTGAAGGGGAAACTCTGAAGAGCAAACTAAAATAATTGCAGAAACTCCTGACTGTTCATCTCTTTGCTTTAACTTACAGGCAGAAATTTTTCAGGAATTTTATGTTCAGGAGGAATCAGTGATGTTCCGGATCAGTTTGTCTGTTCTTCTGGACTGTCTCACCATTTTTGGAACCAGCTCCTTGCCAGGTATGGTATATTTTCCATGAATCCACAAAAGGCTGTGTGAGTGCTGCAGGGTGTGTACTCAGTAGGAGTGTAGTGACACCATGACAGCTTTCTGGGCCATTCTGCCCTTGCAGCTCTATGATGAACTCCTCATTCCTCTGCAGTTTTGGTTGTGGCTGACCTAAAGAGCTTATTAAAGAGCACTGTGGTTTTGGGAAAACAGAGGTTTGGGTGGTGATAACCTGCAACAGGAGGGTGTGACTGCAGCACAAGCTCAGCTGCATTAACTTCAGTTTGGGTTGCGCCAGTAAGGAAAGATGATGTGAGTTCAGAGAGAGAGAGAGTACCATGAGCATATTCCAATTCCTCTAAACTGTTTGTAACATGTCTTCGTTGTCACAGCTGGTGTTTTTTTGTCTGGTGGGTGAAGTTATTTGGATTTGAATTGCCTACACACAAGTAATTTATTTTTACTGTGTAACTATGAGTATTTCAGAAGGTGTCTAGGAGGCAGCACTAACTGTACTTCAGTAACATGTTGGAGGCTGGACCGAACATGGTGAATCCAATTGATCTGTGGCCCATGTGCCAGAAAAATGTGAGTTTTCTAAAGTGATCAAATGTCCTAGCTATGCTCTCTGCGGAATGTTCTCTTTTTCAGGAACATCAACGGCCCTGAGAATGTGTTACCGTGGTTATGGGTATCCCCTGATGCTGTTCTTGGAAGAAGGAGGAGTAGTAACAGTGTGCAAAATCAACACTCAAGAACCTGATGAACTGTTAGATTTTGATTTCTGCAGTACAAAGGTTGTTAATAAAATTATCCTGCAGTCAGAGGGACTGCGAGAAGCATTTGCTGAACTGGACATGACCAGTGAAGTTCTGCAGATTACTATGTCTCCAGATAAACCCTACTTCAGGTACTAGAAACTGCTTTCAACTCAAATGTTTGTGCTTGTCTTCCTTTGGTGAGGACTGGAAGTTTTCACAGTGGAGAGACAGGAACTATTTTACAATACTGGTTCATTTCAGGAAGAACTGTATTGAGTATAGCAAATGACAGTATGTACTCTAATTAACATAGTAATGAGTATTTTTGACAACCTGGTAAATGTAACACTGGTGTGGACAGTTCAGCAATTTTTATTAAATAAAGTGAAACAAACAGCAGTGTTTTGTGAAATAGTCATAGAGATTTGTAAAATTACTCATTTTGATGAGTTTTTACAGAGCTCTCATCTGGTATTTTGGGATGGTGCTTTTTGTCTTCCAGGTTATCCACTTTTGGAAATGCTGGAAGTGCACATCTAGACTACCCTAGGGACTCTGACTTGATGGAAGCATTCCACTGTACCCAGACCCAGACAAACAGGTTAGAAAGTCTGTGACTTATGCCCTCTATACCATGTCGTGCATTCTTGATGAGAAGTTTAAAACTGGTTTTGCATTACTGTAACATTTATTTTATTAGTATTGGGGGAAAAATATTCTCCATCTGATAAAAGTCTGTGTCTGTAATCAAAAGCTAAGTGCTGACAGTGACAGTTTAATGTTGTTACCAGGTAAAGAACAAATAAGTGTTTTCCTAACTGTTTTTTATTTATTCTGAATCTTTATTTGTGACTGGTGTTTCAGCTCCTCTACACAACTTATTTTTTTTATATTGCTGTTTTTTCTCCTGCAGGTACAAGACTTCTTTGCTTAAGCCATCCACAAAGGCACTGGCTTTGTCTTGTAAAGTGTCCATTCGAACAGATGCTCAAGGATTTCTTTCACTGCAGTATATGATTAGGAATGAAGATGGACAGATCTGTTTTGTGGAATACTATTGTTGCCCTGATGAGAACATCACTGAAGCAGAACTGTAGGTGTGTGTGCTGGCATCTGTAATGTATTTTTGGTTATATAAAATACTATATTTTTTTACAAAACTAAGTGAAAGCTGTAAAGTTTGATAGAGTTAATATTGTCTTTATTTTTTAACTCTGGAATAAGAAAGCTGAAGACTTTAATTTTCTTCCACTGCAAACATTTCTTATCCTTGGCTCAAACTGAAGCTGAAAAAGCAGAAAAGGGAGTTGATGTCCTGTAGACACTTACTCCACCACAGATGTTAAATTACTGTTTGTGTAATACATTGATGCTTTTTACAGTGTTCTCCAAGAATTTTTGTTTGTGTTATGGTTTTAGTCTTTGGCTTCTAGTAAGCAATTACACAAGGGAAAATCTGAATACTAGTCAGTATTCTCTTTTGAGAGACAAATTTGGTTTTAAGTCACTGAAAGTTACAACTAGTATTACAGAGAGGACATTATTTTCAGAATGATCTCTTAATATCAGCAGGTGGTTTCTTGCTGGCAAATGCTGACATGTTTTGTCAGTGAGGCCACTAGGCTTCTCCTCATCTTGATTAATTCTCGATATAACTCAGTTCCTTGGCACCAATTTACCATTTTGTCTGCAAGTTGATGTTGAATTGCTAAATTGGTATAGAAGCCAGGATTTACTTATTCATTACTCATAACTGTTCTGGCAACATCATTGTTTTGGATCAGTAGTTTATTACACATCTGTGAGAGTGCTGCAGCTGAACTGTTTCTGTGTATTCATGTCCCTGTTCCTACTCTGCTGCTCTCTACTCGTGGTTATAAGAATCGAAAGAGAGAAAAGTTTCATATTGAAAATTTTTTATGAAATTTGTTTCCTTCTCAGTAGCCTTTTTCAGCAACAGGAGTCGCTGCTATACCACAGCAGGGCAATATCTGCCCGTGTCCCATGGAGCAGCATATTCAAATGGGGCTGACCTCATGCTCACTGGAAAGAGTGTGGTTCCTGGGCGGTTTTCTGCAGTGTCCCACCTACAGAACAGCAGATGGGTTGTGTTTAGGTCAAAAGTCCACTTGTCCTTTCACACCAACCAACCTGCTCAGAACAGGAAGTACCTGGGATCAGCCAGGCACTGGACTGGATGCAGAGTCTGCAAATCACACGCAGAGACTGAGCCCTCCCTGCCTCTGCTGTGGGATGTGACTGAAGAGTCAGCAATCTGCAGATGGTTTCTACAGCTTTAGACTCTGGTCAAGTTTTGTTGTCTGTCAGATGAGGTCTTGCTTTGTTTTCTGTGGAAAACAGTGTGTTCATATGTTACTAAGTTGATTGCTCCACAATTCAACAGAACTGTGTGTGTTTATTTTAAGTTTGAAATGCTTGTTGCCAACAAGAATATACTTTGGAATGCACAGTGTTAACAGTTCACTTTTACTGTTTTTTGTGCAAATCATCCATTTATTGCAATAAATTGTTTGAAAATTAGAAACAATTACGAATTTTTGAACTACAAGGCTGACATAGATACCTAGTATTCATAATTACTCTTATTCACTGGGGGTTTTTTCCAAGCTGCAATATACCCAGAACAAGTGTAAATGAACTTCCTTCTTGCTTACTGTGTCAATTTCTTCAATAAAAAGAAAGTTATGTGTTACTGTGACATAGATAGAAACACATAGCAACACACACAGCAGGTGTTTAGGTAGAGAAGAAGAAAGGAAGTCTGTAGTTTATTGTTGACCTCGTATATATAAGTTTCTGAACAGTGATCAGAGATTGGACAGAGAAGTTACCACCTCTCCATCTCCACTGGTCACTTGAGAAGTCCATCAGGTGATATCTTTTATAAAGGAATGCAAACATGATTCTTGTTTATCTTACAATTCATGAGAACTGACTCTACTATACTAAAACAAATCAGAAGGCTTATTTTCAAAGACAGCAGTTATGGTCTCATTAGGAATTATTAATGTTATCCTTGACTACTGAGTACCAAGGATGATTTACAAAAACCCTGGGTGCAGGATTAAAATTAAGTAGAACACACCACTTTCTTGGTGTGATTTATTTTAGAATATCCAAGTTTCTTATATTGTGTTCAGGAACTGTGGCTTAATATTTGAATATTTATATAATTACCTACTGTGGTGGTTTGAAAAGGAAGTGAGTTTTTTGGGAGTCAGTGGTCAAACCAATGAGTGCTCAGGTTTGAATATTGGCACTTAGTGTGGCCACTGAGGACAAGGATCCGCCTCTGAGAACACAGGGGGTTCAAAGCAGAGGGCTCCCGGGAGAACTCTCTCTTGGTTTCGGTCCCTGAGGACGGGCGGATCTCCCCTGCCCAGCTGGGGGGGGCAGGGGAAGCCATGCGGCCTGGGCGAGGTAGAACGGAGCCTTGGGCACAGAGGGGGAGAGGAAGATCCTGCAGGATGGAAGGGTGGAGAGAGTGCAAGAACCTTGAGAGGCATCAGGCAGCCCCCCTTTCCCCTCCCCGGAGAGAGAGAGAGAGACAGAGACAGAGGACAGAGACAGAGACAGAGAGTGAGAGACTGTGCCTGTGCCACCTTGAAATTTGGTATCGGCAGCCGGGCAGCACGGCCGAAGGAGTAAGGAAGAGTTGCATGAGAAGGTGCCCGGCAAGTCAAGTTGTGGGAGTTCTGGGCAGGCACAGTCCAAGGTTTTAACCCTTTTCATAGATGATGGAAACTTTACAAATGTTGATCCTCCTGAATCTGAAGAAGAAGGATAGAGGAGAAATACAGAGAACTGGGCAAATGTGATGAAAGTTCATGCAAGTGGAAGACTGTCAGAAGATGCTGAGAAGAATCCTAGGTGGGAGGAGATGATGGAGTGGCCTTTGGCTGGACTTTTCTTGTATGGCCAAAGACGGACCCATTTTTTTTTCTGTGACGCAGAGACTGCATCTGGGAGAGGCATTGGCTTGGAGCCAAGAGTGGACAGTGAAAGAGTAGTGTGAACAGAGATGAGAGGAAGATCTCTGTTCTCAAGGCCCCTCGGCCCCAGGGGGTGAAACTGGGGGGGGACTGGTGTCCCAAGATTTGAGAAACTGTCACTTTTTTTTAGAACTGACCAAAGCATCTTTAAAAAGAGAAACCCTAGAACAGTTCTAGTCCATGCACAGTAGTAAGAACACTGGACATGGAAAGAAGAAGTCACAATATAGTACAAGAAGAACTCCTATCTCTCCTTGATAAACTGAGTACTGATTATCAGAACAGTAATAATAAACTGAGGATTGATTATCTGAGAAGTAGTAACTTAACTAGGAATTTTAGTTTTGTCTCACTGTGTTGTGTTGGGAATTTAAGTGGGGGGAGGAGAAGTGTTTCCAAAGTTTTCATCCCATTCTGTGTGTGTCTCCTTTATATATTGTAAGTAAATAAAGGGTTTTTTCCTTTTATTCCTAAGTTAAAACCTGTTTTGCTCTGTTTTTAGTCACATCTCACAACAGACACCAGAGACAATACATTTTCATGGGGGCACTGGCCTTGAGCCAGTGTCAAACCATGACATAAGATATATTGTGTTACTTCTCGAAATAGTACTTTTAATGATTTCTTCTGTAGCCTACCAAAAGCGACCATGGAAGTAATACCCTAAAAAGTTAGAATACCACAAAATACCAGAAAATAACTTTTATTTAATAAATATTAGGTACTAAAGACACATATGGTTTGTGAAGGACTTAATGTCTGTACCCCAAATGGCCTAGGCTTCCAGAGGTAGGGAGGTGCTTGTGCACTTTAGACTTCATGGATATGGTTTTAGGGAGACAAAAACATAGGAAGTCTGGTCTACAGACTTGGTGCTGAAAGGCAGTGAATTGATTTCTGCATTCAAACACAGTAAAATAAAAAAGGGTGAAGAGGAGGATGATGACTGGAAGGGCACTGCATCTTTTTGACCTAGTAAGTTTCTTAAATTCTGCAGATATCCAATGCTCAATTAGATTTCCTGGTATACTTTGCATGGGATCCAGAACTCAGGTTACATTTTGTACATTTTGTCTCTGCTATTTAACAAGACTTTTCCGCTTGCAGACTACAGGAAGCCTACAGCAGAAGAAATGTTCAGCTCATGTTTTTTTTCCTTTAGCAGTATCACAGAAGAGGCTTGTCGTAACTCAGATTTTGCTCACCTGCTTTCTTTTAAAATGGTGCATGCAAGTACTCAGAATTGCTCATCATGTAAAGTAAGCCAGTTCCTGGGGTGGGAGCTATAACCAGTGCCTTCCACCCGGGTTCAGCTGTGGTAGGTGCTGCCTGGCAGCACTGGGGACTGTGGGCATCCCACATCCAGAGGCCACAAAACTGGCAAGTGATTTTCCCTCCAATTATTTTAATTTGTGATTTTTAGAGAGGGAACTGACCTCAGGATTCAAGAAGACAGTTTTTGATTCTACCAGAAAACTACTGCCAACTTGAGTCCCCACCAGTCTTTGAAGATTCCAGAAGTCAAAATGCTTTTGGCTCCCAGTGCTGACAATCTTTATGCAACTAAACACCAACGGTGCTGGTGCTACTGTTAACTCCTGTCTCCCAACATGATGAATTTTTGTGTCTCCTTGACTTTCTACAATGATTTGGATCTGTAAAGCACAAAGTTTCCCACGGGGAATTCAGTTCTATACCTCTGTTTCAAAGTTTGTGGTAGGAAAGAATCAGTTGTTTAGTTTTTATTTAGTTTAGTTGTTATTTATTTACACATGGATTTAAAAAGAAATAGTACTCTTGTATACTTGACTAGGTTAGTCTTTAGTGAGGTTAGTGGAGCATCTGGAAAAGCTGGGGTAAGCCATATGCTGTTTCCTGTAGGTGTCTGTTTTTAACCTCATTTTGTAGCAGCTTGAAGAATCCAGCAGGTGGGTCTTACCAAAATATGTAGAAACTATGTGTAGTAGCACTAAGCAGTGCTTTTGCTGAACGGTAACTTTAAAGAACACTAACATTAAACTGAACAAATACAGAATTATTTTTATAATGCTGCTATTACAGAATAGTCATTGGTATCTTCTTGTTGAGAAAAAAACATTTTTGTGTGAGTCTCTTTGAGGGGGCCAGGACTGCTTAGGTATAAATGGAAGAGGTAACAGTGGGTTCAGCCTCTTTCTACCCTGCTTCTGCCCTTGGCTGTGTGTAAGGACAACAGGGCAGTGCATTATCATTGCTACACCTAATTGCAAGGGCTCTTCCAGGCAGAGGGTGTTGGAGGGAGATGCAGTTGGGTGCCCCTTATTTCCACAGAGTAATAGACTCTCACAGAAGTGAAAAGTGAGTCTGACTGTCCACCAGGACTGTGAACATCAATCTGTGTAAGTATTCTGGAGGAATGCATCCAAGGGAGCCTAGAAAGAGCTGCACTGCCCAGGAACCGTTGAAAATTTGAGCAGAGAGACAATGGGAATTTCACTCCCACTTTCACCCTCACTGCATCAGTGTTTGAGGTGGGGTAGCGTGTGTGCGTGTGGGGGGCTATGTCTGTGTGTGGATTAGAACTCGGGAAAACTGAGCAGCCTCCTACCCCTTCCAGTTCAGATGGGACCATGGAGTTGACAGAAAAAGAGCAAGTGAGCAGAAAGCTGGAGGTCTGAGATAAGAAATCCATCCAAACATACATTTGGATTTTACCCCGTAAATGCCAGTGGAGTGCAGTAATGGATTTGCAACATAAAGGAGGCGAGGAACAACTCCACCCAATTAGGCACTTGCACCCCTAATCAACCAGTTTCAACAACTTAATCCATGAAACAGATAGCAGCTAACAAGCCCTAAGTTATATCCAGGTGTTGGAAAGATAAATTAATTGTTGACAGAATTGCCTTGTTAAGCTTCAATGATCTCATACCTAGAGGGAGATTAACAAAGCTTGGGAAGAAGGATATACTATTGATAGTAGGTAGACACAAAGAATGCAGAACTTGAAGGCCACAAGGACATATGGCAGAACTCCAAAGATAAGGAAGAAGCTAATAACGCCAGCTCAGCAACTGTGCTGATACTGATTCCACCTGGATAAAAAGAATTCCAGCAGGGAGAAACCATGACAGACTGGCTCATGGACCACCATGTCAAAAAATGAAGACTGAGGGTGCAGACTAATTAGTAGTATAAGAACTGAGAGAAACATTAACAGATAGAAGATAGAATACTAATTAATAAGTGTAATTCTATGTCCCTCGTAGCCCATGAGTATTAATGCCTATGTTTACTATGTTGAGGGATGCATCTGGTGCAGGCAGCTGTGTTTGCAAGCTGAATTTGAGATGCAGGTTGAGCAGAGAGACAAGAGGCCATGAACCCTGTGATGGATTAACAAAGGGCACAAAGCCCGGTGAAACTAGACTGGGTGAGTGGGCACTGGGAGAATGCCTCAGCAGAGGCCATCAATTGCAGTCATTTTGGGTAACAAAAGAGGTGAAGACGGGTGATTCCAGCAAGGTGAACTGACACGGAGAGGGTGTCAGGAGCCGACCGGAGAGGAAGAGCATGCACCTGGCTAGACAGTGAGGTGTAAAATTCCCCAGGGTTCCTTTTTTTGAGGTCCCTCCTCGGAGGCATCGGCACGAGCTGTTTCCATGTAACTGTGCGTGAATAAATGGCTCTGTGGAACGAGACGCCTGAGACTTTCATGGCACACCTGGGGTGGAAGCAGCCAGGTAACCTGGTCCGACTGTGAGTGCAGTGTTTGCGGAGTCAGCTGAGGCACTGGAGCTGCCCGCTGTGGAGGGTCTTCAGTCCCAGATGACAGTCTGGCACTGGGAGTGTGACTGCCAGAGAGGCTCAAGAATGGTCAGACTGGGGAGTTTCCTTAACACCACAATGTAAAATCAGTAAAAAGTTTTGAGAGTTGGTGTGCTTGATTTGTGCAATACCACTGAGCACCTAGGTTTGTGCAACTGGAATAAATAATCAGTGTTTCTCTTGAGTGTGTAATTGCTTGTTGCACACAACAACTGGCCGAACACGCTTACTCTCATAATAAACGAAATAGTGGCATGTAACAGGTTCCGGAGGAGCTGGGGTATATCCAGGCTGCGACTGCGAGCAGTCGCTCTCCGGAGCGGAGCAAGGCTCCCAGAGGAGTTGTTGGAGAGGCATGGGCTGCACTGAGCCAGTGCAGAGCTGCATGCATACCCTCTTCCTCCATGCCGCCAACCCAGCCTGGGTGATCCCGGTCGCCTTTACTTATGCAGATATTTGCAAGAGAACACGGTGCCAGACACACACCGGCCAAAGCATCTGCGGACAAAACTGCCAGCCTACCCCTCGCCGGTCATCGAACGATGACAGGAATTCTTCCTGTGGCAGCAAGGGAGGGAATTTGAGACACTCTGGAAACCACACAGCAAGCCTCAGGCAGCGCCGGTCTTTGGGACAGAGCCGCTCGCCCCGATGCTGCTAAACGTTCCGCACACGGGCAGGGGACAGCGCAGCAGCAGCACAACCAGGGAGCTCCTGCCCTCCCCACCGGGACCTTCCTGCAGGCGCCTGGCTCGAAATATTTGCACAGGTACGTGTGCACCGTCCCGGCAACATCTGTCCAGCTGTGCTCACACCCACATGTGGCCCCACCAATGCAGTGCTGCTTTTTTGGGAGCTGCACTTTGAACAGCAAGAACCGAGACAACCTATTTCTATGAATGGGGCTGTGCAGACCATTGTGCTTTGAGTAGTCACTCCCCACAGTTTTCCAGCTGCGAGGGAGATTCCGAGAATGAATGCCAGGTTTCTTTCTCATGAATGTTTTGAGTGTTTTTTTTCCTTTTTGTCTAGAAAATGCAGTTTAATCCAGCACCCCCCTTGCTCCCGAGACTCTTTGGGGGATGACTCCTGGTGAGCAGTAGAGTGTTTACAGAGAAGCAAAGGCAACCAAACATTTTTGGACAGGGCTTCTGAATGTGCAGTGGGTGGGGACTGTTGCTGCTCTAAGACAGGGAGTACAGGAAGAGTGCTGTGGGCCCGAGCTCAGCCATCACTAAGGAGCATTTCAGCTAATCCTGAAGGGAAAAGTGACTGCAGCAGAGCAACAGCTTCCCATACAGGCATACTTGGGTTTTGATGCAGGCAATGCCGGCCTCCTGAGGTTCATTGGGCGCAGGGTTCCAGCTGCAGCATCCCCCTGGGCAGGGTTAACACCAGCACCCCGTGAGCAGGCAGGCAGGAGCAGACGGCCACCCATGGGGACATGGGGAGACTGGCTCCAGCCCTGAGCTCCTTGCCGAGATGATGTCACTGAGATATGTCTGTTTCCAATCTCCAGCTTCTGGTAGGAGGCCCCATTACCAACTGTCTGAGCATTTCAGGATGTTGGAAAATGTACAAAGAGGGCCAACACTGTGAATCAGGACAGATCAGCATGCAAGCAGGCTTTTAAAATAATAGACTGAAATCCCAATGATTGCATAAATATCTGTGTCAAGCTCATGAATTAAGAGTCTGTCAGGGCATCCAAAGGTTTGTAAATACCTACAAATGCACTGCCAAAAAATGCCCCAGGAACTACGGGTGGTACCAGTAAACAGACCCTCCTGAAGGATTGGGGATTTGCATCAGCAAGGCTAAAAGCACAAACCTTTGCTGTTTGTGCAATGGCAAAAAATGGTCATCAGAGGAGCCATATGACAGTCTTATGTTTGACAGCTTAGTGACAGTCCATGCAGGATGACACCATCGTGTCTGATGCTATAATTTCTCATAAGAAGTCTTTCTGTAACACAGCACCAAAGACTGGGGAATCTAACTAACAGCTGTTGGGTAAAGCACGTCACTTTCTCACCAGCAGCAGACTTGGCTGGCAGATCTGTTCTATAGTTACAAAAATTTTAACTCTGGCTTTCTCAAATTAGTAGACACTTACTAAATCACTGATTTTTACTCAGCTGCATTTTACCACTGTAATTCTAGGACAGGGGTTTTAAGGAAATGACTGTTGGGGAGAATTAATATGTTACTGCCCTGAGAAGAACATAGATATAAAACCAAAACAAAATCTGGTTCTAGTCTGTTACGTATGTTCAAAAGGATCCTGAAGGATCCAAACAGAGGAGGAGGCAGGTATGAAGAAAAGCATTTGAAACTTCACTTCTATGAAATGCTCTCCTGAGAATTGGTGAGCACCCAGGAGCACACACAGTGACCCGTGGCTGCAGAATCAAGTGGTTCAGATGAAGGTTTCAAGGTACTCAAACTCGTGTACTGTGCTTTGACATTAAATTCAGTACTTTTAGTATTCTCTGTGGCAGACCAAACCCACAGTTAATAGATGATTTAGATCACTGAACTGTCCTAAAAGTCTTGCACCAATTTCTATCTGCTTAAAAAAATGTGCTGTTACAGCTGTGCCTGAGGAACATCACACCTGCCTGTGCTACTCTGAAACCTCCACACCCAACTCCCCCAGAGCTTTTCCACACAGTTACCCAACAGGCACAGCTGCTCTGCAGCCTGGGTCCTGAGTATCAGACTGAGGCCCTGACCCCCAGACAGCCAAAGCCATGTGAGACTCATTCTGCTTGCTCCAGGACCTGCCCTGCACTGAGAAGCCTGACTACACCACCTGAGACAGCAATTCTTCCCTGCAGCACTTGGGTCTCTGCCAGATTTGAGAGCAGATTGCCTCTGCCTTCAGTGTCTGCCTCTTGCCCAGATGAAGGCTGGCACTGGTGTGAAGATACTTTGGTGGGTCTGACAGAAACACGAGCCTCCCTGGGGTAGGTAAGACAGGCAAAGGACACATGAACTTTTCTAGCACCATTTTGCAGCTCTCCTCCCATGTCCCATGTGGTACTCCAGCCTCTTGGCTTACCCTCCCCACTCCTGCACACTCTAGGCTGGTACCCCACCCTGCCAGACACCTCCAGAGAGCCGATTTGTGATCTAAACACAATATATGTACTGAAGCAGTAATTTATGTAGCTCTGAAACACCCAGCACAGAAATCACCCACCTACATCTTTCCCCCCAGCTAGCTACTCTCAGGCAAACTCATGGAACACGAAGTGGGCTTTAACAGCTCTGTATAGAGAAATGGCATCTGCCAAGGGATTTCCTGCCAGCTTCTCCACTAGCCCTTTCTTGGCTGCCTCCTCTCCTGGGGCCCTGTGTGTGGTTTCCACAGAGCAGCATGGTCTTACCTGGGCTTTTGCTGTCTTATGCTGACACACAGCACATCACATCACCACAGAGCTGACTTGAGGAGAGGTGGGAAGGCAACCAGCAGGATATTCTGCCATCCCTGAGCCCCCTGCTCAGCCAGCATGGGGCAAGATTGGCTCTCTACCTTTGCCTCTACCCATGAGGCTCCAGCAGGAAGTCTGCTATGCAACGTGCCCAGGAAGCCAGACTCATCTCAGAGGAAAATGACCCCTGTGCTCAGGTGTTGGTTATGTGCCACTGTGTGCTGCTGCAGCCAAAAGATCTGTCCAGCAAGGAGACATGTCACACTGCAAAAAGTCCTCCTGATTGCTGCTGAAATCTTCTGGGTTTTCACCCTCCCCCATCCTCTCATGTTGATCTGGGTTGGCAAAAGAAGGACCCTGTGAGAGCCAGATGATAAATAACCAGAGCAACGCCTGCTTACAGGAACTTGCCCTTAGTTTACACAAGAGAAAGGGATAAAAAGGAAAGAAAGAAAAAAAAAAACAGCAGAAGAAGATCTTAATGGAGACCTAGGATATTGTCTCCTCCCACATTCTATCTGAAGCCTGCTGCCATCATTTGTCTACTGTGACAGGATAAAGGGTGGATGAGAAAAGCCAGTATGCTCAAGCTCTCTGATCAAATTATATCTGTTGTGTGCAAAGTGCAGTGAGTGGGTTTGGCAAGAGGAGTTTATTCCCAGTAGTCATACATTTAGTGGAGAGAGGGAAAGGAATTAGCTATAAAAATGCTGTCCATGCTGTTATGACTGATGATGCAGGAGGCCAGAAACAGGTGTGGATGTTTCAGAGTAGCAGCTTAGGCAGATGTACCCCACAGGCCCAGACTCTGCATGTCAGCTTGTCCATCTTCTAAGGAAACGCCTTTGCTGGGCAGCTTACAGAAATTTGCTACAGGAGGCTAAAGAGCCTTGAGATGTGACAACGAGAGATGCAATTTCTTCAGGAAAGAAGATACTAGCAAATCAATCACTGATAGAATAGTTTCTCAAATAAAACAGGAGAGATGACAAAAGGCAATGGGGCTGACTAACTAAATTTAAAAACCTCACATATCCATGTATCCATATGCATATACACTTAGATATATTCCCATTGTGGTTCAGTGTGTGAAGTGCTAAGTGACAGAGAATCACCAGTTTTGAAGAACTGTGGGACATAACTGATACGTGCTACAGCTCTTAAGTATTTTAAACTTTTCTGGAATAAGTCCAGTGACAAATGGTATGTCCATGTGAGAAATGGCTACAAACTTATCAATGAGACAGGAGCAACCTCAGCAAAACTCACTGTGTGGGGTATGGACTGGAATTATTCCATGCAACAGATCAAGATAGTTAACAATGAAGATAAAATTTCAGGGATGAAAACCTAGTTTCTTGTGACATCCATTTAAACAGGAGATATAGAACACACCTGTACTGATATTTCCCTCAACACAAAAAGTAAATGAAGACAAAAATGAAAAAAAATTTGAAATAGTTTATTTGCTGCATGAGGAAACTTCTTGTAAATTACATATAAAGAAACTTGTTATGTGGTAGTATATAATTTCCAATATTCCACAAAGATAATTGTAATAAATATACAAACCAAACCAAAGTAGAAGACTAAATCCATCAGGCAACCTACAAAACAGTTCATCAAGTTTTATACTTGCAGCATTAGCATGCTTAAAATTTTGTTCTTTTTTGAAGTGACACAGCAAAATTTTTTCACATTTCTTTGGAGCATTTTCAAAGCTGTCTAACTATAAAATACTGTTCAAAATTAGATGGCATTAGTTAAACCACTAAAGAAAAGTAACACCAAGGTCTAACTGATGCAAAGGTGTTGTTTTTATTTTTGCTTTTAAAATCCATTTAGCTTTGCTGGAGTTAGGAATTATCTGATATAAGTGCACTATGAGTCCAGTCAGCCTGAGGCACTGCTGACTCCTGTCATATTATGACTCTATATAAACTTCATAGATTATATAGCTCTGAAAGAGTTCTCTATTAATAGAGACATATCCCCATAGAATAAAAGAAACACAATACCATATTGAAGCCGCAAGCTTGTTAAAATGGTTGTACCCTCAAGTGCAGTGTGTGCTTAAAACATTTTTCCATAGTTTCGTTCTATTTCACATCAGGCATTTTTATTTGATTTTAAATGTAGAAGTGCTGATAAAGGCTTTATTGATGCCCCTAGCCTTTAGAAACAACATACAGAATTTTTTCACACTTCCTGCTGTTCTCTACCTGTAATTTTTAAATTTTTTTGGAACAGCAAGCTGAATTTTACACTTCACTGCTCTGGACCACACTGACAGACAGGTCTATTATTCCATACAAATTTCTTACAAACTGAAAACACTTCACCATGCTTCACTATTACTAAATACTTGGGGGTAAAAAAGAAACTCTCTAAGACATAATTACCTAAAAATACTCATTAATAAGCTTAATGCAAATATTATGTAGAAAAAAATGGTTTAGTTACAAAAAAGTTCATTAGAGGGCCAGTAAAAATATACCGAAGAGAAGATCTTTACAAAAGTGAGGTTAGGAAATATGAGGCATTGACATTCACTGTAAACATCCTGTGTTCACTAGAAATCCCTTGTCTAAAAGTATATGACCTGGTTTTGTTCCTGAGCTTCATGGCCAACGCTTGCATAGACAGCTAAACCTATCATAAAGGGCTGTTTATAGAGACAGATCTGTTTATACATAACTTCAATAAACTTACGCTCTTACCTTTTGAAATAGTTTCATTCCACTACCAGATAGTTAAAAAAACTATGAAGTATGGTATGGGTTTTGTGTACTCAGTGCATTGGGTGAATTGGGCAGCTACGTTTTAGTGTGTTGATCTTAAATAATATTACACTAGGAAGTATAGCTGTTTGACATTCTGGCTTAGCATAAATATCTAATCCTGCTCACTGCTGCGAGTTCATTTCTCTGCCAAAGACTGCATGTGGCAAAATGTCAGCAATCTGAGTGCTGCAGCATCAAGCACACCCAGTAACGAGATGCAGCTTATAATCAGTACAGAAGACCTCACAGAGAATTTCACCTTTACCCAGGCAACACCAGTGCTTTCCTCCAGGTTAACCTGCTGCTGTTGGAGGAAGTTGGAAAAGTACTCACAGGGTAAACACGACATGGAGTGGCATATATAAAAAGTCTGAAGAACATACTTGCATTTTGGATATGAAAAGCAGGCATGTTTTTGGCTACTGCACAAGGAAATGCACATGGAAGTGGTACAGACAGACAAATATATCCCCCTCACAAACAGCACAATAACACAAAAGCAGCAAATTTCCAATTTGAAATCTTATGTTAAGGCAAATCTAGATAAAACAACCATAACAGGATTAATAAAAATAGGGAATTTTCCTTGGCTCTTTTGTTTACTTTTTCTGTGATTGGCTTTTACACATTGATAAAATTTGTTTAAGCACTTTCTGGACATCTTCATCCATTTGACCCTAAACAAAGAGAGAAAAACAGATGATTGAATTCATGCAGCTCTAGTCTTGAAGAACATTGACAAACTATTTTTCAGGTACAATAATTAGATCAATTTCCCAAGTGGAAGCAGTGTTAAATTGTTCTTGAACTGTCATACCTTATGGGAGGTAAGTCTTAGTGAAAACAATCAAAATTCATACTAGATATGCAGAAGAAACATCTTCAGTTAAAATATAGATACTGAGTGACTGACAACATGAAACCATACCTGCACAGCATAGAGAAGGTGCATCCTGTAAACAGAGACAATTTCCTGGTGTTGTTTCTTTGTTTCCTAGAAAACAGTTGAGCAGAAGGGCACAGGCATTCAGAACAATTGAACTGAGAAATACCCAACTTTGATTCTGGGGAAAAAGTCAAACCATAGTCGTATGTAATGCATTGAAAACCAGCTCAGACAGTGTTGTATCACTAGGCACTCTAAATTTTCCTTTGTCCAGGAAAATGCTTTAGTTCTACCTACCCCAGTAAAAGAGCTTGTGGTATCATCAGTTTTAAGAAATACTAGGTTGCAAAGGTGTGGAATGAGCATATACTCTATTTCCAAGCTTATCAGCAACCAGAATTGAGGAAAGCCAACAGTACTCTGACAAATCCATGCTCAACTGCAACTCAGCTCTTCCCTGAAGGCAGTGTCCCTGATGCCTTAGCATTTTAGCTTTTACTTTTTTCAAATCCTGTACTGCTTTAGGGTATAACTCTAAAACTCCATAGCCTGTCACCTACTGTTCTCCTGTTTTATTCAGACAAAACAATTCCTCTCTAGGCCTGTAACTCATGGACACACTACTGCCTCAGGCCCCAAAAAGTATAAACAAAAGTGAGTTGGGGAGGGAGCAAACTGTGGGTATATGACTTCATTACCTGAAGCTGTAATTGGAGGGTTAATCTCTGATATGTAAATGGATCAAACTTATAACTGTCTGAGAAACTCTTGACCATCATCCATTTTGGGTGTAGCCCCTTTAGGGAGGCTTTGTCTGCTCTTAATGTATCTGAAGGCCCTTCATTAAATGTATCTGCTTTTATTCTCTAAATTCTGTCTAGCCTCTGTTTTTAGGTGAGCCCCAAAAAGGCATCAACCCCTCTGTTAGGTCTGATGCCTTCCCAGGTGAAAGGAGGTGTTTACAAAGGTCTTACCCTGTAAGACCCTGACTTAATGAAAGCCACACAAATCGTCTTCAATGATCACAGACTGCTACAACTCAGATGTCACCTTTCCAAAGATACATGGAGCTGTTAGGAAAGCTAACCTACAAGAAGGATGGAGTGTTTCTGTCCTGTTTTAAATGCTACCTGCTTTCCCAATGTGCTACACACCTTTGCATTTTATACTACTTTGGTCAGAATTAGTAGGAGATGAAGAGTCCTTTCAGATATGGAGGAAGGGAATAAGAAAGTCTGTGCCTTCACACTGACAGGATGCTCTGCCTACTATTTCTCTTGCCTGCAAGGGAATTTTTCTGGCATACTGAGCCCTCTTTTTTTTTTTCTGTTGGGAAAGGTAGGAAGCAGACACCACTTGGCATGTCGGTCTGGGAATTCTCTTTTCAGAGTCACTCCAGAACCCTCAACAAAGGCTTCCAATGGACAATACTTTCTTTTCATCCTCAACAGTGAATAAAGTGCTCCTTTTGGCTGGCAAGCTCTAGGAAACATCAATTATGACTCAACCCAGCTTAGAACTTAGAACTGGACCTTTCATGCACAAACAACAAAAGATATAAAAAAAAAAAATCTGTAAGGTACTCAGAATTTCAGAGAATAAACTATGCTTCAAAAAAATAGATGTATTTGCTTGACTTGAAACCTCATGCTTTCTTCCAAAAAGCTTAAAACACCAAAAGAACTTCAGCTGATGAATGTTCTTGAAAATCCTCTGCACATACTTGTTACTGTGACGTAGACAGAAACACACAGTAACACACACAACAAGTGTTCAGGCAGAGAAGAAGAAGAGAAGTCTCTGTTTATTGTTGACCTCGTATATATAAGTTTCTGGACAGTGATCAGAGATTGGACAGAGAAGTTACCACCTCTCCATCTCCACTGGTCACTTGAGAAGTCCATCAGGTGATATCTTTTACAAAGGAATGCAAACATGATTCTTATTTATCTTACAATTCATGAGAACTGACTCCACTATACTAAAACAAATCAGAAGGCTTATTTTCAGGGACAACACATACTTTTCCACAAATTAAGGTCTGAGCAGCAGGTTTGGTCACACCATTTTACTACAAGAAATCTGTTTCTCAACTGTCTGAGAAAAATACATGGAAAACCAGTTTTCTTTAGTTATGTTTTTTCTGAAGTACTATTCATGACTTGCAAATAAATTCCTACATGTTTCAGAGAAACAGAAATTACAGATTTTTTGGATTAAGATTCTTTACAGGTACTCATTTTAAATAAGACTGTACTCTATTTTAAATAAGGCAGAGTGAAGAATAGTACACGTTTCTTTGGAGAACTGGGAATAATGTTAGGTTTACAAATTATCACACTTACAGTCAGTTGGTTTTGCAACTGCTTCACTTGCTGCTGTAACACCTCCAGCTGCTGGCTTTGTCTTTTAGGGGCATTGGTTGAGTAGGAGAGCTGAGAAAGGCTGTTCAATGCTTCTTTTAGTTTGCTAATTTCCTTGGACATTTCATTGATCTAAGGAGGCAAAACAGAGGTTTTCATTAAAAGATGCTGTGCATACTATATTCCTATGTGTCTTATCTTTGAGTTATTTGTGACTTAAATTTAAGAACTGGGGAAAACCAAGTTGTAAATAAACTCTAGGGACAAAGAGAGATATGTCATGTAAGCAAAGGGTTACAATGCTCCTCTATTCCCCATCCTAGTCCACTCTATTCAAACTGCACTCCATGTTCTGAACATTAGCAATATTTAACAAGAAGGGCTGCATTTACCACCTTTACAAACTCTGCTGCTGAAGCAAACACAGGCCAGCTATTCACAGCTACCAAAATGCATAGCTCTTTATAAAGGAATTTGTAGCCATGGATATGGTAGCTGCAAAGGAAAAATTAGTCAAATCATGCTGTGGTTGAGACGATGCAGTAATGTCCAAACAGTGAACTTTTGCTTCCTCCTAATATTTTGTCTTCTTGTCTCCTCTGGAATATCTTCCTGTGAATCTCACTTTTGACTTCAGCTGCCTGAATAGTGCGAACCCAACCTAAGCTGAACTTAAGAAGTACATTGAAAGATCATGTGAATCACCACATGGGAGGAAAACCAACTGCAAAGCCAAGCATACAGAAACCTCCTTTGCCTTTGATAGCTGGATTTTCAGAGGGGCAATGCACTCAGAAGTTACTTGAACTAACATTGTCTGTTAGGTCACTCGTGTACCAGCCAACACGCCCTGCACTCTGAACTCACATTACCCTCCACTGTACTGAGTCACTGACCTTTTTGTCTTTATCTTCTTCTAGTTTTGATGAGTTTTTCATTTCAATAAGAGCTTCTTGAACTTGGTGGTACTTGTGCTGAAGATCAGTCACCTCCTGTTCCTTTGCTTCAAGCAGAGTATGCATACCTTCTTTTGCTTCTTTCAAGTGCAAAATTTCATTTCTCAGTTTCATGGCATCTAAGGATATGTTTTCCTTCTCTCGGATTACATCCTTCAGTTTGGATGACAAAGCACTAACTTCACCCTCTAGTGAGGACTGGAGCTTTTCGTATGTGGCCTTGGGCACCATGGCTTCATTAATTGCAGCTTTTTCTTCCAGTAACGCCTTTTCCAAGTTTCTTAATTCACTTTCCTTATTGCTAAGCAGTTGTTTGAGCTCATTTATTTCTTCCTCCATCTCCTTTATGGTGTTTCTGAGTGCATTGATTACCTGACGGTGTTCAGTAATTGGCAAAGAGTTTTGTTTCTGAGTGTCTAATAGTTGCTTGAGTTCTTCTGCTTCATCTAATACTTTTGTGTACTGGGATTTCATTTCTGATAACTCATTTTCTGCTTTGTATTTCAAAGAATTTGTTACCTCCATCAGTTTCTCATGTTCATCTCTAGGAATGTAGTCTGAAGCTATATCATCTAGGGTTTTTTTCTTCCTATAGTCTTCAAGCTCTGTTTGTGCTTCTTTGTACAACTGAGACAATTCACTAAGTTGTCTGTTGAGCTCATCTATGGTTCTGTGCATCACATCTTTCCTTTCTCCAGCTTCAACACTAGATTCCAACTGCATCTGATTTGTCAGCTTGTCCTGTAGCCTTTTAATTTCCTCTTGCCCTTCCCTGTACCTCTCAATTAGCAATGCTTTCTCTTGATTAATGTTATCTATAACTGAACAATATGAATTCTTCATTTCCTCACACTCTTCCACAGACAATTTGCTTGCCACATTCTGCTCTCTATCTTCAAACTTTTTCTGTAGCTCTCTCACTTTTTCTTTTTGTCTTTCGCTTTCCTCCAATGCTTTCTTCAATTCTTGCTTAAGTGCTTCAACTTCTTCACATGTAACCTTCAACACACTCAGATCAGAACTGGTTTCTTCACTTTCAGAGGAAACAAGACCTGGCTTCTTTTGTCTTTGTACATTCAAAACCTCTTTCACAGCTTCCTCATGCCAGTTTTGAGTTTCTTGAACCTTCAAATTAAGATCAGAACCATTTTCTGAAACGTCAGGGCTATTTAAATGATCTGTTTCTGGGACTCTAGACTGGACTTGAGTTTCCACATGCTTTCTTTTGGCTTCAGAATACTCTAATTTTCTCTGCACATCCTTTAAGTCTTCCTGGAGGTACTTCATCTTTACTTCTCTAGGGCTTGTCAACTTCTCTTGGATTTGAGTGGCATTTAATGTTGGCTTCAGCTCCTGTGCCAAGAACTCATTTTGTCTCTCTGCTGTTTGCTCAAACTGTATTTGGGTCGAATAAGATTCTACAGTTGAATCCTCATCTTTAGGTGTTCTTTCCTGTCAAGAAAACCACACCAACAATTGGACAAAAAACCCAAGTATATTATTCTATTTTTTTAGAATAGAGCAAGCAAGGAAGTATTGCCACATCCTACAGAGACAGATGATTAAAGAGCCATGGAAGAACTAGGAAAGTTCAAAACTCAGCTGCTCCCATTTATCATCTACAGTGAGAGAAGGCAGTAAGTGCCAAGCTCCTCTGAAAGTCTCATTTGAGCTCCACAAGCTAATAATCAAAGCTATGCAAATTAAAATTCTGCTAGCACAACTGTTGACACATATTTCAGAATGTGGTTGTCATAATAAACAAGGTTATTCAGTAATTTATGGGAAAAGTGAGAAGATCAAAACACTGATTTAATCCTTTGGGGCAGAGTGCTTCCATGATCTTACCAACAAGCTCGTTAAAAGATCTTTACAGTACAACTCTTTGAAACTGCAAGCAGCTCTTTGTTCTGCCTTGTAGATTAAGAGAGCACTAGACAGTACAAAAATATGACACCTGTAATTTGTCCTGTAGCTCCTTATTGTGCAATGTCAGAGAGGCAATTTTTGCTTGCATCAACAGAAGCAGATCTTGGTGGTCAGCTTCAGAACTCACATCCAATAAACTATCAGCACCTTTGGAGAAAAAAAAAAGATTCAAAGCTTTCAAAAAGCTGAAATGCTACTTAGTTAGTTATTACAACATTTCAAATAAAACAGTTTGTTCCCATGATCACCAAATGCAGTGAGCAAGCAAACTGTTCCTACACACTCCCCAAGAATGTGTTAAGTTAATGCAAAAGAAGCAGGATGTTTTGGTGGGGAGCTGCTTGTGGAATTACAAAACATCACTCTCAATACTTAGTGTATTGTTACATGTTATAAGTGGAAAGGAACAGAGATTTTTAGCATTTCATGCTACCTAAAACACCTAATGAGATAAGGATTAACTGTATACCTGTTGTGCTGTCGCTCAATCTGTCTTTACTATCCCTGTGCAAGGAGACGAATTCTTCCTGCTAAGACATCAAAAGAAAACATTTTCACAGAAAGCAGATGTAAAGCTGGACAGATCACCATGAACTACTGACAGTATAGATTCTGCTGGATAAAGCCTATCTATGTGGATGTCTTTTGTTCCTGAAGTCTTGTTTAATTGTAGCACGTGTCTGGTACCTCAAAGTGTGCTAAAGCCATTCAAGTTCCATTACCTAATTCCCATTAAATACTAATGAAATACAGGCAACTATCTAGTAAATGGTTTGGAAGACTGCAAACTCTGTGATAAGTGATAGCAATATACTGACATGTATTTAAAAAAATCTTCACAAGGTAATGATCAGATAGAACATACTTAACCCTTTCACTGACATCTTTTGGTAAAATGGTCTCTTTTTGCATTGCCCAATTCCATGCACTTTGCTGGTATTAGAAATGGAACTCTTGGAATTAATATACTTTCATAACCATACTCCTAAACACTATCTCACTTATGACTATTTATACATATGTATTTGTTACACAAGTAATCTTTACACTTGTTTTATGAATTGCATTGAAATAGATTTGGATTCATTTTTGTTCCTAAAATTCAGCTAATCAAGTCACAGGATACTCTGCAGTCATCAAAACAGAACATCAAGCAAAACAGATCCTTTACTTTCTTTCCCTAAGCTCATAAAAATGGAACACTGATACCTTGCACATTTGATCAGCAAAGAAAGCCTGCCCTTTTCCAGTCATGGGAGTTGAAGTTGATGAGAGTGGAGAGGACAAATCATTAACCTGTAAAAAATTTTATATAAATAGGTATGTATACATACACGCACATACAGCTCCCTCTCTAACATGTGCCCATATGTGTATCTATATATATATATACATAAATATGTATATATATATACACACACACACATATATATATATATATATATATATGCCTACACATGCATTAAAAAGTATTTTCACCTGCACTAAAATAAGTCACAACTCTAGATTACTTTCAGAGAACAGAACTAATTATTCAGTGCCCTTCTGAATCAGTATTACATAAGGAGTGTAGCTGTTACACAGGTTACATTCTGGTTTAAGATTATACCTAATTATTAAGAAGACTAAGATAGTATCAAAATGCAGTTAAGTATTTTATTTTTATATGCATATATGCTCATAATAATATGTATCCATATATGTGTATAACTAAAATATAAAGAACTTATTATTTACTTACTGAAATTAGCCAAAAGGGCAATTTCAACTTTAGTTGGAAGAAACAATTGTACAGTAAAATTTGTACAGTTGTATCTTAGACCATGCTGTATTTTAAACAATTCTGCTTAATCTAAGCAACATGTGCTTTCATCCTAATGTCAGGAAATGCACTCATGGTAAGACAGGCATATAAAATAACACTGACAGAGAAAATCCTGCCCACATAATTCTAATAATCTTCAAAATGCTTTATATCCCCTAAAAGCATCTCAAAATTGGTCTTTTCTTTACCTGAATAGGACTGATAGGAGGAGGTGGGGCTTTGCGTTTTTTTGGAGTTCCACTTCTTTCTGAACTTAATTTAGAGCCTTGATCATGCTGAAAGTTTCACCAGCCAGAAAAGGTAGGTTTGTTAGTTTGGTTAGTAAAGTCTGAGCAAGTTGTTTTATAAAAAAAAAAATAAAAAATCAATCCCACATTAATATCAACTTTAGAAGCTCATGCAGTGCCTTTTTTCCCCTACATAAAGGCCACATCTCTACTAACACAAAGATATTAAACATGCCTGACAATAAGAATCTGCTCCCTTGTAAACCATGCTTCAGTGAAAACAAACAAGATTTAGTGAAAAAGCAGAAGCTGACATAGGTTTAGCATTGGTGACCTTAAAACACTTCCAATCACACACAGCCCAGTCATGCCATTCTTCACAGCTACCATCTTTTCTCTCCACCAGCTTCTGCCTGAGCCCCCAAGAAACCCACCTCTGCGCTCAGAGAAGGAATGAACCAATGCATTGCACCCTTGTCTACTTCCCAGCCACCAGCAGGTCTACAAGGTCTACTTGCACTCCAAGATATGACACTAAATAAAAAATTTAAGAAACTAATTTAATCGCCTAAATCTGCTGTGATTCGCACGGGAAGGGGTCTCCAGCAACCAGGGATAACCTTCAATTTTATGTCTCAGAAAGAGAGAATTTCTCTAAATCCTCTTTTCTGCAGTTTACAGAGACAGGGTGTCCAAAAGCCAAGCTCCTGCACTACACATGAGGAAAGCAGCACACATGCACATACACACTTGCCCTCCTTTCCTCACCAAGGGTGCTGGCTGCTATTACACAGAGCAGCCAAGTCTAAAAGTAACATTCCTGAAACACATTTTTTAACTAAGCAAGAACAACTTTTTACATTACATAGTAGTCATGGCAACCCATCTCACAGTGACATTTACTAGTGCTTCTGTTACTGTTTTCTGTTACGTTACAAGTCTATAGAGAGAGTATTTTCAAAACCAAAAGGACTAATACCTGTTTCACTTTTGTTGGAGACTTTGCCTCTGTGGAGCAGAAAAGAAGTGGGATACAAAAAAGTTATTAAAGGAAGAGTTATTTGTGATTCTTAACCCACCTCTCTGTTCTACTGCCCATACCACAGATAAATGGTTTGGTTTTTGAACTCCTGTCTGAAGCTTGAGAAATACAATTTGCAAATTCCATTTCAGTCACATCCTTTCTCTGCTACTGTTTAGTTTCATTTTGAGAAAAAATCTGAAGAATCATAATTCTTATTCTAGTATCTTCTTGCCCATTCTTATGCATTAAGCTTCCTACTTTAGAAATCCATTATAGTTTCACCATAAAATGCTCTGCCTGCTTTAATTCCTTCTCCAACCCCTCTACTTGGGATTCTATGTATAAATCCACTCCAAATTCTATACAAAATTTCACGATGCTGCTACATCAACTTGTCTTTCTCCAAAACACCTCTTTTTGGCCTGCTCAGGGCTTTATCCCATGCTAAATATTACCATCTATGGCAAAGAGTTTTTGGGAAGTCTCGGCCAGATAATCTTGAAAATGGCTTTTCAAACATTTCAGGCTACACTTTGAAGTAAATTTGTTCAGTGTTAAACGCACATGTATCCTGTTAAAGAAGTGACAAACTGCAGGTTTGCCTCTCTCACGTACCCACGTCTTGCGATATCTTCGATGACAGGAGATTCTGGATCCCAGTATTCTCAGAGAGCTTGGCGTAATGCAGGGCATTCTGTCCAAAGACATCTACTAAACTGACATCTGCACCTCTCCTAAGGAAAGCTTCCACTATATTAAGGTTACTAGCTTCACAAGCCATCATCAAAGCCGTTCTGAACAAGAGAAAAAAACCCAAAACACAAACAGCAAGTGTCAAAGGCATTCTCTTTAGCAACTCATTTTTTCAGGGAAAAAAAAAGTGTGACTGTTATTGTGCAATATTGTCCAAGATTCCATCAACATGTTTATTGGTACATATATGTAACTGCTGTTTCTCTTTACAAACAAACACTTTCCAGCTCTTCCTTCTCTTCACTCTAGCTGCAAATACGGGTCTGCAAACATTTCTAAAAATGGCTTCCTGAGGCTGAGAGGAGAGTCATAGATAGAAATTGCTGCAGGATAAATCAGACTAAAAAACCTCACTGCTACACTCTGATTACAGTGGTGGTACAACATGAAAACTTCTATCTCATTCCTGCTCTCCTTCAAACAAACATGTGTTTAAGTAAAAACAAACAGATTTCAACCAAAAAGACAAACAAATATAAAAGATCTTTAGTGAGTCCACTTAAACCCTGTGCTACTATCAGCCTAAAAAAAAAAAAAAAAAAAAAAAAAAAAAAAAAAAAAAAAAAAAAAGAGCACAAACAATTCCATTTCCAATACAGGGCACTTGCACAGAGACAGCTCCTAGAGTAAGCATAGCATACAGAAGGAGTCTTCTCCTAACAGGTCGTATCTCCTTTTCTCTATTATTTGAAGGGGTCATAAGACACATACAGAATAATTACAAACACACAAAAAACCCTCACCTTTCAAGCATGCTCTAATACTGCCATGCCACTCAGGCATAGTTCTTCTTTCTCAGCATGAAAACATGTCTAATAGGTTGTCAAAGTTTACTGCCAAACACATTCCTCAGTGCAGATATGATGCTGAAAAGTTACTACAGTGATAATATTTGCTAACTATTAAGACAACAGTTTCATTAATGAATTAAACATACTCCCTGTAATGGCTGAGTCACTTGGAAAAGTTGCAGGGCTGTGCTAAAAGTAGCGGTGAGTGATAACTCGAATAACACCTTCAGAGTCACAAGGATGGTTTTAGATTACCAAAATAATTCACTTAGTCTGGACATGATAGGAATCTGGAGATGCCATTTTCGAAGGTTATCTCTCTCTCTTTTCCAAATGAGATTTCTCCAGTTTCAGTAAAATCTTAACTACTTCTGTGAACCTGAGATGCAGGAGTAGCCACTTCCCTCACCACAATTAAACCAAGAAGTAAACCAGCACATTCCATGTTACAATGTTTTGTTGCTTCTATTCACAGTATGATCCTATAAAAAATACAAAAATGGGAGTCCTATCTATGACAGAAACTTCTTCATCCAATTAAAGCAGAAAGTCTTAACACTGTCTGCTGATTAAACACTAGGAGAGTGAGGGGAAGGCAGAGGCCCCAAAGTGTGCAGCACCTCAGGTTCAAAGCACCAATGAGGCCATGAAAACTTACAGAAAACAAAGGGCTTTTCTTCAGACAACTGGAAACAAAGAGCGCTCTAATGAACGTTGGACTGATAAAAAACAAGTTAGGGCCCAGTCTTATATTCACAGGTGCTGCCAGAGAACAGAATCACCATTGTGTCACAAAGAATAATCAAAATTGCTATGAAGTGTAAGTGCCAAGTCTTCTCAGTATCCTACTTTACCTCCACAGTTTAACCAGCTGTTTATAAAACAGTCCATAATTTTCTAAGACTCTTGATCTTTGTCAGTATCATCAGAACAAGTGTATTTTTCACTACAAGGATGTCGCTTTTTAAAAAGTTTTCAGGTACTTGCACTATCTCTTAATACAGAAAAATCTCTAATTGGCACCTTCTAAAACAACAGCATCTCCACTACAGAGATTTACTGTATTTTTTTCTTGCTGCAGTGGCTGTATTATGGCAGAAAAAGCAACCCTCCACAGATTTTGCTCACAAGTAGTAGTTTTAAGGATTTAAGTGTGAAGTATTAACTCATTCCAAGAAGAGAGCAGCATTTCAAACTGTGACACTTAGAAAGTGATGTGTGGGTAAGTGCTATCAATCATATTTGTACAGGAATCATTTAAAAAAGGGCTATACTGCTCTGGCAGCCCAAGGGAAATCTTAGAGTCAGATTAGTTTTATAGTCACATAGTTCCTGCTTCATCTTTCACTTCAGTCAGAATTCTGTAAGCCTTCTCGGCAATAAGGATATGCTGTCTAGTACAGAAAGCATTATTTCACCTATCACCAACTATTTTGGGAAGGATTTGAGAAGAAATCTTCATTTGACAGTCAGCTTTGGTGAAGAATCAACATGTTGACATGATGTACCTTCCATTTTTATCCCTGGTGTTGATGTCTGCTCCATGATCCAGAAGGTATTTGCAGACTTCTGCATGACCATTTTGTACTGCAAGCAGCAGAGGTATGTTCCCATCCTAGAAATGTGTATAAAGAAACGATGAACAGTATTCTATCCATTACAAAAACACACTGAGATTTAAAGTCAGCTACAAATTTTACCTTTACATAGCAAAAATGAGGTGCTATTAGTATCTTTTTCCTGTGTACCATAAACATAGCTGAGTGTGCTATAATTCCTTTCTTGTCTGCTGGCGATGATGCAAAACAGGGAGTAGGAATGTTTTTTGCTTTTATACTCCTTTTGCTGTTTGCTCAATGCTAAAATATGATTATTTTGAAACTACAAAATATCTTTCCATAGCTCTGCAACAAAAATCGTAATTTTAACTAAGTACTAAGCAAAAATACAACATTTCATAAAGTAATTGAATAACACAGTTGGAAGACACCTTTAGAGGTATCTGGGGCTTCTCCCTCTTTTTTCTCAATCTAAAGCTAGGCAAAATTCAAGTGTCAGCACATTGCTCAGAGACTTGTCCAGTCACGTTTTAAGCATCTCCAAAGGTAAAGACACAGCTCTAGGTTCTAGTTCCAGTTCCATGGTTCAACCACTTTCAAGGTATGGCTATATTTTAACTAGTAGCTAACTGGAATTTCCCAGTTAGGTCCACTACCCAAATTCTGACCACTGCTTATCATTTTGTCATCCACCTCTGAGGCTGGTCTCTCTCTTTCCTATAACCAGCCATGATGTAGCTCAGGACATTTTGAAGATACTTGTACAGCCTTAAGGCTGAACAAAGCTTTTATGCCTTTAAAATGCATCTGCTGAAATCTTAGATCAGATGTCTGTGACATATTTGTTTTTGCTAGAAAGACCATATATAGGCCAAAGCCAAAACCAAACAAGTTTGAGTATCTTATCACTTCCTGCCTGGCCTGTGTTTTACAGATCCCTTCCTTTTGTTGATAGGTTTTCTATCAGGCAGTTGCCTCATTCCCAAAACCAGACCTGGTTGGTTGTAGATGTTTCACAGTAGTGAATGTAGCGTCTCTGAGCCTTTGGAATATGTTAGGTATATTTTTTCCCCTCAGGCTTATCATACTCTTATTAGGCTTTGTGAGCATTTTACAGCCCTTGGCCACATATGGGGCCTTTTCCAAAACTTCCTGGGCACAATGGAAACACTTTCAACTATGTTTTGAATGTGTAAGAATTGATTCTAGCTACCTGTGCCAACGTCTAAACAATCAGCAAATCCTGCCACTACGGTATCAGATTGTGAAGTGCTTCCACACCTCTGCAATGGCAAGCTGCAAAAGGAACTCCCTCCAGCAGAGAAATCCCGGAAGATATGAGCACAGCATTGCTTTGAACTACTGCAAACAAGATGGAGCATGGAAACAGCACAGAAAGAGGTGATAAAACCTCTAAAGCACTGCAGTACACAGCAGGAGGAGAGGTACGTACCAAATCTTTGATGTTAATGGGACACTTGTGCTCACACAGGAGTTGAACTGTGTGAAGACACCCGCGTGCAGCTAAAAGAAAATAAAATAAAATTTAAAAAACAAGACTATTGTGAAAGTCCGTTAAACCGCAATTTCAAAATTTGTGTCCCACACTTCCACTTGCAATACTGGAGAATTACAGTGGGGTACAAAAGCAAATTGTAGGCTGATAAACTAGGAATATCAAGCACAACAAAACAGTACAAACTTTCATCATAGAAGTTACCTGCATAATGTAAAGCTGTTTTCCCAGAATTGTCAGTGCTGTCAGCTGGGCATTTACTCTGCACAATTCAATATGGAAAAGGTAAAAAAGAAATTAGAGAAATACAAAGAAAATAAAACATGTTCTATATAGACAGAGTGCTTAACATCTTTGCAAAAACGTTTATGTGCTGCTTCAGAGCAGAACACTGAAGGAAGGTACAGCTTCTCTCTCTACCAATCTGGGATTTCCTGTCTTCATACCAACTTATATTGAAGTCACAGGAAATCCTCATGGTGAAGAGAACAACTCCTAAAAAATGTTTTAGTTTCAGAAAAATTTAAGACAGGAAATAAAAAAGTAAGTAAATCAAGTAATAAATAAATAAAGTAAATAAAATCTCTCCTTTGCCTCAGACTTTTTTTTAACATTAGAGTAATAGCTAAAGCAACCATGTCCTAAGGCAATTTGTCCTGCATTATTTCATAGAACCATGGCATGGTTTGGATTAGAAGAGACCATAAAGATCATCTTGTTCCAGCCCCTCTGCCATAGACAGGAACACCTTCCACTAGACCAGGTTGCTTAAAGCCCCACTCAGCACAGCCTTGAAGACTGCCAGCATGGGGCATCCACAGCTTCTCTGGGGCATCCACAGCTGCTCTGGGCAACCTGTGCCAATGCCTCACCACCCTCAGAATAAAGAACTCCTTCCTAATTCTGAATCTAAACCTACCCTCCTTCGCTTTGAAGCTGATGCCACTTGTCCTATTATGACATACCCACATTAAACTTCCCTCTCTGGTTTTCTTGCGTGGCCCCTTTAGATACTGAAAAGCAGCTCTAAAGCTGCACACCACAGTCTCAGCCTTTCCTCACAGCAGAGGCGCTCCATCCCTTTTGATGCCTTAAGTTTTAGCTTTCATATTATCCAGATTCTGTACTATATTAGTATGTAACTCTGAACTTCATAAGGAGTGTTAGCAAGTTCTCCTCACAGTTTAGTTAGACAAAACAATCCTTCTCCAGCCCGAGAACCAAGGACACCATTGCAGCTTTGGGACCAAAAAGTGTAAACAACAGCAAATTGAGGAGAGCAGTCCTGACTCAGAATCCATCTTGGGTCCATCTTGGATGTAGCCTCGGCCAGGCTCTTGTACTGCTCAAATGTATCCTTCAAAGGCCTTTTAATAAATACCTACTTTATTCCTTCAACACTGTCTAGCCTCTGCTCTAGGTAGCCTCTCAAGACATCAGTCCGATCACCTTCACGGCCCTGCTCTGTGCTGGACTCTCCAGCAGTCCCTGTCCCTCCTGTGCTGGCCCCAGCTCTGGTGCAGTGCTCCAGGTGGGTCTCAGCAGAGCAGAACAGAGGGGCAGAATCCCATCCCTGCCCTGCTGCCCACGGAGCTCTGGATGCAGCCCAGGACACGTTTGGCTTTCTGAGATGACCCAGGTGCAGCTCTTGAATGCAGTAAGGGTTCAATAGCACTTTTTAAAATATCACAATTTTTAAAATAAAACAATTAAAAAAAAATAACGATAAGATATAACATTCCAGTTATATCTTATTGTATTACAATTATCAGATGCTACTGATCAATCCAGACTTCAAAGTAATAAATAGTAATGAAAAAAATAATTCAAAACCTTATCAAGGCTCATTTTGGCACATAAGATTTCTGTTCTAGTTAAATAGAGTATCATAGAAACTTAAGTTCATTTGGGTTGGAAATAACCATTGTGATCATCAAATTCAGCTATTAAACCAGTACTGCAATGTTCATCACTAAGATGTTTCACATCTACACATCTCTTAAATCTCTCCAGGTGAAAAAATTTTCCTAATATCCAACTTAAAGCTCCCTGGGTGCAACTTGAGGTCATTTCCTCTTCTCATTGTGATATGGTCTACCCTAAGCCTCCTTTTCTCCAGGCTAAAAACCACGAGCTTCTTCTGCTTCTCCTCATAGGACTTCTCTAAACCCTTCACAAGTTTCAATCCTTTTCGTTGGACAGAACACAGGACCCTAAAATTAAACATTTCTAGAAAACAAGCATTATAACTTTTGACTTTTACATGCAGCCCTGTCTCCAACATGCCTATGATTATCTAGGAAAGCAGGATCACATAGACTGTTACATTCTGTAACAAAAATGTCATGATTCTTCCTGTGTAAAATAATTACTCAGCCTGTTTTAGTTCAACACCAGTTAGCCATTCCTTGCACACACACTTTGGTCCCCAGAAGGTAATCCTAAGAGCATGAATTGCTGGAGAATATTACCAACAGGTTTGAGCTTATTGAAATCTGCATATTGAAATTAAAGTAGAGGAGCATCAACAAAAGCAGGGAAGCGGCAGGGCAGCCGACCCTCGGCGCTGGACGCGGCCGGCGCTGCTGCCTGCGCTGCCCGCAGCCGCGGCCTGATGGCGATGCGGACCGCGGCACCGGGGAACAGCGGGACAGACGGACAGCCGGCCAGGGCTGCGGGGGCGGGAACCGCTGAGACCGGGCCCGCTGTGGTCAGAGACACGGATAGTGCTCAGTCACAGGGCAGCCGGAGAGCCCTGAGGCAATCGGGGAAAAGCAGTCTGGAGGCTGGGATATAGGATCCATTCTCCTTCTGCACCATGGTGTTCAAGCAGGGTTGTTAATAATTATTACATCTGTATTCCCAGTCTGTATTCATTATTTCATCTGAGACTTACTGATAAGTCCAAACTTAAAAAAATCTGTTCTGTTTCTCTGATCACCACCATGAAAACTTACCTGTGTTTCTGAAATGGAGCTGAGATGAACAATGTCTTCCCTTACTAACATTCATCTTTAACACAATGAGACTCTTTTGTTCATCTTCAATTTTGTTTTTCTTATTTTCACTCTCCATTCTTTCAACTCTCCTTCTAACCTCTCACTGTCCTTTACCTCATTTCATTGAAGATTTGATTATTTCCATATTATTTTTGGATCTAAACTACTTTGTTTTCATCTCTCTTTGAGAGAACTTTCTTTAAACTTGAATGCATTTCTATGGCAAACAGACAGAAAGCATTCCAGTGGAATATTATCAGAATCCCCCCAGAAGTGAAAAACCTTTTCCCCTGTAACTCTTAATCTACCTAATTTTCCAAGTCATCCAACCTCACAGACAAAACACAGGAAGTTAAACTGAAGAAACAACCTGCTTGAAACCCTACCAAGCTATGTCAGAGCAGCTGGACATGGAAAACTGTATTTGCAGACAAGTCAGGGAAGATACACTTTTTTCTCTCATCCATTCACAGTGCCTGAAAGGTCCTTAAACTCTTTATGTTTAAACTCTTGATGCCAAGGAGATAGAACAGTATAGAAATGTGGTGCAAATTATTTGCATAAAATGAGTTCACATCAAATGGAACTAAATGAAAATTTCAAATTAATTTGATTTTTCTTTTACCTGAAGTAACCTCTTAATGCAATCAAGGTGGCTGTTCTTTGCTGCAAGATGTAAAGCACTGTGCCCTAAATGAATAAAAGCAAAGCAAATTAATTATTCAATCATGTCAAAGCACAGGAATAAAACCTTCCATGACAAAGGCAAAATCTTAAATTATCCGTCTTGTTCCTATCACAATGCATAAAAAGTAAGAGTAGAGAAAATAAAGTAAAAAACCTACATCAAGATGAATGTCTTTACTACCTGTTGTTCAGGCAAGTAACAGAATAATCTTAAAGTGTTAATTCATAAAAAGGAGTGACACAAACATTGTGTCAGACTACACCTTGGCAGAAGTCTATGATTGTACATTATGTCTTGTTTCTTAGAAAACAATTTTCTAGTATTATACAGACTCCCTTGCAATCCAGTGTCTGTTGGTGTCTTCATGATTCTGGCAATGAAAATGTAACCAGCATCAAGAACAAAACCTGCCAAATTCACCACCTACAACTATATTAAGTTTGTGTCACCCATGGAGTGCACATGGAAGACTCAAACACAGGCCTTCTTTAGCTGGCACCTCACAGATTCCCTGTTTCCTATCAGACACAGGTTTACATTGGTTTCCATTTCAATTAATTTATTTAGCACCTCTGAATTCATATTTAGCTATGCAATGCCATGATTTACTGACTATGAATTTATGATGAAACACTGAAGTCTCTCCTCCAGCTTCATCTTACAGAACATCTGAAAAATTGAAGATGACAAGACAGCAAAAGAAGAAATTATCCATGCAACTAAGAAAAGAAGGACCCAGGATTTAGTACTCAATAAAGACAAAAACACTTGTAACAGGAAACTCATTACAAATGATGTGACTTTTACTAAAAATATTTCACTGAAGATCACTGGGGCTGACACTCTCACGTGGAAGTAAGCAAGCAACCTCTTACTACCCAAGTGACCAATAAATCAGGCAAGGTGAAGTGTGAATTTGGAATTATAGTCTGCATCAGGTATGTATATTCCCTTAAAATTATGTAAAATATGAATGCTTTTTCCAGTATCAGAGACACATCTTTATAGAGGCAAATCCATCCCACGTATGACAGAGATTCCCTCAGGCTGCAGTGAGTGGCAAAACAGGACCCATAATTCCAGCAATTACAGGTCATTACTGGAGAGACAGAATGCTGACAGGTCATCCAGGTGGCTCAGCCAGCCAGAGAAAATTCTGGGCACAGATTCCGCAGACGCATCAACTGAAATCTATTAAGAAGAGTTTGCCAGTTTCAAATTCAGCTCCCATCATTCTCCTAGTGGAGCAGTAATTAAGCACAGGACTTTTGAGAACTGAAACATCATTCTTAATAGCTCTCTGCTCTGTTTTGACCTGTATCAGCTGTTTTCACTGTGCCATAATCCTGAAGAAATATCTTACTGCAACTCCTGTAAAGTTAATGTGATTAATAGCTTGGATAAACATGAAAGCAAAACTGAAGATCTTGATGCAACCTGTAATAATAAGAGGAGGTGGGGGAGGAGGATTATTTTCTTCTTTTTTATTTCTCACTTAAAAGTAACAATTTTAAAAATTGAACGACTATTTTACATCTGGAGTCCATTACAAATGCTGAAAATTATAGTATTAGGACAAAAGTTTTTAAGGACTTTACATTCTGAATTCTCTGTGCAGGAAAGCAAGTATGCCCAAACGTGCAAGTGTTACAACTGCTTTTCCTATAATGTGTGGGAAAAAGCAAACTTGTCAAGTCTGTATTTTCACTCTGCACATCAATATTTACATAAGCAAATTGAGTGTATCATGCTACTTGTACAAGTTCAGAGAGGCATACCTGCACCATCTTGGGCTGTCACATCTGCACCATGTGTCACCATGATCCTCAGACACTCTGCATGCCCTTTTGTGGCTGCCAGGTGAAAACTGGAAGAGAATATTCACATGTCTTTTATTAAAATTTTTTTATCTTTCATTCACTAACTGTACACTGGCAAGTTCTTTCCTCCCTGTCCTTAGATCTTTTGGCATTCTTCCATTGCCTCCCAGGAAGATAACAGCTCTAGAAGTGAGATGGCACATCAAAAAGACTTTGTAGTCATACCTCCATACCACGGGTCAAATAAGGTGTTCATTTTGGGACCCTCATTACAAGAAAGATGTTGATGTGCTGGAACGTGTCCAGAGAATGATAAAGAGACCAGCAAAGATTTAGAGAACAAGTTGTAAGTGGAGAAGATGAAGGAGCTGGGGACATTTAGTCTGGAGGCTCAGGAGAGACCTCAGGACTCTACAACTGCCTGACAGGAAGGTGTAGCCAGGGAGGAGTTGGTCTCTTCTCACAGGCAACTCAGGATAGGATGAGAGGAAATGTCCTCGAGCTGCACCAGGGGAGGTTTAGACTCGACATGAGGAAAAAATTTCTTTATTGAAAGGGCTGTCAAGCACTGGAAAAAGCTGCCCAGGGAGCTGGTGGTGTTACCATCCCTGGAAGGCTCTTGGACATATTTAAGAGACAAGCAGATGTGCCACTGGTGGGCGTGGGTTGCTGGGTTAATGGTTGAACTCAATGATCTTAGAGGTCTTTTCCAGTTTGAACAACCCCATGATTCTATGTTTTTACACGGGCTGTTGTCCCATCAACTTACATCACATACCTTATGTACATCTAGTCCCACATAATTTCTAAACTTATGTCTCTAGTGATGTAATATATCCCCAAAGAATACCTGGGCTTGGGGAATTAATAAAGAGAACACTCACAACAATTGACTTTATTCTAGATATTTTAATCAGAGTAATCAGATTCAGTTAGTAACATTTAGTTATATTTTCCCCTTTCAGGGGACAAAATGTGATACCTCTAAAACATGATTCTGCATTTCCTTAATTAAACTACATCAAGTTGTACTTTTGCACTGTCCTTTATAAAGCTCATCTGTCCTTCGTGCGTGGGTGGGGGAAAACACTTTACTGTAAGTATCACCTGGAGAAATCAAAGCTACTGGATATTTGTGAGACTATGCTAGAGATGTATTTTTTCCTCTTGTAGTTTTGCTGTTCACCTCAAGCACCTGCATGTTTAAACAGTGTGAAACTACAGATGTTACCAACCACACCACGGCAGGATGCACTTCCAAACATCAATTACTTAAGATGTAATTACAGAACAAACCAAAGAAATTATACAGAATTCAAGCCTTTTTACAGCTGAAATTTTATGTTTCACATCCTGAGGGTGGGCACATCAAGATTCATAGAAGAAGTGCTACAGAGATGCTGCTGATGTCATTTTGCCCTGAAGCAAAAATGAAGGAAAAGCTTCTGAAAACAGAGAAGTTTATATCCTCCTGATGCACAGCATGTCAATGTTGTCAAGTCTTAAGAACTGGGCAGACATCCTGCTACCATGTGAGTCCTACCAACATCAGCCTGATGCACACAGAGAAGTTTTTCAGTGAGAGTAATGTAAAACAAAAATTCCAGACAAAACACTTCTAATTACTATTTCTTTGTGTGTGGAAAGTTAGGACTATCATCAAACATGCACCAAACTGAAAGAGCCAGTATTCGTGGGATGGTTTCTAGTATCTTTCGTAAGAGGTATTAGTTTTTAACATTATGTACCCCTGTATAAGAGGGATTTTTCCCTGGAATGTAAAAGAAACATCATAAATCATGGAGCCACATCAACTACTATATTTAGGAGTTTATATTTTGAACAACTACTTCCTTTAAATATTAAAGCTATCACTGAAAGTTCAGCCTGCTAACCAGGGAAACTTGGAACAACAGGCAGGAATGAAATGGGTATTTCAGACAGAGTCTGTGAACTGCAACACCACGTTTCTCTAAGCCATAGACTTCTTTGCAGCCTTCTTGAAAACTCAGCAGAGAAAGAGACCTACAGACAATATCTGGCAAAGAGAGGAGAATTAATCAAAACAGGAGAGGTCCTGGAACAGAGTTGTCTATCAAGTACAGCAACCACCTCCCTTGCTAGGAGTCCTCCCTTCTGCATTGGATGCTGCTGATTGCAAATGGCAGACAAGCAGTGCTTAAGCCTTGAACCTTTCTCTGCAAATATAAAAGCATTCTGTGTGTTCATCCTGCGAATTCTACTGCCATAAACAAACTGAAGAGTTAACACTTCCAAGAGCACAAGCAGCGCTGCTGCCGTCTGCTCTCCAGTCATTCAAAATCAAAACTTCATGTACTTGGTGACCAATGAGAAGTTGTGTAAACATTCTTTGGAAGAAGTGGTTTCTCAGGCTCTGGGAAAATGACTGGGGGAGGGATGCAAGAGGAATCTGACAAATTCCAACACCTCTAATTTAGCCAGCACAACATACCAGCAAAATACCAAAACACGCTCAGATACATTTGTGTAAACACAAAATACAATCAAATTCACTTATATATTAGGAAGATTGTGAAGCACACACTTGGCTAACTTACATTTGACAATATTCACAGTAATAATAAATACGTGAATAATAATAACTTGGCTAAATCTGGGGCACTGAGGTTTTACGGACAGACTTTGTAGGATGGTGCCAAATGAAACATGAACACGCAAGCACTAAAGAAGTTTTATTTAGGTAAAATCTGACTGCAAAAAAGTATCAGAGAAAATTAAAAATAACTCTTTTCAGGCTATGCTCCTATGAACATATGAATCTCACCAACGAAAACAATTCCCATGGCAGTCATCACACATGCAGATGTTTTATTTCACCAGGAACTGCTTGCTGCGTGCCTCCTCTCTCCATCCTTGTTTTGGTACTATCTCTCACATAAACCTGTAGTGAGGTATTTTTTCTCAATAGTCTCAAAGCAATTGGAGGGGAATGGGGAATATGGTTATTTAACTCCTTGTTTAGAAAACAGAAGTCCTGCTCTATAGAGAGAACAGCTCCAGAATGGGATGAACCTGTTAGAGTCATATTTAAGTTAAACTATTAACAGAGTGTTGGACAAACACTCCCCCTTAAGAAGCAATTTTGATTTTAAAGCTAATAGCCCCTGCTTTAGTTTGGAGGGTTTTTTGTGGTTTTGTTTGGTTTTTTAAGATAAAAAACCCAAACAAATAAAAAAGCTGACCCAAAACAAACAAAGAAAAACACCAAACCCAACTACTTGAGTAGTAGATACAGAGGACTCCTAGGTAGCAAGGCAGGCTCTTGAAACAAAGAAGACTGTAGATACTCATTTCAGTGTCGAATAATTCTTTACAAGCTACATAATTTCCTAAAATATTTGAGGCAAAAACTGCAGGTTTCCAAACACTGGAGTTCTCACCATCTGGACACCTTAAGGAGTGGTGTGTTTTACTTGCATCTTCTATGAATAAACTTTCCTTGATAAGAAAGTAAACAACTTTTCCTCCCACTTCCTGGTTGTGCAATGACTTAGGTAAACAAAAACAAACATGTAAGAGTTGATTTGGACCAACGCCACACTGAGGGTTGGATTCTCATTCAGCTGAAAATCCCATTACAACATAGTTCATTTTCCCTTCACAACAGATAAGCCTGTTATTGCCACTTAGAGCCACATCTTGATAGCCCAACATGAACTGATTTGGGATAGATTTCTTTAATTGCTGTAAAGCATTTCTGTTCTTCTGAGGAGCAGGATGGTCTCTTTTAATTGTATCCAGACATTTCAGTGAGCAGAGGTGCAGTTACCGTTCTCAGTGGTTCAAGACCCACCTCTGTAGCAGATTAAAGATCAGTAGGCTGACACTGCTTTTTCCTACTGGAAATGTACAGGTCTCAAAATTAACTCAGTACTTAAAAAGAAAAGGTGAAAAATTATGTTTGTTGTGAGGAATGCAAAGCCCAGTTGGAGTAAACAGACTGTTAGAGTAAGAGCAACCTCATTTCATGAGGTTCAGGTTCAACTGGAGAACAGCTACAAGGCTATCACCTCAAAATCTTGTCAGGATGTCAAATTTCTTGACCTGAAATGTTACTTAAATAAAACCCCCACACTGATAGATGCTTTTTATGATGTCTGCTGCATGAACAGAGGGCACAGCTATGTATGACATCCCTGAACTACTCTGAAGCAGCAGATTTTTTACAGATACAAGACATCAAGGGGTGAAGTACTTACATCGGTCCTAAACAAGCCCATGCCTTATTCAGGGCCTTTTCCACCTTATTCACCTTTTCCACTTTTTGGTCACAATATGAAACTAGCAAGGGAATGAAGACTTCTTTGACTGGCATCTGACAGACAGAGCACAAGAGTTCAGGTAGAGAAAGTATTTGCCAAAAGACCAAGAATGAGTGTTTTCAGAAATTATTTAAATGTCAGCCTAACTCAAATGAAAAGGATTGTAATTTTTACCACTTAGCTCACATAAAACTTTTATTTACAAATCATTACACCATAAGTAGAAGAAAAGAAATAATCCTCATTTAAGAGTTAGACTTGTAAAACTGTAGCTGGTGGCAATTGCTAAGGTGGTATTAGCAGTAAGACATGGCTCTGCTATATTCAGGTTCTCTTAACCATTTGCAGAGCTACTTCCTGCAGATCCTCTTACTGAAGGGTGTTTTGACAGCTGGCTTAAAACAACTGGGTGGTCCATATATCTAGAGGAAGTGCCACAAAAGTAAAGAGGAGCATGATAAAATCAGAAAAAAATAAGTCTTAATTTAAGACACTAACCTTCTAACAAGGAAATTTTCATTTGTGAAAAGAGAAACGGGGGTGGGGAAAAAGCAGAAGAATTACAACCAATAAAAGGGTTCAATCATTGTTTGGCAAGGTCATGCTCCAGAGTTTTTTCTGGGCAGAATTAGCATTCTCTGTAACATAGATTTTCCCCAGGGCCTGAAAGCAGTTCAACATACTACTTATCAAAATCCAAAATAAAGAATATGGCTGAATTATGGATGTTAAGTGAATATTGTATTTGCTATTTCCTATTATGACACATGGAACCCAGTCAAACTTATATGCAAGCATAAAAATACTATTGTTCTCTGTAATTTCAATCTGAGTGCTCTGAAAATATTTTAAGTGCAAGAATGTTTGAAAAACACTATGAACTCATATACACTCATTGTCAAGGTTTATTTTGAGTAAAAACATCCCTCCCTAAGGCATGTCATTCTTCTTCATTTTCTAATGGATGTCAACCCTTTGCTGACTTTTAAAAAGTCTAACTTGCCTTCCAACAATTTGATGATTTATACTTTCTCCACCAACCAATACCTTCACACAAACAAACAAGAATGATAAAGATACAGAGCTGCCTAGAGACCTTGTATTGCTGACTAAATAAAAGAAAAAAAATAGAAATGGAAGATATTTAAGCTTTGCTACTACCGGATCATTCAGGCAAGTAATTAACCAGCTATCTCAGCCACAAAGTGACTTACTGATAACCTGGCTGACTTTCAGAACTAACTGGAGCTTTTTATATATTTTTGAAACAGCACCTAGCTTACAGTGCTATTCCCCAAGGCCTCAACTCCTCCTTCAATAACAACAGCTAAAATAAACACAGTAGATGATATCTGGCTTTTGACTGCTTTCCACCACAGGCTGAGTAGCAGAAGCACCAAAGTTCCTGAGACCTGACCTGAAGGAAAAGGGCCCTGATTTACCACTAGAGCAGCACACTCTGTGCATGAAGAGAATATCTATTCACACAAGAGGAAGTCCAGTGTGGTCCCCTCTCACCATGACTAGTCACTGAAGAAGAATACAGTTTACTGATCTGTGAAGGGCTTGAGATTTCATCAGCATTAAAACAACTTTGAAAGTAAGCCCTTTTTTACACATCCCAAACCTAACAATATAAAAATTACCACCCTCAGATTAAATGACTGGGAAAGCCCCAGAACAGTCCTGAAACTGGAGGTGTCTCCTGCCTTCCTCTGCAAGCCCTCTCTGGGTTCTGCTTCCTCCTTGCAGCAGCACAGGCAGGCAGGTAACTGTGCGGCTGGTGAGCTGGCACAGGAAACAAAACCAATTGAAAACCAAAGCTGCCTTCCACTATTTCATCACACAGCACAATCTGTCAGTGAAAGATGCAATCTGTCAGTGAAAAATAAGGAGCAGCATGTAGAATTTCACATTATACATAAAATTATACCATGAATATTTTGCTATGAGAGTCAAAAGGATCTTCATCTTTTCCTGTTGCACTACAAAGACACTGTCACTCACTTGAGACAATATATGTTGTAGGAACAACCAGTCATTTAGTTATAGAGGAGCCACACCGATGTTTGGCAGATCAGACTGTCTTAAAAGAAAATCAGACATCTAGAGGTAATCACTATCCATACTTAGTTCTTTGGGAGTTTTATTATGTTTTTTTAAACAAATAAAAATTACAGCTTCACACTGCACCCATTTTACCTACTCCCAAGATCAACTGTAAAAAATGTGGCTTTTCAATAATGGTGGCATTCCATATCATTATCCTGCCACTTGCATACATGCAGGCAAAAGAGTTCAAAAATTATCTTAGGAGAAAGAGAGGAAATAAATTTTGTTTTCAAATCAGAGCTGGCACCAGTACAAGCTAGGAAAATTATGCTTTCAGAGTTTTAAAACATTCAATCAATGAGTTGCTGCAAACAACTTCTAGAGTGCAGTGCAAGATTTTAAGAAGTTGACAAAGGCAGGTATGGATTTACCAGGAGTTGTGTGAGATTGTTTTTCCCTCTCTCCCCTTTAGTACCAGCCACAGTAAAATGAAGTGCTTCACACAGCCTGTGTCCTTCTAGTTTAACATGAGATGCCACCTGCCCTGCCCTAACACACAGAGAACCCTCTAATAAAAATGCTGCATGTCCCTTCTGGGTTAACATGTATTCTGGTTCAGCTTTCAAAAACCAACAAAACCAAAAAGACCCACCACTGAAACCAAAACAAGTGCAGTTTTCATATACAGTTTCCAGCTTTGCATCATAGCATGAAAAGTCTTGTTTATCATATGCACCTCAAGCTATAGGACAGTAATTAAAGGCAAGCCTCTTTAATGTCTGTCTTCTTATTGAAGCAATTGCATCATGAAACACAGGAGCTGGCAAGCTACAGACTCCTGATTTTAGCCTTCAAACTCAGCAAAATACCAACCCAGATGCTCTTCAGAGAGATTTCTGAGATCACCAGCAGTTTTATACTTTTCATTCTCAGGTTGTGCTCCAGCAGCTCTATTTTCACATACAGTTTTCTTGGCAAACTCTGTTACCACATTAACACAAACTCCCACTTCAAGTTTGAAATGTTCAGACTTTCCTTTCATGTACCATTAATTGCAAACACAAGCATTCACAATTCAGATTTATCACATAAAATTTCTTGCACAGTGTCTATTTTAAAATTCCTCAGGAACTTATGTTAGTGAAATGCAACAGAAATTCTGCAGGCAGAAGCTTCAGGGCATTCCTAGGTGTTGACAGAAAGTCTGAAATTTAGACATACTTTTTTTATTTTTGGAGTCGTAGGGTAGAAAAATTAACAAAATACAACAAACTATGAACTCTCAGAAAGCTTAAAGAGCTCACAAATCTGTGCAGTGTGGCCTGAGCATCCAAAGCCAAGTACTGAGGGATAAGGAAGGCAGACAAGCAGGGAAGATTACTTCTGATAGTTTCTTTAAGACCAATTCCCATGTATAAAGTCCAAACAGGAGCTCAGTTACCTTCTCAGTATACGTGACCTCTGGCACATCATCTTTTTAGCACGGGGGAAATCCATGAGGATGTGCCCAGGTAAAGCTGACTTTCTTCCTGAAGCTGGGTAAAACCAGCTAGCCATCTTCAGCCCTTTCAAGGCCCAAAGTGTTCCAAGTTAAAATTAAGCCCAAAAATGAGAGCAGTGACTACATCCTCCAACACAACTCACTTGGTATTGCTGCCTGTAGGTCAGCAATTGCTAATAATCACCTTAGTACATGGAAAGTCATAAGCATTAGAGCAATGTAATCTTGAACCATGTTGGCATAACAAGAGGCCAGGAAAAGACTCGAAAGAGTGAGAGCAATTGAGTGAAGGTTAATCTAAACCAAATACTTCTGTAGCATGAAATCCAGCAAGACTTAAAAACAGCATCTAGTGGCCCAAGAACCATTGAGCAGAAATGTTTATGAACCTGAGGGATATTGACAAGGGATAGGTCAGGATATGCTGTCCTTGATGTTTCTGTACCTTTTGCACTTATAATACTTCCCATCTCTTCAGATTTGAAGCAACTGTTTGGATTTACTTTTTTTTTTTTTAATTAAGTGCAATGTGAACTTTTCTTACTTCATGGGATAATTGCAAAGCAAGTGCAATAATATGTACTCATAGTAATTAATCTACTTCTAACACATTCTTCAAAGACCACTGGCTTATATGACCACTTAAGATTTCTTTTTAAAACAAACTCTTTGGATTATTATGGCAATATACTTTTTATTTTGTATTTCAGAAAAACTATACTACTTAAGATTCCATATTTTGGAAGAGGACTAGGAGCTGGGCCACAGGCATATGCAACTTCAGAGCTTTTCGAAATTTTTCAGTTACTTTCCAGCTACTTCTCAGCTGTTTCCTAACACACAATGCCCCTGTAAAGAAGGTAGCAAAAAACAGCAGAAAACGTATGTCCAGTAAATAAGCAGTCACCAGCACAGCCTATTGACTGAGACCTCAGTCTGAAGTTAAAAAAAAAAAAACTTAAGTAAATTCTACATTCGCACATTTCTCAGTTTTGGCTGTCTGCTCCCCTTCCTAGATTAGAGTACATTTTTAAGTCAGTAACAGCCAGTGGGTGCAATTAAAATCTACACATACAGCTCATTTGATTGCATAAGTCTTTAAAAAACATGTAAAACAACTGCAGCCCATTATGCAGTTATAAATCTGAAAAACAACTGCAGCTTTAACCCTGTCCCCTCCAGTCTTGAAGAGGCTGATTCTGGCCCTACCCATGAGAGGCACATTTCCCTCATGGCTCTCCTGCCAACTCAGATGGGACAAGTGCAGGGAGCCGCCACAGCATTCCCTGCAGGAAAGTGGGCGCTGGGTTTTGCCTCCACATGAGCCAAACTGCAGCTGTTTCAACCCAGGCATACAAAAACTCCCAATCATCCAGGCTGTGCTCTGATCCAAACAACTGACAAGCTTGTTGAAAGCTGGCCAGTCTGGCAAAATCTGGGTATTTGGCAACTCTGCAAATGGAGCTGTGTTAACAGGGAATTCCAATGGCTGGCTGATGCTGCATTACAGGTTTGGCTGATCCTGCCTGTGGGCAGGAGGCTCACAGGCTACCCAAACATGAGTACAAGGGCTCTTCAGAAAAGGATTCCCTCTGAGATGACAGCCCCACTAAAAGACAATGAAATGCAAATGTTCTTAAGAATAGCCATCATCTGTGTGAAAAAGCAAATATAAAGCAGAAGTCACAAGGTGATTCCTACATGAAATTGCAGAGTGATTGTTTCTTATTTGAACTTTAGATATCATCTGCATGAAGTCCCATGCATGTAAGATGCAAAACCCATTGGGAGGCTTCTCAATGCTCAGAGAACTTTATATGGAATAGGGAGTTTGTTCTTTAAATACACGGAATTTGTTTGATTTACAACATAGGAAATCACTAAAGAGATAAAGTAAAAAGTTTAGGATCTTTGTAACTGAAATACAACTAAAGATGATTAATTTCTGTCTCTTCAGAAGATGGTCCCTTCTCTTTTTCTTTTTTTCTCCTAATAAGATGAAGGTATAAAAATACTAAAGTATATTATGAAAATTGCTTTAAAATTTTGTAAAATGGAGTCTGGATGCTATTGATTTCAAATCCTGTCAAAAGTGCAGGGACTCTAATTGGAAGGCTCAAGTGAGGGGTCAAAACCATCAGAAATGGTCTACACAATTTCAGTCATGAGCCAGGAACAAACCACTACCATGAATTCCACTGCATGGATCTCATTTAAAAGCCTGCATGATTGTCAATACAGTGGTGTTTGTAGGATTTTTTCATGTATTGCCAAATTATAAAATCAAAGTTAAGTATTGCTCCTCTGTTGTGGAGATAAAAGCATTCCCTCTCACCATACATGAACAATCAGCTCGTACTAAACATAATAGAAAGTTAATTAGTCCAATTTAGTATCCTGACAAGAGGACACATTAATCCAACCATGGCCTGGAGTTTCATTAACATTTCTGAGCATTTGTGTAAAGTGGAAAGCAATTTTTCAGGAAATGTAATATCAACATCTTAATTAAATTATATCCCTAACAATGCTACAGGCCAGGGGAGGGGACAAAAAAATGAACAATCATGATTTGAACCTAAAAGGAACTTAAGAAAAGATTTAGAGAGACAAAAACTTTTACACCCAGATGGAATTAAAGTTTACAAGAAATTTTGGGATAAGAACCAGACTTCAGCCATCTGTTGGCTAGAGATAAAACAAAGGTTGAGATCCCTATCACCTTTTTTACTTTGTCCATGTTCAGAAACCTAGACTTTATTGCGACCATCTGGACCATCAGAAATTAAATACTGTGATAAAAGTCAATTAATTTTTTTTTCCTCGGAGATCAAATTGATGTACAGCTCTCCAGTAGCCTGACTCTTTTGTGTGCATCTACATGATACACTTTCACAGTCAACTTCTCTACCTGGGCAGCGATGTCTTACCACAGTTCAGCATCCCAGACTGGTTTCCCTCTGCACTGCCAACTGTTCCTTTTCTGCCAGTCCAGACACAACCACAGGGTGTTTGCCAACATCCACAAGCCAGTGTATAGGTAGAACACTGTCCATTTATCTCATTCAGCAATATGTAAAGCCAGCAGGATGGCTTTCAGCTCTGCAACCTGTGCTTTGGTGCCCATCACTTCTGAGGCAGCTTGAACCTTCCCATAAACTGCCAGAATCTCTTTCTCAGTTGGGAGGTAGCTGGCTTCAAATCCTCTGTATCCCAGACTCCAGTACCCAAGAGGCCATCCTTGGATCTCTCCAGGTCCCTTCTGCCCCAGGCCTCAGGAAGGACCATTTTCCCTGGCTGCAGTGTATGGCACATTCCTCACATCCTGCCCTGTTCTGACTGGCCTCAGGGCTCCTGCATGGAAATCTGCTTAATTTGTTCAAAAGCTTCTTGTTGCTCAGGGCCCCATTAGAGATCATTCCTCCATATTTGTTGATAGGGAGGGCTGGCAATCTGACTGTGCTCTGGAATACACATTCTCCAAACCCCACAGTGCCTAGGAAAGCTTCTTTCTACCTGGTTGGCAGGGACTTAGCTGCTATTTTGTTGGCCACACCCTCTGGAATCTGACAACTTTTATCCCTCCTTTTTACTCCTCAAACTAAATTTCCTGAGCAGGCTCCTTGACATTGCTTTATGGCAAAACCAGCCTTCAGGAGAACCTGGGTAATCTTCTCCCCATTCAAAACAACCTCCCCTGCTGTGTTTGCCCATATGACGATGCCACCCATGTACTACAGACGTTCTCGAGCCTTGCATTTTTCCAGTGCAGCCTAGATCAGTCCATGGCAGATGGTGGGACTGTGCTTCCACCTCTGGCACAGTTGGTTTCACACGTACTGGATGCTTCTCCAGGTGAAAGCAAACTGTGGCCTGCACTCTGCTGCCACTGCAATGGAAAAAAAATGCACTGGCAATGCCAAGGGTGGACATTGACATTTTAGTGCCTTAGACTCCAGCTTATACTGAAGTGCCAGCATGTTGAGTACAGCAGCACCCAGTGATGGTGTGACTCCAATCAGGTCTCGACTGTCCACTGTCAGTGTCCAATCACCACTGGATTTGTGCCCTGGCTGCCTGGTGCTGGCTATTAAAGGGTAATTTGTGGCTTGTTAACAGAGAGTGTGTCCCATGCATGAAGTGGAGACTGATGGCCCCAGGGACCACAAAGTGATCAAGTTTAGAATCTCTGTTGACAGGAGGAAAAGTGCCAGCCAACCTTCAGTCTTGGGCATGGGGAGCAGACTTCAGGTTGCTCAGGGAGCTGGTGAGTAAAGCCCCCTTAGAAAATGCTTTTGAATGGGCCACATCAGTGCTGGTCACTTTCTGTGCAGCACCTCTTAAGGGCACAGGAGCAGGCAATTCCTCAGTGTTGGAAGACAAGCAGATAAAGCAGAAGGCCAGCTTGGCTAAGCAGAGCTCGTATCCTGGAAATAAGATGAAAAAAGAAGGTTTATGTGTAGGCCAAGTGCTATGGGAAGAATACATAGATGCTTCTGCTACTGTAGGGAGAAAATCAACGTGGCCAAAGCTCAGTTGGAGTTGAAGCTACCCAGAACTGTGCAGGACAACTGAAGGAGTTATTTTTATGTACATTAATGGCAAAAGGCAGGGCATAAAAGAGATCAGCCTGTTACAGGATGAGGATGAACACCTTGCAACAGGGACACAGACAAGGCAGAGATGTGTAAGGCCTGTCTTCAACACTGACCACAGCCTAAGGGGGTCCCAGTGGCCTGAGCTGGAGGACTACAGCTGCAAGAATGACAAATGCTCAGTTGACCATAAACTTGTATGGGATCTGCTGCTCCATCTGGATCCCTATAACTCTATGGGGCCTGATGGGATTAATTTGAGAACACCCAAAGAGATGGCTGATGTCACCACAAGGCCTCTCTTGAAGACTTTTGAACAATCCTGGGAATCTGGAGAGGAAACAGCTGACTGGAAGCTGGTAAATGCCTGAGCTTTCAAAAAGGGCAAGAAGGAGGACCCTGGTAACTGAGCCAGTCAGTCTCACTACAGAGCCTGGTAAGGTTACAGAGAAGATTCTTCTGGGAGGTACTGAGAAACACCTGGAGGACAACGCAGTCACTGATCATAGCCAGCATCGCTTCACATGGGAAAGTCCTGCTTGTCAAACATAACTTCCTTTCCTGACAAGGTAGCCCACATAGTTGATCAAGGCTTGCCAGTGGATGTTATTTTTATCTTTTTGCACTTCAACAGAGCTTTTGACACTGTCCCTCACAGGATACTTCTGGGAAAAATTTCCAGCTCCTAGCTGGATAAACACATCCTGTGACGGCTGAGCAACTGGCTCATGGGTGGGACACAAAGGGTTACAGAGACTGGGGTGACATCAGGCTGGTGACCTGTCACTAGTGGGTTCCACAGGGCTCCATCCTCAGCCTTCTGCTCTTCAATACCTTCATAAATGACTTGGACACGAGACTTGAAGGGATACTGCATAGGTTGACAGATGATTGGGAGGAGCTGTTGATTTCCTAAAAGGTGGAGAGGCCCTGCAGAGAGACCATGACAAATGAGAGGGCTGGGCAATCACCAACCATATGGAGTTTAACAAGGGGAAGTGCTGGACTCTGCACCTGGGCCAGGACAACCCTGGATGAGCAGACAGACTGGGGAAGGAGATGCTGGAGAGCAGCCCCATGGAAAGGGTCCTGGGGCTCCAGGTGGATGGCGAGTTGAACACGAGCCAGCAGTGCCCTGGCAGCCAGGAGGGCCAACCCTGTCCTGGGGCATCAGGGACAGCCTGGACAGCTGGGAAAGGCAGGGGATTGTTCTGCTCTGCTCTGGGGCAGCCTCACCTTGAGTGCTGGGGGCAGTACTGGGTGCATTAAGCCATTAGTGAGCATCCAAATGACAGATGGTGAAGGGTCTGCAGGGGAAGCTGTGTGAGGAGTGGCTGAGATTGAGGAGAGACCTCACTGCAGTTACAACTCCTTCATGAGGTAAAGAGGAGGGGCAGACATTGATCTTTTCTCTGGGGGGCCCAGCGGCAGGATCCAAGGGAATGGCCTGGAGTTGTGTCAGGGGAGGTTTAGGTTGGACACCAGGAAAAGGCTCTTCACCCCCAGGGTGGTTGGGCTCTGGAACAGGCTCCCCAGGTCACAGCACCAGCCTGGCAAAGTTCAAAATATTTGGACAATCCTCTCAGGCACATGGTGTGACTCTTGGGGTGTCTGGTGTAGGGACAAGACCTGGACTTTAATGATCCCTGTGGGTCCCACCTGACTCTGATTATTCTATCATTCTATGTATTCTTCCAATAGCTTCTTTTAAGGTAAATATTATTACATACAAGGAAACATTCTCAAAGGTAATAAAAACATTATCTACTTTTTGAAAAGTAATGTTCTTCATGCCACCTCCTTATACAGTAAGATCAAAAGGAAGAAAACAAAAATGAATACTATGTACATAATAAATATCAAGTATTTGCAGTTGGAATACGCTCCAACATTTATTTTTAGTTCAGCCTCCAAGGCATGAGCAGTCTCTTTCAAATGAAAATATATCTTTTCTATTAACTGCTATTGGCAGTAGTTTTGTGAAAGAACCCTTAAAGAGCAAATTTGTAGAGGTTTATAAAGCTTTTTTGTACTATTGTTAGAGTAATTTAATTAGACAACAGCTGATTCAATTGCAATTCAAAAAGAAGTACAGAGATCTTTTGTTTCACTTAATAGCCAAAAGCATTTAATTCTAGTTTAGTACCTTGCAGAAACATGCAAACATGGCAGTAATGGACTGGCACACTGACAAAATAACTTCAGGACAAGGAAGTGCTACCATTTATACACTGTTAAATCCTTTCCAAAATCATTCCCCCCCCATCCCTCCACTTTCCTCCAATAATGGCAGTAGCTTCTTGAAATAACAGCCCATTCGAACACTTGATCTTGTGGAAAGTACAGCACGTGAATGAATCCAATCCTATAGTTCGGAATGGGATCTTTTAGAAAAACCTTTTTTGTTAGTTTAAAGTGGATTTAAATGACCGAATTCAAAGCTGGAATGTCCCGTTTTGTTGTTTAAGGAAGCTGGACCAAACGAAAAAACAACCAACCTATCTGGCAAAGTAAGACTACAATGAGAGAGTCAGATTTCCAGATAGGTTATATTACAACTATGCTTGGCAACAGTCTGTGCTATGCAAATGGGAGCAACAATGGGACTGTGTCAACTTATGCCAAAGGTGCATTTGCTCCATGGCCTTAAAACTGATTTACTGTTTATAGAAAGAACTTAGTCAAAGGCAGGGTGACGGTGTGGAAAGTCAAGTGAGTCTTAAAAAACTATAATTTTGTTGCTCTGACAAGGTATATTTAAATACCTTTTTTAAAAGAGATACTGCTGAGGAGTTAAAACTCCTAATAAAATAAAAATTTTAAAGTGCCTCTCAAAACACACAAAAGTATCATCTCCACCTTCTGTTTAAAATAATGCACTATATTACTATAGCTCAAAAATATGGACAGTATTCTAAATTATTTTTGTAGGGCTGTTAACCAAAAGAATGAGAAAGAAAAATCTTAAAAGAAACACGTTGCACCTTAAGGGTACAGACAATGATGGAGCTAACAAACCCGTATTCCAGTGTGTAATTGTTTCTCCTTTTTGCTTTCAAGCACATTCCAAAGTCTTTAATCATGTTATGCACTCTGTTATATAATTGAATCCACCATGTTCTTCTGGTGTGTCAGCTTCATCCTAACGAAGCAAACAAATGCATCAATATATACTCATAGGGATCAATAGAACACTCATCCCAAGAGCTCCCTTTTCACATGGCACTGCAGACAACTTCTTAAAATGTAACCAGTGAAACCACATGAGCCTCTGAGGGTCAACAAGGACAGGTGATGGTCCTGAGGCTGGGTCAGGGCAAACCCAAGCACAAACACAGGCTGGGCAGAGAATGGACAGAGAGCAGCCCTGCCAAGAAGGACTTGGGGGTGCTAGTGGACAAGAGACCTGACATGAGCTGACAATGTCAGTTCCCAGCCCACAAATCATATCCTGCTCTGCATTAAAATAATTCATTAGGCAGCAGGTCAAGGGAGGTGATTCTGCCTCTCTACTCTGCCCACATGACAGGGAGCACTGGCCCATCCTGCAAATCCATGTCTCTCCAGGCTGTAGACAGGAGTGTTGTTTAGGACAGTGGCAATGTTCTGCACAAGTCCAGGCAGATGATGTTGCTCTTCCCTCGTGCACCACAGCTGTGACCCAACTGCAGAAGACCAAATTTGTCAGGCATTATTTGCCTTTATTGAAGCCATGTTGGCCGTCACCAATCACTGCCTTATTTTCCGTGTGCAAGACTCACAGGAGGAGGCTCTGGAGAGACCTTGTAGCACATTCCAGTACTTAAGAGAGAACCTACAAGAAAGCTGGAAACACCTTTTACAAGGGCATGTAGAGATAGGACAAAGTGAATGGCTTCAAACTGAAAAAGGGATGAGGTAGTAATAAGAAATACTTTACTGTGAAAGAGGTGAGGCACTGGAGGAGATTGCCCAGAGAGATTGTGGAAGAACCATTCCTGAAGTGTTCAAGGCTAGGTTGGATTGGGCTTTGAGCAATGTGGCCAAGTGTGGGTGTCCCTGCCCATGGCGGGGGGATTGGAATCAGGTGATCTTTAAGGTCTCTTCTAACTAGATGATACTGTGATTTTGTGAAATCTGAGCACAAGGGTGGACAGCTCTCACAAAAAGCCCTGTGCGGTTCACGATTTCCCAACTCAGGTGTTGCTGATGTTGCAAACAGGGTTGCTAACGAACCAGCACCATACCCTTGCAGAACACCAACAGACTCCATTGCTGGGCTGCAGAAGCGTCTACTCCTCTAAGCAGAGTTTCTGAGGCCAGGTAAAACCAGCTGTGTCAGGCAACCAGACACACGGCAGGAATGATGCGCTGGCACCACGCTGCAAACATAGGAGAAACAAGTCTATACAGAAATGATGGCTCCATTTTGTACACACCAAAAAACACTCTGGAGTAATAAAAACACAAACAAGACATGGCCTAATATCAATAAGCATGCTGGAGAACATTTCTGGGCCACCTTTGGTAGCTATGTCTCTCTAGGTCAGTGTCATTGCTTCCACACCTGTCAGTCTCTATCTTTCAAAACGTACACAGAAATAACCTGAGCAGGTCTGCTAAATTTCCTAAAGCACTGGAAACAGAATGAGACTTGACATGCTGTATTTCTGCATCACAGCAACGCTGCTTTTCTTTCTTCTCTCTCAAGCTGCCTTTTAAACCACAACACAGAAAAAAAATTAAAAGTAAATGACAGTTAAATGAGCATACAGAACAAGAAGCAGCAGAGATGTTTATAGCACTCACATTTGTTCCAAGCAATTGAAAGAAGAATTTGCAACTGCATTATTAGTAACAGTATCATTCATATAAATATATGCTTACTGACTTCTTAGTAGCTGCAAATAAAGAATGAAAATGGGAATTATTGTAACCATGTAAAACTGAAAAATCATTGCACCAATACCAAGCAACATCCTTAGAGTTAAGAGATACTGATAAATTCAGTCCTGGGTGGTTCTCTAGAAAAATCCTTAGAATCAATTTATATATGAAACTTGCAAAGTAGGTGTTACACTGGATACGCTGTATGCAGAGTGCAGCTTAATAAGACCTTAAGAATCGAGGTCTGAAGTTATGTTGAATGTAAAAACATTAAATGCTAAATATAGCTGGAATTCTGAAGATTCAATGGCCAAGAGAAAAACATATGTATGCAACTTTTAAAAATCAAAAACCTATTAAAGTATGGAGGAGAAAGCCTGCTTGACGTAACTGATGACTTGGACTTCTACAGTAAGAAATTGCAGGTCATTATGAGTCAATCCATCACTCAGCTTCCTTAGATGCAGAGCAGAAACAGAGCACATGTTTGAACCAGATCAAGAAAGAAGAAGAGTATGACTCAATAAATGTAACCCAGAGGTAATTTACTAGAACTTAAGAGTTTGGTGTAAACTGCTTTGTGCTGCCCTTCTAAGTCCTCCTTTGCCCACTTCTATCCAGAATTTTATCAAGGTTTTGGTTCTGCCACAGGACGCCCATTTCTCACTTATCCACCACATCATCTTTCTGTGTCATACAGAAAAAAGCATAAGGATAGCAAACTTTCGGCTGTAGTTTTCTTAGTGGAATCTTTTATCTACCACAATTCAGAATGTTTGCAGGAGAACAAGAGGAAGAACAGAAAATGAAAATGCTATATATGAAATATATAACAACAGGAATCTCGTTTACGCAAAACTTTCATTAGCACATTTCCATCAAAAAAAGGAACACTTGTTAGCATCTGCAGGATTTTAAAACTCTATCAGCATAGTTTCAGTTCAGTCAAACCCATTAGAATGAAAATATATCTTAATTTCTGTCTAATTAATGTCCATCAGAAAAAAAAAAAATCCCCAAAGATTAATACCTTTAGGAGTGTGCAATCTGTAGAGTGCCATGAAATATGAAAATACCCTGTCCTAAAATGTCTACTCAGTCTACCCAGTAGTTTGTTAACCTTTAAGTTACCTCAATGGGTTTATGATTTTGAAATGGCATTTTAAATGTAGAATTACAAATCAAGACTTGCAGAATGTGTTGTGCTTCAGAAGAAAAAGAAACCTTCATTTTCAAGACAGTATCTGTTTTTTAATTCACAGAAGTGGCACGTGCATTTAAGGCTGGGGTTTTCCATGAGTTAAATCATAGGTTTTGGTTGGACTTACGCAGTTTTGCCCTCACTGTCTTGTTTGGTGGCACTGGTTCCCTTTTTACCCAGCAGTGAAGCCACTTTCTCAGGGTCTCCATTCTCCACTGCCTGCAGAAGCCGATCATCATTCTTATTCCACTCGTTGGTCTGAGTAAAAGGAAAAGAAAGGAAAAGTATTATCAGTACCAGCTCTGTGTACAGGCTCTCCAGAATGATCCTGCACATATTTATCACCTTAAAAGCTTAAACAAAAGCCTAACCAAAAGAAATGGCACAGACAAAGCTGCATAAAAGTAATCTGCAAGCTGTGCAGCAGAGGTTCCCAAGGATTTGATGGCTTAAGCCAGGGCCTAAGTGATGACTGAAGATGAACTGTAACTTGGAAACTCTCTAGATGAGTAGTACAGGAAAAAAAACCAAACAAACCATATTTTCTTACTGTATTTTCAAAAATTCTCCTTTATTTTTCTAGTCCTGGTTTCCATTTCAGAATACTGGCCCCATTGGACCTTCACAACATACAACACATGGATAAGCAATGAGCTGCCTCATCTTATCCAGACCCCACCCTAACAACCCAAACCAGCCAAAATTTTCCACATTAAAGGCTTTCCCCAGCTCACAATTTTTAGAGGTGAATGGGTTAAGAGACTGCCTTTTGCAGACTGCAGCTAACTTTATTGAGTTTTTATATCCGTGTTAGTCTTAAAAACAAACAAACAAACAAACCACTCAAGAAAACCACCCTACTTCCCAATCTTTCAAAACCTTATCCACTAAACCTTTTTGATCCCTCTCAGCAGCTGAATCAGGAATAGGACATGACTTCCCAACTTGATGACTCTCCCTCCTCCTCTGAACAGTCAGGACAATGGCCTATTTTCTCTAAAAGTCTTCCAAGTTGAATCTAGAGCAATCCTAAGAAAACAGAGGACAGCTAGCCTTCTATATTCCATGTGATTGCAGCAAAACAAACTCTGGAGAAGGAGTTGAAAGTTGCACACATGCATTCCAGTCTGGACCAACAACAGCGTTCAGTCTCCAGGAAAAACAGTCTGGTGTAGTTAAAAGCCGTATTTGAATCAGTGTTAGCACCCTGCTACACTCAGGAGAGTTAACTTCAACAGCTGTGGCTTTCTCTTTGACATCAGTCAGCTCATCTCCAGCATGACTGCCTGTTCAAGGGCACTTTTTTTATGCACACAACTTCTGGAATTACTGAATTTGTGTTAATACACACCTTGAGAAATACTCAACTTAATAAACAACAATTAAAAAAACCCCACTCCCTCCCCCCTCACACAACCAAACACCTTGTCCTGATGTTCTATAGAGACTTTTTTCCTCCAGATACATACAAACTTTGACATTTCTCTGTCTGGGCTTGTGAGGAAAAGTGTATGACATGCACACCAATACGAACTAACCCCACAGGCTGTTCACACCCTGAAAAACAGGAGGAACAAGAGGAAAGTGTTCCAGACTAAAAGTCATTTTTTAAAAAAAAATTAAAAGAACCATTAGGGAGAGTGCAGTATGGGAAGGAGAGCAGACAAGGGTTGAAAGAACACCACCTGGAACCAAGAGTACGAACGGCAGCTCTGTCAAAAGAAGCGGCATGCAGACAGAGCAACTGCAGTCTGTTATGGCAGGGGAATGACTGGTGGGTCAGTGCACATCCAGCAGGTTACACTCTTTACTCTTATGTCACTGCAATAAATTTCTGTGGACTCTAGAGTTGCTAACTACATCAGCAAAAAAATTTGTTTCTCTAAGCAATATTTAGACTCCATGACAATGAGTGGCCAGCCAAGCAGCAGGCTCCACCCAAAATGAGACTCGATGCCTATTCGGCATTTGGGAAATTTCATGCTTTAAAGGCAGCCTATTATTAAAAGCAGATGTTTAAAAAAAATGTATCTTACTTGTAAATAAAAAACTTTAAAGTTAACACTCTTTATTTGACAGTATGTCTTTTGTTTTGGAGTTTAACCTGTTTCTGAGCATTTTTAATGAAGATATTTAAATATAGGCTATTTGAAAAATCAATCTTAATCTACACACATCCAACAAACACATACGTCCAATCCTCTACTAACCCATGCTTTAATGAAAAAAACACTACAAGTTTTTTTCTTAAGGTTTTTTTCATGAGCTGAAATCATTAATTTACTTTTGAAACATGAAATAGAATAAACTACAGGAAAATGTTAAGATTAAGTTGTGCTGAAAATCCTTGGCAGAACAGCTTTCAGAAGAACATTGAGCTTTAGAGTATAAAAATGGCCACATCTTCAAGAAGCAGTTTCATTAATATTCCTTCAATAGTCAGCTATTAAATTAAAACATTATTGACATATAATCCAATATTCAGTGTTCTGGTACAAGCAAGTAAGCAAATACTGACTCCCACATTTAAGAAATATCTAAGGTAAAATCTCAATTTCACCTTTGAGAAGCTGCTGTGGTAACTGTATTCATCTATAATTACACTGTCATTAAAATCCCAGACCAAATAGGAATGAACACAGTTGTGTACCAGATTACGCCTCAGTATTTACATAGTGTAGAAGCTGCACTGAGAAGATACTCAGATACTGAATGGAGAACCCTGGGGTATTCTGAAAGTGATTTTGCTGATGCAGAGCGATGCTCATGTTAACAGTAAAAGATTTTATTATATATGGAATCACTCTTTTACAAGAGCAGATTCATTAACTCATCTTTACTGTAGTTTTCAACCTCATCCTTTCTGATATCCTAAAATGAACACACACACACACACACACACAACCACAATCAAGGAAAAACTTAATGATGCCTCAACTAAAAACAGTTGCCTACTTATCTGTACAGCTAAAAAGATTCCCTCATACTTGAGAAATAAATAGAACTGAACTTGGGCAAGTTCTGAAAAGACTTGGTAGTATCAGATGTATCTGAGGGTCAAGAAAAGGCTATCAGTGTACATTTCTTTATTTTTCACAAAGGGCTAGAGAATTAATTACTTTTTCTTCTTAGAGGAATGTGGCAGAGGCTGGTGGCTAGGCTAGATCTGTGTTTGGCAATCATTTTAGATTCCTGTTTTCAGTTCTAATCTAATTAGTGTTTCTTCTTTCTAGCATTGTGACTCAGAGATGTTAAAGGAATGAGTAATTTTAGAGATTGTCACATACCTAAATCCACTTATATTAGTTCTTGCAATTGCATGTTTAACATCTGTTACACTACTGTACCTGAAACTTTGTTTTGCTTGTGGAAAACAAAAGAATACACACAGCTTCTCTTCATCATTGTGCACCAGAGTTATGCTTACTTATAAACTAAAATATCTGTGTCCTACCCAAGATGTTTAAAAGCCATCACACTCTATTGCTCACATTAAGTCATTCATCTTTTCATTAAAGCAATAAAGATTCCATTCTAAGGCATCAATAATGTGTCATCATTGTAATTGTAGATGAAATGTCCATTTTATGCAAGCTACAAAAATCTATTTACAGACATTGCTTTTATTTTTAAAATGAAATTATGTATAAATCTGTTCACACAGAAGAAACAAGTATGCAGGCATTAACTCTTGTTCACATATTCCTCCGATAGGATCAAACTGGTTTTTTTCTTCCCCATTGTGCTCAAAGACCAAAACTGTATGATGCATTCCAAAAGTTAAAGGTACAGCTAAAAAAATAAATGGCACACAATAGATTCTCAAAAACCCATTTCAATAAGGAATTGTAGACATACTGTCCAAGTTTTTCAGGTGAAGAAAAATCTCAATGGACAGAGAATACATGTGACATCCAGAAAGACACTGTACCCAGGATTTGGCAAGAAAGTATGAGGTATTTAAGTCAGTAGGGCTCTTAAAGTGCTTCATGTAATCAAATATTGCACTGCTGTCCCTAGCAGAACAGAAAACCCAGATTTCTGAATAGAGGCTGTGACTGTTGCATTGCATTACATTTTTGGTATCTCTTGTAATATTAGCCTGGTTTTGACCCCACAAGTCACACATCATCAAGTATAAACCAAAGACTTGGGAGGTAACTTCTGCTGGAATGATGCAAAACATGGGTACTCCCTGTTACTCTTGTAAGAGCCACCTTGAGCTGACACCCATCATGCAGCATGAGCGTTTATCTGTCCTGGAAAACACGCATGCGGGAGATGCTCTCTTCTGCCACAAGTACAGGAGGGACAGCAGAACTGGAGACCTTAACTTCATAAACCTACTGCGTCAAGCTTTTTCCACTGCAGTCCCCAAACCATCCCATCCCACTTTTCCAGACATTTCTGCAAGGCACCTTCTTCAGCTGTGCACCACATCCTACACCCTCTATCTAAAGACTCCTCACTTGCCTTGCTCTCAGATCTCATCCAAATAGCACAGGACCATCCACCACACAGCCCTTGGGAAGCTTCAGTTCTGTATAACACTCATTCAGGTAGCAAAGAGTGTTTTCCTTGAAGTCAGAGACGGCTCCAAATGTAACACTCTGAGCCAATCCACACAGAGCACTTCAACTCAAGGTCAGCACAAAATAGCAGCACAGCCTTTAGGAAAAACTTTACTATAGCACAAGAGCAAAAAAACCGACAGGTAAGCAGGTACTTTTCGTCACCAATAAAGCTGTTTTTTTTTTTTTTGTTTTGTTTTGTTTGGAGATGTTTTTCACTTGTTTTATGTTAAGACTGATGCAAATACACAAGTTGGTCAACTGAGTATGTAGCATTCTAGTAAAAAAACACCAAGCCTGAGCATCTCAGCATTAAGAGAAACACATATCTGTAATGAATTTGGAAGAATTTAATCCTATAAAAGACTGCACATGTGAGTTCTCTTCACCTCTGCCACCACCCCCACCCTACACACACTCCTCACTCCTGTAGGCCACATGCCAAACAGTTATCAACAGCTTTCCTTCAAACAATTAACATTTTGCAATAACAATGGCTTGTCGACATATGCAAAATTGAAACACATATTTCAGCTTTAGAGACCACAGCCAATGCACCACTCAGTACTTCTTCAGGTTTGGGGGAGGGAGAAGAGTTAGTTTGTTGTTTATTTGGGTTTTTTTAAATGTGTATAGCGTTCAGTAGAGGCAGCAATAATGAGTATTACATATGCAGAGACAAAGTAATCTGATCAAAGCTCAAGACGTGCACATTTTTGGATAAAACAGGTGTTTTGCAGTCATGCCTAAAAATAGTAAACATTTTCCATTTAATGTGCAGGGGATCAGATAATCTGTTATCCCTCATAAGATACAACCTAAGATACAACACTGACAGCTGAAGGGATGGTATGCTAAAATTCAAACATCAGGTGGCATTGAACATACCTCTCAAGAATGCTTTTTATTCTTCATTTTCAGTTTTCAGATGGAAAAGCATATTGTAGGGCCTCACTCAGAAGCACCTCCCTGTGCTTCTGTGTAACAGTTCAGTGTTTTTCATACTGAAACACTCATGAACCTGAGAAAGGAGCTGGCAGCACAGGACTGCACAGGGCACTGTGTGGTCAGTGTTAATGAAGTGAGGCTGAGAACGTGATTGACTTGATCTACACCACCAGTTTATGACTAGTGATTAAAAAAAGGCAATACTCAAGCCAATGCACAGTGCTCACACCACCTTCAGTTATCATCATCACTATGACCTCTCAAAACCACAGCTTCACCACAAACTTTGGCAGCAGTTACTAACAGCAACTGTACTGGCAGCTGTCGAGTCTCCTGTAAGCTCTCTCTGTGTACAATTTATTTCCAATTTTATCATTGCAAGATACTAATAAAATACTTATCATACTCGTGGGGCTGAAACCATCCAGTAAAAATCCTTCATATTTGGGATCACACATAGCATGTTGACAAGTTGACAGATTTTGACTCCAAAGAGAAACCTTCATATCAAAGCCCATTTTCCTACAGAGTTAAAGACTGCACTAGCCGTTTTATACATTGTTTTCTCTGTCACAAAGTGAACAATCTCCTTTCTAGAAGAGAAGCTGAGAAATCAAAACATGTTTGGAAAAAGGTACCTATTCTTTTTTTCATCATCACCATATCAGGATATCAAGCCTCAATTGTCTGAGATTACCAGCATATATCATGTAAGAAATAACACATAACAAGAGGTGATAGTTCTACTTAGCACTTGTACAACGTTTTCCATGAGCAAATACCTGAGCAAACGTTAACTGGCAACAACTTTGTTTCTTTATCTTCGTCATGAAGCCTACGGGATATGATTTAAGTGACCTTGCATTGTTGCAAACCTACTGGAGACAGAGTTATGTTATCTCCACTGAAATCAGAACTGCAGGGAAGCTGAGTAGCAAATTGAAATTCCTGATAATTTCAAACTCAGCAACTCAGCATCTGAAAAGGAAAGGAATACTTAAAGACTGGCGTCACAAACAAACCCATGGCAAGACACTGAACACCACTGTATCACAAGGTCATTCACAAAAGTCCACATGTTCTGGACTTCCCAAGAGAGTTTTAAAAACAAGAACAATCTTATTGTACTAAGGCATTCACTAAACAAAATATCCCTTGAAGTTAAACAACAGACGACAGTTCTTCTCAAAAGAACAGCTTACCTGAAAACACTATAACCTAGAAGCCAGTGGAAAGTAGGTAAGGAGCTTACACCTTTCCCAGCCTTCCCATCTGTAATTTAGAGATTGCATTTGCCAGCAGCAAGCTTGGGCGGTGGGAGTGGAAATCTCACTTTCAGAAGGGCAGGATGTTGTTGACCTTATCAGCAACAGCTTATTTCAGGCTGCAGCAGCTTCTCCCAGGACATTCAGAGCTCAGCAGATGCCAGCAGCTGCTGCCTCCTGGGCTCCTGTCAGTTGCTGTGGCTCTAGCTCCCGGCTGTGACTCTCAAAGCAGGCCCTCGGCACAGATACAGCACAGTGGCACTGCAAGCTGACCTCTGCTGTACCACGACCAACAGAGGCAGGGCCCTGAGAGGCCATGCCAAGAGATGCTGTGTTCATTAACTTCACCACAAGTAAGGTCTAGACCTCTAATTAAGCTGTCAGAAAAGCAAATCGTGATGATGGCTTTCAAAGTATTCACAGCGATATTATCTAAATGTCACTAATTGCTACAACTGAGTCTTTTCCTGCTTCACTTGACCATCCAGGCTGTCGTTTTAGGTGACTGATGGCTAATAACTTTAATTGTATTTACATAGGAAGATGAAACATTTGCAGCTCACAAGATTACACATGCCATTCTTTAAAGGTGGGAATGGCAGCAATGCAAGTTACCTGTCCACATTTTACAACCAGAAGCCTCAGTCCATTGCCCTCCTCTTGCTTCTTGAGCTATGGTGCCTAGCTGGGGTAACTGGTCATGCAAATTACACGAGGTCTGTTTGATACTGCAGATTGTATTTGTGTCAGACCATGAATTCCATTTGAATCAGAGATAAAAAGCACGACAGGGAAGGCAGGAAGCAGCTGGAGTGAATGGACAAGGAATGGTAACAAAAGACTAATGGCAGATTGTCAGCAAACCTTGATAATTACCCATTCACTGGGTAGCTTCTGAAGATAAAGTGATTTTTATCCAAGCAAACCATTTTTTCATGCTGAACCTCAGAATAATGCAACCAAACAGCAAGTCACTCAGCAGGGCACCTCTATCAGCCAGCGAGGCTGCCTGGAAACTTTCCTTGCAGAAGAGGACCACAAGCTGTGAAAAGGGTCTTTCACCAAGAGAGAAGGGGAAAGATGACCTGACTAAAAGGGTCATATGAGACTGCAAGTCTGGGGATTGGGGGTGTGGGGGGAGCGAAGTTGTAGAAAAAAATTAGCATGGTCTTTGCTTAAACGATAACTGGAATTTGCAGCAGGTTGTGAGCTGTGCTCCAAGAACACTCAAGAAGGAAATGAAAGTGCAAATAAGTTTGCTGTTTTGCTGAGATATTTATATTTCTCGAGTGCACGTTTCTTGGGTGCTTTTTGTCTGTTTTGGTGGTGGTTTAGTTGAGTTTCGAGAGCGGGTTTTTTAATTTGCTTTTGTTTGCTTTGTTGCTTGTTTAGATTATTCTAAACCCCCCCTGTGGTTAGTTTCAGAGTTTCAGGCTTTGAACGAAGAGTAGACAAAAGGTCAGGAGGGAACGTTCACAGTTAAAGCACAGAAAAGCAGGCACTTTGTAACTCAACTGCAAAACTTTATTTCTGTAAGAGCAAGAAAGTGAAGAGCCTGGGAACAAAAGTCAGCAAGGGAGGCCAAGAGAGTGCAACACAGTTCACCCAGACCAAGGAATACAGCTGCCCCACACTAGCGTGTGTGAAGGCACATGGTGAATTTTGTGTGCGTTGGGAGGCACATAGCTCACATATACTGCTTGTTTCACTTCATACTAAAGGCCACGGTGTGGGCAGAGGCATCCACAACAGGCCACAATGGCTTTTTTTTTTATTCAGATAGTACTTTTCGGCCTTTTTAAAAGAGATAAATCAATCTTTGCATTTGAGGAACAATGTAATTTCCTGCAAACATTGCATCTAGGTACATCAGCTGTATTCTTTTAAGCAATTCCTGATGTTTTCACATAAACCATTTCACTCCATTGGGTTTAAAGGAAAAGCGATGAGCAAAAAGCTCACAACTTGCAAGGCATTAGAACAAAACAAGAAAAAGTACATCTAAACCATTAGTAACATACAGCCAGAGCACTGGCAGTAAGTCCAGCTACTGTCCATTGTTTATCATCTCACACATCATCAGTACAGCAACTGAAGATTTATCTTTATTTTCAGATAGCAAAGGACATAGCAGTAACCACACCACATGCAAACAATCACTCTCAGTAAGACAGAATAAAGAAAAGCCAAGAATTAATTGTGTATATTTGTATAAATGAAACAATGTTTATCTTAACACAGGAAAAAACACAAGGGACTTTCTAAAAATAAAGAAGTTAAATCTATTCTGTTTGAAGTGACCATCTCCCATTGTTCTGTCTTTTCTCAAAGTTCTAAAGATCTAAAGAGCTACAGAGAACTCAGATGACTGCTCTCATCTTGAAATTGCTCAGTAATTGCACTAAAACTAAAACACATCTAACAAACTACAGATTACTGCTGGACACATGGGAGCTCTTCCTTTCAAAAAAATCCATGGGGTTTCAAAACACAGACTTAAACATGACCACACTACTCAAATGGTTATTCAAGGATCCTCAGGTTTTTCTTCCCTTAAATATAAAAACATATATAAACAAGAAACTGATAATCAGCATGAGACATGTGAAAAAGACTGCTTCTAACAAAGTTTTAAGACTTAACTACTGCTTAATCAACAGACTTCTGTTACTTACAAAAGGTCAAATAGAAACTCACATAAAACCTTTCAAGTTTTGGGATTTCTGCTGCACAACTGCCTCACGGTCAGTTGGCAAAAAGGGGAAATCAAGAGGTTCAAAGTAAAATTGCCTGGTTAATCTAACATGATCTTTTATCTGGTAAGTAGGCTGAAACATACAGGGAGAATGCCAGCTCATCAAGCAAAGTTTGTTTACTCAGCTATTGTTTTGATGATCTCGATTATCCTCAATATGGTGTAAGACACAGTGGTCTGTGAAGACCAAAGTGTGCCCGAGGACCAAGGCACACATCTAAACTCCTTGGTTCTAGATAGGGACAGGAACAGCCCCTTAGATTTCAACATTTAATGACATAGACATACTATTTCCTTAGTGGAAGGTTTGTAAATTTTGCACATTAAGCCATCAGAGAGCATTCAAAGGAGGTAAAGGGGCTGGAGGGGAAGCCATGTGAGGAGCGGGTGAGGTCATTTGGTCTGTTCGGCCTGGGGGACACTGAGAGGACGCCTCATTGCAGTTACAACTCCCTCATGAGGTGAAAAGGAGGGGCAGGCACTGATCTCTTCTCTGGGGTGACCACTGACAGGATCTGAGGAAATGGTCTGAAGTTTTGTCGGGGGAGATTTAGAATATCAGGAAAAAGTTCTTAACCCAGAGAGTGGCTGGGCACTGGCACAGGCTCCCCAGGGCAGTGGTCACAGCACCAGCCTGACAGAGTTCAAGAAGCATTTGGACAATGCTCTCAGGCACATGGTGTGTCTTGGGGTGTCCTGTGCAGGGCTGGGAGCTGGACTGATGGATCCCAATGGGTCCATTCCAAATCAGCACATTCTATGATTCTACAACTTGGTTTGGGTATCTGAGCTGACTATGTCTACCTAGATGTTTAGCAGCATGCTCCAGCTTCTGTTGATTAGTAAACTTAGAGAAAATACAGGTACTTGATGGATTTTCTTGATTTCCAATGGCCAAATGGAATTCCATTGTGTACTGGCACTTTAGACCTAAGGCTTCATCTTTGCTCCTGTCTGTTGCTAAGCTTCTCAAAACATTGCTTAGTTTTGCTACTTCTGCACAGTAAACTAATTTTCATGATGTTTTGAGCTGCTACCCATTTTTCCTCCCCATTATTCTGCAAGGGGAATGCAGACACAAAGGCTGCAGGCAAGGAAAAAAGAAAATTAAACACCAAACAGAACTGCACACTGTCCAAAACTGATGTAAGATGTACTGCTGTAAGCTGTGTTCTCAAGGTACTTTGTGTTTGTGTTACAAATGCCTACATGAAATTTCAGTTCACAAGGAAAGCTGCTATCTTTTTTTCCCTCTATTAACAAGAAAAAGTACATTACTTGACTAAAATCCACCATCTTAATGTTCTCCACAAGGCCATAAAAGATCTTCGATGTTTTAAAAAACATTTTACAGTATTTTTATACCTACTAGAATGCCATTGTAGGAAGCAATACAATTTCCGAATTCATAACAAAATATGTATTAACATTTCAAAACTATTCAGAGTAGACAAACAGGCTATTTATAGTTGAATTTGTCATTCTTGTAAAGTACATAACCACTGTTATGAGATTATAGCCTTCTATTCTGAAACGCATGACGAAGCCAAACAAAACACAGTGCAAACATAGAGACAAATCCCTATTCCAAGAAATTATTTTGTTTGGAATCTTCAAGGACTCAACTCAATCTCCAAAATACTTCATGACTACATAAGAAGGCAAAAAAGTTTAGCTGTCTGATCTTCCTGAGGCCACTAACAGATGTTAGTGCTGTGGATTGACCTCTAGACCTAATATTTGTCAGTTTCCAAAATCAAATATTAAAGAAGCAAGCTAAGCTTAGCTGTTTTTACTTCCATGACTGACTGCAATGAGGGATAAATCTAAGAATCATGGGGAAAAGCAATTGTTTTGCGTGAAAATAAAATCCACTTCAGCTGCCAGTGAAGAACATGTGAGATTTCACACCACCACATCTTCCCACGTTGTTTATCCTCCACATCACATGCACTGAGAATCAGACAAGTCTTTTATGCGTCAGACACTCTGTATGCAGAACATCAACTGCCCACACACGGCAGGCCTGAAGCAAAAGGAGAGAAGGAGCAAGCAGGCACTCACCCTGGTTCCTTTCCTTAGGCTTCACCTGAAGAAGGAGCTCCATTTCTCTACAGGCATGAATAATGACATGCACACGTTTTCTGTTCAAGCAGGCATGGATGGCCTTGTCTTTCCTCTGGTCAGAGCCACGGCTTGCACATCTCCCTCCACGCAGCCCCTGGAAACTCAGTTTTGGCTGCCCCAAGCCAGTGCTGGGGGTTTAACTCTTGCCTTTTAGGTATTGAGGTATCAGCTGCCTGGCACAGCCACCACAGCTCAATATCAATGGACCGATGTGCACGTCAATAACCTGGCCTCATTTGAACTTTCTTATCAATAATATGTGATTTAGTAGAACACTCAGTCCTTTCACTACAGTGCTTTTGCTAATTTGGATACCCTGCAACTCACCAAATGCACTAGGATGGCTCATAGAAGATGACAAGAGCTACAAACAAGCCTCTGCTTGTTTTAATTAAAGATTTGTTTGGCTCCTACTAATTAGTCCTAGACTGGACTATATTTGCATGTCACAATCATCAAGATAAGTGCTGCTGGTGGTTTGTCTGTCCTTCCCCTCAAAGGAATACTACTGCTGCTATATCAAGACACCCTACTACAGGTTGTGTAGTTTATATTTTGATTTCTTCACAAGATCCACACACATTTTCTGTAAAAGAGCTCAGAAAGAGCTCAACAAAAGAGATTTTCAACTTCCCCAGTACAAAGCTACTGCAAATTAAAAACCTATAATAAAATTATGCACAAAGCATAAAATCCTGAAGGGCAGTCTGCTCCCCAGAGTCTATCTGGAGAAAGAGCACACAACCCCAGGAAAAGCAAGAGGGCTGGCTGTGCTACCAGCCCCTTTCCCATCACCAAAAACATCCCTGCTACAGCTATAACCATTTCACCACAGTTCTTGCAGGGGCTGACACGAGAGATAAATCCCTAGTAGTATCATCAATCTTATAAAACATTTTCCCCTTGATGCTTACAAGCAAGACTGACTTGACCAATATCTCTAGCCACGTTCCCTATCAGGATCACTTTACTCTAAACACATTTCAAGGACTGAGACTGCACACCAGAGCTGGATGGATTCCGTGGAGTCCATCTAACACAACAACTTTGAATAACTGCTGAATTCAGGCATGTTCCCAGGAGCAAATGGCCAGTCAGTGGCAAAGTAATTCTCATCTTTTTTTCAAAACATGCCTTTCAATAATTCATGTGAAAGGGTGGAGGAGCAGAGGGAGAGCAAGGATTTGTAACAGGTTTTAAGTCTTCATGGAAGAAGAGATAATACCTAAGAGCTTTATGAGTCATGACAAAAACGTGAAGAATATGCATTTGTTGATTTTTTGGTTTCTTTTAGGAATACACATCACATATTGTAGTTGGGTTCCCTTCCATCTCATGAGATAGGAAACCCAGAATAACATACAATCGTCTTTTATTTTCATCCTGTAACAGCATCTTTAACTGATTCAGTAAATAACTGCAAAGGATTATATAAATAAGCTGAAAATGAGATAGTTTTCATTGCCAGAGACAGCAGAAGGTTTTCAAATTTTATGGGTTAAAAAAGCCAATAAATTTAACAGCCTTTTGAAGATGCTAGTATAATCCCTCCAAAACTGAAGAGAACAGATGACTCAACCATATGGCTAAGTTCCACCAAAATTCTGTCTTGTAATCATAAAATATGATGTAATGCAGTTTGGTCCCAGGAGAAGGAAAGGCGTTAGACATATGTGACATGCACAAGCGTTGCCTGGATCCATCTGGCTAGCTATTTAAAAAAGGTATTATACAAATGAGCAGGGTTTTCTAGAAGACTCCAAGATAAATATTCTTAAGCCTTCTGTTGGAAAAGAAATGGGTATTGCTCTTAAAAGCTACATTAATGTACTGGCCATTATCATTACAAACGAAACAGGTATAATGAACAAGTTGTTACTCCTTTCTGCAGCAATGCAGCTTTTAAAATTTTCCCTTTATAAACTTTGAAAGTAACCTGTGGTTTGTTACTACTTCACACTTAATAGCATGAAACTTCTTGGGAAAAAAAAAGTTTAAAGGACTATTTGGAAACAAAAAGAAGGTTACCTTTTAAAATATCTGGGAAAGAGAAAAGAATGCACATGAATTCAGAATACACCTCACTAAGTGGGAAAGGATGTAATTTCTGCATTATGTAAATGCTGAATGGAAAAAAGGTGCTGCGAAGGAAATCGGAGTAATCAACCGTAAGATGTAAAGTACTTTTCAATTCACTACTGAAATATGTACAACAGAAGCCATCAATACCTCAGTTACTGAAATGTTTCACACAGTCCTTTGGAATTAATAGCAACCATTCAGCACATTGTTATCACTCTGGTCCTCAAAGTATTCAGGGTGCCATTTAAAAAGGTATGCAGAGACGACTTAATTAAGCATGTAATTAAAAATGAAAATGAAGAATGACAAGCAGGAATAGTTTTGTTTCTTGTAGTGACAGAACCATCAAGGAAAAGTTACTGAGGACTGACTGAGGTGTAACTATTCCGAAGTCTTTCTAAAAATCACCACGTTACTATTAACCCCATTTTATAATGCCTTGCTCGGCAACACAGACGGGAGCCTGTCAGCCCAACAAACATCGAGTATCCTTTTCCTCTAATCGTCAACACTTATCCACAAAGAACTTTAGAAAGAAACTAAGTTTCAGCAGAAACTGAGAAGCTGAGAGACGTTGCAAGAGAACCAGGAAAAGCAGCCATGCTTCCCCAGTTCTGGTCCAATTCATCTGAAATCAAAATGCTAGGAATCATCAGGTAAAGCATAAAGAAGGAAACAGAATACTAACATGTATTCACTAACGTAGTATTGGTCTCTTTCTTTAAAATTGCATTAGAGCTGGAAAGGTTTCAGAAGGACAAAGATGATCTGAAACAACATTTGTATGGATATCGAACTGGCTAAGGTACCTTAACCTAGTTAAACTAAGGGAGGCACAAAGGTGACAAAACCAACTGAAATGGGGGAGGTGGACAGGGATCAGCTGTTAACAGCACACATGAGGGTGGAACGAGGTAAAACAACAGATAGACAATATCAGTCTTGTAGAAGTTCTTTCCAAGGATGTTGCAGACAACACGTTTATGTGGGTTCAGGGAACGACTGATCAAACATTAGGCAGAAAGGCTCACTACAGATTTGGAAAAGAGATTCCATGTGTGTGGAAAACTACTCAGCAGCTAGGAAAGTATTAAAGAGAAGTGTTATACACACTTGCTCAGTGCTTGCTTTTCCCTAGATGTGCCCCAACAGGCACTACTGGAAACAAAAGACTAGAGACCCTCGAACTGAGCATTCTGTTCATAACAGAACAGAAATTTGTTCAGCCCCATTGTTTTTTTGTGCCACAGCTCCTACTCCTTCTACTGCTCTGCAGAACAAAAACCAACAACATATTGGTGTCTGTACAGCCTGATAGACACCAGGACCAAGTCAGGCTACAAACACTGCCCTAAACCAGTGGTGACAACACTGCTTTTCTTAGGTAGTGAGAGATGGAAGGTAGACAGAGAAAAACACAGAACTTCTACTGCTCATGTGTCCTTCACCTCATCAACAAGCACAGCCCGAAGTAAGGAACCCCTGGGCTGAAGTAACCTCCACAAAAATGGGCTGTACAGATTTCTCCTCTCTTTCTTGAGTATCCCAAGACAAAGAAGAAAAACGAAGCAGCAATCTTGAATTCGATATGTCAGCTCTGTATCACCAGATCAACATTTTTTTAAAAGACAGCAGAGCAAAAATGGTTTAAAGCCACCAGATTTGGGTGTGCTGCCTTAACCACTCAGGCGAAAAGCTGGACTACTTTTGATTGTATGGTCTTCTCAGGCCCCAGCCACAAATTTCTATAATCCTCTGGCAATAGATTTTAATGGTAACTTGAGTCAAGGGATGAAGTCTAAACCAAGGACAGGCTAGAGCCATACTATAATTCATGGTTTGAACAGAAAACATCGGCATGGATAAAAAAGGTCATTCTGACACGGGCTGAGGACCCATCTTTACCATGGAAGGATACAACTTCAGTAGGCTACCATATCTTACGTTAAATATATTTTATGCTAGGTACATCCCATTATTGAATTATTTGTTGAACTAGCCATTTGAAAGCTAAATATCTTATTTATGTATTAAATATGGATTTGAAAATTAAGCTCTCAAGAACCTTCATACTACTAAAAAAATATTTTTTGTAACTACTGAATTATCAAAAAACACTTTTCAGTTTTGTTTCATCCTTCTAAACATCTTCACTGCACTAAGAGGGGGAAAAAAAAAAGTCAAGGACTTCTACTTGGAAAGCTCTGCATAGTATTTCACAACAGCCCTGAAATTACTTCTGAGAAATCAAATTCTAAGGATTTTGGCCTGCTATGTTATTTGAATGGGAAGAAGCTGACAAAGCTAAGAAAGTGAAATCAACCTCCTGTTACTCTTCCAGCAGTTGCAGTGAAGATACTGCTATAAGCAAAATCTGGGAGTAATATTACTGCAGTGACTACAGAAATTACAGTAAAGTGTGAACAGACAATTCCTCCATAATCTCACCACAGAACATTGCTATCTGCTTGAGAAAAAAAAGGCTCAAAATACTCTTCAGCATCTCTGAAGACCTCTACAACACTGAACTATTATGCACTGGAAAGTGTTTCCTAGGAATGAGGAAAGTTTTGGCACGCACTCTGCAACGTCACTATAAATTAAACCTCTGTGCTGCAGCTGTCCAAGGCTTTGTACTCTGTCCCTGACACAACACGTTGCCTCAGGCTGCTTGCTGAATGCCTGCCCAGCCACTGAACTGGTTTTCTTGTGCTCCCCCTTGTAAAACTGGGCTGCTACGCTCTCTACAGCCTGGCCATCTCCTGTGCCACTTTCTTTTAGGCAAATGCTCATGATTGAACAAGACATCAAACCTTGGGCCAAGGCTTTGTGATTGCCTGATGGTTACCTGCAGCCTCCATGCCATATTAAAAACAGCTTTTATGCAACAGCTTTCCACATTGTAAATTAAAAGAAAGAATGAACATGGGGTATAAATGAGGGAAGGAGGATTACACCATTCAAAATTTAGTTTTGTTCTGGCATATTGTTTTCGTTTGTTTTGGTGTGGGGTTTTTTGAGTTAATTTGGGGGTCTTTTTGTTTGTTTGTTTTGCTTTGTTTTTTAATGAAGGCAGCAAACATTCTGGCAAATGAGAAACATTGAGAATATTACACCATTTGGAAATAGAGGGTTTAGATTAATACTGAGCTTCACGGGTAGCTAGCCACTTCCTTAGCTTTGTTTTATTTTAGAATGCGTCATTCTTTTATTTCTATGCTTATGCAAAAAGTTTTCCAAACATTTAATGTCAGACAGGAAAACTGAAGTGGAAAGTGGATGACAGCCAGTCTAACTGAGCTTTATCAACACAGTCCATACATCCTGACACACTGTATACGCTCTAAGTTACCTCAAGCACTATAGCTAGTTATGCCACTGCTATTTGAAGAGACGTCACAATTTTGCTAACAGAAACGATGAAATTTCATTGTAAAGTCCAAAATAACATACCACCACATTGTTTATGATCCATATGCTGTTTGCATGAGATTGAAACACACAATAAAAAAGGCAATAAAAATAATCCTTGCATGTAAGTATAACTAGAAAAGTTAGATACTGTAGTGCAACATTCTATTACTTTTAAGACATCAAAAATGATTATGCTTAAGAAGTATATTTTTAGCTGGAAAAACTCGAGGCTTCATTATGGATTCCTCTGTCTGCATATGCACCTCCCACCACACCAAGCTGACACTGCTTCCCAGTTGGCTTAAAGAGCAATCACTGCGATGATAAGCACGGGAAAGATTTATTCTCAACCCAAGAAGTTAACCCAAGTCTTGGTCTCTTCTGACCTTGGCAGCTTGGGAGTAAATTCTGAACACTTTCAGAGAGGGGGCAGAGCCTGTCTCACATGGATGATCTCTACAGAAAACACTGGACCAAAACCAGAGAGCTAATTACTTGCGCTCAATAAAAACCAATGTTTCTTGCTACTGCACCAAGGCAGCCACTACCAGCACTTATTTTAGATACAGCTACTGAGTTATGTCAGGAAAAGCCTGGTTACCTTGGAGATCACTCCCAGACAGCTCTGGCAGAACTCACAAAATGTATTCTAGCAAAATTTTTCTCTCTTTTGTATACAGTCAGTCAATTTCTATGTGCTTGAGCAAAACACAAGGACATCAAACAAAAGAACCACCAAATTAGTTCAAACTTCATCTACTTTCCCAGCATAGCTAGAAGTAAAGGAGAAAATAAAAGTATCCAGTACCTACTCTCTCTAATAGGTGAGTATTAACTCTATGGTGTGATAGAAGGCATCTGTACACACAGGGGGTTTTGTTTATTTGTTTGCTTTGTTAGGGATTGCACAGACAAGTAGGTATCATTCCAAAATTATTAATTTAAGTAGACTTTCTTCCTACCAAATGTAGAAAATATACAATTATTTCATTGGTTTAATATAATCTCTGGGATGGAGGATTGGTATTTTGGGACACATGCTGTAACAAATATTCATGTTTACTTTTAAAATATCCGAACAGCAGACTCATCTTGAAATTGCCACTTCTAAACTGAGCCTAAAATCATTTGTATCTTGGAAATAAACTGTGGACCCCTGCAATAGACACAGTCACAGGAGAACGAGAAGGATCTCTGAAAACAAGAGTTCACCACATCTGTGATGATGCACAGTATTGAAGAATACTTCTGTTTTGTTTCAGAAGACAGCAAAAAAGGGCATTTTTTGCATCAACAGCTGAAAAAAAAAAAAAAAAAGGCAAAGAAGCCGTTCAAATAGCACAGTTGTATCTGATTTGCATGGTTAAGCATTCCAGTTTCCTTAACTGTTTAGGTGGGAGGATGGGAAGCATTATCCAGCTACCTTTTCCACAGTAAGCCAGACTGAGCTGTACACTCTGTATTTACCTGTGTTCCACACATCTGGGTTAGCTGATCTTCAACATGGCAAAAATATTAACTCTTTGCAAACTGTTCATTTCACAGTCAATCTATGAACACAGACAGAGGAAAAGGAAAGTTTATAACCACTCAATTAAAAAAAAACAAAAAAAAGGACATACTTCCACATATGTATTTGGAAACTGCTACAGGGAATTTGAACACAATTTTTCCCCGTTTTTAAGAAACATGTATATCTCAGGGATAATCAATAAGACAGATTAACATGATCAACAAAAGCTACAGGCTGGTCACAACGAGAAGAATATCCTATATTCAGAATTCATTGCATTGATTTTACGATTTTCTCCTATTTTAGCATTTCTACAGAACAGACACGTGTATCCATATTTAAGTTTCTGCCTTTTCTTACTGCATGTGTGCAGCTCACCCACTACATCAAAACATATGTAATACTTGTAAATTTTTTCTTTTTTCTTTTACAAAAGGCATATTTTTCACCAAATTGTCAGAAGTGAATTCCTGCATAAATCAGGCTCTAGGAAAACAGACAGCTCCACTGCCTCGCTTTAATTCTGTACACAGTGTTGTCAAACAGGACTTCTAGATCCTTTCAGCAGAGTTCCCTATTATGTTAGCACTTGTAATGCCCTCCTGCTCTGTAAGACTGCCTGAGGAGCTACAAGTGATCTGTGCTGTCCCTGCTGCCCTACTGACACACAGCATTCAGGCAGTGGATACGCATTTGCAAAAACTGACTTGACATTCCTCTTCTCTTGGGAAGTCAAGCAGACATTTCCAGAACTCTACGAAAGTCAATCCACCATCATGGCTTAAGCTCTTCAGCTACTTGCTCCCAACTTTGCTCTCTAATTTTCAACCCTTCTGTTTTATCAGAAGTACAGCCGAATTGATACCCTACTTACCACTGCAGCTGCCTCCCATGCTGCTCAGTCCCTGAGCTTCAAAAATCTGCAACCACACCACACCAAAAAAACCCCTTATCTCTCACAAGGGAAATGCTCCTCTTCTGCTTGGAGAGGAGCTGGGGGGCAATGAGCAAGAGATACATGAGGAGCCGAAGTTAACCAGATCAACAGCACACACAAAATGCAGAAAACATGCTTTACAAGGCATGAAGAATGTCATGTGTTTACAAAAAAACCTGGTTGCAGAAGGTTCCCCTTCCCATAGGCCAAACTATCAAGGCTAAGCAAGACGATCAGTTATCGTCACATATTACGCATAATTACAGACCTATTTTTAGACTTGAAAGGTGTATTTTCCCTCCACTATTTAAACACAGTGAAGTTGTACACAAAAATATGATGGCTTTTTATTCATGACTTACATTCCAAACCTCAAAAAGGCATCAAGTTCTACTGAAGATAAAAATCATTTTAAAATTCTTTCTGGTTTTAATTTCTTTTGGTGAGAATGCTCTAAAGAACAGAGGGTTGGGAATGGAACATATTTGTGTTCATATTTTCCGAGTTAGCCTTCCCCCCTCACCCTGAACTTTCACCTCCTTGCAGACTTTCAGGCATGTTGAAAATTAAAATGTCTGCATTGCAGGATGGTCCATTATAATTCAACACATGCTGTTTTGGAGGAGAAAAAGCATGGTTTTGAAATAGCTCTATTACAGGTCAGGAATGTTAAGCAGAGTTCATATTTCAGATGACAACGGGAACCAGAGCTTTTTCTTGTAAACCCAACCCAGCTTACAAGCAATGAAGGAAAACTAAATCTGTGCAGTCAGGTCTTTGCAGGGTCCTGCATCAGGTCACTGACTGCTTGTGTTTTACCAAGGGCAGCTTTGCAAAGTCCTACTTTTACCACTGAATGCAAGTTTCCAAGACCTGCTTTTTTGAACATAATTTCCTGCTGCAATCTTTGCTCTGCCACAGATGACTCAATCACTTGCTTTATATCCTTCCAGAGAGCATCCCAGGCTCAGAAAACAACTGCACTATTGAAACACCACAAGCAGAAACAGTACAGCTCAAATGAGATGGTATCACAACTATGTATTATATTTCTCAAAGCTATGAAGACTGTGGTTTGATGCATTTTGCTACAAGTCCCAACAACTCTCCACAGAAGAGGGCAAAATCTCATCGTCTCAATAAACTAATCCCACTGTTTCATTCATTACTCCAAACAATCCTTTTTTGCCCTTAGATTCATGTGTGTGCTTATAAGAGAAAGATTATGAAAGCCATTACATCTGTGTGATATCAGTGTGCAAATACCTTCCAGTGGAGCATCTTGCTTGCTGGTTTCAGAAGACAGAGGGGAAGCCAAGCAAACCCAAATAAGACCACAAAGAGTTCATTCTCACAGAAAGAACATTTGTGGAACAACTCCCAAGCTCCACAGAACCTGTGCTGCAGAATTTGTTCACCCCCCACTTGCATTTTGTCTGAGATGCAAGAACCTGTCAGATTTCCTATCGCAGTAACACATTTTGACTGTTCACTAGGCTACAGCACTCTGCCCGGGTAACAGGCTCATGGGAAGATCTCCTGAAAAAGCTGTACGTATCTCCCATACAGAAGATGCAGATTTTACATGAAAATTATTTAACGATTGCCAGTTCTTAGGCAATGTCTCCTGAAGCAAGGCATCTCAATAGCTTCCTCCCCTAAAACCTCTGCAACTCTGATGGAAGGAGGCAGCAACCTGGACAGAGCAGGCACCAGGCAGACAGCATTCCTGCACATACAGATATGTGAGAGTCAATAACTTCTGAAAGGTGAAGCTGGAGAATTTGTATCATGAAACAAATTACAATTATGATAATGATAAAATACCTTATTCTCTTTCATTTCTTGTCTGACTAAACAGTATAAAAGTAGCAAGAAACAGGAATCAAGTTCTATTATTAAAGTTCTAAAAACATTGACAGTGACAAAATCTGACTCTTCTTTGACAAGAGGCTACACCTATCAGCATAACATACATGATCCTATCAACATAACATACATGACATCACGTAAGAAAAAAAAATTTGTAATGCTGCAAAGGGCAGAGGTCTACTTATTTTATGAGAAACAGTGCAGCCAGACGAGTTTATCCTAACATTTCCATCAGGGTTGAAATTGCCATTGCACAAAGCACTAAAGAAAAAAATCTAACCTTAATCATTCTCAAATTGCAAGGATAGCCAGATGCTTGACGAAATACAGTCTCCAGAACAGCCAGGTTACATAGATTTAATTAAACGAGTTCAATGCAACACTACTTTCATAATTCCAATTATTTTACAGACTTGAATCAGATCTCCTAACAAGTTTATTTAGCACAGGAATAAACTACATCCCTATATTTGAATATAAATTGTCAGCTTTTAAAACAGATCCCAGCTGGTAGCTTTCTGTTAGAAATACTTTGTGACCAAGAGAAACTGTCATCCCTTGATAAAGCTGGTTTTAGCAAACTCAGCAGTACAGATTTGAGGGTTCTTGTTCCAGAATTGCTCCTCTAGAAACAAAATTCAATTTGGTACCATTTTCTCCCCCTCCCCACCCCCCACCTAGAGATTTAAGCAACCATTCTATACTGGTATAGCAACTCCAAGATTACCAAAAGCTAGAAATCAGTATCCAAGACAAATAACGCTCATACAAGTTTCATGAAAAATTGATTATATTGACAAGAATAATACAGTTTCCACCAAAGGCTGCAGGATGAGCTTAGCTGTTGTGTTTGATCTGTCAGATGCCAAAGAGCTACCTGTACTACCTGCTTTAGTAATTTGGAATAGCCCTAGCAGACACTGTGTGACCCCTGGCAGGCACATGGGGGACCCTGGAGAGAGTGATAGGAGAGAATTGCCTCTGCACAGATGTCAGAAAAAGAGCAGAAAAGGCAGACACTGAGGGCCAGAGTGAGAAATCCACAGGTACTGTGACAAAGAGGAGGAGCACAAAACAACCATGCAGGGAGGCCATACCACTAGTTTTGCTTCTCATAAAGGACCTTGTGAAATCTAAGGAATCTAAGACTGATTCTGCCCAATCCCAAGAAAAACTGTAAACACTCTCAAGATGTTTCCTAAATGGGTCACTTTCTTACAACTCCTGCAGGGTATGTGGTCATAGCTGCAACATAATCAGGGAGACCTGTTTTACTCAGAAAGGACGTTTATAAATTAGGGGATCAAAAAGGAAGGTAAAAGAGATGACAAACGGAACATGTTTGGTACTTTTTAACACCAATGGCAGCAACTCCAACACTCACTTTGCATACAAAAAATAATAGCTGATTAACTCCCTTAAAGGCACTCTCTGTATTGAATTATTGAGGGAGAACTGCATGAACACTACACTGCTTTCCACTATTGGAAATAAGATTCTCTGCCATTCCCATCAGCTGAAATTACATTCTTCCCAAAAACTGCTCTGCATGGCAGCCCTGACAAGCTTACATACTAAAAGACTGAGACAGCTAAGCATCAAGTAAGAGAACACAAATTAACATCAACTACTGATTTTCCCCACCATTGCTTTCTTGTAGCAAAGACTAAAGGCATTGTAATTAAGTTTCCTCATGAAATGCTATGTTCTAAAGCTGGGACTAATTAAAGCAATATAGTTCTTGCCAGAAACAGATAATGTGCGTCTTTCATCGACTTGGGTGATTGGAATTTATTAACTTTTGCTGTGTCTGCGTAGCACAAACCACGTTTTACCCGCTGCTCCACAAACCAGCACAGTGTCTCTTGAGGTATGGTCATCTCCATTTGGCACTTTACAAGTGGGAAATGCAGCTTTCATTTTAGAACGAAACCTCATAAAAGAAGAACCCCTCAAACTGGAAAGGCAAGAAGGGAAGATAAAAATAACAGCACTAAGCATAGCCCAGTACGAGCTTTCTGTGGTACAGACACACAATAAGCTTACAGGGAGCGGCAAAGAGATATGGAAAGAGGGAAGAAGGCACAGCTTAGCAGCAATGCTTTTCATTATAGCAGTAACAACAACTAAGATCTGTTGGTAAGCAAAGTGCCTCAAGGACAGTGTGAAAAAGCCACATGAAGAAATGACAAAAAGATCCTTAAAGCTGCAGGAGGACAATGGATGCCCCGGCCAATGGTAACTCACTCCCAAGTTGGAATCTTCTGAAGTTAGTTTAGCTTGGAATACTTTTGAACTCCACCCACTATTCAGCTGAAGAGAAAACAAGGAACAGAACATGGATGATGATGATTCATGTCAGTGCAAGCTTCTATTTTTCTATTCCAAATAAAACTAAAGACTCCATGTCAACAGACATATTCTCTTTTCCTCTAGTTTTTCTGTTTGTTTTTCCTTCCAACCAAGAACCTTTCTCTGGGACTCAGCAATGGCAGGCAATCTCAAATGTCTTAACCCTTTTCCCAAAAAGGAAGACGGAAGTGACCCCTCTCTACCCATGCAGGAAGCAGGTAGTGTTGAAGATCCAGTGAAGGTCTCAAGCTGACTTTGCCAGAGTACTCCTGAAGTAGAAAGAAAAATGGTAGGCTGTCTCCTCTGTTGGTGTCTTCCCCTACAAAAATAGCCCAGGAACAAACAGAAAAGTGACCAGAAATGCAGGGTGAGGAAGGGGTGTAACACCAGAATATCAATAATTTTCAGTCTTGCCTTACAACCCCAAACTGAAACAAATCACACATTTGATAAGGATAAATTGTATGGAAAAACCAATTAAGTCTAGAATTACAATTGTCAGAAAGACTAGAGAAGACCCTCTAATTACGCTATAAGGTTCCGTCCCCACGTTTAATAAGTTACAGTACTCAACAACCACAGTTTTGATCTCATGTAGCAGGCGCTCAGTCCAAGTTGTAGATCCTTAGCATACTACATGCCTTCAACACAACCAGTGTTAATTATTATGGGTGATGGATTTCATAACCACTGCTCCTAGTCTTCTTTAATAATTACTGTTGTGCAAATATTTCTGACTTCTGTAAACACTGTTACAAGAGATCACCTAATCCTGCTGGTCAGCAAAGTTGCTGAACCCTGGAAAGCTAAATCACTGTGTCCAGAAGCTACAACTGCATATTCCTAATAGAACAGAAGCTAGAGATTAGTAAGTTTAAACTCCTGGTCATGCACCAACACTAGTGGTAAGCTTATCTAGTTTTGTCATACTTTAGACATCTTGGGTTGATATGCAAGTTTGAAAGAGCCTGGGGTAATGCCTAATGTGACTATTTAAGGACATTTTAAGATCAGCAACAGGTTAGTTTTGAAACTCACACTTAATGTGCATGTGTTTGAAATGACTTGTGAAGAGACAAGACTATAAAAAATCCACGTCGCACACATTCTATGAAGGAATTTAGTACACTTCTGGTCTAGTCTGGCATGTTCATTATGGAAGCTCTGGTGAACGCTGTGAATGTTTTCAAGATTTGCCCTATTAACCAACCACTGAATGCACCCCTAGAATCAGACAGGTCATGTACAAAAAGATCTATGAGCTTTTAGACCAGAAATCCAGGTGTTAGGAAAGCCTTCACTGCTTTTGTTCAAAGCCTCAGAAAGCAGCGACTTGCTCTAGAGCAAGAAACCTTCCCCACAGAGGAAGGGGCTTACCTCACCTATGAATTGCAGGAAGCCCAAGTTCACGCTGTGTACAGATCACTGCATCTCCACATAACAAGCTACTTCCTCCACAGCTCTCTGAAGTATCTACTTCCAAAATTTCTTTCCTACAAGGTGTTCCTTCGTGTTCCTTAGCTGGATATTCTAGGTGACAAACAAAACCAGTGAAGAGATATAAATGGTCTTTAAATACTTCAGTTAGTGTATGATATAGAAACACTTAAATCTGGATTTTGGTTTTTGACTTTTTTTTTATTTTGGTTTGGGGCTTTTGGGGGATGGGGGGTTGATAGTTTTTAAGAGCATTGATTGGGCAATATGTAAGTTTCTTTCAGATTTCTATACTTAGACTTGAAGAAAAAATAAAAGGCTGCTTTGAAGAAAAGCTATCTAGAAACAGAATTGGAATTCAGGAAATAAAGTCAATAAATGGGGATAGTACTGCATGCAAGTTCCTGAGAACAGTGGTAATAACTGGAAATTGTGATGAATATTTCTTCACATTAACGGTGTCAATAAGATAGCACACCTACCACTTCTAACAGATCCAGAAATGCACACAGCAAGATCTGTTTCACCACACTTGGTCTGTGTACAGTTGTATTTAGAATCAAGACAGTTTTTTTCTTTAAAATGCAGGCAAAGGAACTTGGGTGATGTAACTTAAGAACACACTGAAACCTGCCCCTATACTCAACCCAGAAATGCTCACAGCAGCTGAAGCATGCAATGTGAAATAAAGCTGGTTAAGAAAAGTCAAGGGAATTGGTTAGGGAATAGGACCTTCTTGGCATTCCTTTAAACCATTTCCTGTTCACCCCTGTGGAGTGTAATATAACCCTAAGAAAATATATCTGACCTCACTCCTTTCAGCTGCATTAAAAAGATTTTAAAAGCAATTTAAATATCAGATTGCACATTCATTAAAAACTGAAAAGAAAGAGGTTATACATATTATTGCCTTCATCTTCCACTAAGACAAGTTGGGGGAGGTTTTCTTGGTTTTGTTATTTCTTTTTAATTTAATGAGAACTTTTGATTTTCCCTGGGAGACAAGGTCAACAGACTAGGGCACTTCCTGTCTGCAGCAATGTCGTGTGCTTATGTAGACATGAGTCTTCTGACAAACAACTGATTTATTTCAAAGAGGGGGTCATTACAATCATGGCATATAGCAAGATCACATTCTTTCCTACTTGTTTTGCTAAGGACGACTCAAACATACTCGAAAAGAAGATGTATTTCAGCTGTGTGTGAAAACTGACAATTCATCCAAAATCACACACACACACTGAAAGCAGAAGGGGATGTGTTCTAGATCAGAGCATGATCATGCATTAACAAAAACTGCAAGTAATCCTATAACTGAACTATTAAAATGTAAAAGATGTGATCTTACAAAGTCCTTAGCACCTTGTCACATAAACATAGGTCTCAACTTCTCAGGAAAGATCATTAAAGGAGACTATCATCAGGGACATTTACAGCTTCTCTATTTAAAGTCATCCCTCTGAATCTTACTGATGGAACCCTCATGCAGCCCTATTACACACATTTAGGACAAACTCAAGTGCCCTGCAAAGCAGGTCTGATCTCCTGCAACACTATCTACACACTGATTTTAAACAGGGGGAGACTCAAGAGACAGAGTTTGTTTTTTCTTGGTTACCACAGCCAGATGACATACCAAAGTCAGAACAGTCTGACAAGAACCAAGCTAAGTAGAACTCAGAAAGTTGTTAGTCTGGGTATGGTAGAAGCTGCTTGTCTCAAAGAGAACTTACATACTCCCCATCTTTGCACAGTATTTAAGCACTGCAGAACTACTATTCTGTCGAAACAATTACCTCATTTAAATATTTTCCCTCACTTCTCCCTTATTTTTAATGTGTGGAAGTGGGATAAAAAGGCCCTGCACGAGGCTGCAGAAAATTGCATTGAAAGATGAGGGGTTGTGCCCTTTTACCAATCTACTGACCTCGCCTTCCTTCACTTCACAGCATTGGCAGTTCTCATAATTTCAACTAGCAGCTTAAATAAATTCCAATGGCAAGATTTACAATAACCATTCCCTACCCCGCCATGAGATCGTACTAAGTTTGTTTACAACCACCTTCAGTATGTGTACGATGTACAAGGTTGTTCTCCTTATGTCAAAGGATGTAATTTTCTAATTGTGTTTGCCTTGTGTACAGAGCAGAATCAATCCTACATTCATAAAACCGAAGATACTGAGCACTGTGGAGGTAATTTACAGGCCAGTGGAGGGTGGGAGGAAGGGAACCAAACACCAGAAAAAATATCAGTGTTTAAAACAGAAACATAAATTTAAGAAAATTAAAATTCTGCCCCAGCCACAGTTATTAAACCTATAGGAGTTACTCAGGAGATAGGAGAGGAAAATGAGTGGAAGAATTGCTGCTGCCAGAGAGTAGGAAGATATTTGTCGTTAAGTAATATTTATGTACAATTTCTAGATAGCAGGCTTTTTTCTTGTTAGCTTATAGGCAGAGACAACCACAGCCACCACAGCAGCAAACAGGTAACTTAGCACATCAAGAATAAATCATAAAACGCCTTGATTTTCACCTAAGAGTATCATGATACTTTGGGTTTGGAAGTGGGAGGAAACAGATTATAAATCTAAATTCCAGGCATGGAAACTCCCTTGTATGGAGTTCCAGGGCATAATAATTACATTCTTATGCTAGCAGAAGAAACACATAAAAAATTACAAGTACATTTCAGATAGAAGTTAATTTGCGAAACTTGCCTTCCTGAAGAACACTTGTGAAGAGAACTTGTGTCTCTGAAGAACACTTACTTCATGTTCTTCCATTTTGCATCAGAAATTCTCAAACCGGACTGGGTGCCTTCCCTTCAATACTGCACAGCTAAATGACATGGATACTTTGTATTTTACAGGGTAAAACAGCAGCCATAGTTGCCCATTTGCCCAAAATTAGGCAAAGATACAGTGAATGAGAAGAGTCTGGACACAAGCTTCTATGGCCAGAGGAATGTCCCATGCTCCCCCAGCTAGCCTAAATTAAAAGAAGAAAATAGTAAAGAAACTTTGGTGTTTACCACCTCATGTGTAATGACTGAGCAAGCATCATACATAAAAATGAGAAAAAAACATACCATACATTATCCCAAAATCCCAAGCAATTTAACAAAAAGCAGTGGTCACCCTTCAGCAGAAGAAACTAACCTATAGCCATTTTCCCCACATTCTGCTCGTTTGCCCCATCCCATTCACTATATCACCATTTAGAAAACAATATAAATAACATAAATTACATTTTTTCCTTAAATGACTCTCTAAGGAATGCAAAATTACTCAAAAACATAAAAAATCAACAGCCTACATCTGACCTCATGCATACATCTTACCATCATCTGAGTAAACGGAGATAGCTGCAGTGCATCACCACTGGAAACTTTCAAGAACGTTTTGCTGTGACATTAATCTGAGCTAATGTTCCTCACAAACACATGGAAACACAACCTTCCTCTTAAGTGCACAACATGCTAAATAACCGGCACAGCAATCCAGCTGAAGCGAGACCTGGCTTGCACACAAGGAACCTACACTATGAGAAACAAAACCAAAACACACTGAGCAACTCCAAGTTTACAAGCAAACAACATATGCATTAAGAAGTGGTATGCACTACTGGAAAAAAAACTGCTGCCCAATATGAAGCCTAGGGCAGCTTCTTGCTGTGCAGCTCTTCACATGCACAGCCCTATTTGCAACCCCAGGGCTGCAGGGATGCACACCTGCTGCCTGCTGTATTTATCACATTTTGACACAGGACTGGAGTCAGCTGTGAGACAAATCCAGCAAAATTAGACAGCAACAGGTTGTTTGTACCAAGTGGGACAGAAATACAACTGGGTGGACAAAATGAAATCCACAAGAATCCCATCCTTAAGTTTGCCATTACAGTGCCAGTAACACACTCCAAGACAGTTTGAACTTGTATTCTGTCTTAACAATGCAAGGGATAAGCATGTGGTACACTGATCATGGTTCCCTTAGCCACAGTGAAGAAATCAAAGAAAAGTGTCCTGCTTCTTCCCCTAATAAGCACATAGAAATAACATCAATACATGGCCTCTCCCAAAACCCTACTCTCTAAACTGGAGACACATGCCTCTGATGGACTCTGGTGGATAATGAATTGGCTGAATGGCCACATCCTGGAGGCAGTCATCAATGTCTCTATGTTCCACATGGATATCAGTGATGAGTGGTGTCCCTCAGGGGTCTGTAAGGGACCAGTACTGCTCAATGTCTCCATTTGTGACAGCCAGTGTGATGCAGTGCACTCTCAGCACATTTACAGATGACACCATGCTGAGAGGTGTGTTTGGTCTGATGCCATTCAGAGGGACCTGAACAAGCTCAAGAAGCAGGTCTGTGGGAACATCATGAGGTTTAACAATGCCAAGTGCTGGTGCTGCACCTGGGTCAGGCAATCCCCAGTATCAGCACAGGCTGGGCATGAACAGACCCAGAGCAGCCCTGCCCAGAAGGGCTGGGGGTGCTGGTGGGTGAGAGGCTGGACATGCCCTGGCCATGGCACTCACAGCCCAGAGAGCCAAACGTGTCCTGGGCTGCATCCAGAGCCCCGTGGGCAGCAGGGCAGGGAGGGGATTCTGCCCCTCTGCTCTGCTCTGCTGAGACCCACCTGGAGCACTGCATCCAGAGCTGGGGCCAGCACAGGAGGGACAGGGACCTGCTGGAAATCAAAGGGCTGGAGCACTTCTCCTTCAAGTGAGGACAAGCTGAGAGAGATGGGGCTGCTCCAGCCTGGAGAAGAGAAGGCTCCAGAAGAGTTTAATGTGGCCTTTTCATATTTCAAGGGGGCTGGTAAAGAACAATGGAGAAGGACTTTTTCTTCAGACCTGTGGCAATAAGACAAAGGGTAATGGTTTTAAACTAAAAGACAGTAGACTGAAACTAGGTGTAATGGGCTGCCATTGCTCCTGTCAAACAGATTCACATCATGCCATAAGCAATCATTCCCCAAAGGGAAAAAAAAGCTGGAGGAACAGAACAAAAATTCAACCTCCTCTAGACCCCAAAAAGAAGCCACTGTTGGATAACCTGCCCATCTGAGCATCTTCAATATCCAAGTGTATTTCAATGCTACATTGAGGGGAAATCCATCCCTCACTGGAGCCTCCCCATATGCGTCCATGGAGCCAGCATTTTGGGTTTTGTTCTTGATTTAATGTTCATCCAAGTAAACCAAAGTCTTTCTTCTGACTTCAAAGGGCCCTGTTTCAGGCTCTGGATAAGCAGACAGGTTACCCAAGTTGGCAATATTCCTAAGAAGTTTCCAGCACACACAGCAAAGATGAAAGAAGGTATGCACCCATGATGTGAGCCACACAGGTATGTCAGGCACATATATACTCATCGGCACCCACATCATTTGCAAAGTTATTAAAATATCTTTGCTTCTATCATTGCAATCAAGTCAGTGCAAGTGTTCTGGACAGTTAGCTATGTATTTCATCTCAGACATATACAGCAGCATATCTGGGGAATTAGAGTCCTCAGACAGCTATACAGGGGTAAATTTAGCTGGTTTCAGATTATGTTTTGCTAATTATACTATGCCGCCTCTCAAAATCCAGATAGTAGAAAGTAGCACTAATGTCATGTGTAATAAGAGCACTATCTAAAGAGTTTCTATGTCAAAATACTTCAAGGTAAATATGGAGTTCACATAACAACCTAAACACAGGAAGAGATAGTACCTGTGGTAACAATAAATATGGATATAAACTGTGAGTCTAAGAAATTAAGACATCTTGAAGCTGTAGTTAAAAGACATTCCACTGTGATGGCTTTTGCCAGCTTTTAACAGAACTCTTAAAAGGTTAATGCTGCCGCTTTGTCCAGATCATTTAGGTCTTAAAGTAGGCAAAAGAGCTCATTAAACAGGTCTTCAGATGTCAGAAAAACTACACAAGTCCACACTTCCCATTTCCTGGGAAGAACAGCCACTGACACAGTGATTCTACTCTATGCTTCAGCTTCACAGATATTCAGAACATGTATGAAACATATATTCAGCACACCTTGCACATGTGACAATGTGCAATGTGGCAAAAAAGGGCTTGACATGTTCCTAATGCTTGATATTTGCCTGGACTACACTTAACCAGAGCAGTTTCTTGAAGAACAGCACTAGAATGTGTTGCTGGAATAAGGTATTTAATACACCTCTTTCAGTCTGACTCACTCCTTAGCATTTGGTGTCTGTTTGTATCACTCACTTTTCTATCTTTTGTATCACTACCAAAATGTATGCACAGATCGAAAAGGCTCAGATCTCCATTAAAATAAAGTGTATGCGTGTTATATTCACTAGATAATATTGAAGCAGATATTCACAGCAATCAGAAGACAAGACAAAAGCCTTCAAACACAAAGACCGGGCTATTCCTTTAAATCCTCTCCTTCACATGAGTTTTAACAGACAGCTTCCTATCAGATCACATCAGGAACAGGCAGTGCCCAAAAGGAAGAAGGGATATAGTGTACTACAGTAAGGACAAATAAGTCTGTACACAGATTGCTCATTTATAATTTTTAAATTTATTTTACTTTACACTTAAATTTTACTAAAGATAAACGAGTAAATGAAAAAATTACAAATGCTTTTTTTCCAACTCTTCCAAAGTTGGAAGGCCTTTGAACTTTTGTGCTCTCTTTAAAGGGACACGAAAGAAATGTTTCTACACAAAAAGATTCCTTTCTTGTTACCAACAGATTAAAAAATACTCGTTTTCTCCAGTTTGTATATGTCAAGTTGCCTTTCTTCTTCCTACTCACTCCCATTTCATAATCCTGTTTAAGGAAATTACCATGTGTTTATTCAAAGTAAACTCACTCCACCACAGGTTTGTCTACTGTAATTCCAATCACCACAGCACAGTTCTCATTTAACCAATTCCCTCTCCTTTCTGTCTCAAATGTTTGGAGATGGTCCAGGTTGTCTACAGAGTATCTGCAAGTTATTTAGCCTTAAACACTTTTCGCACTTTCCCATCCAGAGACAGATGATCAACAAGCAACCCACAGCAGCCCAGTTGCTTCTTCTCACAAAATAGTTACCAAAATAGTAACAATGACCCTTCAACTGTCCCTCCTTTCATCTCCCTTTCAGACCTTCTTGCTTCCCTTCTGTTTTCCCATACCTTCATTTGTCAGTCTTCACTTGTCTTCTCCATTACATTTTCTTTTCACCATTGAAAGAGATGCTGCATAACTTTTGGGCTGATATTGGCCCCCTGTACACCAGAATTACAGTTCACGTGAATAAAATAATTTTATATGTACTCTGAAGACATTGCTATTGTCAATAATAAAGAAAATACACTCCCTGATGGCAAGAGGTTCACCCCAAACTGACTGGAACCAGCAGCAGGTCTTACTCTAATACACTCAGAACATGTTTAATTTCTTTCCTGGACAAAGCAGACCAAGGCAGAGCCTTATGCTGTCCAGAACTGGAGGCATGAAGCCAAATAGCAGAACATAGGTGGAAGATAAAACCCTTGACTCCTAACAGAGGGAGGGAGAATCAAGTACCACAGCACTTGCTTCAAGAGGGAAAGAAAAACACAGTAAACTGATCAAAACTACAGTCATTATGATGTGTCTCAGGCTGATTCAATACAACACATAATAAAAGCATACTGAAACAAAAGCAAGCTTCAGTAGTTCATTTTCTAAATAATTGTGTACAATGGTCAAAAACCGCCTGCCATAGAGAACATAGTTCGTGGTGTCACACTTTTGTCACAATTACCCTGAAAATTTCAGTCCCATGCTCCTTTTTAGGTTAATTGTAGCTTTCAGTGGACAGAGCAATTTAAGGGCTATTTGCAGGAGATCCTGCTTTATTCATTTTCAAGTTGCCCCACCCAAGTTTTATTCTCCCACACATTCAACCCAGAACACACAAGAACACAGATTTTAATTGAAGGTATCCCAGCAATCTTTCCATCCCAAACCCCCAAGTAGCTTAGCTTTTTATACTTTAAAACCTGCTAAATGTAAACTCATTACTTCAAACATTTGGCATTAGAAAGAAATGCCAAACCTTAATTAGCATAGCATCTGGACCAAGACTGAGATTTTACACTACAAAATACCTAACTGCCTCATCATTTTGAGATTTATGGAACAACGATTACAGCAAAGGCAAAAATTTTCATTAGAACTGCAAATTTCTCAACACCCATGTAACAGTACAACAAATAGGCATTTCCAGAAATACCTGAAGTTAAAGCTGGTAAGTACCATTGGGGAATGCCAGCCTGGCTTGGCTCTGCTTCTGACAATAGGTACCTTTTCTGCTGAATTGCACAGTCAATTTTCAATTTTAAAAGACACTCTACAATTTTATTTACTCAGTATTGAGGACATTTGGAAATAAATCCCAATTCTAATTTTCTTGTCCATTTGACAAGATAGCAATTAGAAGAAAACTAGTCTCTGTTAAATTGCAGTACATGTTTTTCAGATGATGTTCAATACTCACAGAAAAGGGTCCTATAACCTTTCAGCTTTTGCCTATAGACTTAAGACAGTGAAAACAATCCAAACCATCAGAGCCTTCACGCAATATGCCTTTTCCAGAGTAACCAAGAAGATGGTTAAAAGCCAATCTACCTAAACAAACCACTTATGCACTTACATCATCCTAGTATGAAAGAGTTAGATACTTATATATGGGTAGGTGTCTGAAAATGTTGACGACCATCTTGTCATATTTAAGAAACAGGCAAAACATGTTTAGACAGGCTTAATCTTCACACATTTGAAAATCCACTTTGGTACTGTTTAAGATTCTAGGTGCTTCTGAAGTCAGGCCACAAACTGACTAGCTACTACAGAAAACACTCCAATCTCAAATATTAGAGGGCTAATAAGACATCGGTAGCTATATTTTTAATTGTAATTTTTCAAAATCTGCTTTTCTAAGCAGAAACTATGAAAAACTTTTGTCTTACTGGGTAGAGACATTCATTCTCTATTGTGTGAATATACTATGGACTGTGTATAAACAAATTCAGCTCTGAAGTGATAGTTTCTGGTTATTACCATAGCAACTTTTTCAAGTATTACATGTGATAGCCTCTAGCAACAATTAAAACAGTCATCCTTTTAGGTGGTCAGCTTTTATGTGTTTAATAGGTAGGTTTTGAGTTTGATAATGAGAAGCAAGAGATGAGTAGAGTAGAGAAAATACAGTTTCTCAGACAGAAGGGACTTGTTTGCTTGTCAAGACATGATTGTAGTTTCTGTTGTCTATGCATTCTTTAAGTGTGCACATCCACTGCTTAGCTTCCAGTCTTGGCATTTCCTCCCATCCAGGCACCCTGCTCACAGATTCCCAGTCTACAAGTATCCTTCTGTGACTACACATCATGCTTTGACAATAGTCATTTGTGACAGAGCGATAAATCTCATTCCTTCTTTCCAAATACACGTGTTCACATGGCAACAGTCACCCCCAGGAAGGATTTCACAGCGATTAAGTGTGTCAAGGACAAAGGATTCTCAAGTTAATGGGGCTGGCTTTACACACAGTAAATCAGGAAGTATGAAGTAAGGAGTCTCTCCTCCATCTAAGAGTCATACTGTCATCTCTCAGCTGTGGACTACTAAATATTTAAATTAGCAGCCTTATTTACTTGTGTGTTCCTGCAACTCCTTTGCTGACATGCCCACCCTCGTGCTTTTTCTGCCAATATTCTCAGGCTGTGATCTGACAATGGAACTAAGATAAGCAACAGCTGGAGAAAGGGATGTCCTGTCGTTCCTCCTACTTCCATGATTCCTCCCAGGGCTGACCCTACAGTAATTCAGAGCAGAGAGTTACCTATCTGACACTCAACACACAAAGTATTTTTCCACCACTCTTGTCCTTGACCCTGGCTCAGGGTCGGATACTCTCAAAATGAGAAGAGCAGATGTGAAAAAAGAGGGAGCAGGGCCATCTCTTTCACAAGCATCGAGACTGATGTCATTTGAGCACTGAAGCAATGCCCTCTGGCAGGGACCCCAAGAAATATCCTTGAATATCAGCAGTTATACTCATTTTCAATTCAGCCACTGCAAGAAAACCTAGAAAGCTTCAACACATCAGTGAAATTTCTTTCATGGTCTTTGTTCCAGCACAGAGTTTTATGTTATCAGCCCTACTGCTGGAGAAGTGTTTGTAATTCCTGTTTCTTATGCACATCTTGAAGACTTATCTCCTACTCTTCTCATTCCTTATTTTTTAATGCTAACAATGAGGTTATAGACAAAAGGTGCTCTTCCTTACCTCAAGACATCTTGAGTTCTAAAATACAAAACATTAACCATTTCTTTTAGAGAGGAATGAGAAAAATACTCAGTCCATCCCTTCTGACTCCCTCATCCCAAATCCAAGAGCAATTACCACATCTTATAAATTGAGATAAAAATGCAACCAACTAATTTCCATTAAAAAGTCATCCTTTTTCTCCTCCTCAAAAACTGTAACTAAGAGCAGCTTCTGGAAACTGAAGAGAAGGATAATTTTCCTTGCTTATCTTGCACAAAATATAGGACAGCTTCTGTTGGTTGCCTTAAATTATGCCCTTAAGGCTTGGCTTCAAAACAGAGGAAACCAGACTATCATGGATTTAGACTGCTGTGTTGCAGCACATCTTAGAGCTGCATATCTAAATTTTAGATATCTGAAAAATCCTTTGCGGTCAACCTTGTCTCCAGCCAGTAGACCGCAGTAGTATCAAAACAGCAATTACGTTCAGACTGCCCTTGATTTTGGGGAGAGGCGCACACAAGTTATCATGGCTAGACAAGTAAGGAATAAGTGACCCAGTGCAGTTTATGACAGTGGCTGAACTCCTATAGCAAGGTCTGGATTCATCATACGTGTCACTTAGCCTTTGCTCTAGAGTACCAGCCCAGCCAAGCAGCACAAAAGCATGAATGAAGTCATCCTAACAGAAGAGCACACCTAACTTCCAAGTGTGCTGCTGTGTTAGCCAATGGACCACTCTCATTACCCAAGCAGATGCCTATTAAGTTTTAGTGGCGTGGGTGAACTCAAAATAGCAATTGCTGCTGCTCATTAAAACAGAAGCAACAATGTTTGACCACAGAACTCTAGCAGTTCTAAACTGAAAGGCAAGTTCAGTGAGGCAGGACACCAGAGACTTGTGATAATATTTTTATTTGCTGTGGAGTGGCACAAGACATTGTGCCACTAGCTGATTCAGTCTGGTGACCAGAAAAACCAAATACAGCTTAAGTAGAGAAAAGCATTTCCCCTGCACCCAAAATTAGAATATTTCTGAAATATTTGAGATATTCTAGAAAGCAAAGGTTGGTTTACATATTTAGTGTGTTTACAGAAGCAGTTTTGTAAGAAATATCTCTTGATAAACTGAAAGAGCAAAGCATCCAGCAGTGCTGCTGCAAGGATGTCAACTGAGCAGCTGCACCAAATGCTAATCAAATGCTACCCTACAGCTCAAAAGACTTTCTGAGCAGTAGCCAGCACATCTGCAGGTTACACCACAACAGTAACTCCCACCTTCTTCTGCTACTGGTGTGCACTACAGGCTGGCTAAAGACATATTACTCTAAAGGTGTGCTGTGAGACCATCTTTTCGTCAAAACACCAACAGAGTGCACTGTGTAACTTTACTCCTGAACATCAAAACTTCTTAAGACACCATTTTCAAACCTAAGCATCTTCATCCAACATGGCTGCCCTGGGACCCCATGCAAACCTGGCCATGACAAACAAATACAGTACTTCTTTTAAAAGGGCACAGAAATTTAGGATGAAGAATGAAACACTACATTCTCCACAGATCATGAAGATTTGTTAAAAATTCCACATGATATCTGGAAACTCAGTTAAACACAAGCTCACCTATTTCACAGCCTTCTTAATAGCAACACAAAAACCTGTAATGAGTAGTAGTAGGAGCAGAAGGACTACAGCAGTAGTCTACAGCAATTGCACTGCACCGAAGGAAGTATTGCTTACTACACATGTCAGAGTTTGGGACTTCAGCAATACTTCTACAACAAGCAAGACCATGTGCAGCCTAATGTCTCTCTAAATGCTGCTCTGGAGATTCTTCTGAGAAGCTGCACATTTATGTTTTCCTTCCCCACTGCTCAAGCCTCATATCCACCTCTCCTGTCACACTAGAACTGATAAACCACAGCTGTCCTAATTGCTCAGCTGGTTCCTGTATTCTTGCTGACAACGAAACCCTGCCACAAACTGGGGAGACATTACATTAAGTGCTCAAACACCACACTGATAAGAACGGTATTAGGCTTAAGACAGAAATATGATTAGGTAGTAAAGTCCTTACGAGGCTTAATCCTAAACCTGGAACAAAGTTCCAATCTGGGTACCAGCACAATCTAACAGAAGTTCCGCAGACCCCACAGACGTGAGTATGATTCAGCTATTTTATTAACAGTAAAATACTGTTAATTTGTATAACAGATAATGTTTTCTCCACAAATAGAAACAGCTTACTCCATACTGTATTCAGCTGTTGCCTTTGTGCTTTCTTCTCTGTAATTCATTAACCTACAAGCTTATCAAGGTGGGAGTGAAGAACTTGTTTCCAGCATGAAAACCAGCAGTCAAACTGGGCAAAAGTACTTACGTCACTCTTCCTGAACTTTGCTTTTAAGCTCTTCATGCTGATCACATTCAACCTTCCAGACCTTTGAGGAGCTTTTTATTCTTCTTCAATATCTAAACAAAAAAGAAAAAAAGTAAGATTCCAACTTGATACCATTCAGTTCACGGCAGGCAAATCACAATTGAATTCACATACCTCTATCACTCTGAGGATTTAGCCCTCAAGCTCTAAAAAAGATTAACAGCCACTTAAGGGAAACTTTCTAACTGTTTCTCTAAACTTAGACGTAAGCCTAAATCTGCCCACTGAAAAACAGAACAAACCTTTACCACAAACAAAGCAGCATATCATGTTTTACTAATTACATCTCCACATATTTAGATCACCAACACATTCATACATGAGCAGATTCCTCTGACCACTGCCTATTTTAATATTATCATCAAGACAGTCATTTGTAAAGTGGAAAAATCATAATTAAGTATGCAAAGCCATTTGTTAAAACTCCACCATCCTATCACCACGGGTCTGCACTGGGTAGCAGAAGTACTTCACCATTATTCTACACACAAGTCTGACCACTAACCAAATTCCAAATTGTACTTCAACCATGCAGGACACATAGTAGGACAGCTCAACACAACACAGCAGACAGAATCGCCTGAGCAAGACAGAGGTTATTGCTGGAAGAATCATTTTGGATTCTTCCCCATAAGGAACTGTATGTGGGTTTTTAAGAGCCATAGCTGCTTGTAACTTGGCAGTGCACTATCAGTTGTGCTCCCCCTTCCTCCCTTTCACATGAAGGAAAGCAGCAGTTGAACAAACATATAAAACTAACCTAAGAGACAAGCTGCAAACTCTCACATAGCAAAATGAGTGTCTAGAGCAAAGTTTCCTACAGAAAGCTTCAATGATACCACACGTTGCCAATCCAACATAATGGTGAACAGCACACTGAAGCAGCATAGCAATGTGCTTTTTCCAATAGCAGAGCAGAAAATCTTAATGAGAGAGCAACATCTGGATTGGCAAATGCACCTAGGTAAAAATGTTCCACATTTCTAGTTTTACAGTACGCTTACTGAAATAGTTGCTTTCAGCTACAAGTTTTAGCTGTTTTATAAATTCTTTCTGAAGGAATAGTTTAAAGTTAAGGATGTTCAGCTGTATAAACTTCCTCTCTCCACCCTAGAAAAAAAAGTAGAAAAAAGTTTTACAAGTCTAGTCAGATAAATAAATAACTGAAATAGGGACTGAAGCATAAATTCAAATAGGTCATGCAGGATCACTATGCTTCACATCACTCTTCAGAAACAGTAGATTACAGTTTGATAACCAAAGTGAAATTCAGTTGCTTCATAAAAGTACATCTCATTATTAAAGGCAAGTTGCTATCATGACTCTACTATGAGTTTTAAAAATCCAACTGCACAGTACACTGTTAGTAGAGTATTTATGTATATGAATGCTTCCACAAAATACAACCCTAAAAACTACCCTTCAAGAATAGCAAGTAAACATATTATTTAATTCAATATCATATTTATCTGACAGCCATTTAAGAAAAACTCAAGTACATTTCTTAAAAAAAAAAAAAAATTCTATACACTATACACACACAAACACATTTCCCATAGGCTACCCCTCTCCAGTAGGAACGAGTAGGTAATCTGGATGGGGTAATTCCGTAAGCTGTTAAAAAATCATTAAAATTAACTAAATTACTCTAAGTCTAATTAAGCAGTCATTTTCAAGCCATGTCAGATCCCTGACTGCATCCAGGTATATGAGCAAGGGGTTTCACTAAAAATTCTTGCGTTTGATCACAATGAGAATGGGTTTGTGGTATTCTGTCTAATTCTTTAGCCAGCAAAAAGAAAAAAGGAAAATAGATTTTGCAGAACGTTTTCAATCCCTGACCTAGGTGAAAATTTCTTAGCTTTTTCCTGGGTGGAATGGAGTATTTGTAAAATAATAATAAAAAAACAACAGCAAACAAAAAACAAACAAACAAACAAACAAACAAAAAAACCAAAACAAACCAAACCAAAAAACCTAAACCCACAAAAACAAACAAACAAACAAAAAACCTGAACAGTCAAAAAGAAGGAATTATTTCAGATTTTTCAGAGAGAAGCATACCCCTTTGTTTCTGCTACACCTACCCAAACTTTTGAGAAAGCGCTTAAATTGCACACCAGCTGTCATAACCTGCACTGGAAAGGAGCCTAAACCTCAGCAAGAGCCTGATAATCTCCTAAAATATGCTCTACCAACATCAAGGATGATGAGAGCTGCAAATGCAAGGTACACAGAAGACGAATACCATTACTCACCTGGCTTTCTTTATATATCACACCAGCAAAAAAAAAAAACAAATTAAACTAAACAACCCCCAAACTTTTATGAAAAAAATGAACAGTGTAAAGAACTTTAAAGTTATGATGTGAAACATTATACAATATCCCACAAAACCCAAAACTTAACAGGACTTTGTATTTTATAATTTAAATATACTTTGACTAAAAAAAGTAAACTGTTTAATTGGACTGGTTAATGAAGTCTAAATAAATCCTGTGCACAGGGAATTGAAACCAAGAAATCTTTCCTCACATAAAGATTGCCAAAGAATTGTCTGCTGTAGGCTGTCTTTCCCTTCCCACTCCCTCAGCATTTTTGGCTCCTACAGACAAAAGATTTATTATAGCTCCCAAGGAAGACAAAGTGCTCAACTACAAGGCTGTGAGAGAGATGAAAACTCCTTGTAGGTACATGGAGCAGATGCAAAGCTGAGCCCTCTTCTCTGAGGAACCTGTAGGAGAGCCTAATTAACAAGTTTTGCAAGCACTCCTAATACATTCCCTCTTGTGAGAAAGGAAGAAGCACATTTTATACACTGAATGTGAAACTCAAATTCTCAGCATAATTAAAAAAGCATGCTCAAGCACACAGGAACACATTAGTGTGTTTTTCACATCTGTATTTTTTCCCTATGATGTAGTTAAACAAAAACATTAAGATTAGCATTTGTACATCATAATGCCCATAATCCTTCAAATGTAGAGATAAAAATGCATGAAGTGGTGAGGGCTGCTTTCTCTTGTCACTGTTTAAAGGAAGTCCCCTCTCAAAGGCAATTATTGGAATTGATGCAAAAAAGAGGTCAGCATCCTGATTCGGCAGAGCTTTATGATAACTGCTCATTTGACAGAGGGCGGATAAAGGAAGCACCATTAAAATTACTCTCCTGTTTTACAAGATAGGAAGTGACGACTAGAAACTCACCAGGGAGCATCAAGACACTTCAAAACAATATTTCTGCAATGAATCACAGGTATTAACAAGAAGCAATCTCTACTAATAGTGGCATTTCTCTGCTTTCAGAACGATGTGGTAATAAATACTGAGCAATGTCATTTTATAGCTGCAGCAAGTTAGCAGCAGATAACTCCAGGGATTCTCAACAGCTAATGCTGATCACGTGCTTTTAACCATTAGCTCCAAAATTAAATATCTAGTCCTCTATCTTATCTTCCTTTACCTTAATGTCAAGAAACAGCCCGTAGGAATACAAGCTGCAAAAAACATCTTTAGGTAAGGGGTAAACTTATCTAGGTAAAACAAGAGACATTGAAGTGGTGGTAATCTTTGGCCTCAAAAATTTCATTGCAACTGTGTTTTAATACACAATACAATCTTTATGTTTCAATGCAGAAAACAGATTAGGATAATCTTCCCCGCTGATTTATAGTGAGATTTGTGCAAACCACAGTAAACAACAATACTGACATTTTTCCCTTTCATTAAATTGCATTAAAATCAGAGCAAGGACTTTCAAACAATGTTACAATTAATTCCTTGAAGGGGCTAAAATCCAGTGATGCAACAAGACTTAGTCTCCCTAAGCAAAACTGGAAGTTTACAGTAAAACTGTATGTTATGCACAATGTTCACGCTAATGAGTCACTCCTCACTGATAAGTGCTGAATTCAATTAATTTAGGTGTCAAAAATCTTACACCTCTTTCAGAACAGCCTGAGAAGCCTCCATCTCACACAGAGCACTTTCGCAGCAAAGCATGACTGCTTTGAAATTTCAACTAATTTCCCCTTCCCCTCCCAAAAACACTTCAAAAAAACTCTCTTAACCTTGAAAGGTTACAGGAAAGATTTACGCACTCCAGGCAAGATCTGGCAACACACATGGATGTGTGGGGGAAATGAAAAAAGGTCTGGAGTGAGGAAGAGAACTCCTGCTGCTATACGCTTACGATCTCCTTTGTGTGACTACACCTACTCTCACGGGAAAATAAGGGGCCTCAGAAGCATCTTTCCCCATAGCACACCATCATTTACCCTCTGGATGATCACTTTCTAAACCACTAGCCCATCTCTGACCCAGAAGCACAGCCTAGCAGCAGCCAGCACCACAAAGCCGCTAGAGGCATCAACACTAATGCACCCCTTCTGCTGATCACCTTCAGTGATCCACTCCAACTTCGTAAATGCTCAAGTCCCTGAGCTTCCCTGACATACCCTCCAAAACCAGGAATGTGCTCCAACCCAAGCTGCTCTTTAACACTGCCAAAGTCACAGTACTGCCTGGAGGCATTTGCCATTGCTCAGCCTCTTTGGCTGCTCCCACGTAAATGCAGTAAGCCCACTCTGCCCTAAAAAAAAAATCCACCCAACGCTCCACCTCCCCTGACTACTTCCTATTTCCATCCAGCTAAGCATATTCTTCCATTTCTCAGGCCAAATCAGAGAAACATGCATGATGCGACCAAAAGCTACAGGAACATTTCCACACTCTTTATCAGCACAACTCAGTTTTTCCATCTTGAGTAACCCAACCTCCTATCATAGGAAAAGTCAAATGGAATAGAATTTTATAAACTCGTTGTTACCTATAAAGACAAATAATTCTTGGCTTGGTTAATCTACTATTACTTACTAATGAAAACGCACTGAAAAATGCACTGAGAAGCCCAAGCACTACACAAGAGTGGGAGTGATTTATATACAGTTAATCCCACTCTAAACAGAATCAGACATCAGAGATAGCAAGGGCCTTGGGTAACCTAGTGCATTCCCTCTATCTGCTCACAAATCACTGGCAAGGATGTGCTGAACTGTACAAATTTAAGCATCTGAGCCCAGAAGTTAGAGCACCATAGATGTTGCAACACTAACAAATGTACAGCTATGCCTCCTCTCTCCAGGACACTTCGTATCAACTTTTTACTCTTACACTTCCTTTGATACTCAGAATTTGCAAATGTTGAACTTTCTTTTCATGGATTCCACTGAAGCAGTAGCAGCCTCTGAGGATGCCATACAGCCAATATAAACCCAGGCAAGACGATTGGTCTGGGGATACGTGCAGTTTGTTTAAACAGTGTATTCAAATGCAGTTCAAGACAGGCAGAAGAAAGCTAGCACCAACAAGGACCTTTCACACAATAAACAAGAGCAGGCTAGAGAAAATCAAAATGTGACGTTGCCCTGATTTGTTTACTTGGCATATTAGACAGGACTCTGGGCAAAATTCTAACTCAAATTAAATCCAAGAAAATTTGTCGTTCACTTTTTACATACGATTTTATTCCAGTCCCACTCCTGTTCTTTTGTCTGGAAGTGTCTATCAACACACACCTGGGCACAACAAAAGAGACAAGACTTGTTGTATAAACTGGGACACACTGATGCTCTTTCTCTGCCTTCAATTTTCCTGTCTCTAAAACAAACACACACACACCCCCTTGCACAGCCCTTAATTTTGAGACCATCATCTTTATGTTGATCATACATGATATGTTGCAGTCCTGAAGACTTTTCTACATTCAATATTCAGTTCAACTGGAAGAGATTGGAAATAAAGCATCTAGCTACAATTAGCAATAAAGAAAAAAGCCTTAGAGTCTCACTTCTGAAAAGTCAGCTCTTAAATGAGAAAGCCATATGGGTAACAACAGCTAGTACTTGTTTATACTTCCTTCCTAGTATTCTGTTATCATCCATTTAACTTGATGTTCTTCAGAATCATCAAACACAACAAACCGTACAGTTGCAACATTAAATCTATGAAGAGATATATCTCTGACTTTATGGATTAATATTCTGAAACAGCCTAAGGCAGAGCAGTCACCGATTAGGGGTGGAATTAGAAAGACAGGAACATCAAAGCAATTTACCTAAGACATTTGACAAGCCCCACTCACATAAACACCTTGGAAGGGTATCCTACTGGAAACTACTATCTTCTGTAAATTCAGAGACTGTGCTGATAATACAGCCCCCCCTACTCAGCTACCAAATTCTTGGTAGCTTTAGCTGATGAAAACTGAGCATATTTTTCAACATTACAAAAAAATTAGAGTTTCATGTGTTTCCAGCCTTCAATAAAAAGCACTAAAAATTCAGATCTTTTCTATTCTGGAAGATTCTCAATGCTAAAAAACCTAGCAGGACATCAGCAAGGTTAACACCTACATTTGGTAAATGATTTTTGTGGAATGGTATTTATGCTGGCGTTCAATGAGATCTGGATAGGCTAGAGAGCTGGGCAGAGAGGAACCTCATGAAGTTAACAAAGGCAAGCGTTAAGGTGCTGCAGCTCAGAGACCAGCACAGGCATGGGGTTAGTCTGCTGAAATCCAGCTCCATCCAGAAGGACCTGGAGTCCTGATGGACAAGTTAAACACGAGCCAGCAGTATGTCCTTGTGGCCAAGAAGTCCAATGGTATCTTGAGGTGCTTTGGGAATAGCAGGGACAGCACACTGAAGGAGGTTCTTCTGCTCTGCTCTGCTGAGGCCTTATCTGGAGTGCTGTGTCCAATTCCAGGCTCCCTAGTTCAAGAAAGTCAAGGAACTTCTGGGAAGGGTCCAGTGGAGGGACACAGGTGGTCAGGGAACTGGAGCATCTCTCTCACAGGGATAGGCTAGGAAAGCTCAGTTTGTTTGGCCCAGAGAAGAGATGACTGAGAGGGTTTCTTATCAATGCTTACAAATATCTTAAAGATGTGTGTCAAGAGGATGGGGTCAGATACTTTGCAGGCATGCCCAGTGACAGGACAAGGGGCAATAAGCATAAACTGAAACACAGGAAATTCCATCTGAATATGAGGAAGAAATTCTTTACTTTGAGGATGACAGCACTGGAACAGGCTGCCCAGAGAGGTTGTGGAATCTCCTTGCCTGGAAATATTCAAAACCTTCCTGGTCACGATCTTGTGCAACCAAACCTGCTTTGACAGAGGGGTAGATGGTCTCCAGAGGTCTCTTCAAACCTCAGCCATCCTGTGATTCTGTGATCTTAATGATAATCAAGTGATTTTTTTTTTTCTGATTTTATTCAGTTTTTTGAAATTTATGTTCAGTAGCAGCAGCACTAGGTGCTGTATATATATTGGAGAAGAAGATACAGTATTTAAGAAACTTCTCCCAGACTTCACAGATTTAGGAATCTTCACATATTCCTTAGAGATAACATGCTGGTGTCTCAGGCAACTAGTTTTAAACAAGGTCCTCAGAAAGTACTCAAGTGTCAAAACTCTGCAGAGATATTTCAGGGTGTTCCGAAGTGCTTTTGGGAAGTCAGACATCTACAAGAGAATAACAGGAGCTCCGGGCCTCTCAAAAGTTGTGAGAAAAAAAATAGAACATCCTCAACTACTGAAGCTACAGAGACATAGGCAGACCAGCATATAAATTCTTTTTGTGTTGTAATGCCTGAACAAACTTGGCTTTATCTCTCCTCTACCCATTCCCCCAACAGATTCATGTGGGAGGGAAAAAAAAATAAGATGCATCTTGTCTTACAGTATTTTCAGTACTGGCAATGGCTTCCAGGCAGAAAACCAAAAGAAGACTATGACAGCTTTAGAAAATGTACATAAGTTACTACAGCACTCATCAAAAATGCAAGTTCTGCCTGCTGAGGAAGGACTTGTCAAGACCTAAAAATTCCCAGGAAAATGTATTAACTACGAGGCTCTCCCTAAGACCATCTCAAGTTTGGCACAGGTGTTACTGGCCATCTTGTTCAGGACCTCAACACAAGGGAAGGATGCATTCTTTCACTGCTGTTTGTTTCCAATCCTGCAGTCTTGGGCAAGTATCTGGACTGTCAGCTAGTCCAAAGTGCCAGTCAGAGCTTAAGCTGATCCCAGAGTTCAGCAGACTGGCATGTCTTTGGCAGCTGGACAGTAACAAGCTCTGCTCTAACATATTACCAGAATTATACCTGTTTGCATTACGTCCTCTGAACCTTAAAAGCCAACGATCAGTTGACTCGAAATATGAGGAACAGCCAGGATTGTCAACTCTGAAAGCAAAGCCCAAGCTACCTGAAATACAGAGCTATCACCGGCATGCATCCACAGGCACCTAGACAGCAGATCCAAAAAATGCTGGCAAGTGGACAGGCTTCTATGACATGCCAGAGGCACACACACAGCAGGGGCTAGCTGCTTAAATCTATAACCCCAGAAGATGTTACGGATTGCTGTGCAATCCATAACCTTGGAATTTTTAGTACTCTGCTATGTCTGCCATTAAGCAAGGCACTAAAGCTTTGACTTTATTTGTTCTAGTTTCAGTTAGGTTTGTCTTCTCTATATTTATTTCAATCACCATCCCTGTGTAAAAAGAACTAGATCACAATCAGCTTCCAAAAGGAATGTGATTAGGGTATTGTTGCAGCAGGATTTAGAAATTACCAACATCTTACACAAGAACTAGCTTTCATGTTTCTCCAATCACTGTTTCTCCCTCAAAAAAAGGCATGAAGTCATCAGAGAGAGGGAGAAGGAAAACTGAACATATAGAAAGAAAAAAAAAAAAGGAAGAGATGAGGCAAGCAAGTGATTAAATGCTTACGTCACTTCGTAAGATGAGCAGCTTTCCATCCAGTCTCTTTTTCACTTCATGTTATCCATCCATCTCTTGGTTCAGGGAAATAGAGGGGAGGAGGTAGCATTTTATTGCTTTGCTAGCAGATGCACTCTTGGAAGGGGAAGAGAATAGCAGAAGGCCAGTATTTTCAGAGACTGAAAGGATGGGTGTCTGCTACTGCACAGTGATTTACTGGCACTGAGTTTGGCTTCAAATCAAGGGAACCCTGAGCTCATGTGATGAGTTGTTCTACTCAAAATGTTCTTTCATTTCAACTCTGGTTCATATGGCTGTTATGCAATTCTTCTATTAGTAAATAAAATCTCATTGACAGCTTTCCTTGAGTGTCCCAAGACAAGAGCCAAGTAGGTCATTGACAGATATTTACTAAATTCAGTTACTCCTAGTTAATCTTGGACACCAGAAAACCTTTCTAACATGACGTATGTGTAATTTTTGGCATTTAATCTATTTTTTTAATGACGCAGCTAATCTACAACCTGCTAGGGTAGGGGAGAAGAAGAAAGGAAAAAAGAGACTACAGCTTCTACGAAAGTAGCAGTATACTGTAAGTGTTTTATATCAGTGCTATAGTAAGCACATTCATACTCATTATAGAAGCAAACGGGAGAATTCGTTAGAGATCCTGCAAAGCTGTTAAAGTGTAGTATTTTCACAAGGAGAAAGTTAAGAATGTCACAAGTAGCAACAGCAGGCTGCAGAAGGCTTGCGCTGCCAAACGTTGTGCAAGAGGAAGATGTATTTTTCGCATGCCCTGTGAGAAGTTAGAAGCACAGGTTCCCGGTTAAATTCGGTGCTATTCCTATAGCAGAGTACTCTTTTTTTTTTTTTTTTTTTTTTTTTTTTTATAGCAACAGAAGATCTGTATCTTTTAAGCCTGCCCTGCCATAGGCAGGCGCAGCCTCCGGCGCGCCCGCGGGTACGGGGATCTGCGGCCGGCAGCGGGGAGGGGGACCGGCGAAGCCCGGCGTGACCCTGCCCTCCACGGGCTGCCATCAAGACCCGGGCAGAGCAGAGGGACAGCCGGGGCCACCCTTCTGGTGGGAGGGAGGACTCTGAGGGTCCCCCCCGGGGGAGGATTTAACTCCCAGCAAGGCGCCCCGGGACAGTCACTGCCGCTGCCGGGGCTCAGCCGAACCCGCGCTACCAGGGTCCCCCGACCCTGGTGCGGCTCCGCTCGGGACTGAGGGACCCGCGGAGACCCCTCTGAGAGCGAGCAGGGCTGCGGGGCGGTGAACCGGCGGCGCCATCCCTCACCCCGAGGGCAGCTGTCACTGCCCGCCACGCATCTTGAGAGGAAAACAAAGCAAAGCAAAGAACGCACGAACTACAAAGTAAATGAAGATAAACATTCAAGCGGCAGCGACTCACGGGCTGCGTCCCTCCGCTGCTCCCCGCTTCCCCCACACCGGGCAAACGGGGCGCTCCGGCAGCGCCCAGCGAAGAGAAGGCAGAAGTTCTCTCCTGTTGCGCCCCTCAGAGGTTTCCCCGCTCGGGTTCCGCCGGGGAAGCGCCCGGAGCCCACCGCGCCGGGCGGCAGAGGCGGGAGCAGGTGGGCGCCGCACACAAAGCCCCATTCACAGCAGCAACAGCAGCAGCAGCGCCGCCACCGCCGCTGAGCGCGCACCGACCCGCGCACGGACCCGCGCACCGACCCGCGCACCGACCCGCGCCGCGCCCTCACCTCACGCAGCGCCCGCGTCCCGCTACGCCGAGCGATCCGCGCCGCTGCCGAAGGGCGGAGCGGCGGCGCCGAGCGCCCCGGGACACTCGGGGCGGGCGGGGCGGGCGGGGCGCGCGCGACACGGCTGCCACGTGACGGCGGGGGCCGCGGCGCGCGGGGAGGGGGCGCGGCCCCGCCCCCCGGCAGGGGGGGCTGCGGAGCGGGGCAGGGGAGGCCATGAGGGGAGCGCCCCGGAGGATGCGGGCCGGGGGCGTCCGTGAGCGGGGCGGGCAGCCGAGAGGCGCCGAGGACGCTGAGCTGGAAGGGACCCACTAGGACCATCGGAGCCCAACCCGTGGTCCTGCACAGGACACTCCGAGAGTCACACCACCATGTGCCTGAGAGCACTGAGCAAACGCTTATTGAGCTCTGCCGGGCTGGTGCTGTGACCGCTGCCCTGGGGAGCCTGTGCCAGTGCCCAGCCACCCTCTGGGGAAGGACTTTTTCCTGGTATCCAACCTAAACCTCCACTGACACGACTTCACGCCCTTCCCTCAGATCCTGTCGCTGTCACCTCAGAGGAGAGACCAGTGTCTCCACTCCTCTTCCCCTCATGAGGTAGTTGTAACTGCAATGAGGTGTCCCCTCAGTCTCCCCCAGGCTGAAGGTGGGTCCCAGTCCACTGCCATTTATGGATGCTGTAAGATCTCCTTAGGATAAAGCTGGGGACGGGCACGAAACACAAGTCCTCAGCACATGAGGGAAGTCCTGCATTTTAGTTCTCCCCAAAGTTTTTCTGTGTGTCAAATGGCCTTTTCTGCCCTTTACGCCGCAGAAAGGATTGCTTGAGAAGAAAGAGAAGTGGGCTACTTCTTGTTTAGGATCCAAATCAATGACTGGTGTAGTGTTTGGCTACATGAGGGCTTACATGTCAGAGAATCACGAGTGGGCTTTATAGTAGTACCAAAGCTCTGATTCACTGGATGTACTCTAGGACTCTGTTTCCCGTGTAGGCCAAACCCTTCGTCTCAAACCTGAATCTCTGGAGCACCCTTTCTTGAGTCTTCTGTCAAGCCAATGGCAAATCACCTTGAAATCTCACAAAAAAGATCACCTATGCAGGACCTTGTGCACTTCGTCTATGAGTTAACCTGTCAAGTGAGCCTCTGCCTACTATCCCGGCGCAAGAGACCTACCAGAGCTGCTTCCCATCATGTCCTGCCAGAGCTGCTTCCCATCTACTGGTCCCACTGACCACAGCTGGGTTCCCTGACTGAGAAGTTCTTTAATCTCTGCAATGACTCTTATCTTCACTGTTCTCAACAGTATCCACACCTTATGAAGTGGCAAACAGTACAGGGAGGAAATGAGCACTTCAAAACTTTAGGTCATTATTGTAATAGTGGCAAGTATTGTTATTAAACAAATACTTGATTATCACCAGAAGTATACTTTCCTTTGCTAATCTGCAGTCGTTACCTTGGTCAATTTGTTCTGCATGTGTTTTATGTCTGAGAGCAGCCATCATTGTGCCAACACTGTTTCTTTCATTTTTTCCTTTTATTAAAAAAGACACACCCCAAAATGTTAATCTAATATAATTAGTGATAAGAACTTAATTTACACAAAACCAATAAAAACAGGAAAATCAAATTTTCCCTGCAAAACATGTTCCATTTACTATTGAGTTTTCTTTAATTCCTCTAATTTTTTTTTAAGCCAAATACGTGTGCAGTATTGTTAGAAAGTCTCTTGCCTACTTATAGCAACACCAGCAAATGTCTGTGTAGTCACGTGTGACTAACCTGAAAATGTTACTTAGTCATTATCTCTTGCATTTGCATAGTTTTACCAAGTATGATTTTTATTTCCATTCTCAGTGCCAGTATATATTGAGATGGAGTTTGGGTATGTTTGCATGGGATATGAACATATAAAATGACACGTGAATAACTGATAGTATCTGTCTACAGTATCATAAAATGTTCAGTTCTTGAGAAGCGGGAAATACTGTATTCGCTAATTCCCAGAGAAGAATTCTTCATCATAGAAGCTGTGGACCTAGACTAAATGCTTTGGGGTATGTTGTGGGTGTAAGCTTAAATGCATTGAACCAAACCAATCTGTGTCTCAGAACCTGACTGCCCTCTAAGTTAGTCTCTTTGCATGGAAGGCTATCCTTTCATTGCTTCTTTCCTGAGCCCCCTTTTGGGTCCCCTTCCAAGGGCCGGGCATTGCCTTTTATTCAAAACACTGCAATGTAATTTTGTGGCTGGAGCCTCTACAGGGAGAGGACAAAGCTGGGAGCTGTGCTTCTACTCTGGGGCAAACACAACTCTTTGAGAGTTTCAATAAATGCTTAGCATCAGCTAACATAAATTGTTAGCTAGACAGAGAAGACTAAATCTGTGAGGCAAAGTACATCCTACACAAGCAGCTTCTCTCAAAATCTGAATATTAGCATGTTGGCTGTGTGACACCCTTCCCGTGCCCCTCCATTCCTTTGTGCAGCAGGCATGATGTGAGCATGGGGGAGCAAGAGAATACTCTCCTCTGCTCAGTCTCCTGCAAAATGTGAGGTTGAAAGGTTGCACTCAGTTTTGACTTGGAATTGGCTGCCCACAGTGAAGATGTAATGAAACCACCTATGCATTCCTAGCAACTTCTCCAGAAGGGAGAGGCCTGGACGTGGCTTAAAGATGTCTTTAATCACATCTTATCACTCTGTCTTGATAGCATCTGCCAATTAGCTTACCTTGTCATAGTTAATTTTTTTTATGCTGCTCCTGGCTAGTTAATTTTTGTTCCTGCTTCTGGCTACTGCCTTTAGCAGAACACAAAGCACTGGACACATCTCCACCTAGAAATTATCTGCAAAGGAAATCACACTCCTGAGCTGGTTGATCACTTCCTGCTACCCCTTCAAGCAGCCTAAACCTGTTCTATAAGATCTAAGTGCTGCATTTCTGTTCCCTTGTTGCACTTGTTCCGCTTTGATCATTTTGAATTGGAATATTATTTGATTTACTAATCCTGGCTGTTATTTTTCATTGAAATACAATTTAAAGAAAATTTAAGTTTAGATTTTAAGACATGATTTTTTTCCAGGCTGTTCTTTGCCTAGAGTAAAATATTTTCTTTCATTCTTTGTAGCAGATGTCGCCCATAAAGGCAAGAATCACTGTGGTAACGAGTGAGACCGTTAAAAAGTGTCATTTTTATCTGCTTCCACCAGAACACTTTCTTTTTTTAATAACTTGTTAGCACAGAAAGGAGGTGATTGATGCCTCTGCACAATATGGTATGTTTAGAAAACTTGGTTGGGAATTTTTTGCCTTTACTGTTTCCATGCTCTTCGTATAGCAACAGCAGTGAGCTTGACAGGGTGAACACAAGAAAACATTAAAAATTGAAGAAACTCACAACTGGAGCTGCTCAAACTGGGCTCTTAAATGAGACAGAATCTTCAGAGAGAGGAAAGCCTACCTAGGGACTTCTTTTACTTCGAACTGAACTTTCAAAGAGTGAAGGAAAAATCCAGTGAAGGTTGCAGGGAATTATCTAGATTATTTCAACTTTCAAGATGAATTTCCTCTGCCTCCAAAAACCATTCTTATTTCTCATGGTTTTTACATCTGTACTCATCTTTGCACATCTTTCTGCAAGGAGCCCCAGTTTATAACTTGACCTCTTCACAGTCCCAGGTGAAATTTCTTGGAAAGCTCCAGTGAATTTTTGCCTTTGTGATCCTTTCTCCTGCACCACAGGGTCCAGCTTTGCCATGACCTCAAGTGGCCCTGTGAGGCTGTGCTGCTCTTTAAATCTGAATATTTCTCCTCTGCCATTGGAGCAGAAATTAGAAGCCAAGGGAGGAGGCCAGGATGTGTGTGTTACTGTTGCTAAATCCTTCAGTGGTTTTGGAGCAGAGAGCAAATGAACCCTGGAGAGCCAGCCCTAAACAGCAGCCTTACCTGAGTGGGACTGAATAAATGTTCCAGTTAGGAGAGAACAGGAATGTAGTTTACTGTTCTTTCCCTGTGAGAGAAAGGACATTATCTGCCTCTGGTTATACTTTTCATCTTAGTTTGTAGCTACTGGGATATACAAGAGGAATTAATGCAATCCTTCTTAAGTACAAAGAGTAAAAATTGTCTTCTTTTCTTCTTTTCTCTTTCTTACATTATTATGGAAATCTGTGCTTGCATGTTAGTGTCTTTGATATGAAAATGATTTATATAAGTTTAACTAGGAGAAAAAAAATTGCCTTTTCACTAACATCCAATGTCAAATAAGTTTATTTTGTATATCTTCCCTATAGGGACAAAATCAGCTTTGTGTTGCATGGAAGTGGGCTTGATGAGCTAATGCAGCTTTCCCACAGAGCCTCAGAATTATTCCCTAACATATTTAATTCTGAAAGTACTTTAAAAGTACAAGCCCATGGAAACAACAAAAGAGAATTACACACCCCTTACACAAATAGACTCTGCCTGAAATGGCAGAGCATCTATGCTTTTTTTAAATTTTAAAAGGAAAAATTGTTTTATTTCTTCTCATAGAAAAGCTCATCAAGCAGAAAAACAACTGACCAAACAGACATCAAAACCTCTGGAGGTAAAGAACAAAGCTTTGTTAAAAGCCTATCCCAGAATCAACAGAGTATTTCACAGTACTATAAATACTGTTTACGTGTAGCATCTACTGTTTTGTCCTTGAGTTAGAACTGCTTCATTCTCTTTTGCACAGGGCCATGGAAAACCTGTGCATATGGGTGTGCTCAAGTATTCTCCATTCTTCTACAGGTGGGAGGAAGATTTTCCTCTCTGCTTGGCCCCACAGATATAGATAGGAATCAGGATCACTTATGAGAAAATCCTCAACCCAGACCCTGCACCTACAGGCTTCCCTGAAAGCTTGAGGGCTGAAAATTCTCAAAAGCTGAATGGGAACACCTGTGTGAAGCCACTGGACTACCCCAGACAGGGAGAGCACACCTTGAGCAGAGCTGACTTCCACCCCTCCACAAATACAAAGGGCCATTTGAAAGCACAGCTCTGAAAGTCCTGAAAGGCCAGTTGCCCAAGAACAACGAAGAAGAAGATTATACTAATCTGAGGATCACTAAAGAGCAAAATTCCTCGTATTTAATTACACTGTTGAGCACCTTGATTATGTTGTAATAGCACAAAATTCAAAGCAGCTCCCACAGAAACAGGCAGCTATATGCCGTATACACTCCACCTAGAAGTGCAGGGAGTTGCTTTGTCTTTAGTCTTGCTCTAAGGTTCCTATTCCAGTCAGAATTTGTAAATCAATTTCCTCTTCCCATTCAAACCTGAAAAAAACACATTCCTGCATATTTTATATGACTATTTGCATTACAGAGAAACCAAGCACCTTGCAAATGGCACTTCAAACTGCCTATTTTTCGTCTTTGCTCTTCACAGGATTTCTTAATGGACTTGGCATCAGGAAGCTGGAACTCCAGTTCTGTCCCATGCTGTATTCCCATGACAAAATTTCTGCTTCTGATTTTTTTGTGGAGGTTAAAAATCCCATATGCGTTCTATCTTTGTTGACATTCTTCCAGGTTTTGGAAAAGAAGTTTCCTTACATATTCAGAGGAACTGAATTTCACTTTGACAGTCATCTGTTTTGTTTTTTAAAATGCTTCTCTGATGCAGAGGGTTTCAGACCATATTCAAACTTGCATAAAATGAAAAAGAGAAAAGAAAATCCAAGGATTCTTTACACTGTATTATGATGATCAATCTTCGGGTCTCATTAATATTTGCATGCAAAGGCCCCTGTCTCTGTTGGGGTTGGTGTAAATAAGTGTCAGACATTCCTTTTTACTTCTCAGAGATGGCTAGAGCATTTATTCTGGATCTCATGAAAAAATATCAAGGGTTGGAAAGTGGGATGGGATCCAAGTTTAAGACTGCTATTTAGTGCGGAGACATTGGAGATTTCTGCACTTTGCACAAGGACAGATATAAACCTTAAGTAATCCTACTCTAGCAGAGAGGCTTTTCTTAAGGACTTCTACAAAAGAAGCATCTAATTAGCAAATAAATAGCAAACAAAGGAGTGAGAGTAAATCTTTAATATGGTGTAGCAGTCCTTAAAGATTGTGACAAACCAAAACATCATAGAAGAATACAATTGTACTTAGAAGTTTATAAATATGGACCCAAGGGCAGAGTTTCATGAAGTGATGAGGTCTGGCTTTGGTATTATCAAAGTTAAAAAATGCCAAAGCCACATTATCCAGAGTATAATTTCACTCTACTCAATAGAAATAATTCATGCTTTCTTGAAATTATTTCTTTAAGGTGATTTATTCTCTCTAGTAGAATTTTTCTCACGTGCAATATCATGTATCTGAACAATGCATTGCTGTAATGTCCTCTATTCTCACAATTTTACAGTGAGAATCTGTGTGTGCTTAATCTTTTACTCGAATAGTCAGTCTCAGGCACTTCACTCACTATTGCCAAAGTAGCTTCTGTTATCTGTTCAGCAGGCTCCTCTGGCATTGAGGGAAGAAATAACTTGCCTGCCATAGAATGATCCACAGGATCCCATCATCCTCTGTGAGGGTTGTGTCAAATGGTCAGTGCCCACCGGCCAGTAGATCCCCCCTTCTCCTTCCTACACACTCACCCATTTCAAGGATCTGTGACTGAATCTAGACCAAATAGTATGCTTCTCTCCCAGTCAGAGAAACACAAACCCATCTGCTGCTTTCCAATTACACCAAACACACCATAAGCCTTATTTTGTAGGAACCATTAGGCGCCCTTGTGCACATCAGAATAAACACCATGTGGTAGATGTGCTGATCCGATGCCAGGTTGGATGTGTTCAGATTTAAGGCAGATCCTGTTTGTGCTGAGAGGTGCCTAGCTATGCCCAAATCCATTAATAATTACCTTGAAACCATGGGCTGTTATAACTGATGGTATGCAGAGTCCTTAGAAGTTAAGGCTCTTTTCTTCAAGTCCTCACTGAGATCAGCAAAATCTTCAAGTGTCTTACTGTTGCCTTTCTAGAAACAAAATGTACAGATTTCAATTTGCTCCTACCAGTTCTTTATGAGTAAAGATTTTTTTTTTTTTGAGTTTGAACTGCTGCCCAAAAAATGAGAAAAAAAAGGGTTTTTTTTCTTTTTTCAAGAGTGCCACTTAAGAAGAGAGATTTAATTTTACAAAAGGTACTGGTGGTACTGACCTCTAAGTACAGAGCCTGACTCTGGAACCTGTAAGCTTTTGCCCTGGGCTCCAAAGTCTGTTCTTGCAGGTTGTGACAGTCGGAGCCCAGCTGACAATTTGGTGCTGCTTTCAATTACTTTAGTTTTCAGGATTAATAAGAATCATTTAATACAAACATTTGGAACATTTGTTTCTATGTTTATCTATTTGATGCCCTGAAAGTAAGAATACAATTACTGAGAGATATGGATACAGTTTATTTATCAGTTTTTAAGTACTTTAAAAAATAAAAGACAAGAAACCATAGTCTCAGGTTGAAATTATTACAGGAAGAAATGGAACAATTTACAATAAGATGTAATAATAAAGCCAAAAATAACTAGGAAAGAATTGTTTGCTTGGGTACTTGCTTGTCATTCTATTTTACTCTGAAATTTGAAAACACATATCTTTACAAATAAACAGTGCATATATATTAGCAGTAAGGATGTTGCCAATTGCATTTTAAATAGCTGAGTAACAAAATTATAACAGCAATTGAATGTTGAAGAGTGGAGACAGATGCATACCGTATACTTTTTTTTTTTCCTATGAACATTAAATAGTTGGTGATTGTTGGAATGAAATAAAACCCAAGTACCTTAAAGTAATTTTATTGCCTTTTCTCAATATTTGCTTCTGCAATCATATGCAAAACCAAGAGAGTTTTCTTTAAAAAAATTAAAGGAAAGGAAGAGTCTTGAGGATATTTGTGCACAGGAAAGCTTACAAAATGGTTCTTAAACAATCATTTTCTTACATTTTATTTTAAAAGAAGTGTAGGTCTCCTTCCTGCTTTTATCAAATGAGCCTTCCAAACTCCACAACTTAATCTTCTCTAGGCAACTGTCCCTGAGGAACCATATTTAAACAAGATTACTAAATGGTATACTTAAGTTATTTCTTACAAATATTTTAAATGAAGATACTAAAATCTCTGTATTGGATATATGTTTATTTTCTGTCATTAGCTGGGCCCATACTTGATCTCTGCCCAGAACTGAATTTCTGCTGGGCAAAAGTCTTAGCCTCTGCTATTTTGCCTTTTGGATCAGGTTTCATAAACTTTTCCTTCTCTCATTAGATACTCAACAAGTTTCAATTTGTGTCAAAACATCACAATTACATTAAATCACTCTTAAATTCAGCCTTGCAATTTATTTCAGAATCCTGCATCTGATGTTCTAAGTCCAGTTTGTATATGAAGTAGTACGCAGAACAACATTGGAATCACATTCACCATAATTATACCTGGATGATGCATTATTCAAAATCTGAAGTGAGATAGTATCTGGCTGGAATGAGAGGCAGACAGTGAAGATTCAGTCTCTGGTACCAATTTAATCCTTCAACACAGCCAGTACTTTGAGAGATTTGTTTGAAGTACTGTATTTTCTGGAGAAAGCAAATAGATCCCTTTGCCCTGAGAGTTTCTATTAATGTAATTCATGGAATGAGAAATTCCCTTTGGAATGACAGTCTTGCCTTTGAATTTCATGTCCTCTGTTATTTCTGCTGGAGCTTTCATGCAGCTTTTGAACTTCCCTTCACCTCTCTTTCTCAGCACCATGCCTTCCCAAGACTCTGCTCTCAGTTTCAGGAACCTGAGTGTCCCACATGCTGTCCTTCAAAGTATGTCAAATCAAACCTTTTTTCCATCAATGAGGAGTGAATATTATACAATGAATAGCAGGGCTCAGTGAGATACACCTTCCCAGCCGGGACAACTACTGCCAATGCCTGCTTTAGCAAGACATTTGAGGCTTAGGGCCCCATAGTTTCACTACACCAGTTGGAAATCTTTCCTTTGGACAACGTTTGACCTTGTGCCCTGAGCAAACTGTCCCCAAAGCAGTGGTTCAAAGACATTCAAAGAGCAAATTGATGATTTAGACCCCTATACTCTCCTACTTCCATGCCTCCAAGGAGTTGGAATGTTTAATAGGCATTTGGGACGGAGCTTCTTCTGCATCTAATTGATCTCTGTGGTGACCAGTGACAGCATCTGAGGAAGGGGCCTGGAGTTGTGTCAGGGGTGGTTTAGGTTGGATATCAGGAAAAGGTTTTTCACCCAGAGGGTGGTTGAGCACTGGAAGAGGCTCCCCAGGGCAGTGGTCACAGCACCAGCCTGACAGAGCTCAAGAAATGTTTGAATGCCCTCAGGCACATGGTGTGACTCTTGGGGTGTCCTGTGCAGGGCCAAGAGTTGGACTTAATGATCCTTGAGGGTGCCTTCCAATTCCGCTGATTCTGTGATTCTGTCGTTCATATGCGCCAAAGCTGCTCTTAAGTCAAATCAAAATGATGGGAGATTAACTCTGTAGCCACACCAAACCACAATGTTAGTGCAGAAACAGTACAAGCTTCCTGACTTACTCTAAATGTAATTACTTTAACCCAGTTTAGGAACCAGAACTAGGACATTCCCTAGGACAGGTGGCAAATACATGTCCAAATCCTCTCTCTGCACATGAGGAGGGAGGATTGCATGGTATTCATGCATGAGAGCTGCATCAATTTAAATTGAATGCATGCCATGCCAAAAGGCATTTAGGTTTCAGTTCAATTTATGCTGGAGTGAGATTGCCATCAGTATGTAGTGGAATTTAATCCACAAAGAAATATTGAATTCTGTATACACCTGATATCCAAACAAGCCTTTATCCATCAGAAATAGTTTTAGACTTCACTAGTCCAGCAGGCTAGTGGACAATGTGACATTCCTCGTGCAAGATGTAATTGTACTAAGAAAATTTGTTTAAAAAAATCCTTAATTATGTTGAAAATCTTACCTGACCTCACTAAGAAATGTTATACGATTTATAACTGCATATGCTTTAGTTTGGTTTGGGATTTTTTTGCTGGTTTTGGTTTGGTTTGTGTTTGTGTTTCCTATTTTGTTTTGGGGTTTTTTTCTCACTTCTTCCTTTCCTATATAGTCAGAGAACAGTCTCTTCCCTCCAGTTTATTGTCCATTTGTGATCAGTCTCAGGGAAAGGAGATGAACACATTGTTCTGCTTTGTGGGCTTCTTGCTGTATATGGAATTGCATTTAGCATCAACAATTTAATTTTCTGAGGATATTTATTCATCAAGAACTTTGTGAAAAAAAATTTAAAATCAAGAAATCTAAATTTAGTGCCAATTTGATCTAACACAATAGATTATCTTCTCATTTACAAGCATGATTTGTATATAAATGTGTACTACATTTTAATTCGTTCATAGCAGATCCAATTACATTTTCACTGCTTTTCCTCCCACAATGTAAATAAGAACCTATCCATGTGCTCCATTATTTCCTTTAGATAATATTACATAGGTCACTGGTTGAGGAGCCAGCTCTGCTTCCGTTTACATGGTTGCAGCTCCCAGGAACAGTAAAGGCTGGATCCTTAGGTATTATCTCATTATTAAAACTAATTATGGGAGTGCTAACAAAAGCTGAGTAAGCACTGAATCCTAAGTTCCTGACTATATCCTTCACCAGCATTCCAGCCATACCAGTATAGATGGCAGATTTGAAAGGTTCTTTTCATTGGTTGCGGGTTTTTAACTCTCTTTACTTACCAACTTGGAATCTGTGGTCTTCAAAAGAAAATAAATTAAGTGGAAACGTTAATAATCCAAAATGTTGATGTACCATTAACACAGAGCTACTTATCTGATTATGTAGTTGTTCTTTGGGTTAGGGTGCATCACCAAAGACCAGCTCAAAACTGGCTAAGCACACAGCTAAGCCAGCCACATCTTTGCACAGAAATGTTATAATACTTTTTAGCAAAAGCAAATTATCCTTTTAAATTATATTGTCAATAAGAATCCTTTTTACTGCCTATCCCATCAACTAATAATTGTTAAAGTGTTCAGTCTGGAACTGCAGCAGAGGCTCATTGTTACTTTTTGTTTCTTGAAATTCTTAAAGGACAGACATTCATTTGCAGAATTAGAATGACAAAACACAGATGACCAGAACTGATAATGATACTAAAATCAATCCAGCACCAGTCCTGGAAACATTTACTTTGGTAGCTTAATCTCGAGAAAATACTTATACTAAAATACAACAGATTATAAATATGAGAATGTGATGCATAAATGACAGAAAAATGCCTAAAAGCTGTGGTGGTATGTGTATTAGGTCTAACCAAAAGCACTCCAACACAGTCATATTCTTCAATCTTTTTATTTCATATAAAAACACCATTTTAAGTTTTTCCTTTCCTTGCTACAGAAGTGTTCTGAAGATGTGCTTAAGAAACTGAATGCTTCTCATCATACCTCAAAGTAGTGGCAGGTTGAAACTATAGATGGCTTATCAATAGGACCAATTTTTATGTCTAATTCAATTTTTCATCCATTGGAACACATCTTATGATTTTGTTGCTTTGAGATGAATTGAAATCCATAACAGAAGGATATAAGAAGAACATTCAGTGTTTCTGTTGGATATATAGGCTGTGTCTATTAAACAGGAATTTTTGTGTGTAAGATTCTTTCATAGTCTCTTTCCTCAGAGCTCTAAATCAGGCATGCAGGATAACCTTACTAGTGTCAAGACCAGCCATTAAACATCATTCATGATGACAGTTCCCTTCTCTGATCAGAGTGCAATTTGAGTTTCATAGCCATGCATCTAAATAAATTCAAAGCCCTCCCAAACTACATGTACAAAATTTTGAGAGGACCTTGCATCCATCAGGGATTTTTTAAATGATTTCCATTAGTAACAAAAATAATTGATTAAATAAGTTACTCTAGTTTCTCCTCTCTGCCACCTTCCCCCACACCTTTTGTCTTCCAGTCTCCAACCCATTTGCTCTGTTTGTCTGAATATTTTCCTTTACACACCCCCTTCATCCCTTTGCCCTCTTCCATGACCTGTGTTTTCTTTTCCTTGTGGGGTTTGTTCACTTCTGTTTGCCTCTGTTTCTCCCACTCTTGTTTCGATACTCCCTCTCTCTCCTCCTCCCCTCTCTCTCCTTCCATGCATTGTTTCTTCCCAGGAACTGTGGCAGAGAGGGCAGCCTTCACGATGAGATTCAGCTTTTCTAGGCTGCTGATCATGAAATGATCTTTTTGAAGACTATGTTTGAGTTAATACATCTAGAGTTACACCCAAGTATGAGTACCCCAACAATGAGAATCTTTATATTGTAGAACTGACAAAAAAAAAAAAAAAAAAAAAAAAAAAAAAAGCTTTTGTCTTTCTGACTAGTTTCCAGGATATCACTCCTCAAAATATACTCCCTTCCCCAAATATACTAACTTTCTGGAGCACAGATCTCCTCAGTTCCCCATTAATTACCTTGGAAAGCAGAATGGCACTTGAACAAGCCCTGAAGGTAAAAGGAATATGAACAGAATATCAAAACAGAAGATAAGTTCCCATTTTCTGGTAGGCTAAAGTGGGCACAATTTTTACAATGGAACAGAACAGTTTGCCACCAGGCTTCCCCACTAGCACATCAGGTAGTTATAGCTGGCCTTAAGTATACCTGGAATTTTAGTTATTTATGCATTTGAGACTGAGTTGTGTTCATATTAAACTCTATCTACATGGCTCTGCCAATGAAAGGAGACATCTGAGTATGTGTAAATTACAGTAATATCTCAGACTGATGTGATAGGGCATTAGAGGAAAGTAGTTGCTGTCCCCTATGACTCAGCACAAATCCAAAAAGGAATTTTCAAGGTAGATGGATATCCTTGAATGATATGAGTTGAGTGTGAATGAGTGTGAGTTCTTGCAAGTTATTGGACTGGGTAAAACGTTTACTGAGGAAAGTTATGAAGTATGGGTTACACTGGTGATGAGATTGAATGTTCTCAGTGGTCACTTGTAACTATAAAAAAACATCCATCTCTTTTTTTTTTCCTTAGATCTTTATATTTTTGTTGGTTTATTGCAAACAGCTGTGGAAGTTATAGCATTTTTGCAATGGAAGAAGAATAAAAATACAGCAACATTCTTTGCTTTGTTTGTTTCTTACCTTTGAAGAGATTTTACTGTGAAAATCACTTTTTAATAGGAGGAAAAATCATATGAGGGAATATCAATCTGATCATGATAGACTTCTCTTTTACTTATAAACTCTGATGTTTCCAAAGAAGATTAATACAAACCTCATGTTCATAACCAGTTGCTGATAAAAATCATTGCAATTTGGTGTGATTAACTTAGATCTGTAAGGCACAACTCCTGATCCTTTCCATAGGCTGATATCTGCCTCCATCAGTCTACCCTCTGCCTCTGAGGAGTAACAATTTGGGAGAGACAAATATTTGATGAGTGTGATTAGGACCAAGTGTTCTATAAATGTTTTTAAGAGCAATAATAAAAATGTGAAAGTAACAACAGATGACACTGGAGAACCTCTCTAATTGCGCTCAAGACATCACTCAATTTTAGTTTCTTTTTCAAAGTCCACAAAAATAAGTTGCTTAGGAATTTAGATCTAGACACAGATTCCCTGTGCATTAGAATGCATATGATACTAGCTAGATACTGCATCAGAAAATTCTCCTGCACAGCCTCAAGTAAAACGTCCCTCTGTGGCTGTTACAAGTTTTGCAGTTTTTGCTGGTAGCCTGGGAAGAGGAGAAGGGGTTGAGAGAGCATGTTTGGAAACTCTTAAGCTAATGATAACCCTGATCTGGATCATCTATAAAAATACAAAGGTAATTTTCCAGCAAAAATTCCATGCTGGAATGAAAATGTTTTCTGACTTTAAAAAGCAGGGAAGATTTTACCTAGATAATTTCCAAATATAATCAGGTATTTTCCAGATAATTAGGAATTTTCCTATACTTTCCAATACTTTTCTAAATTTCCTATGCTGCAAAAATGTGTACAGTATGGCCTCCCAAGGAATTCTGTCAGCTCAGCTGGGAAACCTGTGAGCTCACACCCCAGCAGAGAGTACATTAGGGGATCTATATGTTGGCCTTGCCACCAGGAAGGTAGGCAGGTCTGTAACTCTGCCCTAAAAATTGAGTTCTGTGTGCATTTCTGAGCTGTGGGTATATTTGGTTTATGTAAACAACATGATCAACCTGAACTTGAAGTGAAGACTCCCTTAGCCTGGCAGGAGTACAGAGATATGGCCTGAGCAATTCTCTACTGGATTAGGGAAACCAAAGCCCTGACAGAATTAAATCTGGCTAGGGTTATTGAGCACAATGGGAGAAGCTTCTACAGGTACACCACCAATGAAGATTAGGGAAAATGTGAGGCCTCTCGAGAAGAAAGCAGGAGACCTTGTTACCCAAGATATGGAGAAGGCTGAGGTACTCAATGACTTTTTTTCCTTCAATCTTCACCAAGTGCTCCAGACACACTGCCTGAGTCACAGAAGGCAAAAGCAGGATTGGGAGGATGAAGAGCCACGTGCTGTAGGACAAGATGATGTTCAAGAACATCTAAGGAATGTGAAGATGCGTAAGTCCATGGGGCCTGCTGAGATGCATCCATGGGTCCTGAGGAAACTGAGATGAAGTGACTAAATCACTGTCCATTATTTTTGGGAAGTTGTGGAAGTCCTGTGAAATTCCCCCTGAATGGAAAAGGGGAAGATAACCCACATTTTTTAAAATGGGAAATAAGGAAGAACCAGGGAACTAAACATTGGTAAGTCTCATCTTGGTGCTTGGAGCAGGTCCTCCTGGAAATTATGTTAAGTCACATGGAAAATAAGGAGGTGATTAGCAGGATCCAACATGATTTCATTAAAGGCAGATGTGGGAAAGAGAACTTGGAGCTGTTGATTGACAAGAAGCCAAATATGACACAGCAACATGTGCTCTCACCGCCAGAAAAACAATCTCATCCTGGGCTGTATCCAGAGCCCTGTGGGCAGCAGGGCAGGGAGGGGATTCTGCCCCTCTGCTCTGCTCTGCTGAGACCCACCTGGAGCACTGCATCCAGAGCTGGGGCCAGCACAGGAATAACAGAGTGAATCCTGAGAAGTGCCACAAAGGTGACCAGAAGGCTGGAGCACCTTCTCTCCTGTGAAGACAGTCTAAGATGGGGCTTGAGAAGTGGAGTCTCTGGGGAGACCTTGTAGCACCTTCCAGTACCTATAAGGAGCCTGCAAGAAATCTGGAGAGGGACTTCACAAGTCTTCACAACTTGGTCTAATGAGAGGCATCCTTGCCTATGACAGTGGGCTTGGAGTGAGACAATCTTTAATGTCCCTTCTAATCCAAACCATTATGAGATTCTATAATAATATGTGTCCAGAACTGATGAATGGAAAGGAGAAAACATATTTTAAAGATTAAATAAAATAAGCATCTCTACTGAACATAGTGGCAGAAGAAGGGAAACTATCATGACACAAAAGGAGAAAAACAAAGAAAAGCCAACCTAGGGTTTGTGGGTGTTGATGCACATCTCTGTCACCAGCCATCAAGCAGTTCTTACAGGCAGGCTTTAGGACCTCATCTATGAGTGCTTTGCAAGAGACTGAAGAAAAGTTAGTAGTATATCCTCATTGTGCCTACTAGTTTTTAAATTCCTTCCTTGATATTCTGGAAAAGCAATTTAGCAAAGCCTCTCTGTATATTCAATGCCATCAGAGTCAGCATAGAGAGAAAGTCCTGATGCTTTGAAAACAATCGGCCTGTGATACTCCTCCCCCAGCACAGACAGGACAGTAAATCCTTCTCTGGTTCCAGAGAACAGCTGTGAAGACCTGCTGTTAGAGTCCTTTCAAGTTCTGGTGTCGTCTTATTTTGAGAAATGTGAAGGGTAATGACACCAGCAGTCTACATCTCCTACCCAGCCAGTGGAGAGGTAGGTGAAAAGGGCATTCCCTATCTGCAGTTTCTACAAAAATCAGGTATTTGTGCATCTAATTAGAGGAGGGCACTGCTGACTTCCAGCAGTAGACCTTGCCCTTTGTCAGTCCCTTTGTCCTTTTCCTACAGCCCCCAAGGCTGTGAATCTTGTTATGCCTGGCCAGAGGGTGATCAATAATGTATTGGCCTTACATTGATTCCATTCAGCCTCAACATGACATGGAGAGCAGCAGCATCGACAGAGGAGGAGGAGGCTGCTTTGGGAGCAGAATCACTGTTTTCAGCCCATCACCCTCAGCAGGGAAACTTACATGTTTTTTGAGTTATGAAAGACTAGACTCTGTTGCTAGTGGGTATTTGAAAGCTGTGTATCTTGATACTAGGGGGGGGAAACCAGAAAGAAGCCAAAGGACACATCACATCTTTTACTAGCTTAAAAATAAGACTGCTTGACTTGTGAAAATCATACAATTTCTGCATCACCTTTAATCTGGACAGACAGACTGCAACCCATAAGCAGTGTGCTGGGAAACTCCCAAATTCTTAAGTCAATAGAGAAGTTAGCCTCGAGCAATATCAGATTAATCCACCCCAATAAAATAGAAATGAAAGGCACAAAGCTTGACAACATTTTCAAAGGGAATTGTAGCTGCCAGCCATCTAATTATGTTTACATGTTTCCCTACCCAAAACGCAAGTCATGGTACACTGGTGAAACAGGAAACTTACACATTCCACAGGGTCCAGACATCACAAAAACAACCACGAGAAGTTCACACGGCAGGTCAGCTCGTCCTGCATTGCTTCAGCCAGGCACGATCCATTTCTAACTGGGAAACCCATTGTGAGTGCAGCCCTGGCAGGACTGCAGACATGTCAGAAAGGCTATCTGCACACTGCTTAGGGCTGTGTGGGTGTGCAAGTGAGCTGCTATTGAAAACCATTAGCTGTCTGACATGAATGTGCTCACTATTAACTAGGAATATTGCAGTTAGACAACCCCTGCTCAAGCTGATTTTCAGTTGTTATTTCTCCTTTATTAGACATCCAGTGCAATTCTTGGCTCCTCCCATTTCCTTGACATGACAGTGTTTTAAAATGATACAAGTCAGTCTAAATTCCTAGCATGATGAATATAAATTCTTTCCAGTAAAAAACACCCAAACCCCAACTTATTTTCCAGGAATGACCATAAGCCCATTTAGCCTTCAGCCTTTGTTATTCTGAATAAATTCATCAAACAGGGGGGCTAAATTAGAGAGGAGACAGAATTAGAAACCTGAACCCTCACCAACACTCTGAACTTGGGCATATTTCAATTATGGTCAAAGCATTTCAGCTGGGCCACTCTCTCTCTAAAAAAAAAGACCCAACCTAAATGCTTAATCTGGATACACTGAAAATGCAAAGGGATTCAGTTTCAGACTGAACATTAGAGATAGATTTTGCAAAGATCTGACACCAATTTGTCATTACAAAATGATGGTGCTGGGTAACTCCTTTTAGGGGTGTTGGATATGAGGTAAAATTAAGATCTGATTTTTTTAATGTGAAGGCTTGAAATATTTTGAATGTTTAGCTATTTAAGAAAGGCTTACATCTGAAGTCACTTATCCTTTTTAAATATTTCTTTCTCCATAGAACTGTTTAATGCCAGCCAAGGCCTACTCAAAATTATTTGCTTGACAGATAACTAATGTATTTAATAGCAGAAAAATTGTGATTTTGCATATACTAAGTCATCTGACACACTTAAAAGTATTTGGAAGTGTAATTCAATGTGTGCAATTCTGTGCTTCTGCTTTACCACAAGGCAATCCATATAATTCACTCAGAGAGATCCACTGAGATTTCACACTTCAATATGCACTAAGTGAATCCTGTAAATAAGCATGTAACTTTCCCTGCACTTTGGCACATGTAGATATATCCTGAGTCTCCAGATTGTAATCCAGAGGACACCCTGAGAAAAGCAAGCCATCTACCATTTTGTATAAAATGTTCCTTTAGCCCACAAGAGCATCTTCTGAGAAGCAGGCTAAGGTGAAGGTAATGTCTGGCTGCAGAGCTTGCTGGTCTAATGGTATCATGACAATGAAGCATGGGCAAAGACAAAATTCAATGACAAGGAAATTTTGCTGGAATAAATGGCAATGAAAATCAAGCCCAGTGTGAAGTCCATCCTAAACCAGTTTCAGTATGTTTAATATTGATAATGCCATTTCTTACATCTCAAATTAACATCTTGCCCATACAAATTTGCTAAAGTCTTTCAGCACAGCAGTCTATACTTGCATCCAGCTCTCCTAAAAATAGCACTACACCAAGGCTTTTGTTGAAACTCACTTGCTGTTTACTGGCCTCTCTCTGCTAATGGCTGTGCGTTTTATATGAACGTAAAACACACGTTTTTCATTTCCTTAGAATAATAAGAAATCTTTTTACAGAAACTGCTGCCTAAGCAAATTACAACTCTACAATATTTCCATTAAGAGATCTTATTTTCCCAATGTCGAGTGTTTTTGGTGGTGTGTTACAAAGTCCAGAAACATGGAGTGAAAATTGTTCTTGTGACCACAGAACCACTTTAGATTTTCTTGGTGAGGCCCATGTCCAGGTCATTTAAACTTAGGTTTGATTTATGCTTCCTTTTTCCTTTTGTAAATTATAGGGATTTAGAAGAGAGACAGATTTCTTTATGAAGATTGTTGTCTAAATGAGAACAGAATAACTTTCACAGGACTTATGTTATACTTTGCCTTACTGGGGAGAAATAGGCACATCTGGATGGTGGCTGCATCAGTAGGACACAAATATCTCAGCCTGGGGATCCTTGGTGGCCAGTGTGGGTTAAAGCCATTGGTGGTTTCTGAGGACCTGGTGGGGTAGGAGACAGGTTAACCAGAGAGTGCTTAGTAAACCCTTACTCACTGAAGTTATTTGTCTCCCCTTTGCTCCACACAAAGCTGCTTCTCTTGGGAATAAAATAACTGTATTGGGTGCAACCTAGTGGACAGCAGTGTCCAAAGCTGAAAGCCATCTACAGTAAAACCTGTATTACCGACTCAAATACATGGCCTGAGAGCCTGATTTACACATGCCTGTGGGAGGTTGTTGGCTTTTTTACACATGCATTGTAGATCTATGCCAAACTGAACCTCATATTTACTAGTCAGGTTTTCAGCCACTTCAGGTGTAGTTTCATATTACATCACATTGTGTTACATAATCATGTAATCACAAAACAGCTTTTGCAGGTGCTGCAGTTTGTGTGCCTGTGTCCTAGCAACTTTGCAGACTGCCTGGCTGAGTGCCCACAGGCTGATAAGAACCAGCTCCCAATGTATAAGGCCTCTGACAGAGTTTGTGTATACAGTATCTTGCTTTTCTTTAACTTCTTTTCCATGTTGTCTGCTTCCCATTTCATTCAGCTCGAAGGAGACAAGGGTGGGTCCTTGTATTTTATGAAGCTAAACAGATGTCACAGTGCAAACAACCAAGATGGGGAGGGTACACAGCACTTTATTTACATAAGTTATCAGAAACTGAAACAAAAAGAACAACACACACAAAAAAAAAAACAGAAAAAAAATTAGAAAAGCCACTGAGTCCCACTTGGACTCCTTCCAGCTGCAGAGGAATGTAAGGATAAAGACAGAGGAAGAGTTTACTCAGGAGGAAACAGGCTCTGGCTTTGTATTACAAGGCTGGAAACAAACTTACAATAAGTAAACAAAATAGAAAATCTCCTTCTTCATTGGCCTGTCCATTACCTGAAATTCCTTTGGCCTGCTCTGTACTGCAGATGCTGAGATACAAGTGCCTGGCATCCCCTGCCTCAGCAACCAGATGACCCAGACTCCTTCTGTCCCTTCAGTTACAGCCCTTTAGCTACCTTGGCGCTTTCATACCCATGGAAAAGTGGCACAATTTAATCAGACTGTGATATTCAAGTCCTGTAGTGGTCCTGACTGCCATCTTGCCTATCCCTCCATTAGAAAGACTGCTGTCTTAAATTTTTCTCTAACTCTTCCTTCTTCAGTCAGCATAACATACATGGGAAAATCCTTCTCAGCTCAACTGTGTTCATAACATGCTATGTATTTTTTGTAAAATGCTTATATTTTGTTTAGTGGTTTTGGTTTGCTGATGGAAATCTCAGACCTGTAAGGCAGGTCAGGCCACTGGGCACCTCTGCCCCAGCTTGCTGTGAGCTGCAGGACTTCCCTACATCACAGGTGAAGAGGTCACTGCAAAGAACTTGGGTTCAAGCTGGTTGACTTCATAACCTTGTTAGCACTGGGTCTTGAAGGAAAAAACAGGAAAAGACTACGTCAGAAGATGTATGAATAAGCTGGGGGAAAGGCGTCCAGACTGAGGTCTGGGTGGGATAATAAATAAAGGAGTAATGACAGACTGGGAAATTCAGGTTCTCAGACTTTGATTCAATTTGACACTAGTTGTGACAGGAAGGGGAAAGTTTGATTGAGCTGATTAGATTGGGATGGGACAATTCCAAAGGACTGCAGAGGGTTAGGGCTGATGCTACTGGGGACTGGCAAAGTGTCTGTGTGCTGACCCTGCAGCTAGGCAGGGATTGATCCAGGGCACTCAGAGACCATTTCAGTTGTCAGGAGCTGATGAATTGGGATGTGGTTCAGAGCTTCTGCTAAGCCAGGGGAAGCAAGAAATTCGGCTGTGTCTCTGTCTGACTCTGCACACACGGTCTGTGAATCCATTCCTGTTACCTTCTTGCTTGCCAGGGGTCAGAAAACAGCTGGTCAGCAGTCTTCTTATATCTTGGTCTCCTGACTGGCTATGATTGCCTCTTTATCTACCACCACCTCTCACAGGTCAGAAGAAAAGAAGGCATTTTGAGGAGAAAGGGGAAAGTGGAAATACTGTGCGTGCAGGGAATAGAAACTTTTACTTGAGCATCCATAAAGATTTTAAAACAGTGTCTTCTTTACCAGTGCATTTGCTCAAGTGAATTAGACACAATTCCTTGATGTATTCAGCTGTGTCCTCCAGCAATGGTTCTTGAAAATGCCTGTGACAGCAAACAACTTTTCATTTGGTAGCCTGGGTAAAAGTAACAGTGATACACAAATCAATAATTTCTGCCTCAGAAACAGGATCTGTAACTTCATTTTAGATTTGCCTCTTCCAGAGCTGTTCAACATGTCATCAATCTGGCTTCTGTTCCTCCACTTTTCTCAGCAGCCTAACTCTCTCCTCAAAATGCTGTTTTCCCTCAGTTCCCTGCTCCATCCTCTCTGGAACTTCTCAGACCTCCCTGATTTTCTACTCCTGTTCCTGTCTTTGTCTGCCCCACCATGTTCAGCTGATCTTCAAGTTATTACACCTTCCCCCACTTACTCACAGATTAACCCCCCATTTCAGAGCCAAACTCTGTAGATGTTTTACACAACAGCTACACCTGCCTAACCAGTTTGTACCCACGCTTCTGGTTACGTCACCCTTACGCCTCCCTGTTTCTCATGTTTATGGTGCCACATGTGATATTACGTGCTGGAGCAGGTCACTACACTAACAGTCTGGGTGGAGAAGGAGGAAAAGACAGTGCCCATTTGCAATTCGCTGCAGAGCTGCCCCGGCTGATGCATGGGAATAATATGGGGTGGCGATGGGAGAGGAGAGAGTGCTGGGAACACTTGAAAACCACAGGCTTAGCTTGGCTTCCTTCAGATAAGCATATTGCTCCAGGAATCTGCCTGTGTGGTGCGAGTAGGACAGCCTGTCCCTGCCTGTGCCTGAGGCTGCCTGGGAGCCATGTGACTGGGTTTGTGTGGCCCAGTCTAAAGAGCTTCATTAAAGACAGGTTATACAGAACCAGCCTCAAACTACCCTCCCTGCGCTTCATCTGTTCCTCTCACCACTGACAGAGACAGAAGCAAATTCCTCTCTCTCTGGCTTTCTTCCTTGCACAGCACACAGCACCACAGGGGCTCCAAATCAACTGCGTCTAGCACATTTTTCCCGTGATTTTGTGCACATTCCTCAGATATCGGCCTCATAGTCTTAATGCAGTTTGTGCATGCTGATGCCTACAGTGGTACTACCTAGAAGATCCTGTCGGCTGCATTGCTTCTTTGTCTATGGAAAATCCTTAGCATGTCATAAAGATGAAAATAATATTATTATATTAGAATAGAGTTGGAAATGTCTGAGATGCATCCAATAAATGAAAATTCAATACTGAAGGAGATCCTTCCAGGTGAACTTTCAGCCCTACCTAAGGAATTTAATAGAAAAATTCTATCCATATTATAAAATGTTATAGACTGGTTTAAATATTTTGTCTGAAGGCATTAACCTTCTGTGAAATTTACTTGGCCCTTTCCATAATGTTTCTCAGCTGCATACATTTAATATTCTCATCCTAATCGACAGCATTTTCTAGACTACACTTTTTGTCCAATGGTCTAATGGCAAAATCAAATAGATGTCTTAAAAATATCAACTGATTCACATATTGGTGTGAAAAGATTCAGAGGTGAAGACTAAAAGGTTGCTTTGCTCTAGGGTCTGGAATTCTTTGGCATGCCAACAAAGTTGCCCAGCTGGCTGTAAAAGAACAAAAATGAGCAGAGCATCTGCAAGATATTTACAGTAAGGGTAGAGGGAGGAGGGGAGCAGCCCTCAGAGTTTATCAGTGGTATGCAGAGGTCAAAACGTTTATCGAACCAATTTGATGTGAAAAACCCTGATGAGAAAGGGGTTTTGAATATTCTGAGCAAGTCCCAGGATGATGAGTTGCATCTTCCTAAGTGCACTTATGTTCCCTCGGGAACTGGATGGAAGGGAATAGAAGGGATTGGGGGAGGAAGGGGGAGGAGGCTGAAGGAAGCCGAGTCCTGTCCCTGAGGGTGTATGGCAACAATGTGGAACCGCTGAGCTGCTGCCTGTGCACAGCCAAGGCCTTGACTTGGGCTGTCCGGGATGCCTTACCCATCATCCCCATTCTGCCTGCCCTAAATGGATTTCATTATCCCTGTCTGGAATGCAGAAGACACTTCTTCCAGACAGTAATACACATATATAAACAAAATGAAAATGCAAAGGAAGCAGATGCTGGTCCCGCTCAGTCTCAGATGGCCTCTGGTAACTTCTGTCCCACAGAGAATGCTAGGGGAGGAAAGGAAAATCCCCTCAGCCATCTTCATTCTCCTGGATTATTCTTCTGGAAAAGCCCAGGCTACTTTCCACCATCCTCTCCCACTGTCCTTCACCATCACACAGCTCCTAGTGCTGCTGTTTTGCTGCATGCCCCTGTGACTATGGTGCTCTCTGCAGACCCTGCCAGCCCTCCAGGCTGGTTGGGCTTTCCTGGAGTGCAACACTGATCATTCCTAGCTTCTCTCTTCAGCCTGGAGCTGCTGGAGTTGCAGGGGATTTCCAGGAATGGTTGGTTTCCCATCTTTTGCTGTAACTGCTGAAGCATAAGGGGCTTTCCGACACACAGACTCTTATTTCTGACATTGACTCAGAATGAAGGCCAAAAGGAGTGGATGCTTTCGTCTGACTCTGCCCTAAGAGGTGAAATGTGAGCTTTAAACCCCCTGGTTCAGATGAATTCAGGTCTTCAGAATTGAAGGGTATGAAACAAGTTTTGTCTTTCCTTTTCTCTCTTTCCAGCTCTCTCCATCAGTGAAAGAGTGCAGCTCCTGATGGCCACTTCTTCCTCAGTACACGGTTAGCTAGGGTTCTCCTGGAGAAGAAATTTTGCATTTCATCACCAGGAGAATTCAGTCCACCCCTTTCTCTGTTGCCTGTCTGATCACTCTTCATCCAACATCTCTGCTAATCAGTTCAGCCAGAGGTGAAGTGCTTGGGCTGGCTGGGGCGGATGGGAAGGATCGGCGTGAGAAACAGCCATGTGTCTGCAGTTACTGGGCAACACGAGGAAGTGTGCTTATTGTGGAGCTCCTCGGAGCCGTGTTCAGCCCACCATTGGGGGCGAGCTGAGCTGTGAGGCAGCGGCACCGTGCAGCAGCCGTCTCCCACCCGCAACCATTCCTTGGGGATTAGTCACTGACTTCCCAGAAAACGAGATCCAGTCCTGAGGGTCTAAAACTTTGTTCTCTGTTTTGTGCCCCGTGGTCGGGGTGACTGCTCTGAAGCAAATGCAAGCACAGGACTGGTTTAAGCAAGAGCCTTTGGTTTTTTTCCTCCACAACTGCCTGAGGACATTTCTTAGCCCCTGGTGGGGGTTGCTCAGAAGGAGATGTGTGAAAGCTCAGTCTAAACATCAGCCGTGAGCCATGGCAACTGGTTTTATGTATGTGACTACGGTGTAGTGGCACCGCCTTGTTCCTCAGGCTGTGCCTATGCTGCTTGCAGATGCAGTGTACATTTGGAGCTGTTTTCTGGCTGCTCTCAGTGAAGTTATTTAATCCTAAGAGACTAAAACCACAGCTAGACTGTATACAATCTGGTTTTCTCCTCACCTTGGCCCTCTTTCCCCTGACAGGCTGCCCTGCTCTGAGCCCTGACCAGGTCCCCTGCCTTCAGCTGTTTGAAAACATCTATATAAAAACCAGCAGTAAAGTTCTTGAGTTAAGATTGTCAAAATTAGCACCTGACCTTTTGTAAAAATTACATGAGCTTATTTACAGCATTTTGCTGGCAATTTCAGTGTTGCAAAACAGGAACCAAATAGAAGTTGTGAGGTGGATGTTTCAATTAAAAATCTACCAGCTGCTCACTGAGTGGCAAGCCTGATTGTGATGGATGGAGGAGACCAGAATAAGATCCTTTGCTGCTCCTCAAACACCCCACACTAAGCTTTCTTGGCATGTACAAGTCATTCTACTGCCACCTCATCCCTCAAGATAATCTGTTTTGAGATAGGAGTGACTATGGAAAGTTTTGGGGAAGAGGAGACTGCTCATCTGTGCAAGGCATTGTGAAGCCTTGAGGACTGGTATGCAGGATGTTTGCAGCCCCTTTTCTCCACCTCTGGTGGAAGGTTTGATGGGGAATTTAGTCTGAGAAGACAGTGACAAATGACCAGTCTGTGTAGAAGGGATTAGGAAGAAGGGGAAAGGAGAGAAAAGAGAAGATAATACCAAAGGAATGTTGGTTTTGGAAGAACATTCTAAAGAGGAAGCAGATCATGTAACAGCCATGGGCAATACCACTTGCATCTTTCATAAAAACAGGGGAAACCAGCACTGTGATTCACCTCATAGCATGATACCACCAGTCTTTGGACAAAGAGGCAGTGAGGGTCAGGGCTGGCTGTGCATCCGTGTCTCTTGGACAGTCACAAGCCTTCTGCTCCCCCTGTCATATGATTTACCTAAGAAATGACAAAATATCCCTGTGACTATCACTCCACAGCAACTTATTACCAACATAAGATGGTTTCTTTCTTACATCCCTCTTGAAAGCAGGGCATAAACCCACTTTGAGGCTCCATAATATGCAGGCAGCCCTGCTGTGCTCCAGCTCTTCACAGTGAAGAGGAGTGAGTGCTGCCAGCCCGTGGGGTGCAGCGGCCAGGCGTGACTCCAGCTCTGAGGGAGCGGCCATGCAGTGAGGCGATGCAGAAAACAGCTGTGTCAGGCCATAAAGCCACAGCGGGGTGCATAAAGCTGGTATCAGCATCGCTCTGATATTACTGGATTTCACTGCATTTGGAATCACAGTTACTGCCCCATTATACGTTCTTCCTGCAGCTGGGACTTCTTCCCATGCTCATAGCCTATTTAAGTGCCCCTGTTTCAGTTTGAGAGAAACCAAACCACCTCCAAAAAGCACTAAGCCCTTCAGTGCCTTCGTTCCCTGTCTATTTTCAAACCCGTCATTGTACTGCCTTGAACTTTGCATGTCCATTAAAAGGAGTGTCAGCTCTGATCTGCAGAGGCACAGAGGAGTCATGCAAACTTTCCGCTTCCTCCAAGGTCAGTGCCTCCTGTTCTGTAACATGGTTCCTTGGGGCACAGCATTGATTCAAAACACAAATTCCATCTGGAAGGGATCTGATAGCCCATTGTCTGGCAAAAGTAATTTCCTTTAGGTAAAATGCCTTTTGTTTTTTCACACTTGGCATGTTTGACTGTTTGCAAAACAACTCTGCGTGGAAGTGTTAGCACGGAGTGTTTTTTTGCTGCTGTGTCTCTGTGTCTACTGTGTCTCAGTAGGAAACATTCAAGGAGACTGTTCAGACAGGGACTTCTCATCAGAAAGCATAGTCTTCTCCGAGCAGCTCAATGGGGTCTGACTCTGCCAGGACCCTGCCTGCCTCCATGCAGAAAAGCGAAGTCTGGGCCACTTTGTGTCATGGTGTGAAAAAATTCTGTCAAAGGTAAATAGGAAGGCACACCCCGCACTGTTGGAAAGGGAGTTCAGGAGCCATTAACTCACTCAATTTCATTATTTTGCTGTTCCTTTGATAGGTCCTGTATTGCTGTTCCATGAGGTTTTTCAGACTTATTTTCTTGGCAAGCCACATACTCCAGGGACAGGAAGGTACATATTGAACAACCTGGTATGGACAAGCCCATCTCCTTCAGATGAGGGCTGCTGGGGGACATTACATCCCAGTGCAGCTGCAAGAGAAGCAGGAGCTGTAAGCTGCCAAACCATAAAGAAGCCTGGGGCAGGAGGTGGTCCATAGCAGCCTCACCATACTGGTCTCCCCCCACACCACAAAGGGTGGCCTGAATCTCTCCCAGATGTCCACATACCACAGCCTGCTTTTCCTTCCAGGCAACCACAGAAAGATTTATTTGTCTAAAGAAAGGGGAAGAAACAAAATTTAACTCCTCACTACTGCAACTGGCCAGTGGATTGCTCCCTTATGTAGCGATCTACCAGGTGGTCTGAGTCTACAAGTCAGGTAGCCCTGGGATCCTGGGATGCTATTATTTAACTCCTCTTTAACTCGGGAGTGATGGAGACCTCCCTCATCACAAGAGGTAACACTGTAAATCGCTTCAAGTGTTCTAGAACTGGTTGGTCTCGAACAGCTGTTAGAGATTTCAGCTAAATGGTCTCCTCAGTTTCAATGGAGCTGTGCTGAAATATATTTGCTTTGGTTTGTGTTCCAGACACTCATAAGCAGCAGTTCACCCTTGTTTCTTGAGATCTTAGTCTACACCCACACAGTGTCCCTTGCAGCATGAGTCACAGGCCTTTTGTTCATGCTGGAGTGTTTCAATCGCCATCGAAAGTTCCTAAGAAACTGCCACTGTCCATAGGCTTTGTTCTTCTGCAGCCCTGCCACCTTGGCAGATGTCATGTGGAAAATGCAGTCAAAGCAAATACTGACACTGCAGGAAATGTGCTTGGCAGTGCAAAGCCATTTCTCTGCACTCTGCCAGAAGCTCTGTTCTCCATCCCCATCCCACCATCCCAGTCTCTGCTGGGCTCATATATTTCACCCTCATAATCATCCTGCTCAATACCTTATCCAGCAAAACTGATTTTGCTTGGTTTTAGCAGTTTTGCCCTAAACTATCCCACAGGCCATTACTTATTATTCTATAAAACATGCTGAAACTTTGAGAAGCTACATGGCTATATTTCTACTCTGTCGTGGCAAATCTGGCACCTCTTCTCTGTCAGGAGGAAAAAGATTTCTTAACACATACACAGAGGAGTAGAAACTGCAGATTTTACACAAAATGCCTGCCGTAAAAGACCCGGATTTACACATCTTGTCATTTTGTAGTGGTATTCAGTTGGTTCAGTATGTAGAAAGTGTCCCATGGTGTGTTTGTTTAACTCCAAGAGCAAGTGGTGCTGCGGGACCACAAATGCATTTTACTAATAATACACACTTCCCATTCTGTTAAGTCACTGTGGAGCACGCATAACTTTGACTGGATTTTCTTCATGTCCTGCTGCCTAGAGCCCTATTTATCCTCCTCTGGAATTTCTGCTATTGTGCTGAGAGCTGAGACTTCTTTTTGGGCTACATTTCTCCAAATACACAAGGACTGTTGATACCATTTTATTAGCAGTGAAAATGGAAAAACTTCTCTACTAAAAAAAAAAAAAACAATCATTGGGCTAGGAAACCTGCAGACTTCTGTGATTACAGATTGGGATACCACATACTTAATTTTAGCCATCTAAAAGTCATGGCATCTCACCTAAGATATTTGTCTGGTCTCTCTCTATAATCAGGGAAAGGAGATAAGCCTGTCTGGTCATGACTCATTCCATCTATTTTAGGGTGGGGTGAATCACCCCTTTGCAGCTGCCTTGCTCTATCTGTGACAACAGAAGGAATAAAAACAAATCCTTTAGACCAGAGATACTTAATCCGAAGTAGCCAGAATTACAGCTGAAGTTACCCACGCTTGGTAATCCTGAGAAGCACAGTCAAGGAAGACTTCCTGCTGCCTGGGTGTTGTCCTGTGTGGGGAAAGGATTCAATGATACCAAAAATAAAATGATGCGTCTTCATCTCATGCTGTGAAGGACTCCACTGTTCCTTTTACCCTATTACCTTTGCACCTCTGTTCCTTCCTTTGGTGCTAGGGAAGTTTTCAGCAGTTAAATAAGTTGTCTGAATGCATCAGTGCCAGCTCTCCCATCCCATGTCTTGCATTCTTCCAGAGCAATGGAGAAGTCTCCACAAGCTACACCAGGGACAGGTGGAAGAGCTAAAGGCCATTTCCTCTGGAACTTCCAGTCCTGGATTGCTGGCTGACTGCAGAGGCAGGAAGAACACAATGTATGATATAATGTACAGAATAATTATAAATGCAGCTAAGCATCACAGCGCCTTTCCTATGACTTTGACCTAGAGCTGCCTCTGCTCTGTATTCCCTTTTGAGCATGATAGCTCACTTTGATCTCACTCTCCACAGCTGTATACCAGTATATATACAAGTTAAATACTAGCCCAAGTGAGATGTGAATCTGGCCCAGCTCTTCACTGTGCTTCTGCTGCCATCTTGGAGCTGCCACAGGGTGAGACACCTTCCCTAGCCCAGGTAGCCCAGCTTTTGCTCCGGCTGTCTGGCTGCAGCTCCAGACAAGAAGGCCTGTAAAGTGGCATTGAATACATATTGGAGGATCAGCAGATCCCCCATGGGCATATGGCCTGGGCTTCCCTGTGAGAGTGTCATGTGAAGCTGAAGTAGGGTGCCGCAAAGGGAAAAAATTCAAGAAAAACAGTTTGGAGGTAGGGAAAGGCAAGTGATTGCTTTTTTAATAACGTGTAACACCACTTCAGAATTGCTGTCTTTATGTCTTAGTAGATGCTTGGGTGGTCTTATTACTCTTGTGCTTCTGTCACTGTCTAAAATTGTTTGAGGAGTGTGTAAACTACAATTAAAAAGTATCCACTCTAGCTTGTCCCAGGGGTTGATTTTGTTACTCAGAAGGACCTGGTTCCAGGCCAAGGCCTTTTCCTTAGGATGCCAATGTGCTACGTGGCAAGAGCTTCTGTTTCAGAATTTTCCATCCAGGCTTTTGAATCCTAGGCAATTGCCAAGCCGCCTGCCAGGCTAGTTAAGAGCTTGCTCAGAGTAGCAGACCAGAAACTGTTTAGCTAACATTTTTCTGCAGTTACATAAGGATGGTGTAGAATACCACTTAGGGAGGAAAATTCAAGCTTCTCTAAAAGGCAAAGTGAATTTCCCACATCTCACCTGTTGTGTCTGAACAGCTCACTGTCACTTGATAGCTGTTTCCATCTTCTGTCCTAGTGCTGTTGCAGAAACCTCCCATAAGAGCACATTTTCTGGCCAAGCATATTTGCCTATTGAGTATTTCTTTATCAGTCCTGCCTGATTTGTGGTCCCTTGGTTTGCAGTTTCTTCTTCGGCTTCCTTTTCAGTATGCCCAAATTGCCAGCATCTTCTGCACTGGTTCTGCACTGTGTTCAGTTCCTCCTCTGGGCCTTCCCCAGGCTGCAGCTGCACAGTCTCCTCTTGGCCAGGCAACACAAATCCAGATTGTCACCAGCCTCTTGTGCTAACATTGCTTTTTAAAGAGCAATGATGTGAACTCTGGGATACCTGGGCAAATTCCAGCTGGAAAATCTTACTTAGAAGAACTTCCTTTAGTAGTGACTGCAGGAAATGTTGTTCTTCCCTCTCCATCCTACTAAAAGTGTGTGCATTCTCTCTGTTGTCATTGCATCCTTGGCTGAATTTCAATAGGAGGATGCGAATAGGATAAAAATGGTATGGCAACAGATTTATTAAAAAAGTCTCCTCAAATAATTAAAATGAGGATCAGTCTAGGGGAAAAGTGGTATTAACAATTCACATGTAGGTGTTAACTCCAAAAATCTTTCATGAGTCACCTTAGAGTATACTAGTGCCTTGATACAAAGAAAAATCTATCTGCAGAAGAGTTGCCATGGAAACATAAAAATAGCTCTGGAAGGGATGTTGAAGGGCCAGCTAGTCTCTTCCCCTCCTACAAGATAAGATCAAATATAATTTAACCATTTCCGACAGATGTTCTCTAACCTATTCTTAGAAACCCCCTCAGCTTCCCAAGGCAACCTGCTCCATTAGTTCAATTTTTCTGAAAAGGTTTCTAGACAGCTAATCATTCTTCTTGGCAACCTTATCCCTCTTGGGTCTACAACATTTCTGAAGAACATTTGCCCAAAACAGACTCAGGTTCTGCAGGTAAACTCTAGTAATGGCAATTTGAGGTGAATTATTACTTTCTGTACCTTACTTACTACATATCAATATGGTGTTTACATTTTTGCATCAGTGTGACACTGCTGGCACGTGGCAGGACTGTGACTGCCAGAGCTCTCAGAGCACATGTTCCCTCTTCAAAAGAGAGAGAATGGAGTGTAAATACATTGTTCAGTTCTAATAGCATATTACCAAGTGGGCCTTCCCTTCCCAAAGCTCTGGAAGCCTTTCCTAACAAGCTAATTTGGAGGGCAGGAACGATGGCAAAATTTGGGTTTGGACTGAAATGTTTGTAGCCAGGACAAACACCACATTTTCACGTATGGGTTCAGAGTTCTCAGGCTGAAGCCCCAGATGTGCATGGAGCAATGGTCCACAGTGGCTGTTCCCATGCAATTGGAGGTGACACCTTCCCTCTGGGAAATCAGTGTTTGTGTCCCGTGTTTGCCTGTGAGCAGAGCCATTGGCAAGGTTCATGTGTGAGATTATTGATTAGGTTGTGCTGGGAAAGTTGAACCACCTGGCGTCCACAGGTTGTTTTGTTTCCTCTTGGAATGAGTCTGCTTGGGGTGGTGTGTCTTCTCACACTGTCTTAACTGTTTTTTTCCTCTTGGCAGTATTTGAAACAAAATTATTTAATAGTATTTTTAATTTGTTTTTTTAAACTGTTTTACCACTGAAAAATATGTGTTTTCACTGCATGTGCTTCATAGGGGAAAAAAAAAGGTGTTTCTTAAAATTTCTCTTTAATTCATACCTGAAATTATCTAGTTTGCATTTGAGATTTCAGGGAAATGGTGCAATCCTGCATTGACTCCTGCATATCACAGGAGATGTAGATCATGATGGATGAAGCTGATATTTACAGTTTGATAAGTTTCTATTTACGACACAACTGAATTCCAACTTCTGTTTTTAAGGAAGGTATTTCAAAGCTCAGCCGCTGTGACAGTGAAAAGCTATCTCTTTCTCTCCAGGGAAAATTAAATTATAATATTCTGCTGAAAATCAAGTTTGTGCCCTGAGCAACTCTGCATCTGACTGTGGACTGGAGAGGTATCCATTTGCAGCAGGACTGGTGAGATGCCCTTCTGTGATGACACCTGTTCTTTATCAAGGAAACCCTCTTAAATATGTTGCTTGAAGAGATCTTCTGGCACCTCCATCTCATCCAGGAGGTGCAGTCCATTCACCACAGCACCACCCTGCTCCCCTTCCCCTCTGCAGCTGCATTCTCCCTGCAGGTGCCTGCTGGGTTCACAGTTGTTCTGTGATTAATTGTCAGTACTGCCCATGAAGTTCAAAGGGCTGCAGTGATTTCATGTGCCAAAGGGTCAAGAGGCAAGTTTGCTGCTGGCTTTTGTTAGCCACAAGTGAAACATTAAAGTTCCTTGGCCATTGCATAGCAGTGCTCGCCATGTAACCAGCAATTCAGTAATTTCAACCTGCTTGCTAACAGGTAAATGAAACTCTGCAAGGTCGTGTTGTTTTTAGCTTGGACAGGTGTTTGACATCTGGTGAGGGATGGATGAGTACTGATAAGGTGGGAACTTAGATATGGTTTAAGGAAAAAGGTGTCTGGCCAGGAAGAAGAAACCTATAGCAGTTTCTTCTGCGATAAGTGACCCCAGAGCATCCATTCTCACCATGTTAAGAGTGCCACTGCAAGCAGTCCCCAGGGAATTTGTTGCTCACCTTAGGGCAGGAGAGGACTGTACACAGGGGGGACTGTGCATCCTGGACACATCTGCCTTGCCAGCTACAAGGGTCAGGGCAGAGGCTCACCTCCCCCTGCTGTTTGATCATGAGTGTGTCTCACACTCTCAAAGACACTAGCAAAGCCAGTGGGCAATATGAACCAGGGACAGCTTTTGCTAGGCCAAGAACATGGGCAGGAACTGAACACAAGCTCTTCTGCGCCTTTTGCTCCCAGGACACCAACATTCCCTCTCTGAAGGAAATGAGCATAAACTGGGACTCAGAAGACATCAGCAGCTAGTGTCTGAGCTGTGATGGGCCACACAGCCGCTGCAAGTGTCTGAAGGATACGTGCCATGTTCTCTCCTGCAGCATCTCATCAGAAGTGCTCTGGAAAAGGACTGGCTCATCCATGACCAGAGACTGTTTTGTGTCCCCTTGGACAGATGGATGCATGTCCATTGTGTCCAGACTGAGTCACAGGACTGAATGTCAAATCAGCATCATGACTGCCAATCACAGGAAAAGGGGCTTGTGTCTGTGAGCACACAGTTGCACATCTGTGAGACTGAGGTGCACACTTCAAACGGGTCCTGTGGAGATGGTGAAAGAGATGGAAAGGGGATCTCTGAGTGGCCATAGGTACTCTTGCTGCTTATGTCAGCATCTGCTTCCCTGTGTCTCCTGAGGCTGCTCTGTCCTGGCCTGTCTTAGCACCAGTTCTCCCATAAGGGCACTTTTCAATGACATCTTGTCTAGTTTCTGCTGCAGAAAAATAGAGCAGCAAAAATGGTTTCCCCATTTCAAAACAAATGACAATAATGAAGGTAAATATGATTTCCATTCATAGTAAGCACTAAGTTTTGTATAATTAAGCTACTAATGCCCAGTGAAAGTGGGACAATATACTGTGCTCTAGATTAGTGGCAAGATTTCTTAACTAAGCAATTAAGACTCAATTCTTTGAATACCTACATCTCTACACAGTATAAAAGAAAAATGGGATATCACCTTCCTTCCTACAGCTGGTACAGCCAAGACTTTTGAGAGTGTCTGCCTGAAGTGGTGTCCCCAAACACGCTGTTCAGCCATCTGGATAAGCTGTCTGATTTTCAGACATTCTGAGCCTTTTACAATTCCCATGTGATTCTGCAAACAGAAAATCTTGGCTTCTGAGCTATGCTGTTAAATTAAGCAGCACCAGGTCTGGCTGTGATTATTAGAGCTAAAAAATCTCCATTTGTGTTCCACTGCATGCCAGGCAGAGCTGGCTGATGTCCCAAGCAGACCTGTGCTAGGTTGCCTTTTCAAGCAAATTTGCACAGCCGTACTCAAAACAAGCCCCAAAAATGTGGCCTCACATGTAAAAATACTGAGATAGGACTCTTGTAACACCAGTATCAATGCAAAGCAGCTCTGAAATTGGTGTAGGTACAAGCATTGAAAGTGATGAAAAAAGCAGTGGTGGAAAAATCTGCTAGGATGTGGAAATCTGAGGAATTTTACATGCTCTGAGAAGTGGATTGAATTTGCTGATGTTTCAGCTCATGAGATGGAAAAAAAAAAAGTCGTGTTTCAACACATGTTTCTAGTTTGTATACTAAACTGCTTTCACTTTGATGTTCTTTAATATTCAAACTTCAAATTTCAATTCTGTATTACAACATAAAATACAAACACTCCCACTTTGTCAAAATGAAATCATCATAGGCTTGAGACAAGATTTCTCTTCATAAAATAAATTCAGAAGGTTTGTTCCATCTTCAAATGAATGAACCAGGAAAATCTTTAAATCTTTTATGGAACAGAACTTTCTTCCTCCAGACATATGTCAGCAGCTGCTGCAGCTGGTGTGTCTGCCTGGATCAAAGGGATCAGGAAGGGGTGGTAAGACAGCATAGCATTCATCCAGCATGTGATAGTGAGAGCAAGGGTTAGTGCCTGGAATCATGATGTCACCATATAAATTATAGAAAATCATCAGAGCCAAGGGAGACCTTTGTGTCTGTTTCCTGGTTTGGAGAATATTTATTTTGCAAACTGGCTGTGGAAATATTTAAGTGCAGGTTACAGCCAGTAAAACCTTTACATTTCAATGTGAGCTTTGAATTAATCAGGAATAAAGAGTTTAAATGTTAGATTGATATTTCTGCAGATCTGCTCTACTTGCATATTGAGATTTGAATATTTGAACGGGACACTTGGCACAATGGCCTTTAGAATGATACTGTTCTTCTTGTTCTCTGTTATATCAAGGAACATTATGCTTGCCAAGGTTAATTCAAAGTCCTGCAGAATCTGCCACCTCCCAAGTTGCTTAGCTCAAACATGGCCAGTGAGTTCATATGACTTTGAACTCATGTTGCTCTCCTCCCTCAGCTTTAGCTCTTTAATGGTGTCTTTTTTTTTTTTTTTTTTTTTTTTTTTTTTTTTTTTGATTCATTGCCTGCGAGTGCAGAGATAAGCTCTCCTTTTCCTTGTAGTTCAAATCCTTAGTGAGTACAATATAGCCTGTATGATTCAGCTGTCTGAATACCAGAGCTCCCTGAAATTGGAAATGAAGCATCCCATACCCGTCAAGTTCCAGTTAGTCAATGGGAGAAGCAGGAAAGAAATTACAAGTTGCAGTCCTGCGGCTTGAAAGAGAACCGAAATCGGTGCTGGTTTACCTTACGTCCTGGTTTAGGTTTATGGCAGCTCGGGAGCGTTTGAGACATTTAGCCATGCCTGCAGCTGCGGAGGGAGCCTCCAAAAAAGAGGGTGCGATAGAGAAGGGCTTACGGCCAGATCAGCTCTCCCATGCCTGCCGTAAGCCCGTCAGTGAGTCACATCCCTCACTCCTGCAGTCATTGAAGCCGGCGCGTCTCTGCTGCTCCGAGCTTCGCTGACAACGTGGGTGCCTCCATCCCTGCAAACTGCGTGCGCTCCCTCGGTCAGGCGGAGTGAGCGCCGGGGGAACCGCGGGAACTGATGTTCAGGGAGCGAGAGAAAAAACTTCGCTTCAGGACACTCGTCCCGGCTGGGTTTGTGCGCGTACTTACCCAATGCTTTGCAAAATGTCTTTTGTTAGAAAAATACCATTTTGAAACAAAATGCAGAATTTTTCGATAGCAAAACTCTGGGTGTAATACTGTGAGTGAGTTCTTTGGAAGGTGAAGGGAATGTTATTACTGTCTAGAATTATCTCACAGGAGGGTGTGGCTGATCAGGCGAGTGCAAATCATCTGAAATGGTATGGCGGTAGAACAAGGGGCACAGACACAACCTGGAGCATTAGAATAAGTGAAGAAAAGGGAAAAACTTTTCCAGCGTGTGGGTAAACAAATCTTGGAGAAGGCCTCAGAGATATAGGGAATCTCCAAACTCTGAGATTTTCAATACTCAGCCAGAAAAGTGCCTGAGCAACCTGGTCTCACCTACTTGTTACAGGGTGCTGAACTGCACAAACGTCTCTTGTGGGTCCATCACAAAATTATTATTTTTTATTATTTTTAATCGTACTACGAATGTAACCCGATGAAGCCCATCGAGTGTTCCTCAAAAACAAACAAAAGAAAATTCCTAACAAGAAAAACGGCAGCAGTCCTGCCCTTCTTGCTTGCATCTCTGCTCCTAGATCTCCTCCATCATGTTTACTGAGCCTTCCATCCGGCTACCTTGTACCCCAGCCCCGGAGTGCTCTCAGGAGGTGGTGCAGGCTCAGGGCACGTCAGGTCGGTTAGACCGAGGATGGTTTGGAGTGGTCGAGATGAGACAGAGAAGGACCCTTCTTCCTTTCAGCGATGATGACCTGTTCGATCTTAGCTCGAGTCAGCGCGCCAAACCTGGTGCCCAGAGAGGGGCCCGCGGCGCCGTTCGCACAGCAGAAAGCACAGCTCGCACACACAGCAGCACCCGTCGTGCGGCGGGGCGGCTCCTCGTTTGTGGGGCGATTATGCCTAAGGAACTCACAGCAAATACCAGGAGCCCTATATACCTGTACAGGAACTAGAAGAGGTTTCACTGTTTCAGTCTGTTTTCCAGGGAGATGATCAAGAGTAGTTGCGCAGGGACCTGCTCCATCCCAGACCTGTCACTGCCATCCAGCGGGCTCTGCTGGAAGCGCTGTGTCCCGTGTCCTTCCTGTCGCCGGCCTGCGTGTGTCCCTGCTGTGCTCTGTCCCACCGGCCTTTGCAGAGCTGCAGCTCCCAGGCCACTGCCCAGCAGAGCCCAGGGGCCCTTGTGCCAGCGCGGGTGGCAAGCGCGCCTTTTCATCGCCAGCGACTGAAGACACGGCGTTTATCCCTTGTTTACCCCTGACGCTACTTAGAGAAAGCAGGTTTGGGTTTTCTTTTCTCCTCAAAGAGAGCAATCCAGGGCATTTTCTGAGCCGGGCATGTGGTTTAACCTCAGCCATCAACTTGGCCCGACCGGCCTCCCCCCACGAGTGGGACTGGGGGAGAGAATTGTAAAAGTGAGAAAGCTAGTGGGCTGAGGTAAAGACACTTCAACAGGCAAAGCAAAAGCTGTGCACAGAAACAAAGCAAACAAGGAATTAATCCACCACTCCCCATGGGCAGACAGGTGTTTTGGCTGTTCCCAGGAAAGCCGTGTTCAATCACACATAGCGTTGTCTTGGGAAGACAAACACAACCACTCCCAGTGTCCCCCCTGCTTCCTCCTTCTCCCTCTGCTTTGTATATCGAGCGTTGTGCCATATAGTATGGAATATCCCTTTAGTCGTCTGGGGTCAGCTCTCCTATTTCTGTCCCTTCCCAGCTTCCTGGTACCCACAGCCCCCTCGCTGGTGGGTTGGGGTGAGGAGCAGAAAGGACCCTGCCTCTGTGCAAGCACTGCTTAGCAATAGCAGAATCATCCCTGTGTTATCAGCACTGTTTCCAGCACAAGTCCAAAGCACAACTTCATACCTGATATTGTGAAGACAATTAACTCTACCCCAGCCAAAGCCAGCACACAGGACCAGTGGCTCCTTCAAGGAGACTGAATACACCCCCACAGGGCAAAAGACCACTTTGTGAGCTCATGCTCTCCCATTCTGCAAGCTGATGAAGTGGATGGTTTTCTCCAGACACACAGAGGACCATCTGGCAGCAGCAGCCTTGCATGAGCTCAAGGCCTCTGCTAGGCTGGGCTGCCGCAGAGACAGCCGTTTTCCACAGGAGTAGCGCTCACAGAAATGAATAATTCAGACCCTGAATCACAGCTCTGTCCTGCAGGCAGGGATGGGAACCACTGGTCAGGGAGGGGACTTGAGGTTCCCGTGCGCTGAAGCAGGCAGAGAGAAGCCCGCGTGAGCGCGGAGGCGGGGGCTGCCTCCTGCGGCCAGGCACCGCTAGAGGGAGACGAAGCACTGTCTCGTGGCACTGCCCGGAGCAGCTCTCCCGCACCATTTTCCATACCTTGCTTCCTGACTGAGGCTATTAGTGGGAAATGCGACATGGCGGAGCCTCTGGAGCACACCGGGCCCACCGGACACTTGGCATCTTCTGCTGGGACCCCGCCGGGCTGGCCTCGCCCTGCGGCTGGGGTAGGGAGCCCGCAGCGGCACGAACACACCCCGACTGCGGAGGGGCGGCTGAGCTACGGGCTGTAGCCACAAGTGTCGGGGCACACGAGGAAGGAGAATCGGCTGTGAAGGGCTTGGGAGGCGGAAGGGAAAAGTAGAAAGAGGTGCCACCGAGCAGAAGTGTGACAGTAGGGGACACGTGAAGAACTCAGTATGGCTGAATTGCTGGAAGAAAACAGGTTTGGAAGACAAAAATGTGTTCTTGCTGAACAGTGTTCATATAGATGCACCATGAGTGTTCACATAGGTGCACCACTTTTCCCATACCCAGCAGATATCCTGGTTAAAGCAGTGGGTGGGTGGGAGCTGAGGGAAGCCAGAGGGTGGACAGCAGGTGGTGGCAGCCACTCCTTCCTGGTCACATCAGGTCAGAAGAGACCATCAGACAGAACTGGGGCTTACCTCACAGAACTTTGTCTGAAGGTGAGGTTGCTAGAAGCTGTCTCATCTCTCAGTCCAAACAGCAGAGAAAGACACCCACGTAAGGCAACTCACTGTCTCTTGGGGCTGATGTGTGACATAGATGGTGTGATTAGTTCTCTCAGTTTACTGTCTGTCTAGGCTGCAGAAGGAGCATACACACCTCACTAAGAAGAGCTGCTTGTTGCTGGCTGTGCTGGACAGACTGAGCAAAGTTTCTAATTCGATCTGCTGTGTATCTTTGCCCACTCCACACCAATCTGTTTCTCCTCCATCAAGCATAAAAAAGCACATTTTCCAGCAAGGCCCCTGCCAGGCACACCAAAGACTTGGCAGTGTACTACTTGCACAGCTCTTCTAGTTTCTGATTTGAATCTACCTCAGTGTAGGTTCTCATAAGGAGTCCTTGCAGCATGTATCTCTCTTAGTGTTTTCTCCATGTGAGTTTATTTAATCACTGTATTCAAATGCACTCTCAATTTACATTTTGAAAGCATTTTGAATATTTTTAATCCTCTTAACATCCCCAAGACCTCTGAAATCTTTGAAAACAATGCTACCAGCAGAACAGTCTGCCTGTTCCAGAGCTGTACTTCCAGGATCAAGATTACCTCCCTGATCACTTGTGTTTTTCCCTTGGGTGTACCTTCAGTTTTATCACATCACATCACACCGGGAGCTTTTGCTGAGCTGTTGAACCACTATGACTGTTGTGTTGTTTTGCTGCTAAGGTTCTCTGGACAGACTTCACAGCATATGTCTCATATTTTTGTCTACAGCTTTGTAAATTTACTTTGGTTATATTAGAAATACATTTTTATGTAATACTCCTAAGAGAAATACTGTAGTATTGGAAGCCTTGCCCCAGATTTTTTTTCTATTTCATAAAATGAGAACCTTTGAGAAACTTTAATTTTGTGTCTGATTTAATTTCCTGTGTCTCCTTTATTTCTGCATTTTATTTGCCTCTCCTCCTGCATTTTTTTAGAATAGATGTGCAGATACAAATGAATCTTCATATCTCAACCATTTGTTTCATAGTGTTTGTCATGCAGATTCTATTCCCAATTCAAAACTTAAGTGGCAGTGCTTGCATTTTGAAATATGTATGGCACATTACACAAGAAGATTATTAGCAAACAGCATGTAATCCAGCTATCATGCTGTTCTTAGCAGTTATTTTTACCTGGCACATTATATTTTTAAATTTATACAACTGCTGGTGTAATTCTACCTTATGTATAAAAATTGCTGCAAATTCTATTTGAGATATTCTGGTATCTCCTTCAAACTCTGTCCTGCAGATAGTAAGAATATACCAGTCTCAGGACTGGAAGCAAGAAATGCCTGGGATCTGGGGGACTTCATGTGACTGTATTTTAGCAGCAGGCAAATCAATTTTCCTTCCTTTATTTGTCAAATAATGGCAACCACAGTGCCATATTGCCATAAATTGTAAAATTATTTGAGACCTATGGACAGGAAGTGCATTTGTAAGCAGACACTCTATGATTAGAAAGGAACATTTTGCAGCATATCAGCTGTGAATGTGCATAAAAAGGCAAGGCAAAATGCATGTAATTGTCTTCATGATGCCATCACAGTCCTGAGCAAAAAAAAAAAAACCAAACCTGCAAAAAGTGTCTTTCTGCAAAGATGCAGCAGTGGATGAAGAGGAGGGAGTGCTTGTGTCTGGCAAACAGCTGCCTCTGCTCCAGGGACTGCACCGACCCAGGATGGCAGTGTAACAGAGGGACCTCCCTTTAGCTGCAAGGGCATCTGGCCTGGCCAGGGAACCCCTGTGCTCTCTGACAGAAGCCTGTCACTTCTGCCCCTGTGTGTCCACCAAATTTCTCACAACCTGCCCCTTCAGTATGGTTTGTCAGCCTGCCCTGCCCAGCTGTGCCAGCTCTCAGTGCGACTGGCTGTCCTTTCTGTTCTCAAACCAAACTCCTCACCATTGGAAATCATTGCTCCGGGACCTGGAAAACCATTCCACAGCTTTCTTACAGACCACCCAAAAGGTTGAGGTACTGCAGGTCTCTCGTATTGTATCTGCTCCTGTCAGATACACCTGGCTAAACAGAGCCCCCCATCCTTCCCTGCTGCCTGAGAGTGCTGTATCAGTGCCACAGCCTCCCAGAACCCTCTCTCAAGTAGCTGGTGTTGCTCTGTGTGCTGTCTCCAACCTCAAACAGATGATCAGCTATGGAATTGACAGAGTGGGTCACTAGGCAGTGGAGTGAAGGAAAAGAAAAAGGAAGAAAAAATAAAGGAAAATAAAAAATAAAGGAATAAATAAAAAACCCACACTAAATAGAAAAAGAAAATAAAACCAGAAAGGAATTACATAGAAATAAAAAAACCCCCAAACCCTCCCCTAAAAAAAAATACAAACAAACAAACCAAACAAACAAACCAAAAAAAACCCCATACCATAAAACCCCCAAAAAACCCCAATCCTTGTGATCAATACATTACAGATAGCAGCAGCTATTTTATGTCTCTCACAGTGTCTGGAGGTGTTTGAAGTGCCTGGAGGTAACCTCTGCTCAGCCCGAAAATCAAAATGGGGGGACCTTGACTACAGGTTGTTGCACTCTTTCCAAACCTTCTCTTTGGCAATATCTGACTGAGCAAATCCTAGTACTTGCCAGAGGATGTAAAGCATTGATGGACATGTTGCCCTCACATAAGAGACCTGCAGCTGCTTTTCCTTAGGTCATCCCAAGTGCCAGGTGAGGCTCCTGTCCTGATGTCTGCACTGAAGCAGGACCCATCTCACACTGGGCCCTGGTCAGGCTCCTTAGCTGAGCTCCATGTAAGCTCCCTGTTGCACCTTGGGCAATGAGTCAGCCATATGGCTCCTTCTGATTCTCAGTGCTCTCCAAAAGCCCTGGGATGTCTCTTCCAGCCCTGCTGACACCCACAGCTCTCCCAGCCAGGATGAACAATAGCCTTTTGGTCTGCCTGACCCTTTTTCTGCTGTGTGTGGTGTCTGCTTCAGTCCTTTCCAGGACACAGTGTTTCAGATGCTTTCATGGAAACAAGCTTTTCTGCTTGTTTCTCTCAGAAGAAATCCACCAATGCTCCAGTGTAGCAGCCCTCGTGTTCTGCCCACCCAAATAAACCCATGGGTGAACAATGTATAAGACCAGATACTGACATGCACTAAGAATAAATCGGGCCTATGAAAGTGAAATCTGGTAGCAATCAACTTGCATGGACGACATCACGTTCCCCATACTTGCATGGATTTGCTTCTGTTATTTCCAATATACATGTCAATATCCACTCTTGTCTCCATATCTTCTTATTAGGGAGGTTTTGAGATTCACAGACATTACATTTAGTAATGACTGTAAATAAATTTTAAAATATCAAGATTCCAGGGCACAAAAGCTCTTTCATAGCTTTCATTTAGAACTGGGCTTCTGCTGCATTCTTGCCATTTTAAAAAGACCCTGATCTTGAACACTGCATCTTGTGATGCACGAATTGGCTACAGGAAAAGGTTTCTAAACCAATGTAACTCATTATTGATAGTACAATAGTTGTATTTTATCTGCAGATCTCTGATCTAGGAAGTCATTATTTTTCAGAGCCTTTGCCATAGCAAAGGAGAAACACTGCACAACATTGTTCAACGTTAGTGTGTAAGAACAGCACATTATTTTACAGTATTTTCATAGCCTAGTTCTGTTCCAAGTATTAACTGGAACATGCTTTTAAAGGCTAGTTACAAATTCCCCATTGGTACCTGCTTCAAAATGGTGAAACCTGCCCATTTCTTGCATGCAATTCTCATCTCATCTGAAATGCATATATTTATGCAGAGCCTCCCATGACTGCAAGGAATCTGTTGACATTTATCAAGTGTGTGTCCCAAATTCATAAATTATCTGTATGCTCACCTAGACTATGGACTCCTCTGCTACATGAACCCTTTTGACAGAGTTCTGTCCCCCTTCCCTCTCCCCATCCTCTCCTCCTGTTTTCCTGTTTATTCTCCTGCACTTTGGCATTTCTGGCTATGTGTCTCCATATTCCCACATGACCTTTTGGGAACAGGAGGTCACAGTGTCTGCTGAGCCATTCACCCCTTGTGTGAACGTGTGGTGCTGGAGAAGCACATCTTCAATTCACAAAGAAAAGCCTGTTTATTTTTCTAAGTTTTTATGGCACAGGGTAAGTGATGCTGAGGAGAGTCAAATCCTGTTGTATTTGCAAAGTGGGTCCTTTAATTTAAGCAAGAAAGATCTTGTCTTACATCACAGTTGTTTTCATAACAATATCTAGAATCCTTGTATAAATTATACTTCATTTTATACTACGCTAATTACTTAAGTGATACTTAGCTGATACGGCACCATGTAAAGTGCTGACTAAACCAGCCCCATAACCTGTTCCCCAAAAGTTCACTTTTCCCATGCAAACCTACTCCCAGTGTTCATCTCCTTCCCCAGAAAGCTTTCAAAATATTCAGGTCAGCCATGTGAAGTAGTTTTTCTGGTTTTATTTATGCTGCAGAAGTGAATCCCAGTGTAGCAGAACTCAGTGTAGGCACTGGTGTCACTCTCAGCCAAAGCCATGGCATCAGCAATATGGAGCATCCCTGTGATTTTCCCAGACTGGGGGTTGAAGGAAGTGAGGAGAGATCCCACTCCTTCCACACAAGCAGATACAGCAGCAGGGCCCCCTCCATGCATTGCAGAGATGAAAACACATACACAGGAGTAACACTTGAAATTAGTAATGATAAATTACAATGCTCACAGTTGTGCAGGACCACTGCCCCACTGTGCTCCTCCCTTCAGGTGGGTGCACGTCTAGCAGTGCCAGTCTGTGTCAGATATATCCCAGAGCAACCAGGGCAGCCCTATGAAGAAGGCACATCTGTTCTTACATTGGGGTCCTGTTTTTCACCTTCTCTTCACAGCTGTGAGGGGCCATTTTCTCAAAACAGAAGGTCAGAGATGAGCCTAGAAGTAACAACTTCATCTAAAGTGTTTATCTGTACAGATATAGAGGAAAGATATTGATGCTGTTCTCAGCCAGTTTAATTAACAGGAATCCCACTCCCTGTCTGTATTTTAAGATAGGGTAGCACTGAAGTCTTCTATGCAGACTTTGGGTTTTGACTTTAACACTGAGAAGTCTAACACTCTCACATGGCTGTTCCATGGGCTTGTAGCTCCTTCCAAACATGTCTCTACTGTAGACAGAGCTCTGAATTCAGACTTAGTGTTTGTCAGCTGGTGAAAGTGGGTGTTGCAGGGTTTTGAAGGTCAGCTTGAACTAGCAGGAGAGGTGTAACCACAGTGGTGCCTGGCAGTGCCCAGACTGCTGCAGGGAGAGAGATGTATTTTCCACCAGTCAGTCTCCAGACTATTCAAACTTCTCAAGCCTATTTCATAAAATCCCTTTGACACTGATTTTCTGCTGTGACTGTGTGCAGAAGCTGCAGGGGAGTGCCTCTGTATCATCACAGGCACATGCAAGGGGAAGAACAGAATCAACCCTCCCCAAAGGAGTGTGTATGAAAGACTGTCATAGCCTAAAAGAGATACAAAGCCAAAGCATCAGAAATACAGCTGATATGAACTTGCTGTCAGCTCTTCTTTCAGACGTAGTTTGTTCTCAGTTCCTTCCTACACTACTTCAGACACTGCAGTGCAATCAGGTTGAGTATTATTCCTTTCTGTTTGTTTGAATGAAGGCCTTAGACTTTGGTATCAGGCTGTGGGTCTCATCACACCAGGATATTGAACATATGTGTAAGAAACAAATATCAAGGTTTGGACAATACAAAAAATCACTTGGACATGAAACTCAAGATTTTATTTTATTTTATTTTAATCTTAAGAATGTGTTTTTGTGGTTTTGTAGAATCATATTCATATTCAGGACATACAGAATATGCTATCCCCGGACAAAGTGCACGCATCCAAATTTAAGTTCTGGAAAGGTTTTGGATGTGCATGGACTGGCATGACAGGTGTCTCTCCACCAGCAGCCATCCTAGCTATTTTCAGAGCTCCAGAGAATGTACTGGAGCTTGAGATTTCAGTGTCTGAGCAGGACAGTTGAAGCTGCTCCACTTGCTGGCCAGAGGAACAATTCTGGCTCAGGATTACCTGCAGCTGTGGTTGGCATCTGTGGACTCTTTGAGGCCAGGTTATGGTTTTCCTTGCTGGAAGTTGTACTGATGTGGAGGTGAATAGTGCTGGGTGACTGGAGAGTAAGGGGTGTTTGGCTCATATGATACAGAAAAGGACCTGGAAACAAGCAATCAGTGCTGGTAAGGGTCTTGGCAGCTACAAGCAATCAAACAATTATCTGTCTACCTTTCTTTCTTTGTCTTGAGGATTATTTTGAGAAACAGATTTCTTCTGTGGATCTAATCAACATTTCTCACAGATCTGGGGAAAGCGGAAGGTAAGTAGTGGAGTGAGGCTGGCATTACCACCACCATCCCAACTGCAAAGAGTGCCCAAGAAAGAAACCAAAGAGGTGAGATTGGAAACCTCTCAAACTGCTCTTTCTCTCACTACTCCCCTTGGGCCCAGAAAGCACTTTTGACTGGAGGGTAGTGATATCCTATCTTTGCATTTACTATTTCTTTCTCCAGGGAGCAGTTGCTCCCCTGATCTAGACGGGAGTGCATAAGGAATCGGTCAATCACTGTGCCCTGTGTGGCTACAAAATGTACCCACCTCCAACTTCTTGTGCTAGTCTGTGCTCATCAAGTGGCAAGGACACCTTGAATGGGTATTGCCAGGCAGCCCTTGCATCTTCTGTCTGCCCAGGAAGGAATCCTCCAACAATTTTGATGAGTATTTTTCCATGAAAGTCTGTATTGTCATTGAAGTTGAAAAATTCTGTGAAACAGCCTTGATTTTGGACCAAAATCTCAACATGAAAAGTGCAAGTAAGTAACCTAATGCAGTTCTGAAAAGCAAATAACAAAGAAAGGTAATTTAATTTGTGCACTTTAGCTCACTCTTTCTGCCTTTTTAAATCTTCACTTATCCCCTTTTTTTAATATTGTCACACTTTTACAGTGGGATGACAAAAGGCAAGAATCATTCAAAAAAAGTCAGAAGAAAAACCGTCTTTTTTTCTTATTTCTCTTCACATTTTAAAACTTCAAGTGAAAACCGATACTTGATGTGAAACAAATGTCAGTTTTATTCTGATATTTTATGTAAGGAAACCAAACACTTGAGTGTGGGGAAAGAGGAGGGGATTGGAAGAAGTCACATTTTCCATCAGGCACCCTTAAGGTATCTTGACCATAACACCGATTATCCAATTTTACTAGCGCAATTTTGAAGTAAAGGAGAACACCAGCTGCCAGTCTCCTCTGACACTTTCAGCATCCTCCTTCAATTGCTCAGAACAGTGTAATTTGTTTTCCTCACCTCATAGTCAAAATTCAGACAAAGGAAATTTTTGGCCCTCATCCTGAACCAAACAATAGGTGAGGACTGAAGTGGGGTGGAGGTGTGCAGCTCCTGGTAGCTCTGCTCTGCTCTGGGATGGATTCTGGAGGCCCTGTGGCCATAGATGCCTCCTATCACTGTACCCTGAAGAACACAGCACTGATGCAAAATTCTGCCCTGAGTACCCTCCTAGGTGCTACTGCTGCAGACATGTGGATTGCAGTAACTTAGGCCACTCCAGCACCTGCAAAAAGCACATTCTGTGCTGTGCAAGTAACAATCAAACCCGAAGATCATAACTGCCAAATATTTTTCTCAGTAACTTAGACTCTAAGACACTCTTTACAGCAGACTAGTTGAAATAAAACATCCCCTCTCCAAGTCTGTGTCTGTGAGCACATGGGGTTTGCCCAGCTTGCCTTGGCTCCAGCCATCCTCACTGTCTGGACTCCCCAGAGGAAGATCTCACTAAGGCAGAGCAGCAAAACCTCGATAGACAGCAGCATTCCTCTCCTAAGCCACGGACAGGATCTCCACCTATGAGAGTGAACTACAGGATGATGAACAGCACAAGCCTAATAGCCCAGGAGATCCCTGTTCACATTCCATGGTCTGCCCACGTCTGCTCCATAGCCCAGACACTCTTTCATATATTGGCTCACGCTGCTCAGAGGAAAACAGAGAGGAATTTTCCACCATTGCTATCAGGGGTTAGCCACAGCAATGTGAGAGCCTGGCTGCCAGACAGCTTCCAGCTGGAAGCAGGGCTTACAGCACAGTGTCATCTAACCCTTCTGGGAACAAGTGACAGGAAAGCAGTCCAGGCAAATGCAACCCCTCAACCAACCAGACAATGATGATTGGATGAGAGGCATCCTGAGGAATACACTCAATCTGATGTTTAGGGATGAGGATAAGCCTTGAGTATGTTTTCCATTCTCAATGGTTGTAACATTTTGAGGGTCATTCCTACACTGCAAGACTGCTGGAGAAATGTGATATCAACACTGTTTTTACCAGGTTTTAAAAAAAGCCTCATAGAAAGGGCATTGTTTCTGTAAAATGGAAAAGCAGTTGTGATTCAGCCTTATGTGTCCAATGGATCAGGTTAAATAATTCCAGTCTAAGCCCACCTTGAAAATAAACATTTTCCTCCTCGTTTAATTTCTCTGGCATATGGTACATTTCTCCTAACCATTTTCAGGGCAGGGAAAAAGCTCCTGTGATTGACAGCACAGAGAGCAACAGATGGTGCTGCCTTTGTTCAAGCAAGAGTGAGAGAAATAACCCTATTCAATAGCATTGCCCTAACTCCATAGTCACATTTTTTTTTTTGTGATGAGCTATGTCATTACTTTTAAGTCAACTATTCAGATACACACCAACTTTAAATTAAAAAAACCCCAAACAACACAAAAAAACCCCAATAACCCATATTTCTAGTTTTGTATTCTTTTCCAACACCTCTCGCAAATTTAAAAGCAGATGGTTTCTCACACAAGCATCTGTAAATGTGCTGTAGTACCCAGCAAGACATTCATGGTACAAAATTCCCTAGTGATTGCTCAAAGATGATGGTACTACTTGCTACACTGTACCTTGTACTGCCTGTGGGAAGCAAAAAAAACAAGTTTCACAAGCGCAAAGTAAGTTAGTTGCAATAGTATGTATCCAGAGCAATTATAGACACTGTTTTGAAATGGATTGGCATGAGAGGGTAATTTAGATTAAAAGTGTTCATCAAGTTTCTGCCTTGATTTCTCAAATAATGGATTTTCTACACACAATTTTTTTCTGTGCAGTCAAAATATAGCTGGGCTGGCAAGCAAAGCCCCAGTAATCCTGATGCATAGGAAATATCCTGTGTAAAGGAGAATTTCAAGTTCTTAATCTATGATTTTGGCCATCCAAACTAGTGATATCTCTGAGTTTTCTAATCTTGTTCTTTCCCTCTCAGAAGAATATCAAACCCACTTGGCTGCTCAGACACATCCTGCCCTTGTGGGCAGGAGGAAGTTTCTAAATGACATTCATAAATCTCCACAAGCAGCTCTGAGATACAGCTTAGTATTGAATTTCCAAATTCTCCCTGGTCCTTGGGACCAGCTGCAGCTTCTTGAGCCCCTCCAACATCCTACCTGCTGAGCACAGAGTGCAGGTCCTGAAGTAGCCCCCGCCCAGAAAAGAAATATAAACTTTTAGCTGAAAAAAAGTAAGATAAAAACACAGGTCTAAAGACTTTCCTCAAGTGGAAGTTTGGTGCTGTGCTGGAGGAAACAGGTTATTTAACTCACCTATGTCCTCCCCTGTGACCATCACAGAGCCAGCACAGGGAGAACAGCTGCTGGCAGTGCTTGCCAGCAGCAACTCCAGCTGGTCCAGGCTCCCTGGCAACATCCTCCCACAGACCCCACTGCCGTGTCTAATGTGAGGTTCTGCTCCAGTTTTTCCTCAATTAAAAGGGATGTGTGGCACCGGGCAGGATCTGTCTCCTTCATCACTAAGGTGCAGACACGCAATGCACTCCAGACATGGAGACAAGCGGGGCTGCCTCCAGTCTCTAATGATGAAGCTTGTATCAAATAATCGTATTTTGGATAGCTGGGTCTGCCCTCAGCTGTAATGTTCCTTTCCCCTTTTTCACGCTCTTTGCCATCCCTCTGCTGCAGTGTCTCAGTCCACTGCAGGGGTTTGCTGGGCAGTGCTGGGAACTCCTCTGGCTTCTCCTGTGGCTCTGATCACTGTACGTGGAGTGTTCTACTTGCTTTGATAGTAATGTCAGACCATTAGGAATTCTGGTCATTTTGGGGTTTTCCCTCCCCAGAAGCAAATATTTCCTCTCCGTGGTGCCCATCACAGACAGATCACATGTCACATAGCAAACTCCTTCAAGGCATGAACCTGTTTGGATGCAGAAATTAATTTACAGCAGGACCTGTAACTAAGCCAAGCAGAAAAGTGTATTTTAAAAGAAATTTGGTGGGCAGACTCTGTCAGATGAGGTCCCTCTCCCCTGTGGTTGCAGGCTGGCACAGCTGTGTTTGACAGAAGCCTGGCAAAGTGTTTTTGGCAAACTATAATTTAAACTTTAGCAGATCACTTCAGATTTTCCCAGCTCCAGCTACATTCACTGCTGAATGTAAATCTGTGTTTCTGACTTGCACGGGCATTTCTCTCTTGCTGGGTTGGGTCAACTTTAGCCTCAGACTTTGATGCTCCTCTTTACTCTGCCTGCACAACCTCCTGGCATCCTTCTGCTGAAGGGAATTGATTTTTCAGTTTTCAGGGAAATGTGTGTTTTCTGGTTTCTCAGGACACAGGTGCCATGTGGTATGTTTTGGGAAGGCAGAGGGAAATGGGAATGAGAATCCCATCAGCTGTAGTACACAGTAATGAAATCACTTTTAGAAATTACTTGAAAGGATTGAGTTTCATCTTTCAGTGGCATCCTGAGAAGTGCAGATTTTCTCTGAAAAAAAAAAAAAAACAAACAAAAAACCCAAAACCAAACCTTAAAGGGGGGATCCGTGGCTGATCTCCTGCATCAATTTGACAGTAGACAACTTTAGTCTCCAGAGGAGCTAAAAACTGCTGCCCTGGGGAGAGGGGGTAAAAATTGCCCCAGCCCAAAATTGCCCAGCCCCTCCTCAGCTGGTGGGGACGATCTTGGTCAGTGCCATCCAAGTTCCCTAGTGGGGTCGTGGTCCACCAGCTTCCTGCAGGCAGGCAGGCAGGTAGGCAGGCAGGCAGGCTCTGCTGGTTTTGCTGCTGCAACACCAGATATATGTCCAAGGGCCACCGTGGGGTGCCGAGCTTCTTTCCCTTGCTCGGCCTTGTGATGCTGCTGCACCCTGGCAGCTGCCTGCTTCACCCATGTCTGCAGCTGGCCACAGGGTGCAGCAAAACAAATGAGCTGACGGCAGTGATAGCACTGCTTTTCCTACACCCCATCCTCATAACTCAGCCTGAGGTGGAGGCGGAGGCTGGGCTTGCTGCCCGTGCTTCAGGAGTGTCTCTTCTCAGAGATTTGCTAACAATCCTGTGGCTGAGCCTTTCATAAAAATACTCAGGTTTCTTTCCCACTAGAAACTGAATTTGACATTACTGCAGAAGTTAATAGAAATTACAGATGTGGAGTGAAACTTGCTGAGCCAAAAGTGTCCCATTGCAGATGAACTCTTGGCCGTAATTCAACGTCCCATCTGGTTTTCTTATGAACTAATGAGCTACATTAAATTCGGATCATTCATTTAATGTCTGCTGTAGCAGCTTCTGTGTTGTGAGGTTTCTGAGGCTTTTCTAGAAATATGTTAGAGAAATCAGATCTCTTTGTTTCTCTCCAAAGTCTGTGTCGCCTGAATGAACCTGGACCATATATGAAAAAATGATACCTCCTATGAACACATCCAGACTCTTAGAATCATGGAACAGATTGCACTGGAAGTGGTCTGTAAATGTCACCTACTCCAATCCCCTGCTATTCTACCTGATCTTGAATGTTTCCAGGAACTGGAGTATCTATCACTCCTTTGGGCAGAGTGTCCTGGTGTTTCACCACCCTCATTGTAAAAAAATGTCTTTATATCTTTTATATAATTTAAATCAAACATTCTTTATTTTAAGGACTCTTGTTCTGCCACAAGGACAAAAAAAAAAGTGTGCCTCCATCTTTTTTATAAGCCTCCTTTATGTATTGAAAGGCCATAGGAAGGTTTCATGAGCCTTCTCTTCTCTGGACTGAACCATTTCATCTCTCTCAGCTGTCTGTACAAGAGAGGTGCTCCAGCCCCCTGACCATTTTCAATCTCACCAGACAAGAGACCCCACCTTGTTATCTTTAAATTGCCACATATGCCAAGAAGATTGACTTCTCTAAAAAAAAATTAAAACCATTTTTCTCTTAAATAGAAACAGTAAAAAGTAAACAAAAACCACATCAATTAATACACCTTAGCAGCAATTGATTTGAAACAAAAGACTTATCTCTATGAGCTTTTACCTGGTAAGGCTTATAGAAAGAAAGTTTTCTTTCCATAAAGAATTATTAAAAATTAAAAGCAACATATCTTTCCATAGCATGTTCCTAACAAAGTAAATTGACAGTCATGCTGTGGGTGGCCATAACACAGTCATTGCAATACATTGCGTTATGTTGGGAAGGTGATTTTGAAACTGAACCTTCTGGCAGGAAATGGCAGCAAAGGAGTCCACCTATTTCTTAAATTAATGTAATATTTTTTATTTATTATTTGGAGTAAAACCCCAGGATGTGTGCTCAAACCTGGACCTTTGAAGGGGTCATTTTCACCTGGAACTGGTGATGAGGCAGCCATGACAGTGCCTCCACTGTTCAGTGTCTGTGTTTGGGGGTGTGGGGCTTACACTGTACTGGAGACAGTTAATTGCTTGTACAAGGTCCTCTGCTTCTCACGTAACTCTCAGTTTTATGTTACAGAAAGAGAAGATTTTTGGCTGTCCTATTTGTTGACAAAACTCCAGGATGGGAAGAGCAAGGCAGAGGCTCCTGCTGACCTCAGCAACAGGGTACAGGACAATTGTGCTGGGTGGGGTGGCATCATGTGGATCATGGCACTGCAAGCTTGAGAAACATCTAACTTGTTAAAAGCAACAGAGAGGCAAAGAGGGATGGAAGCAAAGCATAAGAAATCATTCAATTCAAGAAAATTCACAGCTTTCCCCACCTATGAAAGCTCAGGGGGAACAAGAACCAGAACTTCTCTGTGAAGGATTTATCCAGTCCTACAACCCCATGGCTATCTCTGATGGAAACACCACAGTCTGAGGCTGGGCCACCACCAAAAAGGCTATTCTAACCCACTTTGGGTTATCCAGAGTATTTGTCTTACCAGGAAAGTGAAAAGACATGACTTCCAGTGTTGCTAGCAGAAAGAATTTGGGGAAATCCTTCAGCTCTTGAAGGCCTAAAGGGCAAATACCTTAGGCAGTGTTGCTTTCACCCTTGATTTTTACACTGTCTGCTGAACTGTAGTCTTTTTTATTTACTCCATGACAGAACATTTTATTCATCCTATGAGGCTGTGCTCATGGAAATTGATTCACATGATGCATCTTCCCCAAGGTCAGCACACCATGGGCTGGAGACTGTGAGGCCTTAGGATTTTAGTTTTTATATTCTTCAAATCCTGTACTGCTTTAGGGTATAACTCAAACTCCATAGCCTGTCAGCTACTGTTCTCCCGTTTTATTCAGACAAAACAACCCCTTTAAGCCTGTAACTCAAGGACACACTACTGCCTCAGGCCCCAGAAAGTATAAACAAAAGACAATAGAGTGGGGTGGGGGAGAAAACTGGAGGTGTATGACTTCATTACCTGAAGCTGTAATTGGAGGATTAACCCTTGATATGCAAATAGACCAAACTTATAATTGTCTGAAAAACTTGTGACCATCATCTATCTTGGGTGTAGCCCCTCTTGGAGGCTTCTGACTGCCCCATGGGTATCTATTGAAAGCCTTTAATAAATACCTACTTCTATTCTCTTAATCTTGTCCAGCATCTGTTCTAGGTGGCTACTCCAAGCATGCATAAACTGTGCCTGCGAGCAGGAGAAGGAGCTTCTCCAGGATGAAGGACACCCTTCTCATCCCCTGACCAGTGCTAAAATGGTGTCACTGCTCTCAGAGCACTCCCCGGGTCTGTGCAGCACCTCTTCCTACCACCCCTCTGTCCTGAAGACACTGTCCTGGTGGATCTGGCAGGTTAAAACATCCTTGGTACACAGCCATAAACAGGCTGCTCAGGTCCTTGGCAGCAAGGATGTGGCAGACTTCTCTTGTGTCTTTGATAAAGGGAAAACTCCAAATAACACAGACACTTGAAGCAGCAGGAGAAGTAGATGTGCCTAAGGCACTGCTAGAGAACTGTCCAGCCAAACCATTTAGGTCTATCTTGCTTTTATTTCCACTTCACTCACTCTGAATCAGCCCAGGGCCTGTCATAAGGGTATGAACATTTGGTAACAAATGTGGCAGAAAAACCTGGAGAAACTCCAGAAAGTCTTGCAAGAGCAGTCCCCTCAACCAGAGCCACTGCTGACAGTCTCAAGACCAAAGGCTGGATGTGGCTGGTAACAGGTCTAGAAATGTTCTATGTCTGGACCACTGTAGGAACACCTCTCCTTTCCTATGGATGAATAAGGAATTCCTCAAGCGTATAAAGCCATTGTATAAAAATATAATATAAGCCTCCCGCCATGGTGATATAATATCCTTTTCAAAATACCTTTTTTTTTTCTTCATTCTATGAATATTTAGAACCCAAATTAGGGAGACAAGTTTAGCTTTTCCTTGTAGGAAACTAAATTTTCTCTGTTACAAATGGTGCTAGTTGGCTGGGCTTTAACCCAGCAAGCCCTGCCAGCCCTCTAAGAGAGTTTTACTTGTCTTCAGTCCATGTGGCTCATTCCCAGTTCTTATTACAGCATAAATTTTAAAAAAAATATTTTTAGTTCAAGCAGGCAAACAATGAATGAAAGTGAATGTGCCAGATGTCCCTCTCCATTCTGTCCAGTCTACCCATTTTCTCCCTCTTCTAGGACAAACAGATGGTTGGGGACAGGGTATTTATCACAAACCTTTTACAAGGAGAATAAACAAAGCAAAAAGCTAGGCCTGCAGCACATTGCATCTGCTGGCTTTATACACCAGGTTGGCTTGAGTTGTTCTGACAAGTCTAACCTTTCTCTAAGGCTGGCTTCTTAGCTCCCCTCTAGCATTTGGGGTACATATTGGTGGCAGGTGGTGAGGGACATGCCTCCTCCTCCCACAGTCTGATGTATTTTATCCTTTTCATGACCCAGGCATGGTGACCACAGGTCTTTATTATTTTGACCACAGCCTGGACACAGTGTGTTCACAAGCAAGGGCTTGGACCTTTTGTCTAATGATCTCAGTAGAGCTCATCAGAAGGCTGAAATCCAAACCCAGAGTGCTGCCACTTTCCTGACAGCCCCACCCTTAACTGACGGTGTCCCATGTCCCAATATATGAATAAAACAAAGACTTGTATAACCGATATATAATCACTACAGTAAAGAACTATCCCAGTAACAAGATCTTACCATGTTAATGGATTATGAATCTGCCAGAGTTCATTTTCATCCTGGGACCAAGTGGAGGAGGGAGAACTGGGAGAGTTTGGTCATTAATATAAACTCTGTTTTTCACTTCATAGTCTGCTTTCTTGAAGACATATTGTCTTTTATAGATCTTTGGAATCTGAGAAACTGTTAGAAATTATTTGTTTGACACTGGGTCATGCAAACTCTGGAATTTTGCTTATAGTCTCCAGACAAATATCTAATTATTAACCTCTTCTGAATATGAAAGCACGCTGAGAACATTTTGTCTTTGTGCCTTCCATTGCGCAGGGCAGAAGAAATCTGCAGGCCTGAAAATGCTTCTCCGCTTCCCACCCAAAACCAGCACACCTCACTTGAACTCACCATACCTCCTGCATGTGCAGAGTTTGAGTTGAGGGTCCAGTCAGAACAGGGGTTCTCACAAGACCTTCATTACTGCTTGTTGGGTGGTAAAAATAACAAGTAGTTTTTTCTGTGGTATTTTTTCTGTGTACAGTTTTGGTCCTGGTCAGGGCAAAGGAATTGCAGAGAAGAGCATATTTCAAGTAATAAATTTAAACATTTTGAAACTTGAGGGGGAAAAAAGGTGAATTAAGAGGAAGCCAAAGATTGGGTTAGATCTTGTTTAATCCAAACCAGGATATCCATCCCTGACAAAAGCGTTGACCATGGCTATTCTCTTGGCACCATGTCTGTTCTCTCCCCACCCTGCTTTCTTGGAAGTTACTGTGCTCTGGCTCTTCAATTAGAGACGGATAACTGATGCATTGCACACTGGAAAAAGCTTGTCATGCTGCATTATTTGTTCCATCACTGGAGCCCTATCACCACTGTGAAATCTATTTCTTCAAGTTTGAAAGGGACTTGGATAAAGCACCTGGCACTCCCATCTGGGACCGTCAGCTGTCTGATCCAGGCAGTTTGTCACAGACTGTGAAAAAGGCATTGATGGAGTGAATGTGTTTCTGGTACATGTTTTGGAGCAAGGGTTTGTGCAGAGGAGCTGTCAGAGGCTGAGCTGTTTTTCAGAGGATCATCCAGGCTGCAGCTCTCCGGTAGCTGGGAGCTCAGGCCTGAATTTCTGCTTTTTTAGGGGATCCCTCAGTTTAGACATATGAATGGGGTAATAAAAATGTTTTTAGGCTGTGAAAATGGAGGGATGAGATAGCAGTGGTAGTCCCAGGCTGTGGGAGCATATCACCTCAGGCTACTACCCTGGGGAATCCAAGAGGTGGTGGAGAGTGGATGGAGAGACAGGACCTCAGCCCCAGCCCTCATATTGTATTGGAAAGAAAATTCCAGTGTCGAGCGAGGCAAGAGGATTTCCTGACTGATGGAAAAGTCAGAGTTAGGGAGAATCCACACTTTTCTGGAAAGTCATCGGTGCTGGGTGAGGGCAGAAGCCATGTAATGGAGCTGGATTTGCCCTACTCTCAAACTCCACAGCTAATGGGATAGCTTCCTATAACCGGTTTGGGAAACACCTATAAAACACTCTTCTCTGCAGTGTTGCTCAGGAGCTGGTGTGACTGCAAACCACAAGCAGCTTGGGCACCACAAGCCAAAGTGCACAAAGCACTCACTGCTCCACCACTGTCTGCAGAGCCCAGTGGCTGTGGGTTACAGTCACAGGAGAACAAAATGTTTAACCATGGAGAAGGTGATGCACGGGCAGTGACTGTAAGTCCTTTTTGGCTGACAAATACCTGGAAAGCCCCATGAATCTGTCTTCCCCTTGGTGGTCCACTCTGGAGGCTCTCCTGGGGAGGAGGGTGGTGGTTTGTGCCTGAATCCCTGTTACTGACCAGAACTGCCTCAGAAAAAGGATCAGATCACAGAAGCTTTTATTGAAAATACTTCATTTGTTCCTGTGGGTTTGCACTTGTCAGCACAGACATGGGAAAAGGCTTCAAAGATGTCAGGTTGAGGTCTGAGCGCTCTGCCTGAGTCTGCTATAGCAGTGAGCCAAAGGGCAATGCAGTGCTGGGCATTATTCCTTTGCATCGGAGAAAGCTTAATCCTATGCTGCTGCAGGAGTGGTGAAAGTTCTAGCCAGACCAAGGGTGGGCAGGATGAGAAGTGTGCTCAGGGAGCAATGGGCCCAGAGGGCTGTAGTGGCCTGGGAATTTGGAGTTGGTCAGTGTGTCATGGTGGCACAGGGCAGGGTGACCTTCATCCTTTCAGCTGTGGCCTGTTTCTTTTACTGTCTCAGTGGAGATTTGCTTGTGAAATAAACAGGTGCAGATTGTGTCTGGTATGGAGGAATTACCACTGCAAACAGGATTAGTTGTAAGTGAAGGAGCCATAAATGTTTAATTGCAGATACAAGCCTCTCTAGGCCATGGAATACTTAATTTTATTTTTTTTAATTGCAATACTTCTATTTTGTTGCCACTTGAAACAGTAGCCTTCAACTTTATGTACTAACCTCACCAAAAACCCACTTACCTAATGTCAATATGAATAACATGATTGTAAGATTCATCCCCCTTTCTCATGGAGCAGGTTTTTCCTGCAGACAAGGTGGGAAGCATCTTTCACTTAACAGTTTTTGCATTTTAGCTGATATCTCATTACCTCATACTAACAGACCCTCGTGCTTCACTTCACCTTAGGCTGCTGATTAGCAGATTGAGGCACATCCTGCTGCCAAGAGGACAAATGTAGTGGCAGCTGTGTGTGAGTTCAGCTGGCAAAGGTTGGAAGGGTGTGCGAATGCATAGCAAAGAGGTAGGAAGTGGTCAGATTTTATTTTCTCTGTAAGAACGCCTGCAACACACACCAGCCTTGCAAACTTAAAGCAAAACACCTTAATGCAAAATCAAACCTTATAGGAAGGTCTTTTTCTCATCTCCAGATCAGGAAGATGTGTTTATCTCAGCATGAAGCACTATCAGTGTTTTATTCTATCAGAAAGTTAATTCAAAGTTCTGCTATTTTGATGTCCTATTATTTTAGATTCGGGCCACATGTTTGAATGAGTGTATTTGATAATTTGGAGATTAGGAATGAAGAATGAAAATCAATTCCTCCATAATTTCTTTACATTTGAGTCCAGAATTTCTGCCTTTAGATGATTTTGTGGGACAGCTATTCCTTGCTGAACGCACAGAGCAGAATAATGGGCAGCAAATATTTCTGCAGATGAGATTCTGTTCAAAAGATTGGAAATGAAAGAGCAAAGTCTAAACTCTGCTATTAATTTGGACCAAAAAAATGTCAAACCACAAGAGCAATGATGAGCAGGGAACAGGTGGACTCTATTAGTGAGCAAGGAAGAGAAGGAACATTTCTTCTCCCTAATAGCTGCAAGAAACATGCTTGTTTCAGCTTTTGCATGAAATGATAGATGGTGGCTTTGAAGCCTGAATTTCTTTGGTTTTATTCCTTCTCCTTTTGGGATATGGGTGCTGCGGATGTTCATTACTCACATTGAAAACATTTGCCACAGGTAGCTCTGGCAGCAGGCTTTGGAAAGCTATGAACGCCCTAATGTCAGCTGAAAACATCAGGGCTGACCCAGCACTTGCTGAATCAAATTATTAAGTGCCAAGATAAATTAATGTTTGTCATTCTGAATTTTACAAAATCCATGGTTTTCTAACTCCCTTCCTACCTAGAAAGTCCTCTCTACTTGAAAAGTGAAGCCATTTTGGTGGCACCAGCTTCTGCAGAATATGCAACTGTATTTTCTGAAGTCTTGCTTCACTCTTCTGTAAATTCCCTTCCACCTCTGTTTCCCTGGTGAAATAACCATAATATTTGCATTTTTTAAAAATCATGATTTTCACTAGTCATAAGGCATAGGCTAATGGGCCTCTTCTGCAAGATTATTTAGTTAATTAATATTTATATACTGCAGCAAGGCTCAAGAGCTAATCTATGAAGTGTTATTTAATAATTCTGAATATCTGCCTTGGGAATCCGAGATTGAAATTCACTGCAATTGAATTAAGGTTCAATTAAAGGTTCCTGCCATTAAATCTTTAACATAGGAGCAATGAACATTACAAAAGCATGAAGCAAGAAGATGCAGCTCTGCCTGGCAAGCCTGTGGGCTGAGATAACCAGGAGCCGCCTCTGTTCTTGGCAGTGGGGAGTGAGTGTCAGTGAGACAACTCGGTCATGTTTATCCTTGGGGGCAAGCACTGAGCCCAAGGAGCTGAAGTTTCTGCTCCTATGCCATGCTTGGCTGATGGAGGATGAAAAAAAAGGGAAGAGCAGCCCTTGGATGCCTCCAGTAGGCTGGAACACTGTCCCAGAGCCCTCATTGTCTCTGGGGGGGAGTGGTGCCCACACTCCTATCTGTGTGCTGTTGAGTAGGAAATTTCCATGGGAAGGGCGGGGTACAGGCCAACATTGGCACTCTTTGTGCTTGTGATGCCAGCAAACAGCCCCCAGCTGCAAAGGGCTCGCTCCTCTCCAGCCAGGGTCCCTCCCGTGACATTTGTCCTTCTGCCTCCCACAGAAGGAACCAGAATATGGAACAGAGAATCTTTTCTCAACACCATTCAAGTGCTTTCTTATCATCACTCAGCAACCATCACATTGCAGGGCTCGGGATCATTCCTAGGGCTAATGCCTTCTTCAGTTGCTGCAGCCACATACTGGTGAAGACTCGCTCACACACCAATGAGCTCCTTGCTTTTGGGAAGGTTGGGTGTGCTTGTGGACACGTGTACAGAACTGCATCCTGCAGTTATGGCTTTCTGGAGAATACTAGCGGGTGGTTCAAAAAGTAAAATAAGGATATTATTATAACACATATATAATTTGATTCTTTAGTCTGAAATAAGCCCCGGTAAATTTATATTTACTTGTCAGTGAAAACATAAAACTTGGTTTGGCAATTACATGTAGGAAAACATTAGGAACTCAAGGGAAAATATTAGTTGGCCAAGTATGTTGAACTAATGCTGAGAAATGAGGCTCTGTGAATCTGAATTCAACCCAGTTTTTTAAAGCTACTTACCCAGTCTCCTTCCACTGTTGGCCAACTGACAGATATTCAATATTTTTCTTCTAGTGAATGAAAAACGTAGTCAGAAACAGCCATTGTGTCAGGTTCATATGCAAAAGCTCCTCTTGTGCTTTTGTTTCCTAATTGCTTTTGGAAGGATTTTTTGGACTGGGCTGACGCAGTTGTGTGTGTGTGAATTTCCTGGCAAATAAGAAAGATGACTGTGTCCAAAAGACATTTAAGAGTGTGAATTCACAGCCTTTCCATGTCTAATCAAGGAGCGTAAACCATTAGACACATGTTCCCCATTTCCATCACATTTTTTCACACTTAAACAAAAACATGCCAAAGGAAAGGTGCTACATTTTTTAATGCCCCCAAATAGGAACCACAGGAGTCCATTAAATGCTGTGGTCATTTCCAGCATACAAATCAATTTTCCTTGTGGTGGTGAAGTGGTGAATAATGCCTGGTTTGTTTAAAGGAGCATGACTGATTTTGGATGAAGGATCCTGTCACTTTGGCATTTTTAGTTTTATTTATTGCATGCAAGCGTATAAAACCTGGTACTGGTCTCAGTGCCAGGCTTACTAGTGGAAAAGCTGAAAGGACCACATAACGTCTGGTGCAGCAAAGAGATTCTCCTTCTGCAAGGCATTTGCTGGACTCCTGAAAACTTATTTTGATTAACATGGCAGAAAAGGATTTCATCAGTTGGCATCTACTGGCTTTATTTTTTCTTCCATTTTGCCTGTGTCAAGATGAATACATGGAGGTGAGCAGAAGATCTTATAAACCAGTGGCCAAAATATTGCAAAGTCACCACCAGACTGGTCACAAAGGTTCCAGAAGCAGGGAAATATTGAAACAGCGGAATCAACTTATAGAGTGGACTTTTGATAATAGCACATCTGCAGACCATAAAGTCCTGAGATCAGAGGTAGATGATGTAGAACTGACTACCTCAGATAGAGTCCAGGTACTCTGAATTAATCTTCTAAAGATATCTTTAAAGCTAATGAGATTTTTTTTTTTTTTGCTAACATTATTAGTGATATATTTATGAAATAATTTTTATTAAAATTGTGTATTGGTCTGTATCCTGGTGGGCTGCTTTATAGGATCTTTTAATGAGATGGTAGAAGCAGCAGTGTTTGGGGACACTCATGTGTTTCAACACAGGCAGCAATGCTTTGTTCTGTTGAAACTGTGAACTTGTGAAATCATATATTCTGAAATACAGTTTCTTAATTATCCCAAGGTATTAATTATTTAATATATCAAAATTTTAGGTATTGATAATTCAGTTGGATGTGAAGGAAAATGACAGCATTTCTAGAGGTATTTGGAGAGATTCAATTAACAGAGAATAATTTTACTTTAAAATGATATATATAAAGTGTATTTCTTGACCTGGAATAATGAAATTATTTCATAATGAAATTCTGAATGTTCAGAAATTTTATTCTAAGGAGTAGCTTGAAAAAATCAGATAGTAATGTAATAAGTAGATTTAGTAATATAAATCAACTGAGAGTTTAAGAAGAAAGGCTTGCAATGAAACTCTAAATTGTCTGCAGTATCTACATTTTAAACTGAGAATGTTTTTATGCCTTTCATGGCACTTTACATACTACAGTCTTTAGTTTATAATACAGGTGAAATGGCATCACTCAATTATACACAAAATATTGCAGTCCAAATTTGAAGAAAAATATCTGAAGGGCAGAAGATGAAGCTTTTTCTAGCACTAGGCAAAACAAAATTCCATTCAAATGAAGGGGTTTTTGGATCAATGTGTTTTAGTGACAGCAGGAACATGAGTGCTTTTTTCCTACAGCTGATACAAATATTTAAGTTCTGTATGGTTCACTTTGTATCATCTGGTATTTTAAAATTTTTTCAGATCAAAATATTATATTTTGGATTGCCAAAATCAAAGACATGCTGATAAGTGTTGAATAATAACCAATGTTATGATAAGCAGAGAAGAGGTTTGATTTTTAATCCTGTCCTGGGCTTGAAATCCAAGTCCTGGAAATGCATCCAAGTATGGGAATAGGTTTAATGCACCACTGTATTCCCTGTATTCCCTGTATTAAAACTTCAAGTGCTTTGCATTTTATATTTCTTGGGCAGGAGTTAGATGTTCCTCCAGTGCACTCAGCCAAACAGATATTTAACTCTAGGCCTGTTAAACTGTGCTTGCAAAATATAAGCAGTGTAAAACATAAGGTATACAGTCCAAAGAGCCTGCCAGTGTGTGCAGACCTCTTTACTGCAGGGAGAATTCTGCAGCTGTGTGCTGCAGACCATGTACAAAAGATTACCCTTTAAGACTACACATTTTAGACAATGCAGGATTTAATGCAAGCCCACAGCTTTTTAGGGCTTAAATTCCCCCTCACAGAAAGTGTCACTGTGTTTGGGCTGCATGTGTCTCTTGTCAGAGAGTTTAATGCAACTTGTCTGGAACTGCCTGCTGGGGGAACTGGTTGTGACAATAAAAATGAGCCCAGTGAGTCTGAGTGCAGCTGATGGCAGTCATTTACCTACCAGCCCATCTCCAAGAAGCAACCTTTTCTGTGGAAATGATGCTATTTTTGGCTCACTGAAATGAAATGGAGCACTAGCAGATGCATGTCAGGGATAATCAATCACACAGTGGCTTATGCAATACATATTTTCCACTTCCAGGCTCCAGGAAATTCTAGGCAGAGGAATAACAAAGGTGGCACTGACATGTTTTAATTCATGTCAAATCTCTCTCTTTCCCTTGAGTTATGTGGAAACTATTCAATCCCTATGTTCCTGCTTTTTTTGGTTGTTTTAGATGGAATAGCTCCACCCAGCCAAAGAAATTTAGGCTGGGGAATTTCACCCTCTTATTGAAGTGTTTTAAAGGTCCCATTCCCTGTTGTAGACAAGAGATGATAGCATTTGTCATTACTACTGTCCTTGCTGCACTGGGTGCAAGGCCAGTTTCCACACTGCTGTTAAATAAATATGTAAAATATAGCATGCATTTCTCAAGAACAGGAACTCTTAGTGACAAAGGAGAGTCATGACAGACCACTTTTCCATTTGCGATTTGAAAACCTTTAAACATATCGCTGGCCAAGCAGTGTTTTACGCTGAATTTTGGCAACTTTTGTTTCTTTGCTTGGAGAAGGGGCATGGAGGACCTTAGTGCCCACAGACACCGACTGTTTTGCATTCAGAACAGAAGCCAAGAATGGTGGAGGTACATTACTTGTCTTCTGCATTGTCTTAGACAATAAAATAGAAACTCATAAAATTAATTAGGAAGTCAAAAAGGGATGGGTCTCCAATTATGACTCATTCACAGCTTTAAATTAAGGGAATTTCAAAGACCATCTGTTGTCTAGATAATTCTCCTATATACTGAATCATGGGAAATTCAGCAAATCACCTCAGAAATTGTTCCAGTTTTCTATCAGTGTTAGGATGTCAATGTGGCAGATGCATTTCACAAGCTCTTAAATCATATTCATGTTCTGGCAGCAAAGCCAAAGATTCACTGACAGAATTTTTGCATAAATGGCTGCAAAGGTTGCCTTTGGCAAGTAGATTGCAACTAATCTCTATATCAAACTTGAGTGTAATTTTACTTTAGGAACATGTTTTTCCTTTAAATGTTCTCTTCATGAAGTTGTCTGCTTTTAAAGATTAAAAGAAAATCCTAAATATGCATCATCCTTGGCAGCTGACCATGAATAGTTTTTTCTCCTAGTGAAAGAATTAGTAAAGATAATAAATGAATTACTTTATGACTTGCATAAACAGCTATTTTGAAATCGGTGGAACTGTTTCATACAACCAGACTGGCAGGATTTGCCTCATTTCACACCTAAGAACTTGAGCTTTTTTTGAGGTAATACCAAATAACACTTGGTTATGACCATCACTTGTATCTATTTTATTTTAAAATAGCAGTTTCTCTAATAAAGTTGTTCAAGATTTCAGTACATTGTCTGAAAAAGACAAATTGCATCTGCACAGAGAGAGTCTCAGATGCAATCCACTTTCCTGGATCCATGTCTTCCCCCAGTTACAATCCACCTTTCTAAGTCATTGGATATTTTTAGGCTGATACGACTTATTTGCTCTTGGCAGGTGTGTATTTAGTTCATCTTCACATTTAACATGAATATGAAGCACTATCTAAAAAAATCTGGATATTTTATTCTCAATGCAAAAATCAATGTTATTCTTTTAGGAGGTAGAAAATGCTTGCACAATTCCAGTCTTCTTGTACTTGGCTCCCTTTCAAAGGACTGAAATTGAGCTGAAAGCAGAGCTACTTCTTGTCTCATATTAGGAAAATTATAAAAAATGTATTGTGTGATTGTCAGTAATGTCCTGCCTAACAACTGGAAGAGCCAAAACAGCCAGAAAAATACAAACAGGTTCTCCAGGAAGAGACAGTTCAAGAGGTAAAACTTATTTTTCTCATTAAGTATAGATCTTGTCCAGAATTAATCTAAAAAACATAGCCTTGGCCAAACCCCATAAATATGAAATCTTTTTGCCCATTGGCAAATCTTAACTTTTCCATAACTCTGAATATGGAGGGTATTTGTTTAGCTGTCAATTCGGCCTTTATTCCCATGGTAACTCCACCATCACTGGTTCCAGCTGGACAGGGCATGTGTCTGTCTTGTTGGAAGAGTGGCAGTATTTTGGTGGAGGCATGAAATGAATTTTCTATATCTGCAAGTTCCTAAGCCTCCTGAAATCAATGAATTCTGGAGGTGTGCTTGGTGTTGTCCAAAACACAGGCAGAAAGTTTCAGATGACACCATTGGTGACACCAAGGTCAGGAACACAGCACATGTGTGTGTTAGTTTCACAGCTCCTATCCTGCCAGAAGCTCATTTTCTGACAGTAACCACTAAGTCTGCATTGGACAAATAATTTGACAATGATAAAGATTTGGGAAAAGAAGGGGAAGGAAGGCAAAGAGTAGAATGATAAAAGAAAAGTAGTAGTTGGATTGGTGCAACTATCCCTCTCTGGATTTTAAGAACTGCAGGTCTGCATCTCAGGATTAGGAAAGAATTGTAGGGGGAAATAAACAAAGAGGGAACTAATGAGGCAGAGAAATGAAATCAAACACTGGACCTTGGCCCTTTCTGACATACTGGAAGACCTATGATAACTAAGTCATGAAATTCAGTCAAAATTGAATGAGTCTCCATTAGTATAAACACAATTATACGGAAAAGAAAATCACTTAAACAAAACCGTTATTAAACTCATTACTATAGTAGCTGAGCTGTACATAATAAACTCATTATCTTATTTATGCTGCTATATTAGTCAGCATACAGGTTTTCATAGTTACGCATTTACCACCACAAATTATTAAAAGCCCCTAACACCTTGTGTTGTGGTGAATTCAAATTTTTGTCTTGTGTCTTGGCACTTTTTTAGGGTCTCCCAATTTTAGTAGCCTGTAAAAACACAGGTCTGGGATCATGAAGGGAAATATGCTGCACAGATTTTTTTTCAGTATCTTTGGGTGGTCCAACACAGTTTTATTTATATTTAATGGAGGATAGTTCATTGATGAAGGTCAAATCAAGTCCCCTGTGTCCTACCACTTGTTGTACATAGGCATGTTTGTCATCAAAGATCAGTTGAAATGTGGGATCAGGATGTGAATCTAATTGAAATATTCATCTAAATCTCATTACTTGGTATTAATTTATTTTCAAAACCTTCATTTTTTAACAGGACAAGTTGTGGTTTTTTTTAATGTTCGTATAGATTTTTGAATGCTTTGGACCTATTCCTTTAAATCTTCCAAAAATAACATCTTCAGGGACAACCTATGTGAGAATTTCATGCCAGATAAGAACTGTTTTGAAAACTTACCAAGTATATAAACTGAAATATATAATGAAGACCCTGTAACCAACATGCATAAGATTGATGTCCTCCATGAATGAGCTACTTAAAGCTTATTTTTATGCACTTAGCCCCCCAGCCTGGACCGCAGAATCCAGACTGCAGTTCCTGCTGCCGAGGTGACTTTGGAGTTCGACTCTACCAAGGGCCCCCAGGACCTCCTGGGCCCCCTGGGATGCCAGGTAAAGATGAAGTTTATTTCACTTTTTTATCAGTCTAATTGCAGGCCATAAATTACAATGTTATTCTATGAAATATCAGAGAGTGGTCCAAACATCAATATTTGGGGACAGATTCAGGAACAAGTATTTCTATAATTTCAGAAGAGACAGGTATTTTCAGTTATATTCTAAGGTATTTTCCATTGAAAATCAATTTGTTACTAAAATTCAGCTCTCATGAATTCATACTGAAAGTAATCTTATTACATCTCTAGGGAAAATTGGTCTCTCTTAAAACAGCATGAAGTTCCCAATAAACTTGGAAGAACTTGTTCCCTGGAGCTGATTATTGTGATCACCTTTGTATATCCAGCTGTGTTACTGTGTTCTGTATGCAAGGGCTTTTCTTCATCTAGCATACTGCTAGCCAGTATTTTACAGAAATGCAGATACTTCTGTTCTTTCACAGAAATTCCTTCACTTTCTTCTTTCATTTTGTCTTTCATAATAATTTTTTAACATTAAAAATGTGCACAGAAGAACAGCATACACAAAAAAAAGTATATACTATGAACTTATAATTGATATGGAAATAAAAGAGCCTAGAGAAGGGAAAATGTTGGATGCATGCTGGTTGGTCTAAATCTGTTACAGCAGCTACCTTCTGGAATTTGGAAATCACCATTCCTAAAGCAGAGCTACAACATAAATCAACAGATCACTGAAAGACAGACTTGTTTATTCTTCAAAAGCTTACATCTTCTGTTATCACAATAAAAATGAAATTCAGTGATCCATTACTTATTAATAAATTGTTGGATTCTTAGAAGCAGGACATGATTTTATACTAGAACCACATTTTCCAGGCTGCAGTGGACATAATGGGGTGTGCCTTTCCCTCGTGTCTCAGTCCCACTTTCTGTCACTGCAGGAGCCTAGCAGCATCTCCTGCACCATGGGATTTCTGTCTCTTTCATTTGCTGGATTTCATGTTGTGCCTGTAAGGGGAACAGCAGCAGTTGTTTTTCCCTTTGATTGAATCAAATGTTTCTTGCAGACTTCTGTTCTGAATCAGTAGAGCAGTTGTGGCTTCACATAAAGGATCATTCTTGTTATTTTTAAGAGCTGCAGATTGCTCTATCCAAACAAAATGTGCATAATTTCTTTCAATATTTGGCTTCCTTGCTTGAAATTTTTTTCCTTAATAGAAAAACTCTGAAGGATCACTTCATCATCAGATTTGATCTTCAACAACACTATTCTTGTAAATTTCTAATGAGAGAGAATAATCAAAACCAAGCAGAGTGGAAAAAACATAATTTCAATTCAGGTAGAATTAGAACAATGATGACATTAATTAATCCCCTGAGCTAAAGATCAGGCTTTTGCTGCAGAAGGCATAATAATTGCTTAGTGATTCTAGCCAACTTTAAAATCCTGTCAGCTGCATAGATATTTGCTCTGTAATTTAGTCAGTAAACACCAGGAAGTAAGTAATACTGCAGATGCATGAGTATACTTTGTAATGAGACTTTTTATTCATGTACTCATAGTAAGCCATCTCAAAAAAGTTTAATTACAAAAATTTTGTCTCTCTTTACATCTAGGACTATGCAATCAAACAACCCCTAAGCAGCACTCTGTGAATGCACACTGTCCCGTTTTTAGCACTGGTTTTAGCAACTTTCATGCTACAGCCATTCATCATTTGTGTGGATGTGTTTTAAAGATAGTAAAATTTTCAAAATTATCTCATCCTATCATGATTAACTTAATTTACCATGAAATTGGTTTTTAGACTAAAGCAGAAGCAAGACTACTTCTGCAGGCAACATAGCATGTGTCAATAAAAAAGTGTTTTCTATGTTCTTTGAGACTTCTGTCTGCTGAGGTCCTCTGCATGTATCCCCAACAAAGCAATGACTCGAGACACCAACAGTTTATACAGCAACACCAAGGCAACATGAGGGTTAACTCCCAAAATCTATGTGCTTCTGGAGACTTGCTCACCAAAACCTTTACCGTCAACCTGACCGCACAGCATTTTCTTATCCATTACCGCTCATCCTGGGGTTTAAGGCACTGAAGAGTATCTGTGTTGTAAGCTGGTGGAAGAGGACCCTTACACACTTAACTGTTAAAATATGACAAATTATTTAAATAAAACAGAAAGCTTTTTTCCCTCCAGGAAATCATGGAAACAATGGAAATAATGGAGCAACTGGCCAGGAAGGAGCCAAAGGTGAGAAAGGAGACAAAGGAGATATGGGACCAAGAGGAGAGCGTGGCCATCATGGACCCAAAGGCGAGAAGGGTTACCCTGGGATTCCCCCAGAACTACAGGTACGACATCTCTGGCTCGTATTGGCTAAAGCAAATCTCAGATTATGGTTTATTCTTCACTGAAATAACCTTATTACTGTAAGACATTTAAGAAGCAAATCCCCATGTAGATTAATACTGTAACAGGCATATAAGGCTCTTGTCCTTACAGAAAAATGTGCTCTGCCAGATCTTTCTGGAAAAGAAATGCTTTAGTTAGAATCCAGCTGAGAAATAGACAGGAAGAAACATATATGCATATGCTTCCCTTTGAGGCCAAAAAGCCTGTTTCTGGATTATTAAAGGAGAATAGCTGGGACTATCATTTTCCTACCAAGCTGTATCACATAAATAATTGCAGTACCCACAGCATATGGAAAGAGTAAAGGAGTCACGTTTCTCAGGGCAGCCAAGCTTTCTCAGATTCAGATTTCTGAATCTCAAATTTCTGAGATTCTCAGAAGCACATGTATCCAGCTCCTCAAAGTACAGGCTCAAAATTTTTGAGTGCAGTAAGAGTCCTCTAGTTTCGAAAAAATGCCCCTCGGTAGTTATCTGTATATTTATATGTCTAGATACTTTAAATATGTTTGGAGCCATGTAGGTTCTGCCTATGAATGAAAAACTCAAAAGCCAGATGAGCATTTAAATATGGGTTCAAGCCTGAGCTGTTGAGCTCAGCTTTTATATTGGCACAATCTCATAGCTTTTGCATTGAAGCTTCTTCAAATCCCAGGAATCTGGCAGATGGCAGAGAGCTTGTGTATTTATATATATTTCTATCTATACACACACATACACACACATACATATATATATTCAGATATATGCACATACATATAGTATATGCATGTATAAATATATATACTCATGGTATAACTGAATACCTTATAAACATACCTTTAATTACTTTCAACTATGTCCTTTTACAAAATTAAAATTAACTATCACTAATTTTTTCCTTACATAAAGACAATGGCAGTAATGTAATTAAAACTGAGTGATGAAAGAGGATGAACAACAAGAGCTCATATTGTAATATCTATTTCCAATACATAAAATTCCATCACTTTTTAACAGATATCTTTAAGAATGCTTACAGTATAGCATATTATTTGTTACAACCATACTTTAAAATTCTTAAGTCAGTGGTGATATTGGAGAAAACACTTTTGAATACAATACTGTTTTATGTACAGGATTATTTTGAAAAACTTTGTGTATCCATGCTGACCTGCTACTTCATAATGAGACCTAGGGCGAAAATACATATTTTTCTGCTTTTCTGATCAGCCACAAAAAGTAGCTCAGGGTCAAAAAGACTGTGAAATGGAATCTAACAAAAGCAATAAATTCCATCAATCTGCCACTGCAGCTGCTTTCCTTTAACACATGATGAACTTTGATGGGATCCTGGCTGAGGGGCAAGATATTAACAATTTGCTGTCACAGAAAATGCATCCGTGCAGGGGTAAGGAAAATCAGCCCAAGCTTTCAGCTCACATCTGGAGCTCCTTAAATTTCTGAACAGATGGATAATGATTTCCGTTGTTGGATCCAGACTTGCATTTGATTGTCTGTTTTGGTTTTGTTCTGGTTTGGATCTGAAATCAAAAGGAGTTTGGGATGTTTTTTTTTATTTTAAAAATACCAGCATAGCTGGAATCTCACAAAAAATGTCATTTTTGTGATGGGCAGTAACAGCTCCAATTGAACTCTTGTCATTTAAGTTGAGATGGAAATAAAAAGCCAAGTCTCTATGTAACCTTCTGGCAACAAGGTGCAGCAATTTTGATGCTACCCTATTTACTCACATAATTGAGGCGGGGCATGATAGACTTACAGAAGAGGTCACTCCTTTCCCTGACCAGGCCAGTTAGCAGGTAATTTAGATTGTCTGATGTGGGATGTTTTGCACTGCTTCCTTTGAAACATTTCAATGGCAAGAAGTGAAACATGAAGTTGAAGCACAGTTTCCATTTTTTTATTTTCCTCTCTTGGTCTCTACCACCTTATGTTTTCAAGACTGAGGGCAACTGACAAGATAGAAAAAGTATTGAATACTGGGTCCCAGCTGCTGCACTTCCAGAGTACCTCTAATGAAAGTGCTTCATGTGTCTCTAAGGAAGAAACACTAATCTGCATAGATTTTACTGAGCATTATTTATTTTCACACAAGCAGTTAAAAGCAATATCCAGTTTAAGTGCATTAGGGAATACATAAAAATTATATAAAACCCTTTTGTCAGAAACTCCATCCATTTCAATACTATGGTCCTGTTTCATCATTCCAGCGAGACTTAAAAGTAAATAAAATCTGAAATTAAGGTTTTGAACTGCAAACACTTGACCATACACTTATTTTACAGTCATGAATAGTCCAATTGAATATGAGAACCCTAGTCTTCTCCCAGTTTCATTCAATGGAAGTTTTGTTAACTGGAGTTTATTGGCCTTGGAGCAAGCCCTAGAAGAACATCTCTGTCAGGAAAATAAACAGACTGCAAATACAGGAAAAAATCTGTACCTGACTACTCTACACATGTGCTTTTCATGAGCTACTGCCTGAATAAGGACTGGATTTTTGCAGGTCGCATTCATGGCTTCAATGGCTACTCACTTCAGCAACCAGAACAGTGGGATCATCTTCAGTAGTGTTGAAACCAACGTTGGGAATTTTTTTGATGTCATGACTGGGAGATTTGGTGCTCCAGTGAATGGTGAGCATTTGCAAAACAAAATAATGCAATTATTTGACCTATAGGGAGAAGTGTGGTCAATAAGTATCATGCACTATTTAACTGCCTTTGCAGTCGCTCTGCATGGTTCTTGCTACCTACATTCCAGAAAAATGAATTGAAAACTGAACAAGCCAAGAGGGGTCTTGCCAGCCAGTGAGACCAGTGCTGACACAAAGGCAGGAGGAAGAGACACGGCCAGGGCTGGGGAGGGAGAAGGACTGTCTGCTTTGCTGTGGCTTTTAGCCCTTCAGCCACTGTGATGACAGAACCATGGCCTTGATGTTGTAGCAAGCAGCAGCAGCTTCACAGTTGCCTCCCCCACCTCCTGCCTCCTGTCAATCTCTTCATTCCCATCTTCCCCCATGCCAGTTCAGCTGTGAGCTGACCTGCAACAGATGCGTAGCTGTAAATGAGGAATTACAGTTCTTCATGGGCTATTTTTCAGCTGCATCAATCCCCCCTCTTACGCAGCTGTGATGCAGGAAGAACAATCCCTGCCATATGCAAATTAAAATTAATCAGATTTTGGAACACTATAAGCAGAAGCAAAATATCTGCTGAAAACTGGAAGGCAGTTTTGTCCACAGCTGTTATATTTTCTAAGCAAGAGGCACAAATCTGCATTATGAATACTTCTTTCTATGAAGCAAACAAGTTATATTTTATAAACTTTTCAGGGGTGTATTTCTTTACTTTCAATATGATGAAACATGAAGATGTGGAGGAAGTGTACGTGTACTTGATGCACAATGGTAATACAGTGTTCAGCTTATATAGGTAAGTAAAAGACCAGGGCATCTTAATGCAAAAAAACATTTGTATAGATGTGATAGCTTGCTCACTTTTCCAGAAATGTAAAATTGTTCATTTTTTGGAAGCAATTCTCTAGGGTAAAATAATCAAAACCCCCTATTTTATTTTGCCATCCTCAGCCTGCATATCTTCAGATGCTGGACCTAAATACAGCCTTGATCACCATTTCCTTAAAATCAGGGGAAAGGAGTTAGCACTGCAAGTCGGATTTGGAGTTCAGTAATATCATGCTCTCATTCTGCTAAAATATATCTTCATCCTCATTTTGCTTGTTAGAGGAAGGAAATAATGAAATGTTCAGTGACTACTTACAGTCTTGTTAACATGAGGACAGGGAAATTTACTTTAAAGTCAGAAAGTGTTTAACCTGCAGTAGTAAGGATGAGTAAGAAGCAAAGGTCTTCCATTTACTGGCCTTTTTGTCAATTAGCACACCACCACAGGCTGCTTCATCCCCAACAGATCTTTTTCCACAAAAGGAAAAGTGCTTCATTTATATTCCTCCTGAAGCACTGATGTCAGAAAAGGCAAGAGGTAGAAGTAAGGGGACCAACACTCAGGCAAAGCCAGGAGGTTAGCCAATATCAAATGTACCCGTGTTCCAAAGAAACACTCAGTACAGAATGAGCTGCCTGTCTCTGCTCACTGCCTGTGCTGGGAGCACAGGGGCTCTGCTCACATCAGAGCCTGGAGGCATTTTAAATTAGCTGGGATGAACTCAAGGGAAAAAAAAGCATCACAAAAAATCTGTAGTGTTGTGATCAATTAGCAGCATTTAATTTTAAACAAAAAATTTGTTCCAGTGTCCTGGAAAAAATTAAGTCACAATTCCAGAACTTCTAGAGGAACGAAATAATGCACTTAGGTTAGGTGCAAAATTGGAATAGGAGATCAAATGCAGAAAGTTGACAAAATTTTCTTATAAAACTGAAAAAATGTTGGCAAGTCTTTCAAGAAAGTTTTGTTCAGGATAACAATGTACTTCTTGGATTTTTTTTTAAAGTTGTTTGGTCATTGTTGAGAAACAAAAAGCTGACTTATTAAAATATTCATCCTTAGCTATGAATCAAAAGGGAAAGCAGATACTTCAGGAAACAGTGCAGTCCTAAAACTTGCCAAGGGAGATGAAGTTTGGCTGAGAATGGGAAATGGAGCCCTCCACGGGGACCATCAACGCTTTTCCACCTTTGCTGGGTTTCTTCTTTTTGAAACCAAGTAAAAAAGGAAACAACTCAATAGACGTTCATCTGAAGAAACATCTTTTTTGAACTGGTATATTTCACTGGACAGTGAAATAACATTATAAAATTGGAGGATCAAGAAGCCTTGTTTTGATGCAATGTGCTGCTACTTGTGTATCAGAGATGAGCTGAATACATTGGGTAGCTGACACAGATTCACAGAGTGTATTGTCATCTGGGTTGCACCTATTTAACCATTAAATGTTGCTCTTTTCCCCAAAAGTGACTGAAAAACAAAGAAAAATGAGTTTAAAGAATTTAAAGAGCAGTTTACATAAAGACAATTTCATCTCTAAATGTGTTTTAGTTAAATATATGTCAGGAATTGAACAACTGATTCGAAATTTTTGGATCATTTATTCAGTTCTTCTTACATGTTCATTTAAGTATGCATCATGGAAACAGGCCTGAATGTATTATAAGCAGGCTCAGGTGAGACCAGATCTAGAGGAAGAAGTTTGTACTGGATTGGAATGAGCTCAAATAGAAGGAAAAAAATGTGAAAATATAGATGTCAAGGATTCAGGTTTATTGCATTCCCATCTCAAACCTCTGAAGATGTATCTGGTGTCATTTTTTACAGATTTTTTAGCACATATTTATGCTTAGTCTCTCTCTCTTAGAAGAAGAGTGTCAGTAGTTCCTGCCTTAGTAGAAGCCTGAAGCTAAGGTAATTTAGTTTGCAGTGTGAAGGGGATCAGGCAGGGGAACTGTAATGTTTCCCCCTAGCCTTAGAATTTTTAAAACCTGATGTAACCCAATACAGGGTGTCAAAGCAAAGGCATATACGCTAGAGAAATCAGGATATGCCAACAGCATAGAGATACACAAACTCTGTGGTGTTGGAGCTCCTTCAGAAGGATGTACCTTATAATGCATATTTACTTAACAGTGAAGTTGTTGAGACAGTTTTCCTAGCAGCCTTCCAAGAATCAGTATTTCAGGAAAAGCCATTGCCAAGCAGCAGCTAAGCCAGTTTGGTATTTAAACTGGTGAAAGCAAATGCTTGCTGGCTTAGTAGTTCTGGTCCCAATACACTGGGCCACTCTTCAGCATTCATGCCACTGGCTTTTCAAAATTCGGGTACCTGAAATTCTGTCTTGCTATTTTCATTTGAATAAGCACCAAAATCAATACTGAAGTTTGAATGTATCTTGTTCTAGCTCTCCACACAAGAGTTAATGAAATATAAATTCCTTTTTACAGACATTACATTTTAATCTGATATTATCTGTCATTAATGTATAACAAGAAGGTGGGCTTAGGAAAATATTTATTTGAAATTCTTTTATACTGGATAAAGGTATCAGTAGCAGAACAGCAGAGCAAATGAATCGAAATCTGCACTATGAATTTGTATGTCCTTTTACACGTTCCTAGCGTATGTAACCACATCTTATAAAGAAAAGTGCATGTTGATACTTGATGATTATGACTTGTGATTTTTTAGTTTTATGCATCAACCACTGAAAATATTAGCTTTAATGAACTATTGTCTGATGAGTTTTTATAATTTCTTTATGAACTTAGGTCAGGTCTGTGCCACATACATTTTCAAAACCTGAGACCACGTTATTTTGTTAAGCTTACTTCGTAAATCATACATTTATCCAATAAAGATTAATGGTTACAAAGCTATACTGGTTTGTTCATATCTATATTTACCAAGGACATTACCGTTTGGAGAAAAGAGAGAGATGTTATTTTTAATATGCTTTTCCTAAGCATTTGTTTTTCTACTGAATGGGAGAAAACCAGCATTAAGGATTAAAATATATTTATTTTACACATGTATATACATATATATACACATACATATAAACATAAAATTTAGGCCTCTAAGGTTTCCTTTGAGGACTTACTCTTTCTTTGTGACATAGCAATTATAAGCCATTTTGGTCAGAATGAAGCACTTAGAAACTGTACAACATGCTAATTTCAAGCTCCTTATTATCTTATTATCTACTGTAAGGGTCATAAAAGAAAGTAATGTTTTGCCATATCTATTTTTTGCTGTTTTCAAGAGTTTTGTGCAACTTGGCCAACTAAGAGGGGAAAGTGACTAAGAACTACCACAAAAGCTTCTTTGACAAACAAAGAGCAGTTCCAAGGTGAAAGCTAAACAGTTTTCTTACCTCAAGGTTTAAACTTTCTAGGACTTGATTGAAATCTCATCAGTCTTTTCTCTGCAAATCACTGCATGCAATCTCTGCTGATTGAGTGTCATAGAACTTTACAAATAAATAGTTAACTTACATATTGATTTCCTTCAAAAGAAGAAGGAAGATCCTTCAAAATACGGCAGCTGATTTGAATATGACTCTGTGTGTGTGTTTGTGTGTGTGTGTTCTTCTTTAAAATTAACCAGCTTTATATTGAGTAAGTCATGTGGAATAGATGATCATTTTTCTCAGAAATATTCATGAAGATTAGTCATCTTTCCATTGCTGCTGATACTTGAAAGTCTTGCTTAGCAGATTCTCAAGGCAAAAAGTCTTCTGCCAGAGACTTCTATCCTCTGTTATAAAACACATGGTATTTTGTAATTTGTGTTAAAACTGAAAAGCCATCTGGAAACTGCAAAGCTGTAATTTGGAGTATACTTAATGGCTTCTTGTCTTTGCTAAGATCAATCTGTATCTCTCCCCCTCCCTGAGGTCCCAGATTTAACCAAAACTTGGCAAGACCCACAAGTCCCTGCCTGCCATGAGAGCTGTGGTTTGGTAGCTGATATTCGACCTCTGTGGTAGGCGCTGGCATCTGGGCAGCAGAAAATCCTTCTCAACACAGAGCCAAGTTGAGCTCAGCATCCCCAAATCCTGGTCCTCTCTTCCTCCAGAGCTCCAGGGAGTTCTGTCCTTGCCTGAGCAACTCTCATCTCCAGCTCTGTCATGAGCATTAACTGCTACATTTTGCAAAACAGGGCTCTGTGTGACTCAAGAGGCACTGGGTGCACCCACTTGGCAGGGGTAAAACACAACTTCTGTCAAGAACATGAACTAGAATGAAACCAAACTGGGGGAAAATGTTACAGGCCTGGGCCCCAGTTTCATGAGAGGTCTTGAAAGGAGAAAGAAGTTTAATTAGAACTCCGTGAGAAAAGAAAGAAGTTTATGGTTTTACTTTCAGAAGTTAGTAAGTTAGTCCATGGCCTGACTGACTAAAGAAGCAGTTTAGACTGACAATATTTTACAGTCTCAGCCTTACTGAAAAGCCTGTAAGCCAAACGGAAATCTTTAAACAAAGTAGTATTTTTCTAAAGAGAGAATAAGAAACAAACTTTACACTCAGATCTTTCATCTCCCCCTCTCTTTCACCGAGCTTCCTACGTTACAACCAGCTGTTTTCTGAAGCAGTTTTTAATAGAAATGGCTTTGAATTAAAACTTTTTTTTGCCCCCTTCTTTGTTCATATTATTAAAATGATTCTGCTGTGCTCAGAAAACAAAACAAACCACACAAGGACAAAACATGCAGGCAGTCGTTGAGCGGTGTGTGAAAAGACCCACAGTTTTATGGTGAAGCAGGAACAAAGTCCCTCTATTTTGCAGTTAGTTCTCCTTCAACAACAAAAAAAAAAACACAACCTGGGTGATCAGTCTGAATTTAAAAATCTGAGGCAACAAAAGGCTGTCATGCTTAGATACCAGTGCAGAAAGTCATAAACTTCAGAAACTATCCTCATAATTTAAAAGAACTTGACAGAAGGTACCCTTCCTAGTATGACCAGGTTCCCTCTTGTACCAAAGGGCAAGAACTCCTTTAGTTCTTCAGAAAAAAACACAGTTTTAGAAGGAATTAGAGCATCTGCAGCCCCCTGTTAATTGCCAGTCTTCTGCCACTGGACTGATAAACTCATTTCACAGATGCTGACATGAACACTTAAGGATGACAGTGGGAGAGGCTCAATTTTGTGCCATCTGCATTTAGAATGGAGCAAGCTATCCTCCATGAACGATTAACAAAATAAAAAAAACTGTGTGGGGCAATGCTTTATTAAACAAAGAGACTCCTTGTACCAATTGGTGAGAAAATGCACAAATGGAGGGCTACTCTCCTGCTTTTCTTGAAATAGTCCATCATACCTAAAAAATAAATTAAAAAAAAAAAATCCACAAAAAGCAGCATTTAAAAAGAAAAGACTCACATTGCTGTAACACCAAGAGTGGAAACTCCCATGTTCATATTATCTTTGACATCTCAGCTTCTGTTTCCTGTGAACGTGTCTCATGGTGTGTTCCCCCCATCATCTAGTCACATGTTACTTCTTGGCTTTGTCCAGCAGCAAGTATAAGAAACTAGCTGAATAAGGACTTGTCCATATACTGGAACGTGATGGGAAGAAATGAATATATAGAACATCTTCATTCAGTAACTCCATCCAAATGTACAGTTAATAGAGTGACTTTACTGTAGAAAATAGTGCACACTAATATGTAAGAAAGATCAGCAGAATTAAATTAACTGCAGCTGCCTTCATTTTAGAATAGTTTCTTAGAGTTTGGGTTTTTTCAATCCTGGCAGTTTTTTTGACAGAAAAACACTCCAGACTCTTACAGCACAGGAAAGATGATGAAAGTCAAGGAACTCTGCAAAGACTGGAATTTTGGGCCAGAAAATTGGAATTCAGAGATTGTGCCATTCTGCCATGTGCAAGTCCTGGTCTGCAGCTGGAAGGGATGGATGGAATTTGTCTCCTGTTCATTTTTAAACTAGAAAATAGAAGAAACATGGTTGTTTAAGGAATTTTTTTCAGAAAACTGCATCACTTCAGATCAACATTTTCTTTCCTCCAAGACTACCTGCTCCTCAGAATGGTTTTCTGTCAAATCATTAAAGACTCACAAAATAAATAACATGTATTAGATATGCCATAAGACACACAGTAAAAGTCTTATGGGCAAGATGATGGAAACAGTTCACAAAAATAAAGATTTCTCAATCCATCGCCCTAGCAATGCAGGAGAAATCGTCTCTGGTGAATGTGGCAGACAGTGCTATCTGGCAGGAATGGCTCACTGGAGGTAAGTTTTGGGCAGGGTGGCTAAAGTAGTTCATGAGGTGTCCAGCATGAACCTCAAGCTCAGTATTCAGGCAAATACAATGTTAAGTAATCCCAGTGTAGAGTTTCCAGCCTCTATAATAGTGGTTAATAACAAACTCACAGGATAGTATTTATTTTCTACTGATTACCAAAAATAAAATTAGCTATATAAAGTTTCTTGCCATTCTCTTCATCTAAATCATGAAAGCACAGTAATACCATATGCTGTGTGTAAAAGGGAAGAAAAATATTTTGTTCCAGGTACTAGGGTTGAGGTCAAAAGTACAGAAACCACGTCACAGGCATCAGTGATTTGTTTTTCCAATTACCAGAGTATCAGGGGCAAATTTCTGACAATGTGACTGTTAAAGGCAAAGCCTGTTCAGTACAGCTGGGACAGATGACTACCTCAAGGACTGACTGGACTAAAAAACTTGCAAACTGTAGTTTTTCAAGAATATGTCTATTTTAGTGAACAGAGCAGCTTATACAATTACTTTCTGTGAATGAGACAGAGCTTTTATTTCTAAGTCTATAATTCATGGTCTCAGACAGGCATAGCCAGATTTTCAAGTAGCATGAATTCACAGCTGCTTTAGAAGGGTATAATGATCTCAGGATAGATTTTTGCTTCTGAGTGGTGGGATGTACACTTGGGAGATCAGCATTGCGCAAATCCACACTCACACAGAAGCACAACGTGATGCTCCAAGCTGATGAATACATCGAAATGGCAGAGATTAAGGTGCTGCATTTGGCAAGAACATTGTACAAGAGACAGTGTGTCTGTCACAACAGCAGAAGACACGAGCTAAGAAATGTGGAGTATCACCCACACCGTCTTTGTGGATATCAAGAAGAGTTATGAATGGAGCACAGCTTCTATTCAGGCAAGGTATAAATGCAAGCTTTGGCATAAAGCAACTGTGTTTGAAAGCTCTGATGAGCTTGGGACACAACACTACCATCAAAAATTCCATGAGAATCTCTGAAATTCTCAATTTCAGTTTAATGCAGGTATCTTTCAATTTATTAGAGAAATTTCACGTGCTACTTACATTTTCAGGCAGTTATGGTTACCAAGATTTGAAATATTATAACAAATGCTTTTTCATTTAACAAAACCAAAACAAATTGTACAGATATCAGTATCCCTTTAGCCATGCATTAAGATGGATTAAATTGTAAACAATATACAGAGTTTGTGTACAGCTGTAATTTCACATTGCTGCCTTAGTATTTTTCCAAAGGACTGAAATGTACAGGTAATTGTAACCAACAAATCTGAGACCATATGTAAAAGCCTGGCATGCAGTCTGTATTGCAAAAGTGCCTGCACCTCTGCAATAAATGTTGATGTAACTCACGGTAAAGATAATTTCAGTCTTTTAATACTGACTGTGAAATACGCATTTCACAGGATGACACAAATAGCAACTCACTGTTGTAATATAATAAAGCACATAAAAGCACTTTAACACAGTGTGGATTCAATCCCAAAACTCCTTTCCTATACTCATTACCTCTGCAGTGATGAATTCATACACCCTCCTGTTTGCTGCTGCTTACTAATAAGAAATATTAAATGGCATCACATAGATGAACATCACACTGTTTTCACTGCAAGCCCATGATTGAGGTCTCCTTGTTTTTAACATTTATTTTCTGCTGTCCAACTTCAGGACAATTTGCTGGACTCAAATCATTAACCTTCATCTCATGGTTAATTAGAATATCTGTTTCTCTCTCATGCCTGTTTATTTTTTTGTTTGGTAAAATACAATTTTTCAAATTGGAATTAATGCTCATAAAATGCTGCCCTCAGCTCTCTGAAACTGAAATAACTTAATAGGGTTCTGATTTAAACGTTTCTGCCACAGAAAACCCACAGTATTTCTGGATGACAACTAAACAGCAGGTGCAAAGAACTGCTCAGTTAAACCATAGCAAAATCCAGACATTATCCAGTGTGTGATTATGGAGTTATTTAGAGGGAGTAAACTAAAGAGCATCAGGTGAAATCAAAGGTGACACAACAGAAATTGCCTGTTAGCATTCAACACAAACTTCAATTCGTGAAGGTGTGAGGGGACAAATGAAACAGAAAATTAGTCAGAGAAACACAGTGTCACAGTAACATCATAATGTCTGTAAAAACAAACACTTATATGGAATAGTGTCTCTAAGGGAGATGGAAAACAAACAAAACCAGCCAGCTTCATTTGAATGAAAATGCAAATACTTTTGTTCTGGCCATTTCTTATGGGTGGCACCATAGTAGTGGACATAATCAGCGCCTGCGTTTCAGGACCTGGTGTCTGCACAGAAAATGAAGGGTATTCTGGTGATAGACCTGTTATTGTAGAATGAGAAAAAATTCTGCATTCGTATTAGCAGTCTTTACACATTTTTGTAGTCTAACCAATTTTAAAAAATGGATAAAATGAGCATGGGATTGATATTAAGGATTTCTTCACTCTGTCTGCTTCCTGGTAACCTGAAATACCGGGAGCAGGTGTAAGTTTGAAAAGCTGTGTCAATACAGTGACAACCGTTTCATTACCCTTTCTGGATTTATGTCTATTCCTGTAAGCAGCTGATGCTGCAAGAACAACAGGGCCAGACAGCCCTCTTCAAAGAAACATCTGGTGAAAAGAAATCCCAGGTTTCAATCACGTGTCCTCTAATTTCCCATCGTGTGACCTGGGGGTCTGGGGTGTGTGGGTTTTGGCGTCCCCGGCCGAGAACTGCTGACCCTTCTAACAGCGGGCAAGGGACCTGTGGCCTGGCCTGGGGACCGGCTGGAGCCGACGACACCCACCCTCAGACTCCAAAGGTTGGACACGACGATCTTGGAGGTCTTTTCCATCCTGAATGGTTCTGAGATTCTGTCTTTCTCACCCTTAGGCTGTAAGGGTGTAAAATCCCATGGTTTCCTTTTTTACTGGGTCCCTACACGGAGACAGCAGCTCGCACTGTGTTTTTTTGTTGTTCGGTTATTGCATCACGATTAAATTATTTTAAGGATTTGGTCGTCTGAGCCTCCGCTATAGGAGATTTGGTGTGATTGTGAGTGTGGGCGGCTGTGCAGCTGCCCAGGGGCCTCGGTCCCAGCTCAGGTGGTGCGAGTCTGACGGCCAGGGCGGCCGGCTCCAGGACGGTCGGACAGGGAAGTTTCTCCAAGAGCAGCTGCGCGCCGACCCCAGGATCAGGAGAACGCCCACGCCTCCTCACTGCCAGCCGGGCGGAGGGTAATGGAGCCGCTCGCGGGCTATCACGGCTCAGGGTGAAGAAACACCGGCAGAGGCAGGGCCGGTGTCCCCGGGCGAGGGGCGGCAGGAGCCCGCCCGGCCCCCGGGGCCGCGCGAGGGCGGGCGGGGCGGTCCCCGGGCCGCCTCCACGATCCATGTGTGGGCGCTCCACAGCGGCGGCGGCTGGGGCGGCGATGGCGCTGAGCGGCGTGCGGGTGCTGGAGCTCGCCGGGCTAGCGCCCGCGCCGCTCTGCGGGATGATCCTCGCCGACTTCGGGGCGCAGGTGGTGCGAGTCGACCGCCTGTCCCGCTCCGCCGCGGCCTCTGCGCACGGAGACGTGCAGGCCCGCGGGAAGCGCTCCCTGGCGCTCGACTTGAAGCAGCCACAGGGCGCCGCGGTGCTGAGGCGGCTGTGCCGCGGAGCGGACGTGCTCATCGAGCCCTTCCGCCACGGTGAGGGGCTGCGGACGCCAGGGAACTGCGCCGGGGCGGTGGGGCAGCCGCGGCAGCCCGGGCCGCGCCGTGTGGGGCGAGCGGGAGGTTGGAGCTGTGGCGCCGCGGGGTGCAGTGCTGAGGGGCTCCCGCCAGTCCGTGGCCTCCGCGATACTGAGTGGGAAGCGAGCAGGGAACAGCTTTGGATCTGTATTTCCTGTGCCTGAGGGCTCGTGCTGTGTGGCGGATTTGTGCAGTGCAGCTGCCATGTGAAACCGCAGGGAAGGGCCGCGGAGGGCGCTCGGACAGGGCCGTGCCCCGGGCGGGGCTCTGGAGGAGCGGGAGGGTTCCGAGCCGAGGGGTCACATCGAGTTTGGAGCCCCGGACGAGCAGGGTGTGTCCGAGTCCAGGGGTCACGCCGAGCTGGGGGCACCATCCTGCGTGATGCCCACGCCTGCTGCTAAAGGCCAGCTCACATTACCGTTGCCGTGTAGGTCAGAGTTTGAACTTAAAATTCCTCTGAAGACAACAGATCTGACATTATGGTTACACATTTACAAAGCACATATCCCAGGGACATGAATAGAAGAGCGTGTGGTAAATAGAGTAATACGATTCTGTTATACAGGATAACTCTTTTTCAGGTTCAAATCCAGGTTGTGAACTACAGTCTTCGAACATCGTATTTAATTTTAGGAAGTTGCTTTTTACAAACGAATCACTTCCTGCCAGTCTTAAATCTACTTTGTGGAAACCTTCCTTGTGTTTTTGCAACTACTTGCCATTTTTAACATTAGGTTAAAAGTAAGACAAATTCTTCCAGTACTCAATTACAGAACTTTTCAAATTTTCAAAACTGTTTTTTAAAGAGAACTTTTCGTTAATTTTTTAATTACAGTATGCATATTTACTAATTTATCACATTTAGGGGTGTTTAACATCTGATTTTCAGTAGCAAAATTGATGCCGTTTTAAGACCGATAGACTTTTCAGATTGACCATGTTCTCTCCCTTCATAAGCCCTACACAGGCACTCACCTGCTGGTTATGTCGGTATCCCTGACTGTTCTTGAGGATGCCGTTCTTTTAGGAAAAAGGCCATCAAGGTCAGCTTGGACAGGGTTCTGTGTACGCAAATCTAGTTGAAGATGTCTCTGCTCCCAGCAGAAGGTTGGACTAAATGACCTTTACAGGTTCCTTCCAACCCAAACCATTCTGTGATGCTTCATTGAGGAGTTAGCTGAAGTGTTTTGGGGGTTTCAAAGGCAGTTTAGAAATAGGAGACTACTTTATCAGTTAGACATCACATGTCATGGACAGATCTTGAGTCACAAGTTCTTTGGAAAAGAAAATTGTTTGGTTTACTCCCCAGAAGCCAAGGAAAAAAAAGAAGTTAAATTCCAATTCTTCCTTGTAGCTGATCTTCTGGTTTTCCCGAACGAAATTTTGTTTTCTTTGGTTTTATGGGCACTTGCTCAGTTGGAATTGCAGGCAGTTTTTTACCTAGGTAGTAGGTTTTAAGGGCCTTTAAGTGAACTTGGCAAATCTGTAAGCCATCATGAGTCTGCTGGAAAACAGTGAGAAGCTGAGCACCCAAGTGGCAGAAGTTTCTTTCAAGCCACATATGTCCTTACAACAATGACTTTGTGACACCAGAGGGGTTATTTGTCACCCTGTTTCCACTTGCGCATTTGAAAATCATGCATTTAGCCAAATTTCACTACCACCTTCTTGGCAGTAATCACTTGCCACTGATTAATGCAATAGAAATGGATCTTAATGAAGTTTGCTTTTTAGTAACAGTGTGGATTAACAGTTTAGTGAAACAGGCTGGAGTAATAGATTCTGGGGTGAAGCAGGCATTGAAATTGTGTTATCCCTTCAATTACAAAATGTGTGACCCTGCAGTGCCAGTATAGATCATAGGTAAAAGTCTGACCAAGCTGCATAGAACCAGTAAGAAAGTATAATTTATTTGCAATTCAATTGTCTTCTCTTAAAAGTACTGTTTAAGCACTGCAAGATTAAAATTTTATCTTTGAGTTCAGAAAATCCATGCTGATTTCTAAAAGGTCCTTATTCCCTGCATTAAAAAAGAACACATTTACTTGTGTTTGGTTCCTGCAGATCATCTGTGGAATAGTGGCATGGTCCGTTCACATCAGTAAGTTAAAACACACAGGAACATGAGGTACCAAGAAATGGTGAGGAAAGTATATTCCAGTGAAATATACATGAAATTTCAAGCTATTTTAATGCAGAAAATGTAAGAGTTTTCTCTTTCTCCTTGTTTTATGAGCCTTTGATAGCTTTCTCTCATCCAGTGGTGCATGGTTTTCTTGTCAGTCTTTTGGAGAAGTGAAACAGGAAAATATGCTGAAGAAAAAGACCCCTAAAGCCTAATTTTCACTTTGTTTATATTAAAAATTTATGCAGTGTGTTGGTAATTTATAATGTTCATATTGTAATGTGGACACTGAAGTAGAAGGTGCTACTTCATAAAGCACAGTTGAGTTCTGCTGTTGTATAATCTAACTTTGAGCCATTATGTTTTGAGTATTATTAAAATTAAATGTGAATTATAATTTCCTTGCTTATGTTTTTTTAAGGTGTCATGGAAAGACTTGGGCTTGGCCCAGAGGTCCTTCTGCAGGAAAATCCCAGACTCATCTATGCTAGACTTACTGGGTTTGGCCAGACAGGAAAATATGCCAAGTCTGCTGGTCATGACATCAATTACTTGGCTTTATCAGGTAGGCTGTAAAATTTCCTTTTAAATAAACTTTCTTTCCTTCCTTTGATCAATATTCAATAACTTTTTGAAAGCAGATAGCTCAAAATTTATCTGAGGTGCAGTCTGATGAAACAGCTGATCTCAAGTGTCTCTGTCAGTGAAATGGGGTTTTCCTTTCACTGTGCTTTTCCCTGATGCTTTCAGTCAGCTCTGGCATTTGATTAGCTCCTCTGTAAACTTCCTCACAAGTCAAAAACTGGTCAGAAGAAACGAGGATGTTTTCTGCCAGGTTGTTAAGGTGAAGCATTTCATTGAGGGATCCAACCAACCAGTCAGCACAAGAAAGGAGTAAATGTGTACTGGACAGGCTGTTTTGCCAGCAGCAGCGAGCTGTTACAGGTTGGATCAGCATGTCTTCCTGGGCTGTAAATAATTTTCCTTCCTTTGGACTAGTCTATCTGAATAAAGTATCCGAATACATTTTTCTGAAAAAAGCACTGAATATTTTCTTCAGGGCCTCTCTCTTAGAAAATCTGTATACTTATAATCCTGAAAGGGCTGCAGATTATTTTATGTTTTTGTGAGCAGGTTTTTTTGAGCAAAGGAAAACTAGGCAGCGCAAGACAATTGAGCTCTTGTTCTTTTCTGCTTGTAAATATGTCTCCACTGATACCACCTGAAACAAGCAGGCTTCAAATAAAGTGGAAATGCTACATTTCATTAAGGTGTTGTCATTATTCTGGTTTTAAGTGGTATGATTTTACAAGTATGCGGTAGCAAACAGAAGTAGAAACAAAATTACAGACCTCTGTTGCTGCCTGTCCCTGCGTGGCCCTACCCCCTGCTCTTCACACTGCTCTGGTCACTGATGCTTCTCTGAGCCTGTGAAGGAGGAGAGAAAGTGGCCCAAAAGTTCTTGGCTTCCCATTGGTTAAAGTTCTTTTAGCTCCAGGAAAGGGACGGAGCGGAGTCAATGCAAACCTGGTGATCTGGTATCACCTGCTGTGATGAGTCATAGTGTTGCAGATTTAAATTTCTTTAGGGATGGATTCAGTCTTCCCTCATGGAAAATTTTAGAGAGTAGCAAAGATTAAAGAAAAGATGCCTCATTTGAAACACTTTTGGCTTCATGTCAAGATGATTTCAAAATATTGGTGTATTTTTATCTGTTATTAGTGGAGGGAAAGAGTCAGTACAGAACAGCATGGACCATCCCTACCTTAGTTTGTAGTACTTTCTGGTTTTACAAATAGAGTGGGTTTTTTACCTCTGGAGTTGATTTAATCAGAAGTGTTTTGGTTAGGGATATCTTCCTAAAATAATTTTGCTTGAGATGTCACAGATCAAGTTTTTCTGCCTATTAAAAGGAAATAGAACAAGGTGTTTGAGGGGTGTCATTCCTCAAAAATGAGATCTCATATTCTGAGCATTTTCCTAATGAGCTTTGGCTTCTTATAGCTGAAAAATAATTTGTGTTAGGAACTCCTAAGTCAGTATATTAATTTTCTGGTGCCTGAGACAATTTTTTAGACTGTTTAAAGGAAGGTTTTAGGCAGCAGCAGGGGTTTTACTCCTGCGCTATGGGATTTGGAAACCTTTTATATGCTGTGTTCTCTGTTGCTTGCCCATAGGAAGTGCATTAGACCATTAGTTAACTAAACAGTGCATCAGGACTGTGCAATTCTCAGGAAATTCTTACTGTGTATTCTGCAAGTCTCAGACCTCAGGCCACAGACATGGGAGAGGGATGATCACACTGCAGTTTCTTGCTTGTCCGAAGGGAATTGCTATGAGGCAACTACAAAGAGTAAGGTCACAGTAAAGAGGTTGTTCAGGATGGCAGAGAAATGCTGACAAATTCAAAGCTCTGACTGAAGTAAACTGGCTTAGCCTTTGCTCTAATTCCTTTCATTTCTGCATAATTGCTGGCATAAATGTAGGTTCTCTGTGTTTACATTGCATAAATCAGAAATAACCTTCCTGTGCTAGTCACCTTTTCTTACATGCAACTTTTTTTCCCCAAAGGTAGTTAGAGAGGGAGGATAGGAATTAAGCACAGTTGCCAGTGTGAAATCCTTTGTAATGGTTATTATTTCGTTTGTTATGAGCAGATAAGACTGTACATCTGCATTTTTACTTTAAAATATTCAAACAACAGTTTATCAAAGTCTTTGGTACTCAAACTGTGTCAAAGGCTTTGAGACACATTCATAGTGCCTCTATGGGCAAGATTCAATGCATGTACAAAGTACTCATATAGAATTACTGCCATAGCATTGGGTTTTTTAATAAAATTTTGTCCCTATATAGTCAAAATATCAATGTTTATCTGTGAGAGTTTTGTCAATCTCTTTAATCAATTACATCTTCACTAATGTGACTTCATATATTTTTACTCTTTCGTGAATTAAAGTCAGCCAAGCAGAAATAGAAAACGTTAGAAGATTGTTTTATGCTTTATTTATTTGCATAGATTGAAAAGAATGAAACTTTAATTGTAGAAATGAATGTTTATGATTAATTTTATGTTTATCCTTGCTTGGTTTTCTCTCAGGTGTGCTGTCAAAGCTGGGTAGAAAGAATGAAAATCCTTATGCACCTGTAAACCTTCTGGCTGATTTTGCTGGTGGAGGTGTCATGTGTGCATTGGGCATTGTTGCAGCCCTCTTTGAGCGTGCCAGATCTGGCAGAGGTCAGGTCATTGATGCTAGTATGGTAAGCTTGTTCTCAAGGAACTTGGGGTTTCTTAGGCTTGCTTAGGTGTTCTCCTACTGTAAATCTGGGAAAGGGAGGAGGTAAAATTGAGAATCTGGGAAAGGGAAAGTAAGTGATCTCATAACATGGCTATTCCTTCACATGTAAGTAATTTTCATGAATTGCTGCTGCCATAACAGCCTTATGACATGGAACACATACTGCAGCCTCTCACCTCTCCCTGCTTTTGCCTGTCCGCCTTCGTCACAAAGTGTTAGCTGTACATATTTGAAGAATAAGTGTGTTGCATGGAGATAGGGTTTATAACAAACAATTGGCTTACTGTGTGACAGCAAAAATTATAATACTGTTGGAATAAAAATTGCATTAGCTTTATTCAAGATACATCTTACGAATTTCTGATTGGTCATATCTTATTTAGAAGTACTGTTGCCTGGGATAGTTACATGGATCATTGCCAAGAAGTCAAGTTCAAACACTTTGTGAATGTGCTGTAAAGTAAATGAAAGGCTAAATTAGCTTAATAATACTATGGATTTTTTCCACTGGAAGGCCACCCATTACACACAGAGGAAAAATACTTAATTATATTTATCCTTGAAATTTATGTTATCTGCAAGTGTTTGTTCACCTGTCTTGGTTTGAATGAGGTTTCAGCAAGGCAGGAGCCTCTCTTGGAATGAAGTATGTAAAACACCTCCCTCCAAATTATTATAATTTTGAAATAAGGGACTCTCAGGCAAAGATATGGGGATAGGAATAACAGTTCTTTATTAGGAGAATTAAAATAGAAATGCAGTAAAAAAAAAAAATCCAAACCAACTGAGAGAGTCAGAATATAACCTGACACCCTATGGGTCAGGGTGTTGGTAGCAGCCTGATCAAATGGTGGCTGCAGTCCTCCTGGAGTGTCAGATATGGTTCTGTTGGAGCAGTGATCCTGTAGAAAGATGTAGATTTCCTGCGAAGGTCCAGTAGTGGTGTAGATGGGCCTGGTCTTCCTCTGTGAATCCAGTGGAAAAGGCTGTTCTGCTGTTCCAAATCTCAGATTATACCCAGGTAGGAATTCTTGTCTCCTCCCCCTGGATGGAGCATCTCCCAGTGGGATGATATAAGTTTGTCAATCATGAAATGACACTCAATGGCCCATTAGCAGAAGATATCCCCCTGGAGGGAGAATGGGTTGTGGAAGAGCTAAACTACCCCCCCCTGATTTTTAACAGCTGCCCCATTAACAGAGGACTACCATACACCCACCCCCCTGCCCCAGTTTCAACAAATGGTGAGAGAATACATACTTCTGGTTACATCTTGCACTGCAACCCAAGATACCCCCTGTTTTACTTTTTAAAGAATATTGCAGCTAAAATTTGACCTCCCTTTGAGGCAGTGTACAGTGAAGACTAAGGTTTGATCTTACATATAAATTGAAAAAAAATTACATTAATTGAAACAAATCCCTTTGTTGAAGTGGGCTTGAAGAGAGTAGAACAGTAAGAGATATTGGATTTCGTGACTTCAGTAAGCTTTTGACAAATTCACATGATGTTCTCAGAAGCAGTCTATGGCATTATGGTCTACATGAAAATTTTATGGGAACTGCAAAACAGGACTAATGTTTTCACTGCAACAAAAGTTTTTAGTAATTAATTGTCAAAATGTAAAACTTAACAAGTGGAGTTCAATAGATGTTTGTTGGGTTTTTTTCCTGTGTTCTCCAATAAGCTGAATGACAGATGAGTGATTGTGTTTAATAAATTTACAGATGATACACATATGTGAAGGACTACAAGTATGTTGGACTTGGATTAGGATTGAAAATGACCTTTTCAGATTGGAGCAATGACCTGAAAAAACTGGCTGCCATTCATGGACATTGCTGCTCTGTAGTCCTCTGTAGGCAGAAACAATTTGCTGCACAAATGGCAGTAAGAGAACAATTGGCTAAAGTACAATCCTGGGGGTTTGTAGTAGTCACAAGCTGAACATGAGTCAACAGTATCGTGCTGTTACAAAACACATATATACTGTATTAGGATATATAAACAGGAAATAGAGCCAGCAAAGTTTCTGAAGTAATTATTCTAACCTATTAAATGTTTATGAAGTCTCAGGAAACTGGTGTTTCAGACACTGACCATCATCTTTCAAAGTTGTTAATTTGAGGAAGTCCAAGTAGCACAACAAAAATTATGACACTAAAAACATGACCTAAAAGAAGAATTGAAAGAGATTGTGTATTTGTAAAAGAAAAACTGTGGAGAATTGTGAGAAGTCTTCAAATACTGGAAAAGTCACTTCTTGAAGTTTGTAGTATTAGCAAATTTTACTTATATGTCAGAGAATTAAAAGAATTTATTAGAAGAAGAATCAGTTAAGTCTGCAAATGTTCTAATGAAATTTGTAGTTCATTAGGAGTGGAATGTGTTGTGTGTGTTTTTTAAGCCCTTAAAAATTGTCTCTTCCATTTTTTTCTTGTCTCATTGTAATTGTGGAATTTACAGTTCCCCGCTGATGTGCCTGGTGACCTGTGAAATGGGTGAAATATTGCCCAGTATCACACTATGTACTTTACCTGGCATTTGGTCTTACTTCTTATTTCTTGAATAGACTTTCAGTGACAGTTGATGAAAACCATACAAGTGTCATCAGCAGTTAAGACTGCAGTCAATTGACTGGTGGAGGAGCCTGTTTTTACATCTAAGCTTTATTTTGAAGAAAATATTTTAAAAATCACAACACTGCAGCATTTCAACTGTTCTGTTTAACACTTTTTTGTTTTGTTTAACCTTTACTTAGGCTGTTATACAACTTAGGTAGTTTGAATAAGTTAATGGCTCAGACACATGATAGAATTTTCTACAGTAGAAATTTCTCTGTGCAAAAAGTAGACTCTGAGTCCTGCATTTCATTTGTCTGTCTCAGAAGAATTAAGTGCCTGGCCTGAACTGAATCCTGCTGGTTGCTGTCTCTTCTCATTGACTCTTTAGGGATCATGGCTGTCATGATACAGTAGGCACAATTGTACCTCTGGATTCTTGCACCATGCTGGAACAGAGGCATGTGAGTCAGGGCCACAGCTTGGGTTTGCTAGAGGTTTCAGCCACAGAATGTTCTGCTGATGGTAGGCATCTGACTGAGCATAACTCACTCTTTGTGAGAAGACAGCCATGGGAAAGCATGCTGGTAGTGACTGCTTGCATAATAGTCTCATGGCAGGAGCACTTAGAAGTCCAACAGAAGACTGAGGTTCCAGGTTTTTCTCAGCCTGGAGGTACTCAAAACCAAAGCTCCCACATCCTAGAAGCCTTCATCAGTCACAAGGATAGTTTAGGTTGTTGTGGATTCATTCCCACTTTTGTTTGAGCTGTTCTCAGTCTGTGGAAAGAACAGAAGGCTTGCAGAGCAGACAGCTCACCCACTGGGGCGATGCCTCTGGATTCTTGTGCCTGCTTCAGAGACTGCAGATGTTCTTAGCATCAGAGAGACATGAAAAACATAACCATTGTTATAATCGTTCTGTAATTAGACATAAGTGGAGTCTCTCCATGTTATCCTTCTCATGTTGTAGAAGAAGGTGACCACATTAGTGAGTGTGTGGTGTTAGTTGTACATGCCTTTGGAGGTCTGGTGCAGAGGTTAAGACACATTTTCTACTTGTCTCTGAATTGCAGTGAGCCTCAGGTAGAACCTAGATGTCCAGTTCCCCAGACAGGGACATTTCTAAAGTTCCTATACCAGTCAAAAATAGATGTGACTAAGAGTTTTGTCAGCTCTGAAATCTAATTTTCAGTTAGGGCTTATTCTGATATTTTCCCCATCTTTTATTATCCTTATTTTCAGTACTTTTTGTGTATTACTTTTTATTAATATGAGCAGTGCAAGATCAGATCATTAGTAAAACAAACTTTATTTTAACATCCTTGCAATAATTTTGCAGATATGTAGATGAAGGTATGCAGTATTTTCTTATATGAAAGTACTTTAATTGACTTTAACCTGTGACAGTGAGGACCGTAGTCTTGTCCTTGAAGCAGTACTAGAGAACTGTACTTAAGAACTCTACTTAGAGAAGACCCCAAATAACACACATTAAATGAAGAAGTCCTCTTGACTGCATATTTCATCAATTTGCATGTTTTAAATTTTTTCATAGAAAAGTATAATTAATAGATCTTTCTACATGAAAATTTAGTAGCCTTTTTTTTGGTACAGTATCTATGCTTTTCTCTGTAGATGATATTAGTTAGTTTCATGCAGCTGAAAATTAGTGAATCCAGTGATAGTCAGAATAATACAGCTCAGGCTTTAATCTGTTCTACTGGAATCTTTCTGGCCATACACTATTAACTGGCTTATCTTTGCTTACAGTACTTTCAATCCAATTGAAAGAAAATTAATTGTGCTGATCAGCAAAACTGTGGGATGTGATTTTTCTTGAAAGACTAGCACAACCTTGGTAATTATTGAAAGGCTGAACAAACTGAATTTTCATCTAGGTGTACTACACATAGACAAAATTTTGAGGAGTATTTTGGAATTTTTTCCAGCACTGTATTCATCAGACTCTTGTCTACATAGAGATTGCTTTGCTATGTGTGTAGCTGCCAGTGATGACAGTGGGAGAATAGGTTTTGTTTTAACTTAATGTTGGAGATTTTATTTAATTTCTTTCAATTTTTCTTCTAAAAATAGCATATTTCCTATAATCAATATATTTAAAGGAGATAAAAATGTGGTATTTATGGGACTGGTACAGGTATCTTGTTTTCCAGAGGTTTAGTAGGTGTTGATATCTGTCAGATGCTTAAAGTTGTATAGAGCTAAGAAGCTTGTCCCATCACTTGAAATTACTCAATTACTCACTCATTGTTAGCATCTAATGACTCTAAACTTGCTAAATGAGGAAGCTTTGTGCATTGAAAGTGTGTTGTTCATCTGAAACTGCCTTACTACATTTATGCTCTTTCTTATTCTCTAATTCTAGATGATTTTACATATGCAGTGTAAACAGTAATTGAAAATTTTAAGAAATTAAATGAAATCTCTGCTTACCAGACATCCTGGCATTAAAAATCTTAGCAAAGGGCAGAATGGATAGTAGCTCTTTGTTGTTTTGTTTTATAAGAAATTAGGTAACATGCCAGCTAATTTACTGGAGCGCTTTTTTTTTTTTTCTCTAAATCTTCAAGGTGGAAGGAGTGGCATACCTAAGTTCTTTCCTGTGGAAATCAGGAAAGTTGGGACTTTGGAGCGAACCTCGAGGTGAAAACCTGCTCGATGGTGGTGCTCCTTTTTATGAAACCTACAGGACCTCTGATGGAAAGTTCATGGCTGTTGGTGCCATCGAGCCTAAATTTTATAACCAGCTAATACAAGGTGAGTATGTTGAAACAGTTGTTTCATATCAGCAAAGCATGATTGGGTGAATTCCTTAACAGTTGGTTTTGATTCATAATGCATGGTTCACAGAATCAGTAGGTCAGAAGAGACCTCCAAGATCATCAAGGCCAGCCCCGTCCCCTAACATCTCAACTAAACAGTGGAACCAAGTGCCACATCCAGCCTTTTTTTTGAACACATCTGGGGATGGTGGCTCCACCACCTCCACGAGCAAATGATTCCAGTACTTTATCATTCTTTCTGTAAAAAACTTCTTCCTAAAAAATGGGAAATGTGGTTCTTTGTAAAAGCCAGACACTTCCTAAAGCTACTTGGGTATTTAATTGACTTTTAAAAAAGTTTAAAAGTTTAATTGACTTTCTTTTTTTTAGCCATTAATTTATTTCCTTTTCACCCTCAGCAATTACATTTAAATTGCAAGTTTTCTTTTGGAGTTATTGTAGTGGTAGTGTGTAATGTGACTGAAGCACTAACCTTTTTCTGGAAATTGCTTTTTCCAAATGATTGTGAATATACATTAAAAAGACCTAATTATTTGCAATTGCAAATAGAATTTCAAGTAATTTCTGTTATTTATACTATAATTAAAAATAAAACATTTAAATTGTTTCAGAAAGGAATATTCACTGGAGGTAGTTTGTAGTATTTCTTGATAGAAAAAAAATTTTTGTGGAAGCAAATTCTACTTAGATAACTAATTTCTGCCACACAATTTCAGAGTGCTTTTAGTGTCTGGCTGTGAATATAATATTTATATTTGACTAAGACTCTTTAAATATGACCATATATCATAATTTATCACTTCAAAAAATTAGAATGGGTTATGCAAAATATTTAACTGTATGAATTGAAAACAAATTTTCAGGTCCATCTTTACTTCTGAACTTGTTGTGTGTTTCAACCCTTTTATCACGTGGACTCTTAACTTCTTATTGGTTATTTAATTTAAATTCTTTTTCTATTTTGCTTTCTGGTAGATTGCCGTGCTTTCGTAAATACAGAATTTACGAAAACATAAAAAGTTTATGAAAGAATTTAGTATTTATTCTTTTCTCATGGCACAGAATATGAAGGTTATAAGAAGTTCTCAATTTAATTTTAGTTTTGGTTAATGAGTTCAAGGAATGTCAGCAAAGGATTCCTAAAGTGTTTTGTGTACCACGTTTGTCCATGCAACGCTCACGCATGGCCAGTCTTCACTCAGTGAGTATGTCAGGGCAGTAGTTCCATATTCTTGCCCACTCTCTTTCCCATTGGTTATTTTTTGAATTGTACCATTCCTTGAATTATATCCATGATACAATTTGTACTGGCTTTGCCTGGGATAGAGCTGAATTTCTTCACAGTAGCTTCCATGGTGCTGTGATTTATGTTTGTGCTGGGAGCAGTGCTGTTACACAGGGATGTTTCTGTTACTGGTGAGCAGCTTTTGCACAGCACTGAGGACTTTTCTCCTCCTCGCCCCACTGCACCACTGAGGGGGCTGGGGGTGCACAAGAAATGGGAAGGCATCACAGTCAGGACAACTGACTCCAGCTGACCACAGGAACATTCTGTACCACAGGACATGGTGCTCAGCAATAAAACTGGAGGTGGGGTTGGTGGGTGGTCACTGCACACAGGCTGGGCATCGGGCAGTTGAGGGTGAGCAGTCGTTTTCCTCTGCAGCTCTTGTCTTTTGTTATGGGATTGTAAGGTGGGGTATGCCTTCGGTGAGCAGGTTCCCGAAGAGAGAGCTTGTTTTCACACTTCAGCTTTGTTCTCTTGCAGCCTGTGTGGCTCCCCAAGTTCTTGCACAACTGTAGCTGTGAATGGCTGCTGCTCTTGTAACTTAAAAAAGTCCATGCAATTGTGTGGAATATCTAAATTGATACATGCTGTTATGTGAAATACATGAGGAAGGCTCCTGGAGTGACTCAGGAATATGTCCAGCATTATGTTGGACAGATCAGGTGTAAAGTTTGTAAATGCCATGTTCTTGACTGAAGTGAATGGTGGTGCTTTTTTTATCTCTGATTGTCCTGAGAATAACTTGTTTGTGAATTCAATCTGTAAGCAACTTGATCTTGAAGAAGAAAGTGTAATTGATCATTCCACATTGATTATTTGCAGTTCTTTGAAATGTTTTTCTCATCCAATCCCCTGAGATTTTCTTGCTTGCATAGGAGTTATAGAACAAAAGTCAATTTAAAACTGTATCAAAGTAAAATGCAAGCCCTTGCCCTGGGAATTATGTAATTTGGAATGCCAATAAATATCTTCAGGGAGAATGCTTGTATTAAATGCAAAGAAAATAATAAAAAAATAAGGCTGCATACTCAAATACCCATATGTTTGTCTTAAGTGATCAAACACTGGCCTACAGTATTCATGGCCTGCAGTGTTTTGTTCTTTGGAGACTAAGCTGAGTCACACTTAAGCTACAGGACTGAGAGAGAAACTGTGCTTGTTCAAAATGCACCAAAATTCTCCAATGGGGTGTGGTTCTGTTTGTGACTCTTTTTTCTCTGTGAACTTTTTCTGGACAGTCCTGCCTTCTTTTATTGATTGTTTTTACAGGGCAAAACTTAGGCTTTTCTCTCTCAGCCAGGTTATCTGGAGATAAGCCTCTGATGGATGAAATCAGTGGCCAGGTGCTATAACATGGTCACTGATGGTCTGTCTTTTTTAAATAACTCTTTACTGACAGAAATGCTAAAATTCTGGGGGTTTTTTAGTTGTTTCTCAGAAATCTAGAGCTTAAAGTTAGAGCAGCAACTGTGAATTCTTCTGCTTATGTTGGGGCACCCACACTGGACAACTTTATTTTCATGTTTGAAAGTACTCTTTATGCTTACAGTACAGACATTTTAACAGCGGGTATTTCAAAAATAGTTATTCCAGCAGTGAAGAATTGTTGTGTGTCCACTTGTAAGTGGACAGCAACTGCAATCAGTGTTGCACATTTCAATCTGTTTCTGCCATATTTTAAAAATCCAGCATATATACTGCAGTCTTTGAGGAAATTTTGCTTTTTGCCTTTAATTGTACCACCATATTTGCTTGTTTACACTCAGTGAGTTTCATTTGTCTGTTTTGTAAAAGTGAGTTATTTAAAGTAAATGACCAAACTCAAGATTTTCTCACAATATTGAATTCAAAGTAATTGGACTTTTGTTGTTGTGTTTAAGGTGCATATCGTAATCTGTTTAGATTTTCACATAGGAAATATTTATTCTTTTCAGTACTTAGGATTTCAGTCTTTTTGAATCAATAGTGCACTAGATTAGAACAGCAGAATCTTCTTGTGAGGTAGGGATTATTTCCTTTCTGGGATTGCAGAAATAAAATTCAGAATTTAGGTCTTTGAATATTATAGGGAAGAGAAATGTGCCTGTGAGAATTGTATTGCTCTTTGAAAAATGTGAGAATCTTTGACTTAATGCCTGGAACAGACAACTCAGCCTAACTCCACCTTTGAAGTGGGTTTAAAATGCCATGTTCCAGTTGAAATTTCCATAATTTCATTTCATAGCTTTTCTCCATATTCCTGGTTAGTTCTGCTGATGAACAATTTGGTGCTGTTCCAGATAAAATATATTCAAAACCACTTGAAGTCTCTCTGTCTGTGTTCAGAGGGTAGATGAGTTTAGCCACTCCCATAGAATGAGAGTACAAGGATATTTATGGGTGTTGCAGATGTCAGTTGGAGATTTAAAGACTGCAGAATTGAGAAAGGAGTGTGATTTCTGAACCATTTGTCTCTGCTCACAGAATTCTTCTTAGACAAAGCAGAACTGATTTCCTTTAGGCTTTGGTTCACTTCAGTGTTTCCCTGCAGAGATTCTGCAGGAGCCCAGTGCTGGACCCAAGTGCAGGTAATAACATGGTGAGGAAAAGGAGGCTGCAGAGGGAAACTAAATTTAAGAAAATAGAGTGTATTAGTTTGAGAAGATTGTTGGCTTTGTAGATTGTGGCCAGCAGGGGAATTAAGTTTATGCTTGCCAGAAATTTATTAATTAAATAAATTTTAAAAAGGTTTTATGAGAAACTGAAGATGCAGTAGAGAAGTATTTTGAGCTCACTATTTGCTATTAACAATCAAGCTATAGTCCTTTTGCGGGTATTAATTTTATTACAACAAAAATCAGACAATAAATAGCTTAAATGCCTTGGCATCTTACGAAAAATCTGATGGAAGAAGCATTTGCTACCAATGTTAAGCCTTAATCTTTTGACAGAAGAAGACAGAATGTCTTTCAGCTGACCTGTGAATTCCTTCTGCAGGTTCGTTGTCTTTTAGCAATAGGTGCTTACTCTTGCTGCAGCCAAGCTACAAGGGCTGTGAAGACACAGTAAATACTGTGGAGCAGGTGGGTGTAAAGGTTTGATTCTGAGTTCCGTGGTGTCAAGTCAGTACACAAGGTGAACTTAGTGTCCACTTCCATTGATATGGAAAGCACTGACAGTCACTGAAGTCCTGAACTTTAGTTTCTACTCCATAGTACCCTTTCATACTGCCTCAGTACCCCTGCATTGTATTACTTCTGTTTTACAAAAGAAGGAAAAAAGTAGGAAGCAATTAAAAAACATAGTTTACATCATTATGAAGGATTTCCATGGGACTCTCTGTTTTGTGATTGTAAAGTACTGTGTCCTCTATTAAAAACTGGCTGATACACTGAATGCAATACTGCATTGAGACATGCAACATGGACACTTTCCTCATTATGTTTTAGACTCAGTTAAACATAATATTTATTTATTTATTTATAATTTTTATGATAACATTGTACAAGTACTGTAGAGGGCCAGGCTCTTGCTGCATCAAAACATTTACAATTGTGTTAATTAAGTATGTCAACTTGGAGTACAGCTGTGGGTGCGTTTACAGTGAGGCCTGGTAGTACTGCGGGCCTCATCAACTATCACTTTCTAAAAAATTCTTAAGTTTTGAAAACATTGAGCAGAGGAAGAATGTTACATGGTTAGTTTAATGAAAATTCTCTACTCTCTTGGAATATTCTAAAATTCAGTTCCCTCTCATGGTGAGAACAAATTTTATTTAGTCAGAAGAAGCACAATGGCCTTCACCCTGCAGCTGTTGTTTGGGCCAAAATTAGGGTTTCCCATACTAGATGATTTTATTCAGTCATGCCAACATCATTTCAAAATTACTCTGCTGTGACCATACATTTTTGAAAAGAAAATTAGCAAAAGAAAGAAAAGAAAATCCTGAACAAAACTCTGCTTTTAAAATAATATAACTGAAATAATATAAAAACTCTTTTCAATTTCTGACATACCGAAGCAGCTTCACTAATTTGTCTATTGAATTTTGCTAGTTTCTTTCTCTTGAAATCAGTGCCTGATTTTACTATAGTTTGTCTAAGAGAAGTTGTGTAGAAATACAGATTTCAGTTTGCTGCATCAATAAATGATGTGGGATGATATGTCAAAAAAGCCATAGCATTTGAAGGAGATTTAAAGCCACATCATTATAGGGAGACAATTTTCTGTTTTTCAGAAATAATTTCAAAGCTGTTCTAGAGTGGGTTGACTTGGCTTTTCCATACAGAAAATCCTAGATGAAAATTTGAACAAAAAAAAAAACTTGGAAATAAGTTGTGATTGCTTTATAAGATACTCTGTGTAAAAAATACTTTGCTTTTGATTACACTGAGTGAAGTCTTTGCTTCTGTGGTATCCCAGACAATTCTGTCCATGTAATAGTTTCCTGGTCGAGTCAGTCATTCCTTTTCTGATACTGCTCATCTGCACCACAAATGGTGAGTAAAAGCTGGAAAATGAGTAGCTGTAGTGCTTAAATGCTCTCAGTTCATCTGTGCAGTATAAAGTTGAAGTTTTCAGTGGTAAGCAGAAAATGAGCTTGCAATATTAAATTCCAGGTTCTGCGTATTGTTCCAGTTTGCCAGGGTATGTGCAGTGAGGTTCAGCCAACTTCCCATCTGCCACAATCATCAAAAATAATTGTGTAATGGGATAATGGTAGAGCTCTGCTCATGTTGGACTGGCTGCTAGAAACCAAACCATAGTTAATAAGGAAAAGAGTACTATGAAACAAAGTTTCCACTTGACAAGATTTCATTCTTTGAGACAGAAGTTCAGGTAGTGAGTATTTACTTTCCTTTTATGGAAGGTAAACTTGTCTCACCTCATAGTTCCTAAATAAACTATGCTGCACCGTTTGTCTCTAGACTTTGAAAATCAATAATCAAATTTCTTTTGAAAATACTTCTAGCTTTTATTTGACCATGATGTTCAACCATTGTGAGTTACTTTCAGCTGATCTCATATTTAGGGTGACATGAATGGTTATGGACACAAGAGTGTAAGTTCAGTGATTTAAGGTGCACATGGCTTGCTAAAACTATAAGGACTGGTGATTTGTAATATCATTTATCCTGGTATCCACAGGCATTTCTAATAAGATGTGAAAATACTTATTTTGTTATTGACTGCGATGAAATTCCTCTGAGAGTGAACAACTGCAGGGCTGTGTTTCTGAGTCTGGAGACTGGCAATTTCTGTGTTTTCCTTTGAAGTACTAAAGTACAATTTCAGAGCATGTATTCATTTTTAAAACTATGTTTAATAATCTTGTGACCAACGGTGAAGTTCTTAAATACTGTGTTAAACTGGGGACATACTGTGGGCCTCAAGAAGTGCATATTTTACAAATTATGAATGGAGACAATTTAAGGAGCAGAAGAAAAGGCATTATCTCCCTTTCTTCTCCCTTGCATCTTTCAGCAGCAATATGTCTACCTCAGTGGTGAGGAAGCCATAGAAAGACAAGGTATTTTAGGTGTTTTCTGCCTATCTGCAGCAAGAGGAGGTCTGCATAAATTCTGCCTGCAAACAGCTCTCTGTTACCCAAGTCTGTAACAGCTGTTAGTCTAATTATCAATCTGATACCAGATAACTAAAGATATGAAAAAAAAAAAGCTCACAATTCAGTTTTGCAGAGCTCTACATTTTCTTTGCCTTTTACAGGGAAATGCTGTTTTCTAAGAAGCTCATTTTTTTGTTACTTATGAAGCATATGATGATAGTTGTTTTTTAGTCTTTCTGATTTCTCAAATTCTTTCATATCCCTGCTTTTTCTGAATTTTTCCTGCTCTGTTCATTCTCCTGAATTTCAAAATGGAACCGTTAGAACATACTTCAGTATATAACTTTTGATTTCTATTTGGTATCATATACTCTGCTTATACCTCTGTTCTATCTTCTTCTTTGAAAGTGTAGTTCAATTCCCTTTTTTCTTTCTTGGTTTTTACCTCCTTTTTGAGATAGTCTCTACAAGAAGTGATAAAAATTATTTCTTGCATCTCCTTGAAGTAGCAGAATGAAAGAGCAGAGACTATGAAGAGCAGAATATATGAGAACAAAAACAGAAAACTGGCAGCAGAGAAGAGATGTAAGCTCCCAGTGAGAAGGGATATGATGCTTAGTTCAGGGATAGACCTCGGACTTGCCTAGTTCAGGAAATTGGCACTGCAAGGCCTGTGTGCCCATGCTTTGCTCTGGTGTCTCAGGTGGGATGTGCTTAGTGCATACCTGTGTGGTCCTTGCATCTGAGGTGGAAAGCCAGGTTATTGAGCAGTTAGTGAGTGAAAGGGCTGTGGGAATTGGAACATGGGAAGTGTGCTGGAGCAGAGGGAGCAGGAGATACTGCTGGAGCCTCTTTGGATAGTGGAGTGAGTGAAGAAGCAGGTAAGTCAGCCTGCAGGCACCTGCAGCTGAGCTGCCACATGCAGATTGAGCTGGGCACATCCATCCACTCCATCTTCTCATCTGTTAATAGCAGTAATCCCATCATATTGATCTTCAAACACTGTAGCCTGCTGAATGTCCAGCTCTGGCAGATGTGCTGGCTCCTGAGAGATAAGCGTGTTGCTGTAGTCCAGGACCCATTCAGCAGATTTCTGTGTCGCTGCTATCAGGTAGAGAATATGATACCTATTATACAAGCTTTTCTCAGGACATTATTACCTCGAGGCAGCTGCTGCTTCTGCGAAATGTTTATACAAATGAGTGTTTATTACAGGTACGAACTGAAAAGGCTATAGCTGATGTGGTTCAGTGTAATTGCAAGTATCATAGAACATTTATTTCTTTGCTCCCTGCCCTGCACAGATACCCAAATAAAGTTCAAAGCGACTTCAGTATTGCCTGCAAAGTATTATCTTCTTGGGGAATATACTTAGTTGTGGGAAGGACCTAGTAAATTATCTGAGCCATACCATGGTTAAATTTTTCTTTTCTCCTTTCAGGTTCTTGGGCTAAATTTAGATGAACTCCCCCCTCAGATGAGTTTCTCTGACTGGCCTGAAATGAAGAAAAAATTTGCATCCATATTTGCACAGAAGACACAGGCTGAGTGGTGCAGCATATTTGATAGCACTGATGCCTGTGTGACCCCTGTTTTATCCTTCGATGATGCTGCCTCACATCAGCATAACAAAGAAAGAAGTTCTTTTATCAAAAATGATCAGGGAGAGATAAGTCCTAGACCTGCTCCTGTTCTGTCAAGGACTCCTGCTGTTCCATCATGTAAAAGAGATCCTGTTATAGGAGAGCACACAGAAGAGATACTTCTAGAATATGGGTTTACTAAGCAAGAGATTGCTAAACTTTATTCTGATAAAGCAATAGAATTCAAGAATATGAAAGCTAATTTATAATCTCCGACTATGCGTATCAGATAAATTTCAGGCTGACACTGGAAGCTTTTATACTTTAAAATTTAACTGTGTGACAAATAAACATTTGCATAATACTGCTTTTAAAGTAATAATTTATATTTTTTAAATTATTGACATTTTAAAAATAATTTGAAAACAGTAAGACTTATGTGCTTGTGTACCTGAATGATCTGTTGTCTAGAATGATACTATGGCTGTGTATGGCCAAGTTTACTTGGCAAACTCTCAGAATGTATTGTATCTCAGAAATATTGTATCCTTTGGTTTGATTTTTTTTTTTTTAATTCTTGGTTACAACATTGATTTGTAATTCATGTTGTAATTATCTGAAAGCAATTATTTTAATAAAATATAGTAATATTCTTCCTAAATGAGTGATTGTGTTGTTAATTCATGAATAAGAAGGGATTTTTCCATCTATTTTTGCATATTAATTAATTTGCTTGATCATGCTGAAACTGTGGTCTAACTAATGCTGTTCTCTTATGTGCTGCTGCAGAGCTATTATCTCAAAGTTAATCTATTTAACAGCCTGACTACATTTTCTCAATGCAGTCTACTTATTATATTACATTTGGAATATTAGCTTGGCTAAAAACTAAATTCAGAATCAATTTTTTTTTTTATTTTTTAAATATCTGTCAACTAATAATCCTTTCCTCTCCTTACGGAAAAATGGTAGGCAACTTTGCTGTGCAGGTTTTAAACAATGGTTATTCCATATTGGTTTTCATTTCCTTCAAACTTAAACTGTCATTTGAAACCATCTTTCTCAAGGGAAAAGAAAATCTGCTCTTAAAAAAGAATTTTATTTTTAAAAAGAATTAGTTATATGGTATTAACACAGTATTGTCTAGTCCAATGTGAGGGGAATTATGACATGAAGGGTGTGGTGGTTTGATAATTTTGTCTGTGTTCTGCTGAAGATTGGTTTGTTGGTTGCAAAGGCTTCCAAAGCTTTAGCTCATTTTACATGTGTTGTGGCAAAAACATAAACATTATTATCATAAAAATTGTCAATACTATTACCTTTTACATTCTACCACATAAATTACCTAGTAGGTCCTGGCAAGTTGTCTAAATCATCAACAAGAGCACCCAACGTTTGCAGCTGATGGTCTAGCGTAAGTTACTGAACATTATACTCTGTTGCTGTAGGACTTGACGAGTTTCTTAGTCTCAGATATATCGGATCATGTTGAAGAAAAATCAGCATTGTCAAATGTGATGTCCATCATGGGTTAGTTTTGGAACCAAAATTACTGATGTCAATTTAAAATCTTGTGCTGCTTCAGGATAGATTGGATCAGCTGCCTCACTCAGGTGGCTAACCTGAAAGGCACATTTTGAGTAAGGACACCACAGGTTTCTTGTAAGGCCTTCCCCTGGCAAGTAAGACTTAAAAAAACCCACCTCTCAGTAATTCTGATATTCTTCATTTTCAGAAACCAAGAAATCAGTTCTTTGGAGAGCAGTACACAGCACGTACAAAAAAAAAAGTACTCATTTTGCTGCTTGACAGATTGCTGTCAAGCTTTATGTCTGCCTCTAATGCTCAAGGGCAATGGATAGGTTCACTTACTCATGAAGTGCATTGAAATCCTTTTCTGGGTAGATACAGAATTCTCCCAGGTTATTCAGCAGGGACTGGTCTGATGCTCATGTTTGCTGAATGGAAAGATGAGGACTAGTTTCCTGGTGTCACTGCCGTCTTACAAGAGGAACAGCCTTGTGTCAGGCTAATCCTGCACCCAGACCATGTGATGCATGCTCCTGTTATGTGTGTGCTCCATGCGTAAACAGTAATTCCTTAGTTGTGGATAGTCGGGAGCAGTGCAGACACCCAAAAGCTCAGATCTGCTAATGTGAACACACGCTTCCCCGCCCCCTTCCTGGCATAACTTGTGATCGCAGAGCCATGAAAGTATGTGAGTCCCTCCCCCAGCACAGACCGATCCCACCCGGCATATGATCTGGGCCCCATGTCAGCCGGAGCAGGCAGCACCAGCTCGCCACGGCACTGCTCGCAGCCGGAGCTATGACCTTAACGAAGGAGAGCTTCCACGGGGCTCTTCCCTCTGCAGAGGCCAAGGCCGGCATGGATGGCACCAGAGAAAGGAGGAAGCTCCGAGGCAGTCGGTGATGAGGACTGGAGCAGCGGTGCCAAGGAGGCGAGCGGTGGGGAAGGCTGGTCATGCACAGCATGGCCATGTTCGGCCGGGAGTTCTGCTATGCCGTGGAGGCTGCCTTTGTTACGCCGGTGCTGCTCAGTGTAGGGCTGCCCAAGAACCTCTACAGCCTCGTGTGGCTCATCAGCCCTATCCTGGGCTTCGTGCTGCAGCCCGTGGTAGGTTCAGCCAGTGATCACTGCACCTGTAGCTGGGGCAGGAGGCGACCTTACATTCTGGGTCTGGGCATCATAATGCTGTTAGGCATGGCTTTGTACCTCAATGGGGACGTGATGATCTCAGGTGAGTGAGGGGCATGCGCTATGCTGACAGACAAAACTCATCATAGCCTTTCGAATCAGAAAAAGGAGAGGGGTTCCTCTTTTCCTTCTTAAAATGCACTGTTAAAATTTGGTATCATGTGACTCGGGTGCACTGAAGGAGCTGGGGAGCACTGTCTTTCATTCAATCCTAACACTGCGTGTTCTGTACCCTGTGCATAGTGTTCTGTAGTTTGTGCTTGTGATTTCAGTCTGTTGTATGTTGGTTTGGTTGTATGATAAGCTCCTACAGGTAAAGATTTGCTTAGGCTACAGAAGTTTTTGTGCGCTAAGAACTACCTTTTTAGCTTAAATCACAGTATTGTTTTTGTGATGTAATACATATCCAAACTGAATCCCCATTCATCCCTATTTTAGATGGATTATTACTCAAAATACTCGTCCTTAATTATTGCAGCACTGGCTTGACTCGTGTCTTGTGCTGCTGAAAAACAAAAAGCCTTACCTGCTTGGAAACCCTTTTGCAGCTGAAACTTTTCAAATCAAATAGGAGTGACATCCCTGTTGTTACATTTTAGCTTGGGATGTAGCTTCTTAAAAGTCTTGACAGAAAGTTGTTGCTGACTAGGCAGATGGGCGGAGGTGTGTGTTTCGTGGATTGATTTATTCTCTCTTCCTCGATATTACTGATGTTGAATATACTTGATTTCATTGATCCAGAAAGAGATGTTGCCGTGAACTCTTGATTATCTAAAACAATATAAGGGTGGGACAAAGAGAATAAACTAAAAGTATTACAAAACGCATGTGTTAGGCAACCAGAGCATGCCTTGAAGTTGTAAAGGAATTGATTAAGGATAGTGATGCTCTTGGTCGTAGACCTTGAAGCATTCTGAGCATGTGCTGACTCAAGGCAGTAAGTCAACTTAGCCCAGCTCAGCACTACACAGACTCAGCTCTCCTGCTTCTCTGATGAGATTCTGGTGTCACTGGACTCTCTTGCATAATCAGTGGTTTAGATTTTGAGGTGCTAGGAAAGACTAAATGTGGTTTTGCAGAACATGGCACTGTTGCTGTCAGAATGAGGGTGTTTTTCTTTTTTTTAGCTTTCATCGATGAGAGAGACAAGCAGCGGATCTGGGCAATAGTCATTACCATGCTGGGAGTAGTACTTTTTGATTTTGCAGCTGATTTTATTGATGGTCCCATCAAAGCATATTTATTTGATGTCTGCTCTCATCAGGATAAAGAGAAGGGTCTGCATTACCACGCCCTCTTTACAGGTACACTGATCCCTTCTTTTCCTCCCTACCTCTCAAGGGAGGGGAAGGAAATTGCATGGATTTTATCCTCACTGTGTTTCTAATCTTGAATGAACTGATCATCTGATCCTGCACTTCAGTCATGAGACTTTTGTTCACTGCTTCAGAGAACAGCAACTTGGGATTGCTGCTACAAGAATTCTGAAGAAGGCTGCAGGCACAAACAATTACAGCAACACAGAGATGATTTAAGAGTTGTCAGTTATTTTAAAAAGTGAAGTAGTGTTTGTTCAGTTTGTTTTGGGTTTTTTTCAAGTTTTTGCTAAAGGCAAAAACTAGTAGATGTAGCTCATTTCATTGCTCATAAAAATAATATTTTTGATTCGTCATGTGACATAGAACAAGAGCTGCACAAACCAATTTATTTCCATTTTTCAGCAGTGTTCCAGTATGCACTGCATAGAAACAGGAGTTCTGTGTAAAATTCAGAAATTCAAAACTCCCACAAAATAGGTCCAAGTTGTTCAGTTCAAGCTCCTGAAAATGAAGTTAACAGCTTCATTTGCCTTTGTATATTTTTTGAATATTGCCAAGTTACAGAAGGACACAAAACTGTTGGGACAAGTACAAGGGAGGACCGTGAAGCTGATAAGGGGACTGGGGCACCTCTCCTATGAAGAGGGGCTGAGGAAGTTGGGGCTGTCCAGCCTGGTAAAGAGAAGGTCATGTGGAGTCCTCATAGGAACCTTCCAGTGTCTGAAGGGGGGCCCCATGGAAGCTGGAGAGGGACTCTTCTTTAGGAAGATGAGGGCAAATTTAGACTGGATGTTAGGAAGAAATTCTTCCCTGTGAGGGTGTGAGACACTGCAATAGGTTGTCCAGGGAGGTTATGGGTGCCCAACACTGTAAGTGTCCCAGGTCAGGCTGGATAAGGCCTTGAGCAGCCTGGTCTAGTGTGAGGTGTTACTGCCAGTGGCAGGGTGGGGAGGACTGGATGATCACTGAGGTCCATTCCAACCCCTGAACATTGATTCTATGAAATCATCTGTACAATGTGAGCCGGGTGTTGAGGAAATGCGCAGGGAAGACACCTAAGGCTGTGTACCTGTGAAGTGACCCAGGAGGAACCTCCTGCCATGTCTGGGGAAGTCCCTGTGAAAACACTAGACAAAAAACAGACTACATGAGAAGTCATGCAATCTTTTTTACAGCAGATTTTTGTGTCTACTGAGCTCCCACCAGGAGCAGAGACATGTAGACTCAGTTGGAGTTACTCTGTTCAAGGAGGAAAGTATAGTAGTTACTGACAACAGGTTGGTTTTGGAATCATGGAATACTTGTGCCCAGGAACACAGATTATAAAGGAAGCTTAAAACCACATGGGAGTGAAATCTGTATTATCCGTTAGACAGAAAAAATGTTAAAGAATCACTTGTTTGGACAGAGAGAGGAGTGAGTCTCTATGTATATTCAGCACAACTCTGGTGGCAGTATTTTTTGGGATGATACTAAAAAGTCTCCAAGTTTGAAGCTACAGATTTAGCTGATTCAGTATACTGAACTGTGAAAAGACATGTGGGACAAATAACATGAAAAAAGACTGGGGCAGAGTGTGTGACTTGGTCCAGCATCCTCTGTTCTCCATAGCAGGTTCATCAATATCTTAAGCCTTCCTAACTGAAAGTTCCCTGGTATTGAAATCATCACTTGATTGGAGTTCTACAGCCTTCCAAGGCAGTCTTCTTCAGAAATTCACTGGCCTTGTTGTTAGTTTTCTCTAAACTGTAATATTAATATCTATTCCCTGGAGTTTACATTTATCATTCCCCATTTTATCCCTATTAGATGCAGACAGCAATCTTCCAGTTTCTTTCTTTTCCAGTTTCTGTTTTAGATATTATTTCTTTTTCCCACTTTAGTTCCTTCCTTCTTTTTATACTTAATATTTCTAAGACTTTACTCTCCAGTTTTCCTTCAGTTTAGGGTTTAAATATGAAACTTGATAGCTTTGCAGTTATGAAACCCATGGCCACTTATTCAAGTGGAAGAAAGAGTGTGCACATCCAACAACTCAACATTCAGGCTGCATTCCAATATCATGACGCTTCTTTTTCAAAACAACATGCAAACACATCCTCAAATATCAAACATTCTCTCTGCAAACATACACTGAAAATATGTAGTGTAGATTTTCTTTAAAAAGTCATTAATAGTGTAATTGTTTTTTATGAGAACAAGCAGGGATAAGTCCCCTGTGGAATGCCATAGGTCACAATGAAGGAGGGCCATAATCAGACCCGGGAGGCCAAAAAATGTACAGAAACCCCAGAATGAAATCAAAATCCCATGTTTTGTTGGGGAAGCAAGTGCAGGTGCTATCAGTTTTTGTTAGATGTGGGGCTTTGCCCCATTTGCTGTACAGTGTTATCAGTTCTCCTAAGCAGAAGGGTAGAAATGCTTCCAAGTTCTTGGAAAGTGCCTATCCTGTGGAACTCACAGCCATCCATCTCCCAGAGCCACCTGGTTTACAAGGTGTCAGGACTCCACAAAAATTCCACCCCTACCAGAGCTCTGCACTGAGTATTACAGAGGGCACGCTCCTATGCACCTCTGTGTGCACTTATAACAATGAGAAGAAATTGTTAAAAACCCAAACTGACTGAAAACTAAGTTTCATAACTTCAAGACACAAAGTACCATCCTCATTTTACCCTTTAGTCTACCTCTTCTGAGAAAATTAATAAGTGGGGTTACACACTTATATTTATTCCTTTCTGTTTTCTTTTCCAAGTGAGGTGGTACTTGGATATGTATAAGTACAAAACGATGCCTTTGGGTTTATTTCCTTTTTTAAAAAATTTCACATGAAGGCAGTATTTCTGTTTGGACTAAGCTAAATAAAGTAAATACATTTTACAAATTCTAAACTACAGACAGTCTCAATAGAGTGTTAAAAATGTTTGTTCTGTGAAAATAAAAAAAAAAGAAAGCCACAAATTTTTGTAGGATTTTATTTAGTTTACTTGTATTTTACTAGTTATTTTGCTTGTATTATTTACCATTTCAAAGAAAATAGAGCTTCAACGAGTCAGAAAAAGAGACGGAGCCTATTTTGCTGTATGTTCAGGCAATTTCTGGAGAGCTCTGCCTGACAGATCTGAGGAGATTTTTCAAGAGATATTTTAGTAACTGTTCATGTATGTGTTTAGCTCAGTATTTCTAATTCTTGTGATAAATATCTGAAGAGTTTGAGGATTCCATCATTTCTAGAGGGCATCACATATTGAAGGTATTATGTACTCTTTGTTTATTTTATTAATAGCAGTAGACATTATTTTTTCCTTTTTTTTTTTCCCACCATTGTAGGTTTGGGAGGAGCCCTGGGTTACCTTACAGGTGCTATGGATTGGGGTCAAACTATACTGGGATATACCTTGGCATCAGAATTCCAGGTGATTTTCTTCTTCGCAGCCTTGGTTTTCATAATCTGCCTTACTGTACATCTGTGCAGTATTCCTGAAGTCCCACTCAGATATGAAAATGAAGAGGCAAAGTTCTTGTTGGAAGTGACTGAACCCCATAAATACAACTCCATAGAGGAGGAAATTAAGAATGGTTACTTAAAATCAGCCTGTACCGAAATCAAGGCTGCAGCCAAGCCAGGGAAATGCACAGTTGCATCACGCACAGAGGTGAGTGCAGAGATGATTTTATAGGATGTATTTTTGTATCCTTGGAGACCCCTTAATTAGGTAATGCTGATTGCAATGGAGTCCTTTTCACATGCACAGATACGAACCCTCCACCAGGATACAGAGACAGGAGAAAGCCTGCTTGGTTTGGGTTTTTTTCCTTTTTTTTTTTTCCTTTGGAAAGTATTGCCAGCAAGAGGAACAAAACAAGCTAGTTCTGATGCTCTGAGCCATTGGCAGAGATGAGGGAGAATCTGGCTCAATTTTCTGCTCAGTATCAGTCTCTTGATATCGTCCTCAACGTGAATTTTGTAAATGGGATCTGCTTTTTCCCTTAGTCTTGGTATAATTAACATAAAATTGTGGAAAAAGACTACAGACCATTATCTTTGATGTAGATCTCTAATTCTCAGCAAAGTCCACACAGTTTTGTACATAATACATGTGAAATGTGTGTTTCCTGTCTAGTAAATATTTGGGGTTTCTGCTGCTCAACATTTCATTGAGCACTAATGTGTTTAAAATTGCTGCTTCTACAGCAGTGCTACCTTACCCGAATTTGAGTTTTATTTTGAATGTATTGTAACTCTGCCTTTGGCAAAATTTTGAGGTGCAGGAGAACAGTGAGTACTCTTAAATCCTCACTGTTATTTTGTTTCTGATGCATTTTTATGAGAGATTTCTTCAGCCTAAGGCACCTAAGAAGGGTGAATCTATCAGAAAAATATCGGAGGAGCCTACTTCTAGCATCATTTTTATTGTTTGCTTGATTGACTTTTAGTGCTACAAATCCTCATGGTTATCTCATGGTACCCTAAGTAAGCAAAGTGTAACACGGTAGTGGTGACACAATTGCTTCTCATTTTAATTTCACTTTTGATTTCTTGGCATTATGCATATCTATCCCTGATACACCAATACAAAGGTTTGATAAATCCGGTAAAACTTACTAAGCATGTGCAAACAGTTATAAGTAAGAAAGTAATACTCTTGTTTACTCTATAAATAAAAGGGATGTATTATCTTTTACTATTTGTAGTTTGTTTTATAATAGCACTTGGTATTTCTAACTGGAAGAAAAATATTATTATACCAGATGCAAGACATATGAAATGAGCACTGCCTGACGAGAATGCCAGGCAAACACAGAGTGGGGCAGACAGGAAGGCAACAATTTAGGGTAGAATCTGACAAGAGCACAGTGATGCTGTCTGAGCCTCCCAGGCCATCTTGAGCAGTCAGCATCCTTCACCAGCACTGTTCACTCCGAGCATCCTCCGAATTGTTAGAGGTGCTGAGCACCACCAATTGCTGGGACCATGTAGGCTCTAAAACAAAAGAAGACAAATGAAGATGAGAGAGCAATGCAGTGAAAGGGGGAGGAGCAGACTGTAGTTTGGGGTGCCTCTGCCTTGGCAATAAATAAATTCCATGGAGTCAGTAACATGCGTTCCATGTCTGGCACCGGAGGTGAAGCTGTGTCCACTGTGGGTGAGCCTGTGTCATTGTCCTCCTCTCTTACTAGGCTGGGCAGCCTGTTAGTCCCCCAGTGCTTTGATCAGTCTCATGTTCCTTTGATATGCATTTCTTTGTGTGTATGAATTCTAGACCCTCACTGCTTTAATGATCTGTCTCCTGTGGCACATTTTCAGAGTTCATTCATTACCATAGTCACTTCCTTGAAGAAATGGTTTGCCTTCCTGTTTTTCTTTGGTTTTATTGCAGGCATCATGGCTGTATTTCTTCTAAATTAAGGCCAATGCTCTCACATGATAATAGCTAACATGATATTAATGAGATTTGACCTGTAACAATATGAACAGACACGTAAAGCAATTAGTCTTGTATTCTTTTGAATGGTGCCAAATTATTCAGGGCCAGTGCCATAAAACCGAAGTCATATTGCTTCCTCTGTATTCTTATCATCTTATGCCCTGAGTTGTAGTGATTTTGTAGAGATAATTTGGTATTGTGAGCTTTTGAAGGATAAGACATGTAAACAGAGCCGAACTCCAGCACATTATTTAAATTAGCATACACTTTGTATGCTGGTTGGTTTTGAATGTGTGCATTAAACATTTCTGGTTTCCATTTCCACTCTCTGGAATATCTAAATAGAAGGAAAACATTTATATCTAGCTGTCAAATTATTGTTTGTAATCACTGCAGTGTCCTTTGTAATTTGATGACCTTATCTTAAAACTTTGATTGGAAAGGCTACTTTAAAAAGCAGTGTGGAAGAATTACAAACTAAATTAAGCCAAGTCAAATGATAGTAATTATCCTTGAAATAACACTAATGAGTCAATCTAGAATTTTTTTTGTTTCTTTCTTTTTTATAATTGTAGAAGAATATAAAGCTTACCCTGTTTAAAAAAGACAGTGATGCCAAGAGAAATTCCGAGGGATTTGGACAATATACAGTCCAAGGTGGAAGCCAGCAACTTGAATTTTGGCATTCCTATGAGGATTAAAAACCTCACACTGAAGCAAAGTATTTTCCAACTTTATATGTGGTGATTATTATAGAGTAGCTTGCAGCATAGCCTAGTTCAAAGGAAAGTAGAATTGTGAAAAGTAAGTATAACACTGAAAGAAGAAAGGAAAAAATGACATCTTACAAATTGAAGATTGAAGACAAAAACCAGTCCAGGAATTTCCAGTAACTAGCATCACTTTTGCAGTTCTTCCACATTTCATAACATACATCTTCCCTTACCAGCTCTACCAACATTGTTGTCTCCAAACATGAGAGAAAATTGGAAGTTTTTCATCATAGACAGTTAAAACAGCATTTTTTTTTCCTTCAAAAGTAGTGAACCATACAGGAACTTTAATACAGGAAGAATTATGTGTCAAAATACCTGGTATCAAGCACACCTACAGTAGTGAAAAAAGAAAAAAGTAATACAAATGATCTGATGAATGTGACTGGTAAAGAAACAGAGGGTTTTGGGGGAACAGGGCTGAGACAAGGAGGGAGATAACATGGGGCATTAAAGGTGCTGAGCAAATTTGATTTTCTTCATCAGTGAGATTTGTAAATCAGCATCAATTAAGTTTTGATTGTGAAAGGAGTTATTTCTCCCATGGTGTGAGGTGTTCATATGATAGAGCTCACACTCTGTGTGTGCCACCATGGTGAGCCACAGCTTCTCCCTGCTTCAAGGACAGTGTGTAGTGGAAATCTTATGATATGCCTGAAGAGGTAGAAGTTTCCCTAGAAAAGAAGTTTCCTAGGGAATTTAGCACATAGAATGGAAAGGGAATAAGGTCTCAGAAATTCTCAGAAATCCAAAACTGACACATTTTAATTTTCAGGAAATATTTTGAGCATAACTTTTTTTCTGCAGAGGCTTCAAATTTCCAGCATAAAGCTGATGGTGTCTATTAAGAAATAACTTTTGTTTCTGGTTGTTTCTGTTGTTGGTTCATTGGTTTGTTTTTGGTTTTTTTAATTCTATGAGTCTGCTTTGGCAGTACATTTCCCTGTGTTTTTACATGTAAATAATTGTCCTACTGATTATAACAGCAAGAAATGTTACATTCCTGTTGGTATACTCCATCTCTTCTATAGTTTCTGTGAATTTTATAAATTAAAGGAAATTCAGTACCCAAGCTACTCTTCCTAGCAAAAAAGAAAATACTTTGGAAGTTTAGGAATGAAAAGATACTAAGGCTTTCTTCATTTGCTGTCAGCTATTTCATTAGCCTTCAGGACAATAATACATTATTATTATTGAATATTTGCTTTTAGGAAAAAAGGCAGATGACCCTTAAATCACTCCTGAAGACACTTTTAAGCATGCCATCCCACTATCGCTGTCTGTGTGTGAGCCATCTCTTTGGATGGATGGCTTTCCTGTCCAACATGCTCTTCTTCACGGATTTCATGGGCCAGGTAAAGCATAAAATCCTCTCGCCACTCCTTCCTTGTAGCATCTCCTCCTCCATCAAAAAGAAATGAAATGGTGTTACTATCCTAAGGAAATTACACTGGTGTCAGAGCCATTTATATCTGCATGGTTCAACAATAGTTTTGTAAACTATTTAAGGTCAGACCTTTATTCCAGGCCTGTCTGTGAAATCATTGGGGAAAACCTTTACTATTTGTAAGGCTGTTTGTGTCTAACTTTTCCAAGCGAAGCTCTCAGAGCTGGTCCAAATGCATCCATTTTCTGCTTTGGTTTCAAAGCTGCTCCCAGATGGACAGGTTTTCCAGCTGGGGCAGTGCTTGGATGCAGCTGGCCTTGTCCTGGTGTGTGTGCAGCACCCACACAAAGCCCCTCACCTGCACTGCAGCCTCCCTGGTCGTGCAGCTCGTTGCACACAGGGAGCTGCTTGGTAGCTGAAACTTTTATCTTCTTGCATTTGTCTGTCCTGAGTCCTTTTTCTCAGCAACTGTTTGCCTTCACAATACTCAGGGATGCCTTTTCCATTACATTCCCAGGGACTATCTCTCCTTGACAGTGATTCTTGCCTATACGGATGCACCTGCCTCCTTTTTTCCAGAGCACTGATATGCTCCTGGCACAAATCTCTCACTGCCACTCCCTGCTCTTCTGTGGTTTCCACACAGTATTTCTTTGCCTTTTTTTGTCTTTGTAGGCAAGGCGAGAGGGAGGGTTTTTTTTCTCCTGCATTGTAGATGAACAACTGAAAGAAAAGAGTTTTGCTTGTCTAGAAAGGTAACTGAATAAGACAATAACTGTGTGGGAAAATGAGTGTGTTGAGGTAAAGAGAAAACAGAAAAAAAACCCAAAAAACATAGATAAATTAGGGAAAGAAAGGCTAAGGCAAGAAGGCAAAAGTGAAGAGAGAAAGTTAGTCGGAAGTGAGACACCCAAAGGATAAAAGAGCAAATAAGTCAATGTAAAGTAGACAGATCAGGAAAAGGCAGAGGGTAATAAATGAGGCAGAGCCTGGAACGTGATAGTCCAGGAGATGTGAGTGTAAAACCTGGATAATTACAAATGAGTGGTTAGGACACTGCTTAACAGATTTATTGGTTTCTCCCTAGCAGGGTTGGCGCCCTGTGCCCATAAGAAGGAGGCATTCCCTACATGCAGCCATCCCTGCCTCCTGTGACTCTTGTGGTCTCTTTCAGGTTGTGTACCATGGGAATCCTTATGCACCTCACAACTCCACACTTTACCTTACCTACAAAACAGGGGTAGAGATGGGATGCTGGGGACTGTGCATCAATGCAATTTCTTCATCAGTCTATTCTTGTAAGTACCCATGAATAAACTCCAATACTGTTTGCTGTTTGCCATTGTTAAAAAACCACAAAGGGATGCCAAATTACCTGGATTTTTTCTACATTGATGCGTTAAGGACAGTTACATTCTCAGCATTGTTAGAAACTCCTATCTTAGCACAAACAACTCCTGACCACATGATGAGGGTTCACTTTGGGAGTAGGGCATTTTTCTGCACGTGAACTGACCCTGAACACTGAAAATCATTGTGAAATTAAATGCAACACCAAACCCTTAGGTGCTCTTTCAGCTAACAATGCTGTAGCTATAGGCTCTCAAAGGTGGCCTCTCCCCATTTGCATTCCTCATTCAGAAGGTCTTGCCAGAAGCTTGAATCTTGATGTCCAAAATTATGTGTAAACATGCTAGCACAACTCCCCAGGTAGATTTCACTATAACTATTCCCAAGGATTAAAAAAACTACTCCTGATCCAAAACCTAAAATAAGTAGCATTTTGGCGGTAGATTTGAGCATCTAAAAGAGTCTTGAGGGAAATGTTTTCGCCTTTGGAGCTTAGCTACAGTCATTTCTGTGTGGTCTTTCTGTGGATGAACATCTATTCAGCACAAGTATCTCAGTGCAGCTGCAGTGTGAGCTGCAGGTTGAGCTCTGGGTCGTGTGAGCAAGTATTCTTCGGCAAGTTTATACCTACAATAATTTGTAGTAATTTCCATAGTCATTATCTCCTTCATTGCATTTTACAAAATACAACCCCATAAAAGGAAATCCCTGATAAAATGTGACCTGTTTTTTCAATCTTATCAGCTTTTTTGCTTTCTTTTCACAGACTTGCAGAAAGTCCTTCTGCCATACGTAGGATTAAAGGGACTATATTTCATTGGATACCTACTTTTTGGACTGGGTACTGGATTAATTGGCTTGTTTCCCAATGTTTATTCCACTCTGGCTCTTTGCTCACTCTTTGGAGTCATGTCCAGCACACTGTACACAGTGCCATTCCACCTCATTGCAGAGTACCACAGGGAAGAAGAGGTGAGTGCAATGTCTCAAGAAGCATTAAGTGTGTATCTATCTATGTCCAACCTGCTTTGGGGATAAACTGAATAGAAATGATGAGCAGCTTTTAATTTTAATTTTCAACTATTAATAATGACACATGTGAATGGGAAGTTTCTAACAGAGAGTTAACATCCTGGCTCCAAGCTTTCCAAACAGGCCTTCAATGAAACAAATAATTATTTATCATCACATCTGAAACAAAGCAAATCACAGGTCTTGTTCAGGCAGTAAGCATGTAACGAAGTTCCACTTGTGTTGCCTCCAAGTCCTACCTTCCTTATATCATTCCTTCCAGCCACGTTAGCAGAGGACATGACTTCTGAGTGCTTGAGGTTAATAACAAGACTGCAAAGGCTGTCAGAATTTTTAGTTAACTGCAAAGTGTTACGAAAGCTCTTAGCTAATAAATGGCATTCAAGTAGAAACAGCATTATATAGTTCAGTATTAAACCATATACCACATTCTCATTATCTTTCCAAATGTCTGTGGTTGGCTTTTGTCCTCCACAGCCTTAAATTCTGTTTCCAAGGAAAATCTGAAGAAACTTGCATACCTTGTATCATGTTACTGGGCACAAGAGAATCTTCATGTATTGTAAAGTGTTGAGTTCTTTAATGGAAAAGTTTTCTCAAGTCTCTTAAGTTAGTCAAACATCTGGAAAAAAGAAAGATTAAGGAGAGTTGGAAGTAATTAGGAAAAGTTCTCTCCAAGTGTATCTTGGGACATCTGAAGAAATTAATAAAGGCAATGTTGAACCATTGGAAAACCACTTAAAACAATTGAAAGCAGCACAGGGCTAGATCAAGTGCTAGACAACACATCCCACTGTTCTGTACAGCTTTCACCAGCACCCTCTGAATGATGAACACAATAAAAGTCTAATTATTCTACTGAATGCTAACAGGATGTCTCAAAGTAATTAAATATGTCATATATATGGTTCTTAGGTTTTTTGTTCATTTCTTTGCTCCTCCAACAGAGAATGATCATGATGTTTTATAAACACAAAACAAAAGACTGGGAATAAGCCTAGGCTAGGGTTGAATCTCAATTCTAACCTCAGGTTGGCCAACTCAGAGAGGAGGAGTAAATGCAAAATTTTTATCGGTTCCAAGACAGAAATTAAATAAAATATGCTAAATTGTGCACGAACTTTATACTTAATAGGCCAATATATTTGTGTATTACTTGTAAGACGACCAGTTGTTTCTTGTTTGGTGTATGGTACTTGCTATGACAGATGTTAAATGACATATAATTCTGTGTTAGATTTTTTATTAATGAGTTGAGGTTTAGCTCAAATCTTCTATAATGTGCGAAATAGGGAAAAAAATAAAGAGCAAACATGAAATACAGGAGTGCATTCATTTACAGATTCATGCATTTGTGGTCAGAACTACTGCCACATAGAAACAATGGAACAGTCCAGCAAAATAAATATAATTTATTTTAAAAAGTGTCTAAAATTGGGACTTTATAATCTCCAAACAAGGAGCTGATATTTTTCCCCATTATGCACTCTACCAAAATCATGTGCTGTGTTTTATAATGCTGCCATTTCAGCTCCTGTTCTGTGCTGCTGTTCCCTAGGATCCAAATTAAATTTTTTTCTACTGGATTAGGAAGAGACTGTTTGTCTCCAGTACTTGTGAGGTTTGTGTAGCTCAAAGGCAAGGTAATAGGTTTTGGAAAAAGCAAAAAGCATCTTAATGGCTAAGAGAATTTTTATACCATAGCACAGTGGTGCCACTGGCCTACAGTGTGGGAACTTCCTGTCATTGGAATACAACCTCCTCCCTTTAACAGCCTATGCAGAAAAAAAATAGATATGTAAATTATCACATCATTTCCCAATAAATTTCATTCTGGAGGAAGAGACCCCCAGACATCATGTAGATCCTGCTCAAGGAGAACAACCTGGAACAAGCTGCCCCAGGTCTGGTTTGAATGATTCCAAGAATGGAGACTCCACAACCCCTCTAATTACCCTGTTCCACCAGTGATCCACCAGCCTCACAGGATGCTAATATGCATAATAAATGAATAAATATGTATAGCATAGCACGTACACAGATTAGTAATTAAAGGTGATCCTCAGCAGTGTGGAATAATCCTAGCCTGCTTGTTTGCTTTCAGGTTGCTTTCATCCCCAGCAGTAAAAGTATTATATTTGTGTTTTAGTACTGATTTCCTTTATGTGCTTTGAGCCATAACTTCAGGTACCTGCTTGTATGTGTGTGGGGCACATCAGCACTGCTGTAAAGTCTTTAGACGTAGTTTCTTACAAAACCCTTCCCTCTAAAGTGAAGAGATGGATTTGGTGAGTGAACTGTTAGATGGATAACCTTAAGATAATAAGGTTGGATGGTCACATCCAGAGGGTCATGGACAATGACTCAGAATCCAGATGGACATCAGTGACAAGTGGTGTCTCAAGGGTCTGTACTGGGACCAGTGTGATTCCATGTCTTCTTTAATGACATAGATGAAAGTATTGAGTACACCCTCAGCAAATTTCCAGATGACACCAAGCTGAGATGGTTTGACAGGATGCCACCCAGAGGGACTTGGACAGCTGGAAGAGTGACCCATGGGAACAGCACGAGGTTTAACAATGCCAAGTGCTGGTGCTGCACCTGGGTCAGGGCAATCCCCAGTATCAGCACAGGCTGAGCATGAACAGACCCAGAGCAGCCCTGCCCAGAAGGGCTGGGGGTGCTGGTGGGTGAGAGGCTGGACATGCCCTGGCCATGGCACTCACAGCCCAGAGAGCCAAACGTGTCCTGGGCTGCATCCAGAGCCCCGTGGGCAGCAGGGCAGGGAGGGGATTCTGCCCCTCTGCTCTGCTCTGCTGAGACCCACCTGGAGCACTGCATCCAGAGCTGGGGCCAGCACAGGAGGGACAGGGACTGCTGGAGGGAGCCCAGAGGAGGGACACTAAGATGGTCATAGGGCTGGAGCACCTCTCCTCAGGAAAGGCTGAGAGAATTGAGATCGTTGAGCCTGAGAAGAGGATTCAGATTGACATAATTGTGGCTTTTCAGTATTTGAAGGGATCTTGCAAGAAAGATGGAGAGGGGCTTTCCACAAGGGCACATTGTGATAGGACAAGTAGGAATGGATTCAAACTTAGAGAGAGTAAATTTAGGTTAGATATCAGGAAAAAAACTTTGCTGTGCATGTGGTGAGGCACTGGATCAGGTTGTCCAAAGGAGAAGTTTTGGATGCCCCATCCCTGGAAGTGTTTAAGGCCAGGTTGGATGTACCTTTTGAAGACCCTGGTCTAATGGAAGTGTCACAACAATGGCATTGGAACAAGATTATTTTTAAGATTCCTTCCAACACAAACCATTCTGTGATTCCATGATGATTTTTTGCTAATATGATAGTATTCAGCTATGAGTCAGAGCTAAAGTATTCATGATAGGATGACCTGTACTGTTAAATGTCAGTTTGACAGAGCTCAAATTGACCTGAACTTGAAAAAAATGTATAGCTTTTCCAGTGAATTTTTAATTACTTCCTTAAAAGAAGGGATAGAGGGAAAAACTGCAGATGAGAAAAACTGGACAATTTGGTGGAAGCTTGGAAAACTCACAGTTACTTGTAAAATCTCTGTGGTAACCTCCGTAGCCTCTGTGGTACAAGAATGGGAGCAGCGAGTTTTGACCTGCCCCTGTGGGGTGTAACAAGAGTTTGGCCAAGGGCTGCATGTTGCTGACACTGTCCCATTCCTGAGGTCTGTTCTGTGCTTCTTTGCAGAGCCGGAAGCTGCAGGAAGGGGAACAAGCAGGGGAGCATGGGCGAGGGAAGGGCATCGACTGTGCTGCTCTGACCTGCATGGTCCAGCTGGCCCAGATCATCCTCGGTGTGGGCCTGGGGCTCCTGGTCAGCATTGCAGGAAGCGCCGTCACTGTGATTTCGGCGTCCACAGTGGCGCTGATCGGCTGCTGCTTCGTGGCTTTCTGCGTTCGTTATGTGGACTAGGACTGCCAGGAGCAGTTGGAAGGAGTCTCCCCAGGGGAGTGTTTTCTGTCTGGGTCACTAGCACTGGTGCTGTTGCTCTGCTGATGCTGCTGGCATGTCTTCCTCTCTTACCTCCTTGGATCAGTTGCAATTCCAGGGCTTTATGAAATGAAGACGTGATAAAACTGGTTACCTAATGCCTCAGACACACACACACACACTGTGTTCACATGCTGTGACATGTGATGGAGTGTGTGGCCACTGTGTTTTGATGCTCTACACCAGGAGTCATTATGAAACTCTTCATTACCAAATTGTGAAAGTTAATGAATGAAGAACATGATGAATTGGAGTAATATAAAAGGACAGAGCTAGGTGGAAAGTTTTATTTCTCTTGTTTCTCAAGTGTCTTAAGTTGGGGGCTGTTCCCTGCAGTAGTCAAAAGCTGCAGGAGATTCAAACGGGTGTCAGAAGCCATGCAGCGTGCAGTTCTGTTATGATACAGTGGTACTGCTAAATGGAATCAGTTAATTACTAGCTACTGTCAAAAGCAGATTTGAGTGTGAAAAATGACTGGAATATAAAAAAGATTGAAGCCTATTGCTTAAAAGCATTACTGTAAAGTAATTATTTTTACTGGATCCTGCTGCTTCTGTATGAATGAAGTGAAAGTATTGGCTGAGCTTGTCAGGAGAGTCTGCCTAAGTATTCTTTGCAAATCCATGTGCAGGTACCTAAAAGTCTGTCTATGGGAAACAGCGGCCATTTCTTCCTTCTTTAAAAAAGCAAGCTCTCAGTTTTGATCCTGTAATTGAAAAAATAAACTTGGCCAACATAAGAATTTCACGGCTGGTTGACTACATAAATCTTGACACTGGATATTAAGCATTTACCTTAAAGTAGCATCTCTCTTTTCTCTGTTTGTCTTCATGCTTTGACTGAAATGGCATTTGTTCTCTAGCGAATATTGTAAATTCAGTTTTGCAAAGCACTATCAGGAATTATTGTACAGTAAATACATAAGCCCAGTTATTTGTATTTAATTGCATATGAAGCTTCATTCTTATTTTTATATTACTGCCAGAGTTTTGAAAAACTGTTTGTGAAAGCAATATACTGTATTTATGCTGTGCTTCCTCTGTCCTGAAAACTGTCATATTCATCCACTATGTTATATGTTAAGCCACATGAAGCCATCTGCTAATGCAATATTGTTAATGAACATTGAGAGACTGTTGTTTTTATGGTGTTTATTGTTGTTTTTGTTCTTAATGTTGCACACGTATCATCAACACTGTTCAGAGAAATGCAGTGTTCAGAGAAATGCAGCGTTGAGCTTACCTTAGAAGTTCTGCAAGACATGAACTGACAACACCAAAAAATAAACGGTTACATTTGAGTATCAAGCGCCTCTGCAGAGATGCATCAGCTTCATCCTTTTTCTATATTTTCAAGAGTAGAGTGAGTCACTTATTCTCAGGAAAACCAATTTTCCCTTAGGTAAATTCTTACTAATTTTAACAAGCCAGTGGGACCCTCAGACACCTTTTCTTGATGATGACTGTGTCTCCACTGTAGGCCCCAAAAGGGGCTCAATGGCAAACCTCAATGGCAAACTACAGCCTCTGCATCCTGCCTTTTGAAGAAAATTATGTTTTATGGTCTCTTTTGGTTTGTGGGTCTTCATTTCACATCCATGAAAGAGAAAAACTGAGAAGACAGACACCTGGACTGTGAAACAGTTTGCACATACTTAGATGCCTGGAGCACAAGGGCCTCGACTGGGACAAACAGGAGGAGACTGGAAAACAAAGGATTGTTGTCTTCCCAATTAGCTCTGTGCCATCATTAACTCATTAACTTCCATTAACTCCGTACCTCCTGGGAGGATGAATTTTCAAGGGAACTGCAAGGCATCTATGGAGCCATAAAAACAGATAAAGGAGGAGGTGATCTGGTTTTATAAGACTGTACCAAGTAAACCTTTGCACCAGGAGCTGAGGTCATAAAGCTCTAATTCCACTGTGAGGCTGCAAAAGAAATTTTGCAATGTTTACCTATGTCTTTGTCAATATTTTCTTTGAGGTTTAACACCATTAGAACATTAACATTTAAATGGTCAATGTTCTCCCTGCTCTTTTACACAAAGAGGACACTGGCCTTGATTGAGGCCCACAAAGAGACCACAGATATGTGGCAAGGTGAGAAGGGTTCTGAACCTGCAGAGAGAAGAGCCCATTATGTATATCAGTAATTTTATTTACATATTTATTCAGAGAAAATAATTTCAGCAACTCATATAATTTCTCATTATCTCATGATCTTTTCCTTTAAAACCCACTGTGTTCTACAGAAGACAGTACCATTATAGTCATCTTTTCTCTGGAAATCTCCACAGTAACATCCTATATTGTCCCCAGGACTTCAAAACAATATCTTTATGAGTATTTGTTAGAAATAGCAAACTGACAAAAAAGTATATACAATTTGGAAAACAGTGTCTAAACAAACAAACAAACAAAAAAATATGGTGCTCATTCTGAAGGTGAAAATGTATCTCAAGTGTTACTGAAAACAATATAAAATGTTACTAACTCATAAAAGGGGATAATACAAGTATTTCTTTTAGCAATAGAAGTGTTACTAATGTATGTTACTAATATAATATATTATTAATACATGAAAGGGGATAAAATATTTATTTCAGCAAAAGTAATGCTAAAATGTTAAAGGTATTGAAGGATTGTACTGTAATGCTATTAATTTAAGAAGTTCCACCTCTTCTGTGCTTTTACACTAGTTCTGGACTTAAGCCATCAATATGATCATTTACTGTACTTAACATCAACTTTTATAGCAACCATGTGAGTATGAAGTTACATGTACCCTGTGCCTCATCTGTTTTTATTTCCATATACATAAAATCAAATAAATAAAGATGCTCTCTGTATCATGTTTATGCAAATGACATACTTAGACAAACCACACAGGATCCTAGAATGGGTCAGGCTGGAAGGGCCCACAGTGGATCATCTGATCCAACATCCCTGCTCCATCAGGCTCATTCCAGAACACATGGCACAGGATTGTGTCCAGAGGGTTTTCATATATCCTGAATGTTCTCAAACGTCCACACCCTGCCACTTCTTCTCAAGGATGAACAAGCCCAGCTCCCTCAGCCCTTCCTCATAAGAGAGATGCTCCAGTCCCTTAATCATCCTTGTATCCCTCCTCTGAACCCTCTCAAAGATGAGATGTCCTGCCACAACCAACCCTCCTCCCTCCCGCTCTCACAAAATTAGTCATGGTTGAACAAAACAAGGCAGGAGACAAGTCTGCCATCTTATCTTCATGGCACTTCCCTTTTTCTTTCTCTTATGAATGTCTGCCACTTACTCTCCTTTAACAAGCAGGCCGGTGATGCAAGCAAGCCCTGAAAGAAACTTCTGATTCTCTTGTTTAGAGGAGTTGAAGTCTTAGTAATATCACAAGTGTTCTGATTTTTTTTCCAGTGTTCATTCTTTATTTCATAGTGTTCTCGTTCAGCTTCTTCGACTTGCTTGAAAATAAGCAACTCAGGTGGCTTGTTGCAGATGAACCTTTTTTTCCAGAAAGGCTACACAAGTCAGGATGAATCATAAATGTCTTTGCCTTGGGAGAACTCACAGCTTTCACATCGGTGCCTGTGAATCACTACCAGTCCCTGCAGCATGTCAAAAGATAGTGTAAGTGAATGTGGCAATGGTGACATTTGATATTTTTGAACTGTAGAAAGACTGGGGGAAGTATCTGCTATAAAATGTCTTCAAATAACTTTTGGCATGATAAAGCTAGAAAAAATGAGCTATAAAACAAAATTTTCCTCTCTAAGTTTCCAGCATTCATTTCCATTCTCTAGCTGCTTCATCTTGTTTATTTAAGAGGCAAATGTTCAGGGTCACTTGTTCAAGACTAAACTGTGAAAAGTGATTTGTAATTTTTATGGGCTCTGATGCATTCATGAGTGCTGAGGGAGCTGGCAGACATCATAGCCAGGGGGGCTTATGATAATCTTTGAAAGGTCATGGAGATCAGGAGAGGTGCCTGGGGACCGGAAGAAAGCAAATGTCACCCAGTCTTGAAAATAGGCAAGAAGAAGGACACAGGGAACTGGAGCCAGTCAGTCTCACCACAATCCTTGGAGGCAGGGGCAGAGGCCTCCTCAGGATGTTCTCTGAGGACACCAAGCTGGGAGGAGTGGCCAAAAGCCCAGAGGGCTCTGCAGCCCTTCAGAGGAACCTGGACAGGCTGGAGAGATGGGCAGAGAAGAACTGTCTGAAGTTCAACCAAGGCAAGAGCAGCGTCCTACCCCTGGGGAGGAGCAGCCCTGGCATGGGCACAGGCTGGGGCCAGCTGCTGGAAAGCAGAAGGACAAGGGCTGGGAGGCCTGGTGGACAACCAGCTGTCCATGAGCCAGCTCGTGGCCAGGAGGGCCCACGGCGTCGGGGATGCGTTAGGAAGAGCCCTGGCAGCAGGGGAAGGGAGGTGATCCTGCCCCGCTGCTCAGCCCAGGTGAGGCCTCACCTGGAGCGCTGTGCCCAGTGCCGGGCTCCTCGGCAAACACAGACATGGAGCTCCCGGAGCAGGCCCAGCAGAGAGCTACAAAGGTGATCAATGGCGGGAACATCTCTTACGAGGAAAGGCTGAGCAGGCTGGGCACATTCAGCCTCTTGAAGAGATGACTGAGAGGAGATGTCATTAGCATCTGTCAGGATCTGCAGGGAGGGGTCAGAGGAGGGAGCAGGCTCTGCTCTGCTCGGTGGTGCTGAGCAATAGGACAAGAGACAGTGGGCAGAAACTGGTGCATGGAAAGTTTCACCTAAATGTGAAGAATTTCTTTACTTTGAGAGCAATGGAACACTGGAATAGATTTCCCAGAGACGCGGCGGCATCTCCCTCACTGGAGTTATTCAAGAACCTTCTGGGTACAATGCTGTGCCTTGTGTTCTAAGATAACCGTGCTTGAGCAGGAAGGCTGGAACAGATGAACACTGCGGTCGCTTCCTACCTGACCCATTCTGTGATTCTGTTGCCTTCTATGATGTTGATTTTCATGCATTGCTCCTATAGACAGATACGCAAGATGCATTAAGCAGTTCCATTTTCTATTTTTTTTTTAATTAGAAATGAACATTTTTCCTCATATGTATTAGTATTTTACCTGTATTAAGTAAGGATAGTGACTTCACATCCTGCAGAGCCGTCAAACTGGAGGCTCTTCCCGTGGGTAGTAAGCACTTGCAGCAGCAGGAAAACAAAAGTCAGCGCTTTCCAAGCTGGACTGCGCCGTAGACGGAGACGAGCAAACCCTGTGTTTCCAGGGAGGAGCTGTGAGGTTTGTGGAGCACGGGAGACTTGCGGCGAGGGCCATTCCCGAGGCCCTGCCCGTTCCAAGGCTTTGTAATATCTTCCCAATTATTATTTTAGTAACCAATTCCCGATTCCCGGGGCGGGGCTGGCGCCAGCCCTGCCGATCCGGGTGCTCGGCTGCCCCCTGGTGCCCAGTACCGGCACAGCGCCCGCCGCCCCGGCCCGGCCCTGTCCCTCTGCCGCCATCTCCGTAGCGCCCTCACCGCTGGCATCTGCTGCCGTCCGCTTCTCTGGTTTTGGCTTGGGTGTTTTTTTTTTTTGTTTTTTTTTTTTTTTTTTTTTTTTTTTGTTTGTTTTTTTTTTTTTTTGGTTTGTTTTTTGTTTTTTGTTTTTTTTTTGTGCTTAGACAACCACGGAAAGCTGCTTGTGGCCAGCTGCAATCCAGTTGCCTAGTGCATTGCGGACGCTGCCCTGTGGACATCTGGCCGTAGGAGCCCGTCATGGACAGGTTTAGCACCAAGCTCCTGGCGGAACCTGGCCTTGGAAACCTCCAGTGCTGAAGCCAAGAGGCATCGCTATAGTGCCTCCGTTCGTTCCCCGCTCTTGGGCAGATGAGGTTTTTCTGCACTGGCTCGCAGCAGGCAGCGCGCATCTGGAGGCGGGGGGACATCGGTCGCAGCACTGACGGAGGCAGCTTCGGAGTCTTGGACGCCTCTGTTTTCAAGGCCCCTCTGGTCGTTAGATGCTGAGAAGGAAATATGACAAACAGCAGATTTGTGGAGTCTAAGGAGTGACAAGACGGGAAGGAAACGTTTCTGACAGAGACACCTTTTGCTGAAGTCTGGGAGCTTTACACTGGGGTTGCACAGCTGGCAAGTCACTATAAGTGATCATTGCACTATAAGTGCAAATGTATCTCAGATGATTTGGGGTTTTTTTCAACATTCAGATCTGATTTAAAAAAAAAAAAAAAAAAAGCTTGCGATGCAATTTGCAAGTTACTCAGTTTCCACAGATTTTGAGGTCTGACACACTTCTTTATTTAGTAAGTGCTACAGTTCAAACAAAGAACCCAATCCCAACAAGTAGGCCTTTAAGAAAAATATCCCAAATATTGTTAGATTGTTAGATTATCATAACATTGGAAAACATGGCAGTAAAACAGCTTTTGGAACTATGATTCTCACTAAGAGAAAGATGACAGCTTATCAAAGGGTGGTGTTCTTTTCTGGACAGGGATTCTGCATTTTGGAATATTTTCCTTGGAAGTACTTTATATCAAGTGTGATCAACATTTGTAATTTCAGTTTACTGAAAATGTAATCCCAGATCTGAAATTTAAACCAGATTCTTCTTTTCCCTATCCACCGTACAAACTGAACAGTTATTTACTACTGCTGTAGGATCTCTTATACCTTCAGTTCAGGAGCTCATGGTTTGCTCTCTATACCTCTATATCCATCACTGAATTGGCCTATGAACAAGGGACTGGATTTCAGCAGGAAGTGATTTTGATGGGCAGGAGGAAGAATACATTTCCTCTGACCCCCTCCACAATTTCAGCAGAAATTAAAAGCAGTTAAAACATTTTTTAAATAGTTTAATAGGTGATTTGAAATACATGGTAGTAGATGAATTGAGTGCATACATTTTTTAGAGTTTTTTCAGAATAAACATCAAGCAAGACAGACACTAGTGTTAATTCTACTGTATGGAACACAGACATATCTAGAGCAATCTATTTGCTATCACAGAATCACACAAAAGCACAGAATAGTTGGGGTTGCCTCTGGAGATGATCTAATCCAAGCTCCCTGCTCAGCGCAGAGTTGCCAAAGCAGTACAATCAGTGTTATGTCAGATTCTGAGCATCTCCAAAGTTGGAAACTGTACAGTCTCTCCGGGTGACCTGCACCAGTGCTTGACCACACCATTTGAAAGGGTTGTTTTTCCTTCTTACATTTAAATGATGGAATTTTAGTTTGTGCTTATTGCCTCTTGTCCATTCCCTGGAGAATACTGGGAAGAGTCTGATTTCATCTTCTTTAATCCCCACCCACATTAGATATTAACACACATTGATAAAGCCTTCTCAGGTCCAGGATAAACACCTCCGACTCTGTCAGCTTCCCCTTGCATTGCAAATGCTCCAAGCTCTCCATCACACTCCAGCCACCCTGATAAATAAGTTCTGGTACCCAGAACTGGGTAACCTGCCCAGTGATGGTGGTGTAAATGAAGAGACAGGGCCTTCCACTTGATGCAAGCAGAAACTGTTTATTGATACACACAGCTGAGTTGATATACCTTTTCAGCAATAGCTAAAAATAGCACACCAATAATATTCATGTAACTAAGTAATACTGCTTACTTCTAACTAAGTAATATTGCTGCATTACAGCTTCATACAGACAAGTCCAGGCATGTTAGGCATCCTCTTAAAAATGCACATCCAGCACATCTTACCGAGCACTCTCTTGTCTCGCATTCTTCCTTCAGGTCTCTGCTTTCTTTACCAAGGCTTACAGCCTACTGGGGCTAACACATCTGTGTCAGCTGCAAAGAGCTGAGCAGTGCTCTGACTCCTGCTCTTTAGCTGTATTCTCGCAGCCCAGGACTGGACACGGCACCCCAGATGTGTCTCACCAGGCTAAGCAGAGGGGAAGGAGCCCCTGCCCTGACCTGCTGGCAGTGCCCTGCCCAATGGAGCCCAGGATGCTGCTGGCCTCTGCTGCATGGACCCATTGATGGCTCCTGTTCACCTTGTCCCCAGCTCCTTCTCTGCTTTCCAGTTGATTGGACTCCAGCCTGTGCTGGTACAGAGAGTGCAGGACTTTGCACTTCCCTTTGTCCAGATGCCTGAGGCTCCAGTTTCACCATTTCTCCAGCCCATTTACAACCCTTTGAATGGTGGCACAACCCCCTGATGTGGGAGCCACCCCTCCTGATGTCACCGTGCTGGTCAGACTTCTTCACAAAAACACACACAAGTCATTTCCCACAAGATTCCAGTTTTATCCAGTGCAAGGTTCACCTGAGTGAAAGTGGAAGGGTTCATTGAACAATGATTTTAGAAGTCGGTGTTGAGCGGTTAATTCGATCATTGTACAACAGACCATAATCATTCAGCTGATCTGAAGGAAAAACACAAGTTCTCAGAGAAACAGTATCTCATTGTCCCAAGAAATGGATGAGTAAGAGAGAGGAAGCTGGTATCCGAGTAAGATACCTGAATAGTAGTCAGTCCTTTCCAACCAGGAAGTCAATGTTTCAAAAAAATCGTTAACTAAAGAAACTGCTTCTGTCTGCAGCTGATTTTTTGGCCCAGTTTTCCCAGCCATCCTGTGAGTCTGTGTTTTGCAGTTAAGATTTTGGGAAGGACTCAGGCTGTGCACAGACATAGGCAGAGAAGCCTGCTGATGTATATTATCAGCCACTTTTTAGCGCAGGAATGAGTTAACTGCCTACGCATGGCACCACTGGTATTGAGATTCGACCTAGAAGAATTTTTTAACTGCTCTCATCATGACAAAAAAGATTTTTTCAGTAACCCCCTTTAAATGGAAAAATAAGAATTCTCTTTTGGGAAATAACCCTCACTAAAAAAAGAAGATCCAAGCTCTCAATCTAATGTCCTTAAACTGCACCACACCCATATCTATTCCTGCTCCAGGTCAGGGATACGAATTAGATCAGAGCTTCTGTGCATGCACTCAATTGAATAATTAATTTTGGAGCAGACAGTTGTGAATGGGAATGAAGGGGACTGGACTTTTTTTTTAACTGTTAAACTGAGTGCCGGAATAACTCACTGAGAAACAACATTTCCACAGAAGAGGCATTTCAAAGGGAAACCTAGAAATGCAATTGGAGGCAGTTATTACATTAAGACCTTGGTTAGAGATACTTAAATGTCCCTAAGGAATCAAAGTCTTCTCCTGATGAGAATATCCGGTCTTTAGAGGTTCTCTCAGTTTGTCACTAGATGTCAGCCTGCACCTTCGGGTCCCTACCCTTCTATAACCCAAGTGCACCTCTCCACCAGCACCCCACCAGGAATCTGTAACAGAAGGAGACCAAGCATGAAAATCTTGTCAAGAATTCAATAAGTAATGTTTTATATCCTTTAGCAATGTTTATTTTAATACATGAAAAGGTGATTGTTATAAATGAAGACATGAACATTTGTAGGAAACAGAATTTTTGAAGCATGTTGTACTCATTACTTATGAAACCCCAGGATACTAAGCAGAATTTGTTGTTGTTGAGCTGGAATAATCCTCTGCTGAGGCCACACACCCTATGCACACAGAGCAACTGCACCTTCTGCCAGGACCCAGGCTGGTGCACCTGTCTGTGCAACACAGAGCACAGATTTCATGCTGTTAGCTGAGACTCATGGCCCAGGTGAAGCAAAATTTCTCTGCTCGTGTGTTGATAGAGCAGTGTGCTCTTTGGCTGTGCTGGACACACACTGACCTGCACAGCCTGGGCTGCTGGTCTGGCCTAAATCAATATTTGGCCAAATGTGGATGTGTTGTGCCACTTTGAAACAGCAGATCCATGACTTACACCTGGAGGATCAGTGGCTTGCGAAAGAGCTGCCCACTAATTTCATTGTCCAGTCCCTACACACTCTCAAAGTATTTTCATGTTTGGGTGATTTTCATTTCATTTTCATGTTTGCTAAATAGGAGGTTTTTATGTCTCTAGTGATCAGACACCTGGGGTTTCCTCTGAGAATGGTACATTGGCACTCTGGGATAACTATGCATTGTTCTGAACACCACCTGTTTTACTGTGTTGTTGTCCTGGCACTAAATTATGTCTACACTGACATTCACAAAAGCACATGGGTTTTACCATGCTGAGCACCACAAAGGCTGTCTTTCAGGCAGCTTGCTATCTACTGAAATTCATAGTTACACTTTAGACACTTAGAGAGCTGTTTATTTAATGCACAAGAACAGTAAAACATCAGATAGGGAAAAATTTTCCAGCAAGTTAAGCAAGAAATTACATTGTTCAAAAGCAAACAGTAAGAAGAGCATCTGGCTGTGAGATTCCTCCCATGTCCTTAATTTAGATACTTTCTCCTGGCCTACAGAAACACAATTATCTCTCTCTGAACTCTGGATATAAGAGCTCATGGTATCCTTTTCTCATACAACTGTACAACATTTTTCAGCTGCAACACAGACCTTAGGGCTTTCTCCCAGAACAGAAATGCAGTTTTTTGCAAATCCTTTAGCACATTAAGCTGCTTTACCTGCAGGTCTAGAAAGACCTCATGTTCCTGAATAGCATACTGGAACATTAACTGAATCAGGACCTGAGAGCAAGTTAATCTCTGTTCTTGGGAAGGGGAAACATAGAACCCAGATCTGGATCCAATTTCTGTTCTATATTTGCAGTGAAAAAAATCTCTCCACAACTCCTCTTTAGAGAATACACTCTAACCACTGTGCTGCCAAGCAGGTTAGGGAGCTTTCACTGCCCTTATGATCCAGCAACAGTGAGCAACTCAGGCAACAGGGAACTGTTTCAAGCCAGAGAATATAAGCACATTCACAAAGTGGCCCAGAGATTCAACCATTCCCCTGGGGTGTGGGAAAGGGGAAGCTGAATCTCTCAGGCTGTGGGGTATAGCTGTGCCCACTAATTTAGCATTTCACAAGGGAAGGGGAAGGAGCATAATCTGCACATATATTGAAGCTGGGACAGAAGCAGCACATTCAGGCACAGATTCAAAGGGATGGGGGAATGAGTTGAGTTCACAGCTGCTTCTGACTTAGTGTGGCCTGGCACAGGGTGTTCTGTGTTGGGATGCAGAGTTGCTTCCCTCACAGGATACACACTGTGGCCAGTCCCAGCAGAGATATCCCCATAAAGCACAAAAATAAGTGCTACAGAATTAAGCAGATTTAGGCATGCTCAAGAACAGATTTCTAGGCACAAAAATTTTACTAGAAAAGACTTAAGTACCTACAGACTTCACCGGTCAACCAAGTCAGGATTTAGGAGGTTACAGAGACAGTTGTAGAGTACTTAGATGCTCAAGTTCTTCTGTGGATATGTCTGTTTTCTTCGGAGTCTTTGCATCTGTGTAAGCATGCCCATCAGCCACCAGCTCACTTCTGCTGTTCTTCAAAGAACTTGTAATATCTTCACCATTAGCAAATGCCCAAGTCTGGAGAAGTCTTTTCTGCCTTGGAAAAAAAGAAAACAACTTTTCCTTGCAAGTAGCAGAACCAGCTGCTTTCAGACCAAACATGAATTTTACAGTAGGAGTCACCAATACACACATCACACCTAACAGAATCTGAAAAGTATAATTGCCACTACGGCATTGCAGTTTTCTCTGGACAGAAATAGCAAGTTTGCTCCATATCAGTACTTAGAGGTGACAAACAACCCTCTGCATACAGGCCTTTCTAGCAGAATCAGGCAGATGTTGGAGTTAGACTGCAAGGAAAGGTGTTAGAAATAAAAAACCAGTTTTGAAAATTGTATTTAAATAATCATCTTATATGTAGTACTAGGGATTAATGAACCAGTATTCTGAAATAAAAACCAAAAATGTTATATTTTTCTATCGTTTAAAACAAATACTTTGATCTTTTGATTTCAAATATTTCTTCTCATAATTAAAAAAAATATTTTAAGAAATAGATATATAGCCTTATCATAAAAACTTTCACAGCTTAAAACCTCTTTTTATTATCCCCCTAAAAATTTGATTCAGATAAGCCACAAATTATTTCCCAGGCATTTCTCTGGAACCGAGGCTGCTAAAGGCCAATCCCTGACATTCTCTAGGCTACATAAGCACTGTAGGCTCTAGGACTGCTCAGACTAGAGGAACTGAACTGAACTTCACTGACACGCTGGCAAGAGCCAGTGCAAACCCTCAGCAGAACTAAAACCTTTGTGCTTAGTTTTAAGTGAACCAAGAAGTATCCCAGAGCAAGTGATTTGAAGTGGCTAGGATTGTTTATTTTTCCCTTGTTTTTTTTTTTATTTTTAAAAAATTTTATTTACAGTTGTGCTGATTTCCTGAAGTGAAATATGAACAGTCTGAAGTGCAGCAAAAATTGAGCCTGCAACCTCAGTGCCCTGGGAGAGATGCTGTCTTGCAACACATGGTGAGGGATATAAAGTTTCCTTTCCCCTCAGTGGCCCGGAGAGAGGCTGGGGAACAGTACTAGGTGGCTCACACCCTCCCTCCAAACCCAGGCCAAAGGAATACCCCTTGAAGCTGCAAATTCTCTCCTTGGGTTCTCCTTGGCTGTCTGGGTTGTTCTATACCCTGGCAGGAGCTGAGGGGATATGGGTAGCTAGAAAAGCAGATCCTGCACTGATCTGGAGGGGAGGACAGTGTTCCTTGTTCCTGGTCTTTCCTAAGTTCCTATAAGAGGGGAAAGGCGCCAAGCCTGAACAAGCTGGAGCTTTGTACCCACTTGTCCTGGCTGTTCCCCTAAGGGCAGGTTGAAACAAAAGAGAGGCTGTCTGATTCCTGAGCCCTCAGTGGAGCCCAGGGACCAGTCAGGGTTGCAGTGTTCACATGGTCCAGGGAGAAAGCAGCTCAGCTCCCTCTCCCTTGCCACAGACAAACACACGGGGTGGGAGGGCTGTTTGCTGCTTGCTCCTGCATCCTCTCTGGCTGGAATCCTATCACTCTCATTAGTTCTTGTTCCCCAGCACAGGTACAAAGCACTAAGAGGCATCTCATAGAGACACCCCACCACTACCTCCTCCTAGTCCTCTTCTCCAGCTCAGAGTGCATCTTCCAGAAAACAAGGTCCATCAAGTGTCTCCGAGGGCAGACAAAACCGCAAAAGAGCATCTCTCACACAGAAGTCCTCCTTTACTCATCCCTCCTCCCCTTGTCCTGACCAGGCATTCAATATCCCCAGGCCACATCTGGCACTGTTCCAACCCCCAGAGCACTGCCATCTCAGCAGTGCTGCTCCATGGAGCTGGCAGGCAGCATGTCGTAGCGGCTGTTATACATCACCACCCCGGGGGGGTAATAGGCCACCTCTGCCTGGACAGTTGCAGCACGGGGAGCAGCAGGGACAGGGTGGACAGGCATCATGGCATGCAGGGCCTGCTCCTCCTTCTCAGGCTTGGTGGTGTCAGTGAAAGGGCGCATGGTGGTGAGGGAGGGTGAGGTGATCCTCCAGAGGAGGCTCTTCAGTGCCTTGCGGAACTCCCTGCGCATGAGGCAGTAGAGAACGGGATTGAGACAGCTGTTGGAGTGTGCCAGGCACACGCTGATGGGGAAGAGGTACACTTGGGAGAGAAAGTACTCGTTACTGAAGTGCACCACATTGAGTTTGATGAGTATCCCCATGTTGTAAGTGCTTGGTTAGGCAGCCAGCACAAGAAGAAAGACAGCACCACGATGGACACTGACCTAGTCACTTTGGAGCGACGCTTGATGCTAGGGCCGCTGCAGGTGCTGCCCACATGCTTGACACTGATGAAGCGCACCAGGAGCAAGTAGCAGAGACTAATGATGGCCAGCGGCACCACGAAGCCCAGCAGCACCTTCTGAATGTGGTACAGACCCAGCCAGAATTGGGCATTGCTGCCTCGGCCCTCTGGGAACTTGACAAGACAGAGAACATCATCAAAGACAGTGGCAGTGGTGGAAAAAATAGCATGGGGCAGGGAAGCCAGGACAGCTGACAGCCAGATGAGTGCACAAAGCCACTTGGCAGAGCAGCAGCCACCCAGTGGGTCTCCTCGCCGCTTATTCTTCAAGGCTGAAGCCACAGAGCGGTATCGAGCCACACTCATGGCAGTGAGAAAGAATACACTGGCGTACATATTCATTGCTGTCACATAGGAGACGATCTTACACATTGCCTTGCCAAAGAGCCAGTTGAAGTCCAGCGCATTCTCCACTGCCCAGAATGGCAAGGTCAGCACAAACTGGAAGTCAGTCACTGCCAGGCTGGTTACAAAGAGGTTGATAGGGGATTTCCTCCAGCCTTGCTTGCTTTTCATCAGGTAGAGCACCAGCAGGTTGCCTACCAGTCCCAGAGCACACACCACGGAGTACACCAGCGAGATGACAATCCGCACCACGTCAGAACTGTCCCCCTGCATCCCGTCGGCTCGCTCCAGGTTGATGGTCTTCAAGAACTGCAGGAAGGACACGTTGCTCCCGTTGTCCATCTGAGCGCTCTCCAGGAAACCCAGCGGCGTGTCCCAGGACTCCCTGTTCGGTCCTTCCTTTATGCCAGCGGCTGGCGAGCAGGCACCGAGCTCGCAGGGCTCGCCCATCCCATGCTAGGGTGGGAGACGGTTCCGCGGGAGCTCTTCCCCAGAGGCAGACCGGCGGCGGCACACTACCGACTGTGCGCTGGCGCTGCTGGCCCCGCTCAGCTCCGCGCCGCGCTTTTATCCGCGCCGGCGGGGCGGGGCATGCGCGGTGGGCGCGGAGCTCTCCCGGGTGCTGAGCGCGGCCGCCACGCCCCCAACGCCCCCGCGGCTGCTCCAGCGGATCGACCCCGTTCCATCCCGTCCCGTTCCATTCCGTCCCGTCCTGTCCCGCACACCTGGCCGGGAACCGCGCGTGTGAATCAACCGTGCGTTCCCGCCGGCTCAGTGCGGAAAGCGCCCTGCCAGAGGCGATGCCCTCTCCCCCCGCCCCAGGTATCATGCTCCCTCCCCCGATATAGTTTCCCCATCTCCCGATGTGATCCCCACTCCCCCGATGTGCTACCCCCCAATCTCGATACGATTCCCCTCCCCGATGCGATCCCCACTCCCCCGATGCGATCTCCTCTCCCCGATGTGATACCCCCAATCCCGATACGATTCCCCTGCCCGATGCGCTCCCCGCGCATCAGCTCTCACAGAACCTTTCTTCTCCTGCGCGGGGACAAATTTTAGGAATCTCGCGCCTTCTCCGAGCCGCAGGGTGACCCGGAAACCATCGGCGCTTTCGCTCTTGAGAAACCTCGGCAGCGAGCTGGACCGCACTCCGGACGGGGACCCACGAACGCCTCTCCGGCTTTTGGGACTTTGGGAGACGGTGTCTCTCCCTCATTTTAAAGCGAAAGGTACGGACAACGAAGGTGTAAAGCTCGGCTACCGGTGCAGCACTTGGGCGAAGGCAAGAGCAGCCGCCGCCGCCTCCCCGGAGGCAGAGGGATCCCGCCCGCAATGGGCCACCCTCTCCTGCGCGGGGCCCGAAAATCGCTTCCCCACCGAGCCTGCCGTAGAAACAGAGAGCAACCGATGGGAACAGGAACTGAGCCTTTCCTTCTTCTGTTCCGCTTTTAAATAAATCAAGATAACTATGCATTTTGAAAATCAAATAGGTTCTGAGCATACTTAGATAAAGCGCTGTGAATCAGCCATCTGGGGGAGATTTACGGAACATTTAACAAATATATTATTTCTCCATTGATTTATCTCACTGAACTTCCTGCAAGGACATAGTCGTGTGTGCTATTTGTTATCAGCAGTCCTCTCATGATTTTGATTTGTATATGCAGGGACCCTGTAAAAGTATCAGCCAGAGCATGGTGTGGGAGTTAAAAGGAAACAAGAGTAATTAGGAAGTTTTATATCTCATTCATATTGCTTATAATGATGGTGCAATTTACTGGAATTAGCAATGCAGGCTCTGGTTACGTTTAGTCTGCTGATTACTTACTATAATAAATATCTTGGTATTAGAATGACCAAAAAAAGGAAAAGGAAAATAAGAAAAAAGAAAAACACCCAGGACCCTCAGAACCACCTCAGGCCTCAAAAAATGGATCCCTCACATTTTTTCCTGTCATAGTTTAATCCCAGCCAGCAGTCAATCCCCTCGCAGCCACTCATTCACTCCTCCACCAGCAGAATTGTGCAGAGAATTGGAAGGGTAAAAGCTGGAAAACTCAAGGGTTGAGATAAAGACAGTTTCATAGGGAAAGCAGAAGACACACACTCAAGCAAAACAAAACAAGGAGTTAATTCATCACTCCCCATGATGGCAGGAGTTCAGCAATCTCCAGGTGAGCAGTGCCCATCACATCTAAGTGTCACTTGGGAAGATAAATGTCATCATGCCAAACATGCCCCCTTCCCTCTTCTTCCCTCCACTTTATATCCTGACCATGATGTCACATGGTCTGGAATATGCCAGTGCTCAGTTGGGTCACCTCTCCCAGCTGCGTCTCCTCCCACTCTCCCAAGCCCCCCCAGCTTCCCTGCCAGTGTGGCAGTCTGAGAGCAGAAAAGGCCTTGGCTCTGTGTAAGCTCTGCTCTGCAGTAACTAAAGCATCTATTATCATCACTGTGTTCAGTACAAACCCAAAACACAGCTCCACATCAGCCACTTTGAAGAAAATTAACTTTACCCCAATCAAATCCAATTCACAATTTTTCCAAATCATGGATTTTTTCCCCTAGGTTTCCACAGCTCTTAGTCACTGATTAGGGTTGCATTTGGGTGGCATTTCCAATACACAGCATTAAGTTGCAGCTCTCAGCCTGCTTGCTGAATGGCAACAGTTTTTCAAATTCTTTCAACCAAAGGAAATCATTCTAACTGCTCCATTAGTCCCAACAGTGTTGCATAGTTGACTATAATACACGTGGAAGAGAAAACCAGCAGTAGAACCACCATATAAACAAGCAACATGAAAATGCTGGGTTTCAACCAGACCTGCAGAGGTTCTGTAAACAATGCAGAGGGTGAGATGCCCCCCAGCCCACAGCAGCAATGACTGCCTTAGTACTGGAGTCAGCCCTTACCCCAAACCAAGGTTAATAAAGTATTTAAGATAAACAAGTTCCTGTTCAATTTTCCCTCTCCACTTACTCCTGCTACTACTAGCCCCCAAGGGAAAGACAATCTGTAATTGAGCCATGCAGAGACTACGACAGGTTCATCTGGTAAATTAATTATTTGTGAGATTGATTGTGCAGAAGTGTATTTTTTCTAGATTGAACTCTGACCTATTCTCATAATATTGCTATCACCACACCCAGTTTTAAATATGTCACTGGAAAAATTGCAGCTAACATGTCTTGCATAGAATAATTTCTTCTACTATTTCTTCTGTTTGGCACATCTTGTTGATATATTGCTGAGATTGAACAGCAATAATGCTTCAAAAAGGAGAAGAGGAGGAAAATAAAGTCCAACCTTATATTGCTTTTTCTGTTAGCCACCCACAGAAAGCAATGGAGTGTGAACTGAGGTACCTCCTGGGAACACTGGTAGTGGATTTTGAACTCAGCTCTGCAAGTGTGAAATGATTGTTCGAGGTTTTTGCTTATGTTTTGACCCGCAGAAAAGTGCCTTTTTAGTCTGGGGTGGTTTTTCTTTTTCTTTTGTCATTCTTCATTGAAAAGTTTTAGAGGCAGGTAAGGGAACTTGCAACACCTAGATGAATAATATAAGAAATATTTACTGAATAATTTATTTAACACGCTGCCAGAACACTGCCATAGCTGAAAAAATGCTTAAAAAGACAACAGCTACTTTCAAAAAGTATTTCAAAACTCATCAGATACAGTCACAAAGGTTATTGTTCTGGAAGACATTGTCATCTGTTTGTTACCTATTCGTTCCACCCATGCTGCCAAAGCCATGTTGCTAAAGTGCAACTTTCCAGAGTCTTCTTTTTATCCAAGTGTCAGTACTTACTCAAACTTTCTGAAAACTCTAATAAACCTGACAGGCAGAGGCTTCCATAATACACTCTGGTGATTAACAGTGAAAAAATGGCTGATCTGTGTATTTTGTTAATCTCAAACAAATGAGGCAGAGGCTTTTTTTTTGTGTATATATATAGTACTATGCTAAAATAATGCACAGGGCTGAGATTGCTAGTTTGCCTGCAGGCAGCACCAATCAGTACAGTAGACTTAAAAAGGCTTTCACCCATTCAGACCACCAAGAGAATCTGCCCATTGGTTTCAAATATATTGTGTCAGTGTCCTGCAGGTGTTTCTCAAATAGCATTAAAAAATGTTTTAGTTAAATATGCCAAATACACATTTGATGAAAATGGTAATTTTCCTACAATTTACCCCAAAGAATTCCTATAATTTTTCACTCCCTTGACAGACCTCATACACAAACAAAAGATTTATTATAATTACAACAGTGACTGAACCAGCTGTATGTTCCTCTAAAATACTTTGGCAAGGGAGATGGTGCTCTGTTTTCAATATGAAAGACATTTTTGTAGCTTAAAGCAGATTTTAAAAATATTGAATGTTTCACTAAATACAAAAATATGGGACTATTTCTCAGGATATTTTGTAGCAGTAAAAGATTTTAATTTTTTTTTTTGTATTTGACACTGAAGCAAAAAGTAGTAAAGCAAAAAGAATAAAGCTGTAGAACAGATTTTATTAAAAACATTTACTAGTGTGTGTCTTAAATGGACTTTATATTATTTAAATGTTGCATTCTTTCACTTGAATTCTGTTTTTTGAATAATTCTTTTTATGGCATCTTCTCTCAAACAAAATTCTCGAGAAGGAAACTAGAAAACAGAAAAGGGATATTTCATATTTGTTTTGTTTTTCAGTTCTAATTTCTGGAACCTATATGGTCTCCGCTTGTTTTTTTAATGAGCTCAGAGCTACAATCTCATCTTTCTAACCAAATTCAGACAGTAACTGTTAACAACTATGTTTTCAACTGGACTTTACAACTCTACCTTCTCCATCCTGAGAGTGAACTTGGTGTGACTTGATGTGTGCCCACTATGAGAAGATTTTCATGGCAATTCTTCTCTTAAAAGTGTAGTAGGAAATGGATACAAGCTTTCATTTCAAAATCTCAGATAACACAATGGTCATACCATGGTTCACAGACCAGACATATCCTCCAGAAAGTATTATTTGGACATGGAAATAGGTTTTAATAAAAAAAAACTCCACAAACCCACAAAACAAAACACCCCAAAGTACCCCCAAAGCCCAAAAAAACTTCGACTATGTTCATCATCCTGTCATCATTTGCTTTCTAGGCAGACTACTGAGAATATATTTTTTGGGCACTAACTTTCATAAAAAGGTAATTCAAAGCAACCTGTTGCTCCAGAAATATCCTTTAATTTGGCCAATATGGTAGTATGCCCAGTGACCTTATAAACCCACATAATGCAAGCACAAAATTATAATTTTGTGAATTAGCTCACCAGTTACTAAAAACAATACATGTTTGAAGACTGACCAGAAATCTGAGTGTGAGCATACAAAAAATTTTAAAGTTAAAGAATCACTGACTACTTTAAAGTTTGCTTCCTTCTCTTACTTAAATCTGGCCACAGACATACCAGAAGTGGAATGTCACCAAATATGTTTGGGGTTTTTTTTTTTTGCAAGAGTAACTTATAAACTTCCAAAAATCTGTAAAGACTATAATGAAATGGAAGTTTAGAGATCCAACAGTGCCTTTGGCTCAGTTACCTATAGTTAGCTGTGTTAAGAGGCTGCATCTCTAAGGAGAAACAGAGAATAAGACTAAAGATTAAAAAAAGATAAATTAAAAAAAATACACTCACAAACTTCTAAATCTGGCAGAGAAATAATACATCAACAGTGGCATTTACCCAGCAAACTCCACAGGGTCCTTGGGATTCAGAGTAATTCTCTTTCAGTTCATCTCCCTTCCAATAGTCACAGTATCACAGAACAGTCTAAGCCCACATCATGTGGGATCCACTTCTTACCATTTCTAGTCCAAGCAGACTGTGAGGCTGCCTAGATAGTTAGCAGTCAGGTCTGGACAGTGTTTCATCTTGGACGTGACAGACAAGGATGTGTTATACTCCAGAGGTATCTCCTCTTCCTGTTGACTGTAGGAGCAGAGCAAGTGGGTATTACATAATTTTGTATTTTTAAATTTTGAGCAGGAGACTCTCATTGCTAGTGAAGCAAAATTACCTGACTGTCTTCACATGGACTTCCTTTTGTAGCAACTCCTCTATGCCAAGTAACATAATTTGTGTTTTAGTTCCTCACTGCTCAGAACCTCTGCTTTTCTGTCTCTCTGTAAACATTTCTACATACATATAAACTGCAATATATAAATTTCTTTTATGGCTGTCCTGGAAGTCTACTTAAATTTAAAGGATTCCAGTATTTCTGTATTGTCAGTCCAGGACTGATTGTGTCTCTTGATTGTCTCTTTCAATAAATGTACAGGCTCTTCTTTGTGGAGCTGCACCTATTGAACTGCGCACAAGAACACAGCTGATACAGTATATCCTTTTTTCTTTTATAATGGAGGTTGAGTTAGCAAAAAAAAAAAAAAACTACCTCACTTTCTTTCAAAAAAGACTCCAAAACCTCAGGTTATGCCTCTTTGGAATAAGAAACCACTGGAAGATTCAGTGCCATAAATTCTGTTCACTTAAAATAGATGGACTCAGTATGTACTCACATAAGAAGAATGCTTTCTACTTGTGCCACTGCTTCACATTTTGACTGTCTGTAGCTGGGATGGATGTAGTTTTCTCCTTAGCAGCTGGTACAGTGCTGTGTCTAGGACACTGTGTCAGCTACAGTCACAGCATCCCTGAAGCAGGAACCCTATTGTCCCCCAGGGTATTTTCTGACACTACACCCAGTGAATCATTTTTTCTGTGTATGTGCATGCTGGCACAAAGCCCAGGGAGTTATAGATATCTCAGACCAGATTCCCACAGCTTTTTTTCTCCACAACTTTTTGAGCTACAAATTTTTTTCATTAAAAAGAAAAAAAAAAAAAAAAAGAAATCAAAACAAAACTCATTCCACAAATTCTCTTGAGTTCCTAAAGTTTTTAGTTCTCCATCACTTCCAGGGCTGGCAACAGCAATTAAGTTTTCCTGCTGAGGAAGAAATCAAGATGGAATCCTGAACGAAAAACTAGTTGCCTCCCTTCAGATTCACCTACCAGTGAACACCTACCTAAAGAGATGACTGAAAATGGAAGCAAATAGTTAAATGTCTCTCACAGAAGGGCTATTTTTCTGATGACCTTCAAGAAGTATGTTAAACCAGTACTTTGTAAACGTATGCCCATCCCTTGAACTGTCATACCTTCTTTCCACTGCTCCTAGCCTGTTCTCATTTTTCAGTCTTTTTCCTTTTTATTTTTTTATTTTGCATAGATACTTCCTTATTCACCAACTGAATTATTTTAAAATATTAATGTCATATTGCGTGGCTTTTTCTATGCAACAATTGTCAAGTGGTTTTTAGATGTTAAATATTATATATATATAAATATATATAAAAATATCAATTTCAGGTCACACTTAGCTTTACATTAATTTCAGGGAAGTACTGATAAAGAGCTAAGCAGGCTATAATACCTGGTCTCACAAAACAGCCTCATGCCCACTGTGTGGCCAGACTAATGGCAAGAGAACCAGGAAACTTATCACTGTAACAGATGAGATAATATTATTAATATGCAGACTATATGGACAGACATATTAAAATAAATACCTTGCAATTAATAGATCTCTTGGCAAGTGGTGTTGGATATCAAATATTCCATGTCTTTTGCATGGTCTGCGTCCTTCCATTACCTAGAAGAGAGCACATGATGATTCCAAAATCAATTATCACTCTTATAAATACGGTCTGTTTCCACAGTTTCCTGTCTGAGTCCTGGGGGAAGCCGCATTTTTCGCTGATTTAGAAAACCTTGGTGCGTTAACTCTTTTTTGCAATTTTGCACTCTGGAATCTGGAGTGCACAGTTCTTACAGGTAAGGCAGTTGAACTGTGGCAGCCATTTATCTTGAGAAAACTGAGCAGAGAAACAAGCATAAATTAAGCACAAATTGCTATTAAAGTATACAAGTCCATGGTGGAGTCAACTTTAAGCAGGAGGCTATCAAAGAAGAAGAGGAACCCGGCTCACGGGACAGCACCAAAGTGTGGAGCCTTGGCCTGACAGTAACCACAGCAGGTGCCACATGAGGACACTCTTGGCAGACAGCACATGGCATGCACTTAAAAATGCAGATGCCAAGGCTATATAGGAACTTTCCATTCAAAGGAAGAACATACAGAAGTAACCCCAATGTGCCAGCACGCTGCTAAAACACAGAATGGTCTCAGCACTATGAGGAGTCTCAAACTGCATCAGGGGATGTTTAGGCTGGACTTTAGGAAGAACTTCTTCACAAGGATGATTAGACTATGGCATGGGCATGGAGGTAGTGAAGTCAGCATCCCTGGAGGTGTTTAATAAAACACTGGATGTGGCTCTTAGTACCATGGTCTGGTTAATATTTTTATATTCAGTCACAGGCTGGACTCAAATGATCGCAGATGTGTTTTCCAAGCCAACTGACTCTGTGAGTCTGCCTGGAAAGTGGGCCCCGGAGAGTCATGGGTTACGGGGTGCTTCAGCCGGGGAATTCTCCGCCATCCCCTCCCGGCGCATCGCTAAGCGGTGGAAAAAGGGTCAAACTCCTGCGTGCCTCGGACACTTTCCCCCGCGGCCGGGAGAATATCTGCCAGGGCGTGTGCGGGGCTGCGAGGCGCTTTGTCCTGGCCCCTCAGCGGAGACCACCGCCGTGAGACCGGGGAGCGCCTGCCTGCCTTGTGCGGGCGGCCCTCCCCGAGGGCTGCCGAGGCGAACGCCCCACTTGGGCCGCGCTGGAGGGCGGAGAGGGGGGCAGCCCCTGTTGGCGGCCTCGCCTCTCCTCCCTCCCCGCCGGCCGGCCCGGTTCGTCCCGCCGCGTTAACCCCGGCGGCCCCAAGGCGGGGGCTCCCGGGAGCTGCTCCCTCCCCACAGCCCTCCTTCCTCCGCCGGCAGAAACCAGACACCGGGACGGCCCCGTGCAGCCCTTGTGCGGAGCGGCGCCTGTGTACGGCAGCGCCGGGAGCGGCCCGGTCATGCCGCGACCCCGATAGGCGCCCCGCTCGCAGCTGCCCGCCCGCACCATGCCATGTGTCCCGCGGAGCCGGGCGGCACGCACGGTCTGCCTCTGGCTCCTCGTCCTCCACGCCCAAGCACCCTGCCTGGGCAGGGCCCCGCCGGCCGGCAGCACCCCGTTCCCCGACGGCGGGCAAGGTCAGTGGCGGCGGGCGGGCCGGGACGCGGCGGGGCGCGGGTGCCGCCGAGGCTGCGCTGCCAGCCGGAGCGGCGCGGCTCCGGGGCGCCGCTCGGGCGGGACGGGCGGCCAGCCGGGCCGTGCCGGCCGCTGTGCTGCCCGGGCGCCCTCCCCGCTGTGCTGCCCTCGGCGCTGCCGGGGCGCGCGGCTGCGCGCAGGGCGCTCTGGCTGCGCCTTCCTGCGCTCCTGGGCAGCCATCGGGTTTGGTCGCCTAGAGATGAAGGTGTTGCTAAACCCGGCCTTTGGCAGATCTTCCCCGTTTAGAGGCAGCTTTCTAAATGCCCGAATCGTTTTATACTACTAAACCGAAGTTTACTGTCCTGATTATTTATTTATTTTTAAACAAGCGCTCGCTTCTGTACCAAAGCAGCAGGCGCTGCAGAAGGGTTGGTGTTATCAGGGCTCAACACCCGCTGTGAGTTTCTCGCATTCAGTGAGGATGGTAAATTACAAGTCAGACTTCATCCACGGGAGGGGTTTCTTTGAGGCTGCCCTCACAGTTGGGTTATTTTCTCCTTCTTTTGCCATGGGGACTACAACTCAGGAATTTTATTTTTTATTTTAATTTTTGCCTGTTTAAGAAAAATCGTGGCTCCCAAGGGAGAAAAGTTATGAGTAGTTGGAAGACTCTGCCTGGTGTTAGAAGACCCAAGAGTATATGGAGAAATTTTGCTTCCTGATGCAATCAACAGCTGTGGTGCTTTCAGGAGAGCTTGAACACAAGAGAAAATCATCTGTACCCCTCAGAGAGCATGGAAAGAAAAAGTGTTTGAATAAGGTGCCTGAAAAGTGAATTTTTGAGCATCCTGAGGTTGGTTCATGTTGGATTCACTGAAAGTGCCTGCTAGCAATAATTATATCCCTGTGGCACTTCATGGGGCAGAGCAGGGATGGTTATGTTAGCATGTAGTGGCTTTAATTGTCAGGCATTTGAAAATGAATGTAGAATCAGTTCAGCTTTCTAGGCATGGGAAACAGTCTTTTCCAAGAGTTTGTGAATAGTGTTGAGTAAAGGGGCAGTTAAAAATGTGGCTAATTTTTTACAAAGGGAAGTTTTTCGCACTGTGAAGTGTGGACTGAAATTTGTACATGGTACAGCTGAAGTGTTCTGCTCTCTCTGCACCTGTAAGTGTGGTACAGCTGGGGCTGCCCTTGCTGAGTGCTAAAGGGCTGCTGTCTGCCAGGTGGCTTTGGAGCTTGCTGTGTTTCCTGCGTATGATGCTTCCTCAGATGAGCCACACTATCCCAGGGAACGGTTTGAAAAGAAACCAGAGGGCCTGAGAGGCAGATGTACAAAAACTACAGAGATGGAGATGAAACACTGGCAAATGATGATGTGTCATATTTTAAAGGAGTTTTGTTATGTGTTTGAAGTAAATTGTGGTTTTCCTGTCATGTGTGACAGATCACGTATGTTTTTCTCTTTATCCTAGTTTATTCCCTTTGTGTACAGCCATTTTTAATAAGGCAAATTCTCTGCCACGTGTAGTGAATTTGAATCCAGAAAGGAGGGGAACACATGGGAGTTGTTTTGAATATTATCAGATGTTTTCAGTGATGTGAAATTAGGAAGGTCTGCAGGGAAGATGTCTCTGACTACTTAAACAATTCTTGGGCTCTTCAAACAAGTGTGAAGGGCCTGAACGTTGCCTGTCCTGTGTGCCCAGAGGGCACAGACACTGTGATTGCAGAGCAAAGTCCTGACTCGAATGCGCGCTGCTCATTGCCACGCTTTGGTCTTGTTCACAGCGCCAATGCAAGCCAGCATGCCCAGGTTGTAGTTCTGGAAAGACAAAACACTCTCTAGAGCTGCACAGCTACCTTTCCTGTCCTGTAAACCCTGAGCAGTGCCACTCGACAGGCAGGACTTCCCTGGAGTGGAGAGTATGCTGGGTGTCCAAGGGGGACGCTGTGACATGACAGTGCCGCGGCTCATCAGAGGCATTCATTATCTCCATTTATGCTGCTGCAAAGTTTTATGGGAACTTGTGGTGTTTTAATAGGAGTTCATGTTACTATATGAAAATAGAGGCACTTGGTTTTGAAGGGTGCAGCCCTAATTTGAGCAGTCTGGGTTTTGTGTATTTAGTTCTTCTTTCCTAGAATGGCAGAAAGGGATCACCAAAACTGTACCTCCTGTCTTTGTTTTACACTCTCCTCCAGGCAGAAACTGTGCTATCTTAGGCTTAGTGTGGAGGTCAGTAAATTTTCCTGTTAGAGTTAGGATGACCTGTTACCTAGCAGTCTAGGCCATACCGTACTGATAGTGATTACTTGCAGAAATATTGCTAGCCTCGTCCTGTTAGGCTTTTGTGTTGTAATCTTATTCCCTTTGTTATTTTGAAGGCTTTTTAATAATTCATTTGTGCAGTTGTATTACAGTATGTTATTATTGCAGCATAGTTCCCCTCTCAAGTGACTTAACAAGTATTTAATGAGCGGGTGGAAGAAGTTCAGTTTCTCTGCTTTGATAATCCAATGCTTCAGTATTATTTCCCATTTTACTGATGCTGATGGACCACTTTTCTTTAACCTCTGTACACTAAGTGCTGTAGTGATGAACTAAAAAAGTCCTTGCATAGTTTTAAATCCAAAACCACAAGTCTATGGTCTTGAGTAGAGTTATCAGTTTAGCCACAGCAAATTAGGTTCAAGACATCAGGTAGAGGCAAATAGCGCAGTGACAGCAAATGAGTAAGTTTTCCTTCAGGCATTTAATTTGATTATTTAATGAGTTGTACTGAAAACCATAGAAATGGGGGTCTGGTCTTGCAGCATTCTGTGTTAGTCTGACTTTGCTAGCACAATATGGGATGTGTGAATTCCCAGAAGTCTCACAATTTAACGTCTGCAGATAAGCTTTATTTTTGGGTGTTTCTTATCTCTTCTACTTGCCTTTTTTTTTTTTTTTTTTTTTTCTGCTTCACCATGGAGTGTGAGGAGAGGGAACCTTGATTTAGCTTCAGCTGCATAATTATCAGGCATCCAGCACCTTTTTGCTCTCCACAGGCTGTGCAAACTGCAGGAACGAAGGTGTGCACTGAGTTTCCAGCATCTCAGTCCTCTCATGTGGACAAGGGCAGATGTCTCTCAGAACCTGTGGTAGGCATTATCGTTCATGTTGTCAAGACCTGGCTCTGTGAAGGCCCAAAACCACACTACTGTGGCTTGTCCTGAAAAGATCCAAGTCACTGCAGGCTGGTGGGAGGAACTTGTGTACAAACAAATCTGTTGAGTAAGAGAATAAGCTTGCATCTGAAGTAAAGGTGCTGCTGAAACTAGGCCAGATTTCTGATGTAGTTGTATATCTTCTGGGAGGCTGGGGATTTTGTGTGCTTTGTTTCGCTTTCCTTTCGACTGGAAGTGTTTTAGTACACATTTCTCAGGGGTCCATGGTCTGAGGAAACTCAAGCAGCCACGTCTTAAACTGCAGCTAATGAGGACAGCCGAGATGTGTTCCTTCCAGAAGGGGGTGAATCCTGACAGCTGCCTGCTTAGGCAGGATTCTTCCTCTGTGACTTTGAAGGTTCAGGCAGTGGAGGGAGAAGTGCTTCTAAAGGATTGCCTAACCAGACCTAGCCTGGAAGCAGCTGGAACAGGCTAATTGCTTTGTTAAGCAGCTTAGTTAATGAATGAGGTATAGTCACTTCTCATGTAAGTGGCTGGGACTTTGGGAATGAAGAGCAACTCTGGGTAAAGAACTGGATTAATGTGTGTCGTCACAGCTTCTTTTTAATTAAATATGTTCAAACTGTCATTTCTTGGGTAGAATTCAAGTAGAATTGCCAGCAGATCTGGCCCTTAGGGTATGAGTTCTTAGGGATTGTGTTTTACATGGATTTGTGTTATTTGCATGGGGCTTTTGCATTTCATAATAATCTTAAAATTAAGCACAGGTGGTGTTTCTTCTGTATCTTCTTATGTATGCTTCCCCTGTTGTAGCAGGGGACAACAATGTCAATAATGCTGTCTTCCCCTGCTAGATTCTGAAATCTTCTGATAAGATTTCCAATGTTATCATTGGAAATTCTTTTTAAACAAAGGAGCACAATTACTTCATTCTCTTCAAACCCTTTCTTGAAATCTGAAGCTGCAGCTGCTAAAGCTGATGCTGCTGAGATGCTACAAATAATCAAGCCAATTTGTCTTCTCACCTTTGTGTGTTTGACCCTGTGTCCAACTTCAGGTGGTCAGTTTTTTGGATGCGTGAAGAAGATGACACTCCTTGGTCAGAGTATCATGTGCTGGACACCTAGGACATGGAGGGTTCCCAGCCCTTGTGGGATTGAAAAGAGGGGCTGTGTGTGACGGTCACGTACATATGCATCACGTACATATGAATGGTGACAAAATGTTCAAAATAAAGATGTTTAGCTTCTCAACTGAGTGTTATGATGGGAGAATAGAAAGCCCAAATGGGGATTGTATTCCGTGGTAGTCTGTACACTGTCGGCCTATGTGTCAATAGGATGTTGTGGTGAATTGCTCTCACTTTTGATTTTTGCTTTAAATTATGTGAGGTCTGAACAGGCTAGTACTCACTCTAGTTTTGTTTCTTCTTTTTTTCCCCCTTTCAGAGCAATTTGTGAAGACAATGCCAGGATATCATGTGGTTCATCCAGCAAGAGTAGATGCAAGTGGGCATTTTATATCTTTTAATCTACACCATCACATCTCAAGCCAGAGGAAGAAGAGAGATCTCGGAAAAAGTGAAAATGTGGTATATTACAAAATTAATCATGAGGAGAAGGATCTGTTTTTTAACTTGACCATCCACATGGGATTTCTTTCCCATAACTGTGTAGTAGAAAGGAGGCGTGGCAACCACACCAGAACAAAGATTTCAATGCCCTCAGGAGTTCCTTGCCACTTCCTTGGCACAGTGTGGCAGCCTGGCTCCGGGAGTGGGACAGCAGCCATCAGCACTTGCAGTGGCCTGGTAGGTGGTGTGAGCTTTACTGGGGTTCTGGGCTATTCCTGGTGTCATTACAGCTGAACTGGTACAAATATGTCAGCTAAGAAACTGGATGAGTCAGTCTGCTACCTTACTAACTTGGAACTTGGAAAGAAGGTTTAATTCTATGGATGTTGTTAGGACTTTTTAAGAATTAGAAAGTCAAAAGGTGATGCTGAGGCCTTGGCATTTACTTTTAGTTAGGTTTTTTTTTTTTTGGGTGCTCTGTACTGAAGGTTTCTATCAGTCATACAGTTGAAGCCATCCAAATATTGAGTAATTGCTTTGATTCCATTAATATTTGGATTTCCTTTCCAATGCATTTGGATGTGAGCTTCTGTTTTCCTCTAAAAGGAATGTAGCTCAAGTTCACTGAAACTGCTCTGTGAATCACACCCATGGATGGTAGGTTGGGAAAACACAATCGTTTCCTTATGAACTGCATTGCAGCTTCAGATATAAATGATAGGTTAGATGCAATCTTGGCCAGAGCTTGGATTTTAAGTGTTAACCACTGCTAGGCATGTCTCATATCAAAGAGCTCTTCTAAGGTTGGAGCTTGAAGTTGAACATTTCTTAGTATCCTGTGGTTCACACTGAGACAAGGACATAGAAACCCTTTTTTCCCCCATGCTTTGTTTTTTTACATCACGGCCATAGCTTAGGTTTCTGTCCTAGGGCATGAGGCTGAGTATGCCTTTCTGGAGGGGAAGAAGAAACAAACTGCCTGAGTGTGAAGGGGATGTAGGGAGGTGTGTAACTGGCACATGTGGTTTGTGAGAGGCAGAACCCCAAGGGTTTGAGGGGTGTGGAGGCAGAGGTGATGGTGAAAGATGTGCATCGTGCGTGTGCTCTCATGCCTTGATCCTGGAGTGGTGAATGACAATGTTTGAGAGCCTGAAGCAGGGGGGTAATGCCTTTTGGCCAACACATCTTAAAGTCTGCAGTAGGTTGGGGTCTGATGGTTCCTGTCTGAGACTGAACACCAGGGCAAGTAAGTAAAGTGTAACCTTTCCCCGCTAACATGTCAGTATCAAAGTGTGTTCCTTGCTCTTGAGCTGCATGAAGCTTTCAGAAACTGTGGAGAATCTTCTGGCAGTGTGTGAGAAGCAACCTGAAGACAGCACTGGTATATATGAAATAGTAAACTCTAGAGTTTACAGAAATGCTGATAACACATTTGGCATGTTTCCTGGAGAAGCAAACCATTGCTTGAGGCCAGAAGTTTAAGTCCCACGGGTATGAAGATCAGAGATTTTGTTCTCTAAGTTACATTTCCAGTGTGGACCAACTTATCAGAATTTCCCCAAAATTTTTGGGGAAGATTTGTGTTTTGGTCATACAGGATCAGTAAGTAAAAGGAGATATGATGATACAAGTAGTTCCTTTGGTTGTTTTGTGCTTTACCAGAATGTTTTTGTTATTATCATTAGGATGAGAGTGTGAAAATTAAGTGTTAGATCTTTTTTATGTTTTTGGAAGCATTTAGTCTTCAACAAGAACTAAATAACACCTCAATTTGCATTTTAAATCCAGTTTGGTAATGCCCTTTAAAGTTCCTCTTTCTTTTGTGTTACAAACTTTTTGAGTTTTATTTCCACTTGAAAGTTTTGAAAACACACTTGTATCAAAAAAATCACTGTTGTGATTTTGTGTTCCTGTCCTGCCCCAAAACGAAACTTTGGAAATATATAATCATAAATTAATTCAGGTTGAATAAATGAGTTTTGCCTCTGGATAAAAACATGATGGTTTTGATGTGATGACTTTTGAAGTCCAGAAGTTGCTTCTCTGAAGAGGTTGCAGTAAGAGTTGGGTCTGTTTCTTGATTCCCCTGTATGCTACAAGCTGGGGAAAGGTGATTTAGCTTGCCTTTCCCCTCAAAGTTTTCCAGAAGATCTAGTGTCATATGAAAACATCTATTGATGAATAATTTTGTTAGCTATGAGAAACGAAATCCGATTTTCATAATAAAAACCTAACTTTTCTGAAAATGTTTTTGTTTGTGGTTGTCTCTGCATTTCTGAGCTCTAGTTGATTTATTTTCATCCTGGTGATACCCAAGTTTTTACTTCTTTGCATCAAGTCTATTTCTGACTTCTTTTTCTTTTTGGGATGAGTTGTGTTTTTCTATTGAATTTTTTTTCCCATTTATTCTTGTGAAGGAGGGGAGGAGAATGAAGGAGAACTGAGAATAAGTAAACACCATGGAATTAGAGAAACTTACTTTAGATACTGAAGTAAGCTATGGCATGAAGAGAAATGGATAGCTTGTTTACTGTTGTAAAACTGTGCAGATATGCTCAAGCCTCATAACCCAAGAGGTGGTGAAAACCACCGTCTTAACTTTCAAATACTGGGAGCAGGAATGTTAGTGATGCTCCTGCCCTGATGCTGTTTTGTCTTGACACTTCAGGTTCATTATCAAGTGAAAGCCTACTGTGCTTTTGTTGCTGAGGCATTTTTTAATAAGCTCAGTGAAGCACCAATTTACCATGGTAATGAATGACAGGAAACTCTGTGATCCCCAAACTTCAATTTTTTGGCTTTCTTAGTCATTGAAACTGGTTAAAAAAACAACCTGGAAAATGCTGATTTGATTAAATAAATATGTTTTATGGAATACCATTTTGGTTGTCACTTTTAATGTCAAAGGGTTGCATTATTTTTTTGTAATTTTGCCCAAGTGAATTGCTTAAAAATATGTCCACACCTATTTTACAAATGATGGCCTGAATTGGAGCAAAATAAAATACTAAAGATGCCTGTGGGAGGGGAATCCTAGTTCTAGTTGACTTTCTGGAGTGACTTCTCATTTCAAGTCTGATTGGTTTGTATTTGACAGTCTCTTAATTTTCTGGACAATAGTGGTGTATAAGAATCAAAGATGTGTGCTGTAGGTTTATGTTTGTCATAAAAATCGCTCATATACTTCACTGAAAACATAGAAAATCTAGAAATGTATTTTCATGTCCTTTTCATTTCACTTTGAAATGTGTTCCTACTTGGCATTACACAGGCATTGCTGATGTATTTTTTATGTTCCCAAAATGGCCTGCAAGGGAAATAACAGAGTGGTAGGAGATATTAGAATGGGTGTCACAGTCATTATGTAACGTTGTTCTTTTTAAAAAATAAGTAACTATGTCTTTGTTTTCAGAAGTATGCGTGGAAAAGAAAATTAGTCATAAAGGGATTTGGTCAGAGTTGAACAAGAGGATACAGAGGATAATTAGCAGAGATCTGGTGTAAATAAGATGTAATTTCCAAATCCATTCTTTTCTTACATCTTGTGAAATCGTAGCTTTCCTTTCATGCTGAATAGATCATGACCTTCTGAGCAGGTTGAAGAACATGATGCTGTAATCTCTGTCTCTTCTCTCTCTGCGTCATTTGTTTAGTAAATTCTTTTGCACTTCTGCACCTTTTTGAATGACACATGCTCTTCCCATGCATTAACATGGGAAGGAAGGTTGGGACAGACCTTCCTGTTTATTTTGTGTCACACTTGGACAAGGGAATCCCAGAGGGGAAGTCACTACTAGAACACAAGAAACACCAAACTGTGGTGCTTGGAAGGGGGGCAGACATGAAATCACTTAGATATAGGAAAATTTCCAAGATGAAGTAAAGGGAGAGAATGATTCATTTTTATATCTTTGAGTGAAAATGATGTTTGGATTGGCTGTCTTGACAGACTATTTAGGGCAGTCTTCTAATAATGCTTTGAATTTTCCCATTGCCTTTCCCAGAAGGCTACAATGAACTTTCCCAATACTAATGCCTTAATTGTCAGTTGTGTGCTATTCCTGAGAATCCCTTGTGTTGGAACAGTGGTGTTAGCTTGTCCTCTCAATAGGGCTGGGAGCAAGCAAAGCCCATGAATGAATACCCTAGGTTTATATGCATTGAGTCCTACAGAGCTGGGAAGTGAGTTTTCCTCTGATAGTCTATCCTCTTCATTAAGAACAAGGCCCTCTTTTATCCGTCAGTAACACAGACGTTGTTTATAGTATTTTTAGATGACAGAGCATCATTAAGGCTTTGTTTTCTTGACACTTGTTTACAGAGCAGAGCTGTCAATCAACAGTTGCTTGGGGGGTGCATTTATCTTCAAAGGCAATGCAAGCATTAGCATGGAGAAGAGAGGAGAGCGGAAGAACATTAGTATGGAAATCTGTGGACGTGTATCTGGTAAGCTCCTGGCCTACAAGGCCAGTGGGCAATCCTGCTTTGGCTGTCTCCAGCTAGTGAGAGAGTTGCCTCTGTCCTGGTGGGCATCACTGTTTTTAGGAAGCACTGGTTGCCTTCAAAAAGATTTTTGAAGTTTTCCCCATGTCCATTCTTCCCTCTGTGCTGAGCCACAGTCAGGGCAGCCCTTTGTGGACCCTTAATTGGTGGCTGTATGACAGTTCATGTAGCAGCTGGTAGGAGATGCTGCAAGTGGGATCTCATCTTTGTCTGTCCTGATGCCTGTGACAAGCTTGTTGCTGAGGTGCAATGGTGACTGAATTCTGTTTGTTCTCTTCATCGCAGGATATCACCATTTTATGAAGCCCAGAACGAGCTCTGGTACTCATACAGTTTCACCTGTCTCCTCAGGGCAGCATAAAATCTGCCAGCAGTATTTTATCTTTTGCAGACTTGAGTCAGTTTGGGGAATTCAGCATGACCTCTGTTATCCTGCTACATGCCAATAAGCTTTTCTATTTCGTGTGAGATGCTTTTTTTATGTTGACCCACATGTTGCTGTCTTATGATATGTCCCAAGTTGAAGAGTTCTGTGCAGATATCATAACAGTATTTTAGTGATAGTGGGCCCCGTGACAGTGGCCTAATACTGATTTTTAGACTTTCCTCTCCTATAGATACAGAAAACATCCTTCAACATGTTAGTCTTGGTGTTTTACTTGGATGAGGTTTAAGAATAAAAGAATCTTTTGAACATTATTATAATATTTGTTCTAAAGTAATGTAAGAATAAAATGTCTTGCTAAGCTTATAATACGTATTTTTATCTGCTTCTGTATCTCCCAGCATTTGAGCTTGTTTGATTAGTGACAATTTGTTTGTTAATATGTTATTAAAGGTAGTTACTAGGGTTTAGCAAAGCTAAAGTACTACACAATTCACTCCTAAAGCGCCAAAAAATATGTGTCTTTTTATTCCCTTGTAGTACACATGCAGCTAGTAGAATTGTTCCTCTTCCAATGGAAGTGTCTTTTGATTATTAAAAGTGGCAAAATAATGTGGCAGTGAGAAAGACAGTTGTGGAAAGGGGTGCATGTAACATTTTCCTCACTTGAGCTTTTGACCACCTGAAACTGGGTTCAGTGCTGATCCCTGACCTGTGACTGGACACCCCCAGAACACATTTGGGCACATGTGCCATTTAGGTGGCTGTTTTGATTTTAATAGTTGAATTGGAATGTATTCATGTAGTGCTTCCTGAATACTTGAATTCCATTCTGTGAACAGGACTTCTGGGAGACAAAGCCAGATGTTCTTCAGGAGTCTTCTGCTCTTCTCTCATCTCTCCTTTCTTCCTCTGGCAGTCTCTTGATGCCTTCTTTGTCTTTCTCCTGAGGGATGGTACTGGGTGGGTCCTGCTTGTGTTTGGAAGTGTGGCCATATCTGCCTATCTGTCTGTTGTGTCTTCTTACTTAGGTGTTGGTGACATTTCCACTGCAGCCTCTTTTGGTTTGTCAGGCAAGGGATAATCTGGTGGAACCAAAATGTGGGAATACGGTGTTTAGAGGGTGGCAGGAATGAAGTCAAGCTGCCAGCCTTTTCCTCGGTGATGGGAATTGCTCTGTGGCTGGATAACATGGAGCTTCCACAGTCTCATTATTGCAATTCGGCTTGTTTTGGCAGCCTTGCAGAAGGAAAGACCTGCCAGCTAACCTGGTTGTGTAGCTGCTATATATATCTACTTGTAGTGTGGAAAATACTGCAAGTGGAAAAATAATACACTGAAAGTAAATGCAGTTTTTGCTATGCATCTGTTCTTTGTTGTGCTTGGTTTGCCTTGTTTCTCCATTTTAGTAATCAGTATCTGGGTATTCTCCTTGACTGTCTGGTGCTGTGGTTGGTTGCATTATGTGGTTGTGTTGCATAGTTTTCTTTTCCTTTTTAAGGATGATCTCCAGGCAAGGGTGTGTGGTAGTCTACCCCCATCCCCCAATAGATTCATCATTCAAACTTTCATTAGTATTTGCTCCTGTACTTTAACATCCATCCCTTTTGTTGTGTTTGGGTTCAACTATACATCTGCCAACTCCCTTCCCCCAGTCTTTTGTCTGCAAAAATACTCTAATTGACAGGTCAAATGAATCTCATCAGTGATCTCAGTACATGAGAATCCAGCTGTGTCTGTGGCTCCTGCTTTTGGCCTTGTCACCTTAACCAATATGAAGTTGTTAGACAGTAATCTGGGTCTGACTGAAGCTTTTATGACATTGTGGTTACATTTCAGTGGGAGAATTTTTGGTGGGGTAGGTCCACCAAATAAGTAATAGTCTTTATGAGCTGGTTTGGATGGAGTAGCCATATTTAGAATGCTCCTTTAAGATAATGATTTTTTGAGAATGTGAAAGAATGACTCTTATAAGGTAGTTTTAAGGACTCTTAATCTCTTGTTTAAATATATATCTATATATTTGCTAATTATTTAGGAATAATTTTCATGTGCAGAGCTGTCAGTCATATTTCCAGTTTCCACGAATACTTGTAATCAATCTACTATGTCATGATTTCATTACTTTGGTGTATTTTTATAAAAAGTTCATGTTTACTGAGGGAAACCTGTGAGATTCTGACTTCATGTTCAGCATGCAGAAGTAAAAAAATATGTGTAACATCGATTTTGTTTTGGTTCCTAATAATGTGAGGTTTGTAAAACAGTCTGTTCTTTATTTCTTTTAGTATCTTCTATTATCTTTGGAAGTTTTTGGCTCATTCTCTGAAACAGAAGTGGAGTTATCAAAGCCATTAAACTCTTAAGAATTTTGAAGATAAAGGTTCGAACTTTCGATCAGTGAAATGATGGATGTGCACTCTCAGCTTGGCCAGTGGCTCAGCACTGCTTTAAGTTGATAGTGAGTGAAGTGCAGTGCCATCCATGTCCCTGCTGATGGTGAGGAGGACTGAGAGTTCAGGAGAGATTGGAGGAAATTGCTTTGACTGGGAAAATGGAGCACATGTGAGAAGCAAATCCATGGGGTAACAAGGCTTTGATAGTTCTGCTGTCCATAAAATTTTTTTCTTTACTCTATTTTCATGATGGCCTCTTCAATTCTCTTTTTCAGAGAGGAGCAGCTGCAGTCTCTGCACAGTGTCAGCATTAGAACTTGGTTATATTTACAGAAACATCACACACACACACACATCTGTATACATGCATGTAGCTCTGTCACTGCAGAACAGCTGCACTGCAGCTGAAGCTCTTAGGCTCAGATCTATTGGGTGTGCTGAGAAGGCTTCTGTCCTGTGTAACAACGGACTTACCAACTCATTTATTCATGGCAACAGAATTTATGTATTAGTTATTTAGTCTGAGATATTTAGGTGCTTTATATATACACTGGCTCCAGGTGTGCTCTGGAGAAGGACAAGCATTAAAAATGAGTAAGTCATGAAAAAGCTTGTGGTCTTGATTAAACAGTGGCTGTGTTTAAACTCATTCATGGTGTGTTCCAATTCTCATGGCAAATGGCAAATCCCTAATAAATTGCTCATTGATGCATGGAACGCCTAAGAGTAGGTGTAAATTGTTCTGGTTGGAACTCATAGTAAAGGCATGTGCAGATGCAACTTTGGGTTTGAGGATTTATTTTTTCAAATTTCACTCCTCCCTCCCACCCCCTTTTGAAGTGTATAAATTTGAAATGAAGACAATTTTAAATGATCAGTCCAAACTTGAATATCTGCTAATTTTTATGCAGTGTTAATTCTGTCTATTTCCTTATCTAGAACAGTCACAGACCAAATCTGGTCAAAATCATAATAATGGAGACTGTGGTTAGGGTGAGTGTCTGTTGTATCCAGCATCCTCTGTCCAGCAGTGACTAAGTAAATACCTGGATGAGTAAGAACATGGCAGCTGGACATCTCCCATTTGGTCATCTGTGCTGCTGTTTTCAACTCAGATCCAATTTTTGGAGGAAAACCTATTGAAGAATTAGTATTTCACATACTATCTGGGCATCCCTTTACTCAGTGTTAGAAATATGAATCTTTAGATATTAATTATAACAAATTTGATTTAAATGTATCTTCATTTGGTTTTTGATTTTGTTTTGTTTTTTAAATTTGTTTTAGCTTTTTTTATCAGTTTCATTTGATGCTTCCTGGAATTGTTGTCATGGAGGACACAGAGAACAGTCAAACACTGAGCATAGTGGTTGGTGTGATTTACTCAGTGACATAGTGTATGCCTAATGAACTTTTTTGTTTCTTGGTAATTCCAAACGCTCAGCGGCTTTGTTGGACAGCTGTTAAGATTAGTATATTATAGAGTACCACTTTTTTTCCTCATGGGAACAGCAGCTCAGGTTCTTTCCACACAGTAGCAGATAGATCTGAGTCCATATGCTGCCTTTCTCCTTCCTACTGTATTAATTTTCATTCATCTATAAATTACACTTTTTTTTCTTTCTTTTCCAGCTGCTCACTGTCAGGAGTTTTCTGATATTCATTTGTTGTCCTTTGTCCTTAGTCTGTTCAATAGCTTCTTAGAGTTTTCTAATATCCTGTATAACAGATTGTAGACTAATTTTTAATGCAGATGTTACAATAAGGAAATTGGTTGAAAGAGAAAAGCCATAGCTGAGAAGATTTATTATTCATAAAGAACCCACAAAAACCATTAAGTTGATTTTCCAAATGAATAAATATAAAATTGCTGAATTGCTAATTGTGCAATCTAACCTATCATTTCAATTGACTCTGTAGAAGATGGGAAATTTGTAGACAATGAGGTATCTTGAATGGCAGGGAAGTAAATGGATAAAATGAGCAAGTGGTGGAGAAGAACTCTAGCAAAGTGATGAGAAAGTAGCCTTTAGCCCAAGGCTTCCCAAACTGGAAGGTTTCCAGAGCATCTGGAGGTCAGTGACTCTGTCTTTTTATCTTTGCTCTGTTCTTGCAGCCTTTCCATAAAAACCTGCTTGTGTCTGCTGATGAAGGCTACTGAGTTGGAATGATCTTTATTTTAATGCAGTCTGCCCATTGCTGTGTTCTTGTGGCACAGGGTATATAGCATGTTTTCACCAACCTGGAGTGTTTTTGCCATATCTGTTTAATAATATAGGTATCTTCTCTTGAAAGTTGTGTGTGGAGTGGGAAGCAAGAATTGTTTGATGTTGCTGACATGAGGCTTAAGAAATTCTTTTAAATACAGGTTCTTTCTGGCTTTATTTTCTATATGGAGTCTGGATGTCCTTTGTTGGATCTTTGTGCTCAAAGAGACTCAGTAGATCTTAATGTTTGTTGAACCGTTTTTGCCATGTCTGTAGACAACACCAAAGTGTTTGAACTGCATTGCCTGCATATGTAACAACAGCTGTTGTCTTTTCCTGAATAACTTATAATCAAAAGGAGAAACTGTATTTCTTATAACATCATGTCAGTTCAGAGTGGCTAAGCACTTGCTGAGCTTTTTATGATGTGTCTTTATATAATGTAGTTAAAACACAGCTGGTGGCAGATGCTTGTCAAAAAACAACAGGTGTGTTATAATCCTTTTTTCATCAAAATGCACAGCACAAGCTACTGCTGCTTCATGGAAGCAGGACCCCAGTCCCAGCTGTCAGAAAAAAAAGTGATAAATTAGAAAAGTAGAGGTTTCTCCTTACACAGAGTACTGCATGTTTCTTATTTTATTGCTAGCTAAGCTACAGAGACAGCATGCCACTTGTTTATCCAATTAAGTGTTCTCTTTCAAATCAGGAAATGGATTTCACTTGGCATTGGAAAAGAGATCAGAAGTCTGAGAGTAGTAGCAGTTCAGGAGAGAAATGCCAAGGAGAGTTATGAAGCTAAATGACCATTACTGGACCTGTGAAAGCAATCCAGCTCTAAGGAGGGAATGAAACTGGAGAGTGTAAATTAGCTATAACTTACAACAAAGCCCCTGCCTGCTGTAGCAATCACTGCCTTCCAGGAAACTAGTAACTATCTATTCAAAGCATATGAAATTTAATATTTCAGTAAGATAAAATAGAGATAACATTAAATTCATTAAATGTCATGCCAGATCATCAGCTACAGTTATTTACCCAGGTGGAGTTTTAAGCTATTAAATTTATTTTGCACCAGTGCTCTGAATTGCTTTGGTCATTAGAAAGGAGTATTATCTCCAGCCCAGTTGTATTATCTTTTTGGCCATTTTCTCATAATTAGGACACATCATCTTCTGGCAAGGCAGTGAAGGCAGTAGAGCAGCTTTTGGCATAGTCTCTTCATGTTATGGCTGTGAATGTTGCTTTATATGGTACTATTTCTAGTTAAGTTGATTATCATAACACTTCTCAAGAAATGTGTTCTGTTAAGGACTGAATGACAATTAGATATTTTAAAATATAAACAAGCCAAGTTTGTTTATGTCAAGCTTCTTTATGGAGACTGGATCTAGCTGAACCGAGTTGCATTTTTTCATCCTTTGGCAAATGTTCTGTTTCCCCATTACTAAGAACTTCTGTTCTTTGAACTATAAAGTCCTGTGTAACAATTGAATTGAAAGCCGTTATTCATCCAGACAGTCCAGTGTGAAGACTCAAGATGGAGAACATAGAGATTAAGTAATGTACAAAGTCTGCAAGTGTATAAATGGTGTGTCAATTAGGAGCCCAAATGTGAAAAACACCTTAGGCATAATAGCTCAGATTCTCACAGTGGATGGATTTCTGTGAAGTGTAGGAATTCATTAATTGTCCATCTGCCACTGGCATTCTTAGCCCTCACACAGGCTATTTTTGTGTACAAGTCAGGAGATCAGAGTAATCTAAATTAAAAATAAAACAAAACCAAAAATTCAAATTGGAAAGCCTCCACTAATCTACTGCTCTCCCCCCAAAACCTTAAGCTTCAACCAGGGTTCTTAGGGCCTTTATTTTAAATTTTTTTAACCGGATTGCAAGACAAGGTCTCTTTAGGAGTTTACTCTGGACATGGCAGTAGATTGACCTGTTTATCCATATAGGATCTGCAGCAAATTCACAGCAAACAGAGTGGTATTCTTCACTGTCATTTGTCCTTCCACTGTAGAGTTAAATGAGGTCACTCATTTATACTTGCATGGCGCATCTGCCATTGGTGAAGTGCAACTGTGACATTGCTAACTGGAGTCCTGTGAGGCATTTGGGAGCTGCCCAGTCATCCTCCCTACCCACATGGCTGCATCCCAGTAACTGGGCTAATGACATTTGGCAAGGTGAGTAGGTGTTTATTTGTATGTAGCATTTACTCCTGTGTTTTTGGGACAAATCAAGGTTGCTTCTAGCTCTGTGTTTTGGAGCACTGTGTCACTTGGGGTGGCACATTGCAGTTCTGTGGTAGTATTGGGAGAAAAAAGACTGTTCATGTGGTCTCTTAAGTCTCTGCTCTGGGGATGCTTTGATTTGAAATTTTCATTGATACTCACGGGGTGAGAATCATTAATGTGTAATGAACTTTGCTCAGGATGCAGTTCTAGAAAGTATCATCAGTACGGGGAAAGATTGGAATATTGTATTGTTAAACCAGGAAATGGTAGATGTAAAGTTGAAGAGGGGAAAATTCAAGTGACATAGTGTGGAGTCTAGAGTTACAGACTTAGCAAATAGTAGACATTTCTACCTTAAAAGCTCATCTGTTACAAGTGTGAGGCTAAGATTTGAATATAGTTGCTTTATACTTTGTGGATTTTTTGGGAGATAATTTGTTAGTAGAAGGATGTTACCCTGGAGGGAAAAAAAAAGAGAAAGATCGTAGGATTTGAGCAGAGATTAGTAAAATTTGGGAAAATGTGGCTAAATGTTCAATCAGGATACAGAGGCATTTCTCATCACTCCATTTGAAAAAGGAAAAAAACCTGTGGGAAGTATACCACATTTTATTTTACTATTCCCCAGGCGTTTGCTTTCAGCAGTTCTGAGAAATAGGATGGTGATAAGAGATCTTAGTCTGAGACCGTCCTTTTCTTTGTATGTGAGATTTAGTTTTTGTAAGGTAGAACTGGTAACTGGATTTGTAGATTTAGGGTTTCCCTTTTTGTCTTGTTTCTAGCTGCTGAAGTTTTGTTTTGAGCACAGACCATAGTGATTTGTGAGGATTCACAGTCTCAGCAAGCAGGCTGACATCCTTGGGAAGACCTGGAAAACTAACAAAACATAAATAAAGTTTTAAATTGTAGTATAAGAGATAAGGTAGCAGTGGGTGATGATTTAGGCATACATGTCCCTGTATGAAGGGTAGATTTCAACACATACCCTTTCAACACTGCTCTGAAATCTGATTGATAAACATCTTGTGTCCTTCATGAGTGGTTTTCACTCACTTCAACCTTACCTTTCTTTTAAGAATATAAGGACCAAAATGAAGATAATACTTCAGGGTGCAGTGTACCGGTATTTGTATAGGTCTGCATAATGTGATTGATATAAATAATAAACCTAACACCTTTCCCAGTTATAGCCTCCTGATTACCCAAAGGCTTTGAACCAAGTGAGATCCCTAAAATGAGCTAAATTAACACATTTGTGGATGATGCAGGAAAGCAGGAGAGACAAGAAATGAAGGAGAGACAGAACTTTAAAACAAGGGAAAAAAAAGAAACAGGACAGGGCGTTGTTCATGCAGTTGATTGCAGAGGAAAGATCTTGGCAGCCATAAAGTTCAGTTGTCTGGGAAATGTTCGCACGGAAGCTGAGGAAGCAGTCAGCACGTACATCCAGAGGAGAGTGAGCATGGCAGTATTCCTGTAGGGCTTGCACTGGGGGTGTTTTGCTGTGGTGTAACTCAGCTTTGCAGCTGGTGAATCTGGCATATGCCGTTGGTGGCAGAAAAAGTTCTGGGCTAAAAGCACGTTTACGAAGGGTTTTTTCAGGGTGTCCCATCTACCTTCCCATCTGAGGAAGCCAGCTGTTCCTTAGTATTAAGTGTTTCTCTACTGATCACCATAGGTATACAGCAAGAGAAAATGAAGTGGAAAATGGGGTTTGCATGAGGACTGTACTCTGGACTCAATCCAATATCATCCTTTCCTCCTCAGACTTTAGCTCAGGCTCTTTCCTTTGGGGCAGCCAAGGAAATGGTGCTGGGTGGTTTAGCTCAGAAAAGCAGGGGAGTGCATCTCAGTGCATTGGTTTGAGAAGTGTGTGGTGCCCACAACAGCAAGCACTTTGGCATTTGACCCAGTGAAAGGAAGGAGACAAGCATGAGGTGCAAGCAGGGTTAGGATGTTTCTACCTTTCTTTGTCCTATTCTGAGATCACCCTAGAGATGCAAATACATTTCATACCTGTCCACTGCAAACAGTGAACCCTAGGGAGCAGTGATTGTATCACATCTTCTTGGCCAGTCTTCGTTTAAAAAGAATCTCTGAGCAGACCTGTGAGGGTTGCTGCATCATTCAGGCAGGATGCGCTAAAGAACATGACTTCATCATAATTGTTTTTACCAATATGTAACAGGACAAAAATTTCTCTTAAAAATTTTCCTTTTGCTTTGGTTCTGCTGTAGCTGCTGTGGTATTTTGTATCTGTTAAGAGTGTATGCTATTTGAAGCAAGTTAACATTTCTGTCTTCACATAACCTTGTCTTAAGACCTCTTTATTTCCTTCATGGGTGACATACTGATGCTGTGTTGCTTTGTGAGTGCAACTCTTTAGTGTAATAGCAGCTTTCAGGAGTGACTTCTCATTCTGCCCTGTGTTGTGTGGCTCAACCCTCTTCTGTTCTGCCCTTGATGTGGCTTTTATTGCTCCCTGTGACCCCTGCTTGCAGGTGGGGCCAACTGCTTGCATGACCTCTCCACTCGTAAAACAAGGATGGCATTTGATTTGGAGGTAGTCTAGGCACCCCTTCCCCCCTAGTGACATCCTTTTATTCTCTTCAGCAAAGTGCTGTGGCGCCTTTAGGCACTACCAGAAATATTCGATTGCAGGATAAGGCTGTTGGAGAGCAGAGGTCCCATACACTGAGAGAGTGTGGGGATGATGGGGGTACAAGTTAGTCTAAATACAGCCTCTGACTTTTGCAATTAGATAGTCTCCAATTACTGCTTTCCATCTTTTGTTGGTGTCTCCCGGGGCCATACCCTTGCTTGTCAGCAGGAGTGGGGAAACCTGGGAGTGACTAGAGGTACTGCCCAGAGTGCCCTGAAGCTCACTAACCCTTTGTTCAAAAGGCTTAATAGCGCTCCAGTTTCTAAGACTATCGTGTATCTTTTTGGTGTTGGTTTCATGAAGGATTCAACTTCATTGCTTTTTACTGCTGAAATAAGATAATGAATCTTACGCTGGTTTGTTACATGATCGAAGTGCACTGGAGTTGCAGAGAGAGAAGCCTGGGCATTCTGTACTTGCATGCTAAATTCTGCAATGTAAGAGCCAGGTTAACTCTTTAGGGAATTATTTTCTGAGGAGTTTGCCAGTGCTAGAAAGGCTTTTGGGGGTCATCTTTCACTTTAAGAAGTTAGTGAGCAAGTATGTGAGGCAGCAAACTATTTACTTTCTGGCTTGGATTCTTTTCTGCATAGACTTGCACTGGTTTTAGTCAGACAGCAGACATGGTGCTTACTGTATAGTCTCTGCTTTTTTCAAAATCTCTGAAAGGTTAATTTGCGCTCCAGCAACTGCATTAAAAACAGAGAGGTGAATGTAATGTGAACAACAAGAAATTCTAATTGTTTGACTCTGCATAGGTGTTGGATAACATCACAGAAATACACCCTGGTACTTCCAAATCTGTCTTGTATGGAGGCTGAGGCAGAGACCAGCTCTTCTGTTTTACTCTAATGCTGAAGAATGAAATGTGCTTCCTGTCTTTTGCAGCATTGTAAACTTCATGGCTGACTTGTGACACAGTTCTTTGTATTATGTTAAGTGTTACCAGAGTGAAGGTTACCCAGAGGGGCATTTTCATTCTGTGGGTACAGTTGGAAAAAAGAAAGTGGTTTCAGGTTATAAAATGCATTGGTTTCTACTCATCAGTTGTGCCAGATTTTTTATATCTGGGAGATGGGTAAAACTGCTTCCACTAGAGATGGGAAGAGGTGTGGGATAGGACTGTGGCAGGTGGAGTGCTGGTTAAGCTGGGCAGCAGGGTGAGTTGGTGTGGTGGGTGCCCAGGAGAGACCCATGGGTGCTGCTGGAGCCCCTGCTGTTTTCTTGGCTGTCTCTGACAGGTTCCTTCCATGAACTGGCCAGCTGGCTCCTCTGCCCAGCCGGATGAGTGGCTGCCAGCCCAAGCCAGTTGTGAAATACAAATTAAAGGCAATATTTAAATGCAGAGGATTTGGTTTTGCACATGAATTTACTGTAAGAGGTCTAATAGTATAGCAGCAGTTTGGCAGAGTATCTCATGAGGCTTTTGGTGTATGAGAAGAGTGGGGATTTTTGTTATAAGCAAAACATTTTTTGAGCCTTAAAAAACGATAACATTATTTGAAAAAGTTGGTCACAGCTAAGAGCCAAGTTCTGCTCTTGTTGCATGGCCAAGAAAAGGGTAAACACCAGTGTAATGTTGAATGATTTTGTATGCTCAGAGAATTTTAGATCTCTCAGTATGTTGAAGATTTCCTTGCATATATTGAAGCAAGAATGTAGTGCTTTTTAAATAATGTTGCCATTTTTGCAGAACTATTAGGCAACATGACAGTCATATGTATAATCTGTTTTACTGAAGAGTATAATATCAGCATCTTCAGTGCAGCTCAGGTTACTTGTGTGGTTTTGCCAGAACTATATGTAGAAGTACTGTTGCTATGTAGTGGGCTTTACTGAATACAGTTCAGTACCATTTGAAAAGGGAGGTGTTGCTTAGTAGAAGATTTGAAGTGAACTACTTCTCTCTGTAACTATTTGTGGTAGAAGTAAGGGTACAGGAGAGTTTCCAAATCTGTATGAGAAATGCTGCAATCATGTCTGATAAGCTTTGTAAGGAACTAGAAGAGACAGGCATGAGAGGCAAAGGAGCAGAGAGTGGGACATTTGGGAATAGCATCTTTGTGGACAGTGGTGAAGGGGTGCAGGTTACCAGTGAAGGAGAAGTGTGTGAGAGCTGGAAGTCTGCTTGTTGCAGTTCAGAGTGTTTTGTATTGCTGTGTCTCATGAGGTGTAAACAGCTGTGGAAATTGGATGTTTGACATGAGAATGCAAGACCAGCACACTCCAAATTTCTGTACTTCTGTTATCAGAACAGCTTGCGCACATCCAACATGGTTGGGATTTTTTTTATTGTTTGTTGTTTGCTTGGGGGTTTTGTGTGATTTTTTGTTTTGTTTTGTTTTGGGTTTTTTTGTGTGTTCTTGTTTGGTTTGGTTTTTGTTTGCTTTGGTTTTTATTAATCTAATATATTTTAAAGTAGAAAACAATCTCATTGCATACAGAAATCTACAGCAGGCTGCAGATGATTAAAATAGCAAGCTCATAAGAAAGAGTTGTGAATCCCCCCCAGGAATATAAAGTTAATTCTCAAGCAGTTGTATTTTTTTGTATTGTTCCTGCTTGCATGGTAATGCATTCAAGCTCACTTGGGAAAATACAAAGTTCATGTCCTTAGGACGAGACAGACTTGAGCCTGGTTTAGAACTCACAGGGTATTCTCTGCTGCCACACAGCCCTTCCTTCTCCTTTGTACTCTGTCCTGAAAACACCTTGTTGTGTGTCACTGCAGAGACACACATCAGAGAGTTGTAATTGAAGGGCTGATAATGGGGACAGGTTTAGACAGTTCAGATCATTGATTTTCAGGAGCTGTGTGTGCCTTTCAAAGAAAGTTAAGTGCTGCATTGGATTTGCCAAAATAGGTCGGAGAGAAGCAAAGCAGTGGCAGTCACTGTGCCAGGGGAAGAGTGTGTTTCTGAGAAAACGTGAGTCTGCTCTTGTGAGCAAGTCAACATTGACAGATGAAAAAATAACAGGGAGGAAATAAGTACATCTTGAGTGAGTTAAGCTCTAACTGTACAGACAAGAATACCGTGGAGAAAAATACAAAACACTGTGTGGTAGGTAGATAGCAATGTGCAGTTTGGAAGTGAATACCTTTTCTCATAACTTGGGACGGCATCTCTGGAGAAGGCAAACAAGTCCAGTCTGGTACCTGCTTTCTAGCAAAGTTCTTCTATGCTGGGAAAAGCCTGGATGCTGGTGAAAATAGAGTGAATGTATTGCTAAGGCAAAGCAGAGGTGGTTTTGCCATCAGAAGAGACGTGTAGCAGCACTTGCAACAAGAGATGGGAATACCAGGAGAGATTCCCAGATCCATTGTGTATCTCCCAGGGTTCTGTTTACCCTTTTGATGGAGGTGTATGTTAAGCACAGTTTTCAGCCATCCTGAGGAGAAACCAAGACTCTCGGAGTTTATGTTTTGCAGACAACAGCCTTGTTTCCAGAATCCCAATTTCTCTTTCGTGTGAATTTTTGTTAGAACATGTAGAAATTTGGACTCTTTCATGAAGCTCAGATTACGAATAGCAGTGGTGGTTGTGTGTCTTATCACCTGTCTTCCTGAGAAAGATGTGTTCCTGCAGTATTTGTGCTGTCTACAGATGGGAACAGGAACATTTTCGTGTTGTCTTTCAGATCTTTGTACAAATGTTCACTGCTGGAAGGGACAAAATTGATAGCTCCAGAGAGTTTTGGTAGAAATGTATCTGCTTGATAATGGCTCCTCATTTATAACTGTAACTTCAGCTCTTTCAGTTACCAGGTTTTGAATCACAGGAATGAGCATAGCATTGACTTTTAAATAATAAACATTCTTCATAAAAATGTGCCAAGACAAATGCCTTAGAAAACCTAAATGTGTCATAAACATATGTTTTCTGGTCAAACTCGCAATCTAATTAGGAAATGTGATTAGAAAATGTAAAAAATGTAATCTCATTAGATAGGATCTGTTGGCTTTGGCCATACTTCCTGCTGTTAATTCTTTACCAGTCTGGTTAATATCAGCTGTCCTTTCTTGCCCTTCCTGCCCACCTCGAATCATGTCAAGCTGACATGACTGTGATGTTCTGTCATGTTCTGTGTGCCTCCAGTACATACTATGCAAGCAATGACTCATCTGAGTTCTTGGAAAAATTTCTCTTGTTCAAAAATTCATTGAGTGCCACCTTAAGTTCCCTGGTGTTCTTGACCTTTCCTTTTACAACTCTTGGATACAAGTTATCAAAATTTGCTGGCCCTAGAAATGTAAGGATTTAGGGACTGAGCTTTGCTCTTTAACACTTTTTTTAGTTATTTTCAAAGTAGGACTAGTATGACTATATTGCAGGACTGTCTTCCCATCTAAAAAACAAGAACACTTGAGTTAACAATTCAGGTTTGTTTTGTTTTCTTCTATGTGTCAAGAGTTCAGCCATTTCAATTTAGTAACAGAAGTTATATTTATTATTTGTCATTCTCAACAGGTACTTTATGTTTCACTGCCTGTGTAATCAGTGTCTGAGGGATAGAAAGGGTGTAGACAAGGTAGATGCCTACAACAGTTGAGGTTTTTAATTCTTCCTCTCTACTGACCTAGGCATCTATTCATTTTGCCTGGGGCACTGCTGGGAAGATTAGTAAATGCCAGTCCTTGTTTCTGAGCCAGTTAGCATGACTTGTTCATGATGTCAATGGATGTAGGTAGGTTCTGTTTAGTAAGGTGAGATTGAAAGGACTGTATCTGTTAAAATAACACAGCAGCATGTGGGCAGCTTTTCAGAAAGACAAATCATTGCGTTTAAACTCATTTTGGATTTGAAAAAAGCTCTAATGGACAAATACGGAACCATAGCTTAGATTTACCAGCTATTGATTGCAATTTGAGCAGCACTGAAAGAAAAAGACACTTTTAAAAATAGTGCTTTCACAAGTGTAGTTCAGAGCAAATGAAGTTATTCAAATTGTGCCATCTGCATAAGCTTGATCCTTTAAAATACCTAATAAAAGAGCTGAAGAAATGAAGACCTGCACATCTGTCTCCCTGAAGGTTTTATTACATCAATTTCTTCTTTTCAAAGGTTTTGTATTTTATTACTGGGTGACTGTATCATGTTTAGGATGACTTTTCTTGTTTTGTCTTTTCACTTTTAGTTTCAAAAACTATTGTGAGTTCAAAACACAAAATAGATTAACTATATGAATTCAAAACATTACCAAAAATTTTGGTTTTCAGGAAAGGCAGAAAAACTCTAATAACAGCATTGCGGCTTATGCGTAAAATTCTCCCCTGTTGATGATAGCTTATGTTCACTCTCATGGGTCTTTTATAAGTTTTGCTTCATTGTGCAGGCTTGTAAATCTCAATTATACTAATGGGTGTCATGCTTTCACATTATAGGAAAGAAGTGCCAAATACAGCCACAGTGGGATGCCCTCATCCAGCAACTAACTCTTCCACTATGGAGCTTTTCTCTTAGCTATCAAAAACATTTAACACTGGGGAAAAGAACATTAATACAGCTTGTATTTGGGTCCAGGGACAATGATCTGGAAAGCAGTTTGCCGTTGTGTCTGTCAGGCTGTTGCATATTGAAACAAGAGGTAAAACAGTTGTCATAGGAAAGGAAGTAAGTGGTATTTGCAGGGTTGATGGTCAGTTAATTATTGCTGAAAAATACATAGCAACTTGCTCTTTTTAGAGATGGTGTTTGATATGCTACCCTCATTTACTGAAATGTCTTGTAAAATAATTCTTTGCTGTGAATTAGAAGGCCAAACATTTGTGCTCCCCTGTTTCTGAGAAACAGGTTCTCAGAAGGGCATGAAACATAGGTTGACACCATGATATGGCATTTTAATGAGGCCTGATGTCTTGTCTCTGTTTTGAAGGAAGTCAAGTTGCAGGTGTTAACTCTGCTTTCCTGAGAACTGCTGAGTAGGATGGGTAACTCTGGTTGTTATTGTACTGCTGGTTGGGTTGCAGCACTTTGAAGAGAGGCTGAACAAAACCATGTACATTCAGAGAGAGGTATGTGCCAATTTTAGGAGGTTTTGATGCTTTTAACCAGTGCTCTTAGTAAGTGTTCATTTCAGACACTTATGGGTTTCTTTTAGATGCTTACCCAGAGGAAGTTGAGGTGGGAGTGTGTTTGCATGGGATGGGGGCCCAGCCTGCTAAGGGTCAGAGTCATCCTTATGAAGGCCTCTAAAAGTGTCCTTCAGCAGCTGAGCTCTGAACTGAGATTATTGGTGCTTCACAGCTTTGAACTGGCCTTGTCCAGCACTGATCATGTTTATTTTTCGTTAATAACTTCTATAGGTATTTTGAGCACATAAAATTATATGGAGGGAATCTATGATGTTACCTCTGACTCAAGCAGAGTCAGAGATAAATCCTCACGTTCAGAAAAGAATGAAATTACTATAGCCAGGATTTTTGCATTGGGTAATCTAGTTGTACTCCAGATTTATGTCATACCTAGAGGCTCCTAAAAGTATACTCTGAATCACTACCATTTGACTGATTCAATGAGATATTTTGTCTAGTCAAGGCTCCATAATTTAACATCATCTCTCCACAAAATGGTGTATTTTTGCCTTTTCATGTCTGTTTCACTTTACTTTCTCCATTCCAGACAAAACAAATTATCTTGACAAATATTTGACCTCACTGAATATGCTTGAGACCATAGCAGAGCTGATGAGGTTTTTGACTCTGGGGTACAATAAACAAATTGACACTGGAGAAATTAGTGTTCTGGCTCCTAACATTCCCTGAAAGCCTCTGCTGCAGGTGATTCAGCTGTTAGGATTTCTTAGAATTTAAAAACATGTGCAAGCAAGACAGTAGCAATACTTAAAATGGTGGAGTAATGATTTAATATTATAAATTTGTAACTCAGAGGGAGAACCATCTGGTTAAAAATATGTGCATTTTTCTCATTTCAAATATAGCCCCAGGGTTGTTTTTTCTCATTTTATTTCTTACTGCTTTTGATTTGGTCGAGGAACTAATTAATGATGTGTGACAATCAAAGTCATCAATAGCTAACAACAAAAATGAGAGTTAATTTTGGAATACTCCTGTCTCTTGTCTCTCACTCCACTCTGTTATCCAGTAAAATGAGCCTATTATTCCTTATCTTAAGTTAAATTACTAGAAGCAGACCCTGTGGTTTTTCATTGGATTTTTTTTGGGGGGTTGAGCTTTCTATCAATGTCTCCTACTGGTGTTCAGTGTGTATGGTGTGGAGATATCCACAGATGCAAGAATAGAAGGATGTCAAATAAATAGAAGTTCCTGCTAGAAGATAGAAGTTTCTAGAATTTCTGCTCTGTTTATAAATGCTTTTATAGTTTAAAAACTGCTTTTATGGTATGACTTTTTTTTAATAGAGAGCAAACTGTCTCTAAATGTGTAGTAGGAGGCTCTGGGTTTCATAATTGAGGACCAGTTGTTGCTCTTGACATAACAGATGTAAGCCTGCTATGTTCAAGAATTATTTCTTCTCAGGAAGCTTTAATGAAGGGAACAAACAGACTGTAATGATATTCCAAGAGTGAAGAGCTGGACAGGGGTGAAAGGCAGTAGGGCTGTTCAGTGCTACTCAGGGAGACAGGAGGGCTTAGTGGCCTTATGTAAAGTGTGGGATAATTGAAGGAGAGTATCGCAGAGACTGTAGCAGCTCACCTCATCTGCAGTTGGTAATGTGAATATCAAGGTGCATCAGCAAGGATTGGATGACCTCAGGTACCAGAAAGGCCCAGCTCCAGCAAACTTCACCTCCTGACGGCACCCCAGGTACAACTCTCCTGTCCTGGACAAGGGGAATTCAACGCCAGATGCTGTCTTACCCATTACTGCCTTTTGCTGTGCTGTTAAAAAATACATTGTTACAAGTCTTAAATGAGAAGCAGTTTCTTGAAATCTAAAAATATATTAAATGACCAGGTATCTGGGTTTATTGTTGTTATCAAGAGCTGCTAAGTTACCGTCTGATGACAATGGTTGCTTGAGTCCTGTCACTTAGCTAAACTTTAAAGATGGTGTGGAACGTTAGTTCTGACTTGAATAAACATTTCTGTTCAAAAACTTGTTGTATATATATTGGAATAATTCGTGCTTATGTAAAATATACGTGAAATAAAAATTGTACCTGTGAGTGAAATTCTTAAGGTTTCAAAACATCACCAGCCCGAACCAGGGAAACCGATTGTGAAACAGAGGCCAGCTGAAAGAAAGACCTAATTAACAAACGAAAAGATGTGGCTCCTATGGAGATGGGTCCTCCCGGGGCAGTCCAGGAAACACCCAAGCGATGAACACTCGATCAGTACCAACAATCAAGATAGCCAGAGTCATCAAGAACCTGCATTCCAATACCAGGTTCCCTAACAGCATTCACTGCTTCCCAGAAACGTTTGTCCAGCCCAACACAGAGAAAAGGAGACGACATGAATATGTGAAATCACGAAAGAGTGAGAGAAACTCTGCCCCGGGCAAGAAAAACTGTATAAAAACCACTCTGGCAGAGACGATCTTTGTGAACAAAGGGAGATTCTATGAGGACAAGGCTGGAATCTTAGTTCACCCAGTTACGATCCCGGGATCGTGGCTGTCTCTTTGATTGTGGCTACCAAGTGACCGAATTTCGGTCTTGAAATAAAAATCCATTTTCATTTTCATTAGTTCGGCTTTATCGTTTTATTATCTATAACAAACTTAATAAAGTCCAGAGTTTTCTCCCTGTGTTTTGACATGCTTTGCAGCTCTGGTGTGTGAAAGTAATAAATGAAATTGAAATATCTTTTTTTTGTGTGTGGCTCTGGGCTATAAGACTTTTCACACCTGGTGGTATAAAGGAATGTGTTTGAAATAATAACTTATCTTTTTAGAGAAAGTGGAGGGATGTGTATGACTGACACAGATGGCCTTTCTTTGTCTTGTCTTCAAAGAAGCTCTTCTTTATTATTTTTCTTAGGGTCAAAGAAGAAGTAAAAATTAATCTAGAGAAATTCTAGTCTCACAGGCATTTTTATAGACTGCATCTTATAGTTGTTGGTTCAGGTTTTTTCCTCCGGTCATAGTCTCCTTATTGTATAATTTAGGACAACTGATGAATGCTGTTTAGCTTGTATGGAGAGAGTATGTGTGAGAAGAGTGGATTTTCCAGCTGCAGCATACTTGAAATTCATTACAGCCTTCTTTTTTTTTTTTTTTTTTTTTTTTCTTTTTCTTTTTTTAAAGCCTGTCAGATCAGAGTTTTCAAATATATTCTCCTTGCAGAGTTGCAGGAGCATAGACTGTCCATGCAGATGTCAATGATTGTGTTTCCCTTCCTCTGGTGTAGCACCTCCAATCATAGTTACTCCTCCTTTCTCCTGTGAAAGTAATATCTGAAAAATACATATGTTTGGTGGTGCATGGTTACCCTGTGTTTGAAACGCTCTTATTCTGTACAATACCTTTATAATTCTGTTGTATGATGAACTTGTGACAAGTGACTAATAAAGAATTTTGGACAGCAGTTACTTCTGTGCGTTGATAGTGCCACATTAGTGACTGATAGAGGTAAGGTATTTTATTTCAGAGGTGGCTATAATTATCAGTGAAATGGATATTAGTAGTTCGGTGGGTTCAAGACATTACTTACTTTTCAAAGTGGTGTTTGCTAAAAAAGCTATTGTGTTCTGGCAAAAGTAACTACAATATGTATTTTTATTCAGTCCTGCTGAAGGGAAAAGGAGACCAGATAGATGAAGATAAGATCCTGAATCATATTCAGTTATTAAGGCAGTTATGTAAAATCCTGCCACAGTCCTGCAAAAGGATGCAGGCTTTATGGATGTCTTACCCTGACAGTTCCCACGTCTGCTCCATCTCACCTGCAGCTTGGCTGCAGACACAGATTTTAGTGAAGGCAAAGCAAGGTTAATTGTAGTCATGGCAGTGGTTTTGAGAAATAACATTTATCCTTTGTGTTACAACCTACTTGGGACAATATTGTGCTCGGTAAGTAGGTGTGCCATGTCAAGGCTCAACTCAGGAGGTTTTCATTTCTCCCTGGCACATCCAGGAAATGCAGTACTTACTTTAGCCTTGGGTCTCTGCTATCTGTAATTAAATGCTGAAATCTGTGCTGTATCTACCTAAATAGGTGATTAAATTGGTTCCATCTGAAGTATTCAAAGCTACTGAGCTAAGAGGAGGACTTCATTGCGTAGCCCTTCTTTGACACAGACCACATGAATCTTAATGTTTACTTTTTTCATTTGCTTTTCAGAGGAAGGTCTCCAAGCTTTCAGAATGTAAACATCCCAGAGATAGAGAACTTTATTTCTGGGCCTTCAACTCCAGCTTTTATCTGAATGTTCTACATCAGCAGCTGTAGAGATGTAATCAGATTGGGAAATGAGACTGTTTTTCTGTTTTTGACTGTAGATTTCTTTAGACTGTGTGGTGCCCAGCCCTTAAATATGCAGTTCTTGGGGAACCAGAGTAGGGGAATGATCAGGAAAGTTTTTCTCTTTCTTTTATCTGTGTATACATAGCTCAGTTCCTGCTCTTTTTAGGGGAAAGTACCCGTTATCTCTGTGGAAACGAGGAGGGAGGTATAGCCATTTAAAAAACCCAGTCCCAACCCCTACAAAGAAAATCAAACCAAAACCCACAATAAAAAGTCCTGAACAAAAGCAGCTGGTGCTGTGCATGCTAAGGAGAAGCGGTGTAAGATGCTACAGTAATAACACCAAAATGGATGATGTGCAGCTTCTTGCACTTTTTCTTAAAGCTTTAATTACCCAGTGTGCTAGACCTGAGAAGGATTTGTGATGTTCATAAATGGCAGAGACGGTCAAAATGCCATTTGAAAACAAATGCCTTACGATCCTAGCTGGTGTGGCTTTTAGTGAAAATTTCTCCAGGCTTTACTGGAGACTTAATGACATTTAATGCCATGCTTGTGAGTTTAGTATGTAATAGATTTACATATTTGCCTTTTCTGGTGTAGACAAGAGGGCTTTTGTGCTACCCAGTTTTGGGTCAATGGATCAATTGAGACTTTAGTCTTATTTTTCTATCACTTGATAAACATTGTTGGTGTTGTACAGTGATTTATGTGTATTATTGAAAATCCTTATTTGTGTTTTTTCTCCTATCTGAAGCTTTTTAAGCAAACTAGCATAGATGTGAGCTTCATGTTTTGTTTAGATTTCTAATGTGTTATGTTTTAATTGTGAGTTTTATTGTTAACCAAATCACATCTGAGCACTACTTCCAAAAAACCCTGAAGTACAAGCGTGGTAAGCAGACGGACTTGACTTTTTCTGAGTTATTTTGTTAACTTGAGTAAATGCTCTTTTTACAGGAACCAGTCATTATACCTTGGCTATATTTTTTAAGTTTGTAAGCATGCACTGAAAAGTCATGAAAACTGGGTAGTGCCTAGTGTTCCTCTAGTAGGCTGCTTGAGCAGGAAACATTAAATGGAAGAGTTTAAACTGAGTTTAGGGCCTAAATGGATGAATCCAACTTACTGCTTCAGGTTTAGCAATTTCAGAATTACTGTTTTTAAACTCCTGCATGAAACATGCTGTGAAATTATTTACTGAAATGCTAGTGAAACTGTATAGACTTCTCATTTGTTCATTTGTTTTTCTTTTTGGCTCAAAGGGACACCAATTGATTCATGTGGTCTACAGAGATAATACAACATATCTACTTCAACTAAGATATCAGAGTCTTACCTTAAATTTCACCCATTTAGACACGTTTTGACAATGTTTAACATTAGGAAGTTAAATGTCCATGTGCTGCTAATGCAGAAGGGAGACCAAGGGCACCATAAGTACCTGGCGTCCCACAAGTGCAGGAAATAGTTTGGTATGTCCAAATGATTCTTGTAAGTTTGTTGTGTTGCAGAAGGTGGTGTTGGTTCCTTTCAGATATTCCTTGAGAGTTTGATGTGAGGAAGATCCATCATAATACCACAGATAGGGGTTAGTTTCATCTTCACTACTTCAGTTGGATATCTAAAGCTAATGTTTACTGGCGCAGATTATATTCAAGTTATTTCAGTCTTTCTTTAGAGGTTTTTTTTTTATTTCTATTTAATTAATATCTATTCAGATTACAATCCCAAATACGTTGGCCATACAACAGGAGAGACCAGAGGTGTGTCATTTCCCTGGCAAATGTGGGGTTTGTGGTTATAGTGATCTGTTGGATGACTGTGCTACTTACTGCAGCTTGTCTTTTCCTTTCCTCTGGTTAAGATTGATGAGACGCTACCATTTCTTCTTTAAAAGACCTTTAGAAATGAGCAGTGTCTCTTAGTTTCAACTTAGTCTTTGTAACTTCATTGTTGCTCTAGGAGCAGGGTGGCAGTTCTGTGCTGGTATTCCTGCTGCTTCCAGTGTTTAAATGAGTGAACCAGATGTGTTTTATCGTTCTGAGCTTATGTGTTGCTTTGCCAAAGGCAAATTTTCATCGAAGGCAGTTCCTCTAGGATTTTTCCACAACCATGTGCAGCTAAAAATTTGATTAGCCTGTTTCTGAAGGATATTACCACAAGTGTTTTTTCCAGTCCTTTAGCTGTAATGCGTTTGCATCTGACTCATCCCAAATGTCAGCAGCTAGAGAGAACTGGTTTGAGTTTAGAATTGCATCTGAGACCTGAAGATATTCGGATATTCTCTTTCTGTCACTAAGGACATCTTATCCATCATTGCTGTTTTTTGAGTCTTCTGGTGAGGTTGAGAAGTGCTGTCCTTTTAACAGGTAGTAAATTTGTACAGAAGTGTCCCTCACAGGCAGTTTTTGGAGTTCTGGGAGAGGAGAAGGGTTTCTAGGACCAAGCTGTAGATTCTGTGTCTGGTTGGGCGGTACAGTCTGAGCACTGGAAAAAGTGTGCACAAAGGAAAAATGTGGGAAATTACATGAGTGATACAACAGTGGGTGAATCTGTTTCTTTTTTGCCAGCTTTCACTTGCTGGAAACTCTTGTTTAGGACTCTGCTTGTTCTGATTGTGTCAAAGTAAATAAATCTTTAGGGAGGTGAATCTGGTGAGAAGTACTCCATCGTTTTCTTCTTTAGGAGAAATTTTATTGAAAGCTGTTAAAGTGCCCTGGAAAAATTCTGCTCAGGTTCTGGGAGTAGGGTGCTGATTGCATGCAAAATAAGTTAAGAGAAAACCAGATCCAAAATGGCAACAAAAAAGGATTATTGTAACTGGAAGTTTGTTTGAGATGATGAATGCCTAGTTATGTCTGGATGTTCATTCAAAGTAAAAAGCTCAGTCTCTAGGAAGCACTCAGTGTCCTGCATCTTTTTGCCCATTCAGAAACAAGATTTTGCTGATTTCATGTGTTTGTGAGTAGGAGACTGGAAAGCCATATGTATGTTCTGGTTTTGGTTTTGGTTCTATTTTTTTTTAATAGTTGCCTCTCTGTGCAACATGGTAATTTCCATTCTGCTTTATGCCCTTTTTTATTGGTGGAAGATACTTCGGAATGGTAAGCATAGTGAGCATAGTGTACTTGTCAAATATATCACTCCTGCAAAAGATGGCAATTCGTGGGAAGAATGAACAGCAAGTTAAAAAAAAAGGGATTTATTGAAGAAATCTGCCTTAACACTTAACAGCTTTAAGGTTGAGGAATGCCTGCTTCAGTGTTTCTGTTACAAGTACTATTGAATCAAGGGTGCATGTGGTATAAGATCTTTCAAACACATGGTCATAAATGCTTTCTGTTTTGGTTTCTTTCAAGAGTTCATAATGACACTTAATTGTTGCTAATTCAGCAGTTTCTCATTGCTTTCTGTGTTTTGTTTGATGAGAACGTTTGGGGTTTTTTGTTGTTGTTTTTTTGTTGTCGACAGACTTAGGTAGTTCTTTAGAGTTTTTCTGTCCTCATAAGTGTGACACACAAAAATTCATGAATTTTTCACAAAGCTAAATTGGCTAACATGATAGGAGTATCCCATTTTATATATACTAACTGAATACAGAGAGATGAAAATCAGCTGTACTCATTGCTTTAAAACATTCCTTATAAAATATCAGAGAGTTCATTTATTCTTTCTCTGACAACATAAAATCACAATTTTGCCTGTTCAGTTCCTGTCAGCTCCCATTGCAGCTTTGATATAAAAACAAGCAGCCAAAAAACCAATACATTATCAGGGCTTGCTTATGAAGTTTTATATTTGTGTGATGCCCATGAGTTGTATGTTGATGTTTAAAGAAGTGTTAGTTAAATACTTGCACAGGGCTTGAGAAACTGTTGATTGTATTGGGGGAAAATGGAGTTACTGCAAAAAACCGAAGTGCTACGTGCCCCTGCTTTTTCTGTTCATTTTATAACTTGGCTGATGAAGAGGATTTTATTCAGAAATAGCCTATAAGCACAGTGCAATGGAAATCTGGAACTCAATGCCATATTAGGTATAGCTGCAATAAGCTGCAACTTTGTTGGAATGATTACACGTGGGGACTGGAATTTGGAACATGAACAAGGTTATTAGCACAAAAATGCCATTCTGGTGATTATTTAGCACTTAATTGTTTGGACAAACTACACTTTATATTAATGGAGTTTCTAACACTCTCCTAGTATCTTTCATTACCAGCCTGTAAAGTCCTTGCACTGGTAAAGCAAAGCTGACATAATTTGGACTAAAAAATAATGCTGTTCTTAGGTGAAAACTCTTTAATTTTTACTAATGGAATTAGTGAAATAAAGAGGAAGAATTTAAGAAGTACCCTGAAAAATCTGCTGCAGGCAACTGGCAGTGAAGACCTTGTCACTAAGCCTGTGTACAGTTTTAGCCATATTATCGTTTAAAACCGGTTAGAATTGCTAAATAGCCAGTAAAGGTCCCATTTGTCTAATCAGTACTTCTGCTCCAGGAGCATCCAGAAATTCCAGGCAAACATGGGCTCTGTGGGACACTGCATTAATCCCAGTTTAGTTGCTATTTGCTGACTCCAGTTTGCAATTACTGGAAGGCTGGTAGGGAGCCTTAGCAAGGAGGGAGGAAAGAGGGTTTGAAAGGGATAAATAAACATGAGGTTCTGGCTGCCGTTGCAACTGTCTAGGAAAGGATTCTGCAGGACAATAAGGACCGTCAAGGAAGACTTCGAGGAAATGGTGTTTAGCTCCAAATTATTTTTGCAGCACTGCAGAAGCCAGCTCATGAGAAGAATGATTTTTTATCTGCCACACCACATAGTACATAACAGCTTTATTGGCATTATACTTCAGAGGAATAATATGTTTGAGTTTTCCACCCACATGAAACTAAGGCTTTCCTTCCTTTTTAGTGCAATTGTCCTGCACCCAGTTGACAAGACTGTACTCTTTAAACCTTGCTCTAAGCACAAACTATCCTTGCACTGGAAAGCACTGGCAGAGTTCTCTGAATTCCCCTTCATCCATACATGCTTTGAAGAAGGCCAGTTTTCAAAAAAGTATCATGTTCTTCTTGGCATCTGAGATAACAGTGCTGGAAAACAAAAGCAGACAAATCTCAGATTTCATGTTTCAGTCGTCCAGCAATCTCAGGCAAATGGAAGATTTGTACAGACTCTGTCTATGCTTTCACAGTCTTCCACTTCTCTTATGTTAAGAATCTAGCTTTAAGAAACTGAATGGTCTGAAGGGGTAGTGTTTATTGACTTTATCTGCTTTATGGGGACCCCTACCTTATACTTTGAGATTTGACATAGTATATGTAGTGCTATGTGCTCTAAGCTGTACCAAGAGGACACATATAATAAGCAACATATTAGTAAATAAAAAATCATACAGATTAAATGACATTGTTTCAGGGTTAACATATTTTAGTGTTTATGCAATGTCATTTTTACAAACTGCTTTGTTATGTTTTTATTTAATTATTCAATTTGCTGATGAAAATGAGCACTTTAATTCAGCTGTATTTGAATGGGATGGAAGACTTAAATGTCCTGTAGGACTGCTTTGTGAGGTGTAGGAATAAACACAGTACAGGAGGTAGTATTCTTTGAGTAGTGTTATTGACAGCAGCAAAAATGTACAGAGAGGCATAAGAACCACAGAGAGGGTGAACTGTCTGGTCCAGTGTTTTATTCACTGGTATTGCCACCGTAACTTCAATATTATGAAATGGTGGTCAAAAGGAAATAAATGAATATAATAAATACAGAAAATGTAGATTAACAGCAGAAAAGATCAGAAAGATGTGGGAAAAAATTCCACAAAGACATTCAGTTACATAAATTAATGAGACTATTTAGATATGTGTTTCTCAATTAAATATTTTTTATATTTTGCTTCCAGTGCTTTATGGTTTTAAATGTTTCATTAGTTTGATGAATGAGGAGTTACTGCAAATGATCACAATTCAGAAATCAAACATATTCCAGAATCACCATTCATTCCTCATATAGTGATTAGAATATCTCTATACAGTAGAGAATATTCTCAGTACTGCGTATAGGGCTACAGTGTTATGTACACCTGCCAAATTTTACATAAGTTAAATGAAGATATTGTGCGCCCAGGTATCTGAACTTCACACAGCAATATAGAGTTGATCTCACTCAGGTTCTTACAGCTGAGTAGAAGTAGTGTTCACCGGTGTGGCAGAAAGAAGGCTGCAGTTGGACACAAAATATTGCAGTGGTATCCTAGGTCTCTGTAAATGAGATGTATTGGATGGAATATGACTCTGTCCCCTTCTCAGCTTGTCCAGACCTACAGGATCAGTGCAGAGGACACTTGAAGGGCACTTCTTTGTGTGTAGTTTGACTCATCCTAAGACTGATGGTTCTGACTAGATGAACTTGCCTGTTCTTCTGTGATGGTGAAAGAGATTCTGAGGGCACAAGCTTAAGGGTATATATTTACATCAGGTCTGATGAGTGCCACATCAGGAGTTTGATACTGACCTTGAAAAATACTAAATTATGGGTGGAACTGAGTGGCCCCAATTAGCCCAGTGCTAGGAGGGTAATTATTTTTTGTGTTTTTCAACTTGTAAGAATAAATTTAACATCTGGGATTCATTTTTACCAGCTTTGCCAGAGACAAGACACTGCATGGACAGAGTGAGAATTCAAAGGGATAAAATCAACAATGAAAAGCCTCCATAAAAGTAGTCAATATGTGGCCTCATTTCTAATGCAGGACATTGGTTTATATGATTAAAGTAATGGTTTCCTTGATCAGTAGATGCTCCTTGGTTCCTCTGTAGAGTGTCTTCTGAGTTACTTAAGAGCTGCTGCTGAAGACTGCAGTCACCTTGCTGTATAATGTGTGCTGCTGGTGGCATGAGTTCCTTTCCTTTCACAACAAGTAATCTCTCTTCCCTTTCAAACTTACACTTCTGCCTTGTGTCTCAGCTTGGGATCAGTGACCCTCAGAGTGTAGTCGTGAGTCCATTCACCAGAGTCCAGTTCCCACTGACAGGAATTTACTCAACAAGATTTACAGTGAACTCCCTCAATTTACGGTATAGCATAGCTTAGAAAAGAATCAGAGCATAAACAAGGTCATTATTGCACAATATGTGTGTTTGGTCAGGATTTGAACTGGTGGCCAGCTGTAGCCAGGGAATATATTTCCTTCTCCTGCTGTAGTGCTACACATAGTGACTCCTCATGGAGTTCTTGAACTCCATTTTGTTTCATGTTACTGCTGGAACCTTGGAAATGTGGCATAAGAGCAACTGATTTATTTTAACTCTGTCTGTTATTCATTATTGCGTGTATTGCATCAGAATGCAAGTCAGACTTGTGTAAGTCAGAATGAAAAAAGAGCACTTCGAGTATTGCATTCTGTGTGTTGCAGATTAAAGGAAATTAGTGTCTTTACCTCAGACAGAGAGCGTGTGCTTCTGATCCTGATGGTGACAAAGGATTTGTCATTGTAGAATAGGGATGGGCAAACGTGACTAGTCAATATCAGAAGATTAGAGATCATTAATTGAACTGCCCACAGGCAGTCATTGTCTGGGGAGGAAAGCTGTTTCTTTCTAGTTCAAGAAGAAAAAGTCAGTCCATTTCTAGAACCTTCATGATTTAGTACTCCCCATAGGTGCAGGTAAGTGGCTTTTAGTGCATTGAACTACCATGAAAGGTTTTGAAATTATTTTCCTCCTGGCTATTGACTGAATCCATTATTAAAAAACAACGAAAAAAAAACATCTTGAGGAAACTTTTTATATCAAGCTAAATTGTTCTGTCTGGAGTCATCACTGGGTCTTAGTCTGTCTCTTAAATCATGCTCTCAAACTTTAAAAGTTTAAGAACATTCCACTTGTGAGACTCAATAGTTTCTCAGAATATCAGAAATTGACCTTTTTTCAAAAGACCTTCCTAACAAACCATTCTACTGTCCTCCAGTGCCACAGAATTATATGGAAACCATGGGCTTTTCTGTTCACTGTAGGCTGCAATGCCCTCACTGGATTTTCTTCTGGGAACCAACAACAGAACCTCACATGAGCTCAAGGGCTTTGTGTTGCAGCTCTTTCTGCCCTCCAGCCCTCTCTGTGGGCTTGACCAAATTCACATCCCTTCCAGCCTCTGAATTTTAGAAGATGCTTTGGTGTCTCAGTAAGGAAGGGGCTGAGTTCTGCTAAGCCTGCCATTTCATTCAGCATCATTCAGTGTTAGAAGGAGCAGAATGTGGGGAAGGAAGGAAGACTTTAAATTCTCGCACCAACATATCTTAAACATTGCGTTTTCAGAAAGTTAGGAAGTTTCTGGCTTTTCTCCACCTTGACTCACCATTTACCACCCCACAGCAATTCAGTCTGTAATCCTACATAGAGCACTGACCCCAGAAGCATTTGGGAAGTACACCAGAGATATAAGGATGCCTGGAATATCTGCTTGAACAGAACAATAGAGCCTGTGTCATGAGGTCCATCTCACCAGAGTCTAGATCTCCAACATTAGACGTTTGTCATGAGATGACCTGCCTGAACACTACCTTAAATCACCCTGATGCCTACAACTCTTCTTCTGTGGAGTCTTTCATCACTTCATCACATCCAACTATCAGCCCTCAGAATCAGTCCTTGTCCTTCCAAAACAGATGATTGAGATTTAGCTCTGCAGATGGTTTCAGGTAGTTCTTCAATGGCAGACTCAGAGAGGTAGAATTCTGCTACAGCAGTCTTCAAAATGAGTTGAGCAGAAGCACAAACTTTACTTGATTCCTGCCTATAGCCCATGAAAACAAGACATGATGGCAATACCACTGACTTCCCCAACCTTTTCACTTGGCTGTTCATGTCCAAATTTACAACTAAGACATTCAGTGCTGGTCAAAGGGTTGTCAGAAGGATAATTACACCATGAGGAGGCAGTCACAAGAGCACTTGCCTGGACATGGACTGAAAATACTGTGGAGTATTTTTCAACAGAATCTTTGAACATAACAGTTTTCTGTGTGCTCCTCCAAATGTAAAACTGTGTTCTTCTTTGATGGTGAATTACAAAACATGCAATTTATTAAGTTGATATGTTTTTCAAATCCCAGATGTTGGTAGAAGGATGCTGTGGTCTAAGTGGATAGGTGTGAACTTGAATAGAATCTAATAGGAATTAGTCCAAATGTACTTCTCATGTGCATTTCATTGCATTCTGCTTGCAGATTGTTTTTCTGTCTGGGCTTTCCTATTAGAAATCAGTCCATGGCTCTCCTATTAGTAGTGCCCTTGGAAATCCTCTTGGAAGAGGGGACAGTGATGAAAACCTTATTCTTTTGCTCCTTGCAGAGATACCTGGTGTTAATTACCCAGGAAAAGATTGTGTTTCATTTGCCGTGTAGGGATTGTGGAAAGTTTCTGGGAATATGATACTGTGTTTAAAAAGTAGTAAATGTTGCAAAATAAGAATGAAGAGTTTTGCCCCAGACTTTGTTCAATTTGGGAGGAGATTAATAGATTGCAGTTCTGGAGGATCAGAAGTAGCCTGGGTCAGTGGAAGTAAAGACAGACAAACTTTAATACACAGACAATTGTCTCATTTATAGACTGGCTTTCTGATGTGCTTCAGTTTCCTCTGTATATTGTGTATCTGTATATGTTTAACAGATCCTAGACTCTGGCAGGCATTTAAAAAAGAAAAAAATAAAAAGACTTACCAGTCACAGAGATCCAGAGAAAGCGTGTTTCTATAATGAACTGCATTGACTACCAAACAGTTTCCTGGGTTCCTCAAGAGGTAAAACATGGCCCGTAACATCTTGTAGCTTTGGCTGTAACATGGAGTTTTTTTTGTTTCTGAGACTCACATGGAGGTCTGTAAACCCACAAATGCATCCCATTATGGCAAATGAGCATACATGGTATTGTTTATTGGATTGTTTTTCAAGCCATACCTCTATAGGGAGCCTGAATGATAAACCTTCCTCATGTAGAGTATTACTCATTTTTACTGTTGCTGTTGCAAAGAGTAATAATTCACATGGCAGTAGTGCTGTGTGTCTGAGTCACAGACATTGTGGTAGGTTCTGCATAAATATCACCAAAAAATTCTGTGAGACTGAGTGTAGAATAAAAGGCAGCAGGATGAGTGGAGACTGGAAAGGGATGTTTTTCTTTGCAAGATGTTACATTAGACATAAATTTTGCTGTTCTAACTTTTCCTCTCAGCAAAAGGAAGGAAGTTTTCTGTTTGATTCTGAGGGCTTGATTCTTTCAGTTCAGAAACCCAGCTTGCAAATACTGGCAATTCTGTGAGTGGCTCTAAAATGTGCAGGTGGTGTTTGTCACCAAGGAGGCAATGTTTGCTACTGGGTATTAGTGTTGCTAGTATTATTGTCAGAATCTTCTGTTTGTTGGCTGTTATCTCTACAGGTAATTTGGAGTTGCGAGTTTCATTCTATTGTCCAAAAAATCCTTGTGGTTTCCTTATGTGTGAAGAATCTGTATTAGTGGATCAGTAATATTGGCTGATACTCTCTGTGTCTGTCTCTTTTCCATATACAGGCACACATGCAAGCAGGAGTATGATATTTCTAAAAGATCTATGGCAGTAGAGGAAAATAATGTCTCTACAGTTTGAAAAGGTCTAGCATATATACATACTTTTTTAACAAATGTTCCATCTGAAGAACTGCAAATTCAGTTCAACTGACTTATTTGTGTTTATGCATTACCAGTAGAATGAGACAAAGGTCAGAAGGTTTGTTGCAAGTTGAGGATTGATTGGGCTAACTGTTTTCTCAGTTCTAACGTAGCTGTAGTGCACAGTTGCTCAAATATTTTGTAATTGTAGTGTTCCTACTGAGATGCCCATTGTCTTCCTGAACTGGAAAGATTATTGTTTAAGGACATAAAATAATCAAATCCCACCCAAGAGCTTCCCTGGATCCTCAGAAGATAAAGACTTAAACTGTGGAAAAAACCATCAGAAAAGACTGAAAAATAAAGAGACCAAAGATAAAAGCATCTTATTTTCATATGTTTTTCTAAAGCTTCTCAGTAAATGTAATCAAAGACTGTGCCAAATTAATGGGATCATGTTATGTGAGGAAGCCAAACATGGGGTTTTGGACAGTTTGGGCAGTAAGTGCTCAGGGCAGTCTAGAGCCAAAGGAGGAGGGATCTGAGCAGTGTCTGGGCAGCACAGTGGGAGGGTGGATGTTGCCCTCTCAGCAGCACTGGGCAGACCTGCATTTTTTAACTGTAAAAAGATTTGTGTGAGTCTTGATGTTTTGAAGAAAATCAGGCAGAATCCAGAGACCTCCTGCCAACAACGGCTATTTTTGGCTGTGGAAGGACAAGGAAGAAAGTGCATCCTGCTCTAGGATTAGGTGTAGCTATTGGAAAACAGTCAGCAGCACTGGTGAAGGAAGCCTCCCCACAGTGATTTTTAACTGCCAGTTTTACTAAACCAGCTCTGTGAATCTGGCTCTGCTTTGGCAGAATCTATCTTGAAAGCCTTTCATACAAAATTTGAGTTTGGGACCTGAAGGTGCTGCTATGGTTTGAGTAATGAGCATAGAGTATGGTCAAGCATATTTTAGAATGACAATAGAAGGGATGGGAACACTGCATCTGTTTTCATCTGAGCCTAGAGGGCATTATTCATTGCCTTTGGAATCCACATATAGTTTGTTGTGTGATGTAGGCTGTCAGGTCCACTCCTGCTGCAAATAAATCAATGAGGTTAAGAGTCAGGGATGTATTTATTTTCTGGTTTTCATTGTCATAGAGGAGAAATTAAAAAGGCTGACAAAGAAACAGCAATTTGAGAATATCTTGCTTTAATTGTTGTGGAGAGAAACACATGCACGCACACAAAAAACTTTCCCTTCCCCTGTGCAAAAACATTGTTTTTCAATGATAGCATTTCCATTACTCATGCTTCAGTGGAATTGTCAGGGTCTGGCATCATCATGTAGGAAAAGCCTCATTTAAGAATGTGTCTTTCAAAAGGTCAGTCTCATGTCTCAGTTGGAAAGATTTCTGCAGTAAAATTCTGTTACTTACCTGTGTAACTCCAGCTGATAGTGAGAGCAGAATGAATTGCTTATCGTATGTACCGTTTTTTCTAAGTTCAGGTTTGAGAAAGGTAAATCGTGAAATATCGATGATTCAGTCCAGAATTTCTTCATAAATTTGTTTATAAACAGTTTTCTGGCTACACAAAAACCTATTAGAGGTTTATGAGTTAAATACTCCTCTCTTTCAAAGAACTCTTTTAAGTCCATTGGACTTCTGTCAGGACTGCTTATGAACTAATATTTAGTAACTTCCATTTCTTTCCATTGTTATCAAGTTTTTGAATTTTTAGTATTCCTAGATTAGTAACTCATCCTGAGTGGTAGCTGAAGATGCTTCATATAGCTTGTGTTTATGTAAGCTTCTTTAGTAAAACATTTTGTTCTGCAGAACCATGAGCAATGTCTTGAGGAGCATGTCATTTGCAGACAACATCTCTCTTATCTGTACAAAAAGTTTTTTCTTATTCTTTTGCATGTTTCCCTACATATCACTGTATCAGCATCATATAAAAGGTATTGAAAGTCCTAAAGGAAACAGACAGCTGAATTCTCAGAAAAGCTAAAGATCTGTGCCCTTTTTTAAGTTTAAAGGAATGTTCATGGTTTCTCAGTTCCTGGGAGGTGCATCATGAGGATTTCAAAACCTGCTAGTTTTAGAGAGAAAAATTTAGCATCCTGTGAGCAAAACAAGACAAGACAATGGAACTTTAGCAGAAGGAAAATGAGTCCTTTTATTATTATAGCAAAATACTTATCCTCAAATGCTTGGTTCCAAAGAATGTTTTACTGTGTTTTTTTTCCTCTGGATAAATAGCTCAGTTCTTTTCTATTTTGGCCTTTTTTTTTAGTGTTATGGCCTACTGTATTCAAACCTAAGAGGCTGACTGCTGCTTTTAAGACAAAATGAAATGCTTTTATTACAAAAAGTGGTGTATTTCCAAAACAGCAAAACCAATCTCTTTGCAGATAAATAATGATTTTGACTGAAGTCTAATTTTTGTCAGTTTGAAGTAAACCCAGTAATTTTTTCAACTATCAAAACCCTGGTTTTTTTACAGAAACAGTTTACAAAGAAAAAAACCCACACATATCAAAATAGTGTGAAATGGAAATATTAAATGAATAATTTTTAGACTGTAACCATATCGTTTGATCCTTTGAACTGATGGGTGAGTTGTACAACTAAGACATTTTCTTTTTTTAGGCAGACAGAAGTGTATTTCTCAAGAATGGTTTGTACAATGGACACTTCTAAAAGAAGTGTTTGCTGTTTGCAGTTAATTAAGACCTATTGGCAGTACAAGGTCAGCCCAAAGGCCTAGCCTGCCCCATAGTTAGTCTGGGACAAGAATGATTAATCTGACTTGAGAGAGAGATGTTCTGCTGTGATGTCCCTGGAGGCTATCTCAGGGTGATGTTACAGCTTCCAGGAAATAGAAACCTGGAGCCTGAAAGGTACAATAGGGACAAGCCTTTTGGACTGCAAAAAGAATTGTTATACATAATAAAACGATAAAGCCGAATTAATGAAAATGACAATGGATTTTTTATTTCAAGACCGAAATTCCGTCGCTTGGTAGCCACAATCAAAGAGACAGCCACGATCCCGGGATCGTAACTGGGTGAACTAAGATTCCAGCCTTGTCCGCATAGAATCTCCCCTTGTTCACAAAGTTCATCTTTGAAGGAGTGGTTTTTATACAGTTTTTCCTGATCGGGGCTAGATGTTCTTTGTCTCTTTGTCTTCTTTCCGAATATTCATGTATTCCGTGTTGGTAGAATTGAACGTGTCAGGGATGACTTTGTAGTCTAGTGTTTTCTGTCTAGCAGTGCTCGGATAAGATCATCTTGAGACAGACAATACCTTACCAAAAAGCTAATACATGTGAAAAACACGGTACGGGATACAGATACTTGTAGGAGTTTCGTTTGCGACAAGCCATACCTTAATACATGTGAAAAACCAAGTTTTACTGGAGGAATTCTGCCTGAGACAAACAATGTGCCCAGGAGCTTAATGTATGTGAAAAACGCCTTATGGGAATAAGAGATATGCAGAGTGGTTTTCCCGGAATTGAGTTACTCTAGCTATCAGTGGCCATTATTGGCCAGTGATGGCTTGAGAGTTTTCAGGGAGATGCCCTCTTGAGATGTTAATTTAGAACGGATCCTTTGTATAAGCAGCAAGTAAATGAATTAACCAATTCCCCAATCCCTGTGCAAGGATTACACTAGCCTAGGTAGATTTTTGTAATATTCTACTGTGCTTTTATTATCTCTATAAAAACACGAATTTTGAAACATTTATTACAGAATGAAGAAGCACTCAACCAAGAAAGCCTCTTTTTCTACTGAAAAAGCTTCTGCAAAGACAGTATCTGAGCAGCAGATTGAGATTTCCTTCTTAGTGGAGGGTTTTAATTTTCTAGACCCTTGGCTTTGTTGGGTATGTGACTGACTTTCAGAAGGAAATCATGATCAATAACATATTCCGGCAAGAGGCATAAGAGAAGGCTGGAAAGTAGGAATATCTCCTTGACATACAGTCTGTTTCTAAGCTGCAGGTGGTATTTTTCTGTTCAAAAATGAGGGACTAATCTTCCCTACATAGATTTATCCAGCCATTTCTGGTACTTCTTCTAAAGCATTTCTGATTTCCAGATTTTGTGGCATCTAGAAGGACTTGAGCAAAGCATTTGACATTATGCCACATGACATCCTTGTTTCTAAACTGGAGAGACATGTTTGATCCAGAACCCAACTGTTTCTAGGCCTGCATCCAGAGCCCCGTGGGCAGCAGGTCAGGGAGGGGATTCTGCCCCTCTGCTCTGCTCTGCTGAGACCCACCTGGAGCACTGCACCCAGAGCTGGGGCCAGCACAGGAGGGATGTGACTTGGGGTGAAAAACTGGTTTGTTTCTTGCCAGCTTGTTTTGCTAGGGCAAAGAGGCAGGAAGTCTCCAGATTGTCTGTGCTACTTGCTGCTTCCCCACGTTGTCTTTTTTTCCAGCCTTTTTAAGTGCTTATTACACACAGCCTTTCTCTGGAAGGAGTTGAACTTGTTCATTTCCTTCCGACTTCAGAAGCATTTTAAAGTATTTCGTCACCTCAGATACCCTTGACATTTCATCAGATCACTCTCCCATCAGAAGAATCCTGGAAATTACCAGGGTTTTTATGCTAGTCTTTTTCTAAGTAGTTTACTGAGTTACTGGTTTTGTATCAAATTTGATTTGGTTTTTATTGAGTAAAATAAAAAAAAAGCCTGCCAAGTTTTGAGCAGAAACTTGATAGTTAGTAGATTGAGGAGTATTTGTTTGTCTTGCAGGCTTTTGCTTTTACTGGAGCGGGCTTTTTGCACAACTTGTATTTCACAGTATAGGTCATCTCTCTGCAGCTCTGAGAGAGAAGTTAATTTCCTGCCTGTGAGGTGTAGTGTCCTGTATGCACAGGTAAATTTGATTATATATCAATGTGTGCTCTGTACTTCACATATTATTGGTAATGGGTTTCAGTCAGAATTCAGGCTTCAAGGAGGGATTTGCATCACATTCAGAGCTAACTCAAATGCTTTGTGCTTTTAAACTGACCAAAATCCAGTGCTGAATCAGATCAGCCTCCAGCTTTGGTGTGTGTGAGAAGGAGCTGTAATTCATACTAGATTTGTAAAATCATTCGTGGTGCTCTGCCAGATGCAGTCATGAAAGCACTCATCTTCCCTTCTCAGGCTGGCAGAAATAACCGGAAAAGTGAAGTGATTGGCACGTGCTTTGCCCCAGGCCAGAAGGAGTTTAGCGCATCTATGGTGATTGCCAGTTACCATCATGCTGGTTCATGCCGAGCATGAGCTGTGTACTAGAGACTGCACTTTGTCCTGCAAGTCCTGGATCTCAGTTTGAATCCTGCTTTTATAGCTTCGTTTCATTTTTTCTCCCCTCTCCCGCATCCCAGTTCCTACTTTCAGTCCTTTTCTAATCAGAGACCAGTTTGTGGTGCAGGATGACCTTTTTGGTGTAATGTGTCTCCCACTTGCTGCAGCTGCCCACAGCCAGGACTGAGCTTTCCTGTTTCGTAAGGTATTTGGTTTTGATAAGCTGCTTTTCCCTTCATTCCTCCCCAGGGATAGCACAACAAGCTGCAGCTTAAGCATGGTTCTCAGTCTGTCACAAGCCTGTGCAGAGCAAATGGGGCAGCTGCTTGCGCACACAACACCCTGGAAACAAGGGCAATGTGTTTCAAGTAGCAGTTGTTGAGCAGAGTCCATGACTCCTCAAGGGTTCATTAGAAGATTCTCCCATTTCACAGTGCTACTCCTTTGGTACTGGGAAGTCACCTTCTGGAAAGGTGTTGGAAGGACACGGATGGTAAGTGAATAAGAGGCTGAGGGCATCAGTAAGGGCTGTCTCTAAGGTCGCCTTGCAATGACACTGGTGATGTGATGGTGTGTTGAAATTCATTCCTAAGTCCTGTCTGTGCTGTGAAGCGTCTTGAGTTTGGCAAAAAAGAGAGGCAGAATCCTCCTCTCCTAACACACCTGTGATGACAAATGCAGATCCAAAATATCCTGTCTTCTCCTGACACCACTTCTTGGTTTTGGGCTGAACAGAGTAAAGAGAGGAGAAGCGCTTCAACAGGTGGGTCAGTCTGATGTTGCTTTTCCTGACAGATTTCTTTTTCATCATGCAAATTAATTTCTATGGAGAGGAAGAAGTTTGGCTGTGACCTTCCCTTGCTCTGCTGTTGAGAGGAGTAAAGTTCCTGACAGACTTTCATCCACTGGAAAATGGGATAATTGTGCTTTCTTCCATCTATCTGCACACGTTGTGGCAGCTGTCATCATTTGTATCTCTGCTTTCTGGCTATTGACTGGGGGTCCTGTAGGTCGCAGTAATATAAACAATACTTGTCAATAGAAACAAAGCCACTTGTCATTTGATCAAATGTTTGCATTTAGTTACTCTCTAATAAAGTTTGAACTCTGCAGTATTAACATTGTCATGTTCACTGGCTTAAAAATAGTTTCAGAGTATAAGTGAGCAGGAAGCCAAAACAGCCATGGTGCTTTCTGTCTCTGTGATTAGAGATCCTGTTTGCTTTATGAGTCCCCTTGCCTGTCTTTTCATTCTCTTAGACACTGTTTAGGAACAGACCCTCTTAACAACCTGGTGTTAAATGTTTACTCTTCAACATTAGGTAGGCTTTAAATCATCAAACATAAGCTGTTTTGCAAACTGAGAAAATGTATTGGCTTCCAAATTAAAACTTCTCATTCAAAGTGTCAGAGGGGATTTCAAATGCTGAGAAGTACAAATTATTTTTACACAGTTAATTTGAATTTTCATGAAAGGCACTTTTAATATTAATGAGATAAAAATCCCTAGTTTGTATAATATAAGCCCCCTGGATACAGTGCTTTCTGAACAAGTTTGATTAGAAAAACTAGACTGAGATACTCCAAGAGTATTTTCCATGAAGAAAACAGCTGTTGCTCTTTCTTACTTTCCTAAACTGTCTTTGGAGGAATTGGGCAAACTCTTTGTTTTGCGTCAGAACAATAACACTTGCCTGAGTTGTTTCTTGATCCCAAGTGAAGTAAAAACTTGATAATCTCACCCTCTTGGGACTGAAGTCAAAGTATGCCTCTTGCTCTTGGAAAAGCAATGAGAATTTTTATTGCTTCTTTCCCCATTCGTTGCCATTAAAGCTTCCAGTATAAAAACAGGGGAGGAGGGAAATGGGGAAAGCATAAATAGAAGGAATAGTAAAAAACTCATAAAATATATGTTATTGTTCACCAGAGTGTCCTTCAAGCTGGATAGCAAAGCTGATTGATTTTCAAATTTATATTTAGCTTGCTATTATGTTCACCCTGAGGTAGAGCTAGAGACCTTATTACTTTTTCATAGTCCTTGCTTGATGCAGTGCCAGTGTGACCTAACTGAGTTTTGGAGGAGGAAGCTCATCTGGGCATGTTTAATGCTCAAGGTAACATCTTCAACTGAAGTAACTTGCTGTGTGGCTCAGAGCACTGGTGAGGCACCAAGGCCGTGCTGGTGGGGTGTCACCTCACTGCGTAGCAAGGACATAGTGACAGCAGGAGCCTCACATCTTCAGAGTGCTCTGGGCTTCAGGCAGTCCTTGGTGGTCTGTCTCAGCTGCATTGTGAAAATCACACTGGTAAGTAGAAGAAGGGTTGAAAGTGTGTTTGAGTTAATGAGTTATTAATGAACTGTGCCATACCATCTACCTGCTGGATGCTCAGCATGTGGCAAACACATCCTATTTCAGCTTACCATAACCAGCACTGAGAGCTGTGTAAAATTTACTAAATACTGTCTTTGCTCTTTTTCAAGGCCGTAAAAATATCCAGTTGCTAGTACTCTAGTGTGCAAAAAAGTTTTACCCTGTTGGACTTTAATGGTGTGTCTGAGCTTTAAATGCAACAAAGAAGGACAATTTTGGCTTGTGTGGGTCCAATGGGATGTATATCAAAAAGTATAAAGTGAATATGGAAAGGAGCTGGACAACATGAAGTGACTGCTGCTGGGCACAGTTGGAGATTAAGGAGCTTCATGTTTTTCATGAACTGCTGGATTTCAAAGCTGCAGAGATGCTACCAAAAGAGGCTCAAAGAAACTTCATGGCCAGGCAGTTATCATAATTTGTGTATCTCCTGCAATGAGAAGAGAAGATGGGATATTTTTACAATGCAAATACAGCTGCAGCAACAGGGCACCCACAAGTGAATGTAGGAGTAAGATACCTTGACTGTTAATTCTTCAGGAAAATCACAAAATAGAAGAAGTAATAAATGTTTTGGGGATGCACAATAAATATGGTAATGGAGGATGCCATGACCTGAATGAAGCATGAACAAAGATGTCTTTTAAAATTACATGTTCCAAGTTGTACATTTTCAGGTGAGCATGCTGCAGTCTCTCCAGAAGGTTAATTTAACTGAGAATTTCCTTCAGTAGAAATAATTGTACCTAGGCTGCTTCAGATTCTGTGTGAGATGCAAAGCTTGCAGTGAGTTCAAGGTCCATAGAAGTGATATCCGTTTCAGAATTATTTAATGAACTGTGTCTGTTGCAAAACAGAAGGGAAAATGAAGGCATATTTTGGACTGGTTCCTTCTCTTACATGTTTTTATAAAAGCTGGGTGTTTTTAATGCCTTAACTTATTATGACTTATCCTAGATAGTCTTCATCCAGGAAGAGTGAAAAGAAGAAATGAAGTCGAGTGTGGTCACCATCAAGCTGGTGCTATAACCCAGAATACTGATTCTCTGCCAAGTCTCTCAGCTGCGTGATTGTGTATTTTAGGTAGCTGTATGGTAACTGATAGACATGGCCCTAGAGACTTGACTCCTCTCCTTGGCTGAGGATATGGCCCCAGCCAGAAAGACCCATCTCTCTGTAGTATCCAGAACTGATGTCTGTCCCTTAGGAACTGGGGAACTGGAGGATGTCAGACAATCCTTCCTCTTCACATACCTTATTTTCTTCCACAAAAGTCCATCTTGCTGTAAATCTGTCTATTTTTTCCCCTGTCCTCTCTGTCTGAACTTTCTGAGCCCACATTTTCCAGGGCATAACTCTGCACCTCTGGTCAGTTTTCTGGAAGTTCCTAAAATATTATAACAAGTGCATCAAAAGAATGTAAAATCTCGTGGAATGTTAGTATTCTGTTCTTTTGCTTTGCTTGTCCTAAAATTAAGCTGTTTTAATTTCAGACCAGAGCTATGTTAAACCACAAGGCTGTGTTTCACTATTGCAACACCTTCTTCACTAAGTCTTACTAAAAGCATAGTCTTTTTATCTGTAGAAATGTGTAAGAGAGTGCTCTCCTTTTCAATGGGTGGTGTTCATAAAAAATCTTTCATCAAATTTCATAAAACCCCCAACCTCTTTCTGTTCTGAGCAACATCATAGCAGGTGGGGTTTTTTCTAGTTCTGTCTGAGGATGTAGTGAAAAATCTCATCTGGATGCTAGGTTTTTCTTTTGGCTGAAATAGGAACAGAAGATAAATTTGAAAAGAAAGATCCCTGGGGGAAAAAAGGACATACATAAAGGAACAGAAACAGAAAGGAACTAAGTGATTAGCTAAAATAAATTTAGTGTAATGTTAACAGATCATTTATTTCACCAGCTCAGTTTACATTATTTGCAGCTGCAGTTCTCTGGTAATGCCTGTTTCATATGTCACAATTTTTTCTTTAATTAATGTATTCAAACCTAATTTGTCTTATCATGTGTTACAGTTATAATAAACACCTGGAGCAAAGTACTTAACGGTAAAACCAGGATCTTGTCATCTTATTTTTGTTTCATGTTGCTTCTAAAAGTCACTTTTAAAGTATTTTCAGAGTCTGTCACTGTCCTGTTGTCAAAAATACTGCATGAAATTTGTTGTCAGAAATATTGTTTGGTTTCCGGGAGTTATTCACTGTTCTCACTACAGATGCTGTATTTTTTTGGCCATATTTTCAACATACTCAGTTATTGTAACTTTGAACCACAGATTGTTGTTTTTCCCCTCCCTTTTTCTCCTGACAAATGCTCACTAATTCCAGGTCTTCCTGTCTGTGGTAGTATTGCAATTTCAAAACCATAGTCAAGGGTAAAGCTGCTCCTTCCCTACCCACAGGTCTCAGATTCAGCTTCCCATGTGGAACTGATTCAAAAAAATATGCCAGAGAATGTATTTTGACAAACCCAAACCCCCAAGCTTTTGACTGAAAGAGATATATGAAAAATATGTGCTTTACACTGGAAAATGCAGATTCTACTGCAAACCAAAACAGTTGGTTGAAAACTTTTAAGTTAGAAGTATCCCAGGATCATCATTGTCATTTTGGCAAGTGACACACAATGTGGGAGATGTTTAGGGAGCTGTTTATGTCAAAATAATGAGGCACATGAAATAAAAATCCTAATAAGTGAGGTAGCAGAGCTCCAAGATACAATATGGTAAATGTTTGCAGCCACAGCCTGTCAGACTCTGAGGGCAAAGAGTGAGATTTGAAAGAGGGGAGATCAACAGTTTATAAAAAATAGTGTGGTAGATTTGTAGATTTTCACCTGTAGGCTTTGAGGGAAACACCCATACCCCCCAAACAAGCACACACACACACACCCTACCCCTATTTTCTGACCATTTTTGTTGCTCTATTACATGATAGCATTTCAGTTCAAGTTTAAGTTTGAACTTAAGGAAGTTCAAATGAAGAAAACTTATCTGCAGTCATCTTTTTCTGTGGTGATAACTAAACCCTTTTATAAAAGTAAATATGAATAGCTTTTTTCTGATGAGGCTTTCGTAACTGCCCTCCTTTGTGTATTCTGAGGCTGTGTGAATGCATTCAGAAACAGGTGAAAGTACAAACTCCTCAGAAAAAGCTTATATTTTATTTACATAGCTTGAAATCTGATGGACTTTAAATGAAAAATTCTTGCTGTTTTATTTGTGAGTCAGAAAAGAACAGCTATGAAGAGCAAAACTAAAGATGTATTTAATCAGCAAAGGGAATTTTGCCAGTCCTCAGTGCTTTGAAGTAAGTTTAATGCGAAGATTGATCTTTTTTTTTTCCTTTGGTCTCAGTGTCAGCATTTAATTTCTTGGTGGATAGCCTGTGCAGGGTGAAAGTGCAAGTGCAAAACATGAGTTCAGTAAGTGCTGGAAGTCTCTGGAAGCTTTTGGAATGCCCCTATGTGCTGGAAATGGGCTTTTACAGGCACATTCATATAATGAAGTTTTGCTTTTTTCCCTGCTCCATACGGCTTGGATAGACAGCTGAATTTTAACATGCAGGCATTGATGAGGGAGCTTGAGGTTACCACTGACAGGCTTCCTTCACCTTTTATGGGATTGTCTGGCCTTTCTTGCTGCAGATAGACCTTGACACAATAATCCGATGACTATTGCCACTTGCTCTAAAAAATCAGGGTCTGCAAATGAAGAAGTCTAGTTCTTCCTGGTCCCAGCTGGTTTAAAACACCATAAAATAATCAAATAATCAGTCACAGATTACAAATATCCAGGAAAGATTGAACCCTGTAGAATGAAAAGGAATAGACAAGGATTTGTGAGGGTTCATTGATTCCCTGAGCAGCATGAGGAAAGCCACATCACAGATTTCTTGCTCTGACTATTGTAGATGCATTCTTGCAGTATGGATTCACTCTCACCTCATAGTTTTATCCAACGTGAACATGGATAAAACTTCTGCTTCTCGAGTGTGGCTCTGGTCCTGTGCCTTGATTTATGATTTAAAAAGAAACATGAACATTTTTTGTAGATTGTTTAATGATCAGAAGTCTCAATCTCTTTTTTCTTTAAACTTAAGCAAAACCCATATAGGCAGTAGTTATAATCCCAGATGAACAAACACATGTGACTATGAGTCCTGAACCTTTGCTGCTTTAGGAGTATAAACACAGCTTCAAACCAGTGCCAACTTCTGGCTTTAAAACTTTGACTTCCATTGGAAAGAAAGACTTTCTGATCTTCAAAACTATTGGGTAAACGGTGAAATGACGGTCACAGTTATTTATTTGTACAAGTTTGCTGTGAGATGTATTGGGCCTGTGGCAATTGTTGTGAAGGCAGAAGGTATCTCACTGAGCTGCCCCTTGTCTCTTTGTATGTAGAGCCCATGGTTATTTTATAGTTTTATAAAAATTCTTTTCTCTCATTCATATGATTTCTTTCATGTCCTTACCCTCATATACTGTCTTTCCCAATCATCCAGAGAAACTCTAAGGCTTTAGATTATTTGAAAAAAATTTAAAATTTGTCTCTCATTCTATGTTTGAATACAGCAGCCGCAGGAACAATGTAACTGCGTTATTTTTCCCTCTTCCAGAATAGGCTGAGGGGTGGACTGTCCGCAGCAAGAAAGTGAAGAGGGAACAAAGCCATAAGACTGGAATACCCCAGCCTCCTGTCACATCCCTAGTGTGCTCTGGGTTGTCAGTACATCCTTTGCTTTTAGATTTAATACTGCTCCATATATCTTGATGTAGAAGGGCGATACAATGGCTTTGCAGTGTTTGCAGTCCCTGCCAAAATGCTGATGCACAATGGACGCAATGGACCATGACTGGTTGGAAGTGTGTCCTGGATCATGATAGAATGAGGTGTAAAAGAATAGATCCTGTGCAGTCCAGATGGGTATCAAGAGCCCTGTAGCTTAGGCAAAACAGGAAGGCTGATACAAAAGTTTCAGGATGTGAAACGTTGCAGCCTTTGTTAGCTGATCTACTAGATATTCTTAATGACTTGCTAATTCATGAAAAACTTCTTATTTCTTCCATTGTAGCATTGGCCTGGGGGCCAGTGAGGGTCAATAGTCTGAGTCAAACATGAACCACACGGTCCAGCCCATCTGATGGGTTGGGCAATTGATTGTGGAACTGCAGCTGGGAACAGAATTTCGATTTGCACTTATGAAACAGCTTCTATTCCAGTCTTGATCTCCAGGGAATGGATGCAAAAAACCAGAAGAACAAGATGCAGCTCTTCCTCATGCATCATGTTTAGCAAATCAACTTTTGGCCTTTTAGTGGCTTTGCAAAAATATGAGAGTCTTTGCCTCAGTTTCAAGTTATTAGGAAGGAGATATTTTTTCTGTTTCCCTTTGGACTGTAATGGCTGTTAGGAATGAAACAGCCTACATGTACGCAGCAAAAAAAAATACTGAAAACCTGTTTGTGTTCATATTTCTCCAGTGTAATGACTGGCTTATGAGGAAAGCTCAGGGTTGGGGTATGAAGAGTGTATTTATTTTTGACTTCTAGTACTGAACAGAAGAGATTAACTCTTTTGTGCTTATTTTCAGACTGGATATTTCCATCTGCCCCATGGGGATTACTTCATTGAGCCCATTAAAAAGCATCCACAGAAGGAGGGAACACCCCATCCCCATATTATCTATGGTGCAAATAACCTTCAGTATGCTTTAAGGAGAAGACGGGCCATCCCAATGGAAAAGGAACGAGCATGTGGACTGAATGGTACTAATTTTGCTGGATTTCTGCCTATTTGCTTTCTGAATCTTTTTAAGCAGCTGTTTACCAGTGATGTGTGCCTTTCCTTCTTCCACACTTTTAAAAATTCTGTAAGAAAAGATTATGCAAAATGAGAGCATCTCAATCAAAACACCACAGGAGCCACACATCTGTGTTCCTTTCTGAAAAGCTATATCCTCCTTGTGACTGCTGTGATATGTTTTTCATGCCATTGATCCTTTCTACCCTCAGTTTTTCTCCAGCCAGAACTGTTCAGTGAGTTTGAACCTAAATTCTTGAGGAATTCTGGGATGACAAGATTTGCAGTCTGCATTAATTTCAATAAATGTTCTCACTCCATGCAAGTTCTGTCTTCAATAAAATAACTCCCCTCTAATCCATGGTTTAAATTTAGGATTTCTAGATTTTCTCTGCTGTTATCAGATTATTTGAATTTTTTTTTTTAGTTATTCTGAAAGTGAAGTACAGGGCATCAACAGCTAGTTTTTTTTATAGAAGTGTAAGTAAAAATAGCTTGAATATTGGTGCAGCAATTATCAGGCTCATGTCTTTGGTGAAAACAAATTAATACACTGTGCTTGAAGGGAAGAGTATATCTAAAGGGTAGCTGGCATCTCATAATTACAAAATTAGTTCCTTTATTTAGTAAAATAATTTCCTTGATTTATTTCACACTAAGAATGTATGGATTTTGTACTGCTTCTCTGATGTTTGAGGCCATAAATTTGAGTCTGCACCAAACTTTAGACAGGCGTAGTACTGGTAGGGATGAATCAGTAATTACCTACATATCCTAAGGCCCGGGTTATGTACAAATGGAGCTGCAGAATACACAGGAATGTGTTTCTGTCTTTCACAGGTCAGTGGTTTAAGCGAAGTTAGTTCCTTTCCAGAAATAGGAAATGAAAGGAGGAATGTAGGAATTTTTAATTCCCAATCATGAGTGCTGATGAAGTTTTACTGCTGTGTAATATGGATTGGTAAATTAAAGAAGCAAAGAATAGCTTGTCCCCCTGTATTTCTGGTCATAGACCTGAACTGCACTTCTTGCTTGCTGGCTCACGGTAGCAGAGCCAGAAACAGAAAGGTTAACAGAGGAAAAACGAGAGAAAGCTCCTGGGGAGAGTTACTCAATCCTCTGTGATACTGGGAAGGTAAAGTTAAGGGGAAGCCGTAGGAATTAATATGATTGGTGGTCCATTTTATTTTTCATCAAGTAAAAATATATATCTACTCAATAGAAAGTAACCCTGGATTTGAAAAAAACAGGAGTGTCTAAAGGTGATGTTTGTATTGATGTCAATTTCAAAATACTGCCTTGAATTTTCATTTCATTCTGATGACTGCTGGGCTAGACAAGAGAAATTAGTTTAGGTTTGCCTGTGAAGAATGAAGAAGTTGTTCTTGCCTGCTGTCTTCCAGGTTTCTTTTATAGATGAAGTAACATATGGATGAAATAACATTATGTGTGCAGTAATTTTAAGCGTGGAGAGAAGATAGGAGGAGATCCTCGGGAATGTGCAGTATACTTGCTTTGTGTGGTCTGCTTATTTTATTTCTACCTCTCACTTTTTGCCTCTTGTATCTTTCTTCAAAGTCATGCAGAATGAGAAAGAAAAAGACTGACTGTACCTGGACACTGTAAAAAAGAGCATAAATTCCCTGCATCACTTAGATTAGCTAAGTCTGCTCTAATAGGCTTGTCAGTTTAAACTCTCTGTCTGATGTTATTCTTTTCAAAGTGACAGAATTATTTCTTGTGATAGTATGTTCACGATATTGCAGGCAAACAAAGAAAGTGTCTTATGAACTAACTAAATAGTCAGCTATAATTTATGTTTCTATTTTTAACTGATCCAGTCAGCCTTTAGAGGTAAATATCTTCTTTTGACCAAGCAGTAATCTTGGCTGTCATAAAAGTTAAAGAATCACTGTGAAAAAATGCATGGGGGTAAAACCATTTCCTTCATTATTTTTCCCTTTGTGTGACAGCATGTAACAATTATAGATTCCTCAAAAGGCCTTAGCATTTATGTTGTGTGTTACGCATCCTGGGCTGCATCCAGAGCCCCGTGGGCAGCAGGGCAGGGAGGGGATTCTGCCCCTCTGCTCTGCTCTGCTGAGACCCACCTGGAGCACTGCATCCAGAGCTGGGGCCAGCACAGGAGGGACAGGGACTGCTGGAGGGAGCCCAGAGGAGAGACACAAGATGATCAGAGGGATGGAGCGTTTTTACCCTGGAGCGAAAAGGGTTTGGAGTGAACTAATTGTAGCCTTCCAGTACCTGAGGGAGCCTGCAAGAAAGATGGAGAAAGAGTTTTTACAAGGGCTTGATAGGACAAGGAGGAATGGCTTTAAACTGAAAGAGTGTGGATTTAGATAAGATATTAGCAAAAAATTCTTTGTCTTGAGGGTGGTGAAGCTTTGGAACAAGTTGCCCAGAGAGGTTGCAAATGCCCCATCCCTGGCAGTGTTCAAGGCCAGATTGGATGGGGCTCTGAGCAACATGGTCTAGTGGAAGATGTCCCTGCCCATGGCAGAGGATTGAAACTAGATGATTGTTCATGTCCCTTCCAAACCAAGCCATTCTGTGTTTTGTTATCTCATTTCTGAGTAGCCAGCTTTACAGCAGGGAGAGAAGAAAGAAAGAATTCAGTGTCAACTTCTATTGATACTGTGCATTGTCAGAGCAGTTACTTGTTAGAAGTGAAATACAGAACAAAAAGGGAAAGTGATACAATTCTTGCTTTCTGTGCCAAATGTATTCACTACTTAGGCTTTGGTGAATACTTCGTGCATAAATAAATTTTAAAGGTAGTAAGTTGACTCTGCCACCTTTTCAAGATTTCATGTACTTGATGCCTTTGAGGTTGGTGCCAGAAAGATTGTTCACCCACATGACATCACCGATAGCTTAGAATAGTGCCTTTTGGGATCACTTCAAGGTGAAGCATTTTCAATTTGCAGTTCACAGTTAATTGTAAAAACTAATTCTGTTTTATAGGTTAAGCTCCATTTTGTGTTTTCAATACTATCATTGCATCTGCTGAGCTGGGGCTTAGCAGATGAAGAGTTGACTACTATATGTCTTATAGGAATGTATGTCTTGGTGTTCAGATATGTGGTCTGAGATTCATCATGCAGAGTGTCTGCATTTGTTTATTTGAGCTCTGAGTTTGTTAGGCTTTTTTAAATTAAACTGAGATGCTTGAGTTGTTTCTGTGACTTACAGTAGTCACACCTTGGTGTGTGTACAGGTTAAAGTGTAGTGGTGATTTTTGCTTGAAGAAGTTTAATCACTTCGATGCTTATGAGTCAGTGCACAGAGTTTAGTGGTGATAATAGAAATCTAGTCAGAAACTAACCTGTCTGTCAGGCAAGGAATATAAGGTCTAGTAGTACAGATAAAACCAAAGTAAAGGAATTACTGCAGGAGGGAATAGGTAGAGGATGCTGATCTCCTGTGCAGTCTTTTTCCAGGTGTGATTTTTTTAATGCAAGATCTGTGTCTCTTGGAAGAAGCCTTGTGCAACAACTTTTACAACTTTTTTTGTGGCAACAACTGCATGAATATCCAGGGTCTAACCTACTTATTACCTGTCTCGCCAACATGCAATAATACTTTAGAAATCAGTGACCTTCCTGTAGTCTTGTAATAATTACATTAATTACACTATAGTTGGTATTATCTTTAACAGGTTCAGATACTTGGAGAAAAATCATTGCAGTAAATTATGTAAATGTAAAATAATGTTTGTGCTGCACAATTCCATTGCTGCTCAGGCAAACGCCAGCTGACTCAGTCATTAGGTGCATGCAAAACTGAGTTACTAATCTGGAAAGTATCATAACAATAGTCGACACTGCTAGCATCAGTTTTACTGTACAATTTCAAATATATGTGAGAAGCAGCAGAAAAGATAAATTAAAAGTGTCCCCGTGCCTTATAGAATAAACTCTCTAATTCTTTGTGCCCACAGGAGAGGAAATTGAGGATTTGGGGATTCATTTTATTCTTCTAAATAGGTTATTTTAAAAACTTGACAGTACTCTGAGATACAATGTAAGGGAAATTATCCTACCTTCTACAGAAAAAGAGATGATCTCCCATTTCTTCTGCTTGTTTTCATGCAGCCTGTCACAAGGTATTGTTTTTGTTTGTGAGCTTCAATATAAAAGAAATGTAAAGTTTGCAAGTGAAAATGCTGTGATGTAATGAAACTCTTCCTAAGTGCTGCTAAGAGGGGACTGATAGAAACAGATGGACTTATTTTCTTGAGAAAAAAGTCCTGAGAGAAGGACAGGTTGCTGTTGTTAAGAGGGTGAGGGCAGTTAAGTTTATTCAGATTTCAACCCAGTGATTGCTGCAGAAGGCTGTTACATATCACAGGAGTGAAAGATTTAGGGTATTAAAATAGATCACTGAGAATATTTAATTGGAGCTTTAGGTGTACAAAAGATTGTCATATATTTTATCTTCATTTTGGCATTTGATAGATCAGAAGTTAGGATTAGTTTGGGTTTGACATGGGCCTCCGACTCCTTGTCTACAGAGAAGTTACGAATCTTAAAACTGATCTTTTGGCATTTGGAGCAATTTTGCTCCAAAATTGGAACTGTGATGGGATCAAGCTGGGGTGGAAGGAAGGAGAGAAGAGGCTGACTGCTGTGTGAATCGATGAGGAGGGAAGGGGGAGTTAGAGGAGAAGAACAACATTGTCTGTGCAGAACTGTTTTTTAAGTATTTTGAGTGACGATGGCATAATTCATTTAACAGAAGTCTAGAATGCCATCAAGCTGTTTCAGGCAATGACTGCCTGTTGTATTTCCTGTGTCTGACTGCAGGGCTTTATTCAATAGTGGTCTTGCTTCTTGATGATTAACTTGATACTGTCACTTCAGTTTTTATGCTCGCAAGTGTACAGGATGAATTAGTAGTACTGGCTTTTGACCCTGAAATCCTTCGTTTAGTCACTTGAAAGAAGGAGGGGGAAAAACTCTTGGCAATGTTTTATTCTCAAGCGATAACCTATCTTCTTTTGTTTCAGAAGGACGTTGTAGCCAATGTCCATAAGAAGCTCTGCTTGAACTCCTGGTTGTAAGCACCGAACTCTTGGCAGAGACTTTGTAGCTTCTGTTGCTTTTGAAGAAAGTTGCCAATGTTTCCGCAGTATTTGTTTATCCTGTATTTAAAGCACAACAGTTATAATTTGGCTAAATTTACTTCATTTCTCCAGGACAAAGAGACTGTTATTCATAGGATGGTGAGTTGGCACATTGAAATTTATTAACTGAGGTTAATTCAACCTCAGTTTAGGGAAGAACACCTTTCTCCCTGCATAGCTCTTCTTCCTACGTTTATGAGATGCTTGTCATGGAAAAAAGAGCAAACAGGGACATTCAGTCAGAATGACCTCTATTTTAAAATAAGAACAACGAAGCAAACAGGTTGCAGAAGAACACAGAGTAACTCTTCTCTGAAACAGTTTGCACTGAACTGAAAAAAGTGCCTCTTGTATGGACAGCAATATTTAGCATTTCAGAGATGGGGGACCTGAGAAATTAAAGACATGAGAATTGGTTTGTCATAGCAGTCAATGAGACAATTGCTGCTAACTGGAATCAAAACACTTCCTCCCTTCCCAGTTAACCTCATGGAAACCAAAAGATTGTAACTGTCTTTCAGTTTTCAGGAATTCACTGGAGGTTTTCTTAGTTGCTCTCAGTACAGTTAGAGGAGAAAGAAATAAAATACTGTATTTTCTGCCATTCTTCCTCTCCAGTTAAATAAGTGAGGAGTCAAAATAGAGGTTTTCCCAAGTGGATCAAAGTTTGTGCTGAGAAATGGCCTGAGGTGGCTCAATGCTGGTAGAGTGGTGGCACCTGCTTTCCCAGTCCCTGATTGTTTTCTCATTTTCTTCTCTTTTCTGATGGAATTTTACTTTCAGTATTTCACTTGGTCCTTTTAACTGAAGCAAGGTGAATTCCCTTCGTGTTTGTGTTATGCAGGAGGTGAGGGAGAAAAATGTGGCAACACAGGGTTGTTGCTATAAGGTCACAATTGTCACATGTCACCACCAAAGGCATTGCATACACTACCTCACTCAAAAGACTGAATAAATTTTTAAGTTCTGTGACAAGCCATTTTCCAAATAATATGAATCAAACCTGTAAGGAGGGAAAAGCTTTTCTTCATTGTACATCACCAACAGTCTTTCTGTTCAGTCACTGTGCCACTGGGAAGAAATAGCATTTGCTACACCATGTTTGCTTACTGTATTTGCTTTCCTGTAATTTTAAGGGTAATCTGTGATCTCTTCCATGTCGTCTTTGAAAGTTTGCTTAATTACTCATCAGATTGAGTAGTCAGTCTGCATCCAGGCTATCTTAATTCAACATGTCTGAGTACTGTTTTAGAGGAATGTATTGTGCTGTTGATCTGTACCTATAGCTTTCCTTATCAAACTGTGTGTGATGCTATGGCACTTCTTGAGTTTAGCAATTGATTTGATAAACAAATGCCTTAGTAATGTAAATGTTGAATTGCTGCAGTATAGATTTGGAGAACAATAGTACACTTTAAACTGATACCTGTATCACATCCATCCCTTTCTCTTGTAGAATATCAGTAGCCTTGAATAATGTAAACCACATTTTCACAGATGAAATAGAAAACCCAGGAAGCTAAGCTGCATTTCGTGAAACACTTTTGATGCAGGAGTTTGAAAATTTGCTCAAAACACTTGATCCATTAACTGAGTAGTATTGGCAGAGATGTTCAGCCTTCAGTCTGGTTAGGGACAGATTTCTCAGTCATACTGAACTCCCTGTGAACCTTCTAATAAGAAACTACAATTACTTTATTTTTTCTAGGCAGATCACAGATTTCCAGGTCTTCTCTGCAGTGCTGGACTTGTTCTGTGGAGCCGATGAACTTGTATGGGCTCAGTGCCCAAAATTAGTTCCTTTGGAGATGCATATCCTTGATGAGCCTCCTGTTGTAGACCCACTTTAAAGAGGTGTCTGAGTTCAGTTTTTCTGCATAAAACTCTATGTCCTTGCAGCTTGCCCACTCCTTACTTGTGGGTGTATTCTCCAGTCTTTGTCTCCCAGCAGCTGTCTGAACTTAGATCCATTTTTTGTGCTTGGGGAGACACCCTTGGAGCAATTTTACTTCAAAGGAATACATAATATTCCCCTGAGCATAGATTTTAGCTTTATGGTTAGTTGAGAATGAGGGGAACTGTGTAACTTGGGAGGTTATTTTTTTCACCCACTACTACTTCACTTAACTTGTCAGGTCCCTCCTTTTTAGGGATAAGAGGAGCTCCATTTGCATTTATCCCACAACACGCACAATTGCTTGAGTTACACAGATATTCTGCACCCCTGTGCTATTTATGTACTGTCTGAAATAAACTGTATATAAGTAACAGACTGCAGAGACAGAGACACTGTTCACTGAAAGGTCATATAGATTACTCACTTTTTTCCCTAAAAATGCAGTTATCCCAAAGAAATAGACATCATCTTTATAAAAAAAAAAAAAAAAAAAAAAAAAAAAAAAAAAAAAAAAAAAAAAGTGGACAGAAGATTGCTATGCTAAAAGGTGTAGAAAATGCTTTTAGTTGCTGCCCTTTAATACTGCACTTGTTTGAAGATTTTGTGGAGCAGTTTTCTTGCATGTCCAGGTTTCTCTATGAAAGAGCATAGGGGAGAATATTGATGTTTTTCCCCCCACGATCTCATTTAGACTTACCACTTTTTTCTCTTGCAAATACTCAACCTAAACTTACTTCAGCAAAAAGCATGGAATAAGGTGTCTTAGCTGAAAGAAAAATAGCTATTCCTGTGCTCTTTAAACAGTGAGCAGTTATAACGTCTTTGTACACATAAATTAGACTGCTACAGAGAGTCACTTCTTAGCTATCTAATCAATGTCAAGGAACACTGTTCCAAAAATAATGTTTGTGCAAAATAAAAGGTCCAAAACTTTTATGTCCTTTATTAATCTCTCCTGTAAAAAATGTCTTTGTCTAGTACTTTGCTCTTCTGCAGAACAACTTTTGAGTTGAAGCTACAGAGAAAGATATTTTTATATTTTAAGTACTTTTTAAACACAGTTAAAACACAATGTCAGCCTGACTCCCATTCTGCCAAAGTTGAAATTAGCAGCAAGTTTCTTACCTGCCCAAAGTTTAGAACAAGCTGAATCAAGTTCCTTCCTTTCTGATCTGCACTGTTGTCAGTTGAGCCCCCAGTCTGCATTCCCTTAGCACTGTGGAGGTTTGGATTTGAATCAAGCTCTTCTTTCAAATACTGTGGTTTTAACAAGGGATGATTAACAAGGGATTCCTTTCATTTTCTGTATAATTTGCCTGACATTATTTGCCTGACATTTTCCAGATAAAACATTCACCACTCTCTGCTTTATGGCATTTTATTTTCTGCATCCCAGTTGCATCTATTGCCTATGGTGAGATGCTTTTTCCAGTGAGGTCGTACTCAGAGCAAAAAGATGATGAGAGAGTTGGAATTTCATCTGTTGGGGAGGTCACAGGGAAGAAGGGCAGTAAAAGAAGGGAGTTTCCTGCAAAGCTTGGACTGGTAACACTGACAGGCAACTGAAAGTTGTCCAAGCAAAGATAACCTTTATATTGGGGAATGAATTACTAAGCAACCTCTTCCTCAGCTTAGGATTGTAACTTGGTTTTGTTTATCATTATCTATTTTTTGTATATTTTTCTCTCCTTACTCTCTAATTAATCATACTGTTTTATGATGAATATGAACTGGATATTTCTTTCAAGCACACCTGCATTTTTCCCTCTTTCTGGTCCAATGTGTTTACATACCTTTTTCATCTTAAGCCTTCCTGGAGAGAATAGGAGCCAGGGAATTTTTTCAAATAAAAATTAAAGTCGTCATTTAGAAAAAAACCAGAGGCTCAGTCTGTTGTCAGGGCTGCATTTGCTTCTTTCCACAGGAGTAAAATTTTCAAAGTTCAAACCCAGTTTTCAGCAAAAATGCCTCTTTGCATTTTAGTGTGGAAGCACCAGTTGCTCCTGTCTCTGAAGGATTCCGGCATAGTTTTCTGTAGGTAGTGAACACAGGGAGTTCAGTTCTTGATGAACCTCCAGTCAATGCATGACAGAAATGCAAAGAAATTAGTGGGATTATGACATCCAACAGGTTATGGTGCCTCTGATAATCAGTCTCTAATAGGAAACTGGAGTCAAAAGGAAAAGTCACCCTCAAAACTCTGGCTAAAACTGCAAATATCCTTTAGCCCTGCAGTGATATTCACAAAGAGCTGAGTGTGCAACAGTTCACCTGAAGCTGGTGTTATCCCAGCAGGAAAGTTCATGCAAGATGCCTGGTGGAGGGAGTTATTAACCTCTCACCTCAGAGGTGCTGTTGGCTGCCTCCCCTGAGATGATGTGTTTTGTGCTGTTCCTCCCCTTACTCCTTCTAGGAGTTTACAAATGCCTCTGTCAGCTCTCCACAGCTGCAGGACTGAGTCTGTTCCTTCTCTGCTGCTTCATTGTCTGTTCTCTGTGTACAGGTGCCTCTTCAGTGGCTCAGTCAGGCAAATGAAATCTTGTATGCCAAGTTGGAGCAGGAGAACCTCAACAGTCATCTTTCAAAATGTTGTTAAGCTGGAAAATGTTCTTATCAGGACTTCCTTCTAAGGATAGAAAATGTTAACAGCAGTATGTGTCTAAGATGTTCAAGATGTCATATTAGCATAATTCATTTTGGTGACTGACCAACCCTTTCCCTTCTTCAGGGGGGAAGTTCTCATCTTTAAGAACTGTGCTTTAAGTGCTGATGTTTGTGGCAGAAGCACAGCAGGGTTGGGGCTTAGCCTAAGCCTTTGAAGGCTGTATTGCTTAGTAACATCATCTGATACACAAGACATTTGGCCTCAGTCAGGGACAAGGAGGCCCCTCAAAATGCTAGCATGTGCTTTTTTTTTTGAGCACACTAGTGTGATTGGTATTTTAAATACAGTGGAGAAATGGAATGGAAAAAACAACAGCTGGTCCAGAGAAAGGCCAAATAAACTCTGTTGTGTAAGCCCTGAGATAAGAAGGTTATAGCGTATGCAGTGTTAATGATATCATATCAAACCTTGAAAGAATAGCATTTTGTTTCAAGATTAATTCCAGACTGCCTTTCTCTTTCCTAGTAATCTAAACCAAAAACAAACTAATTAAAAATCATTGTTTAACTAACACTTCAAAGACTATTCTGTTAGTCTTTCTATTACTGTTTCTCTTTCACATCACAGACATTATACATTAATTTAGTTGGGGTACTTTACATTTCTTGAGCTGTGGTTTGAACATTTAAAACTGACATGTCAAGTTTTGGGAATTATGGGTGAACTATTGCTATTTTTTACCAATAATGAACTTTGGTGCAGGGAATGTTTACTTGATGAGGTTCTTTCTTGAGAATGTGGCCTCTGTGTCTGCAGCATACCTTGAGCATGAAGGTCTTCAGGTAGGTACAAGAGGATTGAGAGATGGAGAAAATGGAGCACAGAATTTCACTAAGTTGACACTTGTCAGTCACTGCTATCCCCTTCCCCATCCTTCTTTCAAATTTCATCTCACATGATGGTGACAAGAGGACTTAACAGTATTTTATGGCTATGTGTATTTATTTTGGTGTTTCTAAGGATGGCTGATGAGGCAAGGAATAGGATCCAGGCATTCTCTCCAGCCTTCACCCTTGTTTATTCAAAATGGCTCATGCTCCTCTTGTTCCTCACAGTCCTTTTGTAATGAAAATAAGTCAAATAAACTTTGAGTGATGTCTGAAAAAATTCATAATTTCAGGAAAAGCAAGGGGAAAAAAAGCGGTTGAAATTTAAGTCCTGTAAATGTAACATTATGAGGCAAACCTAAGGGCCTGTACAGTCCATTAGAATAGCTAATTTGTTCTGTTATAAAATAAATGGCATGACCTATTTGTTTGCTCTGTTAGTTCACGTAAATGATTTGTGAGTGTTACTATCAATTGGCATCTTCAGACTGATTTGTAATTTTAAGCTTTTTACGTGGTAAAACTCAGAGTTAGCAGCTGAAAGGGTTAGAGGTGCTTCTCTTGTAGGCTTGGGTCTTGCTACAGAAATTGCTTTGGTACTGCCCTATTTCTAAGGTCCTGAGGTGAGGTCCTGACAGCGACAGACTGGACAGGGTGAACCAGATGTAGCTGTCAGATAAAATGTTAGATAAAAGAGAGCCAGACAGTGCTGGATCACCCTTCTCATTGGAAGCACAGGTCTGCTTTGCTCTCTGACCACGCTATGTGCTCCAGTATGTTCTACTCTATACCCTGCTCAGGAGGTTGGTGTTTCTTCTAGATCTGCAGTACTTTCTGAGCTTGCAGTGAGCTACTGACTTGCTGCTTGGCATGAAGAAAACAGAGGGGAGAGCTGAGCATCCTGTGTGTAGAGAGGGTTGCAAAGGGGGTGCAAAAGCTGCTGGGGGTGAAGGCTGAAGGGAGCACAGCTGAGATGGCTCTGGCAATATGGGAGTCTCAGAAAAGGCTATTTTTCCTTGATTTATTTTCACATGGAACTGGCACCATGGCCTGAATTCTGTAGTGTTTCAGCCTGTCTGCTGTGCCATATCCTGTGTGCTGCAGCAGGTTCTTGTTTGTCCCATATAAACTTAACCTTAGTGAATTAATGAGCAGGTATAGTTTGTAGAATGGGATCTTGGGAGAAATCCTGAGAAATAAAACATAATCCTGTCAATAAAACATAAAATAGCTAATGTAAGCACTGATTTTCATCTCCAGTTCACTAAAAGCCAAGGACACCTGTTTTTTGCATGAGTTTTAGAGCATTTGTAAAGCACTGATTACTGTCTTGTTTTCTAGCTTTTAAAAGCACTCTCAAGTCCTTTTAGTGCGCACTACCTATTAACTGTGAAAAAATATTTTTCAGAAAACAAATGTGGAGAGGAATGTGAAAAGCTAAATAAAATGTTGAAATGCAGTTCTAAAATAAAATCTGGCAATTTGTACAGGGTCCTTCTGTTCAGCTACTTGAAGAATTTTTGTTTAAAAGTTATGGGGAGTACCGTGAATGCTTTATATTTGGTTTTAGAGTACTTTTCTTCCACCTCCTTGTCCCTCTATGTGTTTTGCTAACAAATTGTATGATATATTTTCTTAGGTGTACCATAGGTACTTCTACAGCTGATGCAGAGAATACCTTCTGGTAGATTCTGAAAAAAGCAGGGATCTGTCTTTTATGTTAATAGAAGACAGATAAGATGTTGGAAAAAGGAGGAAGTTTAATCTAGAATTTTTTTTTAACATTCTCCTGCCCTTTAGTGTTATAAGTCATAATTTCAAGGCAGCTAACTGACAATTTTTAAACTATTAATTGTATGCCCAGGAAATTCTCAGTACTAGTGCTCAGTGAAATAACCCCATGTATATTTTACTGGATGCTTTGTTAATTTATAAAAGAAGATGCATCCTCATACGTTTTTATTGAAATACTTAGGAACTGAGGTCAGATTATTTCTTAAGCAGTCAATTATGCAAGTACAAAGACAAACTTCTGGAACCATTTTTTAAAGAAAAATTCATTTTATCTGCTTTATGCTTAGACTTGAAATGATCTTTTTCTGTCTAGGGCTTCAAAACTTGACTGCCATGTGACAACTGGAGAACTCTGTCAAATCCATGTGTTTAATCTGAATTCTTAATTTATTTTCACATCTGAGGGAGTAGGTAAATCTGTCTTCTTGAAACCTACCCAGTGTTTTTGTGGTGGCAGTACCAAAAAATAAGGGGATAACAGTGGGGATAGTTTCAACCAGGCCCCCCAGTTCCTTTGTATGTGATGTTCATTAACTTCTCCGTTAACATCTGGAAAAAGATTGTTTGAATTATGTCACAGTCAAAGCAGTACTTTTTGAAGGTTGAACTAGAAACTATTATTTTGTATAAATGTGAATGTATTTGAGTAACTGAATGATGAAATACCCAGAAAATACTAGTCCAGTGCTGGAATGTGTAACAGAAACCTGACATTGTAAACACGTAGAATAACTGAAAAATCAGGCAATTTATATGGTGAACATAAAGAGATCATCTTTAATAACTTGTCTGAGGAATTTTATTTAAAAGATGCCTGTGGTATTCTTTACAGTATATATTCTGGTTCACCATGGAACTTTTTATATGTAAAGTTAGTGCTGAGCTGGCATTTGTTCTTATTGTGAAACACTGTGGATTCATGTTCACCACTATTCCCACACAATGAGATCATGTTTGTGCTAATCACTGAAATACTTCAGTATCTTTGCAATGGCTGCCAAGTAGCTCACAGCACTATTTGTACATACGTTAAATTTTCTCAGTCTCTTGCTCAGAGTGGCTGGATCCTGACTGCTGAGAGGAATGGCTGGGCTGTGTGTCTGCCATGAACAGTCACACTGTCACAGCAGGTCTGACAGGCACAACTGTCTGCTTGCTGCTTTTGACTCTTAGAGCTGTTCGGAGATTCCTGGGGGATGAGCTGAACAGCAGTTTCCGAGCTGTCTTAGACCCAGAATGAGTCTGAGCACAGTGGAGGCACAGTGTCAGGGCACAATGCTGACATCTGAAAGAGAGTTGGCCTGAAAATGGTGTGAGGGGTTCAGATGCCTGGACTCCTGGGGGTCACAGCTGAGCTGGAACCTTGCCGAGTATTCAGTGAGGGGAGTTGTCTGGTGTTCTGGGAAAGGAAGAGGTACAGTTAGGGAAGGAGGTGCAGAAGAATGCTGTAAGATCAGGGCAAGGAGCAGTTCAGTTGTGGGATGATGTAAAATAGCTTTAGTTCTCAGCCATGCCTTTCACACATCGTTTCTAACCAAACTGCTGAGATTCAGCTTTTGTGAAGGTGAAGCTATGAGTTGGAGCAGAACCTCAGTGTGCAGGGAGGCTGTATCCTCTTCTGGGACCACTCAGCAGCCTGGGTAATCACAGGAGTGGTAGCATCTTCCCAGCTGTGCTGTGCTGCCTGTATGTGCTTGCCTCTGACTTCCTTCCTATTCCTCCGGGAGAGGAGGCAGGAGCAGCTGGTCCCAGATGGCTCTGTACTGATCATTTGCAAGCACAGAGAGATACAAGTGGCTGATTCTGCTTTATTAACTTGAAGGGAAATGAGGAGTTCCTGTGGTGCAGAGGTTGGGTCTTGGGGACGTAGAGGAGGTCCTTAAACCCACTTAAATTTTTGATTCTTCATGGAAGAGAATAAGCAAGCAAAACAGTGCTGGGCATATGTTAAGATCTGATTTGTGAGAGATGCCTCTTCCGGAATTAAGGTGCGAACAAGACCATATGCTGAAGTTAACAATACAGATTTTATTTAACAATGAATGTGAGGTGGAGAAATAGAGAGAAGTAGAAAGGGGAGGATGGAGGAGGGTGAGATCAAGCAGAGGATATTCACCATCTAGTCTTGATAATCATGGATCAAGTGTCCTCCCATCCTTGGTCCTTCTTCACTTGGCATCCTGGATTACCACTTTCATACAGCCCAAGTTCCAGGGAGCCACAGGATGGTCACAGATGGTGTTCCCATAACTTGGGGTGGTACATGGATGAGCAGGTGCTTCTTTTCCACCATTTGCCACAGGAGGAATTTTTGTCCGGATGTGTTAACCAGGATGTGCTAACCAGATCCTGCCACCAGGCCTGGAATAGCACCTACTGTTGCAAATTCCTCCCTTCTGTGCTTAACTCCAGTTCTCACTGTGGTGATTTATCTTATGGCAAGTTCCATCTGTGGCCTTGACAATGTTTGATACAGGCACCTGTATTCCTTAAGCTCATAAAACATATTGGTTTTGGCATGATGAGGATATTACAGAGCATTTTGCAAAGGGTGTCTGTGTGGAGAAAGACCTTCCCTAGTTGTTGCAGGGCTGAAAAAGCCAATATGGGCCCCTTGGGTGTATGGAGCAGCAGTCTGTCCTCTCCAGAGAGGTGCAGTGACATACTGAGGTGTTTGAAGAGGGCTATTCTGTGATTCTGTGAGCTAAACAAGAAAGCAAGTGGGAGCAGAAGCCTCTTGTTTTTCTGCATGGGGAAACCCAAGTGCTCCCCAGAGGAGAGACTTAGGCTGTCATACCTGCCTCTTTTGCTGTTCTTCAGCTTCTGGTTCTGTTGAGAACAGAACAAAATGGTTCTTCATATTAGCATTTGATAGGTATCAGTACCATATGGACTTTGGCATCTGATGAAATAGAGATACTGATTTCTGAAGTAAGATATTTTCACAAGGAAATGCACAAGTTTACTTAAAATCCATGAATCAAATGTAATTATTCTTGTTATTCTTTCATGGGGAGATGACTGCTAATGTTTACTGGGCTTAGATTCAGTTGGTCTTGTGAACTTCCCTATAAGAGGCCCAAGTTGCTTTTGTGCAAGAGGAATGGCTCTTCCCAGTCCCTGTGGCACAGCACCAGCCTGCTGATGCACTCACAGACCTAATAAAGCCAAGAGGTAGAGGACCCACTGAGCTGCATCTAGTCCCTTTAGAGGCTGGTTGCAATCTTCACAGCTTGAAAACCACATTTTCTCTTGTCCAAGCCACCTGCAAAGAACAAACCTTCCATGTAAAGCATTCAGTGCTCAAATTCTTGGAATTACAACCCTTAGTAGTCCTTTCCTGCCCTTTGCTTCTTCCAGCATAACTGGAGGTTTTTTTTCTCGCACCTTTCCTTGCACTGGTGCTCTGTTGACCATTACTATGGTCTTTTCAGCTCTTTGGGCTTGGCATTAGGGCAGCTTGCAATGAGCACCTTTGTGAAAATTATTTAAGTGTCTTTAAAGAACTAATGGGCACTCCAGGGACTTGTGCTGCCAATTTCTGAATCCTGCTGGTTCATAACTCTATTCCTGTCCACAAAGCCCCATAAAACATGGACTTTTTGAAAATTTCAGGACTTTATTTCATTGCTGAGTTCTGTAGTGCCGGCAGAAACTTAGCTGCAGCGGGCAAGCTAAGAGAATAGTCACAGAATTGTTTAGGTTGGGAGAGGCTTCTAAGATCATGGAGTCCAGCTGTTCTCCCAACACTGCCAAGTCCACCAGTAAATCCTGTCCCTAGATGCCACATATCCATGTCTTTTTAATACCTCTGGGAATTCTGACTCCACCACTGCGCTGGGTAGCATCTTCCAGTGCTTGGCATGACTTTTGGAGAACTTGTCCCTGTGCCCAACCTGAACCTTTGCTGGCTCAAGTTGAGGCAATTTCCTCTCAACCTGTCCCTAGTTCCCTGGGAAAAGAAACCACCTCCCATCTGGGTACACCCTCAAGGAGTTATAGAGAGTGATAAGGTGCCCCTTGAGTCTCCTTTTCTCCAGGATAAACAACCCCAGCTCCCTCAGCTGCTCCTCATCAGACTTGTGCTCCAGATGCTTCCCCAGCCCTATTGCCTTTCTCTGGACACTCTTCAGCGCCTCCACGTCTTTGTTGTAATGAATAAGGCATTGTAACCTTTTAGCCTTGTTCTTGGTCCTGACTGCAACTGGTAGGTGACCTCTGATTGCCAGCATGTAACTGGTTTGCGTTGTTTTCATTATTATGTGAATTAAATTTATGGAACATAATTTTTTTGGTACAAAAATATGGAAGAGAAATTCTTGGAGTCTGATTCAAGAGCTTCTAGATACTATGTGGAAAACCAGACTGAAAATCAGATCAAGCTTGACAGTGCAGACAACTACTTTGAGATGTCACTCTAAGGTTTTTTGCATAAATTTTCTGTGAATGAATTTTCAGAGAGATATAAAAAGAGAAAGATTATTAATAAAACCCATATGTTTTAATTCTCATTTTCATCATGGTACCCCAAAACCACATTTCTCTATTATTTTTAGGTTAGCGGTTCTTAAATTATGGGGTAAGAGACATTATTACATAGACATAATTCATTGGGAATTAGTAATCTGCAAGTATGCTTCACAGTGAATGTATTCTGTTTTAGACGATACTAGTTTTTCTTTAAATTTTAATAGAATTGTGCTGCAAGTTAAATTGTGTTCAGATGCTGTTTTACCAAGAGCTAGATTAATTCAGAGAAATGTCACCTTATTCTTCTAATCCATTTCATTGTTTTCACCAAAATAAGAGGCACCAGACACTAAAATTGTCAAGTGAATGAGCATGGAAAGTTCAAATTACATGGACTAATGTACTCCTAGGAAAACATCTGACACAGCTATAATTTTTAATTGTCCCTTATTGACTTGGGTTTAATTCCTGGGTAAAATGTAAGAACATTCAGGCAGGAGGATAGTCATTGATGCAAAACATTGGCAACTTCAGGCATATGTCTCCCACGACATTGTTCTCTTTGTACCTCCTGATGCCCAGTACAACTTTCCTTCCATCTTTACAGCCTGAATGGTAATGAGCAGCAGACACTCAGCAGCAGTATCTGATTAAGTGCATCAGTTAAGACAGGTCCAATTTTAGCTTCATTCTACTTCAAAGTGGTGTGACTTCACTGTTTGATATGGCATGTTTTTGACAGCAGGAATGTCAAAGTTAAACAAACCTTGCTGAGTTGTAAGCTTGCTTTCTCTGTGCTTGTTTTTGCTGGGACTTAGGGGTTGTCAGCATGGGCTTGTATGTGATTAAGTAGTTGTAATAGTTTCCTATGTGAACACTTCTTCACTCTCAAGAAAGTATTTGTGTGACTTAGTTTGGCCTGATTTAGAAATAAAAAGAGGTGGTTTGGTTGTCTGTTCAGTTTTAAATTCACACACTCGCTTTCTTTTTTACAACAGTTTTCCCATTATGGCATGAGAGTCTACTCATCATCCTGTCATCATCCAGGCTTAGTTTTGTCTGTTTATAAGCAGTTCCTGTGTGTACAAAACGACCTTGTTTATTTCAGGAGGGGTACTTAGAACAGGGGAAGAGGATTACTTACTGCATTTGATTTTTAAACAATTAGTAAGTTTGCATAGTAGATCAGGTGTGAAAGTTGCACTCTTTCTTACGAGTGAAAGAGAGTATGCCTTGTACAGTTATTGTGTTTCAACTCAGTTTATTGACCTGTTGAAAAACTCACCCCTAAACTGCATGAGTTTGTTAATATTCTCACTAAAGGCATGTCTTAGAACAAAGTGAAGGTTTTGGAACAGACATAATGTAGCAAGTTTTGAGCAGTGTGGAATTTATTCGTCTAGCATCATTCACACCTCCTTTCTGGGGTTGTAGTATTTTGACTGTGAACAGTATAGAGTGGCAAAAATCACAGAGCTCTTGCACAGAAAGGAGGGAGCTGAAAGTAGAAAGTGAGGACACAAATCAAAACTACTATATTTTGTGTAACAATCTTCATTTGTAGAGTTCTCCTCTACAATTCAGTCATTCTCCTCTTCTGGGATCTTCCAGACATTTTCACCTTGCTTCTGCAAAGCCTTGTGTACCTCCAAAGATGTTGAAAGTTGGCTATGTGTAGTTACCACCTTGAGGTCTGCTTGTGTTGCACTGCACTCTTCCTTGAGCAGCACCAGCAGGAAATCAAAGTGGGAAAATGCCTTTTTTGTGTAAATCTCAGCTGATGCCTATAAGTGAGTTGAGTCATGTTTGCTCTTTAAGAGAACTTGGAGTGGTGGAAGACAAGCAGAAATTAACTGCTTAACAATCAAGCTCATTTTGAAAGGATGAGTTGTTGAAAGTGAAGAATTTAAGTGGGGTTTTTTTATAAGTGAAGCCATTGATAGTTAAAGATTAGAAAGCACTTTCTTACAAAGGACTGGCAAAGAATGTTGTCACCTGATGAAAAATTAAATTGATTTGTTAGGGGGTAGAGCTTTTCTTTCGTATACAGAAACTATGCAGCTTTAAACTGTCCTGAAGAAGGTTTTTTCTTATATGGTTGAATCTTACAGATAACTTAAAATGTTTCCTAGTAGCTGAAAGTTAAGGATCTTTTGTGTTGTTGTTAGTCAAGTAGGAGTTGTAGGGTAGTTTCAAGGGATGTTTCTATTTTCACTAAAAACAATTTGGAATTTGATCTTAAACTCCAACCATTTTGCTGAAGTTTATCAGCCACTTCTCTCTAGAAGTTGATGAAATGTTGTCATCTACACCATTTCTTCTGGTTATGCAGTCAAATGTCTGGATATCACATACCCATGTTGGGGCATGGTATGTTTCATGTTGGGCTGAATCAGTTTTTCTAATAAAAGCTTCACATCTGCAAAATTATCTCCCACAACAGCTAGAAACTTCTGAGTATTGCTGCTTGAATTTCTTGGAGTTTGTTACCTGAATCTCTTATCAAACTTGTTTTTGTTTAGTCTTAGACTGTCGTGGCTACACTCTCAGCAGTACATTCTTTTTCTGTTCCTAAGGACTTCAGCACTATGCCTATCTGTGTTATACTTCTTCTCCAGAAATCCATGGAAATCCTCAGGGTAGGAGTACTCCTTTTCTGTTTCTTGCGGACTGAGCTGTGCTCAGCAGTTTTGATGGAAGAGAGGTTTTCCTCAGGCAGCCCTGTTCCTAGCTTCAGGCCATTCCTCACTTCTTGAATAGTCCTGAACTGGTGGGCTCCCAGTAAAGACTTCTCTGCCTGGACAACAGGGTGCCTTTGATTTCTCAGTCAATCTGAAATCACCTGTAACACTTCACTCTTTGAAGGTAAAATCAAGGTAAGGTTATTCAACTTCACAGTTAGGTGGTTAAAAGAGACAGTCAAAATTTGGAGAGACATAAAAGCAGAAGTACACTTGTAGCCACCTGTATTTTAGTGTGGCTCCAAGAGGTTATGCCTCTCTGCTTTGTCTAACTAAAAAAAGCTGCCAGGAGACTTCACACAGTGGGGATCCAGTCCTTGGATGTCACCTGTCCAAGGGACATACCCTGCGCAGGAGGTTGTCCAGCACTGAGGAGGGTTTTTCTGTAGAATCCTCTGGCTGTCTGGAATTCATTTTTACCTCTTCTCAGATTTTCATACATTACAGAGCCTCATGCTTAACCAAGACGCCAAACTTTTCCCTGAGGGTTGTTCACCACTGCAGTCTCTATGACTTTAAATATTTTTACTTCCAGTGCTATCAGCTGCCCAGACAATTAGCAATACTTTAGTTAGCTGTAAACAGAAGACATGACAGCTGGCCTGAGTTTTTATTTGGCCATAAACAAAGCACTTAACCAGCAGTCTGATCAGAGTTTTTTGTTCAGATAGCTGTGGGAAAGTTTTTTCTCAGTACAAAACCCTTAAAAATGTAGATAATGAGAGCTGTGTTTCATAGAAATAAGAATGCTGAAAACTCTGCAAATGTACAAGGGAGGTTAATGAATACCAGGTCATAAATAGCCCCTCATTGAGGAGACGGTATCTGTAACTGAACAAAGATTGAGGGAGACAGCTGGAGTGGTGCTGCAGTGTGGGTTAGTGAGGTTAGGGTGCAGGTTATGGCAGTGATAGCTCATTGCTGATTTGTACAGCACACTTGTGCCCGGTGGCTCAGTTCTAAATGTGGCTGGTGTTACTTTATTTATGTGGCATATTTCAGTTGTACACATTTTGTGTTATTAGGATTCTGGCTGACCTTAGAGAACGCATTTCTGATAACCTGAATATATAAACCAAGATACTTACCCATCTTTTACACTGAGAGATGTGCACATCCGGTGGTGCTGCATTTTGTTAGGTACACAAGATGCCGTGATTATTCTGTCTGAGCTTGGGTCTAAAGGGCAAACAGCTCATTCATGACAAAGCTGGTATGAAGGGACCCAGCTGCCAGGTCATCCATTCTCCAAGGGCAGAGTGTCTGGGTACCTGCTCCTCAGCACTGGGTACTGCTGGACATGGAGGTGATGCTGGACTGCTGTCCCCTGCCACACTGTCATGGAGGTGGTGCCGGAAAGGCTGTAAGCGCTTGGAGTTGTCTTTCTGGCCTACACATAACACATATGCCCCATCTGGAATTAGGACATCTTCTTTCGTGAGTGAGATGAGAAGGGACTACTGCAAGACATGTGACAGAAACAAGTGCTCCTGATCCTTTGCAGGACTCAGGCCTGTAGAAGGTCCACTGTAGAAGCATTTCTCAGGGTTATGGGTTGGAAAAAGGCCAGCAGTTGCTGTCAAACTGATATATCGTTTGCTTTTCAGGCCCTGCGTTATTTAAGGCACTGGTATTTCCCTGGTAACATGGATAGCTGGCATTCAAAGCTAGAGTGAGTGGAGAGACATTAGCCCCACTGAACACAGTGCAAGGTTGCTAGCAACCCTTCAGAGGAGAGACTTCTTCCCAAAAAGCATTGCACAGATGCCAAAATTGCAATGGAAACAGTGTCTGTCCTGTCATCAGACTGGATGGCAGCAGGCGAGGATCCCAGGCTGCCCTGCTGGTATTTAGATGACATCTGCTGGTGAAGTGTCCCCACTTGTCAGAGATATTCTCCATGCACAGAACAAGGCATTCTTGGATGTGCCACAGCACTGGACTTAATGTGCCATCCTGATGAGAAAATGAGCTGCCTGTGAAGAAAGCATATCCCTTATCTTAAACTTTCAACTGGTGTCATTAGAGAGGTTAGAGCCAAACGTCAAGAGAAAAACTCCTTGGAAAGGGTATCCCAAATTGAATCTTTTTTTTAGCTTGGCTCTGTCTCACAGTGTAATCCCTTGTGTTTGAGTGGGGTGACTTTTTGATGATGTTTAATCCATCTCACAAAATTCAGAACTTCACTGGACCAGGCCCTTAGCAGTCTGGTGTCACTTTGGCGTTGTCCCTGCAGTGGGCTAGGGGGGTGGCAGCCAGAAGAGTCTCTTTCAGCTGATATCATCCTGTAAGTGTTACAGCCATTCAGTTCCAGCTTGAAAATATGTTCAAGACAGCATTGCTTTTTGCTTTTCCAGATACCCACAGCTTTTTCAAAGAGCAGCAGCATCGGAGGGAGAAATGGGAACAGAATCATGCAGCTGTCAGAAGGGTTTCTCGGCGCTCTGTCAGCAAGGAGCGATGGGTGGAGACACTTGTGGTTGCAGACAGTAAAATGGTTGAATATCATGGAAGTGACCATGTGGAGTCATATATCCTCACTATAATGAATATGGTATGTACAATATTTGGGGGGTTTTAGGTAGACAAATGAAGCAAATCTGAATTTGATTATGCTGCTGATCTTCTAACAGCTATGCAGCATTGCTCATGGATAAACATGTAGTATCACTAAATATATATGAATTGAAAGTCTGTATTTCTAAGTATTTTTTACCTTGTATTTTGTATGGGCACAATTTTTCCCTGGATTTTTGTGAGAGAAGTCTCATAGCTATAAATGCTAGTACTAGCTTTCTTTCCACTGAAATTCTCTGTCTCACTTGGAACCTGTTGCCCAGTGATGATTTCAGATTTTTGGCTACGGCAGAGAGAAATTCTGCAGGTTTTAAGCATATGAATTCTTTCACCGATTTGTGGATGAGAAAGGCACACAGGAGCCTGCTGAAATTGTAGTAACTTTGCAAAAGCTAGAATACCAGCTTGTTACTGTTTTGGTCACAAATCTAAACAATATATGAGATATTATGAAGGAAGTTAACTGCCCTATTTGAAGCCAATACAACTGTTTTTCCAGATAAGTATCCTTATTGGAGTACAAAGTTCACATTGGAATAAAGAAAAGTTGAACTTCAAATGCTTTCCTCTGTGGCCAGTTTCAAAATATAAGTTGTTCTGGAAAAAGCCGTAGCATCTGCCCATAGATATGCCTTCTGTTATTAATACCTTTATTTTATCAATATTATGTGTATCATGGTAGATACTGAGCTTGAGGGTATATTGAGGATGTGTTCTGTCTGGTTATCATGCAAATGTGCAATATATGTGGAGGTAATCAGAGCTTAATTCTAGCCATGGTGACTGATGATCTGCCCTGCGAGTTTATACAGCATGTTCCCATCTGTGCCCTCAGCAGTCTCACTTGCTGCTGAAGCGATGAGTAAACAGGTACAAAGGTTGTTTGAGCACATGAGGTTTTGTCCACGCAGGGAAAAATGCGTGGAATAAAACCCAGTTATTATCAGGTTCAGGAACAAACAAGACTCACCATCTTCTCTGCAGTCTGACCTTAGATATTAAGGTTACTTAATATGTTTCAGTTTTCGGCAGAGTACCTTGAAAAAGATCCATTCCCCAACCAGACCTATGTAACCACCATTTCTACTTCATTTTGGTATTTTCTTGTTTAGTGGTCCTCTCCATGAAAGTTTTGACCTGAAGGCAATCCATTTTGTTCATTCGTATTTTCTGTGATAGATGGCATAGGTCACATATATAGATATGTATAGATAGGTTGTGATTATCTTCTGCTCTGATTCCTTTTCCTGCTGCCTAATTCAATGCTGTGATGATGTTTTTAACAATTGGGTCACATTTTTACAGAGTTCCATTCTTGTTCTTTTTTTATGTGGAGTCTTTTTTGAATGGAGTCATTATCTTTGCTTTTGTCGTTATCATCCTCTCCTGTACTCTGAAAACACAAGAGTAGCCATCATTCAACTAATTTCTCTTTGCCCTAGTACTGACTAAAGTTTGCTTTTTGTGACAGAGTCCTGTTTATTTAAAACAGGATGGTTTGATATGCTGGTTTATTTGCACCCTGAGTGGACCTCTCAGTCAGTGTTGTATGACTATAGGTGTTGTGTTCTTTTCTGCTAGTGTCTTTATGAACTCAGAAATTTTTGAAAGGGAAATGGGCATAATATAATTTTGTTTGAGCTTTTGCTCTTTAGCTTAGTAACTTTTGCCAAATGCTATATCATCATTCATTCGGCAGACTTAGCCTTTGCAGTAATTGTAATATTTATTGCATTTCAGTAAACTTTCAATGATTTGAGAATTTAAAAAGCAAAACAATCCCCTAATCAACATTATGCTAGAAGTAAATGTGTTTTCTCTCTGAAGTTGTGCTCTGCAATAGAGGAATCAGTTAATCTCATATCTTCTGGCTCTGGCACAGGTCACAGGGTTGTTCCATGATCCAAGCATTGGCAATGCAATTCACATTGTGCTGGTCCGGCTCATCCTCTTCGAGGAGGTGGAGGTAAGGTTTCTATTTACCTCAAAATATCAGTTACAAAACTTCTGGGTTCAATGCATTGAGCTGTAATCATATTTGCTTAAAATAATGTTTTAAATTTACTCTGTTATTAACCTACATCTGGTTTTAGGAATAAATGCTGGCCTAGATAGCAAAGTATTTTAGCTGATAATTTCAGGTATTTATGCATAAAATTGTGTAGGAGAATGTAATTAAAACAGGCAGGTTAACAATGAGGAAATGGAATCTCCCCAGTGCCAGAAGAAGAACAAAGAAGACTAGATGAGGAACAGAAACTACCCATCAAGATGCAGGATCTAATTACCTATGTATTATGAGCTGTATTATGAACTGCAGTACTATGGTATTTGCAGGTCTCTGAAGAGGTAAATGTCTTAATGTGCAGTTCAAACACATATTTTTCTTTTTGAAGCTCTTTTGAGACAAAGAAAAATGAGGACAAAGTAGATGTTAATTGCTGTAACTACTGTATATTTATAGTTTCTAATATCTAACAAATGTGTTACCATGTGCTTAAATGCATGCTGATTGTCTTGATTTTATGGTTATTTTTTAAATACTATGCATGATATAGCTAGGAACTATAGAGGAACACCTTAAAGGGATTTTCTCAGTGGCTTAAAATTTATAACCACATGCCAGATGGTCCTAGTGCTATTGAAGGCAGTAAACCAAACATCAAGGTTATGTCTTCAGAAATATTTATTGGGATAGAGTCTGTCCTTACAGCTCTCAGCATAAGCAAAAGTGGGAGAAAAACCTAAACAAGGCAACTAGGACCTGAGATCCATGATGACTTCCAATTAACTGTGTTCGCTAAAATTTTGTGGCCATTTGGATAAAAAACATGGATTCCTGTTCAGTTGAGGAATGGCAATGTTGGAAGTAACAGTGTTAAGTACCTTTCAAAAAAATTTTTTAAGCTCCCCAGAAATTACTGTCTGGTAACAGTTAATCGCATACTTCGATGCTTGTAAAAATGAAACAAACTGAGGCAAGATAAAGGATTGTCCAAGACCAGAAATTAGAAAATTCAATTTTGGATGAATTTATTTTTGTGTGCTTTTTATTTAAGGTTTTCAGTAATTTGCATGTAAACTATATAATAATAAGTTGAGGAAGAAATATTTATGACTGCATTGTTTGTCTTTGGAATTGAAAAATATTGTGAAATAAATACTCTGTTAGAAGCATAATTGTTGTCTGAATGTGACAGTGTTCACATAACACCGAGTGACAAATTTGATCATGAAGTCCCACAATAAATAATCTTCACCTCTTCAGAGGAAAACTTGATTTCAAGAGCATATAAAATGTTTGAAACTTTCAGTTCATTGTTGCATCTTATGAAGCTCATTTATCAAAACATATGTAGAGTTCTACATTCTGTAATTTTTCCTTTAGCTGCCCCAATTACAGATGTTAGCATTTTAACTTAGTATTCAGTGTTAGATAAATAGGTGTCATTGCTCCTAATGATGGTTCTAACTTTAGTCAAAAAGCATAATCAATTGCATTTAGATTACCTGTCTTCACTGCTGATTTCACTGAAGTGTTACTGCAATGCAGTGTGGTCTTTTCTGTAATATATTCCTTAATTTCCCATTAGCAAGGCTTGAAGATAGTGCACCATGCTGATAAGACATTAGCCAGCTTCTGCAAGTGGCAGAAGAGTGTCAATCCCAAGAGCGATGTCAACCCCACACACCATGATGTGGCTGTCCTTCTTACCAGGTATAACAGCAGTGACTGACTGTTGCTCAGTTGCATTTCTTTGGTGATGATATTTCCTTTATAGGTTCATGCCATCACTTAGTTCATCCTGCACAGAGCTCAGAAACGTGGTCGAAGTATTTGTGACTCTATGTGTGCTTAGGGGTTAGAGATGTGTTTTAGTCACAAAACAGAGATTTGTGAGTCCCAAGAGGTGAGCATTTTCCACAGCTCAGGCCAATTTCCCTGCTTGATTCTATCTCATTTTGTGCTCAGTGACTGCTCTATTTTTCTTTGAGACAATATATGAAAACAAGATAGCACGTAGACGAACAACTCCTGAAGAAATATGCAGATGCAGCTCAGAAAGGAAGAGTATGAAAAAAAACATACGATTTTTAAATATCTCCATATTTAAGGAGACGCAAAATACTTTTTAATGTCCAAGCAAGACAGGAACAGAAAATTTGAAAGTGAGATTGTCTGAGCTTATGCAGGGAGTTTATGTTATGGCATGGAATGGGACTTCTGCTTGTCTGTAAAAATTGATTCAGTCTGTACACAGGTGGCAGAAAAGGTTTCATCTGTGGTCTAAAAATACCAGTCCTTAGCTAAAGTCTGTCAGGCAAAAAACCACCCAATCTGAAACACCCCTCAAGTGGCTCAGTAAAAAAGAGTCACAGAATCGTTAGGTTGGAAAAGACCTCCAAGATCATCAAGGGCACCCTTTGACCATTCCCCATATTTTCAACCTTTTCTCGGTCAAAAATTTTAAAGTAAGAATGTGAAATAAAGTCTCACAATGATGTGAGGTTTCACTCTCCAAATATAAAGCGCTCAGACAGTTCATTTGAATGAAGCTGGACTATGGTGACTTTAGCAAACCATGCTTTAAAATGCTGTCAGACGTGGAGGTTCTAAAACTTTGACTTATGCGAGCAATGATAAGTGTATGTATTTAGGCTACAAACTATAGCAGTACAATGATAGTAGTAGAAAAAGTGCTTGTTGTTCCATACATGTTTGTAAACAACCACTACAATTTACTTAAAATGCAGATTAACATAAGGTAGAAGCTTGCTACTCAGTGTCAGTGACACTCCACAGTTGGTTTTAAGCTCTTTAAATTGCACAATGCTTGTGATTCTAGGAAGGACATTTGTGCTGGCATGAACCGTCCCTGTGAAACCTTAGGCTTGTCTCACCTGTCAGGCATGTGTCAGCCTCACAGGAGCTGTAACATCAACGAGGACTCTGGCCTTCCCTTGGCTTTCACCATTGCTCATGAACTTGGACACAGGTACAGTTGACAGGGAAGGGGCAACCTGTCTGAAGCGAATTTGTTATTTGCATGTTAATACTCAAATTGTGAGAAAGCAGCAAAACAAGCAGTGAGTTAATGTCTCTCTTATTATAATCAAAACGTATTTCAAAGCAAAGAAATAAAATTCTTAAGCCTTTTACCTGTGTTTTACATATACAACTATTCAGTATATCAGGATAAAATAAGCTGCAAAGAAGCTTTACTCAGTCATGCTAATTTTTCCAAACATGTGCTAGATTTCTATGCAATTACTTTAGATAATCTCTAGATCCATCCAAAATATTTACAGAAAACAAAACTGTCTCATTATGTCAAGGAATTTCAGTAGTGCAGATTAGCTAGAAAACATTTTTAACTCATATAGTGAAACTCATATAGAAAAACGTATGAATCTTATAATATATTATATTTAGTATTTTTTTTTTTTTTTATGAACCAGTAAAGTCTTTTTAGGACATTTCTTAGTAACTGGTATTTTCTGTATAATAATGCTACTGTGGGTACACCTAGGTCAAGACAAATAAAGTTCCTGGATATTTAGTTTTAGACATGGTTAATTTTTTTTTTAATGATTGGGTATAAATTCCTCAGAATTCCAGATTTATGGAGGTGTTTTGGTTGGTTAGATGGTTTATCAACTCACTTGAAAAAAAAGTAATCTGTGAAACTGTTTTGACACAGATGTTTTCCTCAGGGCAGAGTGCTATCTCATGGATACTCTGGTTTGACTGTAATGCCTGCACTTTTCAACTGGACTTTGTTGCTTGGCTAAGCCACACATTCATTGCTTTATCTACAATCACTTTAATTTCACTGTGCACCCAGCTACCAATCAAGGTGAAGTCTCTATTTCCTGATAGGATATAATGCTGCTGATGATGGTGATGGCAATGACCCTGTTGCCCATTATTTGACCACTCTTTGTTTGACTTCTCCATTGCCAGAAAGGAAATAATATCAATAAATAATGCTGAAATCACTACAATTGGACATGGGTGCTGTGGTTTAAGTCACTTGGTCCCCATAGCCTGTTGCTGGCAGGGAGCTGTTTTCATTCACATTGATGATCTGAAGAGACTTCTTCCCCATAGATTGGTCCATGTGTGACCTCCTGTCTAGCCTGACTGGCTGGTGACTCTGTGTCCTTTGGATGCTGTGAGGCTCAGTACTGCTGCACTTGCCCTTGCAGGAGTGCTGCAGGGCTTTTTCTTTAAGGACTGTCTCCATAAGGAGTGTCGAGTACTGTAGGGTTGTTGTCACAATGTTAACCTCAATCCAGGTTAATATACACCATCTGAGAGGTTCAGGTATAGACAGGTTTGTAAGAACAGATGAACAAGAAGTAAGAAGACAGACATGTTCCCACGCCTTAGATGAATGCCAAAAGTTAGCTCTTCCCCACAGTGTCTCTCTAGATGTTTGCAGCCTTAGGATTCAACAGACCCTGTTTGTGGAAAAGAGCCTCTCAGAAAGGGGAGATCCTTGCATTTATGCTTCTGACTCATTACTGGAATTGATTCTCACTGAAATTAGCTCTGCTTTCGGAACTTTTGAGTCATGATATGATTACATTTTTGAGAAACGTGGTCTTAAGTATTTTGAACACACTTTGTCTGATTCGTTACTGAATCATGACCTGAGTAATCTCTCACTCCTCTCAGGACTTACACACCTCCAGATGTTAATGTAGGTGTCAACATCTTCATATATCAATATCTTTGTATATTGTTATTTCAGATAATCCTCACACTGAGGTGATGAAGAGGCATGTGTGTTTACTCAGTTGGATCCCATCCAAACTTTTGTGTTTATGACTTCTGCAAACTGTTGAATAAAAAAATTTCTCACGAAGTCAGAGATGCTGGAGAGTACCTGCTATGGAGATGTGTTTGCCTAGATTGATAAATAGGATGAAGGAATAGAGTTTGGAGGCAAATTCACTGAACATCCAATAGTTTTGTAAACAATATCTCTGGTGCAGACTGTCAAAAGTTTTAAAAATAAAAAAGCAGCAGAGACATAATTATCAGAGAGTCTAAGAGGGAATGTAACAAAGCCTCATCTTAGTTAGAGTGGTGCAAGTTTGGGTTCAAGAGTTAGGAAGTAGTCTTCAGGGTAACAGCTATATTAAAACTTCTAGTTTTAAACTGTGACTTCTGCCCCAGCTGTGCACTAGTGTTTGGACTCACTTGAAAATATACAAGTATAGTCTGTGACAGTCTGTTCTTTATTTTGTGCAGGGCAATATTGCTGTGCATAGCAGACATGTTTGAAAGCCTGTGGGGGTGTAGATTTTTCATAGATTTTGGGTCGTTTTCATAGATTTTGGGTTGTATGTTTTATTAGCAAACATAAAAATTCTTTCAGATAACTGCAGCTCTGCAGGGGAGGAAGCAACGTAAGTGTCTTTTTAAGCAGAGGGTGGAACCTGTAGGTAAGTGTTGTGGTACAGCCAATCAGCTGGAATTATTAGATGTTGGGTTTTGTCTCCAGTTTTGGAATCCAGCATGATGGAAAGGAGAATGACTGTGAGCCTGCTGGAAAGCGCCCATATATTATGTCCCGACAGTTGCAGTATGATCCTACTCCACTCACCTGGTCACAGTGCAGCAAGGAGTACATCACACGGTTCCTAGAGTGAGTGATCACATTGTAGCATTTGCCTAAATTGAGCACAACTGTGCTGGAGTTTAAAGTACATCTTGTATTACTGTACTAATAATTGTAGGGGGTTTTAGTGTGCTTGAGTTGGTTTCCATGGGGGACATAGCACTGTCCTGTTTCTTACTTATTTGGGAAAAGCTCTGTATAGTCTTGTGGTCTGGAAGTGAACTCAAGTCTTGTCATATTGGCTAGGGTTTGTTGCAATCTGCAGCTTTTTGCAGATTTACCAGGAAGAAAGAAGCCTTTCCATCAAGGGCACTAGTGTTTGCCTTTGGCCACAGTGCCATGTTGTTTGGCTTCAGTGACTTGTTCAAATCTGTTCCATTTTTTTCAAGAGCAGCAATGTGGTATAACTTAAAGCAGAGACTACAGTGTTTTCTGAAGCCACTCTGCAAACCAAACTGAACTCATGATATTTCCACTTTGACAAGCTGTATTTTGCCGTTTTAGAACCATCTCTTGCTAGACAGAGTAACTGTTTTGTTACAGCATTTCAGCATAACTTGGCTGGAATCTGGAAGTATTATTTAGGTGGGCTGTAGTCGAAATTACCCCTAAGAAATAGATAGTAAAAGTCTTTATAGAAGTGTCAAGAAACTGTGGTGGTAGGGAGTTTTTTAATATGGAATTTTTGTCTTTTAGTCGTGGGTGGGGATTCTGTCTGGATGACATCCCCCAAAAAGAAGTTCTGAAGTCCCCAATCATTGCTCCTGGAGTGATTTATGATGTGCACCACCAATGCCAGCTTCAGTATGGTTCCAATGCTACATTCTGTGAAGATGTGGATGTAAGTGCTGAATGTTCTTCTTCATTCTCCTAGTAAAATTTCAAAATTCTTAAGCAGCATGGAAATGTATTCAGTGCACCTCATTTACAAATGGAGCATGTTTAGATTCTTAGAGGCTAGATGTGCGTTGCCTAACACACTTAATTCTGCATATTCTGGAAACGAGTTGCTACAGTTTGCCTTGTATTTCACAAATTCTTTGCTGGATCTTAACCATATCTATGGTTAGGTGCCTCTCCTTCAGCAGTGGAGTAATTTTGGATTTAAACTTGTAATACTAATTCTTTGGTAGATTATTAATGCAACTTTAATCCAGTTTTAAAATATTCTTCAATTGTGTGGCTTTCAATTGATCAAATAATTCTGGGAACATATCTTCAGTTCCAGGAAGAGTTTTCTGAAAAAATTAGGGTTGTGTTCTCTTCCCATACTTCCTGATTTTTCACACTCTTTATGATCTGACAAACAAAAGAATATTCCAGTCTCTGTGGAAAATGCTTATTTTGAAAAACCAATATTTTTGTGTAAAACATTAGATATTTATGCAGAAATGTATAATTCATAGAATACCCTGCATAGTGAAACAGTATTGTGAGGAGATGCAAAGGTGCAGTGTAGTCACAGCAACCCTCACAAGATCTTGGAGCGCTGGAGAGTAACAGGTTGTGTTAGCTAAAGTATAGTGGTATGGTATTTTACTGCTACGTAGAACATTCAGAGCTCTTTGGGTCTGTACAGCATTTTCATACCTGGGACAGCTCAGAAACAGTATGTCCAAGTGCTAGCCTGGCTAAGTGATCACTAATTTTCATGGGTTTTGAGCAGCAGTGTTCAGTGAATACTGGAGACAGCACCGAGCCTACTGGCCCTGTCAAACACAGATGTGTTTTGGCTATTGGCAGTGCTGGTATGAACACAGCTGTGGACTGGGCACTGATGATGACTGTTTATTCCATTCACATAATTACGTGTATCTCCATCTACCCTTGGAGAAATTATTTCTGATTAATCTTTTCAACCTTAATACATAACATGATTACTAGTGTTGAACTACAACTGCTGAGTCTGAAGAAGGTATTGAAAGATTGCTTTCATTACCTGCTGTTACAGTTTCCTTAGTTACTGTAATTTGTCTGTTGGTACAGATAGAAAATTAGGATGTAATTGTGCAGTATTGGCTCAGTCTGTCTCTCCTTGAGTTTGAACCTAATAGGCCTTTACACTCGCATCTCCTGATTAACCAATTTTACAGTTAGACATATGTCAGAAAATTAATTGGTACCATCTCTTTTTGCATTTTACTGAAAGGCCTTTATTTTGCTGCTAGTTGCACTGGCAGTAGATGAAATTGTGAACAGTAGAGTCAACCTGGAATGTTGAATCATCAGTCTTTTTGTCATATTGTCTAAGATGTTTGATTCTTTTTTGCCTCTCCTCTATTTACTAAACCTTACTCACTGACAAGCTGCTTTTGTTTTGTACATTTTAATGTTTGACTGGATTTGATCCACATATCCTTTTTCAGAGAACAGTCTGCATTTAGCTGAGGATGCCCTGGGGTTCAGTGATTACACTTAGTAAAACTGGTATTTATAATTCAGATAGCGGTTTCCATGAAGCACTTAGGCAGCAAAGTGTCCTGTGAAGTATATCAATGTTGTCCTTCTAATAAGGTAAAGAAAAGCAAAATTTGTATTAGATGGAGTAATTTTGCAAGTCATAGCTAGACCTACAGCTTCCTATAGAGCAGCCTGTAGGAGATAAGAACACTCATTTGATTGTCTTTTTCTTCAGAACTTCCACTGGCTTCAGTGAAACTGAGTTTTTTTGGATTTTACTTTTTTCAAGGCCCAGACCGTATTCTCATAAATTGGGTGGAAGGTGAATATCATACTGCTGATGAAAAGAAAACCCACTTGCTTTGCAGTGAGTCCGTGGCAGAGTCATGAATTTCTGCCTGTTACCTCCAAAGGCATGCAGTACATAGTGCATCATCTCATACTGCTGTTGTTTCAGTGTTCTTAGAGATGGAAAACAATTCTGGGACATGGAGATCAATATGGAAAAATCCTTGCAAAGCTAAAGAATTCTCTCTGCGAATTCTTGACTTTGAAATCTCTGGGTGCACCTAATAAAAAAAGTAACTCCCATTGAAAAACTATGTTCATTTTCTGTGCCAGTTTCTCTTGTATCTGAGGCATGGTGCAAGAGTACACTTTAGACACTAAAAACTCAAAACATTTTATGTACAAGAGTTAAAATGAAGGACGACTTTCATAACAAGAGAAAATTCATCTCTGCCTTAAAAACCTGGCAATGATGGCTTCACAAGGCCTTCATAAGAAGTGCTACCCTTGAACTATAAACAGGATAACTGCAAAACAAAGTTTGTCTTGTGTACGTTGCCCATAAAAAGTGAACCAAGATGCAGCGGCCCAGACATCGTATTCCAGCTGGAGGGTTGTAGTGCTTTGAGATGTTCCATGCCATCAGCTTTTTTCTGGTGTTCTTGTTGACAAACCAAGGTAAACACACAATGGAGAAAGTAAATAAAAGGGAACTCTCTCAAAGCTTGTGCCTAAGCTTAGCCATTTTAAACAGAAGCAGGTTAGAAATGAGCAGCCAAACTCTGCATTTCCCACTTGGATGAACATTGCTTCTAGCTCGTTGGAGCTGCGTTTTTGGAAGTGCGCAGTTTATATGTTGGCTTCCAAATCTGGCGTGTGGCTTGCTCTCAGAATCCCAGTGGGAACTGCTAGTGGGATCCTTTTTATCAACTCTTCTCTCTGATGACACTTGGAGCCGCCCCTTCTTCACGGGTTGTTGCTGCCAGCTCTGTTCCTTTTTACAGAGCTGGACTATGGCATCCAAACAGCCTGAGTCAAGACCTGGGCTTTTGCTTCCCCTGTTCCCATTGGCAGTGTGCAGTCCATCTGAGAGCCCTGTTTTCTCCACCTTGGAAGTGGTGTTCCAGGCAAAGGCCTGACCAGTCAAGCTCCTGTATGCCAAACAAAGAAAACCTGGAGAGGGAGAAATGGCCCTCCCACTCTGTCCTCCGTTTCTAGAGAACACTTCTATCTGAGTGAAGTGGGTTTGGTAGCTGGAATGTTTCTTGCCCTGCTTTCTTTGTTACAGTTGCTTCTGAAGAGTTTCTGTTTCTTTGGTGGAGTTGAGCCGCTGCGCATGGAGCAGCAGCTGGAATGCTGTGTTTTACTGGCAACCTACTGCATTAAACTGGCACCAGTTTCTGAGTTATTTAATATGCAAACGTTCGCTAACCAGAACCTTTACTCTTCCCAACCCACTGTACGTTTTTCTCTGCCAGCTAGCTGACTGTTTTTTTTTTTCAGATCATTTCCTTGCCATCTGCCAAGCTAATATTTTAAGAGTCCTGATCACTTTTTCTTCATCTCATTTTGGGACCTCCATTAATATTGTTGGAGACATGATATTTGTATTTTCCTGCCTGGCTTCTCTAACCTTCTTTGATTTCACTGTATGTTTTCAGGCAGACAGCAATGCAAAACTGAAGATTGCATTGGTTAGTACTCTTCAAATTAAAATTGTTCAATTTCCTGTTCACCTTATCTGCAAATAGTAGTGACCAAAGTTTGCTAAGCCATTTTTTTGTGTTTATCTAGGAACTGAGCAGCCAATTTGGGGAATATTTGGAGTCACATAGTACAGGGAATTCACTCAATAGTATTTACCTATCTTGTGAAAAACCCTGATCCCTCTGGAATTACAAGCCTTCCAAGGCTTTTTAAGTGGCTGTACAAAACTGTGGGAGGCTTTTGAAAATCTTGGCCGTAGGCGTTCAGCCCTGCCTCAGACTGCTGCAGTTCTCTTTCTTTTTCAGAACCTTTGCCAGACGCTCTGGTGCTCAGTGAAAGGCTCCTGCCGCTCCAAACTGGATGCAGCTGCGGATGGCACCCGCTGTGGAGAAAACAAGGTGACTGTGAGCCGCGCTGTTGGCAAGCTGTGCTGCCTGCCAAAGCGCAGAGAGGAGCCACAAGCCTCTCTGCCATTGTGGAGTGTGGAGGAGGGTCATCCTGTGACATCTCCATTTACATTTATACTTAAGTGTTCAGCCCTCATGAGCTGAAATAACAAATCATTCACAGAAACGTTTCCCTGTGATAATGACCTGAAGCTCTTTGTGCTTTGTCTTCTCTCCTCAGTGGTGCTTCTCTGGTGAGTGCATTACAGTAGGGAAGACTCCTGAAGCAATCCATGGCGAGTGGGGCGTTTGGTCGTCCTGGTCCATTGCACAAGGACGTGTGGGGCAGGAGTCCAAAGCGCAGAGAGACCATGTGACAATCCAGAGTAAGATGAGTGCACTTTCTTTCCCTGCATTTTGTTTAAGATGTTTGAGGTTGTCATTGTTTTAGGGCAAATTTTGGAGAAAACCTCCAAAGGGGTTCCTCTTGAAAACAAGTTTAAGCAGCCTCTCCTTTAACTGGTTTGGGAAAAAGATTTCCTCGGAGACTAGTGGAAAAAATTGTTTAACAGGCAAAGCACTCCCCAGCACAACAAATGAACAGTACTAAACAACAAAGCCTCTCACCTCTCTGAAGAGATGACAAATTCAGAAAGTCTCTCCCATGGGGCGCAGCTCAGCACACTCAGTCTGTGTCAGTCCCTCAGCACTGGGAAATGACGGATACAATTCAGCATCAACCCAGGGCAGAGGTTCTTAGGTCATTGGAACCTCTCTTGTATGAGACTGTTATCAGCAGGTGCTACAGCAACACATGTCACAGATACTGACATCTCTCTTCCCAGTTAGGCATACCTGTGTGAAATTCAGCTGGCTCATCTTTTACAGTAGTCATCTTGTTCTTTATTTTTTTCCCTCCATGGAGCTTATTTCAACACAAATAAAAAATACATACTTAACATTTAGGCTTTGCAGAGATAGTGTAAATATTACTTTATTAATACTATGATGTGTAAATAAATGTCCTCAAACACCAGGTGAGAACAGTTTCTAACAATCTGATCCTGAGGACTCACCTTTCATGTTTTGTTCTAGTCATCAGTTTTGCTTGAACTTCAGACACATGAAAGGCAGAATTCCCTACTACATATGTGAGTTCATGAAGACTCTACATCTCATTTGCCCAAATCGCTAACAGCAGGAAGCATTTGTTTTTTCAGAGAGAACTGTCAAATGCACTGCAAGGTATAGGATTTGAAGCAGTCCTTTTCATAGGTTAATTTGCTTTGGGCTCAGCCAGGCAATGACAAAGCACTTTTTTGGGATTCAGGAGTTGTCTAGGTTTCTGTGCTTCATGCTGACATGTGTGAGTACTAAAACATGGGATGTGATCAGTATCTTTGCCCTGTCAAGGATTCAGAGTCACTATGCTGCTGGGACTTGAAATACATTGTTGGTTTAAAACTAATTTTTTTACCCACAGTCTCATGTCTCAGTCTCAGTGTTCCTTTTCTAGACCCCAATTTGGAGGAGACTACTGCACTGGAGAAAGGAAACGCTATCGCATGTGTAACATCAGCCCCTGTCACAAAGACTTGCCAACCTTCCGTCAGATGCAGTGCAGTGAATTTGATACAGTTCCCTACCAGAACGAATTCTATCACTGGGTTCCCGTTTATAACACAGGTATGAAGGTACAAATTTTTCAATATCTTGTCTAAAAAAGTCAAAATTACACGCCTATGAGAAACCTCTGTGAGGGCAAGAAGTCACTGAATTTTAAGTTTTCTAATGAATTAGAGAAAAATCTGGTGTGCTCCTGTATGCTGGTGGGCCTTTTGTGTGAGCAAAAAGGCAGTGGTTCTTCTCTACATGTAAGTGTTTTGTCAGACTTCTGGTGATAATGGCTGTGACTGTAACTAGTTCAGTTCCTGAAAAGATATTACACTAAGAAAAGCTGTTGAAGTCATGTCTGTAATACTTGTTTAGAATAGATCTAAACCATCTTTTCCTGTGTCAGCCACAGAATAAGGAGTAGTGTGGCAGAGAGCTGCATCTTTGGGCCTGCAGGCATCACTGCATGCAGTAAGCAGAACTCTTCCACTGCAAAAATGTGACTTTACTACTTCCAAACTCAGGTCTGCATGGTAGGTGTACTTGGCATTACACTGAAGAAGTAATATCTGAACTGGTTCAGTATCATGCTGCCCTGTATTGTAGAGGCAGAGTCAATGACTCTGCTTTATAACTTGCCTTGGAACAGCTAGTTATTAAATACAAGGGCAATCATTACTAGTATGCAGTTTGATTCTTAGGCTGTGCATAAATGTGCAGATTATCCAATCTCAAAATTGTTAGGGTTGGAGAGAATCTCTGGAGATCATCCAGTCCAACCCCCGGCTAAGGCAGGGTCACCTGGAGGAGGTGACACAGGCACACATCCAGGTGGGTTTGAATGTCTCCAGCAAAGGAAACTCCATCAATTCCTTGAGCAGTTGTTCCAGTACTCTCCCACCCTCCATGTAAAAAAGTTCCTCCAAGTGTTAAGGTAGCATTTTCTGTGTTTTAGTTTATGGCCATTGCTCCTTGTCTACTGAATGGAGTCTGGCACCATCGTCTTGGCACTGACTTTGATATGTTTGTATGCATTGAGACCCATTCTCAATCTGCTCTTCTCTGGACTGAACAGCCCCCGTAGTCTGTCCTCATAACAGAGGTGCTCCAGTCCTTTAATCATCTTTGTGGCCTTTGCTGGACCCTCTCCAGTAGCTCCTTGCTGTTCTTGTACTGAGGAACCCAGAACTGCCAAATTCTTCCCAATGGGCCCCAAGAGTCCATTAACCCTCCTGGCTGCCAGGGAACACTGCCGTGTCATGGACAGCCTGTCACCCACCAAACTCCCAGGTCCTTCTCAGCAGAGCTGCTCTCCAGCAGCTCAGATCCCACGCTGTGCTTGGGGTTATTCCTCCCCAGCAGGACCCTACACTCTCCCTTTCTGAACCTCGTTAAGTTTCTCCCTACCCACTGTCCTCCCTATCAGGGTCCCATTGAATGGCAGCACAGCCTTCAAGTGCATTAGCCGCTCCCCACAGTTCCATAGCAGCAGCAAACTTGGTAGCAATGCATTTTTTAATGAAAAAATAAAACAGTTGGAATAGGGAAGATAAGAATTTAACTTCCAGTTTCTTTTGCCAGTAGTATTTTTCAGCATGTTAATTGCTTTTTAAGTTATTGGCAGTTCTGAATTGGTTTCCTAAATTTCAGCTACTGTTTCCATTTCATCTAACAAATGCACTGTTGAAGATGAACCTAGAGCAGGCAGACTTCCAGTAAAGTTTCTGATGAAAAAAATATGGTTGATAGATATTTTTTGGAAGAAAACCCAGTAAAGCCATGACAAATGCTAACAGCCTAATTTTTAGGCCAAAACCAAACTCATAAAACATTTTCTGCAGCCACCTGTCATTGAAATGAAGACCCTCTGTTACTCAGGGTGTACTACTGCAGGGTACAGCATTTGTTCTGTTCATGTCCTCTCTGTGACACTGCAACAGAACAGGTAGTTCTGCATGTGCATTTGTTACAGAAGGTCTGTTATTTAAAGGGCATTGAGAATCATGAGTCAAATGCTTACTGCACACTGGAAGGCACGGCTGTGCTCTGTCCATGCTGTATTTCAAATAGAACTGTTCAGAACTGTACCAACAAACCAGTTCTATTTAAGAACACTGTGCTGCTGAGCCTGATATATTTCATCTGGAAAATAATTTGCAAAATCCTTCAGATATCAAGGAAACATCTTTTTCTGCATCTTGAAAACTTTTTGGCTGTTTTCACCCATTTTTTCAGCAGCCGTAATTTCAGCACAGATTTCCATGTCTTCCCCATGACCTTGGAGGTCCTTAATATTTAATTCTTACATTTCACTAACAATATTTAAACTGTTTTCTTGTGGCTAAGCTTTTAACTTAAAGTAAAACTGGCTTCCTCAGGTAGACAGGCTCCCCTGGTAACACTCAAATAAGCAGAGAGCTGGCCAAATCCTGTGCTGATTCTTCTTCTGACATCGTTGTAAGACTGAGGGTGGGTAGCTCTCATGGACATACTACTTCCAGTTTTGTCCAGCCATCATTACCTGAAATACATCTGAGAGTTTTCCTCCCATCTCAGTTTCAAATATTCTTTCACCTTTTATCAGTGGCTAAAGATGTCCTGGATGAAATAACTTCAAATGAAGTTATGAACTAGTGCTGTCTCTGAGAGACACAGCAGTTTGAGGCTTCCTTGTATGTGTGTGTGCGCAAACAAACCAAGATTTTAAACAAAAACAAACCAACAACCTTTTGTAAACTCCCCCCAGAAATACGCTGATATTTTGGGTCTCTCACAATGACCTTGATTTGTTCACCAACCTTTGTCAGTTCCCATACTTATTCTTGTACAACCCAATTAATTTCAAGGATTTTTCACAGCATTCTGTTACTATGTTGTCTTGCTGCCAAGAAGACTTGGACACCAGGCATACACCAAAGCCACCCTGTGACTCCCTTCCTCAGCTGGATAGGGGAGAGAGAATGTAACAAAAGGCTTGTGAGTCAAAATAAGGCAGGGAGGGATCATTCACTCATTACCATCATGGGCAAGACAGGCTGGACTTGGGGAAATGCATTTAATTTATTAGAAATTAAATCAGAGTAGAGTAGTCATGGGAGATAGCATTCCTTGAACCTCTCCAACACAAGAGGAGAGGTTCCTCTCCTTCCTGCAGTTCTTCCTGAGCTTCACAGCATGGATCCTTTCCACAGGCCGCAGTCCTTAAGGAGCAGGCTGCTTCAGTGTGGATCCCTGGTCCATGGGACCTGCCAGGAGCCCGCTCCAGCAGGGGCTTCCCATGGTGTCACAGCCTCCTTTTGATGGCATCACCTTGCTCCTCTGTGGGCTCCTCCCTGGGCTGCAGGTGGATCTCTGCATCCCTGAGGACCCCAGGGGCTGCACCAAGGGCTGCAGGGCAATCTCTGCTCTGGCACCTGGAGCAGCTCCTGCCCCTGCTCCTTCACTGACCTTGTGCCTGCAGAGTTGCTCCTCTCACATATTTTTACTCCTGTCTTCCACCTGCATTTGTGCAGGTTTTTCTCCCTTTCTTAAATACATTATCCCAGAGGTGCTGCTGCAGTCACTGGTGGTTTGGTCTTTACTAGCAGCAGGTCCTTCTTGGATCTTTTTGATCTGGGCTCTGTCAGTCATGGGGGAAGCTTCTGGCCACTTCTTAGAGAGGCATCCCTGTAGCCCCCCTGTTACCCAAACCTGGCCATGCAAACCCAATACAGCTCTTGTTTTAGTATCAGGCATTTTGGATCCTCCCATGCCACGCTTGGGATAAAAAGAAGAAAGAAAACATAGTGAAGCTTTCCCAAGCCCTGAGTGCACATTCATTTTTAATGTGGAAGTGTCTAGCTGAGAAAATGGATTCCTAAGCCAGACATTCTGCAATGTTTTAGACATTCCCTGTTCTTTCATCCCGCTGGAAAAAACAGTAGATTATCTGAATGGTCACATTTCTCTCTCCTGGTCTTAATTTCATAGCTTGCATAAAGCAGTTTTAGCAAATGTCACACACCTAAAGAGTCTTTTCTCTTGTGTAAGTTGTAACTTCGTAAGAGAACAAAGACATTTTTGAATAGCTTATGATTTAGTGAAGCATCCAGCTTTAACAAGCTGTCTCACAGAAAAGCAGTAAGTAACATATTGCTGTTTCCTAGCCTACCTATATTTGAGGTTTCAGTTGACAATTTTCTGGTTAAAAGGACTTTATGCCTGTTGGGGAACTTGAATAGTCCTGTTATGGAATTGCTCTGGACCTCTGAAACCCATGTGATCAAGCTGGAGCATCAGAGTACCCCTGGGAATCTTAAAATGATGGAGACCTCCAAGTTCAAGGGTGATAAACTATCCAGCAGCCTGAGCAGGATATTTTCTGAATTTTTCTCATGACCCAGGCCCCTATTCTGACACTTTGGTCAGACTTGAGTATGTATCCACTTCTGTTTCCATCAGACTGACCCCGTGTTTATTTATTTTATACCATTTGACAAATTCCATTTATATGAGTCTTGTAACTTCTCAGGGCTTTGCTTCTATCTATAAGTCCTTCGTTAAATCATATACCTTTATTTTCTGTATCAGTGCCAGAATCATGAATACAGTCAGATAGGGGTTTTGTTAAAAATGTTTTAAATTTCATATTTCTCCCAAAATATTTCTGTGTATCAAATAAGATATGTTCTTATACTGGGGCTGAGCTATCAGCATGAAATAATGTTTCTGTTGCCCTGTTTCAAAATTAAACTTTGTTTTGGAGCTCCAGGCTTGGTTAAAGTGATAAGTAGCTTCACCTCAGCTTTTTTTCCCACTTTGTGTGTTTGGTAATTGTCTTTTCTAATTTTCTTTGTTTGGGATTTCCTCAGCCAATTCTGAGCTCTCACAGAAATGAGGGGTTGAAGAGAAGAGGCCCACCTCTTTTCTTCCTTGTGAAGTTGGGAAAGATATTGGAGCCTTATCTTCTTCTGACAGACACGTTAATCACATCCTTCTTAGTCAGGTTAAGCTGGATCCTTCCTGCATGTGAACTCATGGGAATCAGCTGTGAGGTAAACAAATTTAAATTGGGAAGGAAATATGTTCCTTTCTACTTATCTTCATGTTGTTCTGTTTACACTTGGTGAATCTGAACTTTTTAATAATATACAGAGGGCAAAAATATCACATGTCCAAATTTCAGGGTTTTTACTCAGCTTTGTTGATTTGTTTCTTCAGTCCCCTTCTGATTACACATATGTCACTGGACCCATAAGGGATCTCTGTGGCTTGGGGTTCCATTACATCTTTGTTCCATTTATATATAAGGGGATTGATCGTGTCCCTGGTCAAAACTGCAGCAGGTGTAAGATGTGGACACCACATTAAAAAAACAGGTTGTAATTTTTCTGGGCTGCAGAGTGTTGGTGGCACTTCAGCAAAAATCTTATGTCCAGCTAGGAGCAAGGCACTGGCAGAAGGGTGCAGCCAGAGTGAAGAAGTTTTACAGGAGAGCAACATGGAAGTCAGAAAGTCACTGAGAGAAGCTTTTTACAAGGGCTCGTAGAGACAGGACATAGGGAATGGCGTTAAACTGGTGAGGCACTGGCGCAGGTTGCCCAGAGAAGTGGTGGGCGCTCCATCCCAGGAAGTTTTCAAGTGTGGTCTAATGGACGTTGTCACTGCCCATGGCAGGGGGGTAGATGATCCTTAAGATTTCTTCCAGCCCCAAACATTCTATGATTCTATGATTTGAAAAACACAGATTTGAGAAAAGCAAGTTTTGCTGTAGGAAGGAAAACAAGGAGTGGGTTAAATGCCAGCTACTCAGTGGAACGTTTAAGGAGTGTTTAGCTTGTGTACCCCTGAGCTGGGGGAGATACATGGTCACTACTGACTGCTCACAGGTTGGATCCAGTATTTCATACATATGCTGGATTGCAGGAATTTATTTATACTTTGGCCTAAAAGTTACAAAGATGACAGCCTTTTTGTTAAAATCTCGTCATGATTTAATCAAATTTGCTGAAGTAACTGAAACTGAACCAGCTGCTTTACTGAGCTCCTTCTGAACACCCAAGTGTTCCTATTCATCTGAGTTAAATCTTTTTAGATTTTTGGGTCCGAAATCAGAAAAAAGCCTGACCTCAATGCAAGTCTTCCACCATTTCAGGAAACGTATTTGTTTTCCTTGTGTGTGAGTTTGGTATCTGTTCTGTGTTTAAAATATTAGATTTTTGGAGGTCATTGACTTATTCTGATGCAGTTAAATTACAGTCCAAGAAAAACAGAGCCACTGTCCCTGAGCTCAACCGTAATAAACAGTATTGATAGACAGACAGACAGACAGACAGATAGATAGATAATTTTAGATAGTGAATGCCAAATATAATGCTAATATAATTTCCTCACTAGTGACCTAACCAGCCTTTCTGCAGATGAAAAATCAAATAAATATCAGGTAGAATTGAGTTTTGGGTGGAGAAATAAATACCCTGTAATTTCCAGAGGGACTCCACAGAAAACATATGGATAGAAAAACCGTAAAAAATTTTGGGTAGGGTTTAATTTTAGAACAGTTAACACAATCAGAAAAAACAGGAAAGTTTTCATACATAGAAAGCATTCATAAGTATGAAAGTTTGTGGGTTTGGGTTTTTTTTTCACTTTTTATTTTGACTTAGTAAGGGAGTTCTTTTTCTTTACAAACTGATTCTGATTTATAGATTTAAAGCATCATAGTTTTGCCAGGAGTATGTCAGCATTGTCTACTTCTTTGGTGATTTCTGAAATGAAATTGCTTGTTTTGTCAACCCACAACTAGGAGAGGAGGTACAGATATCAAACTTCTGTTGTACATATTTCATTAGAAACAATGTAAAAGCTGAAATGTCTTTCTGTAAAATATATGTCTATCAGGGCAATTCTGAGCAGGTAACATAGTGTCTGGAATTGTAGGACTCCCCTTGTTAAAAGAGTACTGTGCTTTGTATAGAAAAATGCTGCTTTGAGAAAAGTAGGCAAGATGAAGCAAAATTTAGAGCACTAAAGTAATCAATTTAATCACACAGCCAGAAAAAGAATTCTATAGACAGAAGTAAACTTACTTGTATCACTTACCATGACAGCTCTTAACAAAACAACTGATGGGTGTTATGGCTGGCAGCTTTCTCAGAGGCTGAGGGTTGGTGAGGATTACAAACTTTATGTTCTTGCCTGAAAATCTTTTTTAGCTCCATCTCCACTGATATTCTTGAACACAGTTCACATCAACTGGAATTCCACCAGTTGTGTAACCATGGTCCATGCATGTGCTCTGGGTCTCACCGCTGTTGCACTTTATGAAGGTATTTTTGCTTGAGAGGCCAGAAACGCATCAGTGACAGACCTAAGATGCCATCTTAGCCCTACTGACAAGAAGGGAAAGAAAGTGTCTTCATTAAGGTTTTGAATTTCCTTTACTGTTCTGGAGTTTTTAAATTTGTTTTTGTTCCCAGTTCTGCAGTGTTTCTGTTTACACGAATGAGAATCAGAGTACCAAAGCTCAGGCTGTGCAGGATTCAGTTCTTAAGCTCCAAGAATTTTGAGGGGAGGAGCTGTAGTCACCTTTGTGCACTGTGTAGTGTTGTGTATATGTTGGTGCTGTACAAACCAGAATAGTGAGAGCAAATTTTCTGCCTTCAAAAGGATAAAGCCTTTTGTTGGAAATTAATTAGTTTATTTGCATTATCTAAAGTTTGCATTTCTCTCTTTACCAGAAATTTCTTTAAACTCAATTCTTTCTACAACACAAACAAAGCCAACAAAGGAGGAAAAGATAAAAATAAATTCATTAACCATTATATGGAAGGCTTATAGTTACCCTTCATCCCTCTGAGACCAAGAGAGAAGCTTCAGTCAACTCTGTCAGGCACAGGATAAAACTCACTCAGCATTAGCACCTCTGCAGCACAAAGGGGCATAGTTATAAAATGATTCAATAATGGTGTCTTGAAGTCACTACTTACTGGTGGGTTTAAGGCCCCCTGCTTTCTCAGCAAAGCATTTCAGGTTGCTGAGCATGAACAAATTGCTTTAGTGCTGGGTGAGGCTGGGGTCTTTGAACAGACCAGAACCTGAAGACAAGTCTTCTGTTGATGTCCTTCATTAATATGATAGTGGACAATTTTTAATTCAGTCAGATAGGTTCTGCTGGAGAGTTTTCAGAGAGTGTTACAAAAGCAGGGATTATGTCTGTCTTTGCTTTGACCCTAATTTCAGCTCTAACTCATCTCCCATACACAATTTATTTATCAGACTTGTGTCGTTTCTCTCTCTCTGATGCCTCAGTTTCAAAATTTCACATTCCCAAAGGCCAATGTCTGTGAGACAGGGAGTTTGGTGTTTGGCTCTTCTTTACACCATAGATGGAATAGATTAAATCCCTGATCCTCACATAAAATCTTGTTTCAGAGGCCACTGGTTGCTCTTGCTACAGCTTTCCTCTTCCTTTTTGCTTCTGTGGGACGTCTGTCTGAAAATAGTGTGAGTCTGTCAGACTTGCAGGATTATCCCTATTTCATAAGTTGTCAAGCAGGAAAAAAAACATTTGAAATTATTTATTAAGTGCCTACAGATAGATGAAAATGATGAGCAACGCAGAAGATCAGAAGCAAGCAGCTGACTGCTCTCTGAGAGAGGCTGACAACAGTGATGAAAAGTTTAAATTACCTCTGAAATTACTCAGTCACCAGGTGATAGAAAACTTTCTTGTCAGTGTCCTTGGCAATGCCACCCCTTCACTACTGACTGCTGGTTTCCCATCCCTTTCTCCATCACAGCTGATGACCTCATTACAACCTCCCTCAGTACTGGCTGCTGATGTACCAGCCACAGAGAGCACACAGGTGTGAAGGGACCAGCCTCCAGCTGCTTCCCACAAGTGCCATTTATCAGGCCTGTGTTGCCCTGGTTCTGCTCAGTTCTTCTATTCTGCCAGTCTTGGCAAATGGCAGGGAAAGTGAGCAAATGGTTCAGCAAAGACCCTGTGCGTTTCACTTCTGTGTCCTGCTGACTTATTGTCTGAGTGAGTGCCCTTGTCTTCCTTTCAGCAAACCCCTGTGAGCTCCACTGTCGCCCAGTAGATGGTCATTTTTCAGAGAAGATGCTTGATGCAGTCACTGATGGTACTCCTTGCTTTGAAGGAAGGCACAGCCGAGATATCTGTATTAATGGCATGTGTAAGGTATTGGGTATGTTTGCATGTTTCTTTCTCTACAATTTAATTTTTAAAAGTTGCGGAAAAATGCTTAACCATTTTTTTTTTGTAGGATCAGAGCCAAGTGCTCCATTTTCTCACATTTTTATAGCAAGTTTAGAGCAAAAGCTTTCAAATTAGACATAAAAGTAATTTTCACCCTTTTTAATGAGTCTAAATTTAATAAAAAACTGCTGATTACTTTTGATGCCTCTTAAACCCTCCGGGTGTTCCCCATTATTTTAAAACATCAGTTCAAGAAAATCTGTTTCTGATTAGATGTTTTCACAAAGGATTGTAGCTTTAGGGTTGTAATTGGTGTCACACTGTCTGTGGGGCTTTTTATGGAAATGCAGTTTAACCATAAACCTGTAGCTTTCTGAGCTATCTTTTAATAGGATCAGACTTTGCAGTTGAGCACAGTATAAATTATTTTAGTTTACAATGTTGAATTGGATAATGTTGTGCAATGAGATAATGGGCAAACACAGAATATATGGCTCAATAATATTGTGTATTGAAAAATAAGTATAATGGTCTCTGCATATTTTATGTGTTGGTAGCAGGTCTCCAGGATGATGTGTGTGTCTGTATGGCATTTGAAGGAGTGTTCTATAAAATCTGTAACCTCCATGGTCTTAGCATTGCTTTTTGTCAATTTCTTATAAATAAAATGAGTACTTTGCTTGTAGAGGCTATATTTACATCTGTGGTTTATTTCTTCAAAGTGAGAGTTTGTGTTCTATACCCCCTTGAAGCCTGATAGCTCTTTTGCTTTTTGCATCTTTGGAAACAAAAGCAGGATTCAGTGACTTGTGGAAACTACGTTAGCTTAACAAGTATGGAAGTTTTATGCCCCAAGCCACTTAATCGTGTAAAAGTACAACTAGAAGGGACTTCAAGAAGTTGTCTGTTTCATCCCTTTACAAATTATAATAGTTTTTTGATATTTTTACAGTATTTTCTTAAAGACTTCCAGTGGTGGAAACTAAATTTTTAGTAGATGATTGGTACACCCTCTTTTTAAACTTATTTTATTAGAATGACAGTGCCTCAGAGACCAGTAATAAAAGATGCGTTTTAAGCTTTCCTTGCAAGACTTGCATTTAAGAAAGGAAGTTACCAAGACCCTGCTCAAATTCACAGTGAAGAGATCCGGCTTAACTTTGCTGAGAGCCAGGATGGGCCTTTGAACTATGATAGCTTTGAGCGGTTCAAGCCAGAATGAATCATACTTTAGCATATTGAACCATATAGTAGGTGTTGCATACTGTAGCAGTGCTTTTGACCTTCACTTAGAAGAGATGCTGACAGCTTCAGAAAGGCTGTTCTTATGAAACATTCATTTTCTGGTTTCTAGCCCAGCTAGACTGGGATCACCATGATTAATTTTAGTTTCCATATGCTTTCTGTATTAAAACCTTGCCTGTGGCGGTTCAGATTTATACCTGTTTTAGAGATAGCAAGACTCGATGGTCTTAATATAAGACTAATAATATAAGACTAATATAAGACTTAATAATAGAGATAGCATTGAGAGATCAGAGGTGAAAGGGAAGCTAATCTAATTGTAGTTTGTAGAGACCAGATACACTTCAGTATTAATAGTTCTGTGGACCCAAAACATTTATGAGAAATTACGTCCAAGGTGCTGTCAGTGTTGCACATCGTGACTGCTGCTTCACATCTCCTGGCAAGCAGAATCAGTTGGAGTCAGGATCACAGAAGGAACCATGCAAAATGAGACCAAATGATAACCCAGACAGCTCACAGTATTGAAAGATAGCATGCTCTCATCTGAAATTGCTACCCAGCACAACACCTGAGGAGAAGATTTTTCATATATCTCTGTCTAATTTACTAGTATTTGAGTCTCCAGCTAGCTGAACACAATAGATACACTACAGGTCATGGAGAATAAATCTGGAAATATGTTTAGTATAATTAGTCTGGTACATCATTTTCATAGTTTGATTGCAACATGTTGCTAATGATATAGAAAAGACATTCACAGGTGTTCTGGTTTTCAGAACTGTATCTCACAAGAGCACTTCACATTTGTCCTGAATACTAAAATAACACTACACTTTGGTCTGAAATTGAGAAAAAGATTAAATTAATAAGATATTAGATCCACTGTCTAAATTGCTCACATGTAATTGGTGTGTACAGTAGCTATTTTTTATTAAGCAAGTTCAGGGTTTTCCTACTGGGTATGTCAAAACAAGATAGACAGATCCAGTAAAGAATTTCAAATTCTAAATTCATCTGATTTCAGTCTGATTTTGCAGTTTGTCATGAATTTGTTCAGAGCAATCAGAGGAACTGGTCTTGCTTTGATGGCTAAAAGTGGATTGAGAATACTTTGTTTTAGCCATCTGAAGTATACTGGATGCTTTCCTGGCTGGCCTGACAAAGCCACAATGTGCATCTCCAAGTGAGAAGTGAGTACAGGCAGACCACTGATTCACTTTTAATCCTTTTAATTTATCCCATATCTCCTAGTATTTAGAAATGCTGCCCATGCATCAGTGCTGCCGGAAGGAAGGAAGGAAGGAAGGAAGGAAGGCTTACAGTGAGGTGTTGTTAACATGGTATTCCTTTAGAACTTGTCAATTCAAAGACAAGCTAAATTTCTTAACTTATTTGAAGGCCTGACCTGTAAAATAGCTGGTTCCTTTCTCAAAACTGACCTTACACTAAAGGAGATTTATCAGGAAATCTGACAAAATCTATCTATAATTTAATCTCAAATAATTAAACTATACTATGAAGGGTTTTTTTTTAAACTGTATTCCTTAGCACTCATTTTTTAATTGTCATTTTTTCCTTTTGTTTAGATCTCTAAAGCACATAGCCTATATTCCTGTGCTTAAATTATGTATTACAATTGCATTTAATTCTTACTAGGTGAGTCAGTTGCTCCCCCAGTGTTAATGAGTGAAAATACTGCTACCAGAGTGTTGTTGTTTAGCACCGATTGATACATAATGGGGATTTTGATTAAGTACAAGCCATCATATCATCTAAAAGTGATGGCTTACGTGTTGTTTGCCCTGGAGTGTGCAGATCCCGAGGGTGAAGAATCTGGCATCTGCGATGTTTCTAGCAGCCATTCATCTCCTGCATAGAGTTTTGATAGGCTTAAGTGACCTTTGATCATGCAAATCTGTAGCTTCTCTCTGTGGTAATTCACAGTTGTGATTTTGAGAGACTGACATTGTACTGGAGAATTACACAGCTGTGTAGTACTAGGGAAGGAACCATTTTTTCTCTTTCTGAAGAGCAGATTATACATCTTGGATTTTTATGCAGTGGCTTTACTGCTTCTCACTGTGTTGAGCTTCTTCCTCCCACTGCTAGTCTAACAGGACATTTGATTCAGACCCATACAGACAAATTACAAGGTAAATTACTGACATCAGGACACACCTCTCCATTCAAGGCAATGTCATGGCCAACATGAAGTAAACATGATTTCTTTATTTGAAAACTTAGTGGGGGATACAAAAGGAAAGAAGACCTTAAAGTTCAATGTAGCATTCACATAATGGATATTCGGCAGTACATCCAGGCCATACCCTTCAGTGACAGAAAGGAATTTTTGTGTCTGCCACCCACTGCCAATCTGACACAAAAGCCTCTCCCTCTAAAATGGAAAAAGAGCAGTATCTCTGACTGTTTCCCCTTTAGTCATTGAGCAACAGGAAACAAACTGTTTCTCCTTCCTATAATTCAGCCGGGCAGTTCACATCATTGCCTCTGCACTGTGTGCTGTGACCAGAAACAAAGCTGATCTCAGATGCATTATAAAAAAGGCTTTTGGGGAGTGGGACAATGGCAGAGGGCTGCAGGGATGGATGCTAAGTTGTGTTGCCCAGGCCATGGCACACAGTGGTTCCTGCAACACATCATGGTTCACAGGCAGAGGGTGTGCAAGGATATATGTATGTAAAAAAATCAGAGCCTAGTTGCTGCTGATATTCTTTCCTGCTTTATAGCCTGCATTAGTCTCCAGAACTCAGCAGTTCTCAGAAATTTGTCATAGAGTGGTTCAGGTTGGAATAGACCTTAAATATCATCTAGTTCTGGACTGCAAGTGCATATTAATGGGTCGTACTGGCCTTCTGGAAAGTTTGAAGCGTGTTTAGAAAACGCAGCAAGGACATCCATAAGAATAAGAACAATGAGGAAAGCAAGTAAAAAGAAGAATGAATTATCTTGAAATTATTCTAATGGATGGCAAAAATAATGTGGTATTCACTGAGTGATAAAGGAAAACACAGTTTGGAAATTAAAGTTCATGGAAATGTATCTGGAGTAAATGAATGCTGTTTATTCTGACATGAGTGGTGGTTTTTAATGGCTTTATAAGATGAGGCCCTGCTGTTAGATGAGAAGGATATGGCAGCACCAGCAGCACCCCAGGGCTGGGGAATAAAAAAAAAGGCCTTATTTACTGTAGCAGAGTGTGCCCTGCCTCATTCTTGGGTATTCCAAAACTCAGGAATGTATAGGAATGTTGCATGTATAGGTAAGGCTCATGTCTGATCAGATACAAACTGTTTCAAATATCAAAAGAACACTGAAATATAAAATTTGACTGTTATTATTGGAAGGGACAAAGGGATTCCCTTCATATCACAGTGATGTCATATTTTGATTCCATAGACTTGTTGCTAAAGGAAATGGTCAAGTGGGAAAGATCTGATCTGATTGTGACTGAGCTGATGGAGTGCAGCCAATGCAGAAGCACTGTCTGGCATCCCAAAGTCAGGGAAGTGGTGATATTGTGATGCTGCCATCTCAGTTAGAGCCAGAACTGCAGCAGTTCTAATCAGAACTGGTTAGTTAAACCCTTGGGGGTTTTTACACCACACAGTACTTGGAAGGGAAATATGCTCAGGGATGTTCATTTCAAACTTTCTGATTGACAGTGTGAACTAGATAAATTAATCCTCTGGGCAGCCTCTCACACAAGAATGCACAGTAAATAAAGATGGACATGAATATTCTACCAGAAATTGATAATTTGTCAAAAATTATATAATTTGAAGACAAATAATATTTAGAGACGTTCAAAAGAGAGGCATTCAGCAGTCATTAATCATGTTTTTGAATAGCAAAGCACAAGGGTTCCATCTTCAGACTTTCCCTACCTTTCTGTTCAAGTGTATATGTGCACTGTATAGAAAATAAACTTCAACTTCCATGACTCTCCAGAGTGTCTTATTATTTCTCTGGTCTAATAAACCAGATAACTATGACTTCACTGTTTGCAGATGATTAACAGATGCACTAATAATACAGTAGTTGTACTGTGGAATGCATCACTGAGAAAACAGCAGCACTACAGCCTCTCTAAACTATTTAGGAAGTGTTAACTGGTGAAGAGACAGATTGGAACTCATGGAAAGATAAAGAAATATCCTGTTTGTGTAGCAGTGGCATCTGTGTATTCTGAATGATTGATTAAATCTGTTTTTGGTCAAACAGCTACATGATTGGAGGCAAAAAGTTAGTCACCTTGCTAACATATCCTTATCTTTGTAACCTTCTGTACTGCTCATAAGTGTGGTCCTTGATGCTGGGATCTGTCTATGTGCAAGACATTACAAGACCTTTCATTTGTTTAAAGTGTCCTTCACTGAAAGGAGGGAGAAGCTAAGGCTCTTGCAGGACCTTTTGACGTGGCTGTGACTTGTCAAGCTGGTGTGAAAGGTGCTGGATATGAATTGGCAGGAAATGATAGGGGTTTTTTTGAATCTGCTTTGAAGTGATGCAGTTTGGCACCATCTGTAGCTTGAGGCCTTTCCTTGCTTGTATTTTTCACAATTTCTCTAATTGTTCATTAAATCATCGGCGCTTAGGCAAATGTGCAGGTGCTTCTTAAGCTGAAAATTCTAGAAAAAAAATAGAGAATGCAGGAGCCTGTATACCTAGGTTAGTCTAATAGATGGATTTTTCCTGTCAGAAGCTTGCAGAAAATTACAGTAGCTGGTGTACTGAAAGTAAAATTGGATCAACATCAAAAGAAGTTCATACATCAAATTTTCATACATCAAGAGGGTGTTAGACAAGTTGGCAGGTATAGCACCTGAAAGCTTATTTTGAGAAAAATCAACTGAGAAAACCTGTCTTGGGGTGACTTTATGATGCTGTATCCCCTATCTCAAACCAAGACAAAACCTTTGCATACTACCAGACTTCTGGCTATTCGTCTATATCACAGGCCTCCAGGTATCTTAGATACTATTAACAACCATTAAGTGTTCTGCAATCTTGCTTGTTTTCAAAGAGAGGCAGATAAAAAGTCCCCAAACCAAATGAAAATTCTGTTGAAATTTAAAGACATTGGAGGACACAATTTTTGGATTGGGAAAGGAAGAAGTTTTTTCCTGACTCAGGATGAATAAATTTTTGTCTGACTTTCTTTTTGTAGCAAACATAAACTGGAAAATCAGTCTTTACTAGAACTTGAACCACCTGGCCTTATTTTTCTTGACCCATGCCCCTGTGCTGGCAAGCTGGAGAGTCACTGATTTAAAACCTCATGCCTGCTGAGGAGTCTCTTTGCCAGGGAGCTTGACTGTTGTAGGGGTTCTGTGCTGTGAACAAAAAGCTGACAGAGATTTCAGTTCTACTGCTGCATTGTGTTCCCAGGAACCTGTGAATGGCTCTATGACCTAAGAAGGCAGACTCAAATCCTAAATGTAGTGGCCAGTTACAGATAATAAGGCCATTTGGGTGGCACACTTCTCAAGTGACTGGTCACTACTGTATGTTCTGTGACATGAAGGCGGTTATTGTTTGTTGATTTGTTTTTCACCTTGATATAATACACTATACTACTCCCCTTCTCAGAATTGCAACAACAGATGAGCTCTCAGTAATTCACTGTGGAGATTGCATTTATTCTGACACTGTTTTTCCTTCTAGGCTGTTGGCTGTGATTATGAGATAAATTCCAATGCAACAGAAGACCAGTGTGGAGTTTGCCTGGGAGATGGCTCTGCTTGTCATACAGTGAAGATGATGTTTAATCAAAGTGAAGGATTTGGTAATACGGGTTCTTCCTTTAAATTATTCCATTGTTGAAGTCATTTCTCTACATAAAAATTATTAAAGTGCTTCTCATTGAAAACTGAGTGAACTTCTGTGTGGGAAATTGTAAATGGGTGTTTCAGTGAATCATGCTTCTGCCAGAAAGAAATGTATGCTCCGTGCTTTTTAAGTACACCTTGTCTTACAGAACTTGTCAGACACCCAAGAGGTCCTATGCAAGTTATGCAGTTAACAACAAAATCCAAAATAGCAAGTGCATTTACAAAGTGAATGTAATATGCCATCCTGAAAAATCTGGACTCTGTAAAGTGGTAAGCACCAAGCAAATGCTAGCGTGAGTGGCTTGGGGATTTATTTCTTAGCATCATAAAGGGGAAAAAAGTAACTCCCAGCAGAGCTGAAGTGGTCTGAATCAGCACTTGGAGGACTGATCCTGTCTTCACTGATGGTAGCAAGACGTTCAGGCTTTGACTGGAGTGGGATGAATGGAAGCTAGGGAGTCTGGAAGTAGGAGTGGGACTAAAACTGGGTAAGAAATACAGTGGTGAGCTGGAGGTGAAGAGACAGCCGGGATGAACAGCTTTTTGTGGAGAGCCAGGACAGGAGGGAGAGAGCTGAGAAGACAAGGCACTAGGGAGTTATGCTTGGAGTAAGGTCTGCAGCTAAAGAACGAGGCTGATGCAGTGATGAGAAGTCTCAAGATCAGTTACTGGTATCATTCTTGTGAAGAGGGGGAAATTGCTGTGACTTTGGTTGACTTCTGAGTTTGTGGGGTTTTTCAAATATAATAGACCCACCTTGTACAAGTATGATTTGTGCTAGTAATTTAGAGCTAGTATGGCCAAATTTTCCAAAGTTTGGGATAAAAGACTCTTTTATATTTCAGGGTTTTTTTCTGTACTTGAGTTTGCTTTCCTTCTCTCTGTGTCCCAGATGTGAGCTGTAAGGACAACTTCGATCCTGAAGCAGTTCAGGTTTCATATGTATGTGAAATTTACGAAGGAAAATCTAGAGCTCCCTCTCTTCCAGTACTACAGTAATCCTTCAGCCTCTAATCATTTTTGCTTCTGCACATCTACAATTCACTCTGCCTTTGACTGTGTGAGAGCTTTCCAAGGCTGAAGATGTGAATTTGTTTTTGAATAACAATTTTACATAAAAGGTCCATACTGTAACTTATGAAAGGCTAAGTGCCTTTTATTTTATTTAAATTCATTTTGTGTTTTATATTTACTTAGGTTTTCCTTACCATAAGATTTAGTCAGCCTCACTGATAGATGCTGCTGAGGCATACTAAGTCTTAAGTAAAACTGTTTCAGTGCTTTCTTTAGATTCAGTAAAAAATGCATTGATTCTGCAGATTTTCTCTCTTATATATATGTATATAAATATGTGTATCTCTCTGTATGTAGATACATTGACTCCATTGCAGATGAGAAGTGGAAAAATGTCAGCAAGGCAGAGATTGGTGGGCTCTTCAGGACAACATGTGGATTTCACTGATGTGCACAGGTGTTAAACTGGGAAAAGGAAAAAGGCTTTGTTTACGATATCTGCTTTCTTTTTGTGTCTGACAGATGTTTTGTCAGATTTTATAGCAGAATGGCTGCCAAACAGTTTATGTAAACATAAAATCTCCAGGCTCATTACTTCAGTATAGGTAACAAAACTGTACCAAAGCATGCTGCCAGTCAGTGGCAAAGAAGATTTGAAAAGTTTTTCTGTGTCCAGTAGCATAGGAAAATACAAAGCCAAATCCAATATATTCTGACTTAAATATTTGTTCATAACCTCAGTCCAGCAGGGTCCTTCTTGGTCTAGTGCTGAAGCAGTGTGTGTCCTCTCAGTGTGTGAGTTGACTCAGTTGCCATGTCTAACTAATGAAAGGGAAGAGTTTTAATAATTCAGCCTTACACTGAAGGTGAAAGGCTGGACAGGTTGATCAGTTTTACCTGAAGAAGTCTTTTTTTAGCAGTCTTCTTAAAAGTCATACTGCCTCATGGTCAGAAAGAAAATGTTTGAAATCCGTATTATTACTTTTATTTCCTTTAAAAGTCTTTGTTTTTCTCATGGATGAAAAATGGGACTAGTAATCCAGGGACATCCAACAGAGCCACAGGCATGGCTGCATCATCTTTGCATAATGGCTTTTGTTGGAGTTTCATGGTGGAAAACAAATCAGAGGTCTAATGTGAATACAGTGTCTCCGCTGTTGACACTAATATTAGACACCTTGTTTTCAGGGGGTTTGTTTGAAAATCATTTCATTGCTTCTGCTGAACTTTGGTGGCAGAAAGCATGAGCTGGGCATGGAAAAGCAAGACGATCAGGCCTGTGTGGAGAAGTTACGTTAGTGTCTGGAGCTTGGCAGAGAGGAAAGTTGTGCCTCAGAAATATGTATTTTTAAGAGAGGCTTGCAAATACAAGAGAGTGGACTGTTGTGATAAGGGGAAATAGTCAGATCTGGTCATCATTTGATCTGCAGTGCTGTGCTAATGGCCTGAGTAAAACTACTCTTTTCTCACACAGGTGGGAAAGGAGAAATAAATTCTTCAGTCCTTGTAGAGCTGTGCATACAACAAGGGTTTCATTAATTTGTTCATGTCTGTTTTGGGAGCATATAGATTTAATTTTAATTAAAAAGGGAAGAATTGATAGCATCTGAGGGTTGCCAAATCACAGGTGTGCAGAAGCATCCGCTATAGGGTTGCTCCAGGATTTAATGAGCCCAGTATGTAGTAAGACAGCTGACAATTTGACTGTTATTGAATCTTGGATCTCTAGATCCTTATCAAATAAAAATTTTTAAAAGGGATAAAAAACCCACATAAACAGAATCAATTACATAAACACCATCTACAGAATTTTTAAACAAAAATTTATTATGTTGAGGTATAAACTCAAAAGCTTGCTGCTGATTAGCTTTCCTTTCAAAATCAGATAATGTTTGTTGGGAATCAGCGAGAGGCTCTGGGAAATCAGGAAGTAATTTAGCTGGTGTGGAGGGCCAGGGAGGAGGCAGTGTGATGCACTGAACAAATGGAAACTTCCCTTAGCAGACAGTTGCAATACATTTAAATAAGGTTTATGAGCAGCAGCAGGTGATCCAGGAAAAAATAACTACAAAAATCTTGAAAGGATATACAGATTTTTGTGTTGCAACAGAACAATAATTGTTTTATAATTTTTATTTATGTATTTTGAACAAATGTTATTCTAATTAAATAATAGAGAAAAACAACAAAAAAGCTAACCCAACCCTACTGTAAAACGACACCAGCATTGCAAAGCCAAGCTGTCAGGATGTCACATAATTAAGATTTTTCCATGCTGTGTTAATTTGTCCTTGTTGTAAGTATGCCTTCTAATCGAGCCTTTAGTTACGTAATCACACACTGTATTCATAACATGTCTCCTCTTCACTGATTGAACGGAACATTTGGGAGAATCACTAGACTTGGTTACTTACAACAGAGCTAGACCACTGATTTCCTGAATAATACAAGTCATTCAGTGAGCTTCCAGATTTTGTTACTTCTTTCACTTAGAAAAAGCTGATTCATTTAGAAAAAAATGTTTGGATTTCCACACTCAATATAGGAGACTTGCAAAAGGTAACATTCAGAAAATGCTCCTTCTTAAACATCAATCACTGGAAATCCATATATATAATTGTATATTATCAATGTAAATAGGAGGGACCTTGTGGTGAACTTTTTGATTTTGTTTGGGATTTTTTTAGGGTTAGGATTAAAAGTGTGAGAGATGTAGTTTTTGTTTGGGTTTAGATGTTTATTATTTTCTATGTATGTTACAGTTTCACTGATTGTGAATGTTTTTACATGTTAAGTTAATAGAGTAGAAATGGAGTACAGAGTTATGTTTTTAAGGTTTTTTTAAGTTTGAGTTATATAATTATGAGATGCTAACTAATTTATTTTTATTTTTAATTTAATAACTAGTTATTTGTGTGTATGTACTGTGGATTTTTTAAACTAATCACATAAAATTATTTAAACTTGTGAAGAAGGATTAATTTACGTGTTAAAACATTTATTTTGTTATATATATTGTTATATTTCAAAACTTTAAATTCTAAATCTCTTAATCTGTGATATAATACATTTCTATTCAATTATACACTCACAATTTCAGTGCTGTTACTCAATTTTGGAAGTCTTTTCTATAGCTTCAGGTCAAATGCAGTGTATTTTTGAGGATTAATCCTTGTTAGCACAAGAAGCTTGAAATCTTTTGTGTTTAGCATTCTGACAGGACCTGAAGTAGCCAGAGTCTATTTTGTACCATAGCAGTGTAAGACATTTCAACCAATATTTATTACACCACAAAAGAGCTGCAGAGAAAATTCAGATGTTAAAGACTCTCGGGCACTTACTTACAGCAGCCACTTATTGTACAGCACATAAATCGTTCTGGAAGGTGAAGAGCATTGATACTGAAGATTGCTTAGCATGCCCAGTGTGGTTTATCTCACTCAGGTGAGTGAGTAATCAAAGGTGATAAGCTCATTTCACAAGAAAGGTGAACAGGATGTGAGTCTCAGAATTTGATTCGTGACTTCAGAAGGGTGTAATGAGAGCTGGGAAGCTCATGTTCCAGTCTTGAAGTTAACCAGCACAAAATGCAGCTCACACTCCCGGTGCACCCGCTTGCAGCAATGTCATCCATGCAATTTCTAGAGCTCAGCTAGGGGCAGTAACAAGAAAGCTACCTGTGTTTGTGTTCCACGTATCTATGTGAACTTCCTATTTTTACAATTTAGTGGCAATAGCAGCTTCTCATAAGGTGAGAAGCACAGAGACTGATGTCATGTATTGCCTGTGATGGGAACAAAATCCTGTAATAGGTGCTTTGAGTCATTCTTAACACACAGACCATGGTAACTACCCATGAAGAGCCCTTGAACTTTGTTACGAAAATCATTAGTTTACAAAAACAAGCTCAGTTTATAGTAGTAATTTGAGGCATTTGAATAACATTATTTTTTTGTTGTAAGGCAGACACAGAGAAGTTAAATGCCTTAAGAGAAGGTACGTGGAATTCTGTACGTACCTGTACATTGGGTACAGATGAAAATGTTCTGTGCAAATTGAAAGAAACCTTTCCAACATCAGGCTGTTAACTTTCTGGGACTCCTTGGCATTTCTCCAGATTACAGTACGCCGGAGCCCTTGGGCATGATTATGGAAATGTTGATGCATATGTGTGGAGTAGATTTCCCCTGGCACAGCTCTGAGCTCTGAAAGTCATTCACCTGTGCATCCCTTCTAAATGCCACTGATACTGCTTAAACACTATTCCCCAACTGATACTAGAAACCCTGACTTGGAAAGTCACACCATTAACGTACTGAAATACAAGCTCTGTGACAGAACATTTGTATATTTTTTAAGCAAAGCTGTTGTTTTAATCATCTTAGAAGTAAGTAAAATGCAGTGACATTTCTGTTGTTCACCTCCATACATTTTCTTGTCTCTTAGGATATGTTGATATTGGGCTGATTCCAAAAGGTGCAAGAGGAATCAAAGTCATGGAAGTCAATGAATCAGGAAATTTCCTTGCTGTGCGAAGCAAAGACCCTGAAAAATACTACCTGAATGGAGGCTTTATCATCCAGTGGAATGGTGAATACCAAGTGGCAGGCACAACATTTCAGTATGACAGAAAAGGGGATCTAGAAAATCTGACTGCTCCAGGACCCACCAATGAATCAATATGGATTCAGGTAAATGGGAGATCACCAGCAGAACCTGCTTATTTGGATGACAGAATGTGCTGGGGCCCTGAAAGTGGGACTGGGAAAATATATATGTTGATATATAAACCACTATTAATGTGCTGTCTTGAAAAAAAATAATTGAGCTGTTTTGGAGAGAAACAAAATTTGCTTTTGAGGGTTGTTTATCCTACCTAAGAATACATGTTCTGTGTTGTACTCCAGTATTTGTTAAAGGCTGCTATAATCCTGCCACTAGGGCAGGGATCCTCTCGCCTATAGTTGGTCCTTTGCCCAAACTTTCTTGTCTCTTGTACCAAATTTGACCAACACATGGCTGTGATGTGAACCAGATTCAGAAGAAAATTAAGTTGTCACAAAAAGGAAGCTGATGTCAGGCTGTGAACAGAGTGAGCTAGGGACAGCTGACAGCAGTGACAGCTTAGACAAAGCAAGAAAAGCATATACAGCATTACACAGATGGGCTAATAGCTTATGGTAACTGAAACTGACCCATCTAACATCCACAGCTTTCTTTTGTTTCTTTCATGTTGCTTTATGGATTCTGACTTAAACATAACCAGCTTCTGTCAGTTCTAAAAAAATAATTTTGAGTTGGCCCTTTGGTCTTTGGAAGTATCTCTCATGGCTTCTTCACATGTCTATCCATCATGCAATTAAAAGAAGTATTAAGGGTGTGATGGGAGACCACTTTCACACTTTGACTGTCTGGTGAGAAGAGAAAACTAATGAGTGCTCAGGCTTCCCTTTTAGTACAATAGGAAGAAGAGTTAAAGTTCATGCTGAAGTCTTTTATCCCTTGATATGTTTACTTTCTCCCTCTCAGGTAAATTTCTCAAGTGCCTCTTCTCAGTTGGAATTTTCCTTCTTAATTCAGAAACACTGAAAAATAATATTAAAGCAGTGTCTGAATAGCATCTGTAATTTTCTGACTTAATGGTTGTTTTGTATCAGCTATTTCAGAAGGTAGGAAAATTATCATTTATAATGGAGACAGGCAATAGCTCTTAATCAGCAGCATAGGGATGCTTTGGATGTACTTTGCATTATCTTCTCTTATAGTCAATAGAATACCAGTTATGGTGACCCATTTATTTTCTGTGTTTGCCGAAGTGCATGGTAAACAGCTGTGTCTTTGAAAGATTCATGTATGCCACTGTCAACATAGAAGTGGAAATTTTGCAAGTCTGCTTCTCTGAACTGGTAGCAGACTCCAGTTTGGGCATCTTTAATTCTTCCAGTTTCCCACTTTGAAAGCTTTTATCCACTAGATTATTAGTTAAACGATTAATAAACCCCACTCTCTCCAGCTACTTTTTCAAGAAACTAACCCTGGAATTGAGTATGAATACACTATACGTAAAGAAGAAAGTAATGAGAATGAGATTGGAGATCCAGAGTACTTTTGGCAGTATGGAGAGTGGACAGCCTGCAGTGTTACCTGTGGAAGAGGTAATTCCTCACTTCCTTTTTCTCTGACTGTTTGCCTTTGTTACAGATGTAGACCTCAAAGGGGTAACGTTCTTTATTCTGCATTTGGTGTGAAATCAGATCATGTGGTTACAAAAACCATGTGAGGAATAACGTGTTTACTTTGAGGGTGGCAGAGCCCTGGAACAGGCTGCCCAGAGAGGCTGTGGAGTCTCCTTCTCTGAAGAAATTTAGAATCTGCCTGGTTGTCATCCTGTGCAGCTTGCTCCAGGTGGCCCTGCTTTAGCATGGGGGGGTTGTGATATACGGAAAAAGTAATCCACAATTCGGGAGAGCTGAAAAATCCAGTATGCTTTATTCAGCGCTGAAGGCGCATGGGGGAATCGCTCCTCCAAAGGCATGCCAACTTTTGTGGCCCTCATGATTCCCTTTTATCCCCGTGTGCATATGAGTTGTGCAATCCCTTCATGCACAGCCATTCCCCAGCTCTACCAGGCCCTGCTTCATGTGCAAATTGCCCCGTGAATCCTTCTGTGTCTGCGTGGTGCCGGCTGGGGATCGCTTGGTGGTCGTGGGGATGAAGGCAGGTAGTCTTCATCAGGGTTGAACTTCTCACCCCGGCTTTCCACTCGTGCTCTCTGAGCTCCTGGTCTCAGTCCAGGTCAGGAGGTTGCCTCTATCCTGTTGTCTAGGTCTTATGAGTTCCAATTATCTGGAGGCCTTGTAAGTCTGGTCCACTGCACCTGCATTTTTGTAAGCAATATTTCCTTTATCATGAGTCCTTGCATACCTCTTGAGTTGTTTTTTTCCTGCATGTACACCTCGTCTGCTCTGAGAACTGTGTCTCATCCTACTGTCTGTAGGCCTGGTATAGTTCAGGCTTTTGGTAAAATCTCTAAAAGAAGCTTCTGATTTCTAGCCCCTTGTCTCAGTTGGACTACATGATCTCCAGTGGTCCCTTCCACCCCCAGCCGTTCCGTGATCCTGTGAATAATGTATTTTGGCTTCTAAATAAAAATATTTAAAATTATAGAAGTCAAATTGGTTTCTAAAACACCTGCTGTGAAATTCTCAGCTTCTGTGATCCAGAATAAGGAGGTACAGTTTTCTTTCCCTCATAACTTTTTGTCAGTGCTGTTCACCATAGCCCTTCTTTCCAGCAATATAAATTTATGACCTACTATTGTTTTCCTATTAAATCTTTACAATATAATACCTGCAAATAATATTCTTCATTTCTCTCCTGACTTGACAAGAAACAGCTCTTTTTTGTGCACTGCTCAATAATTACTTAATTGCAATTAGTCGTGAGAACTTCCATATCTTTGTCAGTTTGTCAATGGCTTGGGTACCACTGTAGTTATATTGTAGTTCTGTGCAGCACAATAAACCAGACAAGCAGAATGATGACTATGAAGTAGAATTTAACAACAGGTCTAGAAGCTGGCTTCTGGTAACTCGTACAAAATGCTAGCAGAAAAATTTCCTCTGAAGTAGCTAACTTCAATGAAATAAAGTTAATATTTGTAGTAAACCAACAATAAGGATAAAGAGACAAATCTTTATATTAATAATTTTTTTATCCATCTATTGTGGGAATAATTATAAAAATGTGGGGAAAAGGTTGTATATGTAGGGAAGTCTGAACTTGGGGGAAAGGAATTGTAGCCTTCTGTTTGAATTAGCTCCTGATTTTCACAGGACAGCAAAAGAATTTTGGAGATACAACCACAACCTTGTTCTTAGACCATTCTGTGCTGTGTGAAAACTGGACAGAGAGCAGAAGATTAGTGTTACAACCAGACCAATAGTACGAGAATGGCATTTTCTAGGTCCTACAATGCTAGGGTATTGTTAGTGGGTTTTGGTAATTACTGCTTTTTTAACTGCTTTGTGGAAGAAAATGAAAAGGGCAAACAAGTGTTGTAACAAAACCAGTTGTGATTCTAAAAGTAATGATGTTGGCAGGAGCAACATTTTTATATCTCTTCTGTCAGGGAAGACAGAAATAATTCATTTTTAGTGGTTTGGAAAAAAGATATTTTATGACCTAATTTTATAAGGTTAAAAGAACTTTTAGAAGCCTAGTGCAAAATATCCCATCCCAATGACATCCATATATTATTGTAAAAATATTTTTTTATATATAATCAGCATAATACAGAGTTCTGTGTTCATTCATATATATGTATGCTTGAGTAGATGGATGTTGTGATTTGTTTTCTGGATTTTTTTTTTTTGAGAAGAATCTCTCAGCACAAACCTCTGTGTGCTTTCTAGTTGGGAGACACCAACCATTTTCTTTAAATAGGTGCACCAAACAAGTGTTTTGCTTGTGTGCTGTAAGTTTTAGTTCTCATACCTGCCTAGTTGTGAGTCATGTTTAATGTAAAAATTGTTGTGATAGAAAGGAGAGAGGAGGGGAATGTGTTATTAGAGTTTATTAGGCTGTTTTGAGATTCTTTTTATATTAGCTGCAGTTTTCCCAGAACTGTTTCTCACTAGGTAAATTGTAGTCCTGTGTACTTTTTTTCTGGCTAACAAGGTGTGTGATGTGGCTTTGATTTCTAACTGCCATGTGGGTTACTTAGTTAGAGAGCTGTGGTGTGTGAAGTTTTTTCAGTTTTTGTTTACTAATTGACTTCCTCTGTTTGCTGCATTTGTGCTTTAAATGTTTTTTTGAGCTTATTGCCTTTGTATAAGTAGAAATCATGTGTTTCAGACAAGATTATGGACTTGGTGGCATCAGTTGGAAGGGGAACGAAGAGGTGCATTCCAATTCATGAATGGCACAGGCACCAGTTCTCTGCACTCCTTCATGGGCAGAAGAAAAGAAATTAATAAACCTCTCTTTTCCCTGAGATACAGATGTTTAGAAAAGTAACTGGACAGGTCTAAAGAAGGACGTAATTTGCTAATGCAGTGATGCAGTCAGGGAACTGTCTCTCACTCCCTGCCCATTAAAACAGAGAAACCCTGGCACAGAGCTCCAATTCATCATGTGGAGCAGAGAAATCTGATATGCCAATCTGCCTGCAGTTCTCTGCAGATAAACGTTTTATTTGGTTGCGCTCTCGGCCATCGGGATGTCGATCAGGATCACTGTTCATAGCGTCCTTAAGGCTGGAAAACACCTGCAAGATCAGGGAACCCAAGCTTTGACCAAACACAACCTTGTCAACTAAACCATGGCCCTAAGTGCCACATCCAGTTGTTTCCGGAACACTCCCAGGGATGGTGACTCCACCACTTCCCTGGGCACCTTGTTCCAATGCTTGACAGCCCTTTCAGTGAAAAAATTCTCCCTGATGCCCAGCTGACTTCCACAGAACTTCCTCTGGCTGTGAATAATGTGATTGATTTTATGTGAATGTTCAGATTCAGAACTTACTGTTGTTGGCAGTAACACACTTGTACCAAACTGCTGGCATTTGAAGTGTTCTGAAAAGTTTATAAGATAAAAGTGCTGAAGGAGGCAAGATCATCTTCTGCTATGGTTGTGCTGCACAAGAAGTCTCATTGAAGATAAACCTACAGAGAGATAAATAAGAAAAGCTGTATTTATTTAGCCTAATGTTGGTAGTAAATAGCTTTCAAGGATTATTGAAACTACCATTTGGTAAACAATAAACAAATATTTTTAGGATAAAAAAGGAAGATCAAGAAAGATGAATTGTTGAACTAACTTTGACCGCTGCAGCCAATGGGAGAAATTAATCCTTACCTAGACTCCTGTTCTCTTGGCAAACCTGGGTGTACAAAAGATCCAGCATAGGTCCTTTTATCACCACTGGTAAAAAATGCAACAATAAATCCAAGGGTACTTCAGCCTTTGGTAGCCACAGAAATCAGGACAATACAAAAAAATGCTTTCTGGAGCCAAGAAAGAAAATTTGCATTAGGGAATAACGAATTGGGCTACAGCTGGATAATGGACTAATGCAGGAAAGTTTCATCAGTCCTAAGAGAAGAAATATGATTTTGGTCCTATGGTGCTGCTCCTATCCGTGGGAAATGTGCCCGGAAATAGTCCCAGTAATGAATAAAGACTTTGTAGAATGAAGCTGTCTCATCCCAGAATGAACCCAGAGCAGCTCCCTGGACATATTTTTCCCCAGACTCTTGCCCTCAAGGCAGCAGAATGCCATGCCCTGATGCATTTCCTTTTCCAGCTCCACTGCAATGGAGAAACAGAGGATTCAAATGTTCTTGTGGCTTCCTTCATTTCCTTCATGTGCTCCCATCTATTGTAGTGTCAAAGAAGGCTCTGGCCAGTCTACTGTAACACCACTGAATGGGGAAAAAATACTCTCTGAAAAGTTAATGTTTTCTGTGGCAAGTAAACCTAATACTGCATGCAGGGGAAAGGAGAACACATTGCAATACCCGATATTCATTTGCAGAGTAGAAAATAGATAAGTAATTACATTGCATCCAGTCCATGGCAAACAAGCACCAAAGGGGATAAAAGCAGTAAATTTTTGTAGTAAAAGTAGTAATAGAGTTTTTGTAGTAAAAGTCCTTTCTGTCCTCAGTGCAGGACAGGTTCTGTCTCTTCCTGTCATTTGCTTCATGCTGAAAGGAACTGCTTTGCAGTCAGAACCTGTGCAGACTGGTGTCCTGAAAACTGCTGCACTCTCTGGACAAGAGCTGTCCCACCAGAGCCTAGTCTCAAGACAACAAGTAGAGCCTGTAAGCATTTTAACATGCAGATTAATTTAAATATGTCAGTGAGGTTCTTTTCTAGACCAATTATCTGTTATTTCTTCTTTAAATAATCATGGAATGGGTACTGTTGGAATTACAAGTATAAATCCTTCCTCCTGTCTAAAGGCTTTAATCTTGTTTCTTAGAACCAGCTTTGAGTGGCATTAAATGTAACAAAAAGCATAACACAGCACAGCTGCAACTAAGGGAGAATATTAGCCATTATCAAAACTTTGTTTCTCCATAGATAGTATTAGTAATTGGCAGATTTACAAAGCTCTGCCGAAGGACTTAGCTCTAAGATTTTTTGGGGGGTTAACTATTATGTGCTCTCTAAATCCTTCATAGCTTTTATTAAGGTTGCTTTGCAAAATTATCTCAAGTGTTCCTAAACTTGCAGTGTTGATTTTAGAATACAAAGGTCACTCTGTTTCAATCTGCTGTTGTGGGTCTGAGTTTTATAGCACTGAGAATGTAAATATTTACACTTGTATTCTATGCATAACTTGCGCATGCACAGAATATAATTTGTTCATTCAAATACAAAGTGAACTCCTTGCCAAGTATCTAAGTACACAACTCAGACAATTACATGTTCAAATGAGCTCTAAAATCAAATATGCTTGTTTCTCATACACATTTTATACACCTGTTTATGATCCTTCTTTGCTGTTGTTTACAGCCTGAACTGAGGGCTCTGCAGCAAAAAGATTTCTAATCTCTCTTTCAAAAGTCTTTCATACACAGATAATTTTGAACTGGTACCTTGCTTTGCAAACTAAGTGAGAAGTCAAGATCTGTGTGGGTCAGCCTCACATCTAAAAGAGTCCTGGGGATTGCATTAGGGATGAAGTATCCCAGAGAAGTAGAAGGAATCTCTGAGCAGATTTAGTGAAATGAAAATTATTCTCTGATCTGACAATTATTTTTCTTGGTTTCTCCTATCTTTCCCAGAAATACTTGTCAGGTTTTTTTCACAGAGCTGAGATAGTGCACATCAGGTGAACTAATCAGCATTGAGGTCAGAGAGGAGTAAAAGTGGTGAAGGGAGGAAGACAACTACCTCTCAAAGTCCTTTAGAAATAACATTTAGGTTTCAAATATTACTGAGGTTACAGTATATTTAGAATTTTTAATCTGTGACTTAAATAGGATATTACCCACTTAAGTTGTATAACTGTAAATACTTGCTAGGGTGGGGTCAATATTGACTTGCTGTCTACTTCTGCAGTGTTTTCTAATTCAGCTTGCTCAAACTGATAAAATCATTTCATTATGTCATAACATGTAAACCTATATTCATATGTGTGTATTGATACATGCATATAGGATTCGTTCTACCTTTGGAGCTGAACTCCCAGAGATTTTGAAACTACAGTGGGAGTTCACATAACTTTCATAAAGAAGTTGTTTGCTAGAATAAATTAGTTCATTGATGTCAGCTGATCATTTTATGAGAACGTACAGCTTCAAAGCAAAACTTTTGCAAAGGTTTGTAGGGGCTTTAAAATGAATTGCAGCAGCTGAAATGACACTAAAATTTATCAAAGGAAAAGATTTCTTGTTGTTTGTATTTGGAACAGCAACATATCATAATTTTGAAAGGAACAGAAACATTTCTGTGAACTGCTTTGTTTACAGCTAGCAGGAAGGTTGCTGAATTTGCTAGTCACATTTATACCAGAGCATAAAAGAGTGCACTTCTCCCTGGGAGTCCTAGGCTGAGCCAAAAAGCTTTCTCCTGTTTGAAGTCACCTACAAATAAGAGATTACCATGTCCAGACTTACTGCAGTCTTGCAGCAGCTTCCACACCATGGACCCTAGAGCCTGAATGCCTCAGTCCCTTATCTTCCCTTAGAGGTGACACTAATCACTGTTCTAGATCAGCCCTCATTTCTGACTGGAGCAGAGCCAGTCGTCAGATCTTGTGCTGTAGCCACTAATTGTTTTATATGTCTCAGTCAGAAGTCTGAAAATAATCAAAAAGTGAAAGCATTTCCTCACATACCTGATGTTCTCAGGTGGTAAAGGGATATAGGTTTCCATTGGTTTCTATGAAATGACCCAAATAGGCGTGCAAAGCTCTCTTCTGTGTTTTTGAGCAGGACTAATGATTGGATTTGTTGATCCTACAGGACTTTTCCAACCTTAACCTTTTTATGAATCTATGAGTCTATATGTTGCAGAGGAATATATTACTATTTCCAATTTTGGTTTCTGTTATCTTCCTCATAATTTCCCACAGTAGTTATTAGGAGGCCTGAGGAGAGGAAAAGCTTGTTTCCTAAATATGTTGTAAAATAGGCTAACACTTACACTTGATACCGTGATAATAGTGCTGTTCGGCCCTGTGCATCCCAGTAGAAGGATAAAAGTTCTAGAGATGCAGTGATCTACCATGTGTGTATTGATTGCTGTGAATTAATGGCATAGTTTATTTAATGAGAGTCTTTTTAGTCCTTAAGATTTGTTTGGACTATTTTAATGCCTCTATATCTGTCTCACTGCAACCTTTCAAACTGTAAAAGTGCAATAATTGTTTACATTGTGTTGCGGCAAGAAATCTTCAAATTATTGTAGAACTATGTGGGAAGGAGGTTCCTGGAAATTGTCTTTCTTTAGATTCACAGTAGATTAATGTAGTATTTTGGTTCATGTTTCTTTCTGTTAAATGAGTGGGATTTTGTATAAATAGAAATGTTAGGAAATAACCCAGATTGTTTGTATGGAATATTTCTGTGTGTCTCTTCATGGCTGTTCTTTGCCTCTTGTGCTGAATGTTGTGTATTACTTACTTGGAAAATGGAAAATGTTTTTCATCATTTATTCAGTCAAAATTTGTACGAAAACTTCTTAAAGGTTGAATCCACATTAAGAGTCACAGGGTTATTCTGTGACTCTGGTTTGTGTTCTTCTTGAACAGTTTTCCCAGCAAATAAAGAAAAGGTCAGCAAAACCAGGCTTGCTGTGAACAGCCTGATGCTGCTGTGTTTGCTCTTGTCTATAGGTGACTCAAGAACCCTTCATAGCCATCTAAACCTGCTTGAGGGCTTGCAGGAGCCCTTGCTGAGGCTAACAAAGACATTAAGGAAACTGTTTCCTAATATGTCACTTGAGCTCTGATCTGATCCAAAGAGCCCTGCTTAACCTTTTCAGTTTGGCTGAAGGATGCGCACAGCCGGGGATTTCTGCAGTCCGCGCCCAGCCTGCGGGGATCACCGCTCCTTTTTTGTTTTTTTTTTCTTTCTGTGGAAGGGGTGCGGCGGCAGGTCGCCCACTGCGTGTGGAGGGGCAGCGGGGCCACCAGGAACTCCTTCTGTGACCCAGCCACGCAGCCGAGCGGGCGGCAGAAGAAGTGCCACGAACAGGACTGCCCGCCCAGGTAACGGGTTCGGGGGGGCTCTGAGTGTGGTAAATAACATCCTGACTCAAAGGAAGGTGTCCACAGCATTCCCTGGAGCCACGGAGAGGGAGGGATGCCACACGTTGCAGAGCAAGGTGCCATAAACCCCATACATAACAAACAAACCAGAAGTGAGCAATCCTGAGCGATTTCTGATGCAAGTTGCTGAGCAGTCTGTGCTGGAAACGGCAGAGATTGTTCTGTCATGTATGTAAATGCTATTTTTGTTCAGTTTGGGTGCAGGTGTGTCTGAAGACCATATAGGTTCTTATTTAAAAACTGTATTCTTGGCTTATCTCAGATGAGCTAAGAAGAATTACTGTGTGTTCCAAAAAAAAACTAGCAGAGCTTTAGATGTTGGTTCTCAATATTTTTTGATACACATTTGTCCTTTTTATGAGAGGTGATGAGTGGAAATGCCTACTTCTAAAACTAAATTTTATACTTTTTTTGTAACCCAGTATTTGGCATTTTTTATTATGTTCCTTCTTATTTTTAACTTTGCAGTTTTCTTCATTCCATAATCACATAGGAATAATTCTTTCCTTCCTCATAGTATTGTCTTAATTTATATTCATCTCTTTTTTCTGTTTTTTCTGTGCTGCCATTTTAGCAGGTAGGGTAAGAAAGACTAAACATACTGGGTGCCTGCAGAACTGTGGGCTTTTACAATAGGCACAGATTTTCAGGAAGAGATCAATACCGTTTTTTGTTTCATGCTTTATGTTTTGTCTTCTATTATCTTTGAAAGTTGTTAATGATGCTGTTCACAAAGTCTCACCAGTCTTTCCCTAGTAATTCTAGTTCAGTCAGAATCAAATCTAAACAGTAAGTCCTTGGAGTTCATTGTGTTGCATTTGCCAGCAGTGAATTTCATGAAACTTTGATGTTAAAAGTTCTGCATGGTTGTTGGTTTTAATAGTTGTTTCCAGGTATCTTCATAACAGTATATGATGCTTCTGTGGGAGTTACATCTTTCTGCTTGCAGCATAGTTGTTACTGTGACACAGAGAGGAACACACAGCAACACACACAACAGGTGTTCAGGCAGAGAAGAAGAAAAGAACTCTAGTTCATTGTTGACCTCATATATGTAAGTGATTCTTGTTTATCTTACAATTCATGAGAACTGACTCCACTATACTAAAACAAATCAGAAGGCTTATTTTCAGGGACAACACATAGACTACCTGCATTTCTTAATTCTTTGTAGATTGCCAGGAAATCAATTGACAGTAGACCAAACTTTTTAATTACGTGACTTGTTAAGAGCTGAGGCTACCAATACACACTGAGGTGTTTTTATGGCACATATAAACTATCGATTAAAAAATTCCTAAATAACTGAATTTATGCCATTTGTTCTAAGTTGTCAACATTATTCAGACCTGCTCTTGAAGGTGAGGAAGGGGAATTTGTCCTTGTTGAGCAGATTGCAGAATGTCATACATAAACCAAACTCTTCTTTAGACCAGGCAGAAAAGAACTCATATGCTAACAGCCTGTGTCACTTCTTGAGCTCATTCTGTGCTGCAGGGGAAATCACAGGTATTCCTTCTGAGGACAACAGAATCACAACAAAGTGTAGTACAGGAAAACCATATCTATTTAATTCTAGGGCCATGTTGCATATTTTTTTTTCTCTTAGTAACACAAAAGTGACTGTAGGAGCTTGACCAAGGGTCTGAGTTGGCTCTCAGCAGGGCCTGCATGCCCAAGGAGAAATGAGTCAAATATAAATCAGATTTATTTGTAGTGCTCTTCCAGCTTCCACTGGTTTTAATTCAAGGTATTTACAGAGGTTTTTATGACTTGTCTAATCAGTAACCTCCAATGAACCTCACTCATCCAGCCTCCCTCTGCAGCCTTGAAAAACTTTTATTATGTATAATCTCCTCTGCAAGAAGTACCACAGCTCTAGTGCCTATGTGAAGCACCACCACATTTTAACTGTTTTGAGTCTTGCTCTCACTCTCTTCAGTTGTTGGTCCTGACTTCTTGTGTTGGAAGAGATGGCACAAAGAGCATATTATTACTCTCTCTTCCCATGCCCTTCCTTTCGTAAATCTCTCAGTACCAGGCTGTAGTCCCATCATGGGGTTAGCTGGTGTTCACTTTCCGTGGTACATGTGGTACAACCTGTGATCCAGACAGATGTCTACTAATCTTCCCTTGAAACCCAAGACAGCTTAGTGCAGTGTGTTGGTTCCAAAGAAAGTCTGCATGCTGGAGGTGGGTGCAACTTCCCCACATGGCATCATAAGGGATAACAGAGAGTCCACGTGAGGCTGCTGAGGACAAAGAGATCTGTAGAGAGGTGGCTAAATTCTGTGCTAGAGGAGGGGACAGTGCTGTTAACCACAACGCTGCAGGAGACCTCTGTTTAGTGCTGCAGCCACAGAACAGAAATGGTTGGGTGACCTTGCACTTCTCAACAGCGAACCAGGTGCTCTATAGTACATTCTATCCAAAAAATGTTGGTTGCTCCATGCTAAATCCTACTGATGGAAAACACGCTACTAGACCGCTAAATAAGAAATACATAATTTATCAGACAGAAGCTAAAGACAAATAATAAAATGGTTGTGGCTTTCACAAACCAGATATTATCTCATTAATCCATTTCAGGAAGTCAGTTGTAAACTGTTTGAATTACAGACTTCTGAGAAGTCTAAGCCTTAACATTGTTTGTCAGCTGATTTGTTCTGTATTTATTGTATGATTATTATTAAACATATTATTAAAGTTTCTCCTAAAATAATTCAGAGGAAAATGAAAAAAAATACTAAAAATATCACAATACATGTATGCCATGTTTTGATTCGGAATACAATAAAGGTGGCTGGACAGCTGAGATTTAAAATATCATGCAGCTACTCACGTACTACTTTCAGTGATACTGCTTAGGTGCAGTGCATTGAGACTGTTGCATAAATGCTTGCTTTTTTACACATTATGCTGTGGAGTATAGTTTCCAGTTGAATGTTTCTTTGGTAGGCAGGTATTTAGTCCCAAAAGAGTTAACGTTAAAATCAATGGATAGTACTTGAAAAAGAGTGATATTTTAACTACTTATAGCATTGTGAATAAAGTTTTGGTTTCCCCTGTAAAGAAAATTGTCTGGAGTCTTTTAAACTTGACTATCCACTTGAACACAGTAACCATAAATAGATTATTTTACAAGTACTTGGAATCTCCTGCTTTTTATCTGTTTTTATTGTGTTGTCCTGCTTCCAGACTGCTTAGTACACTTCCAACCACATAATAAGAGTAGGAAATCCAGTGCACAGAGTGAGAATCTGTGCCCTGTTGGTGTTTGTTGATGCTGTACAAATACATAATGAAAGCCAACAGTCTCTCTTTAGGTGTGACATACTGTGATGGGAAGGAGGGAACATTCAGCCCCATAGCCTCAAAATCCCATGCTTTTTCAACAGGATTCACACATCATTCACCACACATCTAATGTGCACAGATGAGAACTATGTCATAGGCTTTTGGTCTTTGCTTAATCTGTTACAAGTTTTGGAAGCCCAGTTTGTGAGGAAAAGATAAGTCTCATTTAAGGCAGCTGAATGACACCTGAAAGAATGAGATTTTCTTCCTATCTCTGTCCCAGGTTTGATTGCAGAAGAGCTGAGCACTCGCACCTGCATCTCAAAACTGCCTGAGGTTATGTTTTCATCAGACAGGCTGCACTCTGTTTTGAGTTGAGGAAAATTAGTGTTCATGCAAATTAATTACCTAAATCGTACATTTTGCTTGTTTGTTTGTTTGCTAGCTACCACAATCTTTCCATACCATGCCTGTCTGTGGAGATAAGACAGTCATTTCACTTTGCAGGGATTTGTTGATGCATTAATACTTAAGAACCACTCAGTTGCTGTAGTTAAACAGTTGTAGGAGTAAATGCCAGAGGTAGAATCAGAAGCCAGAGGTAGGAACAAATATTGGGTGGCAATTCCCATCAGGCTTTAGTTTCCACCAGCTTGTCCCAGTCTCTCACCACAGTCTTTAGCTTGGCTGGGAGATCCAACAGCTTGGTCACTTTGTCTCAGAAGATGCATGTTTAGAGCTCGAATTGCTGTGTTATTTCTGGATGTGTGTTGGGCAGTCGTGTTTTGGTTATGCCTCTACAAAAGCTCCAAGATAAGCAGAGTTTGGAAAAGCAGTCTGTCAGGTGCTGCTCTCTTCTCTGTGGTCCAGAGCCTTCTCTGGGCATCCTGTACCAGAACAGACAAATGGATGTTGGCTATTTTGCAATCCTTGCTTTGCCTTTGTTCCCCTTTGGCTGAGATCCTACAGTTCAGGTCCTCAAGCAGAAACCACAAAGAGACAGGAGTACAGGTTATTATTCCATGTCAGGTTTCTGACTCTTGGATGTTTAAGGCATATGCATGTACTCTAGGATGAAAATAGGAACACACAGTATCAGAAATTCCAGTTACTGATAAGAGTAAACTGCCAGTTAAAGCAAGTTTTTTTGAAGTTACCTGCAGTGAGTGAGGAAGAAGTATACAGAAAAAAATTACCTGGCTGACTTTTATTTCTTAGTTTTATTTTGATCACGAAAATGGAATAGGATAAAATCTTAATTCTGGTATTTTCTGACTGTGGAGCACCTGACTTTTTTGACTACTTCCACAGCTTTTAAAAAGTGTTTTGTATGCCACAGTTAATCACACACTATTACTCCTGCTCAAGGTAGGTTCTCTGGTAAGCTCTGATAATTTATTGCTTCCACTTTGATATTTCAGCATGCCAATTGTTAAACCCTCAGTCAGAGCCATTTGAAAATGCTGAGGGGGAAGAGGTGTCAGTTTAGCATATCTGTACCTTGAAATATGTAATCTAGTCCCATTAAAATTAATAGAGCAATTCACATATTTATGTTCCATTTGTGCTGAAATGTCAGCAATTTACTAGATTATAGAAGAGATAAAATTGTAAAGAAGATGCAAGAGATGATAACAACCCTGAAATGGATTGATTCAGGTGGTAATAATTTACTCTTTTTCTTTTATTATTATTATTGCTGTGTTCTGCTAAGGTGTACTTACTTTTTCTCTTTACTTGTTAAAGTTCCTTTGTTGTTTGCAGACCTGGAAGAACAAGAAACAATCTGAAACAAGGCATGAGGAGGAGAAAGATATTTTGGGTGTTTTTTTTTTTAGTTTACTTTGGTCAAGAGACCTTTCCACTGACTTGTGGTGGCAGTGGTCTGCATTTTGGAGCAAAGCAGTCAGTGCCACGAAGGAGTTCAGGGTAACTTAAAAGGAAATGCTCTATGTACTAAAAAGGAAGAAAGTAGATGTAGGTACCACAGAGAGGACCAGAGGGCTGCACAGATAAGCTGCATCATAGCTTGATGGTTCTGAGTCTTGGTTGTTTGGGTTGTTTTTTCGTTAATTATTAGGAATAGATACCAGAGGCTTCTACATCAGTGGCAGCTCACTTGCGATGGAAGTAAAAGTGAATTATGGAACATGGAAACTACAGTGGGGAGGGATTATCAACAAAGACAAAGCATAAAAACTGTTACAAGTCTGGATGCTGAACTTTGATAAATATCTGAATCCTATCAGAATAGGATTATTTTGTCTCTAAATTCATGGGCCTTAGAAAAAAAGACAAAACCACTAGAATGTTGTTTGTTGTAAAACAAAAGCAGTTTTTTCTGCCTTTTTTTTTTTCTAGAAAGGTGTTTTTTAAATATATTCCTGCTTTGTTTTCATTATAATACTTTGTTTTGACCTCCTTGAAAACTCTAGAACAAGCAACATTGTTTAGGAGCTTTTGTGGGTTAGACTTTTGAGCTGGGGCAGATTTTTTATGCAGCAGCTTGAAGTTTTGTTCTTAAGGCAATGTAAGTTGTGTAAGCTTAAGGCATGCTTAACTGAAGGAAAAAGGCTTTTCTTGGTTTGATTTCTTTCCTTAATTTTGTCAACTGTCAAGATAAATCTTTAGGTAAATGTTGATGCCAATACTTCTCAAATTGCAGAAACCCAGAAATTTTTGCTCCCCTTTTTTATCACAGAAGGCAGATATGCAGGTGCACAATCTACTCTGGGTCAGCATGAGAAAGAATAGTTGGATGATGCTGGAGAAAACATAAGGTGAAACAAATATACAGGGAACAGCTCTTGTTGGTAAGGTGTTTTGCATTGAGAATACTGTTCAAGAGGAAAGAGATACCCTTAGTTTGGTGGAAAATTGCATACCACAGTATGGAATGCTGACTTTATTCATGACAGAGACACATAAGGGGTTCATTTCTACTTTGTGAAGGAATGGGGTACAAAAAAGTCCAGCCTAGTGCAGACCTGGACTCCATGCCCGGATGGACTGGGCACATGCAGGACAGTGATCCCACACAGCAGAGCTCTGACTAACCTGGTTTGGGGGCTGTGTGCCTCACTGCTTCCCCTAATGGGAACAGGCCTTGTGGACCTAACCCTTATGGAGAGACAGTTGGAGTATTTGTGCAGTACTGGCTGCTTAGACATGAGTAAAGGGACCTTTTCTACCTCTGTGCTGTCATTACAGACTCTCTGGTGATTCTCATTTATTGACTCTTCTGTACTGATGTAGCAATAATGAAAAACAATAGGATAAATAAATTACTTGCTTAAGTAGGTTTTCTAGCAGTTCCTCAAATTTGGATTTGAAGGACTATCTACTCAGTTGATTTTTACACATTATTGAAGCGTGATACTTAGTGCCTACTTCTGTCTGGAAAACCTGCCTTCTTCTGTCTCTCTCTTTCACTGACTGGCTGGCACTAGAGCACAGGGTGGATGGGAGAGCTTGAGTGATCTGAACTTAATGTGAAGAGCATATATCTGAGCCCACATTTTAAATTACTGTCTATTTTTCTTGCAGTCTCTCACCTTTTCCTTGATGTGCTTGTGATGGGTTGTTTTCTCATGTTTCTCAACCTGCTGGTTTTCAGGTGGTGGGCAGGGGAATGGCAGAAATGTTCAACCACTTGTGGCCCAACAGGCCAGAAGAAGAGAACTGTACTTTGCATCCAGACAGTGGGATCTGATGAGCAGGCACTGGATGTCACAGAGTGCCAGCACCTGCTTAAACCAAAGACTCATCTGTCATGCAACAGAGATATCTTGTGCCCATCTGACTGGACAGTGAGCAACTGGACTGAGGTAAATTCGTGTCAGCTGAAACACTGAACTTTTTCTCACAATGACCCGCTACAGTCAGCAGGGAGGATCAACAACCTGCTATTTTGCCTTTTAAAAATTTTTTTAAATACTTTTTTACTGTTTGATGTGTTCACAAATCCTTTGTGCTGGAAAAAAAAAAAAAAAACAGCCCTGCTTTCTAAAGATTTTAGGAAGTAAAGTGTTGCATGTTAACTTGCTGAGCTTTTGGGACTGTAGAGCGTAGTGTGCCTAGAGCTAAAGAGTCTGTGTGAGAGCAGTGGCTGTGTGGACCAGACTGGGGGAAGACTACTGTCATCTCTGTAGGTTAGCAAAGCATTTTTAAATTCTTTACGTTCATTATCTCTTGCATCCAAAACTCTGCCTTTTTTTCCCATAGCTTTGGGAACATATGGGAATTGTTCAAAGCTGCACCAGGAGAGGTTCAGGTTGGACATTGGGAAGCATTTCTTTACTGAGAGGGTGGTCAGACCCTGGAACATGCTGCCTAGAGAGGTGTTCAGTGTCCCCAGCTTGTCAGTGTGTAAGAGAGCATTTGGACAATGCCCTTAGCAGCATGGTTTGACTTTTGGTCAGCCATGAAGTGCTCAGGCAGTTGGAGTAGATGATTGTTGTGAGTCCCTTCCAACTGTAAATACTGTCTTGTCTTCTTTTTTGAAAACTACTCTCTCATCTTTCTCCTCAGTCTTTGCTTTTTTTTCATTAGACTCACTGCTATGAGAACAGAGTTACAAACTGAACAATAAAAAACCTTGTGACTTTATTGGATTGGTTTATGCTCCTCACACACCATCATCACAGAATGTTGATTGTTTCGTTAATTGAGTAACCCCCATATTTTAAATACCTGTGGAAAAATAGATTGAGCTTACATTGAGCTTACAGTACAAATATGTAGGAATGGCACACTGCTTGTCCTCATGTGCTGTTGGACCATTTTTACAACTAACTGACAGAAATACGTTCTTACACCTGCAGAAACTGGAGAGAGACAAGAGAGTAGGACAGGCTATTTCACCTGCACAAATGACAGGAGCTGATGAAACTATCTACTGTGAGGCTACTCTGTTTGCTTTCCTGCTCTTGTTGCTGCAGAGGTGATGTTATTTTACAGCTGTGAACAGCAGAGTGCCCCAGCAGCACAAAGTCACAAGTTTCTACTGCCTTGTGACCCAGACTAGCTCTAAAATGAGTTAGATGTGGCCAGGCAATAAAGTCCTGGCAAAGGGAGAGTTCATCACTTCACGTTGAGCACCTGGTTAGGCTTCCTCACATCCTAGGAAGAATTCTTTCAGTAGTTTTTTTTGTGTCATCTCTGTTTCTACTCAACCAGTCATCCAGCCTTAGTATCTCAAAGCACAGAAATGTGATTTTACAAAATCCTGAGTGGAGTGACAGCTGCTGAAGGCATGGCTTTATCTGTGGGTCTGAGGATGAAAAACATCACAGAAAAGCTGTGTCTCCTTAGCTCCCAGCACCCTTTTTACACAGCAGCACTCTCATTTAAATAGAAGCCAGGTTGGCTAATTACTTTTGGTAGTCTCCAATTGAAGAGAGACATGCTAGTAGGTTTGGCAGCAGTTCATGGTTGTACTAAGACTGAATAAAAAATCCATTTTGTTAAGTCAGTGAGGGTCTATGAGCTATGGGTTTGAGTCCAGGTTTTAGTCTGTTTCTTTATAAATCTGTTGGAAAAGGTGTTGGCTGGATGACTTTGTAAGTTAATGAAGAAATCAAATTCTATCATATTACTTTGATATGTTGTCTTTATCATGTAGTCTTTTTCACTACTATTTCCCTGAGGTGACATTTACTCTCAAAAAATTTGGAAAAAACTCCATGGTAGCAGAACATCACTAGAATGAAAGGCTTGTTGTTCAGAAAAAGCTTTGTAATTGATTATTTGTCATAATGCTTCTTTATTATGCACAAATGTCATCTGATACTTCTGTGCAGCAGAGTGAAGAAAGGAGATACATTAATTCTGTTTCATTTGCAGTGCACAGTCACTTGTGGTGGTGGAATAAGGACTCGTAATGTCACTTGTGCCAAAAATAATGATGAGCCATGTGATAGTTCCAAGAGACCGAACTCTAAGGCCCTGTGTGGTCTTCAGCAATGTCCTTCTGCTGGAAGATTTCTGATGCCCCCACAGGCACCCACAAGAGGCAAGATCATAATCAGAAAAACAACGGCTAGTCCTGAGCAGAGTCTTCCTCGCAGAATACCCAGACCAAACCCCAGGTTCCATATAACAACAGAAACACCCATGCATGAAAGTGTAACTCCCTGTTTGCCTATGTCCTCTGGTTTGGTCAATGTCTCAGGAAAAGAGGGAGCAGCCAACAGGACATTACAAAATAAATCAAGTGATGTTTACAATTACCCAGTTGTTTCTACTGAAAATAGCTCTTATCAAAATAGTACTTCTTGGCCTTTCCATAACAGCTTAAGTACTGAAATTGTAAGGCATGGTGAAAACACTTCTAAAAGTGGGCCAGTTTCTACTGCAGAGAGTGAGGTGCAAAGAAGAGAGGACACTCCTGTTTCCTCTTTTACCAATAATCCAGAAATAACTTCCAGCTATGATTACTTAACTGAGGAATCTGACAATACCGATGGGCCACTTGGAGTCAGCAAGAAAGCAGTTGATCTCTTTTACAGCACAGAACTCAATCTGGATATCAGGACCAGGAGCACAGCCTTGTATACTGTCTCTCCTCTCACTCAGAATGAGAGTGTGACTTCTCAGTCCCCACCAGCATCTCATCACCAAGACCCTTCTGTGCTCGATCCTGTTGGCAGAGCAGCACAAGGGCTGGCATTTCCAACAGCAGCAAACTATGTCAGTCTGCAAGTCGGTGTGCCTGTTGTAGAGGTAACCACCCCACAAGCACTGGTTACAGAAATGCCCACAGGGCTTGGTCATGCACCAAGAGACCAGGCTGACAGCAGAGAAGAAATAAAAGTGCCTGACACCATAACTACCAGCACAGACTACTCAGCTCACAAGCATGCTCTGAACAACCAAAGTGCAGCATCTGAGGTTATTTTAATGAATGTCACAGACAACACCCACGTGATGACATCCAACAGTCTGCCTAGTGATGCCTATTGGATAGTAGGCAACTGGAGTGAGGTAAGATTTTACTGTGCTCATAAGAACTGGAGAGTGTGAACAGCCATCTGAAACACTGCTGAGGAAATGAAGCTTCTTAGTTTGTCAAAATTTTCTGATATCAGTACCATATATATCAAATACTTATCCCCCCAAAAAAAAGTGGTAACTTGGGATATCTAAGATTAGGTTGCTTACAGAGAATGAATATAGACATCATGGGGCCTGGCCATGTTTTATAAACTTTTATTTAATACCCTTCCCACCGTAAAGTTTTGTTTTTATGTAAACAGAGTTCCTTTTATGCTAATGGATTTTATGTTTTTGAACTCGTGATACCTAAAATGAGAGATGTTGGTGTCTGAACTAATACCGTTTTTTGATGGCCTTTTTTTTACCAAGCTAAAGAGGGTCAGATCTGTAAACCTCCTAGTGCTGATCTGCCTCTCTGTCTCAGTATTGAAGGGAAATGCTATCAAAGGTCTGTTTCTGTGTGCCTTTCTGGTCTTGGGTCTGCTGGGAATGATTCACAATCATAGAAGTGCAGAAATTGTGGTCTGAAAAGGTCAGCATGAGATGACTAAGTGTATCCCAGGTCAGTGGAGGCATATCTACACCACCAAGATGGTGTTGGATGCAGACAGTGGGTGGCCCCTGCTCTGTCCCCAGTGCATCAACAGTTGTTCAGGGACACGCAGTCCTGATGGCATCTCGTGCCTTCCTGTGGCCAGGTGAGAATGGCCTTAGCTTCCCCAGTTCAAGTGGGACAGGTGAAGCATTCCCTCCTGCACATACCTCTGTAAGAGAAGACCTGCTTTAGGATCTGCTTGGCTGCAAGACCCTACAAGATAACATCAAGGGGACGATTGTGGCCCCAAGCCCCCACAGCCTGAGCAAAGGCCTGTCATGCAGAGATGCTACAGTCTCTCCTACTCATTCATTATCTGCCTTGAAATATTTTCCTCATACATAGCCAACATCTTCCATACTGAAAAGGAGGTTTGCCTTTTTTTATATGCAGACTGTGGAGGAAAATTATCTTCTTAATAACTCTTCTGGGGTCTGACATCTAAATACATTTGAGATTTTCCTTGTTTTCTCTAAATATCTGGGGACTTTGTTCTTGTCTGGTCTTGCTTCAGTTTCGTCACATATTTTTATCAGTGATGTTCATTGTGGCCCCAGTGGACACATGGCATATAAAATTTAATAATTACTATAATTTTATTTATTAACCTCTTTGTGAACACAGAAATGAGATTTGTCTTGTTTTGTAACCATCTTACTTTGATGTATTTAATTTGTGGTCCATTGTAAACTCTACTACAGTATTTTTAGATCAGCAGAAGTTCTCAATGACATTTGGGAGGTGTGTGTGTGCATACATAAAAAGTTTTCCCTAAATGTAGTATTTTGCATCTATTTTTTTATTTCAGGCTACTTCTTTTTTACGCTTTTCATTGTGGTGAGGTGTCACTGAATTCAGATTTCAACATTCCTGCCTACTCTTCCAGCTTGTCATCATCTTCAGATATCTTAAATGCATGCTGTCTTACCTCATCCAGTTAATGAAAATGCTGAAGAGAGCCTGGCTTTGGACAGAGCCCTGCAGAACTGTGTTTGAAATGTCTGCTCATTTTGACATTGAACCATTGAGAACCTCTTTATTACAGTTCTTCAGTTAGTTGAACACCAATCTTGTAATTATTTCACCTAAATTATTTCCGTTTGCTAAACGAATGCTTTGCACAATCACATAAAAATGCATCACACCAGCCAGCTCCTCATTTTCATTACACCATGTTCCCCTGTCAGAAAAGGATATTAGGCTCAATTATTAATAATTAGACTGAATTATTTCTTCATAGGTCCATGTGGGCTTTTTTATTGCTTTATCATCTTTGTTAGTATTTGGTGTTTTGATCTTGATTGTTTAATAATTTGTTTTTTATCTTCTTGTGAAGACAGTTTGGGTGAAGCATTCCATTTGACCACAGATAGGACTCTTTATTTTCCTAGAGATAAATTGAAAGATGTTCTTATCTAATCCTCTGGGACTTTTCCAATCTATTATAAAAACCAATTCTCAACAGTTCAAAGATTATTGAATGAACACTTGAATGAATGTAGAGATAGAGTTATTACATCTGTTTTCACAGAACTGATGAAGTCAGTTTAAGGATACTTAATGCATCTAACTTGGTTATTCTTTAATAATTTATTAATCTTTTGCTACTCTCATTCAAGCTCTTGTTTCTTGTTAAAATGAACTGTGGGAAGCTTGGCACATTGAAATTCATTTTTCAAATTTGAAAAAGGATGAAAAAGAGAATTTATGGAGTCTCCATTTTTGGAGATATTCTGAAGCCATCTGGACATGGTTCTGGACAACTACCTCTAGGTGGCCCTACTTGAGCAAAGGTCCTTTCCAATTTCAACTATTCCATGGTTCTATTAATAAAGTCAGCTATTCTCTTTCTCATTAAAGTTATCTATTTCACATACATACATTGAGTCTAACATTCACAGAACCTTTTCTTTTTGTTTCTTACTTTTGATTATTTTTCATTCTACAGTTTTCTGACTTTATTTTGCTCTTTTCTGTTTGACCAACCTTAGTAAAACTTTGAATCTGTTTTTAGATGACACCTCTCCAAGGCATTGGTACTTCAAGACCACTGAACCTACCCTGATGAATGTCTTTCTGTGCTACTTTCTCTTTTAGTAGCTGCCAATATTTTGGCAGTGCCTTGCTCTGTAGGAAATGTCCATGCTAGTAAATAAACAGTGCCAAGAACAGTGATAGTCACGGAGGTGGAAAGGTGTGACATGTCCCATAACAGGCTGGCACTTGCCCCCTCAAGGGAGAGCGCTAATTTGAGTAAGGCAGCAGGGCCCAATTCCACCAGTGCTTGTCCGTAACTTTTACTTCCTTTCCTACTACTTTCCTGGGCCATTCTGGGCTGTCACTTTCCTCTTTCTAAGAGCTTTCTGGGTAACAAGGATACTCCATGACCACCACATCAGCTCTTTCTGGTAGCCCCTTTGCTATTGGTCATGTAAAGTCACCTGCACTTCCTCCCTCTATGACCACCATCTGCTGTGCCAGGAGGAAATCTTGGCTCCCAAATGACAAAGGGAAAAGCTTTATGTCTTCAGAAACTTACTTAGCACCAAACAACAGTCAAGAAAGCTAAGGTTTTATCCTGAAATCATTTGAAGTATCATGCCTTTCTGTGCCCGTGCACACGGTTTGAAAGAATTCTGCTGTTGCAACATCCCCAGACAAGAACATCAGTCTTCCATGGTATGATCTGCCCAGCATCCATCTTTGCTCTTCTCACATGTGCTCAGAATGGGGCTTTAGTCAAAGACTAAAGTCTTGATATTGTCAGACTGGTATAACAAAGCTGGGGAAAACATTAAGCCAGCATAGAGTAAGACAAGGGCAGTTCATCCTCTCTGTCAGAAAAATTGTCTTGGATAGGTGTGTCACTAGGCAAAACTGAACAGTGGTAAGCAGTTTCCTTAACAGCACCTTTGTGGCCACTTGGGCACACATCCCAGCAATCTCCATGAGATCAAAAATCTCCAGTGTTGACTTTTTTCCTGTCTGAGCTTCAGCTTAAGTTTCCTTATTTTTCCAAGGACACATACTCAACGTTCCATGTTTTACTTTCCCACTTCCAACACAGGGTGTTCAAACCACACAATAGCATTTGCTCTCTTCATCGTTTTGCTGACTTAATCCAAGATTATTTATGCTGTTTCTCATGCCAGCTACAGGCTGCTTAGTGTGTGTTGAATTTGGCTCTTCGTGTATAGTTCACTGACCCACCCTTTCTAAGGCAGAAAAAGGTAAATGGGTGGCTCCAACCATTTTTCAACCCCTCCTACTTCAGAATACGATGACAGTGTTTGGGGTTTTTGTGTGTACTTTTGGGATATGGACTGGAATAATCAATATTCTCTTTCCTCAGACACAAAAATCCTTGCAGATGTTGAAAACACTCAGCCATTTCCTGAATTAATAATTTAAAGAAACAGCTTTCCTAAGATTCTCACGTACTTAAGATTTTCAGCATCATGCACTCAATTAACTGACTATCTCATCAGCAGTATTAGGGGCAGAGAGGGAACAATGCTGAAGATTGCATGCAATTACATTTTACTTTGGATCCCCAAAGATAGCAGAAGAAAACAGTGGAACAGCTGGTATAGATTTAAAATGTCTTGGTAAGCGGGAGTTTGCCATAGAAAAGAAGTGCATAGTATAAATCAGGATTAGTATTACCTTAACAAACAGAAAAAAAACCCCTTCAGAATATTAAGTAAAATTAGGTGAATCTCAAATCTTCTTTTGGGTATCACCAGTAACATATGTCATCTGAAATGGCTCTAGGTATTTATATTTAGGTTCCAGGATTGCTTCCAGAATGATGTACTAATGTTGAGTTTACCCCCTGGGCTTTCCTCTTGCCCCTGTGCAGTGCTCTACGACCTGTGGAATGGGGGCTTTCTGGAGACATGTGGAGTGCAGCAGCAGGAACACATCTCACTGTCAGGACATGAAAAAGCCTGATCCTGCAAGGAGATGTTATCTCCGCCCATGTGCTAGCTGGAAAACAGGAAATTGGAGCAAGGTAACTTCATTCAGAGCTGTGTGTGAACAGTAAGCTTGCAAATTTCAGTGGGTATGAAATTCTAAATACTTCATTTTTAAAACAATTATTTACTCAGTGATTGCATACATGATTCCCAGTTGACCATTCAGCACTAATTTACTAATTTCCTGACCAAGTTATATCTGGAAACACATCTGCTGTGAATTTTGTTCTTCCTGTGGTATGTTGTGTTCATTAACTCTTGCATCTAGAGCCAAAGCAGGACTCACTACTCCTGTTCTGTGGAGATGACAGGGCAAAGCCGTACATAGTTGCTGTGGCATCTTTTTAATCTCTGCCTCCAGGGGCATATCCTAATTTTAAAAAGCAGTGAGAATTTGGGAGGGGGAATTGTCATGTTCCTCTTCACCCTTGTCACCATGTACTGTCTCTTATACAACATGGTCTGTTCCTTATTCTCATAACCTCTAAGTTTTACATTTATTAAAAAAAATAAAAAATAAAAAAAAATTACTGGAGAGAATGTCTGCTATGTGTAGGATTCTGTTTGGTCCTGGTTTTGTATCCATGGCCTGGTAAAGGGACAGAAGAGTGTCCTGGGTGTTAAGTGGAACGCAAAGTATTGTGCTTGAGTCCCATTTTGGTATTTTAAGCTGTGTGAGAAACACCTGCAAGGACTTTGGTGACTTCTTGAAGCTTATTACATTTTGTCTTCTTGCAGTCTGAAAATTGAATTTCAAACCATGGCTTATTTGTCAAGACTGAAAAGAGATAAGCTACAAAATTCTGTTTTAAATATTGTTAATTTAATAAGAAAAAAGATAGGTGTCTCAAACTTTTCCAGTACAGATCATTTCTGTGAAGAATGTTGTTGCCGTTGGGCTAGAGGGCAGATTGATACAAATAGAATGTTATAGTTACAAGACCTGTGTTATTATTGAGCTTTTAGACATAAAATTGATTTGTACAGGAATTACATGCCTCTTTAGAAAGTTCAGGAAAGGCCAAGGCTTTACATAACTACATTTAAACCTTCGAAATTAATTTTAAAAGATATATAGACATCCTGCCCTCCCAGCTGCAGTAGGGCAATTTCACCTTCACTTTTTCTTCATAAATGTCATTGCTCATGCAACAAATGAATGATGGTCCTGTCACAAAAAATAACTAGCAATCAGGTTTAATGATAAAATATAACAGGAAGGAGTTTTTTTAAAATGTCAGACCAGTTATGAAACAAGTTTGAGGCAAGGGGCTTCTCCTACCACATCTGTGTTACCCTCCTTATTTTCCATCAAGTGAACTACACAAACCTAATTACATTTTCATATATAAAAATTGCTAAATTTTGCTTGCTCTACAAGTGGCAAGTGTTTTTTGTTACTCATTTCAAACATCTTTAAGACACGTTGTAACAGCAAGATGGCTGAGTTCCCTGCTCTAGTGCAGTAGAGCTTTTTCTGTTCTACTCTTATTTAATTATTCCCCTCCCCTAAAAGAAAGGTGCTTCAGACTAAATCTTAGAGTCCTGTGTTTAATGCCAGATAAAATTTGCATATATTTTGAGACTGTTATACCCAATTTCTTATGCAGTCACTTCTGACCACTGTTTCTATCCAGAGAGACAGAAACCTGTCCTGTGGAGAAGAGTAAGGATTCCCTTTCCATCCATTCTTCATCTCCTAGAGGAAGCATTACATTCATGTTCCTTGCTCAACTAAAGGATGCTTGTTTATGGAAAGGAGAGCAGCAGAACTGCAATAGCAGTTCCCATTCCATCAGAGTGGTAAAGGTGAAAGATGATCTGAGAAGCTTTCAGTGGTGCAGTTGGAATTGGCTTTAATTCAGCTTGAAGACAAAACATGTAATTTTACTTATCCCTGGGGTAGCAAATTCAGTTCTTCCTCAAGAGCTGGAAAGGTTCTGATTTTTGGCACATTGAGACAAGACCTAGTGATGCTGCATGAGGCTTGGAAGAAGGTCTGGCTAGAAAAAGGAGACTGGAAGTGTTCACTTAGCTCCTCAGCAGAGCTCTAAGCTGAGCAGTGATTTCACAGGCTGTGAGTGAGGCTCAGGGTGTCTCTCTTCCCTCACACTCTCTCAAGCTGAGCTTGCTTTTGGGGTATGGAATCTCCTGGTGCTATGGAGGTGCAAGGAAGGTGAGGGTAGGAGCTGCTACTCACTCCCTTCCTCTCTCTGAAGTGACTAAGGAACTGACAATACCCCTGCATACAGAATCCATATATTATATTCATTGCATTATGACTCTTTCACTATGACATTTTTGGAAATAGCTGTCAAGATTTCCCAATTAAATATATATCCATATTATTAATGGCCATAGCAGTTAAGCAGGAGAAGTACTTACATGGCATGTTCTAGGCTGCTGTGAGGAAAACCACAGTGTTTAAGCCTCATGACAGACTGGTGTTAGAGTAAACTGGAAATTCCTTCCATTCAGGATGCTCAAAGCTCAGGCTATCCTGCTGTGTGACTGGGGAAGGTACAGCCCCTCAGCAAGCATCATGTGGAGATGTGCCCCTCTCTGTTTTGTGTTCAGTGCTCTGTGAACTGCAGCGGAGGCTTCAAGACCCGAGATGTGCACTGCATTGATGTCCGGGAGAAGCGGCTGCTCAGGCCTTTCCATTGCCAGTTACTGGGCTCTAAACCACAGTTCAGCATTAGCTGTAACACAGAACCTTGCTTGCAATGGCATGTGGAGCCCTGGAGTGAGGTACTGTTCTTTAACGGGAGCTTTGTGAATCAGCGATCTCCTTTCAGGTAACAGCGGCTGTTGGATCCCATGTTGTCAGGTAAAATTCTGCTCTGAGGAAGACACACAGCTGGTGAGTTCTTGTCTATGGCTGCAGCAAAAATTGGCACAGGCGTTTGTAAGGCTTCACAGAATCATTCTTAGGATTGCGTGCCATTTACATCTGGAGCTGTAAATTACCACATCCGGAAAGGGAGAAGCAGATGGCCTGTAGGAAAATTTGGTTTAGCTATTCTGTTGAATCAGTAAATGTGGTTCATTTAAATGAATCCTTTTTGCTGCTGTTTTATTGCTGCCTTCTTATTATGGCAAATTTAGAATTTTCTTTTACACTTTTGGACTTAAATTTTATGGAGCTAAGGCTTAGATTAGACATAAGATAAATCTGAATTTTGGGTCCCTTTGTAATATAAATCTGTGCCAACAAACCCAGAGGCAGCCAGGCACATATTTATGCGTGTGGCCTGATTGTATTTTAGAATTTAACTCCACTGAATGCAGCTCTGGTGAAAGTATCACAATGTTTGCAGCCCTGTGGACTTAATGACTTGGGATGTCAAGGGAAGTGATCACACTTTCTTTACAGGGCACTAAGAAATCACACTAACAAAGGAGACCAGGGTATGCTGTCAGAGCCATCAGCAGGGGTTGGAAAAATAAAAATAGCCAAATGATTGCATTTTTTTGCTGCTTTAGTCCAACCCTGGCAGTTGCCTTCATGCTAAGGACAGTGGATAAAAATGGATTGAAAAGGCTCATTTATCAGACATCAGATATGTTGTTCTGTCCATAGGGGTGCAATTCCTTGTAGTGATGGATTATTCAAAGTATATTTGATACCTTATTTCGATCAGAGTATTAAATTCTTTGTATATTTCAAGCAAACTTTACTACAGACTTAGTGAAAAAATAGTTAAAAATCGGTGGTAAGTAATTCTAGAATGTGGACAGAATAATGTCTACAAAATAACCTGGGTCACTATCTTTGTATGACACTTTTACTGCAAAGAGTTCAATTATTGTTTGGATTGAATTTTAATGTCCCAAACCACTTCATAAAAATGAGATGCTGCATCTTATGAACTTGTTCTGTCTTCAGTTAATATTACAGATTAATCCTGCAGACATATGATTTCTAATCTAATCCTCATTAGAGATGCTACTGGTGTTGGTGATGCTTATCAGCAGTTCTGTGTTTCCTGTTCTGTGTAGCCGCTTTCACTCTGCCCTTTAGTGCTTCCAGTAGTATGTGCCAGGAGCAGATTTTCCCCATGTAACAGCTTCTTCTGAGTCTCCTTCCCACATGGAATAAGTGTCTCAGTGTAGAGCTTTTCTTCATGTCAGGACTTCAGGACTTGATGTGCAGGCTAGCCTGTACATCTTTTTGAACCTATGGTCCTGTGACCTGGGTTCCGTTATCTACCCCACATTTCTAAAGGAGCATGTCCAGCCATCTTTGTGGTCTGTTTCTGGTTTCTCATCCTTTCCCAGCTTTGACTGTGCCCCTCTTCTGCCAGTGCTCGAGGACGTGTGGTGGTGGCTGGCAGAGGCAGCGCATCTCCTGCCCACGGGAAGGGCACTGTGACTGGACCAGAAGACCTGAAGCCATTGCATCGTGCAACAGGCAGCCTTGCACACGGTGGATTCACCAGGCCTGGAGCCCAGTAGGATTCAGTTTATTTCTGGTTTATTTTCTGTCATGAGTTGGCCATATTCAGTCATATTACCCTCTTGTCTCTGAACCTCAGCAAGTACAGTTTCTTATACGCAGCAGAGGCTGCAAGAGAAGAACTTCTAAAAACATTACTGAACATTTCATTGACAGCCTATGTCTGTTCCTTCAGGTGACAAGATACTGTAACTTCTACTTGTTATTGCTGTACTAGATGTCATTGGAACTCTGGGATTTTTTTATCTTGTCTATAAACAAAGGAGTTTTACTATTAACATTCTTCCACTGCAGATTTGAAATTTTCCACTGTTTGAGGCTATTGGAGGGGATTGGGTGATCCTCAAAACAACTTTGGGGAATGTTGTACTTGCCCACACAAAGAGAAAGTTTGCATTTTGACCAATAGCCTCCTACTTAGGACCGGGAAATCTTATTGACAAATGTGAGGTGTATCTTTGGGGAACCTTCCAGTATCTGCTATACATATTTATCTATAAAGAAACTAGTCTATCTAATAAATCTTTCCCTCCAGTTTCCTTAATAAAAATTGCATACATTACAAGTACTTCTCACAGCAGAATGGAATATTGAAGGAGTGCTAAATGCAGGAGCCGCAAATCAGGAAACATTGGAGTCTCATTTAACACAGAAAATTCAATGAGTTGGTTTTGACATAAAACCAGGCATGACTATTACGTAATGTAGAGTTAGTGTAACACTTAAATATGGAAGTGAAGTGCATAAAATAACAGAATTCCAGACATTATAGCAACTGTTTTGCTTATTTATTAATCCCATATTGATGTATTGATTAATAATTGTACTTTATAAAAATATTTTACACATCAATATAAAGTTGTTGCAGGAATACCTAAGATCTTTCAATGTACCTCACACCAGTACTATTGTGGTTCATGTGCAGAGTTACACACTAGAGAGGGGATAATTTGTAGAAAAATGACAGAGATTCCACTCTTTCATCTCTCGTGCTTTGTTAGCTGACATTCTCTATCTGCTGAATTCCTTATCTCATTTATCTGCTGGCACTATTTATCTGTAGAGAAAATAAATGAAAACTAATTTAGATTCTCAGACACTCCGGGAAGTCACAAGAATTAAATACATTTACAGAATGGTACAGGAAGATACTTTAAAAGTGTTTTGGTTTTAATGGCCTTCTGCTTGCAGCCAGAACAAGCAGTTGGCAGTTCTTTTGTGGTCATAAAGAAAGGGTAACCTCTGTTTAAAAGCCAGGAATGAAGAAGAACGGTTTTTTTTAAATCTTAAAGAAGGACTTTTTTTTTAAATCTTAACTTGGTCATTTATAGACCTAACACTGCAATTGGTTATTATGTTTAACTTAGATAATCAGAAAACACAGGAAGCAAAAACAATCCAAATTTGTACAAATTTGGTTTACAATCTCTTATATTGTAGGACTGGCATTGCAAATCATCATTTTCCTCCTCTGTAGAAAACAGGCCTCTCCCTCTATTTACACATTCCAAGATGCAAGTATTTTTACTGTTTATCCTCTACTGTATCCTTCCAAATCTGGCCATAAGGTACCATGAAAGTGTCTGGATGGAGCATACAGTACACAGAGTACTGTAATGCCATTGCTTCTGGATCACATGTCAGTTTTAGCTTCCCGTCAAATCACAGCTCAAATATTGCCATATTACAAAATTTCCATGTTAAAAAAAAATCTATGTTAAAATTACTCTTTCAGTGTCCTGTTTCTTGTGGAGGGGGCATTCAACAAAGGACTGTGAAATGCATGAATACAGAAACTAATGAAACTGAAGATGACAGTATGTGTGTGGATAAAGCCAAGCCCACAAAATATCAGAAATGCAACCTTCAAGAGTGCAGGAAAAATACAGGTAGAGTAATACACCTGCATGAAACAGTTTTCTCCATTTTTACTGAGACTCTGCAAAAAACTGGGAGCTGACTCAATCTATCAACTTCTTTTGAGTAGTGTGGGCTCAGTAATTACAGGTCACCCTGGCCTGCTACTGCTCTGTTGGCAGAATCACACTGTTGTCTCTTCCAGCACTTCTGGCCTTGTGTTGCTGTGATGGGGAGTGCAGTCTCTGAGCATGCTTCCCTAATCTATGATGACACAACTAAATTAGTAGGTCTGCTTGTATTGTCCTGTTTTGGGTAACTCAGGCTGCACAGTGAGTCCAAATGGATGCCATTTCTTAAATAGATCCCTCTATGGAAGCTGTAAATCCTGGACTGGAAATGCAAGCAAGCAAATTCTTACAGACACTGTAAAAAAATCAGTGTCTCACAGGGTGAGACTGTACAAAATCAAGAGGTGGAGAGAAGTACTCTTGTGATCTCTGTCCTTCAACAACCCAGGAGCCCAGCTGTGAACATGGTTAATAGCCCAAAAAAGAGGCATCGGGGAAGGGAGAAGCTTATAGAAGGATACACATCTTTATGTGCAGTCTGTGTACTGATGTATCCAGCAGGTACCCTCAGGGAAGAACAGCAACAGCTCACGGCCCTTCTAGAAAAATTTTCAAAAGCCTTTTGGAGGGTGATCTTCCCTATTGGTCAGTGCTAAGGGTCTGATTTGACAGCGAGACAATAGTTTGAATCCTGATGGCAAGCAGTGCAGATCTGACATGCTCTTGAGAGTGATGCATCACTCCTGCTGCTGTTCAGAGTTATAGCACATGTTTTGCCCTGGGGTTGATTGGTCTGCTTATTTCCTGTCCCTCTCATGTTCAGAAAAACAATAAATACTGCCTACACATATTAGTAATAGTTACTTCTGTGAATAAAAGCTCAAGTGGCCCATAAAACATAAGAAATGCCCTATTGGTCCATGCAGCCCACCCTTATGTCTGCAACAATGGCATTAAAAAATGCTGCTTAGCAGGAATGCAGGAGGTTGGTGCTTTCCTGAGATTTATTTCCATGATAGTCCTCCAGTATTCCCAACTGACATATATTAGGACTATTAAAAGTTCTCCATAGCGCTTTTTTATTTAAATTTCCATTAATATGTTGAAACACTTTTTGATGCTGTGATGCTGTCTGCTTCCACCTTCTCCTGTGGCAGCAAGTTCACAGAATCATGGAACCATGAAGGATGCAAGAGACCCTCAAGACCATGTAGCCCAGCCATCCACCTAGAGTGCCACTGTAACCCCTGAACCACTACACCACATCACTCAGTGCCAGATCCAGGTGCCTCTTGAACACCTTCAGGGATGGTGACTCCACCACCTCCCTGAGCAGCCTGTTCAATGCCTGACCACCCTAAGAGTGAAAATAATGTTTTCTAAAGCTAATATGAACCTGCCCTCTCTGAGCTTAAGGCCATTTCCTCTCATCCTCTCACTGTAGGTGTGGCAAGGTAGGCTGACCCCCCCCCCCCCCCTCACTACAACCTCCTTTCAGATAGCTGCACAGGTCTGTAGTCTCCTGGATCATCCTTCTGACCCTCCTGTACCATGGGCATTACATTTGCAAATTTCCAGTCAGCTGGAACTTCTCCAGTTAACCAGGACTGCTGGTAGGTGATTGAGAGTGGTTTGGCAAGTTCTCTCACCAGTTACTCTGGGGTGGGTCCTATCTGGGCCCATAGACCTGTGAGTGACTTAATTGGCAAGGCATGTCCCTAACCATCTCCTCCTGGATTGTGGAAGCTTTGTTTTGCTTCCAGTCCCTAACTTCCAGCTCTGGGTACTAGAGATCCTGATGACAGCCATTCTAGAGGTTCACAGCCTAGTGTGAAAAAAACTGCTTTCAGGTGTTTTAAACTACCTTTATACAAGTTTTCATCCAGTTGCAGTGTCGAGGAATTTGCTAGAGAACTGCTTTGCTAATACACCATCTTCCTTCTTTCGCACACCTTCTCTTCTGGCAGCTGAGGACCTCCAGTTTCCAATATCTGGCTAAATCTGGCCAATCTCAGTTCATTAGAGCTACCACAGACCTGTCAGCATGGTAGTACAGACAGCAGCAGTCCCTGCCGTGCTCTGATGCTGCAGGAATTAAAACAGCCAAACTGAACATGCATGTGCATTATCTACTCTCTCCTGCCTGCCCTGGCTGGCTGTGCAGCACCCTGACAGCCCATGTTGCTTGTCTTAGGGCCACTTACAAGAATGAAAAAGTACCAAACTCAGATAATTGTTGGCAGGCTTTTTTCTGGCAGTCCCTATTAGCAGAAAAGTCAAAGTGGAAAGCATAGATCAGCTGTGTCTGCCATGAAAGTAGAGTCTCACTGAATAGTCATGAGTGCTGTGTTTTCCAAAACAGAAGGTCATGTGTTCACTAAAATATCCTAGAATTTCAGAAAGAGGTCAAGCTGACCCATAATACAAGGGAAGATAAAGCCACCATAAATAAGGCTCTTAATAGACATGACCATCTGGCATAAAGCAGTTCAAAATTCTAGAAATACAGGGAGTGTGTCAGCAAAATACAGCTAATTCTTGTCATTTTCTTCACTACAGGGCTGTCCTGCAGCAAAGACCAGCTGTCAGTTCACTTCTGCCAGAGGCTGAAAGGTATTGGCAAGTGCTTGCTGCCATCGATACAGACTCAGTGCTGCTTCACATGCAGTCAGCCCCGAATTCGTAACAAAGCAAGACATGGGGATCAGCGAGGCTTCAAACAACAGAATTATGCTAAATCTAGAAGAAAACCACCTCAAAACCAGGGAAACAACCAAGCAGCTTGGCACTAGCTGTTTTTTTCTTGTTTCCTTGAATAGAGCTTCTGTTTACAGGTTTTTTACGTTCCTTACTTTTTTCTGAACTATCCAGCATAAATGGAAATCTGTGATCAAAACTGGGAAAACACATCACCTAGGGTTATCAGTCATAATTTACTGCTTCAGTTTTTTATTTGTAATAGTCCAAAATTTGTAACATAATTTTCAGTGTACCAGCAGCAGTACTTCTTAGGCATGCATAGACACTAGAAACAGGCTGGCAAGAATTTTCTGATTTTTTTGTAGCGAGTGTTTAACTTGTGCTTCCATCTCTTTTCCAAAATCCTTGAAACACCAGTGCTGCTTACTCAAGAGTGCTTAGTGGAGGTGGCCCTTGGGGCAGCAGACCACATACCTGTGCTATGGGCCAATTCTCTTTATGCTCACTTGCCTTTCTTTTTTAGAAATCAAGGTGAAGTGTCAGTGTTTCTCTAAATTCATTGCTCACTTCATAAATTTAAAAGCAGAGTTTTGTAATACCTGCATATGATAGGCAGGATGAATTGCAACTGGTTTTTTCAGGAGAAAAAAATCTTAGCTCAGTACTTGACTGGACCTCTAAAGGATACCTCAGCCATAACCTGTTCTTGACAGTTTTCTTCTGCTGCAAATGTCTTGCTGTAGCCTGAAAACCCCATAAAATGTGGAGTGTTAAGTACCCAAATATGTTTTAAGCAGCATTTCTTGGTACCACAAATACCAAGCTATTTGCATCTACCACCTTAATAGTCATAGAATCATTTAGGTTGGAAAAGACCTCTAAAATCAACAAGTCCAACCTCTGACCCAGCGCTGCCAAGTCCTCCACTAAACCATGCCTCTAAGTGCCAATCTGTGTATCTTTTTTACACATTTAGGTAGAGAAATCAGCAATATATTTTAGACAGTTTTGTATATTCTGTCTGATAGAATAATTTCAGTATAAAGAATAATTTGGTTTTGCAGATCTTTTGCTAGACAGGCAATAACATTGTTAAGTATCATCTGTAGTTCCTCTCCATTTAAAATTAACTGTCCAAGGCCATTTGAAATTAGATAAGGCAACCAAATCAAAACTATGGCCTGTCTCCATAGCTGCAGGTACTCATACACAGATGATACATGTCAGCAGGACATGAAAAGCTGTCAGGAAAGTGATGGAACATAGAGGTTATAGAAGCTTGTTCTGCAGCAAAAATTTAAACTCAACACTTATCCTTTGGAAAGGGTGGAGTTCTCTCTCTTGATATCTCACTTCCACCAGTTTTATGTTAGTGGTCAGCTCCATTTAGTTAAAGAATGTTTAGAGCTGCTGAACAGAGGATCCAGGAACTGTCACTGTAAAAAGGTTTCTACTGTAAAGAGGTTTCTGCTCTTTACAGCACAAAGAGTAAAGGAGTCACAAAGTGAGAAAGCCAAACATTTCTAAGGTGATGTAGGTAAGGACAATTGGAAGTTGAGTCTTCTGCATTTAAAAACTTAAGTCTTTCTGTACTTTGACAAATAAACAAGGAAGGAAGGAGCAATGAGCTGGCACAGCTAAATAGTTTTGCTAATTTTGTCTTAATTTATATGATAGAATTCAACTTTACAGACTTAAACCTTTCCTGCAGCTTCAAATGTGGTATGCAGGCATTTCAGCTGGAAATTTCCTATGCTATGTTTTGAAATCAATTTTACACCATCAGCTTAAAGGCCAACTAGCAACTGGAAACTCTGTAATTCACACAGATGCAGTGATACAGCTATAATTTTGTCCAGTGTCTCCCATTAGAGCATAAGCCCACATTCACAAGAGCACTCTACCACCTCACTCAAAGCAGACTTTTCCCACAGTGTAAATCCATGATCATAGTGGAACTGAGGGCTCCTGGGACAGGAGTCTGAGGCCCAGAGTAGTAGCTGCATGGCTCAGGCCTCAGGCATAAGGGCACCACTAACCAAAATAGATAAATATTTATTTATTAAAACAAATAAATATCTGTTTTGCTAGTGAAGAAAAGACCAAAACAAACTTCAGGGAATCAAGATTGGACCCTTTGAACAAAGCTGGACATTTTGAAAAGAGCTGGACAAGAGCAGACATGTAGATTCCTTTGGAATTCAATAGGATTTGGACACCTTGGTTCTTCTGGCTATTTTGAAAATATCAGATTTGCACCCTACTTACCTTACAATTTCAGATTGTAGTACAGGGAAATGCACATTTTATGCAGTATATGGTGAGACACATGGTCATGAATCCCAAGTGTCACTGTGGTTACAGAACTATGACTAGTAGTAGATTTTTTTTTTAGACAGACCTTTTTGAAAGTTAATAGAAGTATTTCAGCCTGATCATAATATATTAACCTGATGATGACCATGAGTCGAATTGTCATTTTTCAAAGGTTTGTGTCCTTTGGCTGAGAACTTACTTCTTCACTTGAAGTCTCTGGGAGTTCAAAATATGCAGCATGGTATGGTTAGATTTTTTAACCTCTGTGATGGAAATATAACCCCAGTTTCAGGTGCTGATAAAGCAAAATCCACTGTTAAAAACGTGGTGCTAGGTTAACAAACATGGGGATGACTTGCAATGGTGCACGTGCATGCAAGCACATACTCTTACAATAATATGTGTCTCTGGTGTTGCTGGCCAATGCCAGACATGATGCTTTTTAAGCTTCACAGTTTTCTTCTCTCCTTCTGGGGACCCTTTCAGCAGTAGAAATCTGGGCAGTTCTTAGTCCTCTGAACACTGAAGTTCTGAATCATGTGCAGGACTAGAGGTGTCCCGCCTGATTCAGGAAGGATTTGGGCAGGGCTTGGGCTCAGGCTGTGTGTCATTGAGCAGTTTCCTGATGGCCAAACAACCTGGACAACCTGGGCAGTGCAGGTGCTCCTCACATTCCCAGAAGCATTATATAGAATTTCGGCTGGACAAAGTTCTGGGTCAGATTACTCTGTGCATAGAAGTACCTGCATAACGTTTTATCCGCAGAGGTCAGCAGAAGGAGGACACCAGGTATGTGGGCTAGTGAGAAAGGAGCTGACTGAGTGGATGTGGTGCAGGTTGGAGGAGAATGCCTGCAGGAGTTGTCCTTTCCAGTGCTCCTTAGGGCTAGTATGGAGTTAAACCATTTCTGCCTTCATTGTTTTCTTCAGGGAGCTGTTATTTCATTTGAAATTAATAAAAAGTGAATAAATTATATTATGGACATTAGTCAGAATAATCTTTCTACCCAGGGAAATGCAGTCATTACCGTTTCTCAGCTTAAAACTTTAGGGAAAATACTGTGGCAACATGAACCACTTTGACAGAGCAGTGCTACTGCTATTAAAACACAGCTGCTCTTAAGTAAAGGTGGATTTATGATCTGAACCCAGATGGTCATTAGTCTGAAAACTGAATTGAATACTGAGTGCAGAGATGTATTATTATGTTATTGTATTAGCCCAAGACACATCAGCTTCAACAGATTCCTCAGGAAAAAATGTGTATGTGTCACATTCACAGCTTTTCTAACATTTCAAAGTTTAAAAAGCAAACTATGATGACATATTTGTTTTAAGCTTCAATAAATGGCATTGCATATGTTTGGTGTCTCTGGTATTTTGTGTTTCCAGTGCAAGAAGATTCATACAATGGAATTTCCAGGAAAAAACAAAAGCTTTGAAAAATATATTTTGTGTGCTAGGGATCCCCATCACTGTGTTGGTGATCGATATCCCAGCATAAAAGAGATTATTAAAATGTGCGGGGGAAAAGAAGAAGAATAGGGCATGGTGATAAATAAAATACACACTAAAAGGCTTCTATGAAATAGATGAAATCTTACACTTCTAGTCTAAGCAGGTATGTCTTAATTTGTTGTCAGCAAGTGTCTGTTGTATATAATATTGTATATAATATATATATATTATATATATAATTGAAGAGTTGTATAGAGTATTACCATGCCCCTTGCCCCCCACCCTGAATGTTCTCAAATTTTGCCAGTCCTGCTGGTGCCCAAGCTCAGAAACTTGATCATACCAACCCTGATCCTTGACATGCTGCCCAGGAGCATGGTTAGGCTTGGGCAGAGACTCCTCACCATCAGTTCTCACTCTCACCATACTCCACCCTGTGCGTCCATCCATGCATGGGCTCAGCCTCACAGCACCCCGTGGAAGTCACAGGAAGTTGCTCCTTTCTTTAGAAAGTCACCTTACAGCACCCTGTCCAGGACTGAACTGATCTGGGAAGTGGGCGGGAGCTACCTCTCCTTTGCCAAGTCCTCTTGACCTCCCTGGATGACCCACTGCTCCACACATCCTGGCGAGCAGTCCCTACGCGTGCTGCACTTCCCTGAAAGCCCCACACCATTCCTAGCAGTGCTGCACAGCTTGCAGCACACCCTTGGCTCAGCCGAGCATGCAGCACTGTTAGGAATGGATGTGGGGATTTAGGTAGGTCCTTGCCTTTGCCCAGGTCTCTGGCAGCAGGCAGCAACTTTATTGAGGCAGCCAGCTCCCCAAAACCCACTCTCACTTGCAAGTTCTGTAATAATGGCTGGTTCAGTCTATTATAGAATGAATTATTTATTCAATAGAAGAAAAGCTAACAGACGTAGGACTTAAAGTAATACTACACAGGAATAGGGACAAAAAGAGGCTACTACTAGGTAAGCACAGCGCAAGGTTACAGATTGCAAAGAAATAATACAACTTAGGATTCAATGTATCTTACCATCCAATTGTCAGTGGAGCACCCATGGAGATCCTTCCCCTCAATCCCCACAAAGTGACCATGGAATGGAATTTACATCCAAACTCTTGCGAGAGGTATTCCATATTTTCAGTGTGTGTCTGTGTGTGTGTTTGTAGAAGGCTTCTGCCTCTGTGATAGTTTCTGTGTCTTTTACAGTTTGTAAAACAGTGTCTCTCAGTCAAGAATATTTCTTTTATCTCTTCCCACATCAGCCCTCCACACTGATGTGTGGAGATGTTGATCCTTAGCTGAGGCCTGAGCCCTTTTGGAACAAGAGATGCCCCCTTGGTGAGCCTTTCATCCTGAGGTATCTCTATATGCACCATCTCTCTGTGGTAAGGGGTGGGGAGGGGGTGGCAGACTTCCTGCCACAAGCACCCACCAAAGGAACTGCCTGTTGGCTGCCAGCATCAGCTCAAAATTAAACCAACATGGTGACAGGATGAGCTAAGAGAAAGGTATTTCAGATGGAGTGTTCCAGACATCTGTACTGGATGCAGCAGAACTGATAGTTGAGTTTTGTGGATATAGAAACACAATACGTTGCAGACTTAAGAGGGAGAAATTTTCAGCCCTGATGAATGTCCTATCTTTGTTTTCAGAGGGTTCTCGTGTTCCCTGGAGAATAGGAGTTGGTGCCAGATACCTCTCTCTTCCTTGGATTGGCTGATCTGTGTTTCAGAATGTTGATTAATAAGTAGCATGGTTTATTGCTGCTCCCCAGCACTGCAGCCTCCCTAACCCTTGTTCTGTCACTAGAATATGAGGAGTTCACAGGAGGATACTTCCTGTTTCTGCCCCTGACTGATTCCCAACCTCCTCTTTTCTCTTAGTGGACAAATGCAGATACCTCCAGCACACTCACAGGAACAATGACTGGGATGTGTCAACCAAGGAGTACAAGTTTCTCCTACAGATGCAGTGGTTACTGCAGTAAGACCCAGGGAAGGAGAAATAATCACAGGACCCTCAGAGTCTGTAAGCTGTGGTTGAAAGGGTTTTTAAAGAAATTTCTGGAAACCAAGGAGCTGCTAAGTAACCTGGGCATCACTCGATGACAACTTGGTATTACAAACTAATAAAAAAGATAATATCAAGGTTCTTGAAGGCTTCTCCTAATTCACTGTTACCATTATGAGTCATCAAGTTATCATTAACTAGATCAATGTTAAAGATTTGGGACAGAGGAAAATAGTTTCTTGGAGGGATTGGATTTTTGGAGACAGTCTTTTGCTGGATCTCTGGAGTTACCTCTTATCTCTGTCATGTTACAAGCAGGTGAGGTGGTCTGGATTCAGTGATTCAATGGCTTCAACTGGGTCCTGAGACATCAGATAATGAATTGTAGAATCACAGGATGGTTTGGGTTGGAAGAAACCTTAAAGATGATCTAATTTCAACACCCTGTTATGGCCAGGGTCACCTTCCACTAGACCAGGTTGCCCAAAGACCCATTCAGCCTAGCCTTGAATGCTTCCAGGGATGGGGTATCCACAGCTTCTCTGAGCATCCTGTGCCAATGCTTCACCACCCTCACAGGGAAGAATTTCTTCCTAATATCTAATCTAAACCTTATCCTTTATCAGTGTGAAGCCATTCCCCCTTGTGCTGTCACTAGATGCTTTTACAAATAATCTCTCTCCATTGTTCTTGTCAGCTCCCTTTAGATACTGGAAGGCCCCAGTTAGGTCACCCCAAATACTTTTCCAGGCTGAACAATCCCAGCTTTCTCAGCCTTTCCTCACAGCTAAGGTGCTCCAGCCCTCTAAACAAAGTGGTGTTTCCCCTCTGGGCTCCCTCCAGCAGTCCCTGTCCCTCCTGTGCTGGCCCCAGCTCTGGGTGCAGTGCTCCAGGTGGGTCTCAGCAGAGCAGAGCAGAGGGGCAGAATCCCTCCCTGCCCTGCTGCCCACGGGGCTCTGGATGCAGCCCAGGACACGTTTGGCTCTCTGGGCTGTGAGTGCCATGGCCAGGGCATGTCCAGCCTCTCACCCACCAGTCTGGGCACTGCAGTTTACTGTGGTGCTGGTGTTAAGGAAAGCTCCCACTTGCAACACAGGCGTATGTGAGTGATGGCAGATGTGGCATTAATGGGAAACTGCCATAAGGAAATCTCCAGGGTGAGAGAAGCCAATCAGTGAATTATCAGAGAGGGAATGTTTTATCGCAAGCCCATTAGGACTCGCTGTGAACAGAAGTGCAGTGAACCTTCAACCTCCCCATGTGCTTATTTATACAGATGCAGTCATGGATATGTTTCCTGTTTATTCTCCTATACCTGTTACCTGTTTCATACAAGAGCTAAACTAAAGAAACTTGACATTTAATTATCACTGTGTTCACTTGGAAGTATATTTCCTTGTTGTTTGGCCCTGGAAGTAAAAATATTGTCAGGTTATAACACATGAAGCATGAATCGGACTCAGAACAAACAGTGCTGGCTGATAAAATTACTGTCCTGTACTGCAATGCCCATCTGAAAGCTAATGAAAGCCTTTTTCAAATTCTTTTCTGTGTGACTCCGCCACTATTCCCAGCCTTCATGGGATACACCCTGGTCCTGGCAGTCATTGCAAATCTCTGGAGTACCACACACACTGGAGTGAGATTATTTTCCCCGAGCAGCTGTGGACATAGCAGTGACTGATTTCACCCTCCTGCCCATCTGATGAGTGTTGAGCCCAGCTGGTCTCACCTTCACAGCCCTGTGAAGCTGAACTTTTGCTTTACATCTAAACTGAGGGGAGGCCATGAGCACCCACAGGCCCCAGCATGAGGCAGGAGTTTGCTTTCAGCAGACCTCCCTCTCGTCAGCAAGTTCTCCCTGTGTGTCACCTGGAAGCTGACAGTTTCCTGCTCCCAGGTCATTTCTGCTCATGCCTCTCTTCAAGTTTGTGTTTAGCCAAGAAGCAGAGGCGATGTTGCAGCTGCCAGATCCTGCTGTAGTCAATGGGAGCAAAGATTTTCTTGGTAATTATTGTTGTTACATGATCAGCAAACTTCAGATTTTGGCTGAAGCTTCCTGCTGGCACCCTCTGCCCTCCGATGAGGATGGCCTGATTGACCAGGGTACCCCCATTTATGTGAGCACCCTCCTGGGAGGAGACAACACTGTGCTGTGCAAGGGTGCTGGGGATCTGCAGCAGGACATCTGGCAGATCTGCCCTCTGCTTTTCCAACACCCACTTGGACTCAGCATCACTCCACCTGAGTCCAAATGGGAAACTGTCTTGTTGGACTCATGGTGTCCCAAAGAGTGGTGAGATGGGGAACACAAAACCACAAATCTGTCGAGCTCGACAAATTGTTTGAGCAACCCGTGTCTCAGGGGTCACTGATTGCTGATGTAACAAGCATGTGAGGAGGTAAAAAGTGCCACTAATACTGGAAACTTTTTTCAGGGAGCTTTTATTCTGGTGCTGTGAGTGACATGGCCATGATTTTTACTGGGTCTAAAACTGCAGAAACGTAACCAAAACTGGAGTTGAAATTTTCCATCCAATATGGATAGTCCCCCTTACCCTTGGTGAAGAATATGTTTGTCTGTGTAAATGGGAAACAGCAGTGGGAACAAACCATACTAGAAAGTTTTGTTTCTGAAAAGTAGAGTATTGGAGTGTTTGAAACCTTTTTTGCATTAATTCATGTTTCGTGAATAACATGAGCAGTGTCAAAACTGATAATTCTAGTATTTCTGAAATGAAATATTCCTTTTGAGGGGTATTGGTCAGTGATCTTCACATTGCAGAAACTCTATTAGGTAGTTTGTCTACCAGCTGCCACTTCCATGGAGTTCATATTTGGATGAGAGAGTGCCTTCATTGCAGTTTTGTGCAGGATGATGGAGGGGACCCTTTCCTGTCTTTCTTCATGACAGAGCTTTCTGGAATATAATGACAATTATGACAGCACAAACAGCATCATGTCTTGGTCATAGATTAAGTGTTTTGGATTTTTGTTTAAATATATAATCAACCCAGTGAGGAAAAAAGAGTTATCTAGAAAAGCTATTTATTTTCTGGTGGCCATATATGTTGTGCTGGTTTCATACAGGAAATCTGCTGAGCTTAGAACTGAGAGCTGTTGGTTTCCCTCTATGCATTTTAATGGCCAACACCTGTGAGAAGGTGGCACTGAACTGGCTTCTCAGTTACCAAGAGTCCCCAAACAGGTTTAAAGGGTGTGTCTGACTGACTCCCACTGTTTGTGCACATGGGGCTCTTGGGTGCTTGAGCCTGAAGACCTTTCATAGTGAAAGCAATAAAATAAATCTCTGAAGGAAGAACATTGTATGTCCTCTTCTACAGCCCATACACGCGTCCCTCTCAAATGAGAGCTGCCTGCTGAGATGAAGATATGCAGTATATGGAGTGCCAAGCCCACTGTAAGTTAGAGCTACACGGGTGACAGGTTCATTTCTTCTCTTTCATTATCTTTATTTATTCAGATAATGACTTTAAATATTTAGCCCTAGATTAGTGAATTAAGGTTGCTGGTAAAAGGACTGTTGTGTCTTTAGCAGTACTTGTTCTGCTCAAAGGAAAACTATGTTCTTAGTTTGAGCTATGTGGAGATTGTGTCCTGGTGAAGGAAATACATTTTGCATGCTCATGAGCTGGGCTGCTCAGATGACATGTTTAATTCAGGGAGAGAGATGGATTTGATTTGTGGTCTGTTAGATGGATGTGAAAGTGGTTGGACAGTAACATCCAGAGTGTAGAGGTCAACTTTGAGACTCAAAGGACATCAGTGCCAAGTGGGACACCCAGAGGTCCTTATTGGGACTGGTGTTATATCTTCATTAATGACATAGAAAAGGGATCAAGTGCACCCTCACCCAATTTGCAGATGACACCAAGCTGAGGTGTGAGGACACACCTGAAGGACAGGATGCCGTCTAGAGGGACTTGGACAAGCCCTAGGAGTGGCTCATGGGAACATCATGAGGTTTAACAATGCCAAGTGCTGGTGCTGCACCTGGGCTGGGACAAACCCCAGTATCAGCACAGGCTGGGCATGAACAGACCCAGAGCAGCCCTGCCCAGAAGGGCTGGGGGTGCTGGTGGGTGAGAGGCTGGACATGCCCCGGCCATGGCACTCACAGCCCAGAGAGCCAAACGTGTCCTGGGCTGCATCCAGAGCCCCGTGGGCAGCAGGGCAGGGAGGGGATTCTGCCCCTCTGCTCTGCTCTGCTGAGACCCACCTGGAGCACTGCATCCAGAGCTGGGGCCAGCACAGGAGGGACAGGGACTGCTGGAGGGAGCCCAGAGGAGGCCACCAGGATGATGAGAAGGATGGATCACCTGTCAAAGCCAGATTGGAGTGCCAAGCCAGATTGGATGGGACTCTGAGTATCCTGGTCTAGTGGAAAGTGACCCTGCCCATGGCATGGGTTGAAAGAAGAGGATTAAGTTTCTTCCAACCCAAACCATTCTATGACTGACTGTCCATCAGTCCTGACTGATTTTTCAAGCATTCTGCTTTTTGCTAGCTGCCATTTTTGTACCTTCTTCTTCCAAACTCAAGACTGTGTTCTTTCTTTCCAGATCAGGAATAGCTGCAGTTTCCATTAGAAATCTATTTCACAGAGGGGTGCTTGCAAATTTTGGTGAAATCACCTCTCCCTCCCCTTAAATGAGATAAATACACCGAGTTTTTTTCAGGCTTATTCCATGGACTTTAGTTTCTTCTACTCTTGTTGAAAGCTTAGAAATGCAATTTCATGCAGATGCACAAACTTGCAAATCTGAATTTGTAACTGCACACAACATTGGTATTCTGTTACTTTTTCAGTCTCAAATTTTAGTCATTACACCTTCTTCATTACATTATAAACACCAAGTCAGATGGTAGTTTGTGATTACTATGATGCTATTTCCCAGTGTCATGAACTTCAGCATACAGCCCCCCTCATCTATGACCTCTCATCTTTCCTTTTCCTTTTCCTTTCTTTATGAAAGTAGATTTTTTTAATTCCACTGACTTCAGCAAGGGACCCAGTTCACCCTATCTAACCAATCTTCCTCAGTTACTGTTTTGCCAATTTTTGTCTCATCTGAAAATATTCTCTGTGCTGATTTTCTGTTTTCTTCCAGAACATTAATAAAGATATTTAATGGCAGGAATATCTTTCTACAGGAGTAAAAGTTTTTAGTTGACATTTCCCTTTTATCTTTATGATGAATTTTGAATGTGTTTGTGTTTGACATTGTGGTAGTTTTTGTGATCAAAATATCGCACAGGGCAAATCAAAATTTTTCGCAGATATTTTTTGCCTTATCTGACCCAGCTTGACTGGTGGAGGGAAGCTGAGTGAGGACTGTGGTTGTACTAGATTGGAGAATCAAGTTAGCATAAGCCACTGCCCTAACCTTTGTCTTACTGAAATTTCAACCTCAAGGCACACTCAAAACGTGCTTAACAAAGCTTTGAAATGCCTATGATGTCAGATTTCTGTCGGCATAACCTCTGAGACATCTTTGGGTCAGATGTATGGTTGCCATTTTAAATATCCCAAATGGGAAGGAAAAAAAATAAAATAAAATACTCATAGAGATCTATTGCAGGACATGCTTCTCTATTGCCTTTTGACACCTCCAATTACGCATTTGAAATTATAGGAATTTTGAAAATTTAAGCAGCTGCTGCTCCTTTCAGCTACAAAGTGGATTAGAACAGCAAGGCTCCTGGAATTTGCTACAACAAAGAAAATATCTGGATTGTCTTCACAGTAATGGCTGATATGCTGACTCGAAAGCTTCAGTCTGCAAATGTTCTTAGGACATCCCCTAAGCTGTCTGCCAGGAACTTGCAGGTCCAGTGTTTACAGCAGGATGAGGCCTGGCTATGAAAAAAGCAGCTTATGATGTGATCCTGTGTTTGAAGATCTTCCTGAGCCAATAATTTTGTGTGCCTGAAGATTTTATCAGCAGAGAAAACTGCAGTAGAAGATGAGGTGCTTCAGTCTCATGTTGGAAAAGGTGCATCCCAACCCCACTGTGCTACCTTGGTGCACACAAGTATTAATCCAGAGCCTTCCTGCTCTTCCCCAGGGACCATTAGTTGGCCAGGGCTCCTACAAAGTAAAGCCAAATTCAGGAAGGAAGGAAAACTGGCAAGGGAACTGGCTGTCCTTATCACTGCAGTAATTGACAAAATAACCCCAAATACCAGTATAGCTGAAGCCAGGAACAGAGCTGCATTTGATCTAGGGAGATTATTTTAGCTCAGAAACAGCTTAGAAGGGTAAGTATTTTGTTTTATTTGCAGCTGGTTTAGTGAAAAAAAAAAAAAAAAAAAAAAAAGCGATTTGGAATTCTGGAAAATAGTGAGAAGTTCCAGGTAATACAGATCTTGTTATGAATCCAGGTGCTCTTTGGATGTTCTTGCCTTTGTAGTGCTAAGCTGTGATCTCTCCAGGTGGATCCCAAAAGCACAGCCATAGGCTTATGGTCAGGCAAAATGTCCGTGGAAAGCTCCAGAGCAGTGGTTGTCACTGGTGACTGACAAAATGAAGTCAAAATGTTTGCAGTTTTCATAAGAGAAGGAATTTCATTGTCTCAATGAAGGACTTGCCACTTTCCCCTTGTGCCACCACTGTATAAACTTGTGAATAAGAAATAATTTGCCTCTGAATTGACTACCTTGGGAACACTTACCTTTGATGACCTGGGCTCTGAGCCATTTTATGACCAAAAATGCCTCTTTCTATACAAAAGAATACTAGAATAGTACTTCAAATGTCAATGGTACCTAGCTTAAAAACCAGGTAAAATAACAGCTGAACACAGAATGTCTAGACAGTTCAGAACCAGCTGTTCAGGTGCTTTTTTATGAGTAAAAAGATACTTTGCTGAAGATATTTTGTTCAACTATGAGGAGATCAGAATTCATTTTAAAAGTATGTGTATTATAGAATTGAGTAACATTTTATTAGATAAAAACCAATAGTATCACAGCTACCATTTTACTTTTGTATAAAAGATGTGGTAGACTTGTAGTTCTTACTGAAAAATTGATATGCAATGAAAACCTTGACCTATGTATATTTGTTTGACCTGGTGTGCAGCCCTAGCAACCACTGAGAAATAACATTTACCATGTTTCTGAAATTATTAGTTAGTGTTAACTACGATATACTGTCTAATTTCCTTTCTGTGCCTACATCTCCCCTCCATAAATACTGGAGGGGTACTTCATGGTAACTGATGAGCTGTGCTATTATTCACAATTGCTCTTTGCTGTTGAATAGCTTCTATATACTTCATGTTACATGGCACTGGATGTTATTTATTAACACATGCAATTCAAACCATGATTCATATGAAATTGCTACCTGTGACATCTGAAAACAATCCTAAAAGGATGTGCTGAACATGATTTCTACCTCAAGTACTGTCATGCTCCTTTGAAGAAGCTGTATAAAACTGAACAGCAGCAAGGTGCTTGCCCTTTCCCCATTTTTAAAATGAGAAATAAACTTAAAATTGCTTTACAATATCTCTTTTCTTGAAATTCTATCTGTGTGTACACAAAAAAAAAACCAGCTTTGCAAAGCTTTTGATAATTTTGAATGAAGTTTCAGGTGTTGAGCTAAATATACCTTGGATGAAATTTTCATGACTTTAAGTTCTGAAGCTGAAAACTCTTCTGATAACAGTGCACTGTTTTTTCCTGAACAAGTGTCTGCATGTGCATCCTTTCCAGTCTCCAGACGAACTCCTCTAGCTACCTGCTGCTGATTCTATTTCTGTCACATCTGAAACTGCATGTGTGATTTCTTCCTCCTTCACCATCTTTGTACCCTTGATGGTGCTCCCTTCTTTGTGTTGGTGTTATTTCTGCTGGGGAGCCCAGCACGTCGTGCAGCACCCCAGATGTGTCTCACCAGGCTAAGCATAGGGGAAGGAGCCCCTGCCCTGACCTGCTGGCAGTGCCCTGCCCAATGGAGCCCAGGATGCTGCTGGCCTCTGCTGCATGGGCCCATTGATGGCTCCTGTTCACCTTGTCCCCAGCTCCTTCTCTGCTTTCCAGTTGATTGGACTCCAGCCTGTGCTGGTACAGAGAGTGCAGGACTTTGCACTTCCCTTTGCCCCACTCCCTGGGGTTCCTGGGGTTCCTGGGGTTGGCCCATTTTTTGAGCCCATGAGGACCCTTTGAAGAGTGGCACAACCCCCTCGAGCCACTCCTCACAGTGTGAACGTGCTGAGGGTGCACTATCCCATCATCCACATCATTGATGGAGATGTTGAACAGAACTGGCCCCAGCATTAGCCTCAGGGTGCATCACCAGCCACAGCCCTTTGGACAGACTTTGCTGTTAATCACAGCTCTTTTAGCCCTTTTAGTTCAGACACCTCTCACAGACACTTACCTAGTCCATGCTTCACCAATTTGTCAATAATGGTGATACAGGAAACAGTAGCAAAAGCCCTGCTAAAGCTGAGACAGACAGCAGATAGGTATTCAGGTGGGTGAATTCAAAACGTCGATTTGCTGGACTGATGGTAGCTCCTCAGGCAGGCTAGAGTAGTTAAAGAAATACTAGCAAAAATCTGTTGTTGACAGTCCCCACAACTGCAACTCAAAAGCAAAAGATTGTCAAGAGCAAGTGTCGTAGTTTAGAAAAAATGAGTTTTTTCTGAACTTCAGTGGTCAAACCAATGAGTGCTCAAGTTTAAAGACTGGCACCTGGTGTGGCCACTGAGGACAAGGATCCGCCTCTGAGAACACAAGGGGTTAAAAACAGAGGGCTCCCCGGAAAGCTCTCTCTTGGTTCCGGTCCCTGAGGACAGAGGGATCTCCCCTGGCCAGCGGCTGGCTGGGCGGGAGAGGGGAAGCCATGCGGCCTGGGCGAGGTAGGGCCGGAACCTCGGGCACAGAGGGGGAGAGGAAAATCCTGCAGGATAGAAGGGTGGCAAACAGCCTTCTTTTCCCTTTCCCTCCCCCCCTTCCTCCCCCCCCCGGAGGGAGACTGAGAAACCGTGTGTGTGATCTTCGTCACCTTGAAATTTGATATCAACAACTAGACAACACGACCGAAGGAGTATGGGGGGGTGGCGCGAGAAGAGTGCCCAACAGCAAAAATACCGTGAGAGTTCTAGGAAAACAAAGCCCAAGATTTTAACCCTTTTTGTAAATGATAGAAACTTTATAAATGCTAATCCTCCTGAATTTGAAGAAGACAGATAGAAAGAACTGAGCAAAGATGATGAAAGTTTGTGTAAGTAGAAGATTGTCAGAGAACGCTGAAAAGAATCCTAGGTGAGAGGAGATGATAGAGTGGCTTTAGCTAGACTCTTTTATATAACCATGAACGGACTCATTTTTTTCCTATAACATAGAAACTGTATCTAGGGAGAGGCATTGGCTTAGAGCCAAGAGTAGACAGTAGTGTGAACAGAGATGAGAAGTGTCCCCAAAATTTGAGAGGCTGTCGTTTCTTAGAACTAACCAAAGCATCTTTAAAAAGAGAAACCCTAGAAACAGCTCTAGTCCATGCACAGTGGTAAGAGCACTAGACATGGAGGAAGAGGCCACGATGTGGTGCAAGAAAGACTCCTATCTCTCCTCAACGAACTGAGTACTGATTATCGGAAGAGTAGTAATAAACTGAAGATTAATTATCTAAAAGGTGGTAACGTGATGGAGAATTTTCAGTTTGTTTTGTTAAGTTGAAAACTGGTGGGGGGGGGGGGACTAGAAATGGACTAGAAATGTACCCAGCAAGTTCAGCCCTTTTCAGAGAGAGAAATAAATAATGTCATGTCATAATTCAGTCCCCAGTCTTCTCATTTGCATTTACTGAAGGGTAACTGAAAGCTAAATGTTTTTGCAACTGGGATGGAGAAAATAAAACCAGCCTGCCCTGCACTGAGTCATATCTGAGGATGAAAACTGTTGGGCTGAAGTTCTTTAATGAGATCAATTTTTATTTCATTCCTGTGTGCTGCTATTTTACCCCATAATCCTTGCTGAGGGTGGTGATGCTGCCTTCCCTGCCCAGCACCTCCTCTCCACCAGCTATTCCCTCTCTTGAGAAGCAATGCTTCTTGTCAAGTATAAATGCCTCTTTTTATAGTCCTGCAGAAGTCCAACAATAATAAAGAGGTGTGGAGAGAAAAATCTCTCCACCTCCACCATGAAGGCTGAAAACTATCTGAGGGAGGAAAGGAAAAAATAAATTGCTATTTATTTTTCCTTTTCAAAAGGATTTTATGGATCTTTCTGCACACTCCAGAGCTGTGTAGCACCATCTTCATTGCTAACTCAACTTCTGAAGTTGCTCTTACAGAACAGAACAGAAAAGAAAGGAGAAAAAGTGATGCTGCTGCCAAAGCACCAAGCATAGCAGGATGAGCTAATTAGGACGGGAAAATAAAAGGCATAAATAAAATAAAATAAAATAAAATAAAATAAAATAAAATAAAATAAAATAAAATAAAATAAAATAAAATAAAATAAAATAAAACATAAAATAAAAGGTGACCCATTTGTGTCATTACAGTAGCTAAAGGAAACCTGCAAGATCAATGAGGAGAGGCTTTTACAAGAGTCTCTCTTGTAAGAGTAACAGGACAAAGTGGAATGGCTTCAAACTGACAGAGAGTATATTTAGATTAGATATAAGGAAGAAAATCTTTATTGGGAGGGTGGTAAGGTACAGGAACGGGTTGCTCAGAGAAACTGTGGATTCTCCATCCCTGGAGATGTTCAGTGCCAAGTTGGATGTTGCTCTGAGCAACCTGGTCTAGTGAAAGATGTTCTTGCCCGTGGCAGGGTGACCTTTAAAGTCCCTTCCAGCCCATTCCATAATTCTATAATAAATTACTGGGGAGAGGGATCAAGCCCTTGTGAACAGTTCAGACAGGTCTACCAACTAACAAAACTGGTGCCTAAACAGTGCAGAAGGTTATGTGTAGTAATAATGCCAAAAAGTCTGCAAGCTCTCAGCAAACATTCTCCTCTCTCTAGAACTGTGCTAGGTCATGAAGTGTGATGAAACCTGCCTGCTTGGCAGGTGTGCTGGGCTGAAAGCCCTGCTGGTGTACAGTGGGGCAAAAGTAATCAGCAAGTTAGATTTTGTTTTTTCCAGACTTCATTATCCATTACAGTTTCTGAAGACAGTTGTCTCCTGAAAAACTGAACACCATCTATTGAATGAAAAAATTCAAGGACACTGTTGGTATTTTGAGCACTGAATCAATAATGGTCCTGACATCCCATAAGTGAGAGTAGACCAGAGGACAGATTGATTGATTTTTTTCCCTTTGCACCTTTTGAAGCAGCATCTCTCTGGGCTCCCAGGGCTCATCTTTGCAAATGCTGGGCAGCTGTTGGACCAAACCAGCACTTGAAGAAGGGGCAAATAAAAGGTGTTAAAGAGTTGAGTGCTAGTGGTGCTGTTGAAAACAGGGATTCACTGTCACAAGACATAAATAAAACTATGCAGTGACTTGGAGAAGGGCTGTTCATGACTGCAATTTAAACAAAAGAGAAGCCCCATCCTTTTCAAAATGAAAAAAGTTTTGACCATGTCTCTCTTCTCTTTCTCTGGCTGATAGTGGGATTCACTTGCTGCTCTGATGGAAAACCAGGTAAGGTCATACTGGCAGCTGATGAGAGGATGTGGTGCAAGAAACCACAAACTCAGTGTGCTGTGGCTGTTTGCAGTGCAGACAGACTCTGCACTTCTACATATGCACAGAGGCATGGCTGCTCGTTCTTCTAACAAAAGGGATCTCATAAAAAATACTACTTGGCAGAGTAAACAAAGAGGTGGTGCAATGTGGGGAGCAGAGCCCTGTTTGCCAAGCCTGAAGGTCCAGTTCTTCCAGAGCTGGGCAGAGTGACAGGGATTAAGTCAGTGCAGTGCTGTGCACTCCTGGTGCCCTCACATAATTAGATCACCATCACTTCAGAGCAGAGCCTGCTTCTATACAGCTTTGAACAATGAGGTTTTGATCTTGTTGGGGTTCCTTGGCACCACATAATACCGTTTTATTAAGCATAGTATAAGATTTACTGCCACATCAGCAGGACAGTTCTTAAGAAAGCTGGCCTTGCGACGAAGGGACAGAGCTGAGGGTGGGAAAATGAAATTTAATCTCATTTTATGTTATAATTTTGAATTAGACATCTATTCCTTCAGCTGGCAAAAACCCCTGTCTTGCACAGGTCAGCTGTCAGTGAACGAAGGTTTTCAGAAATTCTCTTGAGATTGCTCTGGTACTATTGTGATGTATTTTGTCTCTGTGATAGAGATAATTGAATTAAGATCATCATATCCTGTTTAAAAGGTGGCTATATAACAAAGGGAATATAAATGACAGTCCATAACCAAATGGTATTGTCACAAGGGCTTGAAGCTAAGGATGAATCGGCTGTCCAGTTGTGTTAGAAAAGAGGAAGGAGCTGCAGAGAGGGCCCATTTGGAGAGCATTTGCTCTCAAATATGAGAGCAGAGGTGTCACTGCCCCTGTTTAGGGTAGACATGCAGCTCAGCTTTGTACTGTCACTTCCTCTGTTACCTACGATGGCAACTGTGCTAGGAGAGTGGGGAGAGTAAACTCCCACCACCCCATGACCCTGGCACAGGTGCCCATGCTTTCCTAGCAGCCCCCAGTTTAGCAAGCCCTTAAATGCTAGTCTGAACCAGTGAGATGGATTAGCTGTGGGTGTGTGGTAACTGCAGCAAGGTCAGCCTGTTGGTGAGGCTCTGGTCCATAACTACAGTCTCTGGGGGTCAGCATATTCTTCAGCACTGTCCTCTGCTCTGAGCACAGCTGGGCACAGCCAGAGAGGCAGCTGGAGCACACAGCTGCCAGGAGGCAGCCTGAGCATGCTGTCCTCACTTGAGGGAGGGGAAAAGAGAGTTTTGGCCTTGGAGATACAATTCCTGGCATATCTTTTTTTGGTAGTAGAGGTAATGCTGCTGTGGAGGAGGTTCTCCATTAGCTGGGAACTCTGGGTAAAAGCTGAAAAGGAAATTTGATTTTCAGAAGTTGCTCACTAGGGTCTGAGTTGGAAGAGCCTCCCTAGGTCATCCTCACTTGCACCTTGGTTGTTTCAGGTATAATTCCTGCAGCAGTATAACAAAGTCCATTTGTGAAGTGGAAAGAGAAGAAGAAAGCAAACCATGCAAATGGAGGGCTTCTGAGAGCTTGGCTTTGCCTCTGCCTGGAACCTTGCCTTGTGCTGGCTGCAAAGTGCCATGGAAAATAAAACAAGCAGGTTACAACTCTGCTTCTCCATTCCAGGTCTGAGTTTAAAAGTACTCCCTTGTTTGCTGTCCCCTGCTGTCTCCTCCTTTTCTTGTCCTTCTCTCAAACAATTCCTGCATCCTTTTTCTTCTCTCACTTCAGCTCAAGCCAAATTACCTCCTGTTTGCTGTTCAGGAAAGTTGAAATGTGCTCTGTTGCAGTTTCCCAGTAGTGGCAGTGTCTTATCCTGGTTACAGCAAAGCAGGACAACAATGCTGGCAGTGTTTTGACCTCCAGAAAGTTCTTCACTTACTGTGATGAGACATGCTGAAAGTTAAATATGAAATAGATACTGAAGCCTTTTCTCCATTTTAAGTTTTATGGGTAGCACTATTTCTTAGCAAAGCAGTACTTGCTTTTCTTCAATGACCAGAAAGCAAAATAGCATTATTTGGTGTATCTTAATTCATGTCCAGACTGACATGAACGAGTTTCACAAACTAAAGCTGCTACTTTCTTCCCTTCACTTGGAAACACTGATAACCAGGGTGATAGCTTGCCATATGGACTCCCCCTGCATTATCTCCAATAGATAAAGATGATTGAAATTATTTTATCAGTAATGTATGATACTGTTTTTGATGAGTTTGTTAATTTCAAGATAACAGGCTATCCTGTAAACAGAGCACTGCTTTGCAAAGAATGTTGTGAACAAAAAGCAATACACCAAAGTATTGCACTCTCTGCTTTGCCAGATCTGCATGGAGCATCTTGAATAAAAAAGGATTTAACTGCTGAGAGTTCAAGATTCATTAAAACAGAAAAATTCTAGCTTTAATACTGGTGGTGAGAAGAGAGCATCTCCTTCCTATAAAGTATAAATGTGCTTGAAATCCCCAATAACAGTCCCAGGTCTGTTTAGCAGCACAGGCCTTGTTTTGTTTCCTTACTCTCTTTACTTTTTCTTTTGTCCTTTTAGGTATAAAAGATAGCCTAAACTCTCAATATCTTCTTTGGATGTTAGGGATTTAGGTTTAAACCCCTTCAGGCAAAGGGGGGAGCTGAATGAGGGAATGGCACATTTGGGACAGGGATTCAGTGTGTGACAAGCAGCTGGTTTCAAGATGACTGAGGCAGTACCCCTACAATTTAGGTACTTCAGAGCCAGGCTGCAGCTGGTTGCAGAATTCCCCACCTGTAAATCCAGGATGATACCAGTTCACGTATCATATGAGGAAAATGGAGATTTGTTGTTTGATGGTCATTTCTAGTCAGAGCCTGAAAGTCTTGTTCTGTGGAAAAAGTCTGATACTCAAAACCAGCAAAGCTAACTTGTCATTGGAATGTAAAGCCCAAACATTGTGAAATAATTCTTATTTCCACCCTGCGAACAATCTCAGAAAAATCTCTGGCAGGAAAAGATACAAATAGCTCGGCCGACTGATGATGCTGAGGAGTTAGAGTCAGAAAAGAGAAACTTGATAAAATGGATTGTACAGTCAGTTCAGGGATTACCTGTTCAAAGACATAAAATGATTTAAAAATCCTAAAGAAAAATTTTTTCTCCTAAATAAACTCTGATCTCTTTGTGCTATTAGTATGATCTGAAGGTGTTTAGACTCTGCCTGATCGCTCTTCTGACACTACCTGTCCAGATGTGAGGAGCAGAATTCAGAATACTTTCATGTGATCTCATTTCCCATAGCTAAATGGAGTGTTTACAAAGAAATTTTATTGTATGATTATTAAATCTCAGCTGACAATGGCTTCTTGGCAAGGTATGCTTAGCAAGTCAATCCATTTTGACATTTCAGTAAGTGCACCAACAAAAGGTGTCTTTCCAAAAAGTCATATGCCTTCAAAGCTGTTCGAGTGTCCAGTCTGACAACCTTACTGATACTCGGGGACAGAGATTTCACATCCTTATGTGCCTGTATCCCAGTAAAGGAAAAATACAGAGAAAATTTCGTTTCATACAATGTGCTTTAGACAAGTTGCAGTCTGTCCCTGAAGCATGCAATTGGAAAACCGTACATCAAACAAGATTAGCCTGTCATTCTGCATCTAAGCTCATGCAGAGTATTAAGTTAACCTGTGCTGATGTTGCCCTACACATTCAGTGTACAAGGGTAAGTTCTGAGTATTTCAAAGATGAAGAGTCATGTTTCAGGAATGTAATAAAATCAATAAAAATTTTGTTTAAACACCTGCTGCTTCTCGTGATGGATAGCAAAAGGTGTTCTAAGTGTCAGCATGCAGTGAACATACTCTCTTTTAATCTAGTGAGATAAAACTTTCACAGGGTGGGATGTTCTGACTCCCAGGAGCTTAATTGTACTTTGCATCTGGATGTCAACAGGGAGAGCATGGCATGTCTCTGTTCCAAACTTTCTTGTCTCATCTCTGCTTCCTTCCAATTTCTGCTTGTCTCTGTGGGAATCTCTGAGAGACAGTTCCAAGAACTCTGGGAAAGACAAGGCTGTCCCATGATGCATCTCTGTTATGGTTAACTAGCATAGATAGATAAACAGATAGATAGATAGATAGACAGACAGGTTGTTTTGTTGGGTTTTGTTTTGGTGTTTGTGTTCTTTTGAGGTTTGTTTGTTTTTAATTATTATTATTTGTTTTCCTTTTGGGATGCTGAACACTTTGGGGTTGGTTGGTGGTATTTTTCCCAGTTTTCACAGCTATCCTCTGTGCAACTCAGAGCATTTTTTTATTTGCAGAAGAGCATTGTGTTCCAGTTTGAAGACTAGTTTTCAGAGGAATGCAGATACCTGATGTATTGAAACCAAATGTGTAGCCCAGATGATTTACCCTCAATGTCTGAGAACACTACAAAATGTCCCTGGCTACCCCAGTTTATCTAAGCACATGTTCTTGTAGTGATTTATCAGAAGCTGTTAATGCATGCCCTGCTCCAAGGCTACATTAAAAAAAAAAAAACAAAAAACAAAAACTTTGAATGCAAGTCCAAATGTATCACATTCTGTATGAGCATGTGCAATCACAGTGGCTAACAAGACATCAGCCACATCCAGACAACTGTAAAAGAATATACCTGTCCAAGGCAGATGGAAAACACTAGCATGTAGAAAGGCTGAATGGTTTTGTAAATTTTCTTTAAGCACCAATTACTAAATTCTGTCTTTTTAAAAATAAGTGTAGCCGTTAGCAATTCTTAATTTCATCACATCAGTTCATCATTTTCAGATTTGAGAGGACTGTGCAATTCAGAAATGATGGAGAAGGCAATCATGAAATTACACAGGAGATGAGCTGAAAGCCTCAAATGAGTTTTCCAAGACCACTTAATCTTGGTCTAATCTCACAAGGGAAAAGTCAGGTTTAGTGAAACAAATCCCTTTTATCAAGGAGCATGTATGGACTGGTTTGGATGCCATGGGAAAAATGTAATCGTGCAAGACTAAGTAAAGGTGCCTACAGCAACTAACAGATTATCTCACAGCTGGGTTCTCCCCAAAGGTGATGCTGCACTGCTTCCAGAGGAATTGATGCATGACTGAATCTAAATACTGGAACTGCATCAGACTGACCAGTGGTGTAATGGAGTAAGCATTATCAACCCAAGATATGACAGGAAGCACCTTCATGGAATTACCCTTCGTAGTAGCAGCATCCAGGTGGCTCTGCTCCAGGGGAAACTCTTTCAGGGAAGAAAATAACACAGATACAGAAATTACTGCCATACATTATTTGTACATATTTGGATGATCTATCAATAAGGTATCTTTCTTCCTTGTCATTCCATGTGCCTTTTCACTTTTTGCATTTCAGCAAAGCCTTTGACACTGTCTCTCATAGAATCCTTCTGGGCAAAATGTCCAGCTCACAAATGGACAAACTCATCCTGTGATGAGCAACTGGCTCATGGGTGGGGCACAAAAGGTTACAGTGACTGGGGTGACATCAGACTGGTGACCTGTCACTAGTGGGGTTCCACAGAGTTCCATCCTTGGCCCTGTGCTTTTCAGCATCTTGACAAACCTGGATGCAGGACTGAAAGGGAAACTGAGCAAATTGGCTGGTGATACAAAACTGGGAGGAGCTGGTGACCCCCTAGAGGGCAGAGAGGCCCTGGAGAGAGACTACGACAAACCAGAGGGCTGGCAATCACCAACTGCAGGAAGTTCAACAAGGGGAAGTGCTGGACTCTGCACCTGGGCCAGGACAACCCTGGATGAGCAGACAGACTGGGGAAGGAGATGCTGGAGAGCAGCCCCATGGAAAGGGTCCTGGGGCTCCAAGATGATGGTGAGTTGAACACGAGCCAGCAGTGCCCTGGCAGCCAGGAGGGCCAACCCTGTCCTGGGGCATCAGGGACAGCCTGGACAGCTGGGAAAGGCAGGGGATTGTCCTGCTCTGCTCTGCACTGGAGTGGCCTCACCTCGAGTGCTGGGGGCAGTTTTGGGTGCCACAGTGTAAGAAAGGCATTGAACCATTTAGGAGTGTCAGAAGGGAGGCAACAGGATGGTGAAGGATCTGGATAGAAAGCCATACAAGGAGTGGCCAAGGTCACTTGCTTTGTTCAGCCTGGACTAGAGGAGACTGAGGGGAGACATTGCAGTTACAACTCCCTCATGAGAAGAGGAAGGGCAGACACTAATCTCTTCCCTGGGATGACACTGACAGGATCCAAGGGAATTGCTTGAAGTTGTGTCAAGGGAGGTCTAGGCCAGATATTAGGAAAAGATTCTTCTTCCAAAGGGTGGCTGGGCTCTGAGGCTGCCCAGAGAAGTGATCATAGCAGCAAGCCTGACAGAGCTCAAGAAGCATTTGGCAATGCTGTTAGGAATGATTTTTGGGGATGGTCCTGTGCAAGACCAGGAGTTGGACTTCTTGGATTCTTGTGTGTCCCTTTCAATTCAGCATATTCAGTGATTCTGTGAAACTACATTTGCTGTGAAGTAAAGCTGAGTTGCAGACATACCTAACCAGATACTCCACAGGAAATGCCCGTGAAAACTTTCTAGGGGTATATAGACTGAAAAGTGAATTGCAAGTTGAATTTCTCTTACCTAATGCTAGTAATTGGAGCAGGCTCTGCCAAACTGGAGAACTGGCTTTCAGCCTTCTCAAAGCCCAGAACGAATTATGTAAGTCTTCTTTCCTGCTTGACATGTGGTCCCACCATCCATCTATGACACCAAAGCTGTATGTATCATCCTGCCTTAAAAGACACACACAGTATTTTGCTAGGAGCTTATCCTACCAAGGATGATAAGCAGTGACCAAAGTTACTGTTCAGAGTACTTGTGGTTGAACCAAGGTAGAGAATTTGCTGCTTGGGCCAGGCCAGTGCTATAGATGAAGTACTGCACTTCACTTGTAACCAATAAATAGCAATGTTTATTAATGCAGAAGAGTGATTTAATGAAATTTAATTGTAAATGTAACATTGTTTTAAAAAGATTCAGTGGCAAGGTACACTTGATTTTCACTGCATAGAGAACAGGATCAGGCAAAATTGTTGTAGGGAGACCCTACTTGCCATTGAGTCATGAGATTCAGGGAGGACCTCCATCCATTCAAAGTTCCTTTCTGATGGAAGTCTAGGTGGAGCTGGATCCAGACTCAGTCAACAGCTGAGTAATCTGTCTAAATGATTACATGTGCACAATCCATCCTTGTATCACTTAGCCAATATTTCAAAATTTAGCATGCTGTTGATCACTTGCTGAGAATCTGTTGTGGTAAGGAATCTCCCAGCCTCAAGGTTTAACCTTGAGCAGAGTCTTTACGCAAGGGGACACGCTGGCATGCAGCACACAAGAGCCCAGCAAGTCCTCTGCTGTCAACTATTTATAGAATAAGACAATGGACACACAGTAATACTCACCTACCAGATTTATCTTGGGTGGGCACATGCTCAGCTAGCCTTCAGCTGCTGAGGAAGATTTAAGAGAAGTTAAGGGAAGGCCCTTAAGTGCTGTGGTGCTGTCTGTAAGCCAGGTGCAGCCACCAGGAGCACTGCTGAAGGCTGCTGCTGGAGCAGGGAAGGGCTGGGGGAGCACAGCCCCAGAGCCAGCTTTACGTCTGTGCACACCCTCAGCTGAACTGCGCTGGCCCGACCTACCTGGGGCAGACACCTCGGCCCTGTCACACCCTGGGGGGACTGTGCTGAACCCTGCCTTGGGTGGTGTCTCTAGAAATGCATGCACATACCCATTGTTCCACTGGTACTTAAGAGCACAATCTCAGCAAACAGAGATTGCTGTAGAGAGACAGCCTCTCCAAAACTGACACCTGCTGTGCTATAAACAGCAGCAGCCTCTGCTTTACAGAATCAGCCTCTCATTATACAACCTGGGCAGTTTAATGCTGGTGCGCCCAGGGATCTGCACTAAAGGAAAGGAGAGGGCTCTGAAAATCAACAAATATATCAGTGGAAAGGCAGTATGAAGCACAACTTCTAGAGAGAAACAAAGCTAGTGGCTCCTTCACCCTTGGCCACTGGTATCTACGCTAGGTTTGCTTCACCAGTTGACGAAGTCCTTCTGCCCTAGGTGTAGCTGATGTCGGCTTCCACTGCAGTGAATGCATGGGCAACATCACTTCTCAGCAAAGCAGAGCAGGAGCAAACTACAGAAAATAACAACCCTCAAAAAAGTAACTGAAAGCAGCAAGGCAGTAAAAAAATCAATTTCCCCCTCTTCCTCCCACAGCAGTTAGATGGAACCTTTAATCTCCATGAATGAAGGAAGACGAAATAGATTTTGCTGAAAATTACAGTCTGCTGAGTCTGAATTCACTAAGGGTTCAAATGCTGATAAAATGTCACCATCACCCGAGTAAAATAGGTGAGAAAAACAGGATGAAATGCTTCTGCCTAGACAATAATGGAAATGTTAAGACATGGAGGTTTTCAAAAGGTGAGAGAGCTCAAACCTGTCCTCAGACTTGTATGATCTTTGTTTAGGCTGCAGCAATGGCTTTTTACTTTTTAAATGAACTGTTACCAACCACCTTTTGAAGCTGTTCAAGTTAATTAAGATAATAAAATAAAAAGATGCAAAAAACCCTCAGACTAAGATTTTATTTTTTGCCAGTGACAGACATATGCCTCTTGTTAGCCAGATGTAGAGAAAAACCCTATACCAAACCCAGAATCAACAGGTGAGTTCCCTCAACAGTAAGATGGGAAGGGCTGCTAATTATGTAATGCTTTGGACTAAAGGCTTGGGAAGCAAGTGTTCCATGGAAGGGGCTGTACCTATTAAAGTGAAAAGTAGCATTTGTCTTAAAGAAATAATCATTACCTTTTTTTTTCAAGAGTACATTCTTGCTCCTGTGTGACAGTAAGATGCCCTTACTGTAATGACATCTCAGAGACATGAACAGAAACACCCTCTGTTCCTAATACTACTGGTTTTCTCAGCTGCTTCTTTGGCCCTACTGTGCCCTGCTTTTTCCAGACAGTGTTATCCCCTTTCTACGTCTCTGAGGACCTCACCTGCAGAGCCAGCATGTTTCAGAGACTGCCTATGGAAAGGGGCACAGTAGGCTCTTGGTAGTAGGCCTGTGCTCTGTGGCAGAGGGCCCCACTGTGAAGTCAGGAATGCCTCACTCTGGGAGCTGAGACACTGCCAGAGGTAACAACCACTATGGAAGCAGGAGGCCTCTGTTCATGTCCTCATTGCGTGACTTGCAGCTCTGGAGAGTCAATAAATACATTCATAATTGGTAAGAGACCAAGAGACAGGATGGCAAGGAATCATTTCTTTGCTCATGGAGACACTCCAGAAGTTGCTGCTGCAGCACATTGTTACTATGTAAGTTCTCAGGCCTAAGGTCTATTGTTAAAGTGGCATGAAATATTACACTTGTTATCAAAATGTATGTTATTCTTAACAGGGCAGTTAGAATGCCACAGATACCTCTGATTAATGTTTCAATTTTCCCTTGTAGGCACAGAAAATCATTTCATCTTGCTTCATCTGTTACTGGATAGAAGGCATGAAATTTTACTTCAATGTTTTTGAAAAACTTGATTTTTTTATACAAAAAGAGGCATTTTTGACTAAAGAAAGATCCCCATTAAAACGAGCCAGAGGACCAAATGAGAAATATCCTTCAAATCTGGCTCAGAAGAAAAATTCTGGTTAACTAAATTAGGAAAACTACCAACTCTTTATATGCCAGGTAGAGTAGATAGTGTTAAAATTCTTCTTCAGCTTGTCTGGAACGAGAGCATTTTAGCTGCAGCAGCCTCTCAACAGTGTCTGCAATGGTTCTTTCCCCATGCACCTTGTTGTCTCGGGTGCGGATGTTCACTGTTCCACTTGCCTTCTCCTTTTCACCAACAACTAGAAACAACCAAGAGACAAAGGAATTAACTGGTTTTTCACAGTTCTGTCAATCACTTGGAGAGTAGAGTTTCTTTGTCAAAGGCTCCTTCTACTCTTAATGGATCCCAGATGGTTTTAAGACCAATTCTAGATCCCAAATTCACACAACAGGACTAACATGCTGTTTCACATCATGTACTTCAGGATGAGTTTCTAATTTTTCCTGTATCACTCTCTCTCAAAGAGGAGTCTCTTATACATGCATGTCCAGTTCAGAAGCCTACCACAGCAGAATGCAATGAAACCTTATTTCTTTTGCTGAAGTAGAAGTAAGAGCATAAATTATTGTGAGGATGGAAAAGCTCTTAAAATCTGACTGATAAAGGACAAGAGATTTCATATCTATCCCCACACCGCTGACCAGAAGACAGCAAAAGGTATCAATAATGCCTTGGGTCACAGTGATCTCCCTCAGGGACAGCTATCCAAGCCAGGGATGCTGATGATGTCAGCAGGAGAGGTTCTCTGCAGTGGAGACTCTTAGGAACAAACTGACCTGGAACAGTGATTACAACTCTCTGCCTTGCTCACAGAATGATCAAACCCTGTAACAAAAGGGTCAGCCAGTACAAGGTAACTAATACATTACCCAGAATAAAGTTATACTGTGCAAGCTGAGCATTTCTGATCTTCTTGTTCAGTGTGCACCCAGGATCTACATCAACATCTGCCATAAATCCAGCATCATGAAAGTGCTGCCTGACCTAAAGAAAAAAATATTTAAACTGTCACTACTGGATACTCATGACCATGAACTATTCATGACTTGTAGATTTTAACCATTTCAGATTATTAGAACCCTAAAACAAAGGCACTGTTATGAGTTCAGGCTTTGGAGATGAACCCAGTTCAAGAAATTAAAATACATCAGCTATAATGCAACTATACACACAATAAATAAGTAAGCAGTCATGTGAACATCTAATGTAAGTGACTTCAATTTGATATTGTAAAAGGCAACAGGATGGAGGAGCTTACTTATTAGAAGAGTTTGGGTTTTTTAAATTTTGCAGACTATTTCATTTATATATAATGTGCTTGAAAGAACTACAGGCAAAGGTATGCTGGATGCTAAATACACACTCATTTTCATCTTTCTTATTGCTCTGCAAGAGGCACATAGCCATTGGTTCTACAACCTGATGGGTAAGACAGATTTGAGCAAGAGAAAAACTAAGTTTTCCAAAAATAAAAGTTTCACAAAGATCAACATCTGTTGTTCACACATGCAAAATCTAACTAAGGTTATCTTTAAGGGATCTACAACTTCAGCAGCTAATTGCCACTGTGATATAAAAAATTACTCAACTTACATACAAAGACTTGGAATACATCTCTGAAATAAATACTATTAACCACTACTAAGTATTTCATATCAATACAACATACTGAAAACAAAGCTCTGAAACCATATACATCACCTTTTGAGCATAGTCATCACATGCTGGTCCCACAGGTACCACCATTACTTGCTGTGGGGACAGCCAGAGTGGCCTTCAATAAACAAACAAAACAAGTTTATATAGATTTCAGTGCTTTTTCAATACAAAAAATACTATTTAGGAAGAGGAATAAAATCTACACAAGAGACTCTTAAAGCTAGCTGCAGAGATTGGGTTCAGAGGCGATGAGAGCCCTATATTCATTAAAATTATTTCCCCAAAAGAACTGAGCATCTAAAAGGATTAGTGTGGACACAAGCACTTGCTGACTGGAAGATTGCTGCTGTGTTTTATGACAGATAACAAAGCCTAACTGACTGAGCTCCTTACTAATTAAGCACAGGAAAACCTTTGAGTCTTGTCATAATCAGAGGTGTCACTCCCACTGGGTATTAACACAGGTAAAGCAGATCACCTACATAAATGACTCTTTACAAGATGGTCCTGCTGCAAAAGCAGTTGGGATGCATGCCGTGGGCAGACCAGCTGTATGCTGCACCTGCACCGGCAGTATCGCGTAGAGTCCACCGCATCTTAAATCATTTCATATCTAAGGAAGGTGGATCAGAAGAAATGGCCCTGTGGTGTTCCTAGGCATGTTGCCCTAGCAAGCAAGTGGAATAAACAGACCCTCCCAACTCTCCAGTACTTGGAGCTAATTTGTCTCCTACATGAAGAGTTTTCTTGAACTGGAATAATAACTTTTTAACATTACCATTTGCCTCCATAGTTCTCAGTGAGAATGGCAATCATTCTCTCCACAGATCCCAAGATAGCCCGGTGAATGATAACTGGTCTTGTCTTGTCATTGCCATCATGGCTGTAAAGAAATGCTTTTGTAAGGATTTTTTCCTTGATGCAACCTTATGCCTGTAAGCATCACTAAAGTTAGATTACACAGAAATTAAGACCACCAGCCTTTGCACTTACCTGACAAAGGTGAGGTTAAATCTGACTGGCAACTGGAAGTCAAGCTGAATTGTAGCACACTGGTGGTATCGGCCAATGGCATCCTTAATCTGAATGTCTATCTGAAGAACAAAAAGACAAACTTTTACAGTTAAGAGACAAGCATTCCCCTCTGAAAGCAAATTCATTGAGATGGAAAGTTTCACTCAATGCAAAGGAATTCAATGCAGTTTTAAACAGCATAGCTTTACTTCAGCCCTTATAACACTTTAAGTGATTTGCAGGTTCTGATATAAAAAATGTTAGAGCTAAAAACGGGGTAAGTAACTAGAGAGAAAACGTATGGGGGGGAAAACTAGATTTAATGTCTCAGTCTATATTTTGTGAGTTTCAGTCTGGAACTTTCATGGGCCTTTTCACCGAGTGAATAAAGCAGCATGTAAATGCAAAACTGAACAGGTTTCCACCACAAATGAGATTCCTTCAGCCTTGAAATGGCAAATTTACACTTCTTTATTATGCAGTATTTGAAGACTTTGTAGTTTGTGTTGCAAATTCAGGGCACGAACATGGGACAAGAATCTGCTAAACAGTCCACTTACCAGCAGGAACTCCTATCAATCAGTAACACTTGTTCTGACCTATGAGTCGAGCCTGTTCCTTCTTTTGTATCTAAGACTTAAATCCTGAGTACATACAGTATGATACAAGTTAGACGAAGAAGACTGATAGAAAAGAGTAGACTTTCAGTGTCCTGATCTTATTTATTACATTGCTCACTTACTCATCATTTTACCAACATATATCAGGCTATATATTGAGGCAGTATGCCTTATTTTAATTTATGTATTAAACAGATTAGTGTTTTAACAACTCAAGATGTAAGTCTTTCAATTTTGCATCCAGAATTCAGTTTATTGGAATTCAGCTAGTTACCAAAGAGCTTCTAATCAAAATAAATTATTTACAACATAATTTAATTTCAAATCCATTTAAATGTATGAAGAACAAGTGTAAGATTAATTAATGTTAAGAAAGGTTCCTGTATATTTGTTTTCCTTCTATCAAATAGAGAAATTAATAAATATTAGCTGCTATTACATATTTTACCTAAAAGACACAAACTAAGACTGATTCAACTGGCACACAGTTAGAAAAATTAGAACCAGCTTAGATGAGAACACAAATATAAATGTAGTGTAAGTGTATTAGGGAAATATTTAAAAGCCATTTCATAGTGCTCTGTGCCCTTATGTGCAAAGATATCAATGACATTTCTAAAAACCCCTACTTAATCTGCCCAACCTGAGGAGACTGCTCTTGAGAAATCCAGGCTCGACATGTTCTTGAGGATATTCACATGATCAATACATAACGATTTTTAAACTACCAAAACCCACCAGTAACTCAACATTGAAACTGTGCAGTTAAACTGTGTTTAATCAGTAAGTTTACTTTTGATATTCTCCTGACTTAGGATTTACTTACTGCTGAAAGGATTATTTCCAATGCAGAAGTTGTTCTGCTGTAACTGATCTTACACTGCCACCTTGTGTTTATGTCACTCACTAATCCAGCCAGCTGTTCAAGCAGCAGACGATATTCATGTTAAATTAATTAATTGAGTGTTAAAGAGTTAAAACTACGTGAAAATCAGGATCACAGATTATTTCTCTCTCAAGTATGTCAGAGTTTATATATTTGGTAAAACAGAGAATTTCAGTCACACAGCATGTTAAAAAGGAATAACAATTAAAAAATTCCCTTCTTCCTCATCCCAGCCTTCCTCATCCTTTGCCTTATCCAAAATTAAAAGCCAAATCCAGTTATGGGTTAGCAATACACTAACCTTAGGTCCATAGAAAGCTCCATCACCAGGGTTTAACTCCCACTTCTCACCAAAGGCATTGAGGCTGTTTTCAAGTTGCTGGAGATAAAAGGACATGCACACTCAGTGGTTCTTCACACATTAGTTTCAGGTCGGCCTTCCACTACAAATAGGTGACACTACCAAATTATTACTACTTCTCAGTAACTGCTGAAACACATTTCTTTTCTGAAAAAGGGAAGTTCTGGAAGAGCACCAGCTAAAAAAACCCCAAACAAACTTATTCTGTCCAAATTTAAACACGCAAAATTAATGTACTAATTTTGGAAGAGGCCAAACAAACATTAGCTAAAAGATACAAGAACTTTTTATACTAAATTCAAAGTCTGTAGTTAACGTTGAGATGAAATCTGCTCTGGTACACCAAATGTCTATTCCTGTCTATTCCTATCTTCTCCCCAGCACTGCACCTGCAGTGGTCAACCCCATCCCTTTAGCCTTACTTTTGGGAGATGGCTTTAAGTCTTATTACAATGGCTGCCAGAATTTATTCTCTTCCTTTTTAATTATCAAAAAAAGACGAGGAGAAAGAGTTCATTTGATGCTTACATGGAGAGTGCTTCTATACTAAGAGCAAACTATTTACTGCAGACACAGTGAACTGAGGGCAGTTGTTGAGGTTATATTGTTCATGCTCAACCCAGCTTCACTGAACCTCCCAGAAGGCAGTAAGTTCTTACAGAAGATGAAGCCTTACATCATTGAAAAGAATAAGACAACTGTTTTACCTTTTCAGCTTGATTCCACACTTCAATATCTCCCAGGTACTTTTCAGGACGAGTGGAGAGATTCAGTTTAAATGAAAATCCAAAGACATCATACACCGTACGCAAGAACTCCAGGCAGCTCTTTATCTCCTCTTCAATCTTGATCATAACAGAAATCATATCTCAAATACAGAAATTTCAGTTCACCTGATTTTAATACCTGGTTTCATGTAGCAGCAGCCCCTACCTGCTCCATAGCACAGAAGATGTGAGCATCGTCCTGCTGGAACCGGCGTACTCGGGTGAGTCCCGTGAGCGCTCCAGAGAGCTCATTGCGATGTAGGACACCAAAATCTGCCAACCGCAACGGCAGCTCGCGCCACGACCTTGGGCGATGGTCAAACATAAGGCTGAAGGAAAAGTTTATTACTTGAAGCTCATTGAGAACAAAAATTCTGCAAAGGGAGAAGTAGCCACTGATGAAGCACATGCTCAAAAGGCCACCAGTGAAACCTGGATAGAGCCATTGGTCTTATCTAGATTTGTCAGGAAAACAATCTCCTTTTACAGCTCATAGGCCTTTCTCTCCTCATAGAGAGGAGGCTAAACAGCTCCTAATACTGAGCACTAAAAGCTGAATGCCTGAACCGTCACAAAACTGCCAATGCCCCAGTAAAGATGGCGTCACTCTAATGATGGTAAAATGACATTTCTCAGTGTCTCAAGTGAAGACAGCAAGTAGACAGCAAGACATATAATTACATCATTCCTGACAGAATGAGTAAACGAAGGTAGCCATCTTTTTATTTACACAGGCAAAAGAAACAGAGTGGGTTTCATTTGGGGTTTTTTTCAATCAGCACAATCTCTGGTAAACCGAATTTGCTATGTATTTACCAGTGTCCTGGGCAGTTCATGGGCTTCAGAGCAAATACTTCTTTCTCCACTTCAAAGGAAAACATATTGTCACTGTAATGCTGCCAGTGCCCTGAAGTCATCCACAGTTTGCTGTTGAAAACATTTGGAGTTACAACCTCCTGGAATCCACGTTTTCGATACTCACTCTAGAACAGGTACAGTACATAAAAATAATGGTTAATTACAGGCTTCAATCTGTACCCATAAAAATATAAAAGTGATGCCATATGAAAGTTCCATGACTCAGGAAGGGAAGGGAGAAAGGAATAAAGAACTTCAAGTTGGGCATGCCAGGATACATCCCTTCCACCATCCTTTCCCCAAACAATTTCTCTGGTAGAAAGTAAGCAAGAAGAACAAGTTTCCTCCCAGCAAGCAATGCAGCAGTCTCAAATTACTCAATGACCCGTGATAAATTACATGCAGCACAAATACACAGTAATAACACAGACTTCTAACATTACAGCAGGAAGATCAGAATTCTTTTCCTACAAATATTTTCAAAACAAACGGGTCCACAAGACCAAATTAGGTATGTTTATTAAAACAAATCAATATGCATAATAGAACAGCAGTAGTGTGAGCTTAGCTCAATTAGATGTTGAAGTATTTCTATGACAAAGCACCTTTATCACAGCTTTAACTGCAGGTATAAAGCACTGATAAAACATAACTTTGCAAAGATTGTGACAAGACCAATTCAAAGAAAAAAGATTTCTTTAGTTCCATGGCTTACACAACTAAAAGATAACTTGAAATGAAGGGCTATTAATACTTTTAAATGTAGCATGCTGTTTTGTATTTTTTTTTACTTATGCAATTTCTCCTATAAGACTTCCAAAAGATATTACTTACCCTTATAAATTCAATTAATGTGTTATAAATGTAAGCTCCTTTTGGCAAGAAAAAACAGCTACCAGGGCTGAGCTCATGGAAGAAAAACAGTTCTTGGTCCTGCAGGAAAATAATACTTTAAAAATTTATTGTTTGCACTCTACCTTTTCCACTTAACATTCACAAATTAATTACTACTGACTGGGCATCACTAACAAGAGTTTCAAAAAGAAAAACATAAAATAAGGAAAGAAAGCAATATCCAATACACCAGATGCATTTTCACTAGTATTTTTATGTCTGTCAGCAGTTACAGGGGAAGGAAATTTTTCAGTTTGCTGTTTCACTCATTTCTGATGTGCCAAAACTTTACACTTAACTCCCAACTGTGTCCCCACGGTTCCCTCTGCACATTGACAAGTAAATGTTCAGTTGTGCTTCTGCGGCTCTCTAATTGTCTGCACATGAACTGAATGTATGAACTACAGCTGGTTAATTTCTTACAAACTGCACACACCTGAGGTCTGCATACAGAGAATTATCCATTATTCTGTCATACTGTACTAGCAGCAGACATTTTAACCCTATTCAGAACTATCAGTTATCTGACAAGAGTTTCCATCTGAAAAAAGCAAGATCAAAAGCCAGCCAACTGAAAAATACAGTTGTATACTGCATATTCTGAAATCATGCAGAAGGAAAGAACCGTGTGAAGAGGCTGCAGCAAACTGTGTAGGAATGAACACTGCCTGTGGACTGGAGCATTCATGGGTTGCAGACTGAAGTCTTTACATTATGTTCTGATCAATGTGTGCAATAAGGATGTCTTAGTGTTCAAAGCATAAAAAAGTTATTTATTTTAGGACTTTGATGGTCGTGAGAAAAGCAGTTGACTTCACAACCCAACTGAAAATAAAATTGTGCCATGCCTTGGTTGTGGCAGCAAGTATAGGCTGTTTTCAAAATACTTTCAGTTAAGGGGTTATATCCACACAGTGCTTTTGAAATACATTACTAGAAAAGCTGTCTCACCCGCCCAATTTTTCTGTGATCTCTGCTTTTAGCCTCCTCCTGGAATTTCTCCCACTCCTTCAGCATTTTTGTATCTGGGAATGAAATTCCATAGATCCTCTGGAGGGATTCCATATCGGCCTTGCCTTCCCAATAAGTAGAAGAATTCTGCATGCAAAAAAGAAACATTGAAGAAAGGAGGAAGCCTCCACATTTTACTACTTTTGCCTCCTATGAAAAGGCATGCAATTATTAATAGATCATTACTGTGGAACAACTAAGGCATAAGGAGAATTTTAATGTGAAATTCAGAGCACTGATCAGAAAAATCCTTAACGGTAAATACAGTAACTAAAAATGGTTTCAGGCTCTTGTCTTTTTTAAAAGCCCATCTGCTTTCTATTCCAACTGTTTATTCACAAGTATGAGCAGAAACTATAAACTCTAATTGACACAGTTCAGCCAAACCTTGAACCAAAAAGTGCAGGCCCAGGACACCTAGCTGGCTTCACACCATGTATCATTCTAGAATACAACCCTTTCACAACCTGTAACATCGAGTTTTTTGCCAGGTTACCCATTCCACAGTACATTCCTGGCTAAGTCCAAAGACAGCAACATTGTTGCAGTGAAAACATTTGTGATAAGGTGTGGGGATGGATGTTAAAGCTGGTTTCTCCTAATGGTTTGTCCCTGCTTAACCCTCCCAATGGGTGGTCTGTCCCTAGGTAGCCACTCCCTGCCCCAATGTATCGAGCCCGGGAACCAGAACATCCCCGGGATGGAGGCAGCTAAAAGGCTTGGAAACCGGGTGCACGGGCTCTTGGATGCACCCTCTCAGAGAAAAATAAAGATCCATGAAAATGTATTATCTGGGACTATTTCTTCAGGCCTTCTCTTGGAGAAGTCAGGAACCTAGAGAGCAGGGAGCATCTCTGCTTTCTATGGATCTAGGACTGATTGCAGCTTGAAAGCAGCTGTGCTGGGGGATGCAGCTAGGGATGGGACTGGCGTGCCCCCCCCGGAATGGACACAACATTAAGGCAGTTCCAGCACTTACCTTATGAATTTTTATGGTCTTTATCTTGCCAGTATGTCGGACATGAGGCCCTCTGCATAAATCTATCAGGGGACCACACCTAAGAAAAGGAAAGCATTTATTAGGTATATTTAATCCTAGAACCATAAATCCAGTAATATTATGATCCACGCATAATTACCTGTATACTGTAGTAGTTGGGGTATTGACCTTCTCATTCAGGATGCGACATTTGAATTTATTATACTGAGAAGAAAAGCAGCACATATCCTTGTTAATTCCTTGTCAAAAAGAGAAGTGGCCAATAGTATAAATTATTTTCAAACCTGATGCTATGTTGCAGAACAGGCCTGTAAAAGAGATACCCTGGAAGACAGACAGTAGTGGAGCAAGGTGCCTGTGTGCAGTTTCTGTCCTTGAAGGTTTTTGAAGGCACAACTGGACAACTCAGGAAACCTGGTCTGACCTCAGTGTCCCAATGTCTGTCCCCATGCCCTGTGCATGAGACTGGACAGGTCACCTATGGAGGTACCTTCCAACCTGAATGATGCTATAATTCTCCTGATGTCCTAACAGTGAAAACTCATTAATGTCTACCTCAGGAATGCAAAAAAATTATTGGCAGCTAGATACTAGAGAGAAAGTGTTAGGTTTTAGCGTTGCTTAGACTCTTTTAGAAGTCTTTAATCTAAAAAATGTTTTAGGAAGTTTTTTGAATGCAGCAGCAACATATGCAGTCACAGTATTACCATAGACAAGATAACACAAAATAACCGCATCCATAATATGTTGCAAATGTACACTTCTGGAAAGTAAATAACGAATGTGGCTTAACAGAATTTAGTTAGATCACCCCAGGGAAGAATGAGAATTCTCACAGTTTTAGAAAATCAGAATGCCTATTTTCAAGAACCTAAGAATTTCTTTTTTTTTTTTTTTTTTTTTTGTTAAATATCACAAATGAGTTACTAAAAATATATCACCTTAAAAAGTTAATTTTAAATACTTTCTTCTACCTCTAATAAAACATGCCCTAAAGTTACAAAGACTTTAAAATAATTGCATGAAGTCAAAAACAACCTTCTATAAAAGCCCACCTTAAACATTTCAAGCAGTGTTTCCTTCTTAACTTCCAGTCTTTCAAAGGCTTGTTTTTCCTTCATTATCTTTTTGCATAATGTTTCCAATGCAGAGAAGTCATTACTTGATACACCCCTAAAATAAACACACACAGAGAAGTGAGTAATTTTTGCTTTCATTTGCAATTTGTGATCGAGGTGCAATGCACCAACCTGTGTTTGGGACATCCTGCAAAAAACCAAAGCCAGCTGCAGCAGTACATGTGACTAGGAACAAGCATACAGCAGAAGTTTTGCTGTGACTGCCACCCACCCCCAGCTTCTAAAAAAAGAAAAACACAAGACTTACCCTTCCTCAAGAAACATGTCATAATAAAATCCATTTTCTATCGGTGGGCCATAGCACAAACAGCCACCATAGATTCGTTCCATAGCTTCACCCATTATGTGAGCACTTGAGTGCCAGTAGACCTTTCAGAAGTGAAAAAAGAAGGGATCAGTCTAAATATACATGATGCATTTCCAACTTATTTTTTAAAAAAATAATAAAAAAAAATTAAAATTATTACATTTATTTAAAACCTTTTACTTAAAACCTTTTCTGAAACACTTGCTTTCAAGTATACTTGAGGCACATCCCACATTAGAGTGGTGGGCAGAACAGAAGTGACCTGCCCAGCAGCACTCTCATCCTCAGCATCAATGTTTCCAAAAAGCAGTATTTCCACCAAAAAACTGTGGAAATGGAAAACTTACGTTCTGGTAGCCAATAATTCTTACTTTCAACTATTGCTGACATTGTGTAGTTATTGTCAAGAAGTCAAGAAACTAATTCAGAAACTTTTTTTTCTATGAACTTTAATCAATCAGACCTGCATGACGACCTAAAGATGTGCTTTCAATATAAGGATGTGGTTCTAATCCAGCAATTTTATGCATGGGAAATCCTGCATGCTCCATCTTGTAGAAAAACTTAGATTTTGACAAAACCAAATCTCCTAAGAGTTAGTCTATTTGGTTAGCACAAATTGAAATCATAAATTGGGAGCTGTCATTTAGCCAATACGAAAACCCTAGGTTTGAATATAAGACTTCTGTGATGAGTTTGACAGCTTCCTGTACCAACTGTTTTTTTCTAAAGAACCTATTCACAAATTTACTGGCTATGCACATTTATCTGATTGATTAGCCAAACTGAAAAAGCAGATACTTTTGCATACACAAAGAGTAGTCAAGAACTATGGCAACTGCAAGCAGACTGGCTACAAGTACACAGCAGAACGTACATTATCTGTAGCACCATAACCTGTCTGGTAAGGAATTATGAGGAAATGCAGATTTACCTGAACCACAAACCTGTTCTCTTCATCTTCGGAACAAAGAAGATGTACAGTAAATATTTAAACATCTGCAAAAGGCTGAGTTAAATGTAAACCTGAAACAAGAGACATTTTGGTAAAAGATACTCACTGCTTGAGCCTCTTCATCTTCAAACTTAAGGAGCTCCAAGGAACAATCCTCCTCCAAAGGACGGTCTAGATCCCAAACCACCTTGTTCACTTTGGCAATAACCGTGTTGTCAGCTAATCCCTGACTACAAAACACAGAAGCATAATTAAAAGAAAGTATATTGTATTTTGAAATCAGCAAGCAGAAGTTGCTCAAATTTGCCCTCCAGATTGAATAAGACTTTAGGAGTGCTCAGTGCCATATATATATATATATAGTGCCATAAATAAATTCTAAATAAATGATCTGTTTAGCCGGTCCTGAACATTCATGAAAAATCGTACTTTTATTTCAGGGATATGAGAAGAAAACTGTGCTATATACTTAACCTTCACACATACTGGATTTAGAGGAAGCATCCTCCAAGAGCAAACCTGACTTCACAATGCTATTGCAATATAAGAGAGAACCACTCTCTTAAAAGTTATCAAATAGCATTTTTGACATAGTAGCTTTACTGTTTGCATCTGTTAAGCAAAATACCCTTTTCACGATCCCAAACCACAAAACCAAAGAAGGTTCCAATGACATGGCACCTTATTATGGACAAGGCAAAAACAAAAAGAGGCATTTTTCACCTTTAGGAATAACTCAATCTTTGCAGTTTTAACTGTCACAGTGTTCACTGCGTATCTTTCAAAAATATTCCACAGCAGGTATGAGTAACCTGGAGATGTGCAATGCACTTTTTAATACATATCTCCCATGCAAAAAAAAAGTGAAGAACACTCATATTGTTAAAGTTCTCTGTAATCAACTGAAACATCACCCAGCAGTCATCTTCCTCAGGTCACTGCAAACTGGTTTGCACTGCTAACATTCCATCTGGTAATTTACTAGCAACTCAGTTCTTAATGCAACAGCAGTATTTGGATAGAAAAATACACAATTACAAAGTGTCTAAAATACCTCAGTTTTACTCTTATTTTAGAAACTGTATAAGGCAAAAGAAAATTGCACTCCAAAACTAAAAGCCTACTGGTTACATTCAGTTTACTGCATACAAGATGCTTTGAAATAAATGACAGATAAATTATACATTACCCATCCCCATGAACTCACTGTCTGAAAATGACTGTGAAGCATCACATTATAGAAACACACCTAATTCCACAAGCGATTTGATAAGGAGTAGTCTTCCAAGATTCAGCATCAATCTGCTTGCCATCAGGTAAAGTAACTTTAATGGGTTTACTGTCATTTGCAGCTCTTTCTGCAAGCAGTGCATCATGTTCAGCCTTAAGTTTATTGTACATCTCTAAACGCTCATTGATAAATGCAGGCCAGGGATTCAACTGTATATAATAAAGACAAAAGGAAATGATTAATCTGATTATTTATCTGATAACACATTATGTTAAGAATGCCAACACAATAGATATAGTTTTCATAAGCAGCTACGTGACAATATCTATGTGTTATATGTAACAAATAATCATTATTTCAAGTTATATAGTATTAATTATGTCATAATACTACAAAGCTTCAGCTTAATGAAATCTGTACCACTGTACACCTGTTCAATAAACCACGTATGTTACCAAAAAACTACACCACCTAATAAACTGCACAAGGACAAAAGTCAACTGGAAAAGACTGTATAAGTTCAACATTTTTCTAATCAGGTCGAAAAACTGAGGGAACACTCTAGTCAGAGCCACCCAGACAGGAAATGACTCCAGTTTAAACACGTGTAATGACGTCAGGACTACCCGCCTGGGCACAGCCACGGCTGCACAGCCATGCACTGGGTTCAGGACAGCTGCCGACTAGCAGATGGCCCTCCGTGGAGTCAAAGGGATCTGTGTTTACCCTCCTCCTTGCACCTCCTTTTTCGTCCCAAAACGAAAAAGACGACAGCACCTTAAGCAAGCTTTCTTCACCTCGGAGATCTGCTGCCTGCTTCCCGCTGCAAAGAGGCACAGGGAAAAGCGTAACCTAGCCCAGCTATGGGAATATATATACATATGGGAATCTGAGCTGTTCTCCTATTACACTAATGCAACTTAATGTAAAAAGCAAAAGTGGAACTTCAAGGCGCACTGCCGGAAGTGTAACTTTAACGGCTTGATAAAATACTTCAGAAGGACAAACTGCAGCTGTGCCTGCAGCGCACAGAGCAGCAATGAGGACTTCGCATCCTCCCACCCCCGCGGCCGAGGAGCTGCTCACCTCCGACCGCCCTCCATCGCCAGCTCCTTCCTTCATCTTCTTCTTCCCGCAGTCTGCTTTCTTCTCTTCTCCAGCGTCCACCTGCGGAGGGAGAGCACCGTTCAGTCACGAACCGGCAGTCCCTCACAGCTAAGGCGCTTTAACTCCCCCTTGCCCCGCACACCGCGGAAAAGACCCGACCTCCTCGTCCCCAAAGCCTGCGTGTCCCCAGCTCCCTGCTCCTTTTCCTCGGGGCACATCCCACCGCCCCCGGGGCTGGGGAAACCCTCGAGAAGGGCCCCAGCGGGGCCCACCTGGCTGTCAGCGCCCGCCATAGCCGCGCGGAGCCGCCCGGGAAGGGGCGGGCACGGCCCGGCGCAGGCGCCGCTCGGCCCGCGGCTGATGCAACGGGGGCCGGGCGGGGCTGCCCGCGCCCGCCCCGGGGCGGTGCGAGCCAGGGCGGCCCGTGAGGGCGGCGGCGGGCACGGGCTGTGTCTGCGCCCGTGAGGGCGGCGAGTGCGGACCGACTCTCGCACAGCCGCGGTCTGCTCGCTGTCGCGGGAGTAATCTCAGAATCAATTAAGTTGGAAAAGATCCCCGAGATCAGCGTGTCTGGCTAAGGACCGAACGCCACATTGTCAAGTAGACCGCGGCGATAAGTGCCGGTCTTTGCTTGAACCCCTCCAGGGACGGTGACTCCACCATCCTGGACAGCCTGTTCCAGTGTCGAATCCCCCTTTCTGCGGAGAAATTCCTCCTAATGTCCAGCCTAAACCTCCATGACTCATGCCTGGGAGAAGAGGTGGATTCCCAGCTGGCTACACCCTCTTGTCAGGGAGCTGTGGAGAGCGATAAGGTGCCCGCTGAGCCTCCTTTTCTCCAAGCTCCCCCAGCTCCCTCAGCTGCTCCTCACAGGACTTGTGCTCCAGACCCTGCCCCAGCTCTCTTGCCCTTCTCTGGACTCACTCCAGAACCCAGGAATACCTGGCTACCACTCCCCCTGACACAGATTTTCAGTCAAGGATGGATCAGTGAATGGGAGTACTCTTTGCAAAAGAGACTAAAATAAAATAAAAATCGGATGGACCACTGCCTGATTTCCTAGAGAAGGGGGGAAACATATACAGAAGAGATTCTGAGGTGGCTGTGTCAGACTTGAACTGCAGGAGCACTTGCAGCTTCCCAAGGGAAGCCTCAGCTCAGTGGCTCAGAAGCTGCAGACATCTCTAAGGAAAGGATGCGATATTTAGGCATGGCTTTTGCTCTGCGACTATCTTTCACTCCTTTCCTGCTGTTGTTCTCAGCTAGTAAAAATATTTTCATTTTGGAAGGTTACTATCTTGCAGCACAATCTCATGGTGGCTGTGGACTCCCAGAGTGCCAAGTTCCAAGGCCTTCCGTGTGTTTGGTAACCTTAGGCATACTATACATAGTATAGCAGTGAACTCACACAGTAAGCTAGTTTAAGCAAGATGCTTATTACCAGATTTCATGTTTTCAAGAAATCTTGGCATAGCGTCCTTACCATGAAAAGAGTAAATCACAGGTCAGGTCTTGCCTTGGACTTCTGCTGCCTGCAGAGGACCCAACACCACTTCTGCCTCCTGGAAGAGCTGCCTTCTCTTCATTTGCAGCAGTGAGTGGGAGCTTAGAGTGGATATTGGGGCACCTCAGGCTCCATGGACTTAAAGTGCTATGAGGCAAAGGTTCAGGAAAAAAAGGATGTTTTATATAGCTTTCAAATACTGGTTATGTAGTGGTGAAGGATGATCAAGAGAATGTCACTGAACTATTTGAACACAAATGTATTACCTTAAAAATAATGCAAATATTTTAATCTATTTGTTAAAATATGAAAATGGGAAGGTGCAGTAAATAAGAACGTAGAATCGGGCCTAGATCTGGAGAGTCCACTTGTTGTCTGAGAGTAAAGTGTGAACACCAGAAATATTGGCAAAAGCATTTATTAAGCATCTAAATTTAATAATATATGCATGATCTTTTGTAGAAATACAATGTTTGGTAATACAAAGTGTATTTGTTTTATAATACTAATCTTTATATAAATAATCTCCTAAAATCTTTTTTGGGTGGACAAATTACAAGTGGCTAAGAGACAGAATATTGCAAAACTTACAGATAAATTCTGTAATGCCAAAATGAACAAAATCGTATACTGATGCTGTTCGACAAAAACCCAGTGTACTAAGTATTTTAAAAACAATTGGGAAACTGTAGGACTGTTTCTTGTGCCAGGAGATGGCAGCAGAGAAACACACTGATCTAGTGAGACAAATTTTGCTCAGCTCTTGGCTTTAGGAAGTAGGTTTTATGGTAAAAAGCACAAAATTAAATGAATGTTTTACTGACTTTTTCTCTTAAGCCGCATAATTAATGATGTGCGACTAAATTCAGCCATGCTCTAATAGTGTAAATTGATTTCGGTGCGCTTTAATGATTATCAGCAATGAATAGATGATTCTGGCTCATGAGAAGTTTGTTGGGAAAAACTTGGTCAGAAGTTTCTAGTGGAATTGCAGAGTTACTTGGCTTATATTTCACTTAGGAAAACTAAAGAGCAAAATGAAATCAAAATGCAAATAAAATTTAGAGCAGTGAATGTAATACATTTACACCATTTACTTGCACTAACTGCTCAAGGGAAACCATCTGACTTGTAATACAGCACTAGGCTTTCTGCAAATGTCTGGGTTTGTTTATATTTGTGTACATTAAATCAACTCTATTCACTCTAGAGTATTTACTAATTTCACAAACTCTGCATTAATTTGAAAATAAAATTGTATGAATGGAACCCATTTATGTTGAGGGTTCAAAATATATATTTGAATTCCAGGTCTAGTGGATTTCCATAAGCCTGCTTCAAGAAAAGAGTTATTATCTCAAAATTAAGAAAACATACGAATATGAGAATTTCAGGTTTAAGAATTGAAATGCTTTTGTGCAGTTTTCTCTTGTATTAATTTCCCCATGGCTAATGCAACAAAGCAGTAAACTTCTTAGAAGTCTAGTATAACAGTTTTAGAAATGTGTATGCAGAACTTGAAACATGTGTGAAAGTAAATTTTAAAAAAAATCTAACATTAAATATAAATATTGTGAAAATAACTGAAGCCCTGATTCAAACTGGAACATACTAGGAAAACAAAATCTAAGCCTTGGCTTTTGGTAGTACTTCAGCTTCTGGTGACTTACTATTAAAATACTTATCTTTTTAGGAGGACAAGAAAAATAACTATTTCATACAAAAAAAGGAGACAATTTTGGTTTGGTTCTATATCCGTGATGGCTTTGTGTACAGCCAGTATCATATACAGTCTGGTAATCTTCATGCAGCAAGACATTTGCCCAAATACTGGGCTTGTTTCAGCTTTTTTCCAGGAGAGATACATGCTTGTGCATGCTAGGGCAAAAAATCCTCACTAACATCAGAAATCCCAGACCTTTTGCAAACTGGAAACACACTTCACAGAGACAGCCTCGTCCCACCTCTGTCCCCCAGGATGCAGGTTCTCTCCACTTTCCCCTCTTACACACTTCCTACTTGACGAAGTGCAGATAATAAATTACTCAGGGTCAGTTTGTTCTCTACAGCCCGGCAGGTTTTCGATTAAAACACAATAAGCGTGTAATTGGTAAAATGTAGGAGATTAGCAGTTTCATTGTTCATAGTTACAGGTGCTGAGATCAGAGGTTACAAATTCCAGGTGAAGCTTCAAACCGGGGTGTAATCTAGTTTCAAACTTGCTGTTTCAGTTTTCTGATGTTCTTTCCTAGGGAAGTGTGATAAACATGATGGAATATTTTTGTAATAATATTTATGTTATTCATTCCTTCTGACAGGAGGGACTTCTTGATGTCCTTCTAGTTTGACCAATGTGATTGAAGAAGTTTATCTTTGTTTCATCAATCACATTCCTCTGTATAAAACTGTATATGAGAGAAACATCCCTAATTAAAAAAAAAAAATCATTTTTAGCCTTCTAATCACAGAGTCTGTGTCATGTGTTACCTGAAATAGTGACATTATTAGGTTCTAAATAGAGGTTCATTCCTTGACATCAGATGAGCATCAGACTTCTACTAGGAATCCTTGGGCCTTTTAAAGGAGGGAGGTGGTGGGTGATTTTTATTTCTCTCCCTCCCCAGCTTGTTCTTCATTCGGTAAAACAAGATTTGGCTTTCTGCTTCTTCATAACAAGTATACCAATTAAAACTCATTCTCATTTCCCCTGCATCACAATTTTAACCCTAGTTCACTTGGTTGAAATGTTTTCGCATTTAGCATTTACAGCTGAGCCAACAATGTTTTATCTCACATCATAAAAAGTAGTAGGTGTGCATGCATTGAAACAAACTCAGCTGTTTCCTGTGTTCTCTTTGTAGAGCTCAGACATGTCATTTTGGGGGGTGCATTGCTAATCCACTATTAATTGATGTATGTAGGATTAAGATACTTTTCAAACTCCTGCCTATAGGATAAACTGCCCCTGCTTCAAAGTATAACAGCAGATTCCTTCTATTCCATGATTCCATTTTCCAGTAATATTTGCACTTAAAACTACGTTTGGTTTTAATTTAAAGCTTTTATTTTGGATATTGGTCTCAGAAAAAGATGTCCTGTCTGCAGCTGTGACTCCTATTCTCGATCTTGTGACTGGGCTGTGAGATGTGGATCCTGAGCTCCTGCTTTCCATTTCCTGTTTGTAGGTTAAGATCAAACAGTGAGGCACAGTCATTTTACAAGGAAAATAAAATGTTAGCTATTTTGTATATTGACGAGGAGGGGTGAGAAACAAAGAAAAAAATTCAAGTCACGTGTCCTTGACTGTCCTTAACACCATGTTAAAGATCACATTGACGCATTTTTTGCCAAACTTCTGGATCTTGGATGCATTCTTGGTTTTTGTAACTAAATTAAAACTAGCTTTTACTTCAACTGAGCATCACCATATAATTGCATTACATAAAACATTTTTGCTTATATGTGGAACTTTCCAGAATACAAACTACTTTATTGTTATTTTTTTTTTAATATTATGGTTCATTTTATTGTGCATTTCAGAATTCAGAGTTTAAGAATGTGGGTTTTGACAGATATGTTTGTAATAATGGAATTCTCTTTTTTTCTTATAGATATCACTGATATTTTCCCCTCAGAATAACATTTTCTTTTTCAGTAATGGCAGATTGTGAATATATTTATGTAATACCTATACAATTAGAAGATAAATTTTAGACACAATTAGCACAAAAAAAAAAAAAAAAAAAAAAAAAAAAAAAAAAAAAGCCTTGTCAGAAAACCTTTCCGATACTTTTATCAGAAAATGCACTGATTTTCACATTACTGAGATTGAAGTGTTCCTCCATCTTCTTTGTGGGCAAAGTCCTCCATGCCATGGCATGACATGGCACATGGACGAATTTTCTGCATAATGCAATTAGAAGCAGTAATTTATAATTTTACTTTTAGTAAAAAAGTAAAAAGAAATAAGCTTTTTCCAGTAATTTCCCAGGTACATCTATAACCTTGATTTTCCAGACTCAATTTCTTATTCCAGGCAATATCTGTCATATTCCATAGCACTGGGAATTATCTCCAGATACCAAGCAGTGAAAAATGCTTGCATTATCTTCTGCTAATGCTCCATCTGACAATTTTGGGTGGAAATTGCAGACAACACAGGGAAGTCAGATATTGCATTCTAGGATTTTGTTCTCTTTGACCATATTTTTCATTGCAGTAATGACCTAATTTCACACATTTCCAGTGAAACTTATTTTATTTGAAAAGTCTGTTCTTGGTTTCTCTTTTTAGCCGTGACTCAAATGTTCTGGTGATGTTCTCATTAATATCCCTTTTTAGTGATGTTTCATGGACACGATCCAGTAATATTGCTTTAAATGAGGAAACACATGAAAGCTGATGAAAAGAGATACATCATAACTGTGAATTTTGTCAAACCTCTTGTGACAAGTTATACAAAAGCTTTGTTCTTTGTGTCCTTTTCATTTGGAAGTATTTGGAATATTACTAAAAAAAAAAAAATCAAAAAAAACTAAGCTGGTAAATTACTTCAAGGTTTTATAACTAAAGGAACAGAGGACAGAAAATGTCTTAGTAGTAGCTGCCACAAGGTGGATTCCTGAGGAACTCCATTATTATGTGCTCGTCAGAGGAAAAAGATATTCCAAGGCAACATATAAAGTTTAATTTATTCACAGTTCACATAGAAGAATGGGATGTGATGCCATGTCCATAGCATGGAACAGAAAAACCAACTCATCACTGTCTTTGAAACATCTGCTCTGTATAGGAGGACCACAACACTTCTTTTCAGTTTTTTCTTTCCTAGACTAAGAAAACTTAGCATTTTAATCTGTCTCAGGAAACATGCTTCCAGACTCAGCTTCTTCCCTTCTGCTTCTGTGATTTTTTCAAAGCAATGGTTTTTAAAACAAGCACAGTATTCCGGTAGAGCAGAGAGGACTACTGCTCAGACCTGACCTAGAGCACTTCAGCTGATATAACAGCACAGCATCTCTCACTTGCCTTCGGTTCGTGGTTTCTTAGGATGAGCAGCTGTATTCCATACTGTGTCCTGCTTTTCTGAACAGAAAAGCACCGGGCAGTAGCAAATTGTTTCTTTGATTTCAAACTACCTCTCCAGTTCATTGGTCATAGAGTTTTAACATGTACTCTTTCCTCCCTCGTTAACAGCTAATGACATTTTGGGCAAGGACCAAACACAGGGTAAAATCAGGGTAAAACTAGCTTGAAATACCCTTCTAGTTTAACACAGTTTCATTTAATCATGGAAGTGTTCAGTAATTAATGCAGCCTATATTAATACAAAGCTATTTGTTTCAATAAATTGATTATTATCACAACTAGATGCACTTCTCGTTACTCTCATGTATCCCTAATGTCTCCCCATTAGTTTGGCATGATTCTGTCTCTTCTTGTGATTCTCCCTTACAAGGAAAGCACTGCATCATTCATTGTACACAGTCTGTGCTGCTACATAAAGCTCTCCTTTCACAAACATCATAGGTTCAATCACCCCTTTAAACAATGGCACGGTTTAATATTGACACCAAGAGTTAACCACAAGAGAAGGCAATATAGTAAAATACACATATTTTCTACATTTATTTGTGTATTTTGTCATCTAGATCCCCTGAGCCAAATATGCTGTCTCAGATGCAACTGCCAGGGATAAGACTTTTTTAATTGCAGCTCACCTGGAGCTGTTTCCTCCACCAGAGATTATCGCACCCTCCAGCCTCTTGGCATTTCTTCACATGGATCTGCTCCCCAGTCCTGTTTTAGTGACCTAGTTTAGCAGAAACACCTTGTACACTCCAATCAGGCTGACAGAATGAGGGTAAATAGCAGTTATGCATGCATTTGTCGTGACATATCTGGAAGGGCAGTAAAGTCTGGCAGCAGAACCCAGCCAGAAAGCCCAGTCTTTCACATCAGCTATTGCCAGAATGGGCATGACCTGAAGTCTCTTTTTTTTTTTTGTCTTTTTTTTAAACTCATGGCAGTCCTATTGGTTTTGGCAGTTGTACACAATAAGCCAATAGTCCTGTTTCAGCTACAAATTACACTTGGGTCTTGCTCTTCTCTGTGTTGGGTCCTGTGTTGGACCAGCTCCTAGCTGCCTTTGAGAAAATTAAATTGGCCAAACACATCTGCCTTAAAAGAAGTACAGTATAGCAATTAAGGCTGAAGACAAAAAGAATTAAACCCCAATATTTTCTGTCTTTTTTTTAATGTGGAAACTGTTGTGAAAGTTTAAGAGGGAAAAGGAAGTGTAGAATTTTTTACTTCTTCAGAAAGATGTCTAATTCCTGCTAACATTTCCACCACTGTGTATGTTTGTTCTTTCTGTCTGCTTTGGCAGCAAAAGTCATGAAGATATCTTTTTTCACAAATATGAGGAATGCTTATGTCCTTTTGACCTTAGTCTACAAGTGTACATGCAGGAGAATGAGTTAAATATTTTCAAGCGGTTTTTTTTTTTTTTTTTTTGTCTCTGTGCTTGTGATAAAAACACTTATGATATCAGCAAGAACAAAGTATAAAACTAATGGAAAGAACAAGCAGGCTGTTAAGAAACACATGATAACTGCACATAAAGAATATATCACTTTCCAGAGGCCTCTGTTATCAGTGTGTGAATAGAAGCCGAGCATGGGAACATCTCCATTTCCTCTGGCTCTGCTTCTGGCAGAAGTGATCACTGCTGGGTTCCTGCATTTTAGGAGGAACTAGAACCTGTGAAACACTGTTCACTTCATTTTTTGAGCTGTTCTACATCTTGGTCTAATTAAGTCACATTAACTGATGTGTGAAATGGCCTGTTTGCCATTAATTGTAAGATCTCCTTTGTTGATTTGATTTGTTTTATCCCTTTATTGACTATTGGCATTCCACTCTGCTCTGTACTTTGTCTTTGTCCGTCTGCTCATCTGTTCCTGGAGCTTTTGTCCTCACTCAGTAATCTCATCTATTCCCTTTCCCGTGATGCGATGACAAATCCCAACTGTGTATTCCACCTAGTCCATACATTCTTTTATTTTAACCACAGTAGCGCTTTAATACATAAATTACAGAACTCCTGAAGCACAATTTTATTGAATTTATTTTATTTTTATTTAATTAAACATTTAAACTATTTTGTATCAGCTTATTGGAATAAGATCTGTCAATAGTATTAAAAATGTTTTTTCCACGCATTCCCTGTAATTTAATCATTAACTAACATACAAGGGAAAAGACATACAGAGATCTCAGTACTGATTTCCACTAAGGAGTTCTGCCTCTCATCTCTGGCATCTTGCTGCTCATGTTTCAGATCTCTTGCTCTGCTGTGCCAACACAACCACAAACCATATCAATGAACTGATTTGGTTTAAAAAACAATCCACATTTTACCTCAGAATATTCCTAAAGATCAGTCAGTTCCTGGGACGATATTATTGTGTAAACTGACACATCCTGCAGAGCTGAATATCCAGACAAAGCATAGATGTCTGGTTTCTTTATGTTGTGAGACTTCTGTTCCTCTTATATGGGAATACATATGAAAGTAGACATTGGAATAGTTCCTATTTTGATATACATAACAGCAATGCCGCTCCTTGGTCGTCAGTGGTCTGAGATGTCTGATCCCAACTCTCTTTTTGAGGAACACCGTGGTAGCTCTTCTTTTACAAGTAATATGGATACCAATTGTAGGGTTACTAGATCTCAAACAGAAATTATCTTTGCTCTTCAAAGCCATTTAAATCCTCTGGACAGAAATGCCATGATATTGGTAAAGCACAGTTGATGTTTGTATTTCACCACTCGCTCTTTATCTCAAACTATGATACAGTTGTTTGATGCAGGCAGATGCACATGACCATCCAGTGCTGATCTGTCTAAGATATGGAAATGAAAACAAAAGTGAAAATAACAGTAACAACTTGGATCCAAGCCAATTTAGTTTACTTAGATCCTCCTAATTTAGTTTAGTTAGCAAAAAAAATGTCTGTTCTATACCCAGACATTATCTATATCCAGATATTGTCTCTAAATACAGAAATTGGTTGCCTAAAAAAAAAGTGAATGTTTTCTAACATAGTCAGAGAGGCAATATGACTCAATGTAATGTATAAGGTTATGCTGTTAAGAAGAATGCAATACTTGCATTCTTAATATTACTTTCCTGACTACAAGTACCTGCAAAATACAAAATGTAGGGATACTTTTTTGAGTGAAAATAATTGCAAAGGCATCTTTCTTCTTAGAAATAAAAGCTATCTAAAAGGTTATGAAGCAATCTGTCAGCTTCTGATCATTATGTTCTTTCACAGGCTTCAGTGGAACCATAAGTGTTCTGTAAAACGCTAATGACAAATGCAACTAGTCTTTAAAAGCTTCATTTTTGCCCATGTTGCATGTTGTCTGGAGTGACAGGCAGCAGAAAATAAGTATTTTTTTCTCCTTAAACATTCATGACAAGAAGTTTAACCTTTATTATTTATGGAAAAGAGTGGGGGCCAGTCTTTTTCATCCTAGCATCTCATTTGTAAAATAAAAATGACATCTATCTGCCTGCATTTACTTTCTGCAGTGAAGTGGAAGAAGCTGTGCAGATAGCAACAGTAGCAAACTGTTGTTACTATGTAGGTGTGTGTGTGTATATATGTATATATATTATATATATATATCTGTATGTATGCACATCTATATTTTGTGTGCATTTTTGTGATCTTGTGGTTCTTTTATCTCCACAGAAGTTGGTGTCACTTAAAAGTAAAAAAAAAAAAAAATTCCATTTCCTTTTTTTTTTTTTTTTTTTTTTGCATCAGATTGGTTCATCTTTGATTTTGATACTGCAGTATTTTCACCTGACAACCATGTTGATTTTTTACATAAAGTAAATGAAGTAAATGAAGTATATGAAGGTAAATTCACAGAACACAAAAAGAGACACAAGATACATCATGATGCATTTAGAAATCCTTACCATGAATTCCAAAAGAGTATAGATTCCTTAAAATAAGACGATAATAAATTTCTTGAAAAACAGGGAAAGAGTTTGCAAGACTGAGTGGCAAGGTATATTTGCAGTACAGGCGATGTTAATGAATTTCATCTTTTCAGCCTGTAGGTGGGACTGTGTTTTCAGCGAACCCATCTGTGAAAAAAACTGAATTGGCATCAGGCAGCTCAGGCTGCTGCTAACGCTAGCTGGAGCGAGTCAAGTGATTCTTGACTTGTGTTTGAGTTATTTCTGTGGAGAAGATAGCCTGTGTCCGAAATTACTTTAGTCCTAACGGGCTATTCTGAAATCTCTGTTCTCACTGTAGTCTGTGGGCATTCTGCCTGCTACATATCCACAACTACAGGATTTGTTCCTATTAAAAAGCATTTATGTAGCTGAAAAAAATAATGTCTGTGGAGAAATGTTGAATTTATAGCTATGGAAAATACTGTAAGTGAACTGATGATGGTGTATTAAGTGACATTTTGAATTGGATTAACAAGTAAATTCTCATGCATGACTTCTTGGCTCAGAAAAGTAAGTTAATCACAGGCTGGGATTCTTCTTTATAAAAACACTTAGGGCAAAAGGGAATAGAAACGTTTATAGTACTCAAGACCCACAGAGATACTGACTCCTATAACACTGAATGCAGTTACTCAGGTGAGTAAGAACCACATACTGTGGGCAACACTGAAATTGGACTCTGATGCTACTGTTGCTACACAATATTGGCTAGATGCCTTTTGTTTCTTGTTTTGCCTCGTGCTGGCCCTGCTTCTCCCACTCTTTTTCATTCCCAGCAGTACTTTACCTCACAAGGAGCAGCCCCTGTAAAGGGGCAGCAGCCCTGTGATTTATGGACTTACTATCTTTTCTGTTGTGTTTAGACAGCTTACGCTCAAAAAAGACAGCTAGGAGAGTATGGAACTCACATGTAAAATGAAAAAGATATTCTGCTGAGGGAAGAAGGAAATCAAGAGAGATCTGACCAGATTTTGGTGTTGTAAACACATCTGTAGGGTCACTAAAAAGTAATGACTACAAAGGTCAGCATTTCAAAATGTGTCTTAAGAAAATGTTTTTGCAAGCTTTGTGGTAAAGATGGCTGGCATGTTGTATATTGTAACATTCTGCTTAATCTCCTCTGTGTTATATGGAGTCATTTACAACGAAAAATGCCTGACATAACTTACAGCACGGGAAACACACAAAACCAGCTTCACCAGGGTGGATGTTTATGTAATCTTCAAGAACATTCTGAAGTTTGATTCAGTAATCAAATAAAACTACGAGACGCACATTTCTCAGAGACACTACCCATCTTTGAATCTTTCTGAGCTTCTTTATTTTACCGAGCCTTGTTAGATAAATGTTGATGATTATTTCTGTACCTCGTGTTATCTGCTGTTTTCATTCCACTTCTTGGTTGTAATTGCACAAGCGCTTTGAGTTTTCTTTATTTAATGGAGGCATTTAAAGGTGAGCAGATGGTCACCACAGGAGTGGAGGTTTCCCATTCACAGCCTGCACAGTGAAGGCAGCAACAAAAGTTAAGTTCACACATAGTGCCCTGACAACGACCTCAGTGATGAACTAAACAAACCCCTTCTTCAAAGCCAGGAGCAGTTCTCTCAACTTTCAAGTGCAAACCTGGAACTCTCTAGCAACCATAAAACATCAAACCATGCAGCCCTGCTCTGGCTTTCAGGATGCGCGCTGCTACAGGGCACACAAAGCTCCACAGAGCACCATCCTTTAGGACATTGTAGTCAAAAAGCATCAGGTATTCCAAAGCCTCTTTCACAAAACATCTTGCACATCTCACATCACTTTATTCCAGGAAAGGCTAACACAATCTGAAGCACAGCAATTTTAGGCCAGTGAGTAGAACTGAACAGGGATGCTCTTAGGACTATGCAGTGTTGTCCCAGTAATTCCAAAAGTTCTTTTTTTCCCCAGTAAAATAATTTCAGACCTCCTCTTCACTGGGGTTAACGTCTGTTGCTTGGGGCATGAAACTCTGTCTCTCAACACAGTGGGAAATGACAAACCCCGGCATCCAGACCTACTTGGGGCTCAGAAAGATCCCAAAGGGACACAGGCAGGGGTCACAGATGCACTGTCAACTTCCCTGTAGGCTTGCACTGTGCATGGGCACCTTTCCGAGTGAGGAAACTGGGAGCAGGGCAGCCCTGCTTGTGCCCAGCCACAGCGCCCTTCGGGCTGCCGCCTGAATCCCCTGATGCTGATGCTTCAACCTCTCCTTCCCCAAATCCCACAACCCTGCCGAGCGCCGAACCCCTGAGCCCTCGGGATTCTTTAAAATCCTTCCTTATGCAGTAAAGGACAGCTTAAGCGGGCTGGAGAAACCCCCAAAAATATATAAGAAAAAAATGAAAGTGCAACGGGATCCTTTACTTCCCCGACTGCGGGGACTCGCTTGGCAAGGGAGGGCAGCAGCAGCCGAGCAGGAAGGTGTTAGATGCAAGCGATAAGGACACCCCCGCCCGCCCGCCTGCCTGCGGAGGTGTGCGGGGCGGGGGGGCTGCAGGGGGGGGCTGCAGGGAGGGGCGGGCGGGAGGGAGCGCCCGGGCCGGCTCCTCCCTGCGCACAAACCCGGCCGCGCCGCGCCGGGCGTGCGGAGACGCCGCCGCCGCTCCCGCGCTACTTAAGCGGGGAGAGCGCAGCCCAGCAGCCCCGCGGGGGAAACCGGCGTAGGGGGGAAAGTGATCATAGTAATAGTCGTCCATCTATAAGAGAACGAGAAAAGCAGAGCCGAGATGCTCCGTCCGTGACCCGCAGGCGGGGTGGGGAGGGGCAGATTGTGAATCCGCCAAACACCTGAGAAATAAAGCACGACCGAACAATTTCGAGGCGGGCGGGGAAGGGGGGGGCGAAAAGTTTGCCGGAGCTCGGGCGTCTCCGGGGGGGCGGGCGCGATGCCGCCCTGGCTGCTCGGCAGCCTCTGCTGCGTGCTGGCGGCGCGGGCGGCGCTGGGCGGCGGCTCCGCGGGCGCGGAGGAGGAGGAGGAGAAGCTGATCCGGGTGCTGGTGCTGCTGCCGCAGGACGACGCCTACCTCTTCTCGCTAGGGCGGGTGCGGCCGGCCATCGAGTACGCGGTGCGGAGCCTGCGGGAGAGCGGCGCGGGTCTGCCGCCCGGCTACGCCTTCCAGCTCACCTACGAGGACTCGGCGTGCGGCAACCGCGCCCTGTTCAGCCTGGTGGACATGGTGGCCCTGCAGCGCCGCCGCCCTGACCTGCTGCTGGGGCCGGTGTGCGAGTACGCGGCGGCGCCGGTGGCGCGGCTGGCCGCGCACTGGGACGTGCCGATGCTGTCGGCGGGCGCGCTGGCCGCCGGCTTCGGCGCCAAGGGCGGCGAGTACTCGCACCTCACCCGCGTCGCGCCCGCCTACGCCAAGATGGGAGAGATGCTGCTGGCCCTCTTCCGCCACCACCAGTGGAACCGGGCCACGCTGCTCTACAGCGACAGCAACCCCGAGCGCAGCTGTTACTTCGCCATGGAGGGCGTCCATGTGGTCTTCCAGGAGGAGGCCTTCCACATGGCCGTGCACAGCTTCGACGAGACCAGCCGGCACCTCGACATCGACGACGTCGTCCGCGCCCTCCAGACGGGCGAGCGGGGTGAGTGGCGGCGGAGTGCCCGGCCGGGCTTCTCCTTGGCGTTCGGTGGCGGCTGGGGCGGTGAGAATCCCGCGGAGGGAAGCACCTGCGGGAGGGGAAGAGTCACGGCTGCGACGGCAGCCCCGGCTGGGCATCCCCCGACGGATGGGAACAGCCGTCCGGAGTGAAAGCTCTGCCCAGAGGTAGAGCTTTGAATCCCGACGGCATAGAAAGCGGTTTGCCCTCAGGGTCCACCGTAGGAGGGCTTTGTGGTTTAGTAAGAAACCAGCTTTCTGCTGGCGGTCTGGTTTACCAAAAATTATCTGCGACTTGCTGGGCAGCAAATCTGTTGCTTACTCTCTGAGATTTTTGCAGTGACATTGTAAGTTCATGGACTAAACCAGGACGTTTTCCTCTCACCCCACTGTGCCTTGCAGCGGGAGACCTTTTCGTGACTTCTGCCTTTGGGAGCCCCGTGGAATACCTCGTAAATAATAGATGCATTTAGGGAAAATGCCAATTTCAGGGGGTGTGTGCATGCGAAACATCTGAGTGTATGCCCTGATATTGTTGCCAACCGTTAGCAAGACACTGTGGAGATAAATGGCTTGTAAAACATCTGGGACAGTCATGTCTGGGCTGGATGAACTGTCTCTGCATCATGGAGCAGCAAAGCAAAGTTCTTTGGAACACGCAGTTTTGTAATTAGGTGTGCTTTAAAGTGAGATCTTGCCCAGCAGTGTCAGGGTATATGGGCTTATCGGAAACACTTTTTTTTGTTAGAGGGTTTACCAGCCACAGGCTTCCCCAGTAAGTCATTCAAAAAGAAAAGATGTATTCCAGGAGTGAACTGGAAGGTAAAGTTAAAGTCCTTGGTATTTTCCAAGAAAGCCATAGATGTACAAAGCCCTTTTTACGATTCATATGTATCTTACTGTAGAGTGTTAAAATAGCATCAGAATTGGACAGATAAAGATCATGCTGCGTGTGGCAGGCAGAACTGGTATTCTGATGCTGTAGGCTGTGGATGGAGCAGCCTTGCACTACTGACGTTATGCTGCTGTGAAATCATTAACATGCCAAAGTGTGCGAGATAACTGAGGTCTAACAGTCAGTATAAGGCTCTTTAATTCCCTATTCGCTGAAGCAGGTGCTTTAAGTACAGTTTTCCTTCTGAGTACCATTTAGGGAAATATAATGAATGGAGAGAAATATATGTGTCAGTGCTGGAGGAAACCACAGTGTGGGAAAAGATGCTTGTCAAGTGTGTGTATGTGGATTTCCTGATGCTGAGAGCATTACAGCATGCTTACAACAGGAAAAGACAAGTGTTCACCCCAACCCCACTCCTCATACCAAGATGACAGTCAGGGAGAGGAGCTTCCTTTTAGCCTGGTCTGAAATGCTTTGCTGAGCTGAGACATTTGAATTTCACAATTCTTTCAGCTTGCAGATGACTGAACAGAAGCAGCCCTCTTTCTCCCCATTGTGGTCTGTGGGGTCCCTCCTTCCATCTCACCTCTTCATTTGCCCTCTGACTCCTGCCATTCGGCTTCCACTTGTGCCTTTCTGACCTTAAAGACCAACTTCAGGTCTCACCCTGGCAGATTCCTTTGGCCCTGCTGCTCATGGGCATCAAGTTACTACAATATTTTAAGAGTTCTACACCATGTGGAGGGTGCACCAGATGAGGTCTGAAGATAGTCAGGATCATTATTTGTTCTGGGGACTCACTGGAGAGTTATCCCCAGTGAGACAGCAGGAATTGTGGGCCAACAGCACACTGTCCAGAATGCTTTCTAGAAATGTTTTTGCTTGGTTGGTTTCCAGTTTTTAATGACTCCTGTGTGACACCTGATGTGTCCTTGGCTCTATGCCCTCACCTTCTCTAGTTTTCAAAGACTTCTGCTGTTTGGGGTCCCACCTGAGTTGTCAGCCTTCACTGAACTCTGACTGGGAGATGGTTTTCAAGCAGATACAGGATTCTGGCTTGAAACTCTCCCAGAAACTGCCCCAACAGCTGCCCTGTGAGAAGCAGGACAGAGGCTGGCCCCAGGGGTTAGGTTGCTGCTGGCTGGAGATTTGCACTGAGCTCTCAGACACCTGGGGAGAAGAGGCACACTCAGTCACTCACCCCTGTGTACTGTGTGTTCAGTCCCTGGAGCCATGTGAAATGACTGGAGTCTTGGAGCAACAAAAAAATAATGATGAAAAATATGATAATAAAAGTTCAGTGCATGTCTACAATTAGTTTGATTAGTAGTTCAAGCTTCTTTATAGGCTCAGGTAAGCCTGCTGCAAAGTTTATGTTGTAGGCTCAGGTTTACTGTAAGGTTCACAAATGCATATCTGTGCTTAAATGTATAAGCACGTAGTCCAAGGGATGTGTGTAGCAAAGGGAACACTTATTCCTTTAAACTGGAATTAAACTCTAAAGTATTTTCAGGATGAGTCAATAATCCTAGTCAATAAATTCAGCATATTAGTATTAGAATTACTGTGGTGTGTGTATATTATGGTGGAAGGAGAACATTTTGTATGGGTTTGCACGTACACGTTTGTATGTACACAGTGGTAAGGTACAGATGCATATTAAATGTGTTTAATTTATATTTTGGAAGATTGTGAGAAACATACCCATAGCTTATTTGCTTCAGAATCTTAAAATACGTAATCTTTGCTTTCTTGCTGGGTTAGAAACCCCTTCCAAACAGTTAATATTACTTCCCTTACATTCCTTTAGAGGCTTACAAAATACGATTTAATGTATGTTAAAGTAGTTCCCCACACAGTCTCTTTCTTTTATTCCTTTTGCTCAGTGTCTTTTATTGCTGTTGTGGGAATCCCTTTGATTCCATCTGCAGATTACAGTTTTATCATAGAAGTGAATTACAAAGGCAAAGTCAAGGAAGAATTGAGAGGGCAGCAAGGAAACATTTCAAAAGGAGATCTCTCACCTATACTGAAATTAAGAACAGTGAGACAAATTCATTCCTGATGTGCATCTGGAAAATATTTGGTCCAAATTTTATTGTAAGAAAATTTTCTTCTTGTTCGTTTTCCTTCATGCAAATATACTTCACAATGGTCATGAAATATGTCTTGTTCTGTTGCTCTGGAAATTATTATTTTACTCTGCCATAATCAGTAGGACAGAGCTATGCATGGTATAATTCTTCTGAAGCGTGGGGTTTTACTGAATATGACTCACCCCAGCAGCATATCTGGAGGTTTATGCCTGTGATGGCATCCAGCCAGAAAGGCGATGGAAGAAGATTCATTGTGTGCGAAGAGATTTGGCCTGTTTGGCGTTTTCATTTCTTATAATAGAAAACACTTCCACCCAGAAGAGCTGAATGCGGTTTCGATTCATTTTTATTGTTAGGTTGAAAATATTTGCGTACATTATTGTAGCTTTTGAGTCCTGCCATGCGTGACGGCGTTCTTGGAAACGTGCGTGCAGTTCGTTTTGAATCACCGTCCTAGCAGGATCTCTTGTGCCTCTGCTGTAGGATATGGTCCTGAAGCACCCAGTGATAAAATACTTAGCTCTTCTCTCTGATACCAAGATCTTCATGCCTGTGGTCTTACGAACCTGTGTAAAAGCTTGTAATATTGCTTGCTCTGTGTGGGAGTTCACTCCCTGTGTTGAAGACCTCACCTGTTGGGATTCTCCTTTCCATTTGCAGAAGGAAGGAGTAACAAGGGCAGTAGTCCCCCTGCTCAGCATATCTGGAAAAAGACCTACCAACCACAATTGTCACAGTGGGGGTGACGGTGCCCACACAGGGCACCACTGTGGGCTTGTAGGTCTCATTGTAGCAGCAGAGCCTCTACTTAGCTATTGGCCTATACTAAATGGAGCTCTGTGGTGTTTGTGCTCACCTTTAATCTTCATGCTTATAAAATGTTGCTTGTTTTTTTCCATTTATTAACATTAAGCATCCCATCACAGGTTATTGCCTAGGCTTATTGTATGGTCTCTGGAGATGAAGTCACATTCTGGAAGGATTCATACCACTGTCCCTGCTGCACAGGTGCTGCTCTCCCTTAAGCACAGAGAGGCAGCAAAATCTAAGCCAGATACCTCAATATAGGTAGCTGAGGGCAGGCAAGTTCAGTCTGCATCAAACTGTTCAATGGAATGGAAATTGAAACACTAAAATCATGGTATCTCCATCTTCATCTTATGTCCACTTAGAAGTAACAACAGAAGCTTGCGATTGTGGTCTAGTCTACAAATACATGTAGCTAAAGAAACTTGGACCCCAAAATTACCACATTTTGCAGGGGTGAAAACCAGATCACACAGAGGCTCTGTTTAATTATCTTCAGAGGAGACAGGGAAAGAGGAAGCTTCTCTGTGTTCACACTACCTGTCTTGTCGGCTCCTTGGGAAATCATCTATGTTTGCATTCTGTGTTTTCATGTTTGTTGCAAAACTGAGAGGACAGCTGGGGTCACTGTCTCTGGCAGCATTCTTGCTTCACAGGCTGTTCTCTGAAGTTCTTGAGCTGCTTCTTATAATGTTTCTCATTTTCTTCCAGTTGTAATCATGTGTGCCAGTGGTGACACTATTAGGAACATCATGCTGGCCGCTCATCGGCAAGGAATGACCAACGGGGACTATGCTTTCTTCAATATTGAACTCTTCAACAGCTCATCATATGGTAATGTTTTTCTTGCCCAAGTGTGTTGCAAAGTCTTTTGTAAGCTTGGTAGTATTTTTAGATATGTTAGCCTCAAAACAGCCTTAGGTGTATTTTCTTTTTGAAATATACCTAATATATATGTATGCCAAAATATAATTGTAATTGCATGTGACATCAGTGCATGGCAAGGACTATACCTGCTCTCAGGTGGTGCAGCTGTCTTAAGTAAATTCAAAGTAATATTGGAGCAATGTATTTGCTGAGATCAAACACCAGCTGGGGGCAGGTTGAAGTATAACATGGCTATTAAAAGCAGCAGATACTTTTGCAGATGTAGAGAAAATAATTTCCTCCGTGCAAACTGCTTTAACTAATCCACTACAATAACAAATTTATTTCAAGTTTAAAACCAAGTGAAAATTGAGAAAAAATGCAGTGTGGGAATTTACTTTCTTTAATCTGCAAAGGTTGACCAACAGAAATAACTGAATTAAAGGATAATTAAAAAAAAATCTGTTTATTGAAAGTTCTTTTGCATAAACTTCCTATTGCTCATCTACTCCTTTTGAGATTATTTCACAGTAAACAGTGCTGTGTGTCACATCATATAATGAAGGAATGTAACTATAAATTCAGAGATCTAGATATGTACAGAAGTAGATGTATAGTGCTACATATATCAAGATTAGCTAAAGGATGCCAGATATTGCCAGGTAAGAAGGAAATTACCCAAATACTTAAAACATGAAGTTGTAGATCAAATCAAAGCCAATGTGGAGGCCTCATTATCACCTTCCTTTGCAATATCCACCAAAAAAAAAAAATTGTACAAGTACTCCAATCTTCTTGTAGCTTTTCTGAGGGATTAATGAAAACCGTCTGACATCTGATGTTGTGTAGTTAGAATGTGGCATTTCCTGACATTTGTTTTAAACCAGTTTTTCTGCTTGTGGCTGTGTTTCCCATGTAGAGTGAAATGAATGTTCATCAGAAGTTGACTTTTGCACAGATGGTCATTGCATGTGAAAAGCAAACACAAGAGAAGTGTAGAGAAATTCCCCCAAATACTTGTTCCCAGTGCCTGGAGATATTAGGTTTTGTACTTCATAAAACTTGAGTGGGCGTGATTGGGCAATTGGCACTGTCTTTGTGTTCAGATGACTTTATTGCAGTTTGTTGTTGCCCTCTGTTCTGAATATTGCTAATTTTTCAGAAGAGCAGGCTTATTAAATGCCAAGACTGCAATAATTGTACACAGGTATTGTAACAAGATGACCTCCCACAAAATAATCCATGAAATAATTTAAATGTGTAAATTATTCTATGAATGCTGTTATGCAAGTGAACCTTCCCCAGTCCCAGTGTTGGGATTTAAAGAAGGAACATGTATAGTGTTGAGGACAGAAAGTTACATTCTACTAGCACTACTTTTTTTTTTTTTTTTTTTTTTTTATGTCTATAATCTCATGCTTTTTAGCTATTTCCATTTGCAAGTGCAAAGCTATAGCAAAGCCCTCTGTGCTGTAGACTATGCTGTACTCTTTGATTCCAGCGCCTCCAAAATCCAGGTGCCCAGTTGGGGCAGAAGCTGTTCAACTTTGAGGCTTCTGCAAGACTTGTACTCCCTTTTGGGGAAGGTAGCAAGATATGCATGCTTGCAACTGCCATATGTGCATTTCTTTCTCTTTGAAAGCAGTAAAGAGGACAGGTACAGACACTGAAGGGAAGAGTGGCAAAACCAGACAGTGGGATGTTATTTGCTATCCGATATCTCCATTGGGTGTGATGAATAGGGTTCTGTGTAAGGGATTTTGACCTTATATTGGGAAATAAATTCCTCAACCAAGGCATATGTATCTAGAGCTCCTGCCTAAAAAAAATTAAATCACTTGAAAAAAAACAAAACAAACAAACCCAAATTTCATGGTATATCTAAAAGACTACACTACTCGGTGGTGCTGGGCTGTGGTAAATAAGGCTTTCCTGGGGTGGGCAAGAGAGGTGAAGAAGCTTAGGTGCTCCTGTGTCTCTTGCTCTGTGTGGGGACTGACAGGAGCTGCCCTGGACCCAAAAGCTGCAGGAGAAAGGGCTTATCTGAAGTGCAGGACCTTTATTCCTTTCCTGTGCTCTCTGAGGAAGTAGAGCAAATCTCCAGTTAAGACCCAGCAGCAGTGCTGGGAGGACAAAAATAAAGCTCTGTTTACCTGTTTCCCATCCAAGAGTTTTTTCTTGCAGCTGTGTGATGCAGCTAGGAAGTACTGTACAAGGAGCACTATGGGTTTTTTACCTGTACATCTCCCTGAACATCTCTACAACTTGCATCTCTTAGTCCAAATTACATTGTAGTCCTCAACCCAAGCAAAATAATCACATTCTCTCTGATTTCAGGTTCCTGTGTACCTCTGGGTGACCTTGGGAATTTAACATTAGTTTTGTCTTGGCTCATTTAGCCATAATGGGGTTTGTTGCTGTTGTTCAAAAAATGAAGACTGTCTAGCTTTTAATTACTTGTAAGCATTTAAAGGCTCACTGCTTAGGACTACCACTGTTCCCTCTAGCCTTTTTTAGTTATCATTTACATCAAAGAGCACAAAACCTGCTCCAGAACAACATGAACTTTTACACTGACCTCGCAAAGCTTTGGATCAGGATCTCAGGTCCTGCTAAGGCCAGGATCTGTTTGTCAGAAGGCCTTCTTTGCTAAAAAACAACCAGTCAGCTATCCTAATTTTTAAAAATGTGGTTTCTTTTCTGGTGGTCTGAGTTAAATTGTTCCCTTGCTGTTACACAAAACACGTGTAAATACAGCGTTGGTGGAGGATTCCATTTTATTTCTATGTATTCCTTTCCTGTTAAAAGCAGGGCTGGTCTGGCAGCCATGGCACACATGGTTTTGTCCTTGACCACAGTGGGAGAGTTGCACCGTCTGCCTCCCATTCAGGGTGATCATCATTGACTCTACTGGTGCCTTTCTGACTGTCCAAGAGGAGTGATGTGTAAGCAAAACCTTGTGCATGAATCCTCCCTCACTTCTTCTGACTTAAATATCTCTGAATCTGAGATCTGGTATGTGTGTTTGGCTCCAAGATGCCATCTCACACTTAGGATTTATTCTGCCATTTTAAAATAAGCAAATACAGTGTGGGAGTAAAGTTGTCCTTTGTTTTGCACACTTACTTCTAGTTATTCCTCACTGCCTGGTTTCCTGCACACCTTGAAGAAGGGTCTGTTATCCTTTGTACTTTACCATCTCTCTAATGATCAGAAAAGGGGACTTTTGGGTGGAAAAAGGAATCTCATAATGGTACCTAGTTTGGAAATGTGCTTGTTTCCCTCTTTAGGAAATGGCTCTTGGAGAAGAGGAGACAAACATGACCTTGAAGCCAAGAGGGCATACTCATACCTTCAAACTGTCACTCTGCTGAGGACTGTGAAGCCTGAGTTTGAGAAGTTTTCCCTGGAGGTGAAAAGTTCTGTTCAGAAACAAGGTCTTCATGAAGATGACTACGTAAGTACTTGATGACAGTCTTCAGATCATACCATTTTCAAAAACGTGCTCCTAATTAAAGCAGAAGTGGCAGTGAGACCTTATCAGAATAGAGTAACTTGGGCTCAGTTGCAAAGTTCTGCTGTTGCATATACAATTTTTTGTGTGTGTGTGTGGATAATGCAAATTGCAAGCATAGGTTTGGTCTAGGTGCACTGTATCTGTGCACCAGCATCCATGACCAATTGTCCTGTGCTCATCTCCTAGCTCATCAGCAGGAAGGTTGGGCAAAGGCAGGTCTCTCTCACTCTACCATCACCAAGTCTTCTTAACAGGCAAAGAAACACAGCCTTCTTTTATGTTTTCTCCCAATAATTGTTTTTTTTTTTAATAATCCAATCTCAAAAAGTTACACTATCTGTATTGCATGCAATGAAGTCATTCCTGATGTGAATGAGAAAAGTGGTCCTATTTCTCAACACAGCATATTTAAGTAGTTGTTGTTTTTTATTTTGAGGTGTCTAAAAAATCAGCAAAGTCATAGCAAGTTGCTTAAAGCCTTGGGGAACTGTCTCTCTCTTCCAGAGGTGGACATGGGAAAGTATGCCTTTTTTTAATCCCTCAAAACATAGGAGGAAAAATGCCTTTGAAAATTGCATTTGAGCTAGTGCTAAGCGAGTTCAGTAGGCATTTTCATTAAAAAGTCATCTGTGGAAGCAAGAATGTATAGCATGTACCTGCAGAGATTTCTGCATGCTGATACAAGTACTTCTCAGACAGTCAGCCTTCTCCATGTTGCAGTGTCAACTTTACAAATACACTCACAAAGAAAAGAGGCTTGAAGAAAGTTTGGTCAGTCCTTAGCTGTAGGAGATGAGAGCCTGAAACTCAAGAAAGCAACCCAAACCTTTCATTTTCCATCTTCCACTTAGGCTTCCATCTCATCCCTTTGCTTTAAGCATTGTGTCCATCTTTAGTTCTTCAGCTTATGCTTGAATGTTGTGTTAAAGAATGAATAACCTTTCATGCAGTTTCTTATATAACTTCAGCTACCTTTAGAAAACTTTTGCTTCTTACAACTTGAATGTATTTCATTTAAATATTTTACATAAATGTTAAATTTGAATCACAACAGTTTATACAATTGAATCGCAACTGGTTTATACTGTTCCTGTGATACTTTCAAAATCTAGTCATAGTCTTTTGTTGGCCTGTTTTGTCTTGAGTTAGTAGAGAAACACCACCTCACAATTTCAAGATGCTGCTCTCTGAAGAATGTGCTAAATGAGTTCTGAAGAAGGACTTTAATTTTTGCTCCCTTTTCTCTCTGTCCTTTTGCAGATGTCACTTAGCAAGCTATGTACTTTGAAAACCTGCTAGGTGCCTTTGGTTGTGGTTGGTGAGAAATGTTTTTAAATATTTAAGATCCATTCATCTGCAGTAATGTAAAAAAAAAAGTGCTACTTTTTTTTTATTTTTTGTCTGGGCAGTGTGACATCTCCACAGATAAGAAAAGCTGAAAACATTTTTACACTGCTGAGAACTCAGGGTGCTGTCTGTGGGCAGTTTGGAGACAGGCAAGAGGATGCTTTTCTCTTCTTTAGTGTGGGGACCCACTGCAAACCCTGTGCAGTGTTTATTTGGGCTGCATAAATATAAGCCTTGTTCTAGTCAACCAGAATTGGATCTAGGGAAGAGCAAATTCCCCTGTGCCAGCATGGGGGAGATTTTGCAGGCTAATGTGTTTGCTGGAGAAACTTCCTCACAGCTGCACATCCACTGTCAGATATCCTCTGTTGTCATTCTTCACCCTGTGGCTGCTGTGTGTGCCTTCAGTGCTCCTGGCTGTCCTGGGGCACCAATGAGGGATGGCTCCCTACCATCTCATTCTTGACCTCCTTCTGCCTGGCTCTAGGGACTGCCCCTTCCTGTGTCCCTTGTCTACTTGTGATCCAGAGTCCTTCACACAAAACATTGAGCCTTTGCTAGGGCCAGGCAAGTTGAATAGGCCCCCTCCTGCTACTGCTTCTCCTACTCCTCTTCCTTTTCTTCCTTTCCCACTTGGCTTTCTTCTTGTTTCCCAATCTGTTCCTGCTGGGACACAGAGAACATCTTGTGATCTATGTATACCTACCACAGATTCCTGCTATCTGAAACATCAGCCCTTGGCTCACAGGCAGCCTCCATGGTGGAGGCCACTGGGACCTGGAGCTCTCTGTAGAGGAGATACAGGTCATGGCTATGGGGGGAAGGAAGTTTGGTTTCAAATGCAGAGTATCCTGGTATTAGATGGATGCTTAACTAAAATAAACCTCAGCAGAGCCTCTCCTACCTGCTTTTTCAAAGTCTTCTGACAATGATAAAATAAACTGTTTCTGAGAGTTAGTTTCTGGTTGAATAAAGCAAAAAACCCTTAGCTGTGTTTCTTCATTAACAGTGCATGAACTTTAAATTTGTGGTTTGCTTTGCATCATTTATGATGGATTACACATTTCCCCACTTTGGACAGTGGGAAAGAGATGCATCAATTCCCTTAACTGATTGTCCTGCTGCCCTGTTCAGAGGAGAAGCATTATGGGGCAGCCTTCAGGATTAAGTAAAAAAAACTGTTCTGGAAACTAATGGGAAATAATAAAAAACCAGACTGAAGGCATATTCCTTCCCCTCTGAAAAATTTCTAGGTAGTGGGCACACATTAAGTATGCTTTTTTTGGCAACATGGGAAAAAAGTGGCCTGGGTATGCATTAGACAAAGCTGTGTCCTCCGAGGGAAGATTGGAAAGGAAAAGTCCTTGAGCTGAGTGGGTGGGAAGTGACAGAGATGGATTTTGCTCTGCTGGATTCTGCTCCTGAAAACAAAAACTATGTAGAAAGATAATCAATAGTACAGTCCATCTCAGCTCATATCCACAGGTGTTGAAATATAGTCCTCATTTTTTTCTGCAAGCTGTGTCCCAAGAGGAGACACTTAGGGAGGTTTGGATTTGAAGCATTCAGTGTGTCTGCTTTTCTGTGTGGATTTTTCCAGTGTCATGGGAAAAATAGGGCCCCAGGCCCATGGTCTAAATTATCTCACAGTGACTCTAACTCAAACAAAAGTCATTAGTGCTGCCATTTTGTCCTGGCCTCTTGCCAGCACTAATCCTAAAGACATTATTATCTACCAAAAAAGAATATCATAAAATGGAAAATAAGCAGATGACAGAAGGAAAGATAAGGGAGACAGAAAGGGCAAAGTCCTAAAGCAGCAACTGTCCCTCTGCCAGATGCAGAACACATACAGCCCTTGGAGGAGTAACAGGTCAAATAGTGTTGGCTGTCTTCATCTCCAGCTGTGAAATCACAGAGAAAAGAGGAAAATGTGTTTTGGGTACGTCTGTACCAGCTCTATGTTTCTGTTGTTTCTGCATGGGTGTTATGCTTTGGGAAGGTGGAAGAACCTGTGCCTTGTGAGGGAGCAGGAAAGCGTGGAAAAGACCATTTCTCCAGGAATCTCTCTTGTGAAGTAAAAAGCTTCTTTAAGATCTTTTAACTAGAAAGCATTGAAAATAAGAGTGGCAGAGAGGTTCTGAGAAAGCATCTTAGAAATATTTGGGTTGCACAGTGTGGGGCAATGGTTATGTTCCCTGTCTGCAATATCCCATTGTAAAGTCCCACTGCGGCAGCTGCCCAAGTCCATTAGTAAATATTGTTAGTTTGCTTGTTCACCGGTCTGTGTGAAAGCAGTTTCTGTCATGTTAATGTAACCCAAAGAACTGTGGGCTGAAGCAATAAATCTGCTCAGCCATCACTTTAGCATTCAACAGTCTCTTGTGTTTTTTCAAGAAACATCCTGTAGTTTTGTAGGAAGCCCGACCATTTTATTCTGTGCCTACCTGAAGATTGAAGTCTCTGATAAAATAAGCAAAAACAGGAAAGTTTTCAAAAATCTAATCAAATTTGGGTTTCAGGCATGCAGTAGAATTACTTTAATGTTTTTATACAAATGGTGGCAGTTTTTTTACTTTTATAATGTTAATGCATTAACAAGACACTAACAGCAGGGAGTCCTGTTCTCTATAAACCAACTAACATCCTTGGTTTAATTGCAAAGTACAGGGCAAGCTCTGCTTGCAGACCTATAGCCTAGTTGAGGCAGACAGCAGTGGGAATTGCATGCAATTACTTGAAGGAAGAATTTAAAACTGTCTCTAAAGGGATGTGTGAATAATTCCCAGCACATACTATAGTTAAAAATGTGTATGAATAAACAGTGTTTCAGTTAAAGTATATGCATAAGCCATTTTTATTAAATAATGCTGAACACTTAATGAATTGGTGGTAGGGTGCAGTTTGGAAGTTCTTAATGCACCTTCTGTTTCTGACTCAGCCCTAGGATTCAATAAATGCTTTTTTTATGTCCAACCCAGTATTCTGAGCTCAGATTATTTTACAGCCAGGAATATTTGCTCTTCTGAGGTTACAGACCACCCATGGCTTGTTTTTTCTTCTCATTTAAAAGCTGAAAATGTAACTAATTAAACAAATATTTCTGCTGTGTTAACTACATGACAGCATTGTTCACAAGGTGGATGCATGGATGCACAGCCTTTTTCACCCTGAAAATGAGCATCAGGAGAAGGGAATTGGAGCCTGATTTGCCAGTAAAGTTATCTCAGTGAAAGAATGAGCTATGTAGATTAATTAGATCAGCAAGATGCTACTGCCTATTAGAAAGGGGAACTCTGTTTTATTTAACATTTTCAGCCCTCTGAAAGGAGAAATGGTGTGCTCAAGAGCAACCTTTTAAGCTCCAACAGTTAACTACAAAAGCTTCATGGGAGGTAGCTGTGCTCGTAAAGTTTATCATCTCATCCATAACATCCGTGCCAGACTCTTCCCTGTGTGTATTCCTTACGTCAGCCTTTTAATTAGGATCGCACACCAGCTAAGATAAGGCTGGGAGAAGTCAGCAATTCAGTCTTGTAGCTGTGATGCTGAAAATGTAACTTATTCAGCAATGTCCTTCTCACTTGTCTTTTTTCAGGCACAGACAGTCAAGATTGATGTCAGGCAGTCTTTTGTGTCTTCTGACTGCACAAGGATGGGAGAGAGTTTTGAGGAGATTTAAGGGGGGAAAAAAAAGAAAAAAAACCCCAAACCCTGCCAGGGGATAATTTGTTCAAATGAATGGGTCTATTCAACTGCTGGAGTGCTTTGCTAATTGTGTTCCAAAGAATAAAAGCAAACCACAAGCTGCTTTCAGCAGCCGGAAAAACGGTTTCACATGCCATCTTATTAACAAGATGAATTCTATTAGTAAAACATATTTAGGATTTTCATGACCAATTCTTCACCCCTTGGAATTCATGAGTGTTTTTATTTACTGTAAGAGGAGTAGTGACCTGTGAACTGATAAATTTGGTGAATACTGCAGACACTTATTTTTTTCCTTGAAGTTAATGCTTTCTCAGTGGTATGAAAGACCAGTATCATCTATGTCAGGGTCTTAGGCAAAACTACAGTGTAATAGTAAGTTGTTTGCCAGTAGCAGATGTCATAAAAGACAGTAAAAGAAAGAAATTATTATTCTCTCTTCCAGTGGATTTGTTTAGTTTTTCTAGACTATCCAAGCATATTTTTGAAGCCGTCTTAAACCATGGAGGAGATAGTGTAAAACTGTATGTATATCTGGAAATAATAACATCTGAACTTTTTGGGAATGTAAAAGTTTAGACTTGATCTTCATGGATCTGTTGTATATTTTCCATAGCCCCATGTTTTCACTTGGACTTCACAGAAATTCACATTCCATTTCACTTAACAGGCACTCAGAAATTTATGGGTAAGGCTCTCTTTGATGTACTTGCTAGAAATATACCTTATTTTCCACCTATAACATGTGAAAAATATATCCTCCTGCAAGATTCATAGCCTGTTTCTGGTTTTAGTGCTTCTCCATGCCGTTTGCATTGCAAGTAAACCAAAAGCTAATTTGTCCCACTGAGGTATTGTTTTAATGTAAATTCATAGGATTTTTGACACTGGTATAGAATGATTTTCAGGTTGGGCTCTGGGATGTTTGAAGGAAAAGATAGACTATCTCATTTTGCATAAAATGTTAAATGAAAAATTAAATACCCTTACTTAAAAAACTTTTTAGCAGCCATTGCCTTTTTCTGTGAGTATTGTTCTCTGGGTGTCTCATGAAAAGAATGCTGAGCTGGAAGCTTCCTTATTTACTGAAAGAATATTCAGCTCAACAAGGCATGAAGAGGAGGTTTGGGTGAGTGTGTCCCATGACAGGATGGTGTTGCAGCCAGCAGCAGGGTCCTGGGCAGGCAGTTGGAAGCTGTTTTGCACTTTCTAGGTGGCAGATGGGATGTTCCAGCCTCAGCCCCATGGGTGCTGTGGAGGGTTCACCACACCTGTGCTCGTACCTTCACACTGTGGTCACACAGATTGGGTTGAAAGTCCAGTGTTTGAATTCTGTCTGAGCTAAGCAGTTTAATCAGAGAGTTTGATTATGAGGGTGGCAGGAGGTGTGGGGAAGGAGACATGCTTTGTTTTCTTTAGGGATGTAAAGGAAGAAAAATTCAAGGCCGGAAATGTGAATTCCTTGTTTGACAGCACCAGAGTAGAAGAGTTGTTGCCTCCATACTCAGGTGGTCCAGGAAAGCTTTCTTGCACTCATTTGGGGTATTGGTATGGTGTAAGCAATTCAGAGTGACAGCCGGGCAGGGTCTAACTTTGTGATATTCATAAATGACAAGTTTTCTAAAAAACCAGTGTAAGTGGCAATCAGTAACACCTCAAGTCTGAGATCTGCTGTGTCAGCACATTTGTTTCTTATGTCTGAGTTCTCAGAGGTTAAGGTGAACATAGCTCTGGGAAAGGCTCATTCTCCAGGGGGAAAAAAATCTTTTAACAGAAGGGCAGGCCAGTCCTGTGGGTGAGTCAGGTCACCCTGGTGTATTAGTGTTGGCAGAGCCAAGACAGGCAGCAGGGCTTGGGTGTGCTCCACTCCATTGGGCTCTAAGAAAAGGTCAGTGTACAGTGTGCCAGCTCTGATTTTTTTATTCTTTTTTTCAGGGGATGTTTAGCAATTTTGCTAACACAGAGAGGGTAATGTAGTCATCCTGTGAGAATGGGCTGTGTGAATAAAGGCAGTGATGTTCTTGTGCATGCAAGGAGGCATAGGAACCCGCAGGAGGATACTCAAAACATTCCTTCTCTCTTTATTAGATACTTTTTTCATTAGGAAGAGAAGTCTGGGACAAAAATGAGAAGGTCTAGCCCATTCTAAAAAGAACCAATATATCAAAGTGTATTGGAAAGACAAGGAGTGTCTCTGTCCCAGATCAAATGAATAAGAGGGGCATGAGAAAGGGGCACGGGACAATGGGAGGAGGGTAGGTGAGGACGCCCTTTGCTCTGTGGCTGGGAACAAGGTGATATTCACTGAGCACATTTACATTTGATGGGAAATGTGTGTGTACAATGCATCCAGTTAGGCCATCAGCCTGCAGACTACAAAATGCCTTAGAGAGCAAAACCAAAGAGGATCTCGGGATCAAGGAGCTTCAAGTCAAGGAGCTATGAGAGTGAGATTTTAGTTTCTTGGAGTGGCTTCAAATCCTCTGATTTTGAGGTATTAACTACTATGCTGCTGCTGAAGAGTAAGAGGATGTGTTTCAGGTGTGCAGCTGGAACCTTACTGCCTGCTGACAGGTACACAATTGCCTGTTGAAATAGCTGCTCTATTTCTCCTGTGCTGATGGGATCCTTTCAGGGATACCAGCAAAGGGATGGTTAATCAGCCAGCTGAACACTTTTCATCAGATATCCACTATCTGAAAGAAAATAACAAAACCAAATAGTTAAATTTTAAATTATTTGGAATGGAAGCATGACTAATAGCAGCCTGAGGGTTCACATTAGTTCCATGCCATTAAAGTTTACAAGTTCATATGCCCATTTACCCTGGTATTTAATAACAGGATCATTTGTCATGGCAACCACAGCCTCAGATGTGCTCTCCTTGCAAATTATTTACTCCCAGCCCAGAGGTCCCCCAGATCTTGGCAGGTCATACCTCTCCCCCAGCACCTGGATTTCAGTTCCAGGAGTGCCTCCATCTCGGGATGCTCTGCAGACAGGGCAGGGGAAGGGTGGAATTCAGATTCTCTGAAAGCAGAGACTGGACCCTGAAGTTCTCTCAGGCTGACTCAGTAATAGGAGGCCCAGGGCTCTTAGATGAAAGGGGCAGGGAATTGAAAAGGACTGGTGCCCTGTGGGTTTTTGTGAAGGCTTTACTGCAAGTTCAGGCAGTGGGGAGTTTTTACCTGCCTGTGTGAGAATAAGAGGGTCACATCATCCCTCATTCTCTGCCACCTCTGCTGGCAAGGATGAAGTGTTGTTATGGATCCTGGTTTTGTGTGCCTAATTTTTGCCTGGTACTGAATAAAGATCTTAGATGACTAATCCCAGCTCCAAGCATACTTTTGAGCTAAGCACCACTTTTAGCTGTGTCTAAATCATTCGTGTTTATACAGCCCTTAAGACTGTAAAGCAAATGCTCTGCTGGGTAATCTTTGCTAATCTGCTGTAAAGCAGAAATCAAATGGTCCTTTTCATCAGATGTGTTTTTTATCCCATCAAAGATTTTACCAGCCCACTAGCTAGTGTAGCACAGATAAATTCAGTTTGAACACGAGTTGTCTCCAAAGTGATACAGTGATTTTTCTGAGTTTTGTATGAGAACTGATGTGATCTTGAGAGTTTTTAATACAAAAAATAAAATATTTCTGTAATTTTTGTGGTTTGGTGATAATGTTAGTAATCCAGAACCCAAAACAATTGCACATTGTACAAGGATAAACATTTAACAAAAAAATGTCCTTCCTGTTTGTCCTAGCTCTGCATTCATTTAAACCACTTAAACTTATTTTAGCAAGTGGAACTGATTTTTTCAGATGAGCGACTGTCATCCTGAAAACTGAGATGTTCCTGCTTCTAAAACATTTTTGCCTGCTGACATAAAAAACTTAATATCAAATGAAAGGGTGGGAGAGGTGTGTGGTTTTTTTTGCTGCTAAGTGTTTATCTGCAATTAAAATGTCCCAATTTAAATGCCAACTTAAAATGTAAGCATTCATTACAACTGTATAACAGATTATCAGACTACCAATGGGGATTCTTAGAAAAACCTATTTAAAACAAGCATATTTTAGTTTGTGTATGTCTGTGTGTTTTCAGTTGAAAAGAATAATTTCTTTAATATCTCTTGTGTTTCACCACTATGACTAGATGTATAATTTCTGGACTTAGTTTTGTAACTCATCATGTGAATGGCCACATAGTTTGTTAGAAGGCAGGAAATCCTAAAAGAGTAGGAAGGTTAGTTTTCTAAATGACATCTGTACCTTCTATAGTTAAGATCCATTTAGTACTCGGGTAGTCAAAGTATAGCACTGTGTGCTAGAGATCCTTTGCATTAGTTTTTCTCATGTTGGAGATGTATTAAAAACACGGGATATTTCACCTTAACTACAGGAGCACAATAGTATATTCTCTGATTCTGTTCTTTTCCTTGATAGGTGACCTGGAGCCCCTTAGAGCTAAGTTATGAAGGTGAATAGTATGTGTAAGTCATACATAAAGGAGAAATTCCTCTAAATGATTATTCTGTAGGTTGTTGAGTTCTGGTGCAAAACAGTTCTGCTCCTTAGATTTATCAGTTGCACCCATTGCAACTGGTAACCCATAATGTTACCATTTGAGGGTAACATTAAAATGTAATACAGGAACCAAAACCACAGAGGGGTGAAGTGGCTGGTAGCAGCTTGCAAAAACAATCAGTGAACATAGTAGATAGAGCCATAAATAAATCCCACACGGATTTTCAGGAGGGAAATCTGGTTTAGAAGAGCATTCAGTTCCTGGAGCAGCTGCCTGCCCCTGCTTTGGCCGTACCAGGGGAGGCCTGGGGAGAGTCTGAGAGCCCAGTGATGTTAGGCCACGGCTGGAGTGCAGCAGTCAGAGCCCCTTGATGTGAACTGACTGTGGGTAAGGTTCCAGCTCCACTGAGGTGACAGTTCCTCTTTCTGTGCTTAATGGAAGGAGCTCATTTTCACTTTAGCTGAAAATTTCTGCCCAGCCTATTAGCAGCAGGCACTGGAGATTTATAGCTATGTTTTAGATAACCATAGGAGAGTGTTGCAAGCAATAAACAAAGAATGGGCAGCTTTTGCAGGCAGTGAGGTGGAAGGTTTTCTCCACACCTTTGTATCTCAGTTGTCACTATAGCCTGACATGTTTTAGCTGACATTTCACAGTTCAGCTGCCCTGTAGTTTGGAACTGAATACATTTTTGCTTCAGTTCACCATTGAGACAATAGAGCAACTTGTGGCTGCCCTAGCCAGATGATTGTGAGTAAAATCTGCTAGTTGCTCAAGAATAGGGTATTAAGAAAAACAAGGAACAAGGCTTGAAGAATGAGATGAGATACAAGAGCAAAAGAACTGGCTTTGTAGTTAATTTTCTTTCCTTAGCAAGAAAATAACCTTCACTGACAAATACCCTTATTTTGGCTACCTTTTTGAAGTAAATCACAGATACTGCTGTAATTTGTTAATTAGCTTTTATTTTCTTTTTGTTAGTTGATTTTATTTCAGCAGACCTTTACTTGGAACGAAGGGCTGGCTTCTGGTTCACAGTTGGCTTTCAAGTGCATGGGAGTTTGTCACTAGTGGTATTTCAGTCCTGTTGGAGTAAGCATCCCCTTGTCTGAGTGGAGCAAAGGCAGCAGTGGTTTGGCATGCCTGGAGTGCACATCCCCTCGTGTACCAGCTGAACAGTGCAGGCAGGCAGAGGCATGGTCTCACCCCCCAAGAAATGGGCTTAATTGCAGCACAGCATCTTTGTGTCCAAATCAAGCAGAAAGTGCAGAAAAAAAGCACTCTCATTGTGCATCTTGTCTCTCAAATAAGGGTGCATACAGCCTCTCCATGGGGGAGATGGGCGGATGATGAGCTGCAAGCAATGTTTGTGCCCGAGACTTTCCAAACGCGGGCTTCAGTTGCAAATTCCCCATGGCAGGGGCACACTGCCTGGTGTGCAGAGTGCTTGGGTGGAGCACACACCTCATCTCCTCTGCTCTCTGCATCGTTGCTGCTCCAGCAAATACTGCAAGGAGATGAACATAAGCAGGCAGCCTTGTTGGAAGAAGCCTCCTCAAAGGGAAGTGATATCTTGTTCGACTACAGTGCTGAATTTTTGAGCTATAAATTCTATAGTGGAGTATAAGCCTCAGTCTGCAGAATCCCACTAATAAAGTCACCTGCTCCCCGATAAGAAAAATGTCTTATGGGTTTCCACATGAAATCGATTCAACAGTGCTTGAAAAAATCTTTCTTAGATATGCACAAGGTTTTACTGTTGCGCTCTTCCTCTTTCCTAGGGAGAGATGTGAGTTCCAGCCCCAAATAATAAAGTGAGTTTGGATATATCCTTTAGAAAACCTAGTCCTGAGCCCTGGCCTCATATGTTCTTGAGCAGGTGCCCATTTATATATTTACAGAGACTGGATATCAGTGAATAGAGCATGAGGCTGTCCTTGGCTACAGCTGTGTTGCCCAGAATTTGGTGGAATGCCATATATTCTTTTTCGGTTTTGAATTAAATATTGTGGAAATGGCCTTCTCCGATGAAAGCATGTGTTTCTATTATTTTTTCTTTTTTCTTACTGTTTATTTAAAGCACTATGGTCCAGTAGGGGAGCAGCACAGTTGCCCAAACAAACAGTCTGTATTTTTAGTTTTAGGCATCTAAACATACAGATTTTATTAACTGTCTTACAGCTTTATTCTCCTTTCCATTTCCTGCTTTGGTTCCACAGTGAGGCATCCCTGTCTGTAGCATGTCCCAAGGCATGTTGTTTATGACTGCTGACTCTGGGTGTATACTGTGGCTTTGCATTTGGTGTGCTTGGAAGTTCTTGAAGTCCCTGTCCCAGTGCATATTAGTATTACCCAGCTGTTATCCATAGGTGATATTCAGGAGCTCTGTGAATTTCTGTTGGATAATGGAATGAAGAAATCCTGTGAGGATCTGAGGAGATGGATGGTGGGTTAGTGAAGACTTTGATCCTGTTGGTAGCATGCAGAATGATACTTGGAAGTGTTTTGGCAGTAGGACTAATACATTACTGCAAAGCTGGAACTGAATGTGACATTGCTGGTCTGAAATGCACTTCACCTTTTTTCAGGTAATAATCAGGCGTAAGAATATTCTTCCCTCAGCTTCACATTCTCAATCGACATGTCAGTTCCACACAGAGTTTCTCACTGGGATTATGTAAACTAGAAGTTTAACAGAAAATCAATTTGTAATAATGATATTTTACCTTTAAAAAAATAAACATGAATAATTTCTTTATGTTGATCATCTGCTGTATGGGAATCATGAGCACCTTTTTCTACATTTGTGCAGCTTAGAGCAAGGTCATAGCAACTCCTCAAAGAACTGCTGAAGGCCTCTGATCATCTCAGGACCATAAATAAGTACTTAGAACAGCGTGGGCTGTGGCAGTGTCCTGAATGGGAATATTCAACATCAACAAATGCTATGAAAGAAAGAAATCCCTGCTGTAGAGTTAAATGAATAGTGCTGGATAGTGAGCCAGCAGAAGACAACTGAAGATTTGTGTCAAGAATGCATGTAAGAGAAGTTAGCTATGACAGGGCTTCTTAGAAAAGCTCATGAAGGAGGGATCATAATTATAATTGGCTTGGTGAAGGAGGATTAAAAGGGGAGAAATGACAGTTAAATTTCAACTGCTTAGAAAAATGCTTCTATTGAGATGTGTTATAACAGTATGAGGTGGTAGGAGTATCATGTCAAACATGTAAACTGGTAAGATTTTTGCAAAATGTCTGGGTACAGCCCACTGCAGTTCCCTAGGGTCCTCACTGATTGGGGCTGAAACTATAGTTTTACAACTTGAATATCACTATGGATATACTGAAAAGTGGATGCAGAGGCCAAGTGTGGGAAATGTTTGCCTTTTCAATAGAAAAAAAGTGATGATGATAATGCTCCCCACTAAGAATGGAAGTGGTATAAGTTGCTGTAATTGCTGTGATTCAGCGCTGGGCAGTTCCAGATGGGGGAGAATAATCTTATTTTACAGTCAGTAGGCAGGATATGGAAAATTATGGGTCTTGCATAGCTGTATCTTGGCTGTCTTCCACATCGGTAGTATTTTGCATTGCTGTGTACGCTGTTAACACCTTGGTATATATGAACAGTGTGGTCACAATATAGCTGCTTGGGGAACTGTAACTTCGAACTGGGTAGAATTTATGCATATGATTTCCACTGAGAGAGGTTGTTGGGTCTTGATTGTTTTCTCTGATAGAAGATGATTAATTAGAATAGAAAGGCAGGAAGTTAAACGGGATATATATCTTATTTGCCTTATTTGCCTTTGCATTTGCTTTTTAGGTGTGTGGTATTAGAATAGGATGTGAAAGTAATACAGAACATAGCCCAGAAAGAGGTTTCCACTTATTTGTGCTGCAGCCCCCAAAGATGTTCAGCAAACCTGGCAGCTTCTCTGCTGCCAGTGGCATTGCTGCCACGTTGAGGGGGCGGCCCTGCAGTATGGGCCAGGGACAGCAACATTTCAGTAGATCTGACATGCAAATTGTGATCACAGCATTTGGAGCTCTGCTCACACTTCTAATTTAAAGGCAGCATAAATAAAAATGGAAAACACTACAATAAAAAGACTCTGCCTTGTATTAGAGCTCAACTAAAAGAACTTTTAATTACCTATAAGATTAGTGGGCCTTTAATAGATGTTATACTCTGTTCAGTTTTTGGTTTGGTTTTTTTTCTTAGACACCTGAGGGTGTCTAAGATTGAACTAACACATTATTAATTACCATGGACACCTTCAAGCAGCCTGTGAAGACATCTTCACAGTTACTCTCATTCCTTTATGCAACATTCCTGGATTATAATCCTTTTATAGTCTAGCCTTTTTTCATGCTTTTCCTGCAGCAAAGAGCGAACACTTAAAAATTTTTTGCAGCCATTATTTCACATTTTAATATTCCTCTGTCCTACACACCATTGCAACCTGTGGTCTATGTGGAATTGTGGCAACTTACAGACAATGTAACGAGATGATATATAGGAAAACTTTATTCCCTTCATGGGATCCTGTATTACCTTTCAAGAACTGCTGCTTAAATGAGTTCCTGAATTAATATGAAAAGTCTCAGGTGTGCCTAGCATATGGTTTGGCTGGGGAGTGTAAGTGCAATCTCATCTGCAAACAGTAATTACAGCTTTTTCAGAAGATTTTAAATGCCATCAGTTATCCATAGTTCCAGCTTCCTTGACAACATGAGATAAAATGCTGGGGTATGTGTATGAGCAACTGAGCAGTGGAATAAATAACTTTCTGATGATTTTCTAATGTGATTTTTCACGTGTAATGAAAAGAGTTTTGGCCAAGTGCAGCTTTGGCAAAAGGCGGTGGCAGTAACCTCCCAATCTGCCAAGTGAATTTTGACAGGGCTTATCTGGCAAATCTGCAGTGTCTACAGAAGGGTTTTCAGGCTAGTGGCATGAGTAGATTTCAGGTTGAGTGAATTCGCTGACAAAATGGATTTTGAAGGTTGCTGTGTTACACTGAGAGGTCTTTACTGTGGACAAAAGAAGTGACAAATAGCTTTCTTTGAAACAAATGCCAGCCACAAACTGTAAATCAGTCAGCAGGGAGGTATAGCTACTGGAGAGTCTAATTTCTCTCCCGAGAGAAAGAATGTCACATTGAGAGGGCTGAAATTTGATCATCCACAGGCCACTTGGACTCTAACGTTGGCACATGAAGCAGTTGTCAAGCTTTGTGGTTTCTTGGTTTGGTTGGGTTTTTTTCAACTCTGAAAAGTTAAAGCCCCTGCTGGCAAAGCCTGTCCTAGTATGCACTCTGTCCATCAGCTCTTTTTATTCCACCAAAGCCTGACTTTCACCTCCTTTCAGGCTTTCTCTTTATTTCAGAATAACTTAAGCTGCCCTTTAGTCTGTGGCTGTGAGAGTGAGCTGTTCTGCACCTCCTTTATCACCATGGGCTCTTCACCCTGATGAATGTGATGCATTCAACTGCAGCATAGGTTGGAGTTACTGAAAGTCCTGTTTTAAATGTCAGAGCAATGTAAACTTTTATATTATCAGTAAATAATTCTGAAATTCTCCTTACTGTTGGCATCTGCTTTAAGAGTGAAGGAATGTCTTGGATGTAATTACATTATCAGGGTTTGATTAGTTCAGCTAAGCCAATCAACTATGTAATACTTTTTATCTGTGGAGCAGTTGTTTAGTTAACTGGCCACATGTTTTGCCTTGTAACATTTTTAATGTCCAGCTAAACCTGTGAGAGTTAGAGTTGCACTTTGTTTACCTGCATTTTAAATTGCTTAGATACACTGAAGTGGAAGATAAGCTATACGTTACTTCTGTCCAGGAGAATATTTGTAGAGGTGAGTTGTTCACTGGAAGCGGCAGTAAGAGACCCCATAATGTGGTCTTTGCTACACCTTTGCTAGGATGTTTTTTTATTATATTGAAACTCTGAGTGGATGGGAACATCATTCTTTCACCTGAAAAGATAATTAATTCTGAATTACTGTGCATTGAGTGAGTACATTGAACTGCTGAAGTGTGAGTTGCTGCCTACACAAGAGGAGTACCTGTGCTGCTCCAGTCATTCTGCATCAGCTTCTGCTGATGGGTCTCCATCTGAACTCCATTCCTGAAATAATTATTGCTTCAACACTCAAGCATGTCAGGCTCCTGAGAGCAAACTTGTAATGTTTCTGCAGTACACAGCTGTTAACTGTTTTTGTAACTCATGGAGCAAAAACTGTAAGTTCCCTGTGAAGGTTCATTGGCAGCAATCTCTTTTTGTGTTAGGGTTATAAAGCAGGGCTAGGGTTATTAGGGTTATTTCATTAATTTCGTGTAACATTACTGAGAAGACAGTAAGTTAAAAAGAACAGAAAATGTTTTCCTGACAATCCCAGAGAACACATTACTGGAGACAGTAAGTAGTTTTCTCCATTGCTCATTTGCTATTGGAGAGATGCTTGGCTGAACAAGGGCCAGAAATGGAAGTGGTAATCATTAAACAAGCAAATCCACCAGTTGTGCTCTCCAAAAAAAATAATGACCGAACATACTTCCCAGTTCTGAGAGGTGCTAAGTCCCCTGTGCGGAGGGAAGGCAGTATACTTGCTACTGTGAGATGAGGGTGCTCAGCACTTGACAGAATCTCACATGGTCAAGTGCAGAATTTGTGCCTCTGGGCATGGGAACTGGGATCTACAAATTTCTCCCCTATCTGCAGAGCTATTCAGACACAACATTATGAATGTCGAGAATAGCAGATAGTGGTTAACTGTTTTTAAAACTGTCCCTCTGAGTTGTTTTGGGTTTTTTTGGTGGTTTTGTTTTTTTTGGGTTTGTTTTGTTTTGTTTTGGTGTTTTCTTTTTGTTTTTTTTTTTTTTTGTTTTTTTTTTGTTTTGGTTTTTTTTTTTTGTTTTGTTTTTGTTTGGTTTGGTTTGGTTTGGGTTTTTTTTTGAGATATATTCCTTTTTGTTACGGCAGCTGAGAAAATAACTCTCCAAATTCCAAATTAGTCACTTTGGTTAATTTGTAGATTCTCTCCAGTCAGTCAATTACCTAGGAAAGAAAAATTTCGTTATGTGTCAATTGCCATTGGTTTTTTTCCTTCTTTCTTTTTTAGGTGAACATGTTTGTGGAAGGATTCCATGATGCTATTCTTCTTTATGCTCTAGCTTTACAGGAAGTCCTGAAGATTGGTTTCAGTAAGAAGGATGGGGAAAAAATTGTTCAACAAACACGGAACAGAACATACGAAGGTAAGAGTTAATGTGGAATTCCAGCTTTCAGAGTTGAAAAACTTCAGGTCTTTGTCTGTGCAAAGTAAGAACCCAGGCATATTTCACTCCCAAGGGAAAAGAAAGTAGCCATATGAAACCATTTGCATCTTTAAGACTGGCTCAGATATCTCACCAGTCTGTCTTGTTTTATTGCACCAACTGTTGAGGTCTTGACTCAGTTCAAAAAACTATTAACAATTTAATGACCCACACTGATGTTGTAAAGAAATACCAATAATTTTTTCAGGCTCCTTATTTGTTTTTTAAAAGATTACAGCTGTTCACTTTGCTCACGTTCATCTATTAGCTCTGAGATTGCCTCATTTTTTCCATTTCACTATTTTATCTTGAAAGCCTGGGAATGGATAGAAGCAAGCAGGTGCCAGGGTTGGGTTATTCTGTGTTTCTCAATGGGATTCCTTTGGGCCCTAGGAGGATTTCCCCAGCCTCCTTTCAGGAGCTGGATGTGTTGTCTCAGTGGCAGCAGCTGAACTGCACTGTGCCTTTCTGTGCCTGATCCTCGAGGCTGCAATTCTGCAGTGCAGCTGGCAATTGTGTGTCACCTTGCTGATGCAGAGCAATGCAGATGCTTTTGCCTGGTAAGAATTGTAATAAAGAAACTGAAGATTATTGGTTTCCTCTGTCATCTCTTAAAATGTTTCCATTAATCTCTTCCAAAATATTTCCATCCATCTCATAAAATAGTCCAATCATTTGATGTAGGACTGGCAAGACTTCCTGTGGAAATGCCTGAGAGAAGGAAACATTTCCGTTAGATAAAAAGCAAATGATTCATCTGAATGTATAAGAAAAACCTCAGTGGCCAGGTTCTCAGCTCTAAGAACACATTGGACATAGTGTAGGAAGGCAAGAAGGGCAGCAGCTCCAAACCAGTTTTCTGTGCTCAGTGTGGTGTGAACACAAGGCTAAAGAATATTTAGGGCAGATTAAGGGAAAACTTAAACGCTTTAAAGCAAGGGATTACTTAAAATTATGCTGGTTGCAATCATGCCATAAGTAGCCCTGCACCATCTGTAGGTTGTGCTTGGTGTTCCACTTTATCTCATCAAATCTGTGGCTCCCCAAAACACTCTGTTTAAAAAGGGAGGGAATCTGGTGTCTGGAGATTTGCGTCTCTGTTTGTTTGTGCTGTGCATGAGCAGATGCCCCAGCACAGCATGTGTTTTCTCTGTTCCTGTACTCCAGGAAGCCACCAACTAGTGTGCCCATGCATCCTTTGTAGTACCATGTGCTCCATGTGTGATATGTGGCTGATTCTCACACCTTGCTTGCAAAACCTGGCAGGAGGAAAAAGCGTTCTCTGCCCTCACTTGTGAAAACCAGATTGTTGCTTGTGGCTGACCTGTTCTACCTATTCTGAAAAATGCAGCTGAGTTGGGCTGTGAGGGTGCAGTTGGTCAAAATTTTTATAACTCTTTTCCTCCCTGTGGCAGTACTTTGCTGGACATAAAATTGATTTTGAAAGAGGGCTTTAACTCAATGTTTCACAATCCAGTCCCTTAAGGAAGCTCATATCCCTTTATTCTGCCTGTGAGCCCTTCTTTGCAGTGAGTGCAGCATCACAGAGTATGGTTCATGCACACCCATCAGTTTCTGCTCCAGGACTGAAGCTTTGTAATTCCCTTTGACTTTTGCACACCTTGATAATGAGAACTCCAGTTTCACTAATGACATTAATTTAGCTTCTGACATGTTGGATATCTGATTGCCTTGGCACTTCATTTTACAGCCTGCTCTGGCTTATCAGGACTCACAACAGAGTGTAGATGTTGCTTCCTGCAGAATTCCATCTGCCTGCCAAAGCTGCACAGACTTTACGGGCTTAGGAAAGGATAAGGCTGAGGTGATCAAAGGATTTCTTAGTGGTTGGGTTGTTAAAGACAGCATGGTATAACTTCAGGTCACATCTGGTAGAGAATATTTGTTATTCATTGGTATTTCCTCTGAAAAAGTAGCAAAAGTTTTTGTATGTAGGTATCTCACATAAAAAAAAAAAAAAAAAACAACAGAAAGAAAGTTGAGATAAAGTCATTCCACCTTCATGCAAATGCAATTCTTCATTAAGGTTGTTTCAAAATTTCCTACCTGTTTCTTAAGGAAATTGAAGGAAGCGTCAACTTTTAAAATTTGTATTTTTGATTCAGATGAAAAATTGAAAAATTACTCTTGCTAATGAAAAAAAATCCCATAGGAACTCCAAATTTCAGTTTCATTACCTATTCACAAAACCAGCTCTGTTTTTTTAGGCTGCAAAAATGTCTGTTCCAATTAGCATCTCCTGTCAGATCCAAAATCCAAATTGATGTGTAAGCAGGGACATTACAGTTCTTCAGAGTGGCCTCTTCTTTCAGTGTCTTAGCCAGGTGGTTTTTTCACCCATTCAATTCACCTGCAGTAATTGAATTGACAGCAGCTTGATTACTGTGTAGTTATAATGAAATAGATGCTTGACAAAAATCTTTGATTACCACTACATATTTTGAAGACCACAGCAAGCTGAAATATTCCTGACATCACTACATCTGAACAGATACAGAATAAATAGAGGTGTGTTAAGTCTCTTGCATGCTCACTATCACTAGGAATGTTGAGGGGGGAAATTCATACTCTGACCTCTCTTTTCTGATTGATTGTCACTGAGAGCCTGAATCTCCATGGCTTTGTGCCTGGCCTAGGCATGTAGTTGGTGTAATGTGGATGTACAATGACTCTGGTTTGCCTTGCATGGCTGTGAATGGCTGTGTTTGGTGTCAGGCAGTGGAGGATCACATTTGAGAATATCTGAGGTGAAAAAGTATATCAGCAGTCTTAAGATGTCTTGACCATAGTTAATTGGTATTGTTTGTTGGATTTTAAGACCCTGTTTGACTTAACATTTCAAGAATTTGAAGCCAAGCTTTTTGTACACAGGGACATATGTTTAAAGAAGAGGTTTAGATTGAATCCAAGGATGTGTTCATTTCCCGTGACAGATCAAACAAGTGCCCTCAGTGAGGCTGTGCAGTTTCCATCCTTAGAGATTTTGGAGAACAGATAAAAGCTTGAGCATCCTCCTGGCTAACTCTGCTCTGAGCTGGAGGTTAGCTCAAGATCTCCAAAGCCTCTTCAAACACATCCTATGGATCAATGAGTCCCAGTTTCCCGAAAGTTTTCTAGAAATTTTAAAACAAGGCAGTGGAGTGGGGCTCTAAGAATATAAACCAAACTGCATGTATTACGTAGTTAATCTTGTGCAGATGAATGCTGGGCTTAATGCATATGTAGTGCACATGGTGCCCCTTGTCCATGTATCCCATTAGGTGGAAAAACATTGGAATGGGGTTATGGGTGCAGCAGCCCCTTCAGCCTGTGGATCTAGGTCTCTGCCCCTGTGTCCTCAGCAGCACGAGCTGGACTCTTTATTGAGGCATCATCAGATATTTCAGGATTAGGCTCTCTGAAAATAATTCACATTAAATATATTTGTGTTTTAGACTTACATGCTGGTTTTTGGATTAGATTTTTCTCATGTATTCTCCAGTCTCACACGTTTAATATTTAAAAAGGAGAAATGTTAAGAATTCAGGAATGCAGACACCAAGATGAAATTACAATTTCTTCTGGAATGCCAACAAAAATGCAGGGAGACTGATGAGGTTTCCTGTCATATCAGTCTGTAAAAACCTGTCCACTGTTTACATGTTTTGCTTGGAAAGGCTCAATATTTTAACTAATTAATCTTCTGATTCCTCACATGCCATTCTTTAGGCATTGCAGGGCAGGTGTCCATTGATGCCAATGGAGACAGATATGGGGATTTCTCTGTGATTGGAATGACAGACCCGGAGGCAGGCACACAGGAGGTAAGGAAACAAACACCACTGCAATTGACTGCTGATGAATTAGTAATTCAGTGTAAAGTAACATGATATCATCTCTTTACTTGGTGACAATACTATCAGCTTAAAGACCAAATCCTTTCTGTAAAATAGCTGTCTTGAAGTAGCTATGGTAAATTTTTTAAACTTTCTTCTTTTCTTTAACAGTACAACTTCACATGATGCTAGCCTTTAACTAAAGGGTGAATTCTCACAAGCTGGCTAAGCACTGCTAATTTTGAATATGAGAAATTATTGTTTAAAAATAAGCAAGGCCTTTCAATTATTGGTGAGAAGAAAGATTAATCATACAGTAACAGTGATGCACAATTTGTCCTGATATATTAACACGGAAGTACAGGTATTTAAATCTTACGCTGTGGTCAGCCACATGCAGGAGTGCAGCCCTTGCCTGGCCTTGTTTGTCAGACAGCCATTCCTGAGTGCCTTCTTTTCAGTGTTTAAGAAACATTTTAATCAGATGGCTCCATATATACCAGGTACGTTATTCTGCTGGGTGCAGAAGGAATGGAAGAGATGGACTGTGAAAAAGTCTGTGAGGAGCAGCATCAGCTGCACACAGAGAATAGCATGTTTGGGCTGAGTTTATTAATACATGCAGTGCCCTAAGTCCAGCTGCAGTGTAATGCTTTTGTTAGTTGTAAAATCAGCGTCAGCCTCAGCTTTGCTGCTCTCCCTGATTTCAACAAGCTCAAACAAAAAGCAGCAGTATCTGAGCTGGACACTTCAGTGTGTGATTTTGGATCCAGTGAAGTTACATTGTTCTGCAGCCTAGAAAAATTCAAGGAGCCCTTCTAAAAGTGTGAGGATGTCTGGTGTGTTTTAATGTGTAAAAGTGATTGAAAAACTATACCAGTAAACTTCAGACACTCACGGGGCAGCAGGATTACAAAATGGTTGGGATAACTTTAGTGTGAACAACCCATGTTTCTTCTGTTTGTTCAGCCCAGTAGCATTTTATCTCATTTATCAATTGGATTTCTCTCTCTTGCACTTCCTTCCATTGCTCTTTCACTTCCAATTTAAACTACCTTTTTTAAAAAAATGTTACATTTATTCTTTTAATGTGTTGTGGAATTTCCCTCTGCATTATTAGGTACATAAAAATACATGTAATTAACATTTTACACATTTTTACTACATATTAAAGTAGTTATAGACATACTTACTACTTTTATCTGCCACATAATTTCTACTTTTATGCCTCACTCTAAAAATATTGTTTCTTTGATAACTTGTTCTATCCATCTGGAAGATTTTTTCCTGCATATCAGAATGTTTCTCAGCTGAACTGTGCCAGATGGATGTGTGTTTGGGCAGAGGTGTTTTCCCAAGTCTATTCACAGGGTTTAAAGCTAGAAAAAACCCTAGATTTCCTAGTTTGACCTCTGCTATATTAGACACGGGCACATTTCTTAACCTTTGTGGAGCCCTGTAGTTTACACATGACTTAAAGCTCATGCTGTAACAGACATTTATTTTTGGTTTGGAGACACTGAGAGAAGAGAGACTGCCTTGCTGGTGCCCTCAATGTTTTTTCCACAGATGAACTACTCCTGCTCTTCAAAAATCTATATCCTACTTCTAATCCAAATTCATGTGGTTCCTGCATATAGCTTTTTGTTCTTAAATCATTCTGCATAGTTTCTTATTTAGTAAGTCTTGCTAGTAGAGGACTCACCCATTCCTGCTTGATAAATTATACAATCTCTTAATAGATAATCTGATGCCTATGAATGGTCTCTATTTTTCCAATTTACTGAATTTGCCTTAATTTTTGGACAAATTTTGAACACATTCATTCTCCAAAGGATTTATATCCCAGTTTCAACTGTGAGAGAAATAAGTGTCTTTATTTAGTGTAAAATATACCTTTGTGTATTTAACCAGAGCAAACGTTCTTTAAGATCATTTGCTTCAAAATGAAATTCAGGTGAAAGATTTAAACAGGCTATCCGTGCCTTGAATTCTAAGCCTAGTGTATTAATATCTGAGGTTTATCTGTGGTGGGACAAATACATCTATCGATGTGCCTCTGCCATTGCTTCTGACCACTTCACTGTCACAGTATATGGTCTTGCTGCTGTATATTTTTAGACATATTGCTGCAGTAGATTGAACATAGGTTATCTTGAATAAAGCCTGAAACTGCTGGACAGGACTGAAATTCTGAAGTGCCTTAATGAATTGGTATGAAAAAATACTACTGTGCTACCAGAATAATGCATATGTAAATAGCAACAACTGCAGAAAAAGAAGATTTGAAGATTTTAACTTAACAATGATGAAGTATTTCTGAATTCTGCCAAAACAGAAAACTCCAGCCTGCAGTGTGTAGTTGATAGTCTCAGCACCCAAACTGCTTGAATTTCTGGAAACACAGAAGGGATTGGGAGAGGAGGGGTTGATTTGGATTGGGAGAAGCCTTAAAGATCATCCAGTTCCACCTTCCCCACCTTGGACAGGGACTCCTTCCACTGGACCAGATTGCTCTGAGCTCCATCCAACCTGGCCTTGAACCAGGGATTCAACGTTGAAGCTATACCCACAGTTTCTTCCTTGCAGCCCGTGCCAGTGCCTCACCACCCTAAGGGCAAAGAATTTCTGCCTAACCTCTAATCTAAATCTCTCCTCTTTTAGTTTAAATGTGTTGCCCTTGTCCTGTCACTACCTGTCTGCGATGAAATTGTTCTCTCTCTATGTTATAACTCTTGAAGTACTCAAAAGCTGCAGTGAGATCTCCCCAGAGCCTTTTCTTTTCGACATTGAACAATTCCATCTCTCTCAGCCTTTCCTCACAGCAGAGGTGCTCCAGCCCTATGTCCATCTTAGTGTCCCTCCTCTGGGCTCCCTCCAGCAGTCCCTGTCCCTCCTGTGCTGGCCCCAGCTCTGGATGCAGTGCTCCAGGTGGGTCTCAGCAGAGCAGAGCAGAGGGGCAGAATCCCCTCCCTGCCCTGCTGCCCACGGAGCTCTGGATGCAGCCCAGGACACGTTTGGCTCTCTGGGCTGTGAGTGCCATGGCCAGGGCATGTCCAGCCTCTCACCCACCAGCACCCCCAGCCCTTCTGGGCAGGGCTGCTCTGGGTCTGTTTATGCTCAGCCTGGACTCATGTCTAGCTACTGATGCTTTCACTTAGCTGGGTGTCAATCCTGAGCACTCAACTCACTATGGAGCAGTTGAATAAAAGCCCGGGAGAGTAGGAGGAATATTCAGAAGGTTAAAAAGCTTGTGTAAACTGGATTTATATAGAAGAGAAGCCTGAGGGCAGAATCAGATAAGAGCCTGTGAATATGTAAAGCAGTGTTACAGAAAGGAAGAGTTTCTATGACCCACTGACAATTTGGTAACAAGTGATGGATAATTACAGAAAAAGAATTTTATGTTACATGCTAGGGAAAACAACTGACAGTAAGGCTTGCTAAATTCCAGAATAATTGGTGTAGAAATTGTCAGGTCTCCATGTTTGAAGGCTTTCATGAACAGATTAGATAATATCTGTCAGGAATGCTTTTGTTCAGCTGATTCTGCCCTAGGGCAGGGCATGCACTACTTGTAACCTCCCACAAACCCCTTCAGCCCTCTTCTCTGAGATTCAGCATCATGCCACAGGAGTTGAATGAGTGATGCTTCTCTCCTGTTTGTTTCGAGTCTCTAAGTCATTAGGAAAATCTTCATCCCTTTCTTGTTTTGCGTAGGTGATCGGGGATTACTATGGGAAGCAGGGGCGGTTTGAAATTCGGTCGAATGTGAAATACCCGTGGAACCACGGCAGGCTGCGACTAGATGAAAGCCGTGTTTCAGAGCACACAAACAGCACACCGTGCAAATCATGTAAGTTTAGTGGCTTAATGCTTCTCTGCCAGCTGCAAAGAGAGGAATCTATGAGTTGCTGCAACATCATGGGCCATATTAAATTGTTTAGCACAGTTGTCCAGCTAAGACATGGTGTCTTGTCTCTCTCTCTCCTGACTGCTTGGGGGGTTAAGGCCTGGCAGCCATGGGTCATACATGGTCTGAATCACTTCTCTGAACTTAGGCATAGCAGTAATCATGCACAGGCCAGAGCCTTGGAGGCTTTAGGTCTTTACAGGGACCTTTTGGTCAGAAAGAGGCAGGTAACTGAAACCTCAGCAGAGAATAATTACACTGATATTTAGCAGCTGTGCTGGTGGGAGCAGCATTCTCCTAGTGCAGAATGATTTTCAGTGTTGTGAGAAGTCCCTGCGCAGGGCTCAGCAGGCTGAGTAGAAGTGAAGACAGTCGAATGTGGTGACATTTGTGATTTAAGAAGGCTGGGACTACCCTCCAAGTGTCAGGTATCCATCTTTCCAGCACACTGACATCACAGACCATGTTGTAGAGAGTAGGACACTGCAAGGAGATTTGGGTAGGAAGATACTGATGCCTCAGTGACAAAGGGTGGTTTTAACTTTTCACAGGAGACTAATTGCTATTCCTACAGTGAAAAGCTAACTCCAGCCCAAATAATTCTTGAATCCTTGAAAAATTGGTGTGTGCACAGACCATCTTCTTCCTTCTGTACAGAGAGAATCCCCTCAAAGAATCAAGGATGAAGGAAGATTTTCTTCTCTATTCCTTTCCACAAACCCAGGTGGGAGTAGAGATGGGAGTAGATTACATGCACATGAAAATGCTATTGTTCTTCAGGAGCCCCACACTTCACAGAGATAGTCCCTGTTTGGGCTCCCCTTCAGCCACTGTGTCCCTATTATGCCTCTGTTGAGATGTGGAGCAGATCGAAAGTCATATGGCTTTAACTTGAAACAACATATCTTCAGGAAGTAAGAAAACATGGAGGAATTGTTGGATAATCATAGTTATTTTAATAAACCTGGGTGATAGGGGGTTATGATTCTAATCCAGGTGAGTTTGTTTCTATTACAGTGACTCAAGGCATATTCAGTGCTGATTACCATTATGTGCATCACTGGTAGCCCTAGTCAGTGTTTTGATTCAGACCAAGGTGTACAGGCGAGTTTCCTAACAACATTCTTTTGCATCACTTCTCCAGCATTGTGCCTTCATCTAACACTGATTTGGGGGCTTTTTTAACCCCAAGGAAAGCAAGGACAAAAAGTAAAGATGCAGACACTGGAACAGATTCCCATGGAATCAGAGCTCCAAAAGACTTTAATTATTATTTAATGTTGATCACTAATTTCTTAATTGTGTGTATTTCAATATGTGAATACAGATAGTTCTCAATATAAACCCTGATTGTATATTTTTTCCCTTTTCAAGCAGGTGGCCTAGGAGAATCAGCAGTTACAGGAATAGTTGTGGGCGCCTTGCTTGGAGCAGGATTGCTAATGGCTTTTTACTTCTTCAGGTTAGTCCAATTCATTGAAAGTTTTGTAAACTTTTTATTCATCATCCAAACTTCTCAGCTCCTGACAGAACATCCTTGCTAGGAGAAAGAGAGGCACTATAACAACGTGTGGCAACATTTTCACCAGAGGCAATGAACACACTTTAACTGTTCTTTTGTGCTCATCTAAATAATTTTATTGACTTGTGTCTTCACCCTGTAACTACTTATATCTCTAGGTAATGTTACTCATGGAAGTAATTCCAGTGAGTTCCAGACATTCACAGTTGCTTTAGTAACATGCCCTGGGCTTGAAAGCTGCCTTTGTTTGGTGCTCCTTGCCAGCACAGTTGTGCAGGCTGTGATCTGCAAGAGATTTATATCATTTGCCTGGTATTGAAGGGAATTGTACTGCAGAACAGAAAGAGATTTCTGTTTTTGTGTAAGAGAGCATTTGGATTCCAAAGCTGTGCATTTAACTTAATAAGCTGAGGTCAGTGCAGGGTGATCAACGTTTTATTCATGTTTAAGTAAAATAATTCTTACACTGCTAGTCAGCAAATGTAAATAATTGATAATTGATCCTATACTGATGGAATAAATTAGTTATACATGTTCAGCACCTTATGTATACAGTAATTTATCCTCCTGTTATGGAAAAGCCAGATAGGAGACTACAATTAACCTCTGCATACAAGAACCAAATAATTCTATCCAATAAAATGTAACTGTTTATAAAAAAGTTAAAAAAATAAAACAGGCAAAGCCTGCTTCAGTTCACCAGGACACTTTCAGGGTTTCAAAGAACCAAGCTTATTCATCAGGTACAACTGAAACTCTGCAGGGTGATTTTATTCTTGCATGTGTTCAGTGCTTATTATATAGTATGTTGTTTGGGTTTGAGATAGCATTAAGTTGGCTTGGACTGAATAAAGACTATCTTTAAAAGGGAATAAAAATCTTTCTTTATATTTTATGTCATCAGAGGTTCTTGCATCTTACACAGATTCTGAACCAGAGATGGCAGTTGTTAGGTGTGGGTTATAGCATTGCTAATACTGGGAGAGAATTGGTATATAAGGACAAGAAATACAAAACACAACAGATATTCTGGACAGGTACAAATCTATGCAAAGTTCATTGTAAGAACAAAACTTAAACTCCTAATCATCTGACACAAAGATTTGGATCAGAAATCCATGTCAGCAAGGGTGGGTGTCTGAAAAGTAGAAGCAATACACCTGAACTCAACACACAGTCTTTTTATGTATGGTCAGAGGGGAGGAATTAACACTTTTCTTCTGTGAAGTTCATGTTATCTTCATGTAAAAGCTAAACCAGGTCTGAGAAGTGTCTGTATCTCAGTTTACTGAGGAAAGCTATGGGTGCTGTTAGATGGAGATGTCTAAAAACCTGTGGGTGAATTTCAGTCTGGAGATCTGATAGCAATTGCTCAAAACAGGAGCAGGGACAACCTCCTTGTTCCACCATTAGAATAAATATAACAAAACAGGGTGTGTGGGTCAGATTTTCAGAAAATGTAGGTCTGGCAATTCTGTGCCTGGAAGCAATTTGTACTTGCAGCTTCTGTACCTCTTAAACTGTAAATGCACCCTTCTGATTACCTTTCATTTGGATCTGTAATTGTCACAAATGAGTATGCAGATATAGTTTTGAGTGTGCATGCAAACAGCTAAAAGGTCTGGAGAGCAGTTATGATATGTAGTTTTGACTGGGTTTTAACTTAAACATGTATATATCTAAAATCTGGACCTGTCCTTATGCAAGGACTACAACTGTGCATGCTCTGACCCATGGAAGGGTCTGACTTGAAAATATTTTGGAGCTTACTGATGCAGACACAAGTATTGAGGGGATGTTTTCAGAAGTTTTAGGTTGCTACTTTCTTTTCATTCATGTTGCTTGAATCAAAACCTTGGTATTGTGATAATCTTTGTTCCACTGCTGCATGCCTAGCTGTGACTCTTGTTGCCTGTGGGGTGCAATAGGGCTTTCCTTGGCACACAAAGTTTTTGCCATGCATCTCCACCTGCAGTACAAGCACATGGGGCTGGACTAATAACCTTCTGAAAAATTTGTTCTGAAATTGAGTAGAAGCATAAATGTATAAAATGTAAATATGAATCATCTAATGACTTTTGAGGGAAGATTTGGGTACTAAAGGGGAAGCTAAAAGGCAATCAGAGGATTTGTTTGACATACAAAGAAATATAGCAGAATTCTTCAAAAGGCCCTAGAGGAAGACACACAGGAAGAGCTGTGTCTGATACATGAGTATTTGTGTTTATTTCTTATCTGTCTTCTACATCCCTCTTCTTAATTCATCATGTTACCTCCTCTGACATTACAAACATAATAGCTTTCTCAGAGGGAAATGGGAAGATTAGTTAGTTAATACATAGTTTCAGTGAGAAACACAGCTGAATAGTCAGATCTGTTGTTTGAACTCTTCAGAAAGTTCCCCCCTACCCAGCATACTGAAAAGAAATTTGGCTTTGATCAATATAGAGTAGTGATGTGACACAGTTCACATGACACTTCACAAAAACTCCTAATCACTTAGATCAGAAATTTTCAAAGAAGCAAATGTCCGTGCCTTAGTGCTTTGAGACTGCCATGTAGAAATTAACAGACATTCTTGAGCCTGGGTAAGATGTTCTGAGGCGAACTACTTTAATCTTTGACCAGGGTTTCACATTCTGCCACGTTTCATTTTTCAAATGGCACCCAGCTGTCCCCTACAGGCATTCTTCATAAGGGAAGTCTGTTAGCCTGTAGCTGGAGAAGGATTCTCATTCTGTTCCTCTCCTTTCATGCAGAAAGAAATACAGAATAACTATTGAAAGACGAACTCGACAGGAGGACTGTAACATGGGGAAACATCGGCAGTTACGTGAAGACTCCATTAGATCTCATTTTTCTGCTGCATAAAGAAGAAGATGAAAAAGAATCCCTTTCTTCCTAGGGAAAAGAAAGAATTAGAGAAAAGGACACAACCAAAGACATCAGTGTAAAAAGAAAAGGCTCTTGAAGAACTCACTCTTTTAAGCAGTAATTTTGTCTTAATTTCTTTCAGAAGCTCAGGAATGATTTACTAATCACATTATGCCGCATGGCCTTTCATCTCATGAGAAAAGAAAATTATGCAGTTTGATGTTATAGGATGTACTTAATATGTAAATACAGTATTTCCTAAGGCATATATTAAGGCTAGCAGGTCTTGGTTTGGTTGATGGGGAATGCCTTGTTTTGTTCCATTGGGGTTTTTTTGGTTTTTTTTTAAGCTTCTACCACCTTCTTCCATATTTGCATCTCACCCATGGGTATCAAATATGGTTTAAGAGGCAAAGGTGCTGGTTGCTGTCAAAAGGAAAAAAAGGGATTTGTTTTGGGTATAATCCTGCATCACTGAATCACTGACTTTAATAAGGGGATATGAAATTTGGTGTACGGGCCTTAGTTCTGGGAGGGAACTGGCACTTGGTTGTAATTAATTCCACTGAGAAAGTCAGGCAGGTGGAAACACATGAACCATTCTTTTGTTGTTTGTGTGGCATCACAGTCAAAAGCACTGTTGCTCCCTCTTAGATGGTGGGACTTAGGAAAAACTCCAGTGAAGGATGAGGAGTTTCATGAAGAGTGTGAAACAGTGACAGAGAAGACAATCAGGTCTCTGGAGAGGACTGATTAATTCCTCAGTCTTATATGTGCTTTGTCACACTCTTTTCTGTCCACTGCCATGACTTTTCAGAGGGGCGGATGTGCTTGTCAGGCCTGCTCCTGTTCCCAGTGAAGTCAATGGTAAAATCCCATTAACTTCAGTGAGCACAGGGACAGCATCCATAACTGTAAATATGAAAGTGTTTGTATAGCTGATGAAATTCAAAAGGGGATTTTTTTGTGTGTGTAAAAATGACATTCCATGCTACCATTTTATTTTTAGGATATTTTTAATCTTGTATTTTTCTATTAAAGTATCTATTTTTGCTTTGGTAGGATTAAAAATTAGGGAAGAAAGTGTTTTGAAGACATATTTTTTATGATAGGAGTAATATGCAGGGAAAGTCAACAGCTGTTAATACATTTTAGAACTGGTATTTAGGGGAGGAGAAATGGCTTTGTGGATGGTAATAGACCGTTTGCCCCACTTTTTTTCTTCAGGCATGTGCAACATTCAAATAGTTACTTAAACAACACAAATACAGTTATTGAATCTTCTATGTGATGATCACCCTGATGCTGTAAATAATGCATTTTTCACATGTTTAAGAGTCCTATAGAAGTCAGTGAGCTTTAACTGTCCATGTGTGTATAATTAAACACCCAAGGAACTGCCTTCAGGAATCATGTGTTAAAAAACTATTTGAAGCTGACTTTAATCTTGCTTCCATCAGTATCCCTGGAAATTTTGCCATTTATTTTACTGGGAGCAAAACTGAATATCAGTTGAATTAGCTACTGACAGTTTATTTTATACTAGACAGAGGAGAGCTTTGCACTTTCTAGTCAACAGATGGAAATGAACAGTACTTACTCTAAATGTGGTGAAGAAGACCCATAAAAGTTTTGTCAGTGGGGAAATAGAGCTATGACTATGGTTCTAAGAGGCCATGAAATACTTTGATTTATTCTTTTCCGAATTCATAAGCAGAACTTTCTGGTCTCTGCAGTTCTAGTCAGACTTGAAAATTAATCTCAAAATTGGCTCTGAAGCCTGATTTCTGCAAGACTTGTAGGCCTTAAAGACACTGACTACCAATTCTGAGAAACCACTTAGGGATACCTGGGAATGGGGAGCAAAAACTTGCTGTGTGTGCTTTCTGCTGCCTTTTATTTGTTGTTGGACATGTTTTTTTCCTTATATGTCACTTTATTCTTAGCATATGGATGGTTCATTACCTGCCCTTGTTGTTTACTGTGCTACATCCCAGCAGCCAGAGGGCAAAACTTCCTGACTGTCAGGGCATCTCCAGTACAGGAAGTTGATTTCCAGCATTCCATTTCCCAGTCTGAGCCTGTGTGACATCTACAAAGGTGCTTTAGCCAAAGCAGCACTGATCAGTGGACAGTTTTCTGAAGTATTCTCCTTATTTTGTGGGCACCAGAGAAGAATGGTATTCTCTTTATATCATGGGCACCAGAAGTAGGCTAGAGCAGCATTCATACTGCTATGGGCTTGGAGAGGGAAAAAGACTTCCTGATTAGTTTCTGGATTTTTTTTCCCCTAGCGGCTGAGTTTGTCTAGCCCCTGAGCATGCTAAAGGTTTGGGCATTTTTTTAGATACTGTCCAAAGTGGTTTTTATCTACTTCTGGTTTAACAAGTAGGCCTTTCAGCATTTTGACTTTCTTTTACCCATTTGACTACTCTGCCACAGAAGCAAAGGCAAGGAAAAGTTTTAAATGTGTAGAGAAAAGAGGGTATGATTTGAAGCATAAGCTTTTTTGGAAATTACTTCTGTTGTGCCTTGCTTTGCAGTATGAACTAATACTCAAACAATGGCTAGTTTGGAATCAAGACAGTTGTGTAGATGTACATTTTTCCTGTGCCATACACAGTTGAGTCACACCAGAAGATGGGAGATTTGGCTGGGACAATAAATTCTCATGACAGTTTATTTATTATGTCATTTTATGATACCAATTAAAAAAAAGTATAGTGAAAAGTCACTTTTTAGTTAAAAAAAATACTCATTCTGATCCTTTAAACCCCTTATGTATGGTTTTAAATCATGACCATAGAAGTGTTTCTGTGAGATGTCTGTTGGTGGGGTGCTGACCTAGGCTTAGTCAGAACTGTGCATCCCAGCACCTCCCAAGAAAGGCGAGCCTTCTTTACACCTTAGAGCATTTTAGATCAATGGGCTTCAATGTTTGCAATTTGATGCACACAAACATATGTGTTTTTCCCATGGAAGTGTGGAGATCATTTAAGACATTTCACGTAAGTAGATTCCTTCATAGCATAAATAAACTTGCTCTTCTTAGCTGCCTTTCACAGGCCTCTTGCTAATGGTTCACAAGTCTTCCATGGACCATAGATCAGAAGCTGCCTTGAGTTTAGATTATTCAGCAGAGAGATTCTTTGCTGCCTAATGCACTTTTCCTTTCTGGTTCATCTGCATTAGCTCAATGCCACAATGTTTAAGCTCCAAACTCTGTAAGGGAATGTCTAATCAAAATAATAATAATTGATTCTCAAAAGAGGTTTCAAACCCTACATTTTTGGCTTCAACAAATTGCCCGTATTACAAACATACATCTGTATTACAGAGAAGCACAAGGAGACCCTTGACTCAGCTCAGCACTTCAGAACACACTTAAAATATGCTCAACTTCAGCTTCTAAGTGCTTTGCTCACTTGGGACCAAAGGGAATGATTCTGGCCATGGCTGAATCAAAGGAAGATTTGCCATGTGCTTGAATTTAAGAAAGGCTGGCTTTGTAGACCATATTTTTTGCAGAATCTTACAGTCGTGTCTGTTTAATTGAAATTGAACTAGTGGCTTCCTACTCTGTTTGTCAAAGTTTGACAAATTCTGCTAATTTAGTATTTATTAAAAAATTACTAAACAGTGGTCATCTTAATATCTGATTCACCTCAGAATCCTCTTCCTGAGGATTCTGTGGACAGTTTTCCTGCCTTTTTACCATCATAACTTCAACACCCAGGCTTTGAAAGCGGAACATTCCTTAATATCTGTGATTTAGTTTCCTGAAACCTGCAGCTTCAGAGTCAGATGTCTAGGTGCTTTGTCCCAGGCCATTGGTAGTTCTGAAACTTTTCTTTATGGACAGTTTGTATGTTATGAGTTGTCTGTGACTACCACCATCAGTTAATTACCAGTTCCTGCTCTAGTGTGCTTTGTTGAAGACCACACCCAGCTGAGCTCTGAAAACATTCAGTCTTTGCTAGAACTTGTGATTGAGTGTGACTGAGAGCACCCTGGAAGACTGGTCAGAATTCAGTTTATTAAAGAGTTGTATTAATTAATTTCTGAAAATAAACCACATTGATCTATTTTCAATTTGTTCTTAAGCAATGCGCCGTTGCATTACTGGAAGTATTTTGTTGGGGTTTTCCAGGGGAGCGTTATTAAGGTGTTGCTAATGCTTTAAAAACATTTGTACTGGACAAAATAAAGAATGTTCTCCCTGACAACATGTTTTACTGGGAGGTTGATCTCTGATTCATTTTTTGGCTTAGGAATACAATCACACATTAAGCTGACAAAAAAACCCTCTTACTGATTCAGTGGAAGTAAATTTGGGCCCTCACTGAGTGTCTTCAGGCTTGAAGCAGTTCAGAGTGAGTTTCTCAGCTTTGCAGTAGAACAGGCTGCATCAGCCTTAGTTGACCTTGGCTCCAGTGTTGTTTTCACCTCATGAATGCCATAATGCTCCTGGAAAGCCAAGAATAGACATCAAAGACAGGAAGCTAATAGTCCTGCTCATAAATTTCCTTGGCAATTCAGTCCACCTTTTCTGGAGCTCAAGACAGTTCCACATCCTTCACTGCCCTCTGTGTTTCAAAGTGTCACCATGTGGGCATTCTGGTTCTTTCAATAAAGCAGTTAAAATTATTTTTCCTCATTTTCTCCAAAATAGAGTGAGCAGTCTTTAATTACCCATTTTTTTTTTTCATAGTCTTTTGTCTAGATTCAGAAGTCCTTTTAAAAGAAGACGGCCATTTTCGTCAGAAGTCATTTAGTCAGAAATGCTCCTTCTTCACTGCGAGTATTGGCTTCTATGTAATTTCAGATGCGGTTCATTGCTGAACACTGGTCAGCTGTCAACACACCTTGTGTTGGCCCATGGCCAAGCCAGCCCCTATCAGAATTCTAGACCTAGAATTACCTGTTGGAGATTTTTTTATCCTTCTCGTTGTTGCTATACAATGATGTCAAGTCTAGCAACCACCTTCCCCACGGCAGGGCACATGGGAACAGAAGTACCAGTTTCTAATGGCACATTACCGTTTTTATTAGCTAGCAACATGCTGTTTTAACTCACCTCACAACAGTGAGCTGTAAAGGGACAAATTTCAAAGTGCATGTTTTGTAGGAGCCAGTTTTAGCCCTCTTTTAGAAACAAACACAGACGTTGCTCTTGGAATGTGTTTTCAAGGACATGCTGGGAAGAGTTTTGCTTTCAGTTATGTTGTGTGTGTGTCACCTCTCCTCCCCCCCTTTCCTTCTCGCTGTTGAAAGCACGAGAAGATTTGTGTGTGTATGAAACCTTTCAGGTGGAAGAATGGAAGAGTTTGCACTGTGCATATCCCTGCTTAGAGGCAGAAATTAATTCAGATGTCTTGAGGGCTGAATTGTTCTCCATTCTCAGATACTTTTTAACATCTAAGCTCTGAGACTGATGAAAAATGATTGTTGAAATTAAAACAAATAGCTGTTTGTGAGAGACCTCAGACCTGGCTGTCCGCAGGGTCAGCAAACTGTGCAGCAGACATTGACAGTGTCTGTTCTCTTTTAAAGAATAACAACAGAAAGCCTGATCGCTGTGGTTTGCCCTAGTGAAGCCTTAAGCCTGTCATAAATGCACTTCCCCCTTTATCTCATGCATAGAGGAAGAAAGGAAAAAGGTTAATGTTGGACTTTTTATGGAGTTACTGCTTGTTTTGATCAAGAAGATAAGGCTGCCACGGTTTTGAGGCTTTCTTGGGTTAGTGTTTGATTGTGTCCAGTGTATCACTATATAGATTTTTATTATGCCATTACTTCTCCCAGAATTTGCCTTTTAGAAGGTCCTAACTGACATAAAACAAATTTACAGCATTAAAAACTAGCAAAAAGGAGAGACTTACATTTCCCTCAAAATCTCTTACTAACCACTAAATTAATATTCTGCATCAAAGACAAATTACTCTGCATAACCTGACACTGTTACAGTTTGTATGTTAAGCTATATTCAGAAATGCTAGGTGGATTCATTAGATGAAATATCTTTGAAAGGTTAAAATCCACTCTGTGTGAACTGTTCCTTGGTGTTTCTGTCACATGAATGTTTCTAGGGAACACTTGAGCAACAAAAATGTACCAAAATCGGTATTAAAAAAAAAAAATCTGAAGTCTTATTTTAGTTGTTTCTTTTGTGATGTCAGCTGGTATACACAGGGAATGCATGGTTCTGCCCCCCACACCCCCACCACAAGCAGATTTGCTGATGTTGTGCATTATCAACAGACACGAGGAGCTCAGCTGCATTGCTTTCTACTTGGGGATGGTCTGGACTTCTCTTTGTCTCAGAAAAGAGTCTTTGCTGTGCAGGTCTGAAAGTGCTGGGAAAACTTGGAGAGGCGGGATGAAGGCAATGGGTAGAATTTGCTGTGTTTCTTGTGCGTAGAGTGTAACAAAAACTAACGGGACTCAGGATAGATACTGTGGACAGGAACTCTGTCCCCTTTTTTACGGTGATGCTGTTCCCTATTAACGGAAAAATACTGGACAACAGAGAAACCTAATGCCAGAAAACAAATGGAAAGCTGCACAGTATATTGTACTGATGTATGTAGAACTATCTGCATATAATGTGATTTTATTTATTGTTGTTTTTATGTCGAGGAGAGTGCGTATTCATGACTGTAGATATAATCTTTGTTTATTTGTGTAATGTATTTTATTTCTTCTATGACTTGTTCATTTAAAATATCTACATTCACTGTTGTCCTTCGACTTTTTATTCTGTGCATTTTCTCTCACTCTTTTTAAAAATGCAAGAATATCACATAACCTAAATTGTAACAAAATCTTTCCATTAAAGACATAGGAATATGTTATCACCTGTTTCTATGGTGTCTTTTGTCATCATTTAATATGTCCTTGGTCTGTTGTTCCACAGAAGAGGGTACTGTCAGATGGTACAGAGTTAATAACAGGAGGGTTATTCTTGGTCTAAGAAACTGTATAAGTCACTGATTTTAATAAGACTTAGCAACTTAAGATCTGGGAAATATTTTAATCAGTGAAGTCCAAATGAACTTTGAATATTTTTGTATTTATTCTCAGTTGTCTAGAAATGCAAGTAATTATGAACCAAACTATTGAAATGCATTGAAACCTTAACTAACAAGCATTAATTTTTATAGCCTGCAGAGGGGCAAAACATACATATTTCACTTAGCTACAGGTTCATTTCTTAGCAGCAATCTTATCAAATTTGGGGAATTTGATTCTGTTTCTTTCCTGTGTTACTAAATACAGTCTTCACTTTATCCTGTTTTGTCTAGCCTTCTGCTTTCTGGATGTATGTGTCTGTTGGAGCAATGTTGCTAGGTTTAAGATCTGTGCTTGAGAATATGCCAGGCTTTTATAATCTGAAATAACTGGAAATGAGTGTGAGGAAGAAGTATCTGATCACACTTGTATCAAAACTTCAAGTATTAAGAATTCACTGGAGAGTTGATGGAGAGATTAAAACATCTCTTGGTTAGCTATGGACCTTTCTACAGCCCAGGAAAGGAAAAAAAAAAAAAAAAAACAGCTGAGTGAAAATACAGATTTGGAGAGGCCCATTCAGCTAGGGGAACTAATATCCTAGCAGCAGTGCCCTTCACTGGCAAATCTCTGTATATGTCACTACATTTAATTACTTAATTTAATTCAATACTGAAAAAAAAAAAATACCAGTTTGTACAGCTGGTTAAAGTCCAAAGATATAACATTCTGAAACTGTAGATATTCCAAATATTTATTAGAATCAAGTTTATTTTAAATCTGCCTCCTTCTAGATAGACTTATCTTCATGTTTTACAAATAAAAATTACTATTTCTCCTGCTTTTGCTTGATGGTTATGCCTTTATGTCTTCATCCTATTACAGACAGGAAGTACCTAGAAATTTTCCAGTATTTCTGTATAAAGCATCATAGAAAAAATGTACAAATAGCCTTTTGTGTTCTAGATAAGTAACTATGAATTAACCATGAAAGGTGTTTTGGGAACAAAGGTGGATATTTTACATGACACATCTCCAGTCTCTTCTAGCAATTTAAGATCAGGGTAAGCTAAAGAGTAGGTTACTAATATTTGCTAGTCTTCTATGTTATCTAGAACTGAGAGTAGTAATGGTTAATGCTTTAAGCCTGCTATATCACTGAGACATGTCTTCAGGGAAGACAGACTTTTGACATCTTGCCTTCATTGACAGCAATTGAAAAAAGTCTCATCAGCTTTTCTGAAATGAAGTTTTGACTCAGGCTTGGAAATATTTTCACTCAGGTATGAGAGATCAGTGACTGAGTTTATGTCCAGTGTATGGCCCTCGGGCCAACATGTCACTGCCTTCACAGTGATGGGACTGTCTTCCACTGTCATTAGATTGATAATGTTTTTTAACCACTTATCCTTCAAAATAAATGCTTGAGATGCATGTGATGAATTGTGTACAGGTATACCTACATCAAAGTTTATGAAACTGTTCAGCCAAATGTGTCAGGGATCCCTTTGTCAGCATCTGCCAGTCTGACAGGCAAAAATGTCATTCATTGAAATTACTTAAGGCAATTGATCTTCAGTGGTAGCAACTTCAAGGTATCATTTTAGATATCCTGAAACCTAGCTGGACACATTTTTGTGGCTTCCTTAGGAAACTATTTCTTGAGGAACATTCATCACATTTCTGAAAAATTGTGGTGGCATTTGAGCCAAATCTTGGTCTTGAACCTCAGCCAATGTTTTCTTGAGTTGAAAGAGCACTGCCAATAAAAAAGTAATTGTACAACTGACAGAACCTCTTTTCTTTCCTCCTAGGAATAACCGTAATTTACAGTCTGTAAAGACTGTGTGAGCCAAAAAGGGTCTCCCTTTGTACATATGCTACTCTTGCTAAGTCTTCCGGTGTCATTTTAGGGTTGGTTTGATGGTCTTTAGCCCTCTGCCTTGTAAAAAAAATCACATTCCCCTTTCTGTAAGTGCTCTGCCCAGTTAATTATTCTGGCAGCATGGAAATTTATTATCAGTGTCAGTTACTTCTTGACACTGCCATTTAATTTAGACAATAAATCCCTGCTTTCAGGTATTTGATACCTGTGAATATAGTTAAAAAATAAGCTGATGGCAAAAATTGTAACCGTGTATTTATAATTGTCCAGGGCAGGGGACATAGGAAGCTCATGTCTATGTAAACTCTGGTTTTCTCCCACCTGAATTTCCTTGGTATGAAAACAGACCAGGTCCCCAGCTGCTCAGTACGTGAACTGGGGTCTAGCAGACTAAAAGCACACTTAAACCATACAAAGCACACAGGAGAAGTGGTGCTTGTGCCTCTTCCTCCTGTCTTGCCTGGTGTTAGAGCAATAGTGGCATGACTGGAGCAAACCCAGCATCCTGCATTTGGATGAGGTGTAGAACTGCAGTCTTCCTGCCTGCTAAGAGAAAAACATGCTATTTGTAGAACAGTGTGTACTCAATTTACTGTTGCATAAAAATGAGAATGCCTCAGGTAAAGGCATTTAAGACTAACTTTCACATAATCTGAATGCCAAGACTACCAGACTACAGCAGACATTTTGCACTTTTTATTTCTCTTGCTGCAGCAGAACAATTTTTTATTGTTATTTAACCTTCAAAGGGGAAGAGTGAGAAGACAGACTTCACTGTAGCACAGGTAGCATTTTGACAGCAGCATGGATTTAAATCCCTCTTCAACCCTTACAGAAGAAAGGTATGATCTGGCACTTACTGCAGCCCTGGTAACTAGTATTTTTTAAAATGGCCGTATTAGGAGCAGTCCCTCTCACGGTGACTTAACGTGTCGTGGCCAAGTTAGATGTCTGAATCTAGGACTGGAATAACGTCCATGACATCTGAAGAGGGAGGAACCTGCTCCCATAATGAAGAATTTCAGATAGTGATAAAGTCCTGGCAGCACTGTCTGTCACTGGCCATGCACACATGTATAATATGGCCCTGCTAAACAGGATTGCCAGTAACCATGAAGTTGGACTTTTGCTTGGACATCCTTAACACGTTGAGTAGCCTGAGACACCTCTGCAGTATTTGCCTCCATGTGCAGGATGGAGTGTCCAGATGAAGAATTCACAGCCCCTGCCTAAATCCTGCTGTGCAAGATTTCTTCAGAACAAATGAAGGGAACCTGCTTGCTCCTGTTTGATTACTGCAGAGTTTCATGGCATGTCAACTAAAGTAACAGCTTAAGAAATGGCTTTCTTTCTTAAGAAAAAATACTTAAAGAACTATATCTATATAGATATATCTATATAAAGATATAAAGAAGAATATCTTTTTTAAGTAAAAAAAAAGGAAGCAGTGCAATAAAAACAGATTGATAAACCCCTGCGTTAGGTAAGGGACTACAAAAAGCACAGCAACAGCCTGATGAGTACAGGAAATTAAACTGGAGGACTTAGCTGCTGGGTAATGACGAGTAAAAGGCATATTGCAGATTGAGGAGATGAGGGCTTTAGTGTCTGTTCTCAGGATAGACTTACCAGAGCAGGGGACTGGCCAGTATCCAGCCGTCTACCCTTCTGGGATAGAGAGAAGTGGGGCTTTCTACTGGGTCCTGGGCAGTTTCAGAGAAGAAATAACAGAGCCTGTCGGGAAGGCACCGAAAGGTTTAAAGAATGTGGAGTAGTCTCTCGTTTTTTGCACGCCTTCTAAAACAGAAATAAACCTCAGAACCACCTGGGATTCACCCAGCACCAATTATAAATGTGAATAACGGAGTAAAGACATCAAACAAAGGAAAATGCAGGCTATGTATCAGGAAAAATTGCATAAGAGTATGATCTATTAGTCCTCATGTGCTCCTCCTAAAGGGGGTGGTGGTAGAATTTCTGTTGCTCAAAGCATTAAAACCCTAGGCCCTGGGGAGTGCGCTGCAGGAACAATCCCACACTGACTGGAGGGATGAGGTGATTTAATGGGTGGTCATTTCCACCTTCAAATCTCTTTTAAGTACATGCCAAAGTGCCTTTAGTGACAAGCTGCAGTTCAACGCCAGACCTGAAAGCAGCCTGGACATAGCTCGAGAGAGTGATTCAGAAGAAGTAGACAGGAAAGGAGGTATAGAAAGAGGGGTGGGGGTGTTAATTTAACTGAGACAAGCCAAAGTGCATAAAAAATTTTCCAGTTCAGTTTGGGATGGGAACTGAGGCTGAAATGAAGAAAGAGTGGTTAAGTGATCCCATCATTCCTTAAATATTTATAGACACATGTCACATGCCAGTGGCAAGTATGTTAAAGTCTTATTAATATTGCTTTCCATACTCAAGGCTGGACAAATTAATATAGATATTAAGGGTTTCTGCCTTAGACACAGATACCACTACTCTGTAACCCCTCACCTAGGTCTGACCAGGGGAAATTCTTTCTCTGCATGAACTGCAGCTGAAACAAAATTTTCCATCAGCACCAGCACCAAACACTTAATTTCCTCCTCCCTACAGCTCCCCCTTCTCTGCCAAGGAAATAAAAATGAAAGAGAAATAACCTTTCCTAATCGTGAATGTCTGCATAAGAGATTATGTTTTATTTCGCCCCTTTACATTGTCAGTTGTTTCTATAGTCACTCCTTTCATTACTTGCTTTCACTTTGCTATTTTTTCCCTTTGTTTCCTCCATCACCCTCTCCAATCCCTCTACTCCACTCCTAATCTACTCCTTCCTTCTGCCTGCCAGTTTTCCTAAGTGCTTTCTTTCTCTTTCTTTAATGCCATTTTAAAAATTTTTGTTGACTTACTTTAAAGAGCCCCCCTGGATTGTACACTTCCGGAGGAAAAGTGCCTGCCAAGCTGGAAGCCTGACACAAAAAATCTCAGTCCCAGGGCTCCTTCCACTGTGTCCCCATGGCTGTGCTGAGGGTGCTGCATTCTGCTCCTTTGTCACTGGCCTGCTCTGTGTGTTGTTCTACCCCTTAACTGCAGCAGGACTTGATAATAAGGGACTCTGCTTCTAAGGGGCTCTAATTTTATTTCTGGCCCCACCAGAAGTAAAACTAACTGCAAGCAACTCCATTCCTTCAGGGGATATTGCTTCTGTCACCTCTCCATTCATGGATATCAGACTGTCATGATTTTTTTCTTTCTCCTGTAAAAAAATCCACACAACTTTCCTTAGGATGTTTTGATTTTTAATTTATTTTTACTAGATATAAGTGGCTTTGCTCTGATTTCTCAGGTTGTAAGAGTGACCAAAATCCAATTGCAATATAGCAGCCTTCAATCCCATGGAAATAAAGTTTCTTGTTTGTCAAACAAACATCATTAGGAGGCTGTGTCATGCTAGAACATGATGTACCTAACTTGGCAGACTAATGTTAACAGGATAGTGCCATCACAGAGGGTGGAGGCAAGGACACACCCCTACACAGCCCATGATGCCAGCACAATCCTTCCTATCCCTCGAGGCCTATCAAATTTGAAGCTGGCTTTGTTGTCTGTGGACCTATAGCCCTGTGTTTGGGCAGCAAGGAGGACTGTGCTACAGGAGAAGTCCTTCAGACCTGGTAGTGACTGTGCCTGACACAAGACTCCACAAGGTTTGGAAAGTCCTGTGGAAATGTCAACCAGCATACACCACATGGCCTTGACAATCAGCAGTGCTGCCTCCAAAGGGTGCTTTCATCTTCTGGCTGAATGCCAGCATGATTTTCCTTCTGGAGTAAGTTCTTCAGCTGAAACTCTACATAAGTTGATCTGGCCCATGACAGATCAGGCATCTGATGCAGCCCTTGCATTTCTGCTGTTGATTTGGCTGAACATCAAGACTTAACTATGGGGCAAATGTCACAATTTAGTTGCATCAGAATAGGGTGGTTGGGTTAAAATGCTTCCAAATGCAGCAGCCTAGGCTTTGAAAAAGAAACAGTGGTTTTTAATTTCTCTGTTCAGAGGACGCCTAATTTGAGGTACTTTGATGTAATTTGACTTTGTCAAAGCCTGAGAAGATCACATCTACTTTAGATGACTCAAGCAGGCCCATGTATAAACAATGCATCCAAAATCACCTAATCACTTGGAAAACAGAAGTATTAAAAAAACCCTGTCAATTCTCACATCTTAAACCCCCAAATCCTTAGTTATTACATAAAAAATATTATGGCCTTTTTTAGTAACATGTTTCTTCTCAGTAGTAGTTTCACAAATGCACTTACGGGAGAAAACACTGAAATAGGAATGTAAATGTGTATAGGAAAATTCAAAACATTGGAAAATGAAGAAGAACCTCCAGCCATGTGTATGTATTACACCTGCATTAGAAATGCAATCTGAAGCAGGGCTTTTGATCAAAACCATCACCTTTCAGGTCTGCAGCTATGGTTACTTTAAATGCCCACATATTTACATTACATTTACACCGCTCCAGTGTTACGTGTTTCGTGTGTTGCTTAGGCTCCCTTGTGGCTGCAAGGGTAACTGGATTACTTCATGATTTTCAAGAAGGTTAGGTGAAAGGCAGGAAACTGGACAGTGTTGCAAAGAAACTGTTCCTATTGTAGTTCAAGTTTAAAAATCAAGGTTGTCGTTTGTTATACTGTTTGTAAAAAACTAAGGGTTTTGACTGCAACTTATTAAATGAAGGCAAATTATATTGATGCATTCTCATGCACAACACATTCTTTGCTGTCTGATCATGCCACATAGATATTGGAGACACTACAAAAACCAGAGAAGAACAGAGCTAGGTGGTGTAGCTATGTGGTTTTTACAAAATATCAAGCCTAAATGCTTCATGTGCCATAAAAATAATTCCTCCTCCATATATACACAGATTTCTCTCCAGTAGTTGGGGAGAAAACTAATAGTTGAGAAACAACACTTTTTAATGGAAATGACGGCTCTTTTCTCTTCCTGGAACATCATTATATGCACAACTCTCTTCACAGTTTGAAGTATTCAGAAAAGGAAAACACAGCTTTTAAGAATAAAAGACAAGCTTTAGAAATTTTTCAAGGCATGATCTACCAAAATACACACATTCTGATAGAATTATTTCCACTGTCCCACCCTTAAGACATATGTGCAAGATTTCTCACAAATTCTTGTATGTAATTCTATCAAAGCAAAATACATTCAAGAATGAAAAACTTTTCAATATCTATTTCAGCTTATGAAGCTTCTTGGTTTATTTTCTATTTATTGCCATTCTTAGTCATGATTTGGTGATCACATCTGAAAAGCTTTATATGTGAGCTTGCCTGAAAAATGTGCATACACTCAGTGAAAAAAGGAAACACTACTGAGCCTGTTCATAATACTCTTTCCTCCAATATCTTGGAAAGGCTGTTACTTCTTGAATTTAAAAAAATTAAATTCTGTCAGCCCATTAAAAAAAACCCAACAGTATTCTCTGTAAGAGAAAGAGTCCTTTTGCTTTTTCCTTTAAACAGCTCTGTTTTCAAGCATGGAACACATAGGAGTTACTAAATGGTAAAGTAACTAAGTGATGTTACCTTCAACATTATTTGCTGAAAAAGAATCAAAGGTTCAAGCAAGAGTTTTGTAGCAAAGATTTTCTGTAGTTTAAGGTCATCATTATGCTTTCCCCTGTGCCTACCTGGCTTATTGAAGGAATGGAATTTTGCACTCCAGTAGTTTGTCCATCGGTGGGAAAATTTTGAAACAGTTGTTTAATTTCAACTGTGTTTGATAGTGGGGGATGAGTCCTAAAGATACTTGGGGTTCAGAGATTTCATGCAAATGCTAAGTACAGGGAGGTGTTAAGACTGAGAGGCAGAGAGAAACAACCAAAGGACTCTGTTAATGGAAGAAATCAAAGGAATCAAAGCTGGGTTCAGCATTTATTTTGTCTCATGTTCTGGTGCTAGCCAGGCCAAATCCAAGCACCGGTCAAGCAGCCATCCCAGGCTGGTTTCACAATAACAGTTTTGAATGGTAGTGTAAGTTAGAGTCATTATTTTTCAGTTGGCATTGAAATAAACAGAGGAAAAAGACAAGGAAAGGGAAGGATAAACATTTTTGCAAAACACATCTAAAATGCTAAGGAACATTAAATCATTTCTACAGGAGTTTGCAAATCAAAGGAAACAAGGAAGAAACCCTCCTAAGTTTATTAAATTGGGAGCCACTACTCTTATTTTTGTTTTTCTACTACTGTCTAGAATTTTCTTCTTCCTAACATTATCACTTTTACCTTACTTTTAAGCCTATGCAAAGTGTGATTTAACACAGGAGACATGCGGAAAGTTGTCAGCTCCCAGTTGTCTACACTGCATAATCTGTGTACTTTGGCAGGTTTATAGCTCTGAATCTAGCTCCCCAGAGACTTGCTGCAACTTGTAAACCCATAAGGAATTTTTCAGGCCAGTTCTAAACATAATTCATTCATTTATGAGAACAGTTTCATTATAAGATTTTTAATAGGGATTTTCAAATAATTGTTTTCCTTTGTCATTCTTGCAGTTTGAAACATGGAAAAAGATGTCAGATTAGATTTCTGGGTGGTTATCAAGCTGGAATTCCTTAAATTTTGGAGTTGTTATCTGGGATACAGAAAAACAGACAGGACAAAACATATTACAGTATTTGTTCTTGCCTTTTTACTTGGATTTATTTCTAAGTGCACTTTTTGCCCTCTAGGTCAAATGCCTGTATCAGCTGTGCAGCTGGACTTCTAGCTGTAAAGGGCAAAAAAGTGAACCAAGTAAGCATCACAAGAAATGCTTTATTTTATGTTTAGCAGTAGTCTTCAGATAACCTGAAATATTTTGGTGCTTTTATTTGTTCTCTGCTAGGAAAACAACCTTGTTTCATTTAATTTTGGTCTGAATCTATTTCTCTGACTGCAGATATTTTCAGATCACTTAATTAATCACTAATGAAGAAAAAGTAGGAATTGGGTTGTATATTACAGGATCTTTAATCCTACTCTTTTATTAAACATTAAAATAATCCAAATGTTTCAGAGGAAAATTAATCAGCTTCTTTTTGACTAGAGATTGTGCATGGAGCTGCAGTAAAAATAAAAACTTTGCTCAGTAAATTACTTTACACTTTGTCCCAGGATTATGTCTTCTTTGTATGCTTGGGTTGCTTGGCTGGATCTTTTAACTGTTCTTCACATCAGTGGACTTCCAGACTTCCTCTGTTACTCTTTCATGTTTTCTCTCTCTCTCTCTGTCCTGTGGGACCTTTTCTTTGTACTATTAAAGCCTCAGATACAAATTGTTTTTCTGAAAGACTCATCCAGTCTTGATTGATTCCTGGATACCAGGAGTAAATCGCAAATTTCCGCCACCATTCCAGCAGGTCCCTTCAGCACAGAGATGGGGCTTGTATTCAGTGTAAGATGTATTTCATGGCAGAAAGAGGACACTTTGGAAAAGTTTAGGGACATGGTTAGTATGCAAGTTTGCTGTACTCCAACAATCCCTTGGGCTGTTGCAACAAGAGAGCAAAACCCTGCAGTGCACCTCTGTCACCTTCTCTCCCATGGTGAGAGGGGAAGGCAATTTACTGATGCAGCTGATCCATCTGCTGCCCTGCTGGGCTCCAGCACACCTGGAGTTCTGCCTCACCGGGACCACTGGAATCAGCCTCTGGAGGACTGGCTGCCAAATGATTCAAAAAGCGTTGTACAAAGCACATTTCTGATAAAGTATTTACATACTAGTCTGAAGTGTTTTCATGTATCCCATACTTCCTCCTATTCAGTTCTGGTTAATTTACCATGTCCACATCCACGGTTAAGAGTGTCCAGAGACAGTGTGATTACATCTGTTTTATCAATATACACCATTCTGTGGAAATGGGAGCAGTAACTAAAATTAAATTATGCTGCTTTTCCCCTTTGAAATCATTGATGAAAAATTAATCTACAAATATTATCTTAACCTTTTGCTAATATGACTGTGAACCCTTGGTTTAAGGTCTCTTTATTTAACTGTTTAAAAGAGGAAATGATAACAAATGTTTCAAGGAACATTGTTCCCAAAGACGTAGGAACTCTGTCTCCAAGCAAAATACTTCACCCTTCTTGTTTACAAGAGGTATTTTCTGATCTTTTCTGGTCTGAAAAGTTTCAAAACCTATGTTAAAGTAAAGGAGAAGCAGAGAAGCACCTCTATGGAACTCACAAATAAAATCCTTTGTTTGCGTTGTAGTTGGGCTGATACAGCAAGAGAAGATTTGAAAACTACCCATCAGGGAACTTTCTCATGGGACTACACTCTGGAGTATGTAAGCACAAGGGAAGTTAGTAACACCTAGCCAAGTTAAATTGCAGTTAAGTTAGCCTTCTCTTCTTCAGAAATACTAGCTGGTGTTTCTAATAGAGATTTTTGAAATTGAATTGAAATAAATAATTTAATGGTGCAAAATATTTGGGATATTGTTAATTAAATTAACTTTAATTAGGGGGAAAAACCCCTATACATATTGCAAACTAATTTTTGCAAAGTGCTGGACGTTTTTTATCTGTCTTCCCTCCATTAAATTGATGGAGGTGTTTTGGGAGGAACATGGCACGTGAGAGGAATCATCACTTTAATTTGATTTACTTATCAAGGCACAGCTAGGAACCTGCAGATGTGAGAGATTTTGATCATCAGTCTTTAGTTTCAGAAATACTACTTCTGCAGTCACAGGAGAAGCATGTTCCCCATGGGCTTTCCTGTCCTATGGAGTGCTTGCTAAAAGAACTCAGCACTTCTAGAAGGGATAGAGCTTTTGAAACTTCTTTTACCAGCTGAAACAATTTTTAGGATTTATGTTGCTGATGTGAAGAATGTAATCTGGTCTGCAAAATTCAGTTGCTCCCTCAGTTTTTTGCAGCTGTCCTGGACAGTTGTTTAATCTGGTCTCTTATGGGATTTCTCTGTTGAATACTTTCTGACCATTGGAAAGACCCTTGTTTAGTTGTTTCTTTCTTTGCAATGGTAAGAGACTTCTCTCTAGCAGCTAGTTTGAGGAAATCTTGAGATGGAGACAGGAGGAAAACTTTTAAAAAGGGTGATAATTTGCATTTTTAAAAGTAAAGAAAACATGCCAACCAAACTTCTGGCCACTCACAGCATTAAGGACAAAACTAAAGAACATAAATTTGTTTGGTGTTTCAGTTATTCCCTTTTAAAAGACTATAGAGTAAATAAGAGAAGTTGATAGGGTGTCTCAATTAACTTGAAAGAAAGTTTCATTTTTAAGCCTGGATGTGGATATTAGATTAATATAGAACTAGTTCTATTGCTGTAGCTGGAAAAAGAAACCAAGGAGGCTGATTCTTCCTGATATGGGACATGATGACTTTTTTGATAGTTAGAAATGTATGCATTACTCAGGAGAATAGTAATAATGAGAAAGAATTCAGATTTTCCAAGGGATCTTTAATTTCATTGCATTTACCCTGTGTTCTGCAGTGGTTGGATGGTTTAAAGAAAGCTGAGAAAAATCTCATCACGTAAAGCCTTCCCAGAGGAAGAATTTCTCCCAGTCTGTGTAAGTTAGTGATTATTTTTTGTCCTGAAGCGAAGAACTCATACATAAACATAAGCTACAATTCCTATTTGAATTCATGCAGTTATCTGTCTATGAAAAGACAGCATTTTGTATGATGGGTTTCCGGAATATTTCTGTCAGATATTCCTGTGCCTTGGGTATTTTCAAAGAGCAAATTAAATCCTTTTATATAGTGAATCTGAGAGAATGGGATGTGGCACAATTAAAAACTGTGCTCTCTGAATATTTTTTCTATGCTAAAACACCGCAGTGGGTCTAAGTGAAAATTGCATAGTACAATGCAAACCTAACACGAAGAGTAACTAAAGGAAAGTTGTGGGCTGTACAAACCTTTTAGAGCTTTCCTGAGAGAGGCACTTGAACACTGCAACAACCACAGCAACAAGTCACAACAGTAACTGTCCCAGGACAACAAATCAGCCAGATTTGGGGCTTTCACAAGATTACATGGACATGAGGAAATGCATGTTGATTTTTGCCAGTGTCTTGTACCATTAAAAAAAAATCTGTCTAGCCATTCCAGGAGGAATTTTGGAGGTTATTTCTCACATAATTTTACAGTTTTAAAATATTTCTCACTTTCATGCAATTAGAAGGAAGATGATAGCCAGGACAGCAAGCCATGCAGCAGAAAGCTGTCCCTGATGGTATTGCCCTTAATCAAGCTGAAGTGCAAATAATTTCTCATAGAAATTATTTCCTGTCTGCTGGATGTATTCCCACAGCACTAATAGAGAGCTGGTGTATTGCTGTAATTGAAAAACCTATGTTGTCTAGAAGGCTAGCTTTGTATAAATGCAACACAGAACATTTGCTATCAGATAGCAGAAAATACATTGGAAGTTAATCCAAACATGTCCATGTTGCTTTCAGCTTAAAAAAAGAAAAAGTTTCATAAATGGAAAAAATAACACATACTGGTTTCCATGTACATTATGCTATGCTACCCTTTTAATAACCCTGACTCCCTGACCCTTTGACAAAATCACTCTTTGCTTGCTCATATTTACCTTAAAGCATTTTGTCATTCATTCTAATCTCACCTCATTTATTTTCTTCAGTATTTCTCTTCTTTCTCATCTTCTCTAATTCCTACTAATGCAAAGTTTAATGCTAGTTTAATTCCATGTATGAATACCCAAGTGTATGTCATATGCATAGAGTAGATATGAATTGCTTTTGTATTTACTGGAACTGTACACAAATCATCTAGGCACCAGTTATGGTTCACAGGCTTCAGTGTAAACAGCTGTTTATCAGAACTGCTGTGTAATCATCCATGGATACTTAAAATGCAATCTATAGCAATTAAGCAGACATGTCAGTCTGTAGACATACTGATCTAAATCAACCCTAAACTGAATTATTAAAAAAAAATCCTACCTCCTTCTCATGCAGGGATATACAGAGTACTGGTCAAAAGCATATTACCCTATTGTGAACCAAAACCTCCCTGTCTCAGGTAATGCAAACCTGACAACACATTTGCATATTTGCAAGCATTCTTTTTCATTAAAATTCTGAAGAGAAAAATTGAAGGGGTTTATGCTATGTCAAAAGGGCACTTCTGCAAAGTGTCTGTGCGCAAGAAAATCATCAAGCCACCACTTTTGCACATTCCTGAGGTTGTTGAGAATAGTGAAATGCTTATGCCATTCTTCGTCTGATTTTGTTGCTCAATAACCCATTTCTGAGAGCTGGAAGGCCGTGGTCCCTGAGTTTAGACACTGTGCCCGTGCTCCCCCATGCCTGAGAATAATCTTCCACTGAGTTCCTTTTCATGGGCAATATGACTTAGAGTTCATGTATTCACAGGTGCACAATGATGGAAGCAGACAGACACAGGCCTTGAAAAAGATCCAAATCTATTAATCTTTACTTTTGGTGGCACAAGTGATCTCCAAACCCAGACACCCAATAAGCCATCTGTATATATTTGCCTGTTTCAGTTTCCTTGTGCTTAAGGATTTTTTTGAGTTGAGTTACTCTTCTAAGGAGTTCAGCTTATTCTTCTTCCTACTGTACTTTGACTTTTCCTTCAAAGCACAGAGTTGAAATAACACTTTTCCATAGTGTCCACTAGTGAAAAATAGGGGTTTTTAAAGACTTACCATGACAAGATAACTAATTTTAATTCCTGTCTTGAGGCTCTCAGACATGAAGTAGTAGTTAGTCCTGAGCAACAGTTCTCTGTTTGAATTTGAATTTGTTCTATGTTTGATTGTGCATTCTATTTGAATGCACAATCATCAAAAACTTTAACGTATTACCATTATCTTCTATTATTATCCCTGCAATGAGTGTAAAATCCTTTCTTACTGCTGAGGTTTAACCTAGTAGGAAGGCCAAGGACAGGAGCAAAAGAAGTCAAGCTCGACCTCTAAAATAGATGTTGCAAGCTGACCAAGTCATGTGCATATTAAAATCTCATTTCACATAGACATTTTCAGTGACCTTTCTTGCTACCCTATTGCAGAAGTGATATTCTGCAATAGCTGTGTCCACATGGCCAGCAGTTTCCTACTTAATTTCTATAACAATGGCATAAAGACAGCAGGGACCTATTCTGGGCAGGAATCCTGTTTTTTCCAGATGGTGAGCTGGCTGTTTGTGTTCTGGATCCTCTCTTGTAACATGTTGTGACTGCACTGCAGAGCCAGCTGGAATCAGCCAGAACTGCAGGAGTTGTGGTCGCAGTACACATTTGCACTGATTCATCTTCTTTTAGTGACTCAAAGCATTTTCAAGTTGCCATCAGGGAACTCTTCATTCTGCCATGGCCCTAGGAGCCTCTCAAACAAAAGAGTTGAGATCTCCAGACTGAATGGATATGTGTGTGGAAAACAAACAGGATTCTGACAGGTCATTTAGCAGCTCAAATAAGGTGATGGTGCCAGGAGGAAAATGGGAATACTAAGCAGGAATGAACAGTTTCTGAAATAAATTCATTTTCTGAGCACAGGTAAAAGATTGAACATGCTGAGGAACTGCACTATGCTGCAGATCTGTAATGCTTAGTGGTGACAATAACAATACAAGAACTGTGATAATTTCTTTTCTTGGTACCTCTGCCATGCCAGTCTTACAGAAATGGCAACAGCACAGCAGCATGGGCCATAAAACATAAAATGCATGGGAGATTCCTGGTACTCTTACTGCTTGTTCCCATATGGTTTTAATGTCTTAACAACACCCAGGTGCCTGTTCTTTGCCTGCTGCACCAAGATGAAGCATTCTAAAGAAATGTGGTTAAAAAATAGTTTAATGGCAAGCAGGTTTTACTGGCCTGCTTGATACATACGGTGCCTTCTCCAACACCACAGCCACAAACCCATGTATCTATTGAACAAAAAAGAGACTTTGCTCCAAAATCCACAGAGGATACTGACGGTGTTTAAATTGTTGCTACTGTTTTGGAAAAAAAGACCTACCATTCCCCTTGCCCTTAAGCAAGAGTCCTGAACAGAAAGATGTATTAGTTTTTCCTGGGAAACTACAGATTGGCAGTGGAGACAGTGTATTTAAGAGTTGGAGCAGGAAAAGAGAGTGCTTAAGTGGCTGATTGTGAACACTACCTCCCTTGTAAGTGCCTGCTTGCTTGCTCCAGATTGATCACAGAAGAGGAAACTATTTCATGGAGTCAAATAGCAAGAGGTGTTCCCAGATGGCAAATGTCAATGACAATAGATTCAGAGAGCATTTGGGTTCCTATATGGAACATCAAAATAAAGTCACTTTATTCATCATATGCATCATATACATGGAAATTATGCTTTTGTGGAAAATGGAATGACTTTTCACAGAACAGCATAGGTCAAGTATATTGTGAAGACCACTGCACTTCACAGCACCTTACTTTGCTGATGTGTGTAAGGATCAATGGTTATATCAGCCACTCACTGTGCATTCAGCCTCAGGTGCTTTGCCTTACAAGAATCAAATCACATATTAATAACATTCTTATCAATCAAACATTGCATCAGTGGACATATAAACTCTATAACCACTGAAAACAGCATAAAAATCTGGTGAGGATCCAACTTTCTACCAGTTTCTTGATGAGTTCAGAAGCATACTGAAAACTTAACTTTCAGGCAGGTCATGTACCATCCCCAGAAGCTCTGTCTGCCACTGAGGGAAATGGAGATACGCAGAGGAAGGTGCTGCTCAGAAAACCTCCCCTCTGAGCAGGCAGCATTTTCAACAACTCATGTTTATGATTGGGTTATTTCATTGCCTGAGACTGAGAAACCATGTCTCTGAGAAAACAGCAGTAATAAGTGCACTTGTACAAAATCAAATGCCTCTTCATCAGCATCGGGAGCTTCCTGTGGTTGCCTCTGCCCTGTAGGCAATATTGTAGTCCAGGTAAATGCTCTCTCATATGAGAGTTCTGCTGCCCAAAGACATCACATAGATTCTTACCTTTCTTTCTTTCCTTCTGAACAAGATATCATCTGTTTTCACTTTCTTCTGTGATTTTCATAAATTTCTGGCCTATCTTCCTTTTTTCATCTCACTAGTCTAATAGATAGCAGATAATAACGAAGCTCATCTTGGGTGTCTTGGCGTTTTGTTTATATTGGTTGTAGAAAATGGTTAAAAGAAGGAAAGGTCCTATCTCTGGGTGTTAACATTTCCTTGCTTAGGCCACATTTTCTCCAGGTCAAATTATGACTCTTCCTACCATGAGCCACATACTGTCACTGGTTGTGTGAAGTAATGGTCTGGACCTATTGGTAACAGCATCTGTCTTTGCAGTATGAAGTGGGACATATTTAGCATTCAAACCATGAAGCAGCCTTGAGTGTGAGGTAAGGGGAGAGTGGATGGGATGGGGACAAGTCTGTAATTACACCTGCATGTCTGGAGGCACCCCTTGTAGTTCTGGGTATTTTTTGGATTTAATGTTCTTAGAAAAAACTGTTCACAATACAAGGAAGACTGAATAAATGTGCAAGAATACTGAACCAAGTAAACTCCTCCAAAATCATGCTGGAAGGGAAATGCCTGTTTATGTGTCCTTGCTGTACAGTTCTGCCATGCTGTCTTGTGCCCTGAAAGACACCATTCCTCTGGTTCTTCCGAAGGCTAAAGATACACTCATCCTTCTCAGATTTCTACACAAATGTCCTAAACTTTTGGGGGAGTTACTGTGTCAACAAGAAGTCCTGGGTTTCAAGAGGAGCTGCTTATCATTAATAACTAGGCCACATCTTGTTAGTCTCTTTATCCTTGTTCTCCACAATCCTGGATGATGGAGCAGCCACGCATAGAAGAGTAGAAGAATCATTGGGATGCACAGAGTACCAGCCAAGAGGACAGCAGAGAATGGAAAATCTCTGGAAGACAAATACATACATGCAAAGATTAATCAGCAAATAACAGTCAGCAAAACACAGGGAACTGGAACCTTTCTTGGTGTCATCAGAAAAGGTCACACCAACTCAGAAGTAAATTGTCAAAGAGAAACTGCAGAAAGAGTAAACATGGCAAATAGTCTGATGCAGGCATGTCCAGGGATGCTGATGGAAATTTCCCACTGCCAAACCATGAACCAGGCAAAAATTTCTCTTAGCATTTAATATGAAGTTACTTGTCCAATTTATGTGTGAAAACACTGCACAGACTGGAGCATAGGCTTTTGAAAATGCATAAAATTATGCTCACCAATCAGGTGTGAAAAACTCAATTCTAGATATTTGCATATGTAAGTAATTGATTTTTCAGTTGGTTAGGCCAGATGTTCTGTTCGATTTCATTTGAGTGCCCAGAGGAGATACAGATTCCTCATTAACACAGACTATACAGTTTGATAGATACAGTTAATACAGTTAGAGTAGGAGGTAAGGTTTAGTTCATCATCTAAGATTCTGTTTCTCCCTATTTTTAGATTTACAAATATACTTTTAATTTTTGAAAACTGTTGTGTTGTTGATGTTCAATGTGAGTTATCTATGGAGTGATACGACACACAGCAAATGCAGTTAGTCTTAGCTTTGGTATGTCCAGATGAGGTCCATTTTTTAAGAAAAAATTTAAAGAAACAGTTCATTCATGGTTAGGTTAATATGTCCACATCATGGAAATTACACTCACTGATGAAGAGATCTTGATTTTCAAGTATACTTTGCTGAATTTGGGCTAGGGACAGCCCTAGCATCATCTGGAGTTAATCAAGGCAGTGAATTACTGGTGTGAAAAAAATGACCATAACCACAGTTATGTATAGATGCTGTAGGCACCTTTAAGCTTCCCTGCTGCCAGAGGTGAGTGCCAGAGTTCATGGGACAGCAGCTGTGGCTGGGGGAACCACCATTGCACCTCTAAGCAATAACAGTTACTTGTTACACTCTTCTTGTCAAGAGCCTCAAAACTTCTGCCTTCTTCCCTCTTCCACAATGTGAGCAGCTCAGTCCAAGTCAGGAACATGTCACTCACCCACTATTCAGAAAAAAGCAGTACTATGCTGCTAAGGAACCTCCACTTAGCCCCAGGTGAGGAAGGAATATTACTCTCGGATCTTTGAAATTAATAAACTGTGCCTTTAGATTGCTGACAGGACCCCTGGACCTTGTATTATTGTTATTTATTAGTAATCCTAAACTAAAATCTATAGGAACAAAAATTCCTTTTGGAAGTAATGCCAGGCAGTCAGATTTCCAGTGTATTTGAAATTTTGCTTTGTGTTGCCCTCATGTAAAGCATGAAAGGGCTAGGATCAGTCATGCCACCAACCAAAGGACCCAGTTACCTCACTTTTATTGCATGCAGTACAGCAGAGATTTATAATGCTATATGTATGAGACCTTTGAATTTGTCATGTGCTAAAAGCAAATTCAGATATTAATTTAAATACATGAATATTCAACTGTGCAATTTGGTGAGATATGTCCCTCCTGGACAGATATCTATCTTGTTGATAAACAAGTGAAGGCTTGGATTTTTTTGGTTGTCTTCACTCCACGTTGGGCTTTCCTCCGAAGTGGCCAGTGTGTCTTGGTGCCTGCTATTTCTGTGATTTCTTTTAAATGAATGTATGTTCTGATACACATGCATAGCATAAAAATCAAATTTTCCCTCAAGGCTTGTGTTTCTAGGCACAGTCTGGGGTTTGGAAATACTTTGGGCTACATGCTGGAAGGGAGACTGTTCCATGGCATGCAGCCACATCTCTTTTGATTAGGAAGCTCACAGCTGGATAACTTCTGAAAACAGGAAGGTATGACAGCAAAACTTTATTTCGATTAAATAGATCCTATGTAAACACAGGAATTCCACTGCCATCCCCGCTCCTTATCCTCAGCAGGTTTTGCAAGGACAGACTGGCTGGGTGACAGGTCTGGTGTTCCTGTGCTGGACTCAGGTCACTGAGAGCAGGTTTCTGACCTAGCTCAGCTGGCAGCTGAAAGAAATTCTCTGAAAAATCACAACACATTGTGAATTTACTAAAAAGCAGAATTTACTATTCCTCTGTGGATCTAGTGATTTTTAAAAATTTTTTTGGACTTAGAGGAAAGCTTTCAACACCTGAATCATCTTTTACACTAAATGTCTGCCACCTCCCCTTACTGCCAATGGTTTGGGGGACAATAAAATAACTGCCCCGTCCCCCTACATCGTGTGAGAAGAACAAGTGGAGTGAAACACAGGAGAACAAGGGAGGAGACAGCAAAGAGTGAGAGCTGGAAGAAGTTATGGATGGGAGTGGGACACTGGGGTTGGGCTGGCAGCATGTGGAGGAAGGCCACCTCTTCAGGAGCTGTGTGAGTGGCTGTTCAGGGCTAAGTTTTAACCTTAGAATCCAGTGGGCACTTCGGAAGTACCATACCACTTAAGCTCAGCTGAACAGCCCTAAAAGTATATTAATTTAGTGAATCAACAGAGATTTTTTATGTGCGCTTCTGTTTGTTGGAGGCCTGGCTGAGGTCAATGAGTGGTGCCATTTTAAATGCTGGCAGCTGCTATCTAGCAAAGTGTGATTCTTCTGAATTATTTCTGTGTATTTCAAACCTTATGAAAAAGAATTCGAAGACATCTTTGGAATTGAAAAGAGGTATGTTTTTTCCTAGTTTCTATTTCTTTTCCTAGTGAAAGAAATCACCTGTCTCAGATGTGTTCTCTCTCTTCTCACAGGGCAGTGGCAATTGTTTTGGTGAAGGAATTTGGAAAGCTGAGTTTGGAAAGCAGTGAGCTGCTGCAGGGAAGACAGGTAAAGGGAGGCGGAATGTGATTTAGAGGTGACTGAAGGGAGCAATTGGAAGCTGCCACCAAACTCTAGGGGCATTAAGGAGAGGTGAGTTCAACTCCTGACCTGCAGTCACTTGGTGTTCATGAAGCAAGGCTACATCATTTTAATTCCCAAATTTAACTCACATTTTAACCACAGTGATGCTTTCAGTCTTTGTATATGTACAGCATATTGCAGTTTCAACAAATCCTTTTAGAAGTTGCAAAATATTCAGGTGAAAATCAGGCAGAAGGAAATGAGAACCATATTTTAAAATTATTATTAAAATTATACTGTCTCTGCACAAAATTTTGTAATATTAGTTGAAATCTAGTTTCTTAATCATTTTAATCCTCATGTCTGCTGTTAACTCTCTTCGACGCAGTTCACAAATTAGTGGAGTTAGACCAGGTTTGTCATTCCTTCCACAAACTCACCTGGGTTTTAATTACAGACAAGTCTGAAAATTTTCTGTATCTTCACCATTGTGGACCTCACACTAATAGTCTCTGAAAAGTGCCTTGTACTGATGAATTAAAAATCTACCCTCAAAGTTGCCCTTAATAGTCATATGTTGTTTAAACATAGTGTGCAAACTGTGACTCCTTAGAACAATTACACAGATCAGTTGCCTATATTTCTTTATAAACAATACTGAGATTAATTAGTTGGAATGGCTTCCTTTGCTTCGCCTCTGATGTCATGAAAATGCTATTGCTAGCTCTTCCTTGGACAGAATAAACAAGCGTATCTGATATGCAAGCTAATATAATGTCCTTTATTTACATGATAGTAAATCCTGTTAGCTTTAAAACAATTTTGAATTTAGGAGAGAGCCAAAAAGGGGAATAACAAAGGAGAGAAGTGACCTCAGCGATTGCACACTGACGTATCTTCAGCCTTAGAACTGCCATGGGAAGGTTGTGTTATCAGTTGGCTTGGGAAACCTGAGTGCTGGCTCTGCCATTCTGCCCAGAGCAGGACATAAACAACTACTGATTGTTTCAGGAGTTCATATCTTTTACCTGTATCTCTCAGTTAAGCTTTCTGTGTAGCATGCATAGGGTTTCAGACATGATGAACAGAGTTAAACCTTTAAAAAGAGCCAAACTGGGATTTAGAGCTTCATCTACTAAAGAACTTTGTATTCAATACCCAAGTGCTTTAGGCCTCTACTATAACATCCCTAAGTATTTTTTTCAGTGGCTGCACATTCTATTGGAGAAGTTAATTTAAGAGAGAGAAATCATCTAACCTCTTTCAAAAACGGTGATATTCCCAAAGAAAATATTGCTGTATGATACAAAATGCCACTAAAGTTCAGCCAGTTGGTGCTGTGTTTGTGAGGAGTGCTACCCAGGCTTAAGCTCAGGCTGGTTACCTCAGCACTCTTACTAGCTTATTCTGAAAAGTGTAGGTGTTCATGTTTCCTCTATTTCCATCTATTCAAGAATGAACATATATTGTGAAAGGTGAGCATTACCACACTTTCTAGTTAAACATATCTTTTCAGCTACATCCCATACTTCATTGTGAGATTTGTTAAACACTGTCTCTTAAAGATTACAAATTAAGGACCAGGGTGGAAGCCAGATCTGTAGCATGAATGGTGGAACTCCTAGTTCTTTCAATGGAACTGAGTGTTCAGCCCAGCCTTTGTCAAGGAAGAACACATAGAATAGTGGCTAGACAAGTGGCTTTTTCTTTAAAGATTCTGGGTTTGCCTCATTAATAATTGGTTGAGATCAGGTCTTCATATACACCCACATTTTTTCTTCTCAAATTGCAGTACTTGTATTTAAGTTTACAGGATAACCCAAATTTTATAAAGCTAAGAAATTTAAATTTTGTTCAAAGATACCCATACAGGCTAATATTTGTTTAGAGCTGATGTACTATAACTTAACACATAGTGGCTTTTCATTTTCATCTGTCCAAGAGCACAGAACAGCCGTCTTGCCAAAGATCTACCCAAACCTCCTGTTGTTGTAACAGTGAGCAGAGAAGAGTGGCAGCATGGCAAACATCTTACAAGTACACAAAATATTTTTGATTTCAGGAGCTTCATAAATTGCCCTGTCCCTAGAGGTAATTATTCCCTAAGACAGTGCATAATCTATGCATGGATGCTGAGGCAATACCCCCCGTACTGAATTCAGCCCATTAGAGAGTATCTTCTGACCAACACCCCATGCCCCAGGTGTAATAATCTGGTTTTTTGCAGCCCCCTCAGGAGTTTTGCCTGTGTGGATGCATTCTGTAGCACACACATGGTAAGCTATGTTGGGTCTTCTACACAGGGATCTGTTCTTGCTCAGAAGGTCTGGTCATTTGTCAGGGAAAGGACAGTGACACTCAGGCTCTGACTGCCTCACTTGCAGGGGATGGAAACCACTGTCTTTGTACATGCATTCCCTTTCTTTAGTGAACATGTGATTTATGGGATCAGTCTTGGTATATGCAGGATTAACTCTTCTGAAATCAGTAACATTCATCCCATGATCTGGCACTCTTCCTTTCCAGGAAAAGCATGAGAAAATAGTAATAGAAAAAGTAAGTGATTATTTAATCTTAAAGAAAATTAGCCTGATTTTTTTTGTTTTTCTCCCTTTCCCTTTGTTTTTCCATGACAAAAATAGAATAACCATGGACCGTACACTACCAAGAAAACTGAAATTGTTTGGAGACTTAAGCTCTTCCCAAAAACCTTGAAAAATGTTTACATATTAGAGAGCTTGTAATATTTAATTCTGTGTGATAAATAACCTTCAATTAAAAAAAAAAAAAAAAAGTCCAAACCACTGGGAATTTCCAAGCATAAAGCTGAACCTGACATGTGGCATGTTAGACTTGTGAGTAATCAGAAGGTTCAGATTTAGTAGAGTGAAAAATCAAAATTGGATTCAGTCTTTATAATTTTGCTGTGAATTTGCATTTTCCTTCTGGACTCCATGTCTCTTGAGTGTGCCTTAATATAGTATAACATTTGATACATAACGTAATTTTGATAGAATTGCCAAAGCCTACGCCATCTATAAGAATTAATACAAGCATATGTAACTGTATTTAAAATTATTAATGTGCTTAATGTACACTAAAACATTGAGAATTCTGCTAAAGTTAACTGTACTGTGCAAACTGGTTTTAAAAAAGGTGGCTCACAAGAAATCTAATGCACTTTTCCTCATTTTTGTTGTGGCTTTTCTAGAGGAATGTCTAGAAGAATTTCTAGAGTCTTTATGTGAGTGCTTTACTGTTTTACTTAGGCTAGGCCCTGTGAGCAAGTCTGTGTGATGCCAGGCTTAGCAGCCGTGGAAGGAGAGCTGCTGGTCAGGTCTCTGGTGAAAAAGCGTCTGCTCCACAGTTCCTCATCACAGTTAACATAAAAACCAAGGGCTCACTCTCCTCTCCTCCCCTCCTGTCTTGGCCCGTTTGCAGTAAAGGAATTTTATCTTTCTGCTTTGTTTTCAGCTTTCTGCCCCAGATGTTTAGCAGAGTCCTGAAAGCTCTTCCAGCTACAAGGAAAACTGGATGATAGATTCAAGTGTTTTTATTTGCAAAGAGCATTTTCCTGAATGAGAGATGAGACAATAATTTCTGTACTATAGAGAGCCCCATGCCAGCCACCTCTAAGTCCCCAAACCTGATTGTATAGCTTCTTGTTACATTTGATGTTGAGCTCTTGAGGGAATGCTTTGAGTTGGTTTGTAGTCAATTCCATTGAGTTGCTGTTTGTGTTTGCTGTGTTTGGTTTTCTGTTGGCGTCTTTTACTGCTGGAGTATTCATTCAGCACAAAAGCATAATTCATCCTTACGGATTTGCTGAAGGAGATCTGTGCACTGCAATCATTATCTTTACAAGGTTTAGCTCAGTGCATGGTCACTCTGGGATATGAAGGACAGTAAAGAGCACGCAGAAAGCTGTGTGAGTGTTACTAGAAAGTCTTGAAATTTAAAGGAATACTGACATTCAAAATGGTGTTCAGTTTCATGTGCAAAGCAGATACTTTTGACAGGATTAAGTTCTCTAAGACTTTCAGACAGCAGTTACAGTAAGAAATTGAAAGTTTTGTCTATTTTTACATACGTAAAATTTGCTGGGTTTCACTCTAATTTTTAGTCTAATTTTTTTATCTGTTTGTTTTAGTACTTTACTTATTTTAATATTGTGTGTTCTTTTACAAGATGATGAATTGCACTCTGTAACCATCTGAGTTGCATGTGCTGTTAGCTTTCCTGACTCAGCAGGAGCTCTGGACATGACACAGGTCATGGATGTAGCAGCCAGGCATGATGTCCTAAGGGCTCATAGTGCAGGATATTAGTAATTGGAGTGCCCCAGTTTCACTGGTCTGCTGTGTGATCTAGGACAAACTTTTTAACCTCTACCCTTCAGTCTTGGAACTCAAAAGATGCAATACCACAGACCTATTGATTTCCATGTGGAAAAACCCCACCAATTTCTGGGTTTCTTGGTAGTACATCAAAGACAAGAACATTAACAGAGACAAGGGAATAGAATGTTGTTCATCCAAGACCATTGGTTGGAATCCAGGGTTTAGTTTGTTGGGTCAGGTCCTTTATCTCTCTAATCTTCTAAATGTGAAGTAGAGATAATGCAATTTTCCTTCTCCATCTTCTTTTTGTTGATGGTTATTTGTACAATATGGGTTTTTTTTCTGTCAGTTCTACTACATACATGGATAATTTCATACCTCCCACACTAAATGAAGTGACTTAACAAATACTGCTTGAGGTCTTGAGGTTTGGGGTTTTTCCCCCCATAGAATCCACAGTAAAATCTGTGTTTATGTGGTTGCTTTTTCAGGAACATCTTCTGCTCTTCTCTCCAGAGTGAGTAATTTTAACATCTGATAACTTCTGGTGAAAATAAGTGCCATTCCAACTATTTCAAAGTGCAAATAAATCACTATTTGCACCCAACGCATGATCTCTTTGTGCTGCCAGTATTAAATCCATGGTTTTCACTATTTTAAGCTACTGCTATTGCAAATACTGTCTAACTGAATGTGAAGCATTTGGTCTCAACATCTAAACGACACCACAGAGGCATGAAATATTACTGCATTTCTGTTTTGTTTTATTGTTAGGATAAATATAGCAGTGATGTCAAGGGAAATGTATGTCTCACAACAGTTCTTGGAAAGTAGGTTGTGGTCTGATAGAGTATAAATGCCTGTTTCTTTTTTCTTCCATTAAGGCTTGCAAAACTGGAGGACGAATCCTAGGGCATGGTGAATTATGACTTTTTTGTGACACTCATTGTCACTGAAAGATGAAGAATAGGATTTTAAATTCTGAAACAGGAAGATGTAAGGTTGGGATGAATAAAAAATATGCCAAGGGATTTACATATCATTCTATGTCTTTGAACTGTATGTTTCTAAGATGTGTTTTAATCATATTTCTGTTCACCACAAACTATTTAGAATGATACTTGGATTGTAAAATGTCACATTCCTGTAAAGATGCCGATATCTGAGTTATTCATTAGTATTTAAGGAATATTTTTTTTACTCCTTTCTGTTTCTTTATGCATCTTAACATCTTCCTCCTTCTGAAATCCACTTATGCCCAACATTTTTCATTGCACAATTTTAGCCAGAGTTGCTATAATTTCAGAAAACTCAGTGTATTAGACAGTAATGTCTTCTGCTCAAGACCTGACTTTTAAAGATGCAAATCACCTGAAGACCAGTGAAGGTGAGGATGACATTATTGCATCTCAAATTTGGGCCATGAGACGATTGAAGAATGGGCTGTGTGCAGTTACAAATCACAGCAGTGTGCTCATGGATGACTTAAGGCTGCTTTGATCTGCCCTGATCTGAAGGCTGATTTTGCAAATGGTTGTGAGAGCAGCAAGAATGTCCTGTATTTGCCATGACATTCACATTCAGATCAGCTTCAGGTGAGCAGTGAAAAAGGATCACAAGGATATCACTGCTTACAAGTGATCAGGGATGAACTTGCAAGCTAACTCTAAGGAGAGCTTCAAATGCATAGAGTTTATTAGTGCTGATAGCAGCTGGTGGAAGTAACTTGCACTGGTTTTGGAAACCATCCCTAGCATGCACTTTAAATATTCTGAATCACCACATGGAAACCTTATTTATAGGCATTCTGCCTCATTTGCTGCATTTAGGACATACCTATATGTGTATGGTTTCAAACTCTGTAAATAGACACATGCATTTTCTATGCTGAGGTAAAAATTGATCCTCCTTTATTATTGAATTCTTTAGTCACTATCAATAAAGTCTCTGAGCTATTTCACAAACTTCTTCAAGGAACAGCTGGTGCCTCATGGTGTTTCTGAAAACATCATCATCTGTGGACATCAGACTTGCCAGCTTCCTCTTGTAAGAATAATCTGGTTTACAGCCTTGGTCTTCCTCCATGGGGAAAGGCTGTAGATCTAGGGTCATTCCTTGGTCAATTTAACACCAAAGATGATAGATCTCTGCAAACAATATTTCATTTATTGGTGGGTTCCTTTTGTGAAGGAAAGGGCTGGACCACAGAAATCTCATTTTCTTTTCCTCCCTACCATTTCTTCTTTTGTTCTGTGTCCATTTTTGCCTAATCTCCCTGTTTTTATCAGGTGAAATCTAAAGGCAATTGAAGGAAGAGAAAGGCTAAATATATTTATTAAAAGTGTTGGTGTGAATGAGGATTGATTTAGGACTGTCCAAAGTAAAATGGAGTCTCTGTCAGCAGGTGACACTTCTAATTGAAAAATCTCTTTTAACTCCTACATTTTACTCTGACTTCTAGAAATGCTGAATCAGATGCCAGGTAAAACCCTGATAACCCTGAAAAGATGTCTCAGTTAGTATCTGTTTATTTTGCATTCAGTGTCATCTTGGTGCTCACTAGCTTAGAAAAAAAAGAAGTCATTTTTCTAAACTCATTCTCAGAGGTCACTTCAGGATTTAGGAAATATTGAACTTCCAAGTACTTGCATTGTTTCTGCAAAGGGGCAGGAAATTATTTATAAAATATCATTCTTCCTCACAGAATTTGTGTCTGGAATTGGAACAGGAAGACAGCTGCAATTCTTCCAGAATTTCCATCATTGTTTTAGCAGCTTTGATATCTTAAAGAAACTCAGAAGCAGATCTTTTTTATACCTATCTATATGATATTCTAGATGTTATTTTCTAGATGCCTGTTTGGTGTTTAAAACATTTTCTGCACAGCTTTACAGATTGGCACGTAGGAGTTCATTCATTAGAAAAGTAGTAAATCTGAGTAAAATATTCTTTTAAAAAGTAAGGACCGTACATGTTTGCTTAAAGGCTTGCACAGTTTCTTCGTGGACTACCTTTTATGCTTTACCACTCAAAATCTCCTAACGTTTGATCACTGACATGCTGCCAGCTGTCTCACACAGACCACCCACCCTTCACAATGACGTCAAGGAAGTCCCCAAGTTTGCCTTATTCAATGGCAAGGAAGCCTTTGCTATCTTTGACTACACAGATGGTGAGCAAAGGGATGGGAACCTTTGGGTTGGACTGCATCCCTTGACTCCGATTTGTTTTCTCAACAGAGCCCCTCTGTAACAAAGAAATCTTCTGTTTCATATACTCACAATGAGAAAAAAAATTCTCCTATGGACGACAGGTGCTTTTTGAAGCGCATCACACCGCTAGGAAAAAACCCAGCTGAAAAATGCATGGAACTTTGAAAAGCCTGTCACAAGTCCTGCTGTGCGATCCCCAGGAATGTACTTTACTCAGCTGAGCTCACTACAAGGCTGTTTGCTTTCACCTTTTTTCCCTGCTTCTCTTTCCTGGTGTTGCTGTAGTGCCCCAGTCTGTGCACAAGGGCACAGAATCACAGAACAGATTGGGTGGGAAGGAACCTACAGGGTCATCCAGTCCAGCCCCCCTGCAGCAAGCAGCAACATCTTTAGCCGGATCAGATTACTGAGAACCCTGTCCAGTCTGACCCTGAGTGTTACCATCTGTAGCGTGCACCAGAATTCTTATTTCCTTCTTTGTACTCCCCATCCTCTGCCATCTGCTCTTGGACTCTTCCTGATGTTTTTATGTTGCAAAACTCTTTGAGACAGGATGTTTTCCTTTTTATTTGTTAAGGACTTAGTGTAGAGTAATGGTAAACAGGAATCTGAGGCTATGATGAATATCAAGTTGCTGTATTTTCCTGGCATTGTGGAATGTGTCTGTTACTCAGGTGTGTGGGACTGATGCAAACAAGGAGGAGAGAGACAAATATCAGCTAGTATTTAAGAGTAAGAATGTTACCAGTATTACTAACGTTTTATGATTTTGCATTCATATGTCCCCATATTTTCAATTAAGAAAACTCAAGATCTGTAAATTTGGATTAAAGGACTCATGGAAAATTAAATATTTTAAATATTTATGTAGGGGAGAACCAAAGGGTGGAAAGAGTTTGGTTTCCATCTATTAAGCCAAGGTGAAATACTGTTGTTGCATCAAAATTTGCCTTCATTCAAACATTGTGCTGGTAAGCACTTATATGTGTACTTCTGCCTTTGTCTTCCTCCTCACCTCCCATTCAGAAGATGTGGGAGGCCAATTGCTCAGGGGTGAGCAAAGCTGTCCGACAAAACTTGTCTAAATTAGGCAGGCCCTACTCCCCTCGAAGGGTTAGAAAGGTTCTAGAGTAAAATAGAACTTTGCTTGGTATCATATTTCAGCTTTCTGTTTAGATAAGAATCCCCTTCTGTTTAGAGAGCTGCTTGGTGACTGTAGAGTCCTGTTCAAAGGCACCCAGAGCTGCAGATTAGATTTGCAGAACCATGAGCAGTTAGTGCTCTGTGCAAAAGGTATAGCCCAAGAAGAAGAAATAGACAAATTTTACCTTAAAATCAGCTGAAATATTAAGCTAAAGTTATGGAAATATATGGGGAGAGAACCGGTGTGGACCTAAGACAAGGCTTAGGTCCTCAGAACACCAGAATGGAGTGGTTTGTTTGAAGGAATATAGATAGTAAAACCCAAGATCTCCACTGACTGATGTGCAATGATAATCGCTCTCTTGGCCCCTTTTTATGAAAATTGAGTTGTAAAAGTTTAATTTATAGAGTTCATCTTTACAAGTCTAACACATTTGAAGTCATTTGCTTCAGATGACTGAAATTTTATGAGACACTAGGGAACAGAATGAAAGAATCATTATTTATGTTTTATGTTCCACCCATTAACACATGCTTTATCGCCTGGACCAAACAGGAAGTATTATTGAACCTGTTACATTAATTAGACATTCATTCAGAAAAAAAATCACTCTAAGGCTATTAAGTGGACTTAATCCACTTCAGAATTTCTCTTACAGCTTTTTTTTTTTTATAATAAATATTTGTTGGAACAAGTAATATAGCTTATAAAGGGAACTCAGATTTACATATGTACCTTGGACAGATCTAAGTTTCAATGATTGTTGAAATTTAGTTACATGAGGAAATATGATTTACATGTGTAGTTTTGTTTATTAAACTTGTGTACAAATTTTGAATGTCCTGTTGAAAATGTGCATTTTCAGTTTAAGTGACTGAAAGAACACTGAAAAAACCAAAAGCTGTGCTTGAATAAATTGGCGGTGAAATTTAAGTCTGGCAGTCCTAAAACATGTATCTTTACTAAGTTTAGTTTCAAACAGGAGCTGTATACAGAAAAGAAGCATGGGGGAGATAGGTTCAGTGGTAAAACATAACCTTGTGGGCCGGGATTGATTCCACTGTAAGTGCTTATTTGAGTGGCCCACTACTAAAGACACCTTTTTCCGCAGTCTGCTTTCTGATCAATGGAGGGAAAAGTGCTGTAAATTAGTCATACACCTTTAAACCAAAACAACCTTTGAAAATTTCCAGTCATCCACCTGTCCATTAAATATAGGCAGAATCTGGAGCAAACGAACTGGTAACTTAGAAACCTTATGGCAACTCTAAAAGTCCGAGGAATGAAACCTAAATGGATGTCATAACAAACATGTAAAAGAAATTTTCTTTTCCTTTTGCTAGATTCAAACCCAAATAGAAAGCACCAAATTAGTTGATTACCACCTTTAAAAATCTTTCAGCTTCTCTTTCTAAGCCCCAACTCCTTGTTCATCTCTGTAATATATAATTTTACATTGTAGACAGTGATAATACAAGTGGGAGTCATGTTAGGTACTGCCCTTCTTTGATTTCTAGTCAAATACCTGCTAAATTAGAAAAAAAAAAGGTCTGGAGAGGAGTCAAGTGAGAAAAAAAGACTGAAATATGTCATAAGTATATTTCTACACTCTTTTTAAAAGGTATTTTAAGTTCTGGTGAGGCTCAGATATTTCCATTAACATTAAATTATTTTTCTAAAAAAAAAAAAAAACCCAACCCATCTTTCAAAGAATCTCTATTTTGGAGTTATTCTATTTTATTAATAAAATATGTGGAAGGAAATCCAGTACTGACATTTTGGAATTGATTTATTTCCACTGGATTGAGCTAAAACTCAGATATGACATACATCATATGCTTCTTCCAAAGAATTAGCCATTTCTTCCAAACTGAGAACTAAAGCAATTATGGGACCTTCCCTAGAAAACAAGAAGAAATATTTCTGAATCTTGTCTGAAAAGTACTTTCTGTCACTTTAAACAATAGATAACACATCCATTAAGTTACTTTCAGACAACTATTTCTTCTCTTAAAGCTCAGCAGCTGCATTTCAAATCTTGCTGTGTTTCTGTCCTCTCACCTTTTTGATAAGAAATAACAAGTTTCTTTCCCTGCATGTGTCTGCCAGCCAGGTATGTTCAGCATAGAGCACATGAGCTGGCAGTAATTCAGCAGTTTTTCTTGATATATCCACAGCAACCATTTTGGTCTAAAACCAGCATTGATTCCAGATTGCTTAATTTCTTAACATGCTGTCATCAGCACGTGAAAGTGAATTTGCTGATTGGAAGCAAGTGAAGTGTGGGAGCTGGTAGATCTAGCTGAAAGAATTCCTCAGGCCCTGTCCAGGCCCTTTTTGCTTCTTCCTCTTGGTCCTTTGTGTTTCTGTCTTGGGGCCACAGAGGGCAGACGCCCAGGGTGTGCAAGGGTACAATCCAGTGTTTGTCCCAGCCGCTCTTTCAGAGCAGAAGCTGTTTCCCAGTTAAAGGAATTCCATGACCAGTGCATAGGCATCAAGGCTGCTCTTTGACTCCAAAAGAAGAGTAGAAGATCTCAAGAAACTGGAACTTGAGTTTCCAATTTTAAGAGCCCTATCAGTGGTTGCTGTAGCAAAGAAAGGAAGTGCATAATGTAGCAAGATGTCCCTTTTACAGCTACTGTTTTCACATGGAAAACAGCCCTCAGCTGCTACAAAATGGGGAGCAAATTACATTCCTTTCTGTTTTGGAATTCAAAAACAGCCAGAGATATCCTCTTGCTCCAAAATTTGTTACTGGTTCATTTCTTCTTGAGTCATCTCTTGCATCTGTGCCGGCTAAGGATAAACTGCTGCTGTTCTGATTTGGTTGAAATTACATTTAGACTGCCAGAATCTGTAGCAAACCAAATGGATCAGGTTTGCATTTCACTTATCCCCAGGCAACCCTAGTTCAGCAGGTTCACAGGGAAGTGATTAAAAATCAAATTCAATCTGTTTCTTTTTTACAGGGTTTTGCACCATCTGTCACACATGCTTCTCTATTTTCACACAGTTACTCTTTGTATCACGTTCACTTCAGTTTAGCCACAAACACCAGCTTAGAAGGAGAATTCTCTAAGGAGTCTGTTGCTCACTCTCTCCTGATATGATCTATACTATGCTCAGGTTGAATATTTCTTCAGATATGTCCTGCTTCCCTTTAAGAAGTATAAACAAGTTTTTATTCAGATTCATGAAACCAATTAATAGAAAAGCCTGTAAACCAGCTACTCTGGGTTGTATTTAATGATTCTTTAAAAATGCTCATGTTTCTTTTCCAGCCATTGACTTGTTGGTCTAATAGGGGGAGTTTATCAGCTTTGTTTTCAGAAGACATAAATTTGGGCTGTACAGCTTGGAGAGACATTTTCTTAACCTTAAATAGGAGAAGAGCATAAGTCAGAAGAGTCAGAACCTCAAATGACAAAAATTGATGAATTTGATAAGAATAATTTATAGTAGCCAAGGATTTGGCACAATATCAGAGAAGTGTAGCACCATTTGATGCAAAGGATTGTTAGGTAACGTACGAAGCAAGGAAATTTCAGTTATTCTTCTCTGAGGAGTTGGCATGCAGAGTTTCTTCTAAATCAAACCCTATCACTAGGCTGAAAAATTAAGGCTCGACCTTGAGGGCAAGGCTGACAGCCTTGTTTGTTGAAATGTACCCTCAGCTTTGAAAATGTCCTCCCTTTATATGATGGATTTCATTCTTCACTGGAAAATCTTCTGCCAGAAAAATTGCTTGGGATTCCATGGGAGTTCATCTGAAACACATCCAAGATGGATCTCAGAGTCCGTACACACACAGTGAACTGAGCTGTGCTACCTAGGGTGAACTGAGAGGGCAAAATGAGCAGGCACCTTCTATCCTGAAGGTGACTGTGCCAAATCCTTCATGTGCCAGTTGCTGTGTGTGGAGACAGGAATTTCAGGTGGCTTAGGGAAAAATACTGCTTGCAGAATGCTATATGGCACAAGCATATTTGAAAGGGTTTTGAGGCAAAATATTATTCTAAGAACAATTTGAGGTGGCTGGAATTCCCATTTATAATATAACAGAGACAAGCATATAGAATGAGCTGCTGTGAGATCTAACTCCAAACCTTCTCCATCTTCCAGGGGGGACACGGCATTTTCACATGATTTTCCCAGGATTTCACAGGATATTCTGAGTTGGAAGGGACACAAAAGGATCATTGAATCCAACTCTTAAGTGAATGTGCCATATGCAGATAGAACACACATCCTTGGTATTGTTAGCACCATGCTCTAAAAAACTAATATCCTATATCTACAAATAAATTACTGCCCATAAATTTCCCTTTAATCTGAACAAATTAATCTTGAGAAAACAAACATAAATAACGTTAGGATTTTCCTAGGTGTTTATTTAAGAAGCTTTCTATAACTACGACCCAGAGGAAATATCTTATATATGCCATAATGTCAAGTGCTATGTGTATAGATTTTTACCAACACCAATGCTCTGAATACACAGAGAGCATCCTGAAAGTGGACAGTGTATTTAGATATCTTTAATATTTGTCATAAGATATGCTTGAATAAATATTGCTATGAAGCTACAATTAACAGAAAGTAAGTGATGGGCTGCAAATTACCTGTTTTCAAAGTTGTCCCTGCAGATGTCCTTTTTAGGCAAGACACACGTCTCTGCTCCATCATATTCTTTATTTTAAAGAGTTCTTTTAAGTTCCATTGCCTGATTCTGATGCAAGTGAGGATACACATTGTTTGTAACTCAATGTGTGAAATGCAGTGTGAAAAGCAGTGCAGATTCTTCACTGCAGCAGCATGCAAGGGGTACTTACTTAAGTATTGTGTTAAATTTGTAGTAAGATTCAGTTGGTTTAAACAGGACTTTAAGCGACAGGATTAGATACCTAAACAGCAAACCACAAAATTCTAATTTTCTACAGCATGTGAAAGATTGTGAAGTCTGTTGGAAGTTCAGACTTCCAGAAGAAATTTCTGGAAGTATGTATGTGCTCTTGTGCATAGCAGTTGTGAAAACTCCTGTTAACTTAAGACTTCAACCTGCTGGGGTTTAGCAGCGAGGTGTTCCTCAACCTCCTTGCTGTAGAACCAGTCTGAGGTTGTTCTGAGGGTGAGCCTGTCAAGACTGGTCTCACACAAAATCTATCCAAAAAAGCTAAAATTCTTCCAAAATATACATGAAGGAGGTGTTTCCCCAAACCAGTTATACCTAAGCTTAGTGGATGGACTGCTTGGGGGTAAGAGACACCTGTTGGCAGCCCCTGATCTTATGGCCTAGGCTTCAACTTTACTTTTTCTTCACACTCCGCAGGAGAAGGCTCCTATGGCTGAGGCGCAGATAGCAGCCATGGGTACAGCAGGGTGGTCTGAGGGGGCTGCCAGCCCCCTGGCTGCCAGGAGTGAGGAGCTAGCTGCCACACCACAGTGCTGCATTGCACTGTGCACATACCGCAATTTCCCCTCATCACTCCCTTCCTAGGCCAAACACCAGCCTCAGCCAGAAAGGCAACAAACCCCTTCTACCTTCCCTTCAGATTCATAAGGATGTGTTTCTCAGTGTAGATTCTCCCACAGTCCTCCACACGAACAACTCCCAGACACAGTCTCATAGACTTCATTCCAAATAAATGCCAAATATTTTCTGTAATACTAATGCTGCATGTGGCCATTCTAGTCAACCTTTTTTGCTAAATAGCCAATTGTAAATTTCCAAATTTGCATCTGATTTGCTACTCCCTCATTTACATGTTCCTCATAATCTCCCTTTGAGGCTTAGTGAGGCTCTTCAGTGAATAGTCAAGAATATTTTCCAGAACTGTGTTTAATGCATTTGCATTAAATAAATTGTCTTTGATGCTCTGGAAACAACATAATAATTTCTATAAATAAAATTTAGACAATATATCTCCAATACTATAATAATACCAGATTAATGTTGACTATAAGTTATTTTAGAGCCATTTTCCAGAAGAAAGTATTGTTTAATGAATCATTTCAATATTTGTTGCCTATCTCATCTGTCCTGGGCTAATGTCCTAAACCAGGACCTCATCTGACCTTTTTTCCCCTAACTGCATAATTCAAACAGAAATACTATCCAGAAATATATAATGAAAACTGTTATATATACACAGATTTAAAACTAAATTTATAACAAAAATATGGATGTTAATAGCATGAATAAATGCCAAGATATTCTTATAAGCTTTGATAAACAGAAGAAAATACTATCTAGTTCTTATCTTGCATTCTATAAGAACTGTGTTACCAGGTGGAATCTTTTCCTTCCCAGAAGCCTGGAGTCATAAGAAAATTGTTCAAGAGAAATGTCCTTCACAAGGAGTTGTGCTTAGTGCAGTAAAAACACACAGAAAATACAGAAGATGTCACAATGAATCCTTAGACAAACTCCAGCAGGTTAGAGTGCTGAATATTTTACAACAACAGTACACTAGGGGGACAAGTTTTATTCTTTCTTCAATCTTGGACATATGTCACAGTCAAAGAAGATAGTGCAGCTTCAAGGAATAAGTACTTGCGGCATTGTTAGTAGTGGATCCTGCATGTAGCACGCCAAGTATCATTACTCTTTTTCTTCTAAAATCAGAAAGTAATTTAATATCTCAAAGTTATCCAATGTATATTTTTTTTTCCCTTAAGCTCAGGCAGATGTTTCTCTGGCAGAGAACTGTAATTATTAAATATGACTGTGACAAGAAAGAAGAAATTAATGCTCATAAATACTGAAATTGATAATTTCAGATACCATTAAGCAGAACAGATTGAACACTTTTCTGCTAACATAAATCTGCAGCATTTTCACTACATAAAAGGGACTTACTTCAGAATGAGTGTTATCCAGCCCCCAGCTTATTTTATGTGGTACAAGTAGGAAAATTGAGTTTCATGCAACAGGGCATATTTAAATTCTGGTTTAAAACAAAACTTGATTAGTTCATTAAACAAACTTCCCTTACTTCCTTGAATAGGTGAACAGAATTAAGTACTGGAGTGGATTAAACTTTTTTTCACTTAGATGTTTTTTGCAGAGAATTAGAAGGAGTAAAGTGAGAACGCCTGACTTGTCTGGTACTGCTGCTTGTCTCTTTCAAAAAATCACAGAAAATCTCACCTTAATCTCCCCCCACACTTTTGTTTAATCTTTGGTGTGCTGGCAGTTCTAAAGGCCAATATATCCTTAGAGCACTCTGAAGGGCCTGTACTGAATGGGGAGACTTTCAATAATCCAGCACCTGAATGTTCCTCTTAAATTATAAACCTAATGAAATAGTTGGATCTGGATTTTTTCACTTAGCTGTCATTCTCAATAGGATCTGTGCTGTGGTGGATATGTCTCTTAAGTGTGTTGGGTTTTAAAATTTGCTTCAAATTTAAATGTCCTTTGTGTCACTAATAAAATTACATAGAGAAAATTATAAAGAAAGAAAAGGTTATATTAAAAGATGACGATTGTCAAGTATTCTACTTTCACTGGACTTCGTTCTTTATAAATTATTTCTCCAGAGTGTCTCACCTGCACAGTTAATGGAAATCTTCCATTATGCTGTCTCAAAAAACTTCTTTTGGAGTTTAAGGCTATTTCAGTTAAGAACTTCTTACTACAGCCTAACCTAAACTTTCCCTTCCTTAGTTCCAAGCCATTGTTCCATTGCAATTGTAAATATTTCTCTTCCTTCACTTAAGATAAACTTCTAAGGAAAACATCAAGGAAAAAAAAAAAAAAAAAGGAAAATAATTATCTTCTCTCCTTCTTTATATGCAGTGAAATACCTCAGTGTACTTGAAACTTGTGCAGCTTTTAATATTTGTGCAAGAAAGCAGTCCATGTGGAAAGTCGTAACTGGAGAGTAATAGTACATGTAATTCTAAAGGTTTCTATCCTCAGCCACTGAAAAATTCTCAGGTACAAAACTCTCTTCTAATCAGGTTTTCAAAGGAAAATTCACACTGGTAGTTTGTGGAGAGACAGTTCTCACATTTACATGTGACCACCAAATTAACATGAGTTCTATACAGTTCAGGGTTTTTAAAGCATTTCATCTAGGACCTGCCAGAATTTTGATTAAGGAAAGATAAAAATTAACATTCCTATATTGCACATACTAAATAAAAACCCAGCAAATATTGGTTCTTGAAATATAGATGCAAATGAGAATCATCGATGATCTGCTATTTATTGATACTCCAAAAGCCCTTTTCTGGTGCTGAGATAATTATCAAATTTTATAGATGGTCTGAGAAAGACATGAAATTTTGTAGATGCCACAAAAAATATCTAAGTAATGTAATGCATGAACTGCTTAGTATAATTGAATTATTTCACAAGAAGTCATAAACAAATTCATTGAATTACTGGATCGATATATCTAAATGGGCAGTTTATACCTAGAACTGTTCTTGTAGGATGTGGCTGGCTTTCCTGGGGAAGACAAAATTTGGGTCCATGGCAGATAGCTAACTTGGATATGAATTAACATCATGATGCCATTTCCAAAACTGCTATTGTAACCCTTGGATAAATATAAAGGGGAAAATTTACTGTAGATAGACAAGTCATACATTATCTCTGTATTTGGTGCTGCAACAATGAAAATTCTGTCCAGGTCCCTTGCCCAGGACTGGACAGTCAATCTCGTTATCTGGACAGTTCATCTTGTAATGTGTGTGTTGATAAATTAGAGAAAGCTCACAGCAGTGTTGCAAAAGCAATTGCAACATGAAAAATATAATACAGTAACAAATTCATGAAGCTTAGTGTGATTCAAAGGGTTATGTGATGACAGCCTCTGCCAGGCAGGACCAAAACAAGAAATAAGAGTTAAAAGAGAGGATGCTAAAGCTAGTCAAATAAAGGCTAAAACTGAGTCTTACCAAACCAAACTAAAACCAACAACAAAAACATCCTTGGCAGCAAGTGGTTACAGAAAGAGTTGTGGATTCATAGTGAATTCTCAATTCCCAGAATTTTTGAAAGTCAATTAATTTCCACTGACATGGGAATTAATTCTTTGAGGCCCTATGCAAGTTAATTTAAACTGGTTCCACTTTGAACAGGGGGGTACACAAGATGTCCTCCTGAGGTTTCTTCCAGCCTTAGAACTGAGATGACTCTTTAATTCTATGGTTTCTGCTTTCTGGGAGTTCTAACTGGATAATCCTTTTTGACCTTTAGGTAAGTTTCTACTTGTTTTCAGTGTAGGGCAGAGATAGCAGCAGTGCTGTAGCTGCAGGGAATATGGCTCAGCAGAGCTAATTTATCTAGAGATCAGTGTACCTTGTCCTCCAGTAACCTGAGGCAGATCTGATATGCAGTATTCCAGAACCAAGGTGTGCACGTGTGCCAGTGGAATGCAGATGCTTCACTTGCTTGAGGTTAGCCTTTAGTTTTGATATTTGTTTGCCAATAACAAACTACAACTGATTCAAAATCGAGCTAGCACTGGCACAGAGTTGGGTACAGGAAATATCTTCACGCCTTTAGTTCCCATTGAAAGGGAGGGATGAAACAGGGCACAGAACCAACATACCATTACGAGCACAGGGGGAGGTGTGTTCCCTGCCCATAAGAGAACTTACAGAGTTTATTAAGATAGGATGTGAAAGGGCTGTAACAAATTATAGGAGTGCAGAGGAACTGCAGTCAAACCCACACATCCACTCAGTGATGAGCTGCTCAGTGAGCTATTTCTGATTCTCCCAGCATCCACTCGAAGCAGTAGTGGTTTGTTTTACTAGTGTTTACTGAGTTACCAGCATTCTGTTGATTTCTGTAGTTCTTAATGCTTCAGGGGAGGGAGGAGGAGGAGGACATGAGAATGAATGCAATAGTCTTACAAATTTTGTGTGGTAGTTTGTAAGGGACTATCCTGAATCAAGACAGACTTGAAAGCACTGTGTGGGAGAAAGCCAAGCACAGATTCACTGGTGGAGCAGGACAGGACTGAAACACCTAAAGAAGATAAAGGAGAGCTATTTACTGTACTTGCCTTTTTTATTTGCCTGTGTTGTTGTATGGTTTATAACTATTCTTTTTGATAAATTCTGGTTTTAGTATTCTTGTATGGTTATTACACTGCATTCTGATGCTTTAGTTTTGCATTTCAATATCCATATTCACCAAATATTTAGTTTGATGGATGATGGCTAATCTCAGTGCTTTTACTTGAAATTTTTCTCTTCTTGAACCCATTATATTATCAGTGAGTACAGTAAGTACAACAGCTCAGCTAAAGAACTCAAATATATTAGCTGATGGAGCCCAAATACTAAAAAGATGGTTCTTAAAATATTTACTGTGTCTACTTTGCTTGGCCCAAAATCAGTCTGCTAAAAGAACACTTGAAAATCAGTCTGCTAAAAGAAGTTAAAATCAAGTGAGAAAAACTAAATATTCAGTACCAAAAAGAATTTTCTCTTACAAGATAACAATATGTATGCAAGGAGCTAAATACCTGTCTCTATGTCTTAGCCCCAGCTTTACACATGGACAGAAGCATGGGAAAGGAAGCAAATTAGATATCTGTTTCACTTGGATCACTTGACAGTAATTTTTAGAATACAACAGAAGAATTTGGAATCTGACAAATATTTTTTAATTTACGTTGGTGCACTGGAAAAGCTAGCAGATATTTCCTGGTCCAGTGAGTTGGTGCATTAAATGGAAATGAGGAGAATGACGGGGCCAGAAGCAAAAAGAGCAAGGAAACAGGTTCCCAAAGTGCCACACGAGGTGAGACTACTTTTACTTTGCCTGCTGGTTGTTGTTGTTGTTTTTGCTGCAGTTGCAACTGCTGAAAAGCACTGACCTGAATGGATGTTTCTGCAAGAAATCTAGGAAATCTATTTTATGTAATGTGCTTTCTATTGTTGAGACTGACTTTACATATCAGGGTTGTAAGTGACGTTCCTGAGCTCACTTTGTTTGAAGAAAATTAGTAAAAAGTGATTCTTACGTAGAAGGGCATTAATAAAATTACCAAAGAAAAGCCAAAAAGTAATAACTTTTGTGCTTTTATGGGAATGAGTAGTGTTAATGGAAGAAAACAAAAGGAAAATACAAGAACTGTGTGGTTCTGTGAGCCTAAGGATACAGAACAACCTGTTCATTTCAGTTTTCCAGGCTGACTGAAGTGTAAGAGCCCCAGAACCTGTTTCTGCAGCTCATATGGGGCAAGCCAACCGGAAGACAGAGCAAGCTTTAAGTAGGACTCTGTTATGGAGTCCTACTATAGAAAGAGTCCTACTAGTAGTCCTGTAGAAAAGACAGCAAGCATTTTGCCTTTACTAGGGAGGAGGGGATCTTAATAACAGGAAGGGAAGAGCTGCATGAGGATGAAGTGAAAAGACGCAATGCTGGGCAGTCCAACCAATACTCTGTACCTCAGTTTCCCTTTTTCTATAGTGGGTCATTACTGCTGTTCTTTCTCCCAAGAGTACTGGCAGATAAGTTGTCATAGTAATGCACTATTTGGAGACTCTAAAAATAGAAATTTGGTAAGAATGAAGGATATGCCAGGGGATGACAGATTTTCCAAATTCAGATTTAATGAAAATCTCCTAGTAAACCTATTAATCAAGAGTTTAATGTTATGGAAAAATCTGTGACTATGGACTTAAACTGGGTTCTCTGAGGGGAACAAAAACATTTGCCTTGTGGAAAGGACCATGTTCAGGGTACATTGTGTACTTATTTCTAAGTGTAGTCACCCTGTACCTCAAAGGAGTACAAAAAGCATGTGAGAATGCACATGCTTCTTAGGCACACAAGCTATAACCCGTAGCCCCAACACAAGTTGCGCCAGGCAGTTGTTTTTCAATCTCTTCTGGCACAGACACAGTTTTGCCCTCACCCCTTTGTCTCTCCTTTATGTTTGTCAAATTCCCTCAGCTGTACCTTGCTGGACACTGGCTGTCCCAGCAGCATCCAGAGCAGACCCTGCCTCACTTCCCCTCTTGCTCTGTCCTTGGAGCCCCTGGCAGAAGTGATGGCAGACACAAACTCACCGTATCTCCTTCCTTGGCCTGGCAGCCCTTTTATTTTAGATAATGCTGCTGCTTCAGATGAAGGAAACAGAGAGTGTCAAAGTGCTTCATGGTGCTTATGTCTTCATAAACACAAGATTTGCAGAACAGATACAAAGCAAATGGAAGGTAAAATCCTGAGTCATAGAAATAAGTGTTAAAATAATAACTTCAAACACAGGCTGTCATCTTTCTCCCCAAAACCTTAAGAATGACTGCTGTGCCCATGAGCAAGGCTGCTTTTTTTCCACCTACCCTAGGTAGTCTAATGAGAGATACTACATTAATTTGTATATTGTCTCCTCTTTCCCTTTGTCTAAGACAGGCTTTTTCTTCATAGATGTGTACAAATAACAGTATTTGAATAAATCCATAAGATTTTGTAAACAATTTTTTGCCCATATATCAAAGGACACCTCCCCACTACATTTTTTGAATTTAAGAAATTGACAAAATATTTGCTGTCCATACAAAAAGGTGTAAGGGAAGCTGTGATGCTGAGTGCAGCTGGAGCAGTATCAACACTGCAGCAGGAGCCCAGGAGGAAGGATTAAGGTTCCTAAAACCTCTCTCCAGCAGTCAATATGTGTTCGGTGGGGTCAAATTGCTGCAGTGAGACAACGTTAGGAAAAATGTATCCTTGTGAGGATGCTTTTAATGTCTAATGAACTGTCAGCTCTAAAGATCCAAGTCTGTGGAATTTTACACTGTGAAATATAGACTGCACAGTCCGGAATGCTTAATTTTGATGTAATTCAGGAATCTCTGTAGAAGTATAACTGTGATATGACACATTAGTGAAAGAAGTGGTTATATTTTTCTATATTTAAAAATAACATTTTTTTCTCAAGCTTTTTCAAGAAAGCTATTCTGGTATTGTAGGCCTTTTTAGACGACAGTCTACTATCGAACCTGCTTTTTGTCATCTCTATCATTAATTTGTGAGTTACAAAGGACAATCAGTACTGTGTTACAAGCACAGACAAGCTGTTCATCCTCCCTTTTGTAGACATTCTGTGAATATCTAATACATTTGTATAGAATTTTTATTTATTCAGGAATGACTTGTGATCAAAAGAAACATTAACCCAAACACCTTATGAATGTGTAGTCTAAATGAGTTTATAAACAAAATTTCCATCCTATTTATCAATGCTCCCTACAGAAAATTTCTAGTGTATGTACATCTGACAGGAACACTGTTGAAACAATAGTAGTTTCCAAATACACCAAGCAGTGGGAGTTGATGTCTGTTGTTCAGTGTACTAGAAGCAATGAGTTTCTGTGGTCAGAGAAAACTCTGTAAGGATTAGAGAAGAGCTTTCAGCAGTGACATGGCCAAAACAAACAAATAAAACTACTTACTACTTTTTCTTGTTCAACCTGACAGTTACTGTTATCAGTAACTGCAGCATTGGACGTGATAGATCTTCCCACTGGAAGGGCAATGAGGACTGTGTGAAATGGTTAGTGACCTGAGTTTAATCTTTTAAAAAGATGTGAAGGTTTCTTGTGGCAGAGAGAGCACAGATAAAAGGCAATGCTGTACTTATTCTGTGGGATCACTGTGTATCTAGATAGAACTCAAACATCCAGGTAGAAGGATGCAAACTCCTTAGGTGGAGTGTAGTCACAGAACAAAAAACCCAGGCTGTCAGTGGGTTTCAGAATATAGTAAGCTATGAGGGAGAGCAGAAGGCTGTTGTTATTGAATGTTAAAGAAGTTTACAGTCATTTATTCTGCATTTGTATAGCATCCCACTAGCAACAACAGGCACTGTCTTCTGAATTAGAAGGCTAAATGAGAAGAAAATGTCCTAATGTGGTATACACATGAGTGTTAAGATAATTACTATAGTAACAGTGACTGCATGTAATTGTTCATCCCTTTCAACCTTCATCACCTAACAGAAAAGGTGAATGGTATGGAGAAAAAGTGTGCAGCTTCCTAAAGTCAGGGGGGTTACACTACCAGGTCATAGACTGCCCAGCATGCCAGAGGAGACAGAAACACTGAGTGCTCACAAACTGGCCAGTGACTTTTATTTTCTCTTTCTAGAAAATTTAAGACATTTCTGGACATTTGAAAAATGAAATGTAATTATTAGTTCAGAAAAGCCAATTAATTTCTCTCATTCCCTGAAAGTCTGGACTATTCTGCATTTGTTCCCTGGCACACAGGAACGGATACTGGGTGCTGCCACTGCTTCCCACACTATGACCACAACACACCCTGGACATCATCTGCAGTCCCTTTGAAATGCCAGCTTTATCAGGCACTAAGTAAAATTTCACCACATCCAACTTTAGGAGTCTCCAGAGGAAGCTCAGTGATCTGAGCTGGCTCTCTCTTTCCTTCTTATCCAGCACACAGAAACAGGCACTCAGGAGAGCTGGCTGTCCAGCTTACATGGACATCTTCCTGCAGTAAACTGCCCTTCTCTCTCCATCATCTCTCAAGGAAATCTGGATAACTGGCTGATGTGTACCTTGCTCAGTAGAAGACGATGTTTGGACAGATATCCTGTCTGAGATATCAGAAATGGATGCTCCAGTCTTTCTCATGGATATCCATGCCATGCTTTCCTTTGCATGGCTTCTCAGCCTTCCATGTAACCATCCCCTCTGGAGCATCCCCAGTGCCAAGCTCTGGGTGTGGGCTCATTGCCAGAAGTTCTGCACAGATAAAACTGCTCCTAAGTCTGTCTCTGCCTTTCTGCCACCACTCAAAATGTCCACTGCCCATCATCAAATGGATTTTTTTAAATGCTCATGCTGAACATGCTTGATTCCTATTCTAACTTCATACCTCTGGAAGCGTCTCAGTCTCATGAGGTGAAATTCTGCATCTCAACATTCCTTCAAATTCACAGCAACCTGGAACAAAAAACTGAAAAAAATCAAACTATACTGTTACATATAACAATCCTTTAAGAAGCGTGTGTTGAGCAGATAATATCTTATAAAAATCAAAACCAGTATCCCTCATGCTTGGGAGTCAGTAAATCTGGGCTATGTGAAAACACCAGCTTGCTAGTGAGCACATAATAGTCCTTGTGGAATGAGCTCAGCTGCACTCTGTGGGATTGGATTAGTCTAAATCAAAAGAATATTACCCCCCTTGTAATTGTTTGCTCAGAGTATTTATCCAAATAAAAAGATAGATCAACTCTACCCTTTTGTTTATAGAAAATAAAATTTACTGATTTCCTAGTTGGCCCAGTTATTTTTCTTCTTATTTATTTTTTAAATTATTTTTATCTGTTTACTCTTAATTAGTTTACTTGTGATTCTAATCTATTGAAAGAAACATCATATATTAATTCATATATAACTGAAAAGAGAGTAACTTTGTATTAAGCATACCCTTGTTCAATGTGACTGTGCACCTTGAAGGTAAAAAATGTAAATCTAAAGGCCTTTCTGACAAAATATATGACATCCAAGTCACTTTTTGCCATAATTTTCAAAGCTCCTTGAACTTTTGATGCAGATTTTCTGACAGTGTCTTAATATTGTTTTCTCTTTAGCCCTAGCTACGCTTAATCTGAGGTATGACAGCAGAATTATTCATAAGCTCATGTTGTAAAGGGTGTAATTTTATTTTCAAAGGATGCCAGTAGGATTTAAATCTGCGAGTCTGAATTATGTCAAGCAGCAGACATAGAACAGAAGGTGGGCCAGCAGTTTGCCACTTTCGTGGGTGAATAAACAGCACAGCATGACTAACAGCACTATAGTTATTACTTGCCATGCAGGAAAATGCATTTTCTGTTAGGTTTGATTATTTATCTGGGGAGGTTGGAGGCCACAGTAACACTTAATTCTCGGTAGAAAATTTTGCTTGCAGCACATTCTGATGCTGCCTTTTTAACAATTCAATTAGCCCTCTACATTCCTACCTACCTTACCCATACTTAAGCATGTCTTAAACTTTAATAAAGCTGTGTTAACTCAAATAGTCTCTTATGATCACTTGCAGAGTGCTTGCATCTTCCATAACAGCATTCCCACTATTTTTTCTGCCTGGAATACACCTATAGAAATTGCTTTTCCTACATAGGACTGGATTTGAACATAGAAAAAAAATATTTACAATAACATGTTGATGTTTAGATGTGTAAACACAGGAATTTATGTGCAAGATGGGTGTCTAGGCTCTTATTAATATCACTATGCCTATTTAATAAGCTCCTAGTTTTTGGAAGGAGACTTGAAATGCAGAGAGATATGAAAGCTTTTTCAAACTCACAAAGCAGAAGAAAGAAGGAATGAATCCACTTCTCAAAAATGCTGTGTCAGCTACTTGTCTTCCATGACTTAAGTGGCATGGTCTTCCTTTTATATATGTGTAGGAATAAGCTCTCAATTTATGCCTTTTTTTGACCACCACAGAAAAAGAAATAAAGTAGACAGAGCTTTGCCTTGCATAATGAAGAATCATATAAGGACAAAAAGACCTCAACAAACATGAAAAAAATCCATTCTGGTTTATACATTAATGTAATCTTCTTATACTACAGCTTTTCTTGAGAACATGGATCAGTCATTAGGTTTGAGCTAGTTTAGGAGTTTTTAGGTGTGCATAAAAAGTTATAATGCAAACTCCTGCTTATTTTAGTGAGGACTCCATCCTATCAATTTTAGTGTGTGCAACTGAATATGATAAGCTATAATTTGTAAAGTGTTATTGGGAGAAGACTGGGCTCATAACTAGTGAAAATACAGACAAGAACATAGTGAAGATGGAGTCTCAAGGTCTGCAGTATTAGTTTTATTGCTTTTAATAGGCACTCCAATATCAGGGTTGTTGAGTAAGGAGATAAAAGAAGGTTTGTAACTTTAGCTATGAATTTTAAACTATGAAAGAGCTTAGAGTTAGGAAAGTCATATGAAAATAACCAAAGAAAGCAAATAACTTACACTGTTACTGGCTAAAATTACTATGTTTTCTGGAAGTTTAAAAGTCCAGTGATAAATGGAAAATTATTAAATTATCTGAGATAGTAAAACAGATTACAAAGACAAATTCAGATGGTCTCCTATAGGAATCTAGCAAGGAAGTAAAATTTTTTTTTCAGAAATACTAGATTTAATTTAGATCACTTCAAGTTTGATCCAGTTCTCAATAATTAATTTGGCTTAAAAGAGTGTCCTTCAACTTCACTGGGCTTTGTATCAAATCCTTAATGGACATAACAATTCTTGTAGTAAGTCATAACTCATCTGCATGCCCAAAGCGTTGAATGCTTCTTCTAATCATAGTAGTTGCTCTTAAAAAAGATAATATCTTCATCTAAAAGCATGGCTTCATCCACCACATCATCCATCATCCATCATCCATCCATCATCCACCACAGCAGAGTGGGTAAAGAAAGATAAAAATACCCAAGCAGAACTTCTTCCTAGATGTGAAAATTAATCTGGGATATTGCAAGATGTTCTGATTACTAAAGGCTGTATGTTTTTTGCATTGTCAAAATTGGCTGTTAAAATTCAAAGTTATTGTTTTGTTCTGTAGGTGAGAGTACTGCAATTTTTTATAAAATGCAAGCTAGGGTAGCAGAGCAATGTCTGTAGTAGATGTACAATAGTACAGAAACCCTTGAAGAAAACACCTATTTATTTTGTGATGCCTATTGATTCAAACAAAGCAGCTTTCTACCTAAATGGATATCACAGTAGCTATTAATAACACCTTGCTATTCATAAATAATGAAGATTATAACCCAGTGGATCATCAACTTCAATTTGGAAGAATGTTATATCAAGATGAGAAGATTTTGGTGGTTTATTTGGCATTTCAAGTAACAACTCTTCATGTCCTTCTGAAAATCAGGTTTTGGTGTACTTTGTGAAGTGCCTCATATATTTTAAGAAAGCAGTTTGATCCTTTAATTGGCTCCTGTGGCTGTTTTTTCTCTCTGACAAGTTGAGTTTTGCTTTCTGTAAACAGAGTTCTAAAATCTGTCATGTGAAGGGACATACTCAGGGCATAAAATAACACCAGTCTCATGTAATTTTCTTCCTATGACATCCACACCTGACAAGACAGAAAGTAAAAACATTCTAAATGTAATCATTCCCATTTAGGCAGAAATAAAGATATAAATTCTTTCTAGCATTCTGACAAAGGTAAAAACATTACTATTTACATATCTAACATGACTCCTTTACCTTTAAACAACTGAAAGAAAATAGCTGTCACAGCTTCCATAAAACTCATTTCTTTCCTGTTTTTAAGATTTACCTGTAGAGTTTGAGTGAGGTAGAATGAATGAGTTCAGAAGGTGGATAAGTGTAGCCTGAAATTTCTTCTCATTTAAGTTGCAAAGTCAAAACAAATATTTAAGCAACAATTGATTGCTTCTATTATTTTTCTTATTTAAGCAAGGAAAAGACAGAGGCACCCACTTTCATGCAGAGTTCACCAAAGGTAAAGAAATACAGATATTGTGGTCCTTCATGGAAACTTTGCATTGTTGCTTATTTTGTTGTTTTAATCTAAAATCAAAATAATATTAATTGAAAGCATTATGGCAGTTCTTTATACATGGCAGTTCTTTATGCACAAATATAACCATCTAGGAACAATTATTGGACATCTTGCAGATTAGAAAAAAGCTTTCCTAGAAGATTTGCAGCTGTTTCACAGATTTACAATAGGTTCTTCTTTAGCATACCTTGGAAAAGCATATGAAATTTTTATCAGCTTCAGAGCTGAATTTGACTGTGATTCTTTATATTGTTCCCCAACAGTTGAACTCAGTCACAGAATACTGGGTTTGCCCCATTTGTAATGCAGAATCTGTCCCTCTTCACACAATGCAACTGAAATCAGGGAGTAGAATAGAGCACATGTTAGCATCCACAGAGCAGGAGAAAATCGCTAAGACAACTGGAAATGTTTGTTCTTTACAGTGGGACTTTTACACTAACATTTAGCTTTTTCATATAGGCCACTTGGGAAAGGGAGAAGACAGATATTTGTTCATAATCCAGCTTAAGAACAGACAGAAACAGCTCTTATGAAAGATGACTAAACCTCAAAATGCAAACAGTCCCCATACATATTAAAAAATAAATCTGCCCTAGTCTTTCCATGTCATGTGTATCTACCATATTTAAGTCGATACATTCATATCAAACCTTCTTTGTGAGGTAAGATGAACAGAGAAGGAAAACCTTTTCCCTTTCCTCTGTGAACCCATGCTGACCAAGAGGAGCATCAATCATAGCCTTGCTTACCAAGTTGATGGCTAGGAGGCATCAATGGGTGGAAAAGATTGATCAACCATTAAAAATTAATAAAGAAATACTTACCATGATCTTCAGAACTATACTAGGAGCTGTTACTCTGAAATAAAAGCCATACTATATGGTCTCTCTTTCTTATTCTGCAGAACATAGGAAATACTTCTTGTCTTGTCACCAAGGCCAAATAACTTATATTCAGTCATTGTTCCTTTTTGTCAAGTTTTACAAATGCGCAAAATAAGATCCTAGATAAAACAAGACTGATGCAATGGTAATACTAAGATTTATATATTTGTTGAGACTGTAAAATGCTATTTATAAAATACTATTTAAAATAAAACATTTGCAATATTTTTTTTTTTCCTAAAAGCTTATTGAACTAAGACATTGATATCATTCTGAGTGAAGTCAGGACCTTTGACCCCTGGAATCATGATTTTGTATGGGCCTGGACTTGTCTTAAAAATTTTGTCAAATTGTTTAATTGCTAAATAGGTTGTTTTATTAACTAAAAGTGAATATATGACATATCCATCAGCATCAAGTTATCTGGTATACTAAGAGTTTTTCCATAGTATTTTACTACTACCTACTACAAGCCTATGGGAAACTGCCTAGTCTCCAAGGGATGATTTTTAAAACAGAAAAATCAAAGAAGTAAGGTTCCTGATGGCTTCTTCAGTTAGAGTGAAAGTTGCATTGGATTTGACCTTGTGGATGAATAAAAAAAAGAAGAGCTTTTAAAGAATAATTGATGGTATTATATTTCTGATACAAAAAATAAAAAACCTATAGTAAAGTTAATGTATCATCTAAACTTCAAGGTTTTGCTGGCGTATTTAGCTGGCTGCAAAGTAAAACTATCAGCTGGGGAAAATTCAACCTGACGTCTGAATGCCTCAGTTTGGAATGCCTTATCAACTGGAAACAGAAAAATATGCCAGCAAAGACCCAAGCAGAAATGCAACCAGAGCCACACAAGCAAATTTTAGCAGCTTCCAGTACAGTGTTTCCCAGGACCAGAAATTATGCCAGAACAGAAACCTACCAGTACAGTCCACACCCCTGCTACAGGACCGTCTCCAGACCTGGAGGAAACCTAGACCCAGAAGGGGCACACATCACATGCACACTCCTGAAATGAAATCCGGAAGGCTAAGCTGAGCATTTTCTGTTTCACACAAGGTGTTAATTTAAGCAGGGCCCAGAAGAGGTGAAAGAACCTTCACTCAGCTCTGTCACCAGAGTTCCATGGCCAGCCCACAGGAAATGAGGATCTGTCTGAGTGTTCTGTCAGATGTTCACAATTGATGATAGATGTTTGTTTTCACTCCCTGGTGAAAATTCCTTTACAAAGATATGCCCATGTTCCCTTTCCCATAAGGGAAAGATAAGCATGTTTGGAAAGGACAGGCATTAGGGGGCACTGCCTTTTTGTGCTGGCCCACCAACACACTCTGAGCACTACCAAGCACAGCATGGAGGATCATGAAGCTGCCTCAACACTTGCACGTCAGAAGAGGATGCATGTAAAGCCACTTTCTGTCAATTGTAGCACTAAGGATAGAAAGATGCTGGCATTGCTGAAAGAAGAAATGTTCAAGATATACACAGTAAGAAAAGTCATGCAAGTTTTATACGTATGATCCATCTGTCATGTGAAATGGTGGGATCTTAAACAGTGTTTTAAATGTAGTAACTGATTCTTTATCTAGAGGGAATAAACAGAGGGAAACATAGAGATGAAAATTATCTGAAGTTTATAGAATCAATTCCCTTGAAGCCATCCTGCCCAAAGACAACAGAGGGATATAATCTGCTGGGGAGAATTCAAACTGAGTTTTGAATACCTCATCATCTGGCTGATGACATTGGGGGCCCCTTTGACCGTCACAGTCGGCAACAGTGAGACAAACAGTAGTTTGTGAATTCTCTTAAATACTAGACAAGTGACTGAACATTACCAGAACTGTGCCAGAAACATTCAGAGTCTTTCTTGTGTTTGTTTTCACAGCACTTCCTGGCATGAACAGAGGTTATTAACCAATTATTGTGATATATTTCAAAGTCAGGTGGCTGAAATTGTAAGTTTGAATTTTTTACTCATTACTCAAGTACTTTATCACAGTTATTTTCTTTCTTCACCTCAAATTCTTTTAATCTTTTCATCCATAGAGAAAGGACAACCTTTTCAAGGACATTAATTAAGTGTGCCAATGACACTGCTCAAACAGCACGTTTACAGTAGCCATGAGTGTGGAAAAATAACAGCCTCTAACAAGGCTTGAAAACTATGATGCTCATGAATTTGTGTCAACAGAAGGGGTTAGCTTATGCTATTAATGAAAGAGATACACCCAGGCCTCTGAAAGTGTATTTTAGAGAAAATGATATTGAATATGATTACCAGCATGACTGTATAAACACAATTCTATGATTCTGTGGTCCAGTGATTACTCTAGTGAAGTGGCACCAAAGTCTTCAATTAGAGTGAAGGAGAAATTCCTCTTATCATGACTAAAAGGAGAAGGATTCAACTCCTTGGATTTAATTTCTTTGGAGTAGTAACTATAGTGTCTTCTGAGCTTTGTACAATCACGGACTATACCATGGACTGCCTGAGGATGGCACAGATACTAATTTTGGACATTGTTCTGGGTGGATGATTTGGGTTTGTATATGTGGCCACCTCCAGGTTTGTCAGGTCAGCACTGCAAACAGAGGTAGCCTTCCAAAGCAAAAAAGTTTGACGTGAGTACCAGTGATTCAGATCAAAGCACCCTCTATCCAGCAGCTCAACTCTGACAGTAACCAGTAACGTGAAGTCAAGGGGAAGAATTTGGAAGGAGGTGAGGTGTTAACAAGGTTCTTCTATAGTACACCCTGTCTGCTGGACTTTCTGAGCCAGGATTTGCATTTGATCCAGAGAATTCATCCAATGTTTGGTTGGCTGGAAGAACTGGTAATGTATTTTTGGGTGCTGCTTGCATATTAGGATAGCATCACCATGTAAATAAGAAGTGTTGAAAAGTAATTAAAGTAATTTAGGTGATTGTTAGAACCAGGTACTCCTTCATAGCAGAACTGCAAGAGAGAGAGTTGTAATCTAAATCTTGAGAGAAGCACATCTGCTAAAGAGAAGGCAGTAATTTACAGGTGCAAGTATGATTCTGTTAGATATTGATTGATGAGGGTTGACATATCAGGCAATATTTTCTTTTTTCATGCTTTCCTTCATGGAAAACCAAAATATATGGAGTTTGAAAACTGTGCTCTCTTGAAAGTTCTTATATACTATATATACTCTGTGTGTGTGTGTGTGGTGTGTGTGTGTGTGTGTGTGTGTGTGTGTGTGTGTATATATATATAATATTTATTTATTTATTGCACATTTGTTTGATTTAATATTAATCTCTGAGTACAAGCAAGCAAAGCAAAGAATAAGAACAGTTACCAGGAAAATGTGTAGTGTTTAATTTATTTTTCCCTAGTGTTTTCAGGGTGACTGTTTGTTATCAGTATGATTGCAAAAGCTATCCCAGGTTTTCTTGTCCTTTCTTTGCTCCCTAAGGAGACTTGGATGGATTCACTCCACCCAAAACAAACTTGTTCCTCCACCCATCAGAGATAACTTTTGTAGTTGTACCAACATCAGAGTGTAAATCCTGTTCTGATAAATTTGAAATGTCAATTCTGTGAATAAAGCTTCACAATATGTTCTTTTGAGCAATTATAAAACAAGATACGAATATTGTATCTGACATAACAAAATCTGTACCTCATTCACAGCTTTCACAAGGAAAATAAAACCTTCACATCATTACACAGGGGATTTCTTGGAATTGCATGTGGAGATGATGATTATGCAGAAACTGAGACTTATAAATGCTTTATTGTTTTGATGGAAATCAGCCAAGAAGGCAGATAAAAGACTTAAGAAGAGATACTAGGAAACAAATTAGAGACCTAAATGACCCTACTGGAAAAATAAATCTAGAACTTTACATCTGGTTCTTGCAGTTGTCAAGTCACTCAGCAAATGGTCAGACTGATTATCTGTTTGCATGCAGAATATGGGGCCTGGCACAAAAACCACGTCCTATCAACAGTAGCAGGCACTGCCAAGTGAGTGCTCACAATCTGCAGTGATACTGACATAGGTAGCAGATAGCAGTGTCCAGATAAATAAAGTTTGCGTTCGTGCTTTAGTATGTCTTCACTGTTACAACTATGCAAACAATTAATAGTGATTAGTTGGTTGTTAAGGAAGAGGATATGGAATCTTAAGCCTCAAACGAAACATTTGGTAGCAAATTACATTGAACTTTTAACTGAGTAAACTTTTAACTGAGGGCAGGTTTACTCAGGTCAGGAATTGTCCTTCCAAGTTTCAAGTCAGCTTGGACTGATTTACAGTCAGTGACTTACTGACAGCTCAAAACAGCATTTTGATGCAAAACCACAATCAAGTCAATGAGCTTGAAGAAGATTTTTCCTTGAAAAAAAAATTTAAAAATAAGGATGTGGGAAGCCCTTTTGGAGGAGAAATGCCTTCTGCTGAATGCAGCAAACATGCAAGATTAGCATTCTTCCTAGGCTGTACTTACACCACACAATAAAAAGGAGGTTTAGGAAATTACTGTGTATTTGGAACTTGAGACAAAAAAACCACTCATTGCAGCTTAACACAGTGAAAATCCAGGCATATCAATCAGTTTGATTCTTGCCAATCCTTGCAAGGTGTGGTGCTGGGGTCACACTGTTTGCCTGCTTCCAGATGCCAGCTGTCCTTCCCCCAGATCAGTGTAGGTGTCTGTCCTGGCCCTGAGTGTTATGGAGGCCAGAGGCATAAAGCTTCCCTCTAAGCGATGAGTTACATGTGCCAATAGTAGTGGTGACCCAGCAATTGGTCTTTTAGTTTTACTCAGCATTGGTCTTTTATTCAATACTACTCAAACAGAACACAAAAACGTTTTCTGTATTATTTAAGGGAGAGTAAGTGGAGTGCAAATGTGTTTGCTTTGCTACGTGAAGCACAGCAATGTGTTTGAATCTTGCTTCTGTGTTCCCTTTTGTCTGGCCTTTGTCCAGGATGGCAAATCCAACAGCAAACACTGGGAGATACCATTCCTCAAAGTCTGATGTAATCACAGCCTTCTTTCATGATTAGTTATTCTCACATTTAAGTATTTCACCAAATTTTGCTTGCAGATAAGTGCTATTCCAGTGTAGAAACAGGGCGCTTGTGGGGATCTTCCATAACTCTCTCATTTGTGAAAATCAGTTTTCTTACCTTAATAGTCATCAGCAAATAAAGGAACACTTTTTGATGATGCAGTAATTAACGTGAACAGCATTCTGAACAGGATGCTGAACACAAACCCTCACCTTTTCCCCCACTCCCAAACCCTTAGAAAACACAGAAATTTGACTGTTATTCTGCCAAGCTTCTTGGTAGTGAACCATCTTGAGAGGCTGCTGGTGTATCTACAGAGAGCCCCCATTATAGCCTGGGAACCCAAGACTAGAAATGTATTTCCTTAGGACAGCAGTAATAGAGGACTCTCTTTTTCTGCACTGCTTACTTCCTGTGAGCCATTCTGAGTGCCACTCAGGTGTTTCCAAGGGAGTTGCACTTATTTCCAGCAGATATGAATGTGGTGGTAGGTCTATAGAGGTAATCTGTTTGTAATATTCCATTTTACAAACACAACTATATTTCATTCCTCGCATTTTTGAATTTTTAATCGTGTGGGTCTACAATACTTCCATCAGCTCAAGGTGCCAAAATATAAAGTGGACAGATGTCTATAGGCTAAATATTGATTTATATAATCCAGTAGAATTTTGTAGGAGGGTGGAATATGGCTCCAAAGGGTTTTTTAGAAGCTCAGAGATTGTCTTGTCACCTCCTACAATCCCTAAAATAAACCTCTTTTCCCCAATCAGGAAAAATCAGCTGCTGCATATTTTAACCATCAAGGTGACTGGACCATGCTAAGAAAACCAATATTTATAGATTCTACATTACAGAAGTAGCAGTTTATGATCAGGAAAAATTTTTGACTGGAATTTAGGTGTCGTATTTTTAAGGCCAGCAGAGAGCCCATTAAAGATCATTTCAGGATATTCAAGCTTGAATATCAAGTTTTCAAGCACAACTCTTAGCTCTGGTGAGGCTGTGTCCTGTGTCCAGTTTTGGGCCCTTCACTATGAGAAAGGCATTGGGTGCTGGAGGGTGCCCAAAGAAGGACAATGGAGCTGGGGATGGGTCTGGAGCACAAGTCTGGTGAGGAGTGGCTGAGGGAGCTGGGGGTGTTTATTCTGGAGAAAAGGAGGTTCGGGGGAGACATTATCACTCTCTACAATGACCTGGCAGGAGGATGTAGCCAGGTGGGGTTCAGTCTCTTCTCTCAAACAACAAGTGACACGACAAGAGAAACAGCCTCAGACTGTACCAGGAGAGGTTTAGGCTGGATATTTGGAAAAACTTCTTCATTGAAAGGGTGGCCAGCCATTGGAACAGGCCGCCCATGGAAGTGGTGGAGTCACTATCCCTGGAGGTTTTAAAAAGATGTGCATGTGGCAGTCAGGGACATGGTTTTAGGGCTTGGCAGTGCTGGGTTAGTGGCTGGACTCAGTGAACCAAAAGGTCTCTGCCAACCTTTCTATGATTCTATCTTCATGTTCATTCATTATGATTACATAATTGATAAATCTTTGATTTACATTTTCTCAATCTATGTCACAGCTCGAGCTGGGCAGTGGAAATGCAAGAAAAGTTGATTTAATGAAACACAGTCATGTTTCAGGGTCTTGAACTCTCCCCATTAGAATTCTTTTAAAAAACAAAAGCATGCACTTTCATTAAAAAAATATCTACATAGGCTACTCTATATATTATTTTCTTTCAAGGTTGGTGCATGTAAAAAATCTGTATTGCATTAAATAGGAAGTGTAAATATTACATATTTGAAATCTTCATATGGAAATCTTCAAGAAGATTGAACTGTAAAAAATTATTTAGTGCTGCAAAGTATTTCTTCTCTCTCTTAGCTAGCAGCATGAATTTCTTTATAAAGACAATACAAAACTTTTCATGTGCTTATTTTAAAGAAATTTAACCAGCACTTTCAGCAGAAAAAAAAATCTTATTACTGTATTGCTGTATTGTGATTTTTACTAAAGTCAAAAGAAAAACAATGACTTTAACATGAGGTCTTTAATATGAGGTTTATTCAGTCAGTGTGTATCAAAATCAACTTTGTTAAAGTAAGTGAAATTCAACGGTACAGAAGTTAGTAGTCTGGGGTCTGTTCCACTGACTGCAGTACAATTACCTCTGACCTGCCCCAGTATGAGATCAGATTCAGTCCAATATGGATAGACTTGCACATTCCATTTAACTCCAGGAACAGGCTTGACACACACAGTTCAAATCCACATCCCCACTTCTCTAAAGACAGGGTGAAGAGTACATTCATTTGGGGTTTGACAGTGAGAAGCACAGAAGCAAGTTCAGAATACTTGGATTTTAAAATCAAATGTCTGCAAATCAACACCCTTGCTTATATTGTCAGAACGTAGCTACCTGTTTCTGAATTTCTACTGCGTGAAAAACTAATATTTAAAATAGATAATATGCTTGAAGTGTGAGCAAAATTATCTGCTGTTGCAGAAGAAATCCAGTTCAGTTCTTGGACTGAGTTCTTGGCAGATAAATACCTTTTGATTCATCTAAACCTAAAGTTGACATTAAAAAAAGGACAAGATAAATAAAACTTGGTTTTCTAACTCTTCTGAGTGTTCTGCATAAGGTGAGATAACAAAGCTAGCTTAAGTGGTGAAAGGATTTGGTGTTACAGAGGTTTGAACTGGATGGCAACATGCAGTAATGCTTTTATATTTTCTATAATCCTTGAACATTCCCCATTCCTACAACTACCTCCAATGCACACTATTTTTTTAAGTTTAAAACTATTTCAATAAGTCTTTTCCACTTTTGGTTTCTAATTGCATCTAAAGTGCCAAATGTCTCAAGGAAGGCTGCTCTCAATTTATTCAAGATGTTTGAATATGTTTTAAATCCATATGGAAACCCAACCTAAGTATAAAGCCTTTGGATATGTCACCTCATTACACTCCTGCAGGTTCCAAAAAACCAGTGCCAACTCACCTACCAAAGTTATGAACACCTCTACCTCACATTGCTCGCTTGTTATGTTAAACCAGGCAGCAAGTTGTTAATGAAGATCACACTGTCAGTAGAGCATTATAGACACGTACTTAAGAGTGTATATTCTTTTGTTCCGTTTCTTATTTTTAAAGCATATCAACAAAATCAGGAGGGAGCCAAGATTTCCTCACAGTGTTGGCATCAAGGAGTCTTGCTAGGATCCCATGGAAGGAAAAGGAAAAGAACTAAACATAGCACATGTGCCTTTTTAACCTGACCCAGGAGTAGCCAGACACTGAAGTGAATTCAGACCTTTTCTCTCTTCTCACTCTCATATGGAGTGAATTTCCAAACAGAGGAAATGAAGAACAAAGTGGAGGTTAGGTGATGGTCTGGTCATAACCACATAATCCTGGTAAGACAGGATAGGGAAGTCTTCAAGATGTAGTACAGTACAACACAAACACAGCATTTTCCCTGGACACACTTCCTTAATGTATTGGAATGGCAGGAAAGTTCTGAAATCCATCAAGACTTAGACTGGTGAGTGTTTAAATTCCTGGAAATCCATATAGTTTGAGAGATTAAAGACCTAGATCCAGACAAAAATAAAGCTGCCTACAGGAGCTGAATGATAGAACAGCAACCTAGCCTTTAAAAAAATAGTAATGTGATAAGGCTGCTGTTCTAAATACAGATAGTAGATAAATGCTATTTGTATTTATTATACTGTTTGTAACACAAACAACATGATATATATGGATAGTAGAGTTTTGTTCAAAGTCTCTATGCCATATTTGATGATGCAAAAACCAGTAAGATTGTATACAGAAACTGTAGACTTAGCTTGGCGTTGTTTTGTAAGTTTGCTTACTTTTATATTGTTGTAGTAGGATATATAATTCGAAATAAAAGATTATTAAGATGGTATATTAGCTTTATTTGATTGTTGGTTGCTCTTTTTTTTTTTTTTAAAGATTCCATATAAAAGATTTATGGATAGAACAAATTTCAAAAGAAAATATTATTCCAACAGAGTTCTTTGGTGAATGCAGATTGTTTGCATCTGTTGTGCTGCCTGATACTTCACAGAACGGCAGATCACTGAGAACATCAAGAGGCAGCAACTGATCCCAACAGGAACTCCAGAAGTGTAATAGAAGGGCCCTCTGAGACCATCCCACCCTGGTGCAATTATCTCCTGTTACTAGACAAATGCCAAAGTGCATTCAAGTCACTATCAAAACAAAATGTCAAGAAAAAGCTGAGATGTTTATTTTCAAAGCTGGAGACTCTGCCCCAGGAAAGCAACCCTCTGAATGACCCTGTTCTTCCTGGCTGCATCAAATGACAGATGTAGGTGTAGGGTCATGTCATCTGATAGGCATCAGAGCAAGGGAGTGATTTTTCTCCACTATGAAATAGGATTCCCAGAAGTTAACTATTTAAAAATAGTCTATATTTCCTGGCATTCTAATTCTACTTATGATTTTAAAAAGTTTCCTGGGAGTTCAAGATGTCCAGTGAATGTGAAACCATGTTAGTGAGAAGGCCCCAAAGAGCCCCATTGCTCATGAGACAGAACCACATCAGCATGGTCAGACCATGTGGGACAGGACAGACTTTGGAGAGATGGCAGTCAGATGTCAGGAGCATCATCACTGCTCATCCCTGCACATCCCTTGCATGCCCTGCTGGCATCTGTCAGCAACCCTGCATCTCATGAGGGCTTTTCCCTCACCTTGGATTTTGCTGGGTCTGCTTCTCTTTAGGATCTGCAGGGAGAGAGCTGATTGTCTCTCTGGTCACATGGGTCAGTAACAGGTAACTTCTGTTTATTGGTCTGGTTTGCTTTATACTATCAAAATTAGGGCTACACAATACTGCTTCTCATGAGAAAGGCTATGGGTTGCAGGGGCTTTTCTCATAGTTACATTTTGATGAAATTTAATAGAATTTTGAAGTTTTGTGTTATTAGCACAAAAGCGAAAAGAGTCCTTGAGAGTTTAAATTATTGTTTTACTTATTGGAACTTAGAAGAATGTCCATGAGATGATGTTCTAACTGCATTAAATAGAGGAGAGTAAACAAACAGCATTAAGATGTAGGGAGAGTGTGTGGGGAACAGTCTGAGTGTGTAACCTGCAAAAACACCAAGGAAAGGATCTCAAGATCCAGACATGCATTTATGGTCCATTCAGCCTAGGCAGCTCCTGGTCAATAGAAATCCATGAAATTTCCAGAGAAAGCATACAGAATTGAGAAGCTGGTTAAAAATTTCTAATGTCAGATTTTTTTTTAACTCTTTCAAAGCACTCAGTTTAAATTGAAAGGGAAAAAAATCCCCATAATTTCTTGTTTCTCCACTGTGTTTTATCATTTCTCAGTAAAACAGCTGGAGAAAACTATTTTTCCTGGGATGATGGAAATAATATTGAGAAACATAACTGTTTGGCTTTAGATCACTGAGTTGAACTGGAAGGGACAAAACCTATCAAAATTTAGTGACTGTTCCATGCTGCATATAGAACTAATTAGTAGCTTCAGTTTTATTCTCAGTTGCCCAAAGATAAAAAATACCACTACTATGACTTAAGCCTTTTATTGGCAATCCCAACAGAAGATAGGTCAAGCTTGAAAGCAAATGAGTGGAGTGTGTGTGGGGGGGGAAATGTTGGAAATTCCCTCTCAATCCTACAGGTGCAGTATTTAAGCCAGTGTTGCAGCACATGGAGGAGGCAATAATAGCAGATTTGAGCTGCCAGAACGACAGATGGATCATTTCTGAGCTTAACCAAAAGACAGAAATTCACATTGTAATGTCCCAAAAACTCTTCACTTAAAGATGACAGACCTTCAGCATTTGTCACCAGAACTCTTGAGTCTTCCCACAGGGTCCCAGGAAGTTAAAATAGAACAAACAGTCAAAGAATAATCCTGCCCAGCCCCAGAGTGCAGCAGAACACGAGGCACAGTGCACCTTCATTGCGTTTGACAAAAGGAACACTTTCAGCACATTTTTATCAGTGTCTGTTTTTTATTTCCTCATTTGTAAGGTTCCTGATATTAAGTTCATCTTAAGGCAAACGTTCACTGTGCACTGATAAACTGGAGACACTTTGCTGTTGATAGTGATAAAGTAGACACTTTCTTCCATAAAGTACAAAAAACATATTTATTTAGCTAAGTTTGCTAATGGGAATTAATCCTATTTTTCTTACAGTATACAAGGAACAAAACCCCTCATTAAGGTATATTTAAGAATATTTTATATAAAATGTTTTAAATGTTTTTCATGTCAAAGACCTGCAGCTTTACTCTTTACATCTCAATAAATTGCTGTGTTGTTTTAAAAGAAGTGGTTATTTAATACTCAGAGTAAAATGTTTGAATTTTAGTTATTAGAATGAAGGGAAAAGAATTGCAGTGAACAAAACACAAGCTGAATTTTATTATTTTTATTTCTATTTTCCAGTTTGTTGTTCACAGACTATTATTTCCAGGAATTCATCCATTGATAATCATTCCAAAATTGTGAAACTATTCTAATTCAAAAAGTTTTTGAACGCAGGGGAATTTTTCAATGAGGATGGTATAGTAAACATTTAATATTAGTGTCAAATGATCAAATGCCTATCTTATTTTTAAATAATCATAGTAAATATTTATACACACTTTATCTCTGAGTTTGCTTATATATAAATAGAACTAGAAAATAACTGTTGTGGTCCAGTTCTTGATTCAGCATATACTTGATTCGGCATATAATTTTCCTTATTTTTTTTAATTTCCTCTAGGTGTTCTTAGTTATTACTCCTTAAAATATGATTCCTTGAGAGAAGAGTCAGAAAAACAAAAAAAGGTATATGATTGTTTAATTCAGTTCACAATTCGAAGAAAATGTTCATTCTTTTAGGAACAACAACAAAAAAAAAGATTTAATTTTACATAAATCTTATGGAAAAGGTCTCTTTTACTGACATATTTTATCTAATCCTACTTATTTAAGAAAATAAAGGTGCTTTATGGCAGCTCTATTTCAGCTCTATGGCATTAGAGTGCTTGCCAAGTTTTTCTTGGCTAACATTTTGGATAATTATTTTTCAACTGTGTGCATTTTAGCACTTGAACCACAATATTTACCTACATAACAACTACAGAGAAAGTAAAAGTTTCCGCAAATCAATGTGGCTGAGTAATTTTTGGGATCAAAAGCCATAATGGTAAGAAACAAATATAAATGATAGCTATTTCAAATGTACAGATATTCAAATCTGCTGGAAGCACAGAGTTATGCTTTCATGAAATTCCCTCTGGTGTTACCAAGTTCAGAACCCATCACAGAACATTTCTTAATTTCTTGCTGTTTTAACAAGTTGTCAGTAAACCTGATAATTTTTGCTATTAGCAGTCTCTGTGTTACAGCAGAGTTTGGTTTTGTGCTCTAGAAGAGGCTGATTAGTTCTTCACGGTCCCTGGATATCTGTGTGCAGTGCTCTTAGCCTAACACAAGCTATACCAGCAGCTTGAAGGTCAGAACCTTTCCCTTTCCATACCTTACTCCTCAAGGATGAAGAAGGTGACTGCCCTTAATGACCTTATTTTACTGTTTGATGCAGGCTATGTAGGATCTTCCCACTTCCATGGTATCTAGACATATAGAGGGAGTGATGAATGTCCATCTTTTTAAGAAAGAGGCACTGGCTACTTCCCAGCAGCTCTCAAGTTCTTAGATAAAGTAGTCTCCCAGAGGGCACAAGACTCTTATTTAATATTTCCGTCAGCTGGTTTATTTGAAAACCACTGGAACATCTTTTCTATGTCCTAGGAACATGTTAAAGTGGTATTTCAAATATTGGGGTTGTTGTAGTAGAGAGTTGTGCCTGTGTTCCATGGTTTTTACCATCAGTTGTACTGTGGCTCGTGTACAGAAATTGCCAAGACACCATTTTGTATGACCCATCAGAAAGATTCACTCTCCTTTTGAATGTACCCTTTATTTTTCAAAGGAATAACAAAAGCTTTGCTAAACAATTTCTAGTATATTCTCTATAGATCTTTTTTGTTTTCTGTCTGACTGTCTGAATCTTGTGTTGGGATACAAGAAGAAAATTTAGCCTGAAAAGAAGGGCTGTGCATGGTTTCACTTCTGTGGCCGGACCTCAGGGTACATCTTACTACTCTTTCTCTGTCTCTAATAGGCAAGTGATGTGTTCCTTGGACAGTCAGCATCTAAAAGCTTCTCTGTGTACACAGACCCACTCCAGTTTTGAATCCCAGTGAATCCCAATTCAGTGCTGTGGGACCCAGGCACGCTTGGGTGGCCCAATTATTGTCCATGTTAATTAGATTACATGAAATACAGGACAGGAATATTTTGCAGAATGGTCTTGTTCCCAAGCTTGAAGAAAAACCTGGGAAAATGAGAGATCATGTTTCTGCTATCATTAATCATTCATGCTAGAATCCACAACGCCTCTGTGATTTATTTGCATTCTCTAAAAGAGAGAAAAGTTGTCCAAATAATCATAATCACGATCCAATAATGTTGTAATTTCCTACAAGTCACTCTGCAAAATGAACCTGGATTTTATATTTATGTAGGGATTCACATAATAGGTTTATAACATTTCATTAGCCAGCTAGTTCCCTCTTTATGAAGCAGGGTGAACAAAACAAAAATAGCCCTACTTTTATTGCTCTGATTGCTTTTTGATGTGTTGGCAGCCTGGGACACTTACACCACAAACAAACACTCCCTAGAGACAGATCTTAGAATGGTCCTGCCTATAAAAATCTAGGGTAAAGGTTCAGGTTCTGAGAGTTGTTTGTTGGTGCTTCTATTTTGCAATATTTGAGAAAGGCAAAATCACAACAGAGCAGTCGAAATCTGTTCACTTGCTCAGATCTCTTGTCAGCTGTGGATGTTCAGGTTGGCAGGTTCTTGGAGCTGTGTGAAAGGGTTATCAATTCCTGCAGCAAGAAGGTTCAAGGATTCCTTCATGATTTTGCAGGAACTCAGGATAATTTCTTTTAACTGGAGTTCTTATAACAAAACATTCACAGGTAACAGAAGTCTTAAGTTAAAAGTTGCCCATTTCTTTTCCTGAACATTCAGAAATGCAAGTTCAAAAAAGATAATTTGCACACACATCAGCCTAATACAAAGCTAATATCTCAACTCCAGGCCTGTTGTCCATTTGATGGGGTCAGCTGTCCAGATCAGGCTACCCTGGAATTGTAGTGTCTAAATGGGCAAATACTTTCAAAACTGCATGGTTGGGATGGGTAATGGTTGCCCAGCTGCAAAGAGGTCTTCACATCCATGAAATAGGTGTCTCCAGTCTAATTAATATTCTGATATTAATTAATTTGGAAAGGTTATAATGACTTCTGGGCCAATGGTTTCTCTTTTGTTTTGTTGATATTATAATGGTGTTGCAAGGGATTTATCCAGGAGACAGTAATTAGACTCATGTTCCAGCTTCTGGAGACTTGAATCACTACAGCATTCTGAAGATAGGAGAAAATGTTTCTGACACATTCCTTGCTTTCACTTCCAAAATGCAGAATAGTCACTGCAGACATAATTTCATGAGGCCCTTCTTCATGAGCGTTCATTCTGTCCCTTTTACTCTTTAATCTTGCACTTCTGGGCTGATATCCTGAAGAAAATGTAGCTTGTTGAGTTTGCTGGGACAGCCTAGAGATAAAACATTTTGTGGGCATGTGCTGAGGTTGAGAATACCAGCTGCACTGTGAATTTTGACATGGCTTTCTCCAGAATCTCACTTTTCTGAAGACCTGACAACAAATCATTGCTCTTGGTAACAAAACCAGTCATCCCATGAAAAAATACCACAGAACTTACTATCTAACTGTGATGATCCCAGAGGATTTGAGTCCTCCTCTCTTCACAGGGCCCCCTTGTCTTTCCTTTCAGCTCTGAGCTCTCTGTGGTCTCTGCCAGCATGTTTTCACTGAGACATCTGACACTCCGGTTCTTCTTGCAGCCACCACTCGGTCCCTCACTGGCTGCTCCCTTCCTCAGCCACCATCTGCTCCTGCAGGAGCCAGTGGTGCTGAAGAGTGGGAGCATCTGGAAGCATCAGGCATGTCCATCGAGGCCATGGGCACAGCTGGAGTGGCCAGGAGAGCGGAGTGCCGCCCGCAGGGAGCAGCAGCCCCTGGCACGGCTCCTGTCACCAATACAAAGAAAACTCACCCCAGACAAAGCCAGGCTCCTGGCACCTCTGTGACTGCTGGAGTTACACAATTTGAAACAAAAAATAATTTTTAAGGCTAAGTGGGGAGGAGAAAGCTTTCGCCTACCTAAAACTTGTCATGCACTGTAGGCACAGACATTTAAGTTTTAGAGGCGATGGTGACAGAACTTTTGTTTTCCAAACATGTGCAAGTGCTCTAATAAGAGAGAGTTACTGGCAATGGATAACTAGATGGAAAAATGTGGCCAAGGTAAAACATTTCAGGTCCATTCATGCCTGTGAATTAATTCCGCTTTCCATTTTATGATCTTAAGTTATGAAATGGTCATACAAAGCATTACCAGCTAAAGAGATCCAAGAGACAATCTATTTTGCCGAACACTAATCACTAGACAGTAATTAGGCTGTCAGTTACAAAACACACCATTTGTGGTATTTCCAAATGAAGCAACAGCCCATACCATATGCCAAAAACAGGGATTGGTTCAGACAGGTAAGAGTCTCTTCCTTTCACAGTTGCCAGCTTAACTTCTGATCAAATTAAAACCTTGTGCCATTGTGCCAGTGAGCCTTGGTTTGACAGAAGATCTTACTGAGACATTCTCAGTGCAAGCCCACAGATAATGAAAGAAAAATTTCCCAAGAATACAATAGAGATTTTCCCCCTGATTTTCAACAAAAAGACAGATTATTACTCATCTCATTATTCGAGACCTCAGGGTATTCCCCTAAGACATGCATGAGCAGAAGTTAAGTATCATAATATCCTGAAGAGTTTAGTGAAGCTTGTTTCATGGATTTTTTTGGATGTGAGGGGTGTATTAAGTCCAGCATTTTTGAAGTCATGATGAAAGTCATGCAATGGGATCCATTTTGAAGGTTAAAATAGTAATTCAGTGGCTCATTAGATTAGGGGCCCAAGTATACTTGGCTGTCCATGTGTCCATACATTTTGTTCCTAGCCTTAAGTTAAATTTTTACTCACATTAACCTACAGTTCCCCAGAGACACTTGCTGGGAGAGGTAGAAAATTAAGATACACATAAATCTTTGCACTCATGAACGTTATTTTACTAGCACAGACATAGACAAAGAAAACAATTCTATCCAAATGCAGAAACAGTAACTGATGCTGACTGTGGGTGATGTAAACAAAGCCAGAGATATTTTACACTCAAATATGCCGCCTGAGTCTCCCACAGCAGCTTGTTTGTGGCTGACCTGTCCAGCCTGACAGCAGGAAAAACATCTTGTATCTGCATAACTAACCATTGCAGCAGGTACTTGACATGCTGGTGATGAAACTATTTGATTTACAGAGTAAGAGCTATTTACTGAAGACATCAGTGCAAAATTTTCTGTGGTGAAAAATTGGTGCTATAGTTGGCAAAAACCCCTGTGGTACTTCCTCAGTGCAGAGAACTGCTATGTTTTTCCTGAGAATATCTATGTGTGTCTACAGGTTTCATTTCACATAGTAGCAAAATACACCTTGGGAAGGACTAACATTTAATACTGGAAAACGAAAGACTTACTAAAGATCAAGATTCTTTCTTTTCATGATTTTAACATAACTTATGCATGATTTAATTTTTTCTTACAAGGTCACAGAATGCTTTTGGTTGGAAGGGTCTTCTCATTCAAACCCTCTTACACTACACCACATTGCTCAAAGCTCCATCCATCCTCATCTTGGAGACTTCCAGAGATGGGGAATCCACAGCTTCTCTGGGTAACCTGTTCCAGTTCCTTACCACCTTCACAGTAAAGAATATCTTCCTAATATCTTCCTAAACCTGCCCTCTTTCCTTTTGAATCCATTACCTTCTTTTCTATCACTACATGCCCATGTATAAAGTCTCTCTCCAGCTCTCCTGTAGTCCTTTTAGGTGCTGGAAGATACTGTAAGGTCACCTGGGAGCCTTCCCGTCTCCAGGCTGAACAACTCCAATTCTCTCAGCCTGTCTTCACAGCAGAGGTGCTCCAGCCCTGTGATCAATTTTGTGTTCCTCCTCTGGGCTCCCTCCAGCAGTCCCTGTCCCTCCTGTGCTGGCCCCAGCTCTGGATGCAGTGCTCCAGGTGGGTCTCAGCAGAGCAGAGCAGAGGGGCAGAATCCCCTCCCTGCCCTGCTGCCCACGGGGCTCTGGATGCAGCTCAGGACACGTTTGGCTCTCTGGGCTGTGAGTGCCATGGCCAGGGCATGTCCAGCCTCTCACCCACCAGCACCCCCAGCCCTTCTGGGCAGGGCTGCCCTCAGTTCATTCTCCACTTGGCCTGAGCTTGTGCTTGGCATTTCCCCAGTCCAGGTGCAGGACCTTGCACTTGGTCTTGTTGAACTTCACGAGGTTCTCACAGGCCCATCTCTCCAGCCTGTCCAGCCCCTCTGGCTTCCTCCCCTCCAGAGTGGTGACCACACCACACAGCTCGGTGTCATCAGTGAACTTGCTGAGGGTGCCCTGATCCCCCTGTCCCTGTCACCAGCAAAGATGTTGAACATGCTGATCCCAACACTGAGTCCTGAGGGACATCACTTGTCACTGGTCTGCATTTGGGTATTGGGCTCTTGATCCTGCCAGCTCCTTATCCACTGAGCGGGCCATCCACCAAAATCCATGTCTCTCCAGTTCTGAGACAAGGATGTGGGGAACAGTGTCAAATGCTTTGCACAACTACAGGCAGAGGATGTCAGTCACCCTTTATCCCTGTTGTAGAAGGTCAGTTTGCTCTTAGTGAAGTCTTGCTGGATGTCATCAGTCAATTCTCTATTTACCATGTGCCTTAGCAGAGTCTCCAGGAGGATCTGCTTTATGATTTTTCCAGTCAGTGAGGTGAGAAGAACCTGCTTGCAGTTCCCCAAGTTCTCCTTATTTTCCTTTTCAGAAATGAGGGTTATGATTCCCCTTTCCCAGTTAGAGGGATCTTCCATGGCTTCTGAAATATAAAGGATAGACAATCCATCAGTTCTCTCAGGATCCACAGATGTATCTCATCAGGCCCCATGGACTTGTGCATCTTCAGGCTCCTTAGATGTTCTTGTACCTGATCTTCTCCTACAGCAGACAGTCTGGCTGCAGCTTTTGCTGGAGACTGAGGTAAAAGAGTTGTGGAGTACCTCAGCATTCTCCATATCCAGGGTAACCAAGTTTCCTCTGCCAGAGATGCACACATATTGCATGTCAGCTCATCAATGTGGACAGGACTTTACCTTAATAAACAGCAGGAATGTTTTCCAGTTCGATAGAAGCCAGCATGAATGCTTTGGGAATTGTTGCTGGGACCACCCAGCTCACCCACCATGACATTTTTAAGGCTAACAGGTCCAGCTCCAAGCACAAGGAAGCTGCAGGACAATGTGAGTGATTGTACTGCTTTGCACAAGACCAGCACCAGTTGCTAGTGAGTCTGTACTAGTCAGAAACATTTATTTGGAGAAACAATTGCTGAGACATTCAGACACTATACAGACATTTGGGGATTTCTTCTCTCTGTCAACACACCTTTTGTTTTGTGTATCAACCTGTCTAGAGTCTGGATAAACTTAGACAGATATTTGGCCACTACTTGCTAGTAGATTTTATGAAATCCCAGATAAATAGGGAGCAGTAAAGGACAGAAAATACTCAAATATTTACTGAAATTGAAAACATAACAACAAAGCAAGACTTTTTTATAACATTAAACAGCGTCAATATCAGCACATGTAGGTGTTTTACAGAGGTGAAATGCATGTAGGCTCAGAGCACTGGTTAGTCACAGTTACATTGCCTCATTTTCCACAATTTTTCCACAAGCTGGAAAGTAAACACAGAATTCTTAAATCTTTGACTAGTATCATAAGCCATCATTCTGGTACTATTAACAGAAATATGCAGTGCAAGCAATTCTGAGGAATTATTTACTCCCAAATGAGGACAAAAGGAGAAACATAGAGGAAGAAAGGAGGGGAGTTACCATGGATAAAAGATCCTGAAAGACTCAGATATAAGATATTTAATATGACTTTTTGGTGCAATATGGTAGCAGGAAAAATTTATTTGCAATTTACAGGGCATTAGGTCATGGGGAAGAGAGGTTGCATAACTGTGCCTGTATGGTTCTGGTGAGACTAAAAGTAATTTTGATTTCAGGCAACTTGCTATAAGGGTGATTGTGCCAAACTGGAATAGACCCAGATAACAACAAAACAATTATTAAATGACTGGATTTATGAGGAAAGATAAAGCACCTAAATATGTACATAACTTGGCTATGAGATATCTGAAGGGAGACATTCATTCTCTATTAGTACAGCATTCAAAAACTTAAATGCCAAAGAGCCTGAAAAATCATATGAATTATTTAGTGAGCTATTAAGAGGATGTAGTTATGGCTAATGAAATAATCTCCAGTGATAGTGCTTGAGAAAGGGCTGGCCCTCAACCATGTAATGCAGCAATAGTCTTTGGTCTTACTGCCATGTTATCTGTTGCAGGTTTGTTGAGAGTACATGTATGTAAGCCAGGGAGCAGAAGTCAGGCGTTTGAGGCAGTTTCACTTGAAAATTAATTTTTGGCTAATGACATGCAATTTACGTTCTGGTTGGACAAACAGTGTGATTTATAAATGTAAGCTCTCCAAATCCTTGTAGAAACAAAGTGTTTGGTATAAGGACTACAGCATCTAGCTATCAAAAATTGGAAGTTTCTGTGCAGGTTACACATTCATGGCAAACTCCAATATTAGCCTTTCTGTTACTGGTTTACATCTGCAGAAAGTACACATGCAGTACAACTAAATAAATTTAAACTGCTCAGTGTATTTAAAAGAATGTAATATCCTGCCTACTGGATTTTCCAGCATAAGGGAAAAAACCTCCAGCAGTTTTTCTTTTGTTTCCATGTGAGATACATGAAACTACACAAACACAGAGACCCCAAATTCATTTAATCTTCTTCATTCCAAGGCACAAAGCATATAAAGACTTTGGAGATCTTTGATTATGCTAAAAAAAGAGACTTCATCCATTTCTGCTGTGCTGTTACAGTTTTTATCTGTGGTGTTTTGTATGGAAGTTGCCAAACAACATCTGTGTTGCTCATGAAAAACAAATGAAAATATTTTCAATTTGTTTAGATCAGCACACAAATATATTTTCATGTTAAATAGTTCTTGTTCTAGCAGCTATCTGATGAAGAATTCACTCACAAACACATGAGTCAGAATTGCCCCAGGCAGTTTGCTGCCTTAGGTAAAATACCAGCCAAAATACCCATTCAATTTTTTTTATCATGTTTGACAAGTCAATTTAAAAGTGCTTTCAATTCAATCAGAATTTAGTGATATAATTTGTCCTTTTCATTTTGCTGTGCTTTCTGCTCTTATCCTATTGTCTTCAATCAGTTTCATGCTTCAGCATGTCTCTTTGTTCGTATTACACTTATTTACTAAGGATATTAAAATTATTTTTGCCATTCAGCCTATCCTCATGCATTTTCTTTCTTTTTCTTCCCATGTACTGTTTTACTAGAGCCCCATATCTGCTGGTTCAAGCCAGCCAAGCTGTCACACTTTGCCACCTAAAGAGCCTTAAGGCTCATGAATGCACGTACCCTTGAAGGCAAAGTGCCCTTAAAAGAGTGCCTTGGTACTTTTAAGGTCTGCAATGGAGAAGAAAAGTACAAAGATAGTTAAAAAAAAAAAAAAGAAAGGGCATTAGTTTCAACTGCAAAGCTCCCTTTATTCTGTTTTTATGTTATTTTAATGATTCATTATTAATGTATTTTAGTATCTGTGGTTTTTCCTTCCTATTTTTGAAATGCTGCCTCCCCAAATCTGAAAGCAGAGAAGTCCTTGCAGTCCAACCTGCTAGTGCTGGGGGGCAGATGAGCACTCTGTCCTTCACTTATGAACAGGCAGGAAGGACCATCCAGATAAGTTTCCTGACCTTGATTCTGTAGGATTAGCTCAGCCATGACTTATACATCCTCTTGACACACAAATATTGTATTTTGGAACAGGTTTGAATTAGATTTTTTCAGAAAAACTCTCTCTGGTCCCAAATGATTTTAGTTTAGAAAAAGCACCCATTATCTAGAAGATAAGGGTGTCAGACAGGTGTGACAGCACAGAGCTTTATTGTTAAGACCTGTTTTAAACTTCAGGTCAAAGGCCTGAAATTCATGTGTGCTTCAAACAAGGGACATTTCCAAGCTGCCCCCAAAAGCTGCTGTTCCTGCAATTCCTGCAAAATGGTCAGAAGCAGACAAGTTTCACCAAGAATATGCTCCTTTCCTGTCCTTTGCTGGGAAGTTTCCCTTGTGAAACTTGTGAAACTGAAGTAACTACTTGGAACAGATCTCCACAAAGAGCTCAAATTTACATTAAGATTCGGGAATATTTCGGAACATTTTGAAGAACAGAAGGTGAGATATAAATATACATTTATGTATATGCATACACTTTTTTATTTGCATATGAATGCACAATATACATTTATTAAACCTCTTAAGTATTCATATTTATTAAGAGATTGTAGTTTAAAATTTAAGAAAGATGGTACATTCAGTCAGGATTCTTCTCTTAATGTTTTGCCCTGCTTGTTTTTGAGCATAATTTCTCCCAGTTTGCCTTCTACTGTTTTCAGCAAGGTTTTTTAAGATGTCTTGTGTGAAAGTGAGACCTTAAAATTGTCACATAACCAAATTCAGTCTGTCTAGGGAAACTCTGAAACCGGATGCATGAGAAATAGTATGCAAATTGATTATACAGAAACTGGAAAAATATCCGGGATTTTGGGAGTGTAGGCATATTTTCCAAGCACCATGGAGGCACTTAACCATGGTTCAGATGGAATGTGTTACCCCTTGATTTAGTTTTAGAAAAATACTCACGAAAATGTGAGGCCTCACCAGGACACACTAATTTTTGGTTTTGCAGTTGCAGCTGTTCACAGAGATTAAGGAACTTGGATCAGTTCCAACTTTCATTTATATGTGTCGAAATAGCAAAATTCTATCTGCTGTGTCACGTGATGGTGTCTTTAAAGAAATGTACTTATTTGCATCCTAACTGTTGGCATTGAGGTGAGGATAGAAATAATAGAGGAACATAAGTAATATTATGCTTCCTTCCTGTTTCTAATTTAACTGTTGCAGTAAACTTTGAATTTGAAAGTGCATACATGACTTTCATTTCAGTATGAGACCTGGATCCTAAACACTGCTTCCAGCTGAGCAGATTCCTGCAGGGTCCAGAAGCCCATGAAACTGACAGGAGCTCCCCAAACAGTGAAGGTGTGATCTTGTATCATTCTCCACATCACAATAAATAAGGCACAGCTATTTTAAGCATTCAGAAGAAATAATTCACCAGACAACTCCTAATACATTCCAAAGGAAACGAATACAGCAAGGGCACTGGGCGTGTTGATTTTGCCAGCGTGAATGGACTGCTCATGGGAACACCTCTGCTGTCCTCAGTAGGAGGGAAGTTCCCTGCAGCAGCTGAAGAATGCAAAAGATGTTTCAGAAATCACTTTCATTGTTAGTGGTATTCAAGTTGTATTTAAATCCCTGTATTATAAAAAAACCCAAATAAATTACCCAATTAAAACTTCACCAGGCTCAAATCTTTATTGAATCTATTATCATAAAACAACCAGTTAGAGGTAAGCTGTGCAAAGAAACAGTTCCTTGCTACTGTTCCCAAACACACCTGCAACAAAACGGGGGATGTATAAAACATTTTTCTGCTTACCAGCAGGTACCAGCAACTAAATTCTCGGCACTGCTAATGACATCACCAGGGACCATGACTTAGGTCAACAGCTTGGCAGGAGGTGCTGGCAAATGTTAAATCAACAGCAATCAAAACTGGAAAACCAACATGCTTGCTACCATCAAATTTAAAAGAGAACTTATTGTGCCTCAAACACAGCAGCAGGTTTAATAGAAAAGTAGACATGTTTATGGTTTCAGATTTACAACAAGACTTATAAAGACCTTATTACTCAGGATCCAGTCTGCTGCCCTAGAAACTAAGAATGTTACTTTGTTGAGAAGAAGGATCTGTTGACACAAATGTCTTGCCTAGGCTTGCCATTGTGGTTAACCAAAATACATTTACTAGTGAGAAGGTAAATAAAAGCAAACAAGATGCCTCTTATGCCACAATACAGTAAGGTTCAAACTGACCAAGCTTAATTCTATGACATAAATATGCTTAATGTTTATGGAATTTTTCTAGGAGCTGTTTGCCCTGTTGGGCTTAACGTCTTACATGAGACCTACTGAATGGGAATGTGTTTTTGGTATTACACATACTTAAAGACCTCATCAAAAATATTCAGAGGAGCTGCCATGAATACCACAGTTAACCACGCTGCAAATAAAGTGGGTCATGGTTTACTCTTAGATTAACATGAATAAATCAATCTTGTCCCATATAGTATATGTGCACAGAAAAATTAACTGACAATTAAAATGATAACACTATTGGAACCAGGGCTGTATATAGATATAAATCAATTGCATAGACTGAAAAAAGCCTGCTGAAAAAACACACTAGCTCTTTAATAGGCAAGAGAACAGAGAAAATGGGAAACCCAGCTCTGTGTCTGAGCTGCTGTTCAGGGTCACAGGGTCTTGCATGGCTGCTTCTCTAGTAAGTAACCAAAAACATGCTCAGCATCATCTGATGCTAACGGAGGAGGAAGTTCAGGACACAAAAAGCTGGATGGCCAGTCATAGATTGCCCTGCTGCCATGCAATAAACTCCTCATTTTTGTTTTCCTCCTATATGGAAGAGAAGAAAGACAAAGAGTGAGAGGGAAACTACTGAGAAGGAAATAAGCCCATAGTGTATCCATTTCTGTACACAGTCTCAGACTGAATCAGGTAGGTTTGCAGGCTGAGAAATCTTGAAAGGCACTTCCCTTTCATCTGAATTTGGGTTTTGCTGAATTTGTGCTTTAAGGCTCATTAATTCTATGTTTAAAATTAAGCTTGAATCCATAAAACAGAAAATAGAAGACCAGCCTCCAGTGGCTTTAAAAAAAATCGGTTACTAAGTCTTGCTTCAGAACATGTCTATGTAAGTAGAGATACAGCATTAAAACGACCTTGTTTTCTCAGTACATCTCTAAGCAAGCCTGGAGTCTCACATCAGAAGTGTTACAATAAATATGAAAAACAAAAACCAGTCAGCAGTTGTTGAAGGAAGGAAAAAAGAGAAAAGGTGTAAGGATTAAGATCATGTGACTGCACAGTAAGGCTGTAGTTTAGAGAGTCATAAATTAGCATGGAAAGGGCAAATTTTGCTCAAAGATCAGAGATTCCTTCAGGGAAGATCCCCACAGTGCAGCTGTAATTTGTGACAGTGCAACAAATCCACTCAGTGGAATAATGCTGTCAAGTTCTAGAAGTTTTCCACCTCCATAGATAAAGCTCCAGGCTCTGATTTCCACAGCTCCTCTCTCGTTTTTCTGGCATTTTTCTTTCTTGGTGATGGCAAAGGAAGCACAATATTTCCAGTCACTCTATGTTTAACAATATTGTGCAAAAGCTTGTGAAACGGCATTTCTTACATTACATGCTGAGAGAATGAGGGCTCAGGAGTTGGTTAGACTTGTGGTTCAGTTGTGGAAGTTCACCTCTGCCCTGAGATACCGTTGTCCCATAACTCTCATGTTCAGACAAAGCACTGTAAACACTTCTTGCTCTTGCCATCACCAACTAAACTAGATTCAGTTCTGTTAGAAATGCCCAAATGGCTGGGTGAGCTAAACCCTGATAACTTCTGGAAAGCCTCCAAGAAGGGATGAAATTGTTGGCTGACCATGCCTGAGCATGTTGATTTCCAGTAGTACCTTTCCTCACTAAAAAGCTTTCCATTTGGCCCTTAGAGTCTCTCTTCATCTGTTGCTGTTCTTGTCATTTGTTGCAAAAAATGAGGTAAGCTAGAAGGAGGGAGATAGGAGCAGTATTTACAGTAGCTGAACCATGTTTCCGAGGGGGCTTTCTAAAGAACTTGTATCAGCCATTCTTCTGAATTGTATCCAGAATTATAAGCTTTCCAACCTTCCGAAATTCTGCTGCTAGAACACATTCATCAGCTACTCATCCACAGAGCACTGGCAGGAAAAGTCCTGTCCAACTTCACTGAGTCTCTCAGTGGGTCAATGTGAATTGTAAGGTCACTCTCTACAGCTTTTTGAAAAGCCGTGGTGGTCTGGGAAGATTCTTTCATAGAACAAAAAAACCAAACGCTCCTGTGTTCAAGAAGGGCAATAAGGAGAATCTGGAGAACTATATGGAGAATCTGACTACTCAGCCTCAACTAGTCCCTGAGAATGGGAGAGAACATGACGCCGTGACATCACAGAAAGATGCAACAGAGATGACAAAGTCAGATTGAGAGGAGAAAGAGAGAGTTTATTTTTTGACTTAACTTCATATACCTTTCACAGAAAGGGACCACATTGGAAGATAGAGGTTCAACCTCTTCAATTCCACTGGTCTTAGAAAATGTCTATCAATTGTCCCTCCTACTGGAAGGAATGTCAACAATAATATTGTTTATAGAAAATCATGAGAAACTGAGTCCCAAATATGTAAACAATCAGAAGGTTATAATGAACAGTAAAAGAACAAGGCGACAGGAACAAGAACTTTTCTATGAAGGTCAGAATATTGTGTCAATTAAGGTATGGGAAAAATATGTATCAGATAAAATAATAGCAGGCAACTTCATTGATATAGTATTTTACTCAGGAAGTCCTTAGCCACAACAATTCAAAGGCACAGAGTAATCTTCAGGGAAGATCAGTCTATGCAGACTATTCTTACACTCTCATCACAAGCATTTGCAGAATCACAAAATCAGTGAGGTTGGAAAAGACTTCTGAGCTCATCGAGTCCAACCTATGACTGAATACCACCATCTCAGTCAGACTATGGCATGTCCAGTCTTCCCTTAAACACCTCCAGGGATGACTCCAACACCTTCCTAGGTAGCCCATTCCTGTGACTTCACCATTTCTGTGAAGAAATTCCTCCTAATTCACTGCCGATTTCTGTTCCAGATAAGATAGCATGGCAATTTTTACATAGTTTATCCCTATTTACAAGTCATCTCTCAGCTGAAATAGGAAATGGCTTATCAAGTTAATGCTCTGAGTTACTGTTCCTTGAAAAATGATAAAGATGAATCAAAATCTAAAAGTAAAATGTAGTTTAAATTGATAACATCAGAAAGAAAAAATGGAGTGTTTGTATACTGAATTTGGGAAACAAAGAGTTAAAACATTTTATTCCAAATTCTGGCAACAGAATTTATCTTTGAGATTTAGTTTTAACTGATTTTCAGTTAAAATAACTCTTCCAAAAAATAAAGGTGTAGGTGTAGATTTTTCTATAATGTACATGTGGCTTTTAAAAATGATTCTTCAGAGACCTTAATTTTCTTTGAATCCTAGGTAAAGTACTAACATCATCCTCTGTACACATATGTTTGAAAAGCATTTCAGGCTTTTAGGTACTTCTGGGATTTTACAGGGGGTGGGAATTCTCCCTTGGTAGGGAAGCGGAGATGTGGATTGTGGGGATAGTACATGGGCATAAGACTTAATTTACTGTGGAGGTGAGGTGTATTATGATTTTGGTTACTAAGACCTGTGATTTGGGAGTTATTACAGTATAACTGCCCTTTTTAAATGACTGCATGATGCACATTTCTAATATACAAATAGAGAACATTCATTACAATGAAAGACACCTTTAGGATATTGGTCACACTATCTTTTACTTACTGAGGGAGGAAAATAAATCTTAGGGAGAGAGATTAAACATTTGTAGAGGTAGTAAACTGCAAAGGCAAGACCAGCTGAAACCCTGAGCTTATTCCATAATAAGAAGAGGGAATGCATGTGCACAGCCTGAAAGTCTACGTGCCAGCTAGATGGAAGGGTTCCAGCCAGCCAGATGCTAGAAGAAGGGTCCTTTCTTTGCAGGTCAGCTATACATTTTCTTCTATCTCTTCAGCTGGGTCCTTAATATCACTTTTGACTATGGTATTTTGTCTGACGCTTCGATTTGCATTTTGTCTTGACTTGTCTTGAGATTATCATGACTGAAAGTAGGTAGAGAATGAAAGCAGTGGGGTAAATCAATAAAGCAAGACTCTGGGACATGTTAGTGTGTGTCCTAATTCCTGTGCACATCATAGAGGTAATACCACATCTCCCATTTGGAATTTAATAGATAAGTTGAAAAGCAAATAATATAGGACAGGGACTGGTGGTGGGAGAAGAAGTGTCTTCCAGCAATTGTTGCTGACACCCAATGCACATTAAGAGTCCTGGACAGAGTGTCCCACTGTCAGTTTAATTTTTGTTTTCTTTTGCTCTAAAAATGGGAAATCCAAATTAATATTATTTCATCAAGAGAAAAATCAGAGTTTTTTCATAACAAGAGGGACTCTATCCAGCCACTGACTGAACATGACTCAGATTAACCAAGGTGCCACCCCTTAAAATAAATCTGTACCTAGTCTGAAGAACTTTCTTTCCAGCCTCAGTCAGAGCAAATAAGTTTCAAGCCATGACAGCGTTACTGTTTCATAGCCACACAGCCCATTAACTCAGTTACTCATTAACATCCACAAAAAAACTTTTTCATAAATGGCATATTCTTTTTCATAAAAATCATTGTAGCAGTTAAATGTTATATATCAAGAAAGTGCTTGAACCATTCACTACTTCGAGTCTGTGCTCTGAAGACTGCAAGAAATTCCAGCTTTTTTCTTGGTAAAATTAAAACTGGGTTGATATGCATGATTGTGAAAATGATTCCTTAAATTTAGGACTGTTCTCACTTTTGTTTTGAAATTATTCACGTATTCCTTCATTAAACAAGTGTAACAAAATCTGGTTTTCTTTTGTTATTTTGAAAAGGAGATGAAAGGTTTTCAGGGTTGGCGTGACGAATGTTTTAATTTTCATACAAATTTTTATTGATTTTTTTATGCTTCTTGCATTGGGAGGTAACAGCACCACCAAGTCAAATCAAATGCATTAATCAGGACAGAAAGGCTCAGCTCAGAAGCCCAAATACTTGGTACTGCACTCGTGTGTTACTGGCAGATGTCTCTGTCAGCTTTTCCCTCTGTCTTTCCTCTGATCAAAATTCCCATTTGAACACTGTGCTGTGAAAGGATGCCTGGCATTTTTCATGGCACCTGCTAATCTATGTCTATATCCAAGTGATTTTGAAAGAAATTTTAAAAATTTGGTTCATCTAGATTATTTTAAAATGTAAAACAAGGAGGTTTTTACTACAGTAATTAATTCAACATTAATTAGTGCATCTTCATCTTGAACATCTACATGGTATTTATGAATTAATGTAACAGATTAACTAATTAATCAGAAGCACATCACAACAATTGGTATAAGGAAAAGCAGAGTTGACACAAAAGAAGAAAAAACTTACAGTAACAGTCGCTCTAAATTTCACATATTCTCAATGCACTTTCTCATTCAAAGAAAAAAATAGTACCAGAATTATGAGCAGAATGCAAATACCTTTCCCTTTAGTGTTAATTATCCTTAACAAAATTGCCTGAAATAAAAGCTGTTACTAACCAAGAGCAGAAATACTTCTTTATTTTTATAAAATCTCATCTAAACAACTCCTCTATTAGTTCAAAATAGCTCCTCTTTGTCCTGTCACTATCTGCTTATGTAAAAAGTCACTCTCCATCTTTTTTTAAGTTCCCTTTAAGTACTGGATGGTGACAATGAGGTTTCCCTGAAGCCTTCCTTACTTCCAGCTCTCTCAGCATGTCTTCATCAGAAGAGTTGTTCCATCCCTTGGATCATCTTTGTGTCCCTCCTCTGGACCCAATTCCAGCAGGTTAACATCTTTCTTGCACTGAGAAGCCCACAGCTGGGATCACAGAGTCATGGAATCCTTCAGGTTTGAAAAGGTGTGACCCAGTGACCCATCACTGTCAGAGATGCAGGTGCCCCATGGGGAGGCTGCAAAGGGATCATGACCTTCTCTGAGTTGTTTTATTCCTGTCATTCCTCACATCATAGTGACTGGGAGAGCTCAGATGGCAGGGAACTCTAGAGATGTTGAACACAAGCGAAAGAGTAAGCAGTGAAGCAGAAAAATAAGTAGAAAGAGGGCATAGCACAGGATGTAATACATTGCTCTATTTCCTCATTCTAGGGGCTAGAGAGATGTCTGAGGGTGAATGTGCGTGAATGTGAGTTCAGCTCTTTCCTCAAGGAGGACACCTGCCAGCCTGCAGGAGTTGAAGGTCACTGATCATGAAATATTGCCTGATGCTGAACAGAGCAGATGTTGAAATTGACCATGGTTGAAAAGTTTCCATCAGCTGAGGGTATTTGCCAGAATGTTGAAGGCAAGCCTAGAGCTTCATAGATGTAAATTTGTATAAACGGAAGTGAATTATGGGCCGAGTAACTTATCTTTTTGACAAAAAAGGTAAGGGACAAAACCAAAGAGGACAGGAGGAAAAAAAGGTGACAATAGAAAGAAAATTAAAGTCATGGAAGTAAATTAGCTGTAACCCAGAAAATACAGTTCCAGTGAATGTCCTGCGCGGTATGGAGCTGAGGATAACTTACTGTGTGCTGTGGCCACACTGATCTAACAGAAGTGAGGACATGAACCTCACTTCCAAAGTTTAGTGCCGCTGTGGAGAAGGAGCCCAGTCCCCAGCACAACCTGAAGCCTCAATGGACTCGCAGACTATTGATCTAAATGATAACTGTAAAGTCCCTCTAGGAAAATCCCAAAGAGGTAATCTAAACTACAATAACAAGAGCTAAAAGTCTCATTTAATTTCATATTAATTCCACAAATGACAAAACCCCCACATTTTCAAGGAATTCCAGGAAGAATTTCCTCAGTTCTCCACAGCATGCTGCAAACCACTAGAACAGATCACTACAGAAATAAACCAGGGAATTTCTCCATCAAAGCTTTGTTTTTGAAGACACTACATAAACATTTCAAAAACTGGCTTCAGATTGTGAAAGAATTAGGTGTAGAAATTAAACCTTCCTGGCATAACACTTTAATGGAACACACTAATCATTTATGGAACAACTGACCCACGTGTACTGGATTTTTGGAAACATAGTGTTTTCTCATGCATTAACTCTTCTTTGTTTGAAGTACTGCTATTCCCCGAACTGCTCTACCAAATAGGCATATTTTTTCCTTCAGGTACATGTTAACAAAATCAACTTGTCTTAGTCCACATCCAAGTATCTCAGAAAACAGAATGGCAGCTTGAAGTTTGATGCTATTTCATAACCTTGTCCTGAAATACAGCTGTGTGAACAGGGATTTCAATTCTAAACACCTAAAAAAGATGTCCACCCAGTTTCACATAAGGTAGCCTTCAAAGAATAGTTTTGTCAAAAAACCTTCTTCCTTCCATTGATTACCAATGGAAAAGTCTGGACTGCACTCCAGGGCATGGCTCCAGTAGAGGTTACTGTACTGCCACTTACATGAGGTTAATATTCCCTCCAACATAGTTTGTCTCTAACAGCATGTCTAGATTTCCGAGGTGAACAAACTATCAAAATAAGTAAGTAAGTAAATAAATAAATAAATAAATAAATAGATATATATATATAGATAGAGAGAGAGAAAGAGAAAGAGAGAGAGAGAGAGAGAAAGAGAGAGAGAGAGGCACTTAAGCTGAAGAGGGCAAAATAGCAGAAAGACTTGGTTATAAACAGAGCATATTAAGGTACTGTTAGAAGTAGCCTACATAGAAACGGTTAAACATACTAGATTTCAGTGTGTAATAACTTAGGAATTCAACAAGGTTCAAAGAACAATGAAATTCAGCATAAAAATGATTTAGCATGGTACAGGAAAGAGACAAGTTGCCAGTTACTGGACATTATGCATTGTTTTATTTTTCTCCCCCTGAAAAGCATCTCAGATTTAATTTCATATTAGTTCTAACTTGTTCAGCTAAATAAAAATCGATCCAAACTCTTTGTTCACACATCTATGTTTTCAAATGCATTCATTAAACAAATAGGTCCTTTTGCCTTTCTTTTCAAGTATCAAAACTCAGCTCCATTGCAAATCTTTGTAGCCCTGTAGCAGTGTGCTCCTTCTGCATCTTGCTTAACACAACCTTTCCAGAGACTTGCTTCCCAAAAGAAATCAATTCTGTCCAATCTTCACCATCTCCATGCACTCATTACTTACACCTTCTTCATTTTTTCTTTTCGATTTGCAGCCTTGTCTTCTGAAAACTTCCAAGCTCACACCTCATATGCTTGGTAACCTACAATACAGTACTTCCACACCACTACAGCTGGAAAGAGTGGAAGCCAGCACCTGTATAATCCAAACGAAGTTGATTTCCATCCTACAGCTGTTTTTAAAGAATGTCTTCCCAGTAACAAGTGGTTTCAGGACACAAAAAAATGTACTCTTCTGAGGAAAGGCTGTGATGTGAAAAGGCATTAACTCACTACATTTCCATCCAAAGTAGAAAGAATTTGACCCATTGCGACAAGGTGAACATTTCTGCAGAAAAAAACAGCAATTAAGCTTTAAAAAACCCTCTCATAAGTTTAACAAAAATTGAAAGAAACACATAAATACGTTTCTGCCTGAAGGCCGTGATAAGGAGTTATAATTTTTTATATTTGGAAATGAACATATGAAGAGAAGTGTTTACATTATGCTTATCTGGGTAATTTGCTTATGAATAATAAGAATGACTTAGCACTGTTTTCTTGTATTGTAATTTTTATGCCACTTGTGAGTGATGTATACAGAGCAGGACAGCACAGAAATAAGTGCAAGAGACTTGGGATTTGAGCATGCTGTAATCAATGGCAGACAAACAAACACCAAGATCTTCTAAAGAAAGAAACCAGTTCTGAAGGGCAAAGGTATTATTGTTTTGTTTAATTAATTTAAATATTCACAGACCTCATAATTATGCTTCAGTAAGCTCATTCGTGGGCAGGACACTTTTCACTAAACCAGGTTGCTACGATCTCCATCCAGCCTGGCCTTGAACACTGCCAGGGAGGGGGAATCCACAGCTCCTCTGGGCAGCCTGTGCCAGTGCCTCGCCACCCTCACAGTAAAGATTTTCTTCCTAATATCTAATCTAAAGCTACTCTCTTTCAGTTTGAAGCCAATTCCTCTTGTCCTGTCACTCCAGGCTCTTGTAACTAGTCTCTCTCCATCATTCTTGCAGGCTCTCTCTGGTAATGAAAGGCCATAACTTGGTCACCCCTAAGCCTCCTCTATTCCAGACTGAACAATTCCAGCTCTCTCAGCCTTTCCTCACAACAGAGTTGCTCCATCCCTCTAACCATTTTCGTGTCTCTCCTCTGGGCTCCCTCCAGCAGTCCCTGTCCCTCCTGTGCTGGCCCCAGCTCTGGGTGCAGTGCTCCAGGTGGGTCTCAGCAGAGCAGAGCAGAGGGGCAGAATCCCCTCCCTGCCCTGCTGCCCACGGGGCTCTGGATGTGGCCTGGGATGAACTTGGCTTTATAGAATTCAGTATGGACAGTGCATTTAGAAAGCTTTTTATGGCGCTTCTTTCGATTCTTAATAAAAACTTCTGAGAGAAAAGCAATAACTACTCCAAGGAATCTCTTTTTAGAAAAGGAAATACACTTGTCAGTTGAAGAGCTCCCTCATTAACACCACTGGATGACCAAACAAGGTAAAAGAAATCTTGGTTTTCATCTCTTTCATCCCTTGATGAACATACCATCACACTGTCACTCATTAGAAGTCTAAAGTATCCAAATATAATTTCCTTCTTGCAGCACCATGCAGTTTGTTTTGTTGGTATAAAATAGATACTTGTATTGTGTTGTCTCCTTGTCTTCTTTCTGTATATTGTTCAAATTCCCCACCTCCTTCACCTCTGCTTTGCTCTTTTTCTTCCCCACCAATATTACTACCACGTGTACAACCTTCCCACACAAGGGGCTGGGATTTTTTTTTTTGGCCCTCCACACTAAGTACAAAAATGTAAAACCTGCAGTCCTCGGTATGTTACCAAAGGAAACAGTTTTACTTAAAATCTTGTTTTTGCCAAAATATTTTCAAAGTATCTGGAGAGGAGTCAAACCACAGTGGCTCTCAGTTGTATTTCCTTTTACTATTTCCTCAGGTACTCCCAGCACAGCATTAAGTAATTGGATAGGCTTTACAGGCAGGAAAAAAAAAAAAAAAAAAAAAAAAAAAAAAAAGAGGCGGCACGATTTAAGAATTACCCTTCTGTGGCCAGTGGGGATGAATACAGGGCACACAGTTGCCAAACTTGAAATCCTTGCTTGTGTTAGTTGTTACTGAAGACATGAATCAAATATGACAGTTTGTACAAAATATACTGATTATATTCAGCCCTTGTAATGCTGTTTCAAATTATCTTAACTTTTGAAAATTAGAAATCAGAGATTGAAATTATCTGTCATTTTGCTCTGTCTTGGTATTTGATCCTGCCTCTATTTCAGATCAACCTTTTCCCATAATATAGATACTGTAAATTTAGATTTATGTTACTTACAGAGAATTAACAGTGCAGTGGGGAAGAAGGGTCTAATGCAGCTAGGTTTGTCGAATTAATCATATAATTATATGCTGTAACTGCTATTGTTCCATTTTACATGCCATCTAACTAAATCTTGTTACATCCCAGACTTCAGCTTATATTGAAAACACAGCTGCAAGACTTCTTGGTATAATCCAAACACATACTCCTTGTTTACTGGGGGTCTTCCCACAGGCCACCTGTAGTCTATTATTTTTAAATTTTACTTAATTCTTCTCAAGCTATTTGTGGTCTTGCTGACATCTCCAGAAGACTTATTCTACATCTCTCTTCAGGAGTGTTAAGATCTTGAGAACACAGACATGTCACTTTGGCACTAAGGATTCTGTCTGCTTCTCTTGAAGGCTGCTGAATTCTCTCCCACTAAAACTGGAAAAAATGTTTTGAAGCTGAAGTAGGAAAAGTCTCTTTGTCCCATGCCTTCATTATCATCATAGAAAGCCTGATGTGAATGAATTCTGAAAATGTTTCTCTTTCTCTGCAGGATCATACTTTCGGGGGGAACAGGGATATCAGGCATTTTTTGGTGAAGAGCACATGAGAGATTGGCTGAGGGAGCAGCAGAATAAACATGAATATCACAGCCTACATGATACAGAGTTTATGGTTAGCCCCAGAAGGATGTCTGTTGTACGCAGTGCGTGCAGCTAGGGGTTTGTTGGACAGACCTTGCAGTGAGTCAATTGCTCCCTTACATCTTAGAGGAGCCAGTGTTAGCAGATGGACTGTAATGGGTCAGTAAAGAGGAGATGACAGTTCCCTGGAGTACACAGTGCTGCTTTTCAGTATATGGGCCCTGCTACAATAATGTCTTACAGCCCTTAATATGCCTTCTCAAAAATTATTCTCTTGAAAACGTGCACACATAAACAACATATATACAGCTGGAGCAATGTCCAAAACACAGAACCTTTCACCTCAAGCTGGGATTCTCTCATCACTCAGTGTAACAGCACCCCTTTCCAAAAAGTGTTAGGAAGAATTACATACTCTGCAGTTTGAGTTGAAAGTCAATGTATTTACGCTTGGTGGGATGGAAACTGATATTATTCTGTTCCATTTCTGTGCTGGTTTTGGCTGAATAGAGTTAATTTTCTTCATAGTAGCAGGTATGGAGCCGTGTTTTGGATTTGTGCTGAAAACAGTGTTGATAACACAGGGATGTGTTCATTACTGCTGAGCTGTGCTCACACAGAGCTGAGGCCTTTTCTGCTCCTCACCCCACCCACCAGTGAGGAGTTGGCTGGTGCACAAGAAGCTGGAAAGGGACACAGCCAGGACAGCTGACCCCAGCTGACCAAAGGGACATTCCATACTATATGACACTGCAGTCAGCATACAAATCTAGTGGAAGACAGAGGAAAAGGACATGTTTGGAGTAATGCCATTTGTCTTTCCAAGTCATCATTTCATGTGTGATGGAGCCCTGCTGTCCCTGGAATGGTTGAACACTTGCCTGTCCTTGAGAAATGCTGCATGCATGGATTTTGCTTTACCTACTGAACAGTTTTTATCTCAACCCACAAGTTTTCTCAGTTTTATCTTTCCAAATCTCTCCCACGTCCCACCATGCAAATAAGTGAGTGGTTGTGTGGGACACATTTGCTGACTAGAGTTAACCATGACAGCTGCCAAGTGGAAATAGCCAAAAAGTGCATGAGAGACAAAATTGTTCTCAGACTCAAATACTGCATTGCTGTGCACTGCTAATATCCTAAAATGTCACAGTATCTTTGTTGCTTCTGTGAGGTCTGTAGAGATAGATTTGGTTGCACCACTGAGAGCAGTCCATATTCTGAAAATGCATTTCGTATACAAAAAGCAGGAAGTAAAAATTCACCATAATTTTTAATTTTAAATTTTGTTCTTGGGATCATACAGCAGAATATTTCATTTCATCTTTTCTTGCTATTAGGTTCATAACACAGATGAAGTAACCCCTCTTAGAGAAGAGGCACAAGGACCTGCAAGGGACATTTTCCATTTGTTGTTCCAGAGAGAATAAATCATCTGTTCATTCTAATTTCAAAAATGACAGTAAAATGCTTTCTGCCCATAATGACTTAAAGAAGTTACAGAGACAATGGAGCTAACTCTCTTGTGTAGTGAAAGATTACAGAACAAAGATGCCATCCACAGGTTAAGGTTTGAGATTCAGACTGGAGATTAGAAAAACTCCATGTGACAGCATTACAGTACTGCAAGGGGCTACTCAGAGAAAAACTGTAATGTCCATCCTGGGAGGTTCTCAACACAGAAGATCAGGTGCATCACTTTATTAGCCTGGATGTAAAGTCCTCACTGAAAGATGATTATTGATGGCAGCAGAAGTGGAAAAGCAGTGGAAAAGCACTTTAACACAGATTTGTCTGTGCTTCACTCCCTTCTGAGGTGTTGAGAAAATACCTGCAATGAATGGTGTCTTATGGTTTGAATTGTGCTCTGTCTTTCTGTAAAGAAAGCAGGATTCATAATTCCCCATAACAATGCAATTTCCTGTGTTTTTCCCACTCATACAGGTGCTATTTTTCCCAAGGATTAAAGAGTCTGTATTCTTTAAGAGTATTTATTAAAAAATATTCCAGCTGCTACCTTCCTATTGGCTTCTAAGCTTAAGAAGAAAGATTTTTCAAAATAACCCTGCAGCCAGATTCTAAAATGAAACAGAATTATTTATTTTTTAACATCATTGTTTGTCTTGAAGGCACCCCAGCTTATAATTGGTCCCAAGCTATTTCTTAATTTCTCCATATTTGTTCTTACTCTGTTTTATTATCACGAGGATAGAAAATATGAGTCAGTAATCCTAAAATCATTCATTTCACTTACTTCTAGGTGGTTGAAGCCCAAGGCTAACAATAAGTGTCAAACATTTCAATAAACTGAAAAAACCTCTATCATTTACCACCCACAGCTGTGTTCACATTTGCAACAGCATCATAGCTGATCTAAAACATGTTTAAAGTATTAAGCAAAGTAGTTCCACAGAAAGGAATGTTTAGAATCTCAAGTGTTACACCTGAAAAAGAATCTGTTATGAGGTGTTCTTTTAAATGGAGCATTAAATGTCTGTAGATAAATTTTTTGTATTCTTTGATGTGTAAATAAGGAATCCACATTCGCCTTGGACTGCTGAAAGCATGACCAGTCCTCATATTTTCTTTATTGAAAAACTTCACTGTTTACTTTCAACTTTTCATTTTCCTAACATTATCTTCTTGTTTGCAGCTGAATTATAAATAACCACTATGACAGAAAGTCCATTATTTCAGTATTTCCTGTTAGACAAAAAAACACCATTAGCTGGACTTCTCTAATGCTTATCTATTCTCCAGAGATTTCCAGATCTGGATTTAAGGTCAGAGGTTCAGAGCATTTAGGTAAGTTTCTGTCTGTTTCTGTAAACCTACCTTGGAACAGCTGATGGGTCCCAGCCATTAGGGTTTCCCTGGAAATGGTGACTAAAGAAATCTTCCACCACCAAAAGCCAAAAATCTTAAGCCAAAAGTTAGTGATGATCACTGGACCTTTACTTTGTTCACGTAACAGTTACTCCATCGTTGAAATGACTTAATTATGTGGAATCAGACTTTGAAGTCTTTAATTGCAGAGTACAGCAAAACCTCTGTGAGTTACACCCTCAACAACAGTGTTCACAGGAGCCACAAAGAGGAACAAGAACACCCACACTGGCCAACAGGATTAACAATGAACAGTGACGTTGAAAGACACTTTCCTTCTACACCTGAGCACACATGCAACCACACCAGATGCTTGAATAAAAATGTGGGTAAGTCTCAAACCCAAATTTGACTTAAATTTTCCATTTAGTGTGGGATCCTGGTTACTCTATTCTTTTAAAAGACGGGGTGAGGTCCCGGTACGGCCACATTTTTGGTAATGGCCTGGTGGTGTGGGAAGTGTGAGTCCTGGTCTCAGTGCTATACTGTGTATTCCAAAAATGTCCATAAATATCTTCCTGCAATTGGTTACATTTCCTGAAGCTGTTATTGCACCTAGGAAAAAGTTAATCTGCATTTGGCAAACAGTGGCCCAACAAATTCTGGTTTTCATGGGAAATATGCAGCACATCCAGAGCATTTGAACCACACGGTGCCATTCCTAAATGAGTGTTGTGACCTGAAGTTTTAGTGCACAAAGATTGATGGAACCAGCTTCACCAGTTTTGTTTTTTTTTTTTTTTTCGCTCAAGATGGGTGGAGATGCTATGGGTGAGCAGTAGATAAGGAGGAGCCATGATAATAGGCTAGTCCTGCTGTCAGATAACTCACAAAACTTCCTCGAGATAACCATCTTTGGGAAATTCAAGTGTGCACTATTGAATATCATTTAGGCACTACTAACCAAAAACATCTTAGGATAAGTCAAGGAGCAGTATACTAGAAGATTAAGTTTACTGGGAGTAAACGAGTGATCCTTGTGTTTAATGAGGGAACTAGGATCTGTCGGTTGCTCATTCAGTTTAGATACCTAAGACACACACTAGACTCCCAAATGCATTTTTAGACTTATCTTTCAGTTGTTTGGAAGCAACTCCTTCCACTCCATATTCACAAAATTTTTTTTTCTTTCTTCTTTTTAAAAATGTTACCTCACCTCTCATGTCTGATATGAAGAAATAAGAATCTTAGGTTGACACACACCTTTCTAAAACCATTATATAAACTTACCTGGGGTAGCTTCTCAGTAATACAGCAGAGGGAAACAGTTTGACTCCTGATCCTGAGCCTCTTTATCAGGATTATATGTTCTGAGAAGGGCAATGTTCACCATTGTGTGGTCTTTAACTTTAAAATGAAAGTTTTTCCTGCTGATTTAAATAAAATAATCCAAATATTAAAAAACACTCTAAGTGAAATTGTCTCAGAGTCATTCTGCTGATTAGATGGAGACACTGCACAGAGATACTTGGCTCAGCTTTTCTCTGAAGCCCTGTGTTTCATTTATTTGGGAATTCAGCTAACTCAAGGCAAAAGTTCTTTGTGGGAGGTTTGTAGGGTATTCACTGCATCATTATACATTTCTTTGTTATGGCGTTGACTGATTTGTATCATGTTCTTGTGGTGCTCAGCAAGCCTGGGAGCTTAGCCAGGTTTTTTATTACACATTTAACTATAGAAATGAGTATATTTGGGAAGATAAAAGTGTTATTAAACTGAATCATACTATGCCTTCATTTTTCTGCTTCAGAGTATCATGATTTAGAGTGAATTAAGCAAGGTTTGGAGCCTTTGTGTGAAGGCAGTGAGTTAAACATGAATCTGGTACAGAGAGGGCAGTGATTTCTACAAAATTTCAAAGAAATTCATTAATCTTATAGTAGTCACAGTTTACTCTTAATATATCTGTCAAAAAAAACCCTAAACCTCTTTAGCGTGATTGCCTCTTGATCTTTAACACGGTATTATACATTTATGCTTAGTTTGGCTCAAAATCACATATGAGTCTTAGCAAAAAGATAGCTTCTCCAAGTATTACCCCTTCACATGCAATCTGATCTAAAGATCAAGCTAACTTCTTTTTTGTGACTCATCAAGAACAATAATGTTTCTGCAAGACTATTCTGGCCTTAAATTCATGGCCTTGCATTCACCTGTGCAAATAATTAAATGGAGAATTTGATCTCCAAAGAAATCACTCAGGAAACTATATTATTTTCCACTGGGTCCTCAGGGATTCTGTGAGGATAAGGCCCCTCGACCTATGTCTTCCTAAATATTTTCTCATATTTTTCTCTCTAAAGAGAACAAAAATACATACTTTTGTTTCTAAAGTAGCCAGAGAATTCCTTCTCATACAAATTTTTCTAAATTTCTCCACAGTCTAGTCACAGACCAGAACTGCGTTTATATTTATTTATTATAATACAAATTGGAACTGCTTCAATGACCAATTTTCTGAGTGTTTTGATATTATGTTTCAATTCAGATCTATTTCTAAATATCTGGAAGATGAAAAATCTCAGAGTAGTCCTAAATAAAAATCTCTTTTTAGTAAACTTTTTCCTTCAAAACCAAGAAAGAAATATAAGTGTTCTTAGTTAAAAACTCACCCAAATTTGCAAGTAATTTTCAAAACAATACCTACTAAAGGAAAACTAATAAAATACTAAACATATTAAAAAATTATTAAACTAGCTGGTAAAAGTGTCAGCACAAAAATTTGGGTAGCACTAGCAACAATTCTATTGGGAATGCAGGTAAATTGAGGCAGGTGTGAAAATAATGCACATTTTTCTGGAACAAGAAATGTAGTTGAACACAGTGAGAAGATAATTTATGATGAATAGCTAATGCGAGAGAAAAATAAATAAAAATATTCTGTAATGAGCCTGGAAGAAAAATAATCCCCCCATAAGCTTTTCTAACTTCTTTATCAACAACACTAGTTTAATAAAATATTTTATGTTTCCCTCTAAGTCCTTACTTTTAACATCATTAAAAAAAAAAAAAAGAAAAGAAAAGAAAATATATATTTGTAGTAAAGGATTTATACACGTGAAGATTTTAAGGTATTTTGTGAGCTCAACATTGTAATTGGCTGCTGCTTGTGGGATTATCTTCCAATCAGAATATCACAGACCATTTGTTCCCAATCTCACAAGTTTCCTCCTCAGTTTCAACGTCTGCATTGCTTTAACAGATGCAGTTGCTGCAACGAATGAGACCAGTTCAGGATGTAAGGCTTCATCCATTGTGGTTTTACCTTCCCAAGCATTGCTTGCATCTTGCTTGAGTGGGCTGTCATCCGAAGGGCTATTTCCTGCCCTGTGCTGATGCACTAGACATAACTACACGAGCAAAGGACAAGACAGAGAGCAGGGCGTTATCATTCTGTCGCTGGTAGCTAAGACCACGGTGTTTCTCTTTCCCCTTCTACCAGAAGCCTTGTGTGGATTTTGCAAAAGAAGTAAAAATCCCGCCGGTGCTAGCACTGATCACTGCACAGGAGCAGAAGCCGAACTTTACAAACCAGGAAGAAACCTGGTAGAGCATGCTTGTGCATTCCTGCTACACGACAAGGGTGCTGGTCCTAGTGTGCTTTGTTGTGTAAAGGAAGTCCAGTAGTTCGATCAGGAGTGTTGAATGTGTGCTTATGGCCTGGAGGGAGTTTTTAAGTATCCTCAGCATGCACAAATCCAGCTCATACACTGGGGCCGAGATCATCTTTCAGGCTTTATGATAGCAGGAAGTCCAAAAGGAGTTAATGCTTATATGACAGTGTCCAAACTGCCAGGACAAAAATACTGGATGCTGTGCTTTGATTATAAATAGACTAATAATTTACAAAAGAAAAGAAAACTATTTTTAAAAGACCTTAAAGATTAATATTTCAGAAATTGAAATGAATGTTATGAAGTCTAACTTCAGTACGAACAAAAGACTCTGAGATAATTCCCAAATGTCACTGTAAAAATATATATAGAACAATTTTATGAGAGACATGGAAAGTGAAATGAGCTTGGATTTGAATATTGTTATGAGGAGCCAAATAGTAAGCTCTAAAGGCTATTTTTTTTTACAACGGAGACATCAACAATGTTAACAATTGCAGGTCTGCTTCAAAGCTCTAACAAAAGCCTTAAACACTTGTAAAACATTAATAATTTCTAAAGCCATTTGTTCACAACTGGAAAAAATAATTTCCATGTTTTCTCCTAACATCATTTAGGTTGGGCTATTCTTGAAGCACTGACCACAGTAAGAGCCCCAGACATATAAAAGAGCCTGAGCTGTTATGCTATCTGCCAAAGACAACTGTTAGTTTAAGAAGTTGTATGGTGAAAGCACATCACACCACTCACTTGCTGGGGTCAGAAAAATGCACAAAATTTAAAGAAAGAGAGAAACCAACCATAACTTAACTAAAATTTGAAGACCTGGCATGAGTCTCCTATCATTTTTTCTCTCCAATTCAAAGATAGGTAATACTTTCTCCTTGCATCCTCAGGCCTACTAAAAATAGGATTGAAGCAAAATCAAAGTGATGTTTTCCTGCTAGGTGAGTAAATAACAGTGTAGAGAGCAAGCTGGACTCAGAGCTACTTGCAGACTGAGAATCCTGCTTCAAGTTCAGTTAACATTGCTCTGAGGCTACAAAGCAATTATTCCTCTGGTACAGAAGTAAAAAGCAGCTATGCTTAAACATCATAGTAAGCAGGAGATCTATCTGCAGCTTAAGAGCTTTTTTCTTAGTCATTCAAGGAATGTATCACTCTCTTCAGTAAAAGCTTTACCTGAGGAAGAATTACAAATCAAAAAAGGACCTCTTTCTATGCCTGAATATAATTTGAATTAGTCTGATGCATACATTGGGGAAATCTGTTGCTTTAGGTTCATATATTATTCTCTCTCTCAATATAAAATTCCTATAATATCTGGTTTAATTTGCTTTTCAAGCAGATGATTGAAATTGGCTCCTTTTGAAGATACATTGTAAAAGGTATCTTCAAAGCGGTGCCCTCTGCTGATTATAACAAGCTGTTTTCCTCATCATTCTGTTATGCTGTGCTTTTCCATACTCAGTGTCTTTTGCTCTCAGAACCTGAAAATTATACAGCCAATAAACTAAACTGGCCATGCAGGCAGTTCAACAACCAGTACAAGGGGGAAATACAGGATCTGACACTGTGCAACCCCAGTGCCTGGACTGACAAAGAATTTGCAGGAAAGGGAAACAGAAGAGCAAAATATGGTACAAATATGCCATCATTGCCCTTTCACATGGATTTATAGGACTCTATTGTTTCATTTACATATTTCGTGTGCTGAAATTTATTGTGGTCAAAAAATCCATATATTTTATGGATGTATATATATACTAATACATATGTATATTAGTAATTCTCATAGTTTTTTCTAAGGAAAATTTACAGAATTTTCCCATCAAAACAAAATATATGACAGAGTTGGGGTTGTTCAGCAGGGGAAGGCCTCAGGGGGGCCTTAGAAAAATTTTCCACTGCCTGAAGGCAGCTACAAGAGAGCTGGAGACAGATTTCTTACCCCTTGTCCTAGTGATGATAAGCACCAGGTAATGGCTTTGAAGTGAAAGAGGGCAGGTTTAAATTAGATATTGAGAAGAAACTCTACCCTGTGAGAGTGGTGTGGCACTGGGACAGGTTTCCCAGAGAAGCTGTGGGTGCTCCATCCCTGGAAGTGTTCAAGGTCTGGTAGGATGGATCTTTAGCCTGGTCTAGTGGAAGCTGTCTCTGCCCATGCCAGGGGGGCTGAAAGGAGATGATCTCTTCTAAACCATTGTAGGATTCTATGATACATTGCAATGATATTCACCACTTTGGGGCTTCACATTCTACACTGGGATAAACCAAGAAATTTTCCCCAGTAAGTCTCCTTCTATTTCCACAGTTACTGGTAATATCATTGTCCTCTCTGGGACACATGCATGAGCCAGAGCTACTATTCATTTCAGAATCTGTGAAATGCCATCTTCCTCCCAAAGTCCCAGAAGAATAGTGAGATATTGTTCATCAATTAAACAAAAAACACTATTAAGCTGCACTGAGAAAACATTCTAATATAGGAGGAACTGGAAGCAGAAGGAAAGGTCTAAAGAATAAGAATCTGAATGATGGCATCTGGAACCTGCTTTTTTAACAAGGCCTAATTTCCTTAGCTGAAAACACACCACAGCTGGTTGATCCACTCCAGGACATGGAATACATATTGAGATTTGTATACAAAATCCTGTGACCTTCATGGGAAAATGGCCTCCATAAAGTTGTAAATGTCTCAGATCAACTGATTCAATTCCCAATATTACACTGGCACAGATGCATTCAGCTGGTTTGTACTTAATAATGCCTAGCTGCAGTAGTCAGGTACAGTAGAAAGATGAGCAATAAATGGAGCTGTGGCTGTTCAGTCTTCACCACATTTTGGGCTGATTTCTTCAAGCTTTATAAATGAATTTTGACAGTAGTGGCCCAGTTTGTAGTTATCTGTACTTCTGTTTTGTTTTTACACAGATCTGCTGCCTTTGACAGCCTCATGCTTGAGCAAATCCAGAACACAGTGTGAAACACAGATAAACTATCTACTTCTGACCTGTCCGAGGTCATCAAACAAAACCAAAAAACATCTCACAAAATTTCCATCTGGAAGCATAAGCTGGCTGAGCTGGACACACAAACACTGTCAAGCCTTCCCTTAAGTCTCGCCAGGATATTAACTTTGAAATAAAGCCTAGTTTTTCTGAGTTCTGTTTTGAAGATTTTTGCCCTACTCAGAATGTCTGTCTTGCCATTATTTTAAGAAAGAGGCAAAAGCCAAAGCATGGAATTTGGAAATACATATGTCATCAGCTCAGTTATATTGTTGTCTAGAAGCGAGTCATGTTGATACATAAAACTAATTTATGGTTACAGTTATATGCATGGGATAGTAATAATACCATTGCTTGACCCATCTAGTAGCTATGGCCACTAGAAGCACATTCATCCCACATAAAATCAACTATTCGTAACCCTCTGTAAACCCCATTTCTGCACCCTGCCTTAATACAACAAAAAGAAAGAATTTGTAGGGCAATGAGGAATGTTTCAGAGACCTCTCCTTGTAATAAAAGTCTAAAATCTCATCCCAAGTTCCTACATACAGGTTCACATTCCTGCTATATAAAAAGTTTACCACCTGGTTTTAAACCACTAGAAATTAGGGAATTGATTCAGATCCAATATCAACAGTGCTCAACTCTGGCCGACAGCACTATCATACAAAAGGAATCATGAAATGGCTTGATCCAGTGCCTACCTACGTGAATAGAAAATTTTCTGTGGGTTTGAGGAAGAACTGGTTGGGAAAAAGAAGAGAAGTCCAACACTGATTTTGATATTAACATGGCAAGGTAAATTTTCAGACTTTAAGTCATAAGTCTACATGTTTCTGTAGAGAGGATGTGTGGTTTAGTGACTGAAAAGCTCCATTTCTTTTAGATTCCTAATAGCATCAAAACAGTTGTTGGATGAACATAAAAAACATGCACAGAAACAGACAAGAGAACATGTCACAACATTTAGGCTAAAACCTTCAGGTGCAAGTACTAGCCAGTTCTTTGAAAATACTAATTTTTAGAAATATTTTTTTTCTGATTGGCTGCTCTTTGGGAAATTAGGTTTTTTGTGGCTCCATTTTGCACTATGATTCATCACTTTGAAATACTGATCATATCAATGATCATTGATAATGTCTGGATTTCAACAATCCTAGATGGACTGAAAAGCATGGTGTTTAAAAAAAATAAATAAAAAGTTTTGCTTGAGAATTTCAAACTGGGTGTTCTCTGCCCACATATGGATGGATACATTTTTCATACTCAGTGCTAAAGAAATATTAAATCAACCCCTTCACTCAACCAAGCTCATCTAAATTAGTGGAAGTGAAGCCACATACTCCTGGCTGACTGAGCTTCTGGTTTTTTTCAAGGATATTATGTGTCAGCTGTATTCAGATTAAAATACCAACTAGATAAAGATATGACATTATCAAAGTTAGCAAGACACAGGAGACGAATTTGACTGATTTGGGGGATGTAGGCTGCAAACACGTCAAGAAAGCTCTTTCACAAAAAAAATATTAATGACTGATGAGCAAGGACGAGTAACAGGGACTACACACTTAGGTGATTGTCAAGAATTTGTCACAAGGTGCCATCACCTTCCTAACTGCAGTTGTTAGTGAGTCCAGAGCATCAGTGTTATACCTTGAATAGTGTGCCCAGTTCTGGCCCTTCAGTTTAGTAAAGATGTGGAGACGCTTGAGTGCATCCAGAGGAGGCAACGAGGCTGGTGAGGGGCTGGGAACACAAGCCCTGTGAGGAACGACTGAGGGAGCTGGGGGTGTTCAGCCTGGAGAAAAGGAGGCTCAGAGGTGACCTTATCACCCTCTGCAACTTCCTGAAAGGTGGCTGTACTCACTGTTGGTTGATTTCACCAGGCAACAACTGACAGAACAAGAGAACACACACTCAAACTGCACCAAGAGAAGTATAGGTTGGATATTAGGAAAAAGTTTTTCACAGAAAGAGTGATAAAGTACTGGAATGGTCTGCCTGGGGAGGTGGTGGAGTCACCATCCCTGGATGTGTTTAAAAAAAGTCTGTATGTGGCACTTTGTGCCATGGTCTAGTTGTGGTGTTAGGGCTGGGTTGGACTCAATGATCTTGAAGGTCTCTTCCAACCTAGTGATTCTGTGATACAGGACCCCAGGCTTTTTCTGTAAGCAGACAAACACTTATATAACCAGCTGGAAAAAAGGAGAGTCAAAGTTTTTCTACACGCACCACAAGCAAGTAGGCCATCGACAGCTCATTCATGAACAACAGCACAGGAACCTCTCAGAATGTGTGGAAATAACCAGACCAAATAGGAAATCCAGAGAAAGCAGCTGCATGATGGCCCTGTGTGTGAAAATTGAGCACGTGTGTGTCACTGCTCATGGAAGAGTGGAATCCCTGTCCAGACCCTCTGGAAAACTCATGCCAACAGTTTTGTGTCAATACAACATAATTAAGTGCATCAATATGATGATTTAGCCCATTCACTAGCAAATAAATAATTTGTATGAGAAGAGAACAGGTGTGCATTGCTAAACCCTTGGGGCATCCTCCCTAACTCTGTATCAGCAGAAATCATTGAACCAAGTGGTTGTTCAGGATTTTCCCAAGTCACACAGCCTACACAGAGAAAGCTATAGCAAACAATGCTTTTCAGACCTTCATGCTATGGATAACAGACAAACTCTGCATGGTAGGAATATAAAGTTTTATCTCTCATCTGCACAGTTTAGTGGTTACTGTAATTTTCTCCTCCCAGCAGCATGTCTGATCCGAACAATTATCTGCAGGAGTATTTGAATCAGACTTGAATCCATCAGGATCTATCCAACAAGACTTTTTCTGTATTCTAGGCCTATGCTTCTGCTACAATGCTGCCTCATTCATGCAGTCCTTGGGAGCAACCTGGGAGAGGATGCTAATATGCCTGTGCATTGTTACTCCATCAGCTTATTAGTCCTTTGCTTTCAGTTTACAATGTCTTTCCAAATTCCAGAAGTTCAAAATAGTTATTGTTTATGAGTTCTTAGATTGGGATTCGTGACACCTATTTTTAGTTTAAAAAGTGGAGTAGAATGTCTAAGCCAGACATCCATACTCCTCCTCCAGGGAGAAGTAAAGCCCTCCAAAAAGCAATTAAATCCAGTAAAAAATGTATGCCTAAAATAAACTTAATTAATCACCCTCGAGAAGCTTCTGTTGTTCTGATAGTAGGGGAAGGTTGATAAACTAGTTAGACCACAAGTCTATATCTGGTTAAAGTTAGCTAAGTCTCATAGAAACATTTTTCTATATTTTAAACTGTCCTTTATGAGCATATTGTAACTTTGGAAAAAGTCTCACTAGTAACTTTAAAAAGCCTCTGAAGGAGGTGAAAAACTGCACCCACTATATTAAGACATAGATCACATTACTCTTACAAATTATTCAAGAGCAAACAGACCAGCCAAAAAGAAGAACATAGCAGGCTACAGTACCACAGCATGTTGGACGCTTTAAGTTTACATGAGCTCAATGAGACTGAAAAAGTTCAAGGCAGAGGAATCCATGAAGGTCACATACATATCACATACCTTCAGGAAGCCACATATTGTGACAGACTGGCATATTACCCTACATACAGCTTGTCCTACACATCTGCTTTTGGCCACTGCTGAAGAGAGTGCATAGGACTTAGATGGTGTTGGTCTGACTGAGTAATCCTGCTCAGACCACAGATTCTCATGCATCTACTAGTCCCATTACCAGTTTTTGATTCACAAATTTACTGGCTAAGAATTAATAAATTTGAAGAGCCATGATCTAAACTAAATTTAAAACACTCACCAATTAGCATCACCTATCAATAAAGTTTCATCTCAGCTAATCATTTAGACTGAAGCTCTTCCTGAAAATACACCCTTAAAATTGGCAATGGTAATTGCCCATTTTATTGACTGTATATATGCTTTTGGAGTTCTGTTTACCCCTGTTTATGCTTAGAAGATCATAAAATATGCTCAGCTGAACACTTCTTTATACTCAGTCTTTCTCTATCATCCTTTTTGATTTTTTAAGAAACTACAGTAAATTCAGATGCACTATGCATCTACCATTTTTGTTGTTCAACCTACTAAAAAGCCACATGAAACAAGGAAAAACTTACAGCTTTTATGTGGTCACTGCCACCCTGAGCCAAACCAACTTCTTGGTATCTTTGGACTCTAAGAATCTGGGGTTTAGCTTTACATCCTGTAAAGGAGAGAGGTAATAACACAGGGTGCAGACAGGAAAACAGAAGCAAAACAGAACTTCAAATGTAAAAATTCTGAATCAAAATTTTCAGACTGTAACAAAAACATTATGAAACTCTGTTACATCATTGTTTGGGTTAGTTTTCAGCAGAAGTTGAGGGATGGTGCAACAATTGTGAGCTGTATTACTGGGGCTTGTGTGATGTTTCACTTTCCGTCCTCAGACTGAGAATTCATCAGAAATGTGCTCACAAGGAGTCCTTAAGTGAGTATCAGGGGTTCCCACCAGTTTGGATAGGAAGATATCCTGCCCCTCACTTCACACTGTGATCTGCAACCACACAGTACTCTGTCTATATTATCACTGACATCAACCTATATTCAAATAACTTATACCTCCAAATGTAACCAGAAAGTGCAGAAACAGAAAGGGGCAACAAAATGGTAACAGGTCATATCTGGATATGTTTTTTGTGCAAATTGGAAGTCATCTGAACAGGTAAGGGAAGGTTGAGTTTTTTCTTTACTCACCCCTGTAATACAGGATCAAAGGCACATGTGACAAAATTAAAAGGCAAGTCATTTAGAGTTGTTGAAGGGAAGAAATGTATAAAAGTAAGCTTTTTTTTTTCTCAATAATAATCCCTTAAGTATTACTAACTTGTTACAGGCAAAAATTAAGGAGAAAGCCATTATAGGACTCTTAGAAAGGTTAAGCATTATGTGAATAGAATGAATACTTTCTCTTGCACAAAACATGATTAAATTTTGGGTTCTTGTTCCTCAGTGAATAAGCAACCACCAAGAAATGCAATTAGGAAGTTGCCCTTTGGGCATGTTTTACTATAATTTTCTATTCCTGATTTTCTTGTAGATTCTCCTAAAGATATTGCTCATGAATATTGCTGGAGGTAAAATACAAGATTACGTGAATTTTTTGTGTGTTCTAAGAGGCTCATGCCAAAAATCCTTCACAAATTATTCAGGTTCTTATCAACTATGAACTCCATTTGACACCTGCAAAGACTGTTAAAAATTTCATGGCAGTCGGCCAAAGATACCTGAATTTAATCCAAAGGAGCGAAGTCCTATTGGAGCAAATACTAAAATCTATGTGAAAAGTGTTAAAACATTAAAAGAGAAAATTTTCACTTGCTTTTCTATATAATTCCTGACTGTATTAGAAATTATTTAATTAGATTATAAATCTGTGTGATTAATTTGATCTTTAAGAACTATTTCTATGCAAGAGAAGCTCTTAAATTTATCTCACCACTATGACAATAAAATTTTAGAATTTACTCAGTGTGAGACTAGAATAAGTCGAAACAAGAAGCAGTACAGTCAAAATAGCACAGAGCTGAGTGAGGCTAATCCACCTTCTTTAGGGGATTGAGAGGCCTGCATCCAATTTTTAAAAAAAGAACATAAACCAACAACACTTTTGAAAGGTATGGATTACCTGAGAGAACAGAACAAAGAGTATTAAAAAAAAAAAAAAGAGTTACAAAGAAGCTTGAGGACTTAACTTTTTATGAAAGAAAAAAGACCAAGAAGGACATGGTTGTAGCCCTCCAATATATAGAAAAGTGTAAATAGATTCATAGTATCATAGCATCACAAAATGTTTTGGGTTAGAAAAGACCTTAGAGTTTCTTGTGTTCCAAACCTCTGCCATAGGCAGGGACACCTTCCACCAGACCAGGTTTATCCAAGCCCCATCCAGCCTGGCCTTGGAGAGTGCCAGGGATGGGGCATCCACAGCTTCTCTGGGCAACCTGTGTCAGGGCCTCACCATCCTCACAGTAAAGAACTTCCTCCTAATATCTAATATAAATCTATCCTCTTTCAAATAAAATGATGCCTCATTGTTCCCCATAGTCCTGTACTTTCATCATTTTGTGTTACACTCCTAGGCAGGCGAATCTCAAGGGAAGACTCCTAGTTCTTAGTGGGAAATCCCAGTAGGCTATGCCAAGGAGGACAAAAAGAGAATTTAAGACATGAAAAGATCAAGTGCTTGTAGGTACACTGGAAAAATTGTAGCATACCACACAAGTAGCTTTTGTAATTCCCAAACCTGGTATGTATTCTGCGTTCAAAGCTAACATGACACAGATGCCAAAACCTACATTGTTTTCTGTGCTGATTTATATTGTGGTTAAAATAGAGAAAGTGCCTACATTTTCATACAAAATATTGAAGTCATATACAAAACCTCATTTTTTTTGTCTTTTGAGCTAATGAAAAGCAAGACTTTTTGAGATGTTTCAAGGCTGTAACCCCGCCACTTTAGGGATGGACAGTAAGGGCCACTCAGCTCTCTTAACTGGAAAAGAAATGGAAAGGCCTAAAAGATGAAGGATGGCAGAATCTTTTTTTCAGTGGCAGAAGCTGCTAAATTATCATAGACCAATTTCAATGTTTAACATCGTATTTGGTACCTTTCAAAATACTAAGATTTAAATAATTTGATATTATTAAGAAAATTTATTTTCCCCATCCTTTAGTTTTCCCATCTCAAATCTGTCTCTTTTTCTAATATGCTTCTATTAAAATTGCATCAAAATCAGCTACAACTGAATTCCATAAAAAATACATTCTAAATCCTACTGAGTCAAGCAATAATCTCTGCTATTTCATAATAATATGTAAGGAAGGACTGATGAGAAGAAAATTTGGACTCATGAGAAGAAAATTTTCTATCTCATTCACTTTAATTCAGATTCTTCCAACAGTAACAGGGAAAAGTACTTCCGTTGGACTATTAAAGAAATAATAGTGAACTGAATTCTTTCCATGTCAGCCTTATTAAGAATTATTATTAAGATAATGATTTTTCAAGAAGAGACACAATTATGTCAGGCACCATATTAAGGCAAGACAAGCCACTGTTCATCTGAAAAAAAGCAGCTGTTCGTTTGTTCTACAACAGCTTCTGTTATGTCACTTTCTGGGTGTTTAGTTCCTTATCAGCTTGATAATGCACTTCAGGTAAGATCTGAACTTGGGAGCAGTTTTACAAAGGATCTGTATAAAGGTGATGGCATCAATAACATTGCAGACAGCAAAAGTTGAGAAGATGGGCAATGACTTCATGCAGGAGGAACAAATATAATTACAAAAAGTCATATAAGCAGGTAAGAAAGGGTCAGACAGATGTGTGAAAGGTGTATACAGAAGTTGTATTTATACATCAAGTTGAAAATGGTTGCCAAAAACTCAGACTCTTTCAGTCAGAAGGGACCTACAGAGAACATCTGCAGTCCAGCTGCCTGACCAGGCTGATAAAAGTTAAAGCTTGCAATTCAACGCATTGTCCAAATGCCTCTGAACACTGACAGACTGGAAATACGGACCATCTCACTAGGAAACCTCTTCCAGTATCTCACCATGCCATTTTCAATGGAACTGCTTTATTTTCCAGTATTGGAATATATTTTCCAGCATTAATAGTGCACCAGAAGCCATGACTTCAGTTCTCTTTGATACATTCCATCAACTTCACAATGTGCTCATTGTACATGTACACCAATAATAAACGGCCTATAAATAAAGTAGGACAGGCAGCATGTTTAAACTTTGACTTACAGGAAGAATTTAAAATGCAACAAAACTACTAGTTTCAGTATTTAACTGAAATTTTTAAAACTTCACATACACACATATTCTCCAGTCACATTAGTATTGAGTACCTTGAAAGTTGGCAAACCTGAATGGGCTCTGTTGAACACAGTGATTATGGAGCTTTGTAGGGCACAATTAACTCTTTAAGCTTTCTGCTTCATGTGTACAACCAGGTCAGGGGCAACTTACATCCTGGTTTTGTATTAAAATATCTATTTTAGAATACTTGTAACTACATCCCCCTTTTTTATATAGACTTAACAACAACAGAACTAAGAGATGGTCATTCTTTTTAATTCTGTGATTCTGAAAGGGTGGTTGGAAGATAAAGAAGTCTAATCAAAACAAAAAATTATTATCTCCAGAGGAGAACCAAATGAATGAATTAACTTGCAATGGTTCTCTAGGGTTCCTCTGAATGCCATCAGTTTTCTGTTCAGCTAATATGATAAGGGCATTCAACTCTTCACAGTCAGTAGACAAGGAAGGTACTAAGGGCTTGATTCTGCAAAGGCTAAGTTATAAAATTATGCATGTTTTTGGAATCCCAGGAATGTGCAAAGATTTAGAATTTATACTTCTTGGATTACATTTTTTAACCCAATTAAATCTGACTGTGCCAGATGCAGTAGCTGAAATTATAGATTTGGAACAGCTATTTGGAGAATGTTCCAAAGTAGATGTAAATCAAGCACCATGATTATTTTTAAATGAACCAAGAAGCAATTTGTTTGGTTTAACAGAAGTTTTTTAATACCACAAATTCTTGCATATTTGCATGTGTGCTAGCTGGGGTCTGGATTACAATCTACATCGCAAAATAAAGGACCCAGGAAGGAGCTAAAGTGTGGAGAGATTGTGAGAAATCACTGCTGTTCTTCAATCACAGAATAGGCAAGAAAGACAGTATGAACTGTACAGCATGTGCAGATGTGCAGATGAATTTCCTTCAGACTATTTAAAATCTATGGGGATCTGAGGCTGATAATTTGTATTTTGAACAACTCTTCTGCAAGACCTACCGTACTTCACCAAGCTCAGTCCTGGTACCTAATCCCTGCACACTAATTCACGAATCCTGTGGAAGTCAGAAGGCAAAAATAAGAGTGGATGCATTAATATTATTTTAATAACCACTATTGACAAAACTGAGCTATCTTACCACTGTGGCAACCATTTTCTTAATAGAACCAGGAGTTATGCTCTGTCACTTAGGTAAACACATTTAGAGCCTTCAGCAAGACTCTTTGTGGAAAACACAGTATGTCCCCATTTTTGTTATCTCCAGCTTCAGAAAGCACAAAATATGCTGGAAAATGCCCAAAGAAATTTTAAATGAATTGTAAATTAGTTCTGTATCAGCTTAAGTGGTATTTTCATTGCACTTCTGGATAGGAGAGGGTTCACTGAGAAACAAATTTGTGAGAAAATTTCTTGGTTATATTTGTCATAAGTTTGCATTTTCTTTGAGCAGTAGAATACAAAATTCCGGTGACAAGTGAATTAGTCAGGTATAAAAGCTATCTTGGCCAATGACTCAATCTTTTTACAGGAGAAACAGCAAGAGGCAAAAAGAAACAATATTACCAGACTTCTTAACAACCTGCTCACTGAACTGATGGGTCGAACACGGACGCATTACAAGACCAGAATCCCCAAGGAAATCAAGGATTTACCATGACACCACTAGTTTCCTGTTGCACAGTTTTAATTTCCAGCTGACAATCCCATGAACTTGTCTTTACAGCTGACAGAACTTGTTCTCAGGCATAGCCTATCACTATGCAATTGTGTTCGTCACAAATCCAAAATAATGAAGCCGCTGTATCTTCCCATGCCTTCTCTGTGGACATTACTCTGTACACACCCCTCACAACAATAAACAAAATCCAAAAAACACCACCACCAACAGCCACCAAAAAAACTTTTAAAAAAGAACACCCCCCAACTAAATTAAAACAAACTAAAACCCCACTAAGAAAACAAAATCTAATCATCCACCTAAGAATCATCCAAGAAGGGAGAAGTAAATATCTTCCATTTTAAAGCAAATATTATACTACAGTCATGCTGGAAACGTAGATCCTAGGGGTATATATATCAGCAAATGTGTTAGGATTGTTCAACAGGGGACAAAACAAAGAAAACTAAGTATGGGTACCATCCGCCTGCCTTAAAGAACTGCCTAAATAGAGAATGCCTTGAAACAAAGATTTCCTTATTAATTCATTTAACTTTTACAGAGAATGTTCCTGGTCTTCTTTTTCCAAACTCTCTGAGGTAGATCACAATGGAAAAGAAAAATTATTATTTTATTCCTGTCATGAGCTTTTCCATCGGTTCTAAGACTAGAAACTGTTTAGACTTAGTTTCTAAAACACTGTATCCAAAAACTCATTTACTTACAACTCCAGGTAGCCTCTTTGTTCTCTAATGGAAAGAACCTGATTTTGTTAACAGATAAAGTAGTCCAGGAGAAGTGTAGAAACTGAGAAGACAGAGGGCAATTACTTACTCATCTTGATGCAACTACAACTTGCAAAAAATTGTTGATGTTGGAAGGGACGTCTCAAAGTCATCTTAGTTCCTCAGAGCTTATATCAAAGAAAATTCACTGAAAGCTCTTACAAAGTCAATTCTAAAAGATCCCTTGTGGTCGTCTATCCAACACAGACATGAGCAGGTAAAATTTTTCACAGGAGCTAGCCAGAAGTACAGTTCCTTAAAAACCCCAGTATTTATTGCAGGAAACAGCAGACTCTGATGACTCTACTTGGTAAGTCACGGGCTTTCTGTAGAAACTGACATGCGGCCAAAAGTCCATGAAGCCTTCAAGGTTTTCATAGAATCTTAGAATGGTTTGGGTTGGAATGGGACCTTTAAAGGTCATCTAGTCCAACCCCCCTGCAATCAGCTGGGACATCTTCAATTCAATCAGGTTGCTCAGAGCGCCATGCAACCTGGCCTTGAACACTTCCAAGGATGTGACATCCACAGCTTCTCTTAACGATGTGTGCCAGAGTTTCATTACCTCATAATAAAAAATTCTTCCCTACTGCTAATCTCAATCTTTTAATTTTAAAAGTTCTTTGTCCTGTTGGTACTGGCCCAGCTAAAAAGTCTGTCCCCATCTAAATCTCCTCTAAGCGCTGAAAGGCTGCAATTAATTCTCCCTAGAGCCTTCTCTCCTCCCAGCTGAACAATCCCAACTCTTTCAGCCTTTCCTTACAGGATGTGCTCCAGTCCCTGAACACCCTTGTGACACTCCTCTGGGCTCCCTCCAGCAGGTCCCTATCCCTCCTGTGCTCTGGAGCTGTGCTCCAAGTGGGTCTCAGCAGAGCAGAGCAAAGGGGCAGAATCCCCTCCCTGCCCTGCTGGCCATGGGGCTCTGGGCAATTTAGAGAGAAAGCTTTACAAGGAAGTTGTATCTTTCTCCTACACAGAAATGTCTGTGTAATGTTTCAAAACCAGCATTTCTGGGATGGGTAGAGCTCAGCTCATATTAAATAAAATACCATCTGTCGAACAGTGCTGAACAGCCATCTCCTCACAATGATTTGCATCCAACACACACTCATTCTGGTACAGGGGTTCTTTATCTTTAGTGCTCTTGAGTTATGGCAGAAGTGGTGCTTGGGAGGTGGCTTCACAAAAGTGCTTACGTCAAGTCCTGATTTTGGCAATTAGTCAGAGATGGATGGAAAGAAAAATTGACCTTGAACCTCACCTCTGCACCTTGTTGGCATTTAGGACTTTCATACTCATGTGACAGCATTCCAATTGCAGGCCCATCAGAATAAAGGGGAAGGGAGGCTGCTTGCTCTAGAACCAGTTTCAACACCAGTCTGCTTTACTACCAGGGAGCTGATCTAGAAAATTTAGTGCACAAAATAGCAAAAAAAAACCCCAAAACTTCTTTGTAATGACTGATAAATCTCTGAACGGATTATTACTCATTTTCTTTTGCAGCTGGATATTGAAAGAACTGAAATATCAAGTCCACAATCCAGCTGTGAGTTGGCAACAATCAACACATTCCAGCATAAATAGAGACAAAAATGCATAATGTCCAATTTCTTATTGAATTTACTGAGATTCTTGATGTCAGTGGGATGGTGAGATTCAGAACTGAGTTTATTACTATTTCAGGAGTAAGCCAGAAAACTGAGACAAAATATCTATTTTTTTAACTGAAGCTTGATATATAAAAAGACATTGAACTTTATTCAGATGCCTGAAAGATTAGATTTCTGATATTCAGTGGCATTATGAATGACCATGAAAAATGTTCCTTTCATCCAGTAATATGCATTCATGCCATCCTCAGGAAAAAGAGATTGTCATATCCATATCAGAACATGGACTCTGTGCCCAAAAATTAATTGGAATGCTTTGCAGACATTGGGAAAAAGCCAGTAAAGAAAATAATTTGGTCACTCATTCAATAATCCTTTTCTTAAATTTTAGTCAATACCAGCCTAGAAGGTGGGCGGTAATGTGTGGTTCTAAATCTCAGTAGCCAGTTATGTGCAAAGGTAAAGAAAACATGAAAAGAAGGCTGAAAAACGCAGCAATTCACTATTGTATTTTATCACTGGATCATATTTTACCTAAATGAGCACAAAATGTTTCAAATTCTGAAGTTTAAAAAAATACTGCAGGAATCCCAGTGGGTGGGGGGGTTTCATAATAAGCTTATATAAGTGCCACTTTCTAATTTGGCAGTAATTTACCCACTGACCTCTCTCTGTGCTTTTTTCCATGTTACCTGGAATGACCCTGAGAGAAGTACTTGTCTGCAAAATCTACCTGTGCTGTGAAGACTGAAAAAAATGTACAGCTTAGTATACACTTATTTGTACATATTACTAGAGGAACAAGAGAAGCTTTGAGCTTCATATGCATTATTACAGGAGGCAGCTTCATACATTACATATTTTATATATTATACATATTTATAATATTTAAATATAAATATTTAAATATAATATAATATTTAAATATAATATAATATTTATATTTTATACATACATGTATTCATACATTAAGTATTTAATGTATCCAGCCTTACTGATAGCTGACTGTCAGTCGTATTTCTTCTTCTTCTCATTATTTGCAAATGGTAGCTCTGTTTTTTCTTGTGCCATGCCTCTAGGGAGCTAAATTAATTTAAATTGTTCTGAATGCAATAACGTGGAAATTGCTGCAATCCTAAAAATTTTAGCTCCTAAATCTCCTTGTTAAAATGAGCAGTAAGCTTATGTGAGCTATGAGTTTAACATCCATCTTGACTTTTGTTGTCACCACATTTTAAGCATCTTTTAGTACAGAAGTAGCCTTTATAACACCTTACACATTATTAGGGAATTTTTTATCATCAACCAGAGTTGCAACAACTAGAGAAGAAAAAACCCCACAAACATATCTCCTTGATAAAGGGGAGCATCCTGGACAGTTTCATATGAGAGCCTTTGAAATACAGCTAGGTATGTTTCATCTCAAGACATGATAGAAATTTCACCCGGAGTATTGGGTGCCATTCCCATTTCCCATGTCTGACAGGATGATCTGAAGCCAGAAGAACTTTGGTGAATTGATAGCAGGAGCATCCAAAATGACACACGGGAAATAGAAGGAGTTTTGTTTTGCTGAGTCTGAAAGGACAGAGTATTGCTCTCTTCAAACACTTAGATAGATACCAGTGATGGAGGAAACAATATTTGAACTGAAGGACAACCTTTGCAGTATTTACACCATGACGTATCAAAAGAACTAACTGGTAAGAATCAGTAGTGAATGACTAAATCTAAACATTCCTCTTTAAAAGAACTTTTGGAGAAGGCTTTCAGATGAATCAGACAATAAAATTCAGTTAATTTCCAGACAGGGTTTAATCTGCTTTCTCTGCCTTTCTCTATCATAGCTAGGGAACTACATTCCATGTAGTACTAGACTACTTCCTGAAGTGTCTTCCTACACTACACAGCCCTGAATCACCCATTTAAAACCTTAGAACAGATTTAACATTTTCAGATAAGTTATTGATTTGATGTTACAAGCTGGAACCTGGGAAAGATTTCTTTGCATATTTTAATTCACCGTATCTTTCTGTTATTTGAAGCATCAGAAGATATTTTTATTAATCTAAAATGAGCATTCTCACATCTTCATATATGTTAACTATATACAGGAAATTACATACAGGACTCTCTACCTTCATACAAAGGCAAACAGAAAGTACAGGAAGAGATTAGGAGACTCTTCAGAGAAGGCCAGCCATATGACAAATGTTCTCTAAAGACCATTTACATGCCTTGGTAGACACCACAATTCTGTAAGTTCATTAAAAACTCTTCAACCAAACTGTATCTCTGTTACACACTAGCCTCTCCATTAAAATGCCAATCCAAAAGATCGATTAAAATCCTACATCTTGTTTTCAAAACAAATGCTTCACATCCAACTATCAGTGAAAATACTGATGTGAGCAGAAACTTGTACCTGCCTCTCTGTGATATATTTTCAGAAACACCATGCTGCCAGCACCCAGTAGTGCAATGCTTGTATAACGAAGTTCTTCCCAGAGAATATATTTTGACAATTACTAGTTCACCGTGACTGATAGACACAGGTACTGCACAAACCACCTACTGCTGTAACTGTGTAATGGAGAGCTTGTGTCCCACTGTGACTTGAATTTCAGCAGTGGAATCAAGGTAAAAACGAAACCCTGAAAATTAGTTCAGCTTTGGTGCTCCTTCTCTAGATACATTTTCAAAAGGATGTCTCTTGATCACTTAGACCAGTGTTCTAGTTGCACATTTTAAACTTTTTAAAAAATATTAAGATTAGATACTCATGCATTTCTGTAGCGCAAGACAAACTTCACCTACTAATTAATACCCTAAGACCTCAATTTGTGATGAAGCCAGATCATTTTTTCCAGGAAGTAATCCTATCTTTCTTTCAAGAGTCAGGAATTCAGAATATCATAGTGTCTTAGTTTGGAAGACAGGTTTCTCCTAAGGACAAAACAGGATCCTCTCCTGAAATGCAGAATGCAAAAAACTTCTCTCTCCGAATTGTTATAATTTTAGGATTAAGGGGCTCTCAGGCGAAGATGTGAAGATAGGGATAACAGTTCTTTACTTGTGTTTAGCAAGGCAAAACAGAACAACAATAACTATGAGATGAACAGCAGACAGAACCAGGGAAACAGTCACAGTTTTCTCTGCCGCTGGCACCCTTTCCCCGTTGGTGCAGTTCCCGACACAGGCAGCTGTGGTGCAGAGTCCCGGGATGCTGGAGATGGATCAGGAGCTCCCCGGCGGTGGCTGGAGCTGCAGCACGAGTCCCGGCAGGCAGGGGGTGCGGGCTGAGGCGTGGAGAACACTCGGAGCAGGAGCAAAGGAACAGCGAGGGAACAGCAGGAACTGCAGCGGCTCCCGGTCAGGCAGACAGGGGCAGGGTCAGGATTGCCGGGGCACACACGGAGAGACCGTGGCAGGAAACCCCGAACTCTGCTCCAGTGGTGCCGGTAAAAAAAAAATCTCCCCCAAAATCTGGAAACCACAGCCTGCTGTTTTCTTCTCCCAACAAGCACACCCCCAAAAAGTGAAGTCCACATGTTCCTCCCCTCCATCTGCCTCAGCCACTTCTTTTGTCTTTCTTAACTATCCATAAGTACCCAGAGATCAGTTCCCTGGCAACTTATGGGAAAAAAAATTCTACAAGAGGACCCAACACACAGTTAGTTGACCTCACGGAGAAAATGAGATCAAACCTCTGCATCTTGTCAGGCCCGTACTACTGTTTATTTTGTGAAGACTTTTTTTGCTTCTGAAATTCCTTTATGAGTTGTGTGGTATGCAAAGAGCTATAGAGCTGTAACATCATTCTTTCACATAGCACCACTTGGATTTTTGTTCTGTTTCACTAATAAAGACCGTGGGAAAAGTAAATTAGAATAAACCAATATAAAAAATATGCTTAATTTGGGACGAGATGGAGAAGATGACAGGATTTATGGGGATTTTTTTTACCTGCACAGATTTTTTTACTTCCTTATATCTATGTCTAAAACCACCTTGAACTTTCCTGCACACAGCTTTGATGAGTAACTGGATTTATTACAATATCTCAGAATCTTAGTCTATTTCTGAGAAAATCTAGGTGTTGGAGGAGACAAAATGAGGTAAATTAACATGGCTTCTGCATGACAAAATTTGAAGTCCAGTGGAGAAATAAGGAACCAAAGCTTCACAACTACTGGTAAGTTAACTAGAAAGGGACACACACACAGTGTCTCAAAACATAGTCCTGCATGACATGTTTTGTTCCCAAAGCATTCTGGAAAATCACAGATATGTGAACTACAATAAATAGACTTGAGCTGTGAAAATCAAGAAAAAATGAATCTTATCCCCTTTCCCTGAAAGCCTTTCTTATGTTGCTTAGATAATTATACTTTTTTGTAGTAGTAATTAAAATAAAAAGCTCTGACCTCTGTGGAATCTGTTAGTTCCCTGAAGCACAAAATGTAGGCTTTATTTTATAAAATTGAGGGCACTTATGTTGGGGTTGACAAGCCAAGTAGAATTAATTTGCAGAAACAAGATTCAAAAGCGGGCATCAGTCCAGGAGAAGAAAGGGCTCCCAGTGGGAACATCTGCAACATGATGCTTTTGCACATAAGAAAAATTGACTTAGCTACCAGTAAATCCACTACCAGTTCTCAGCTTTGAGAAGGAGGGAGAAAAAAATCTTCCTCCCAAGACACTTCCCCTAGAGATCCAATCAAAGCATGCAGGAAATGCAGAAACACCAACACACCTCATCAACATCATTCCTTTAAACCTCAGCTCTCACCCTAATGCGAAGGATTTCAAAGCACTTGGAAAATTTCTATACAAATTACTGACATGGTAGTCATGACTAGGATAGGTAACTCTGAAAAAGATGTCATTAATTCCCTAATGCCTTATTTTCTGCTGCTCCCATCAGCATTGTTACTCTGTTAAAACAATGGACAGTTCAACCTAGAGAAATGGACATCCTTAGTCACTGTTTTATAAATTCACCTTACTCAGAGGTGAGAAGAAACTAGTAGGCTTTCTTTTGCAATACTGGGCAGTACAAGGAAACTTCAGGTGGTTTGGCACCTTGCCATTGATCACACAGGTCATATTCATACCCCAACAGACAACACACTATGGCACATCCAAGAAGGGTAAGACAGAAGACATGCACTGACAAATTTATAAAGCCGAACCACTTCCACATCTACCCCCAATCTGCACAAAATGAGTAGACTTATCAATGCTTTGCCTGTGCTGGTTTAACCAATTGAAGGAAATACAACTCACATTGTCAGTCTTTGTGTTTTGGTTACCGTTGAGTATCATACTCAGTGAAAATATGTGATGGAAAATAATTAACTCTGACTGAAGAGTGAGGGAAGATAGTTAACCCTGTAGAACAAAGATATGCAGTCTACTAACTGAGAAAAATTTCCAAGTGTAGACCCTAAAGGAGAGTGAATAGTAAAAGTAATCCTGTGAAATACGTATATGCAAGCCAATTTAACGAAATTCTCAGAATAATTAATTCACACACCAAACAAAACAGTCCTTTCCTGCATAGTCACTGATACCATACAAACTGGGGCGATTTTGTAACCACAAGAGGGAGGACAAACCTGGAGGATTTATTTAATTTTAAATGATGGCAATGTTACATAATTTAGTTTTATTATTTCTGCATTAAAAGGATGCTTTTCAATAATAAGTGAATGTTATTCTTTGCCTTAGTGTCCACATTATTGTTTTACCATAAATTCTACAAACTGTAACATCATGCAGCATTACAGTGCTTCACTTGGAAAACCTGAACGATGGAGGAATATTCTGTGCTGGCAACAGTGGTTCAAAGGACAAAGATGGGTTATAGTGATAGCCAGTACACTCAATTCCCATGGTTATGAATCCACAGCAGATGATGGGATGAAGATATTCTGCAAAATGTTCCAAATAAGGAAAATCTTGGCTTTGATGTTATTCTAGATGAAGAAAACTGCAGGGAAAAGAATTTCCTATGAAAAACTCCCTATCTCCAGTTTCTTGGATTCTTAGCACAAAATGTCTTTTGCTCTGAGAGTGAGTGAGGCAGGGCTTGGGAACAGAAATCACAACGGACCAAGGAGGGCTCAAGACATTCTGTCAAAAGGAAGTGGTCCTAGCCATTATTAGGCCCAAGGATGTGTGAAAAGTCACCCACCAGCAGTCACTGATGGCAAAGAAATGGAAGGTAAAGTCACCCATGTTATAACAAAAAAATTACAGTTACTGGTATAGCTACTACTCAAGGTCAGCTTTACAGACAATCTACAAAGCAGAAACTTCACAAAAAGAAAGGCTATTTATGAAGAAAAAAAAAAAAAAAAAAGGAAGAGGGATTTCTGTCTATTATTTATATGAGGAAATCTACTGAATTTTTCCTGGAAGACTATGGATGGCTAGAGAACAGGTGGGATTATCACCCCAGTAGTGTATAAGTAAAACCTAAGTAATAGAGAGGGGAAGTGGTTTATTATTTGGACTGTTTAATGCTTTGAGTTATTTTTATTAACACCTACTTAGGTCAAAAACCTGGAATAAATATCTGATCCATTTGCATTTCAGTGGAGGACTGGGAAAGCTCATAAAACAGCTACAGGACTTCCAAGGAACCTTTTATGGAAAACAGGAGAGATCTGATTTAATATAGCTAGCTGATACTTTTAAAAGGAAAAGAATCCATGACTACAACACCCTAAAGGCATATAAAAGACATCACAGCCTCTTTTCCCTTTTTTTCCAGTACTTTGGCTGAAGTTCTCATAATGCGGGAAGAACCAATGTCCTCTGTCGTTATCTCACAGGGAAAGGACAGAGCAGTCTGCTACACCACACCTACAAAACAACGACTTCAGCACTTCACTTTGCCATATCAAGGCTTTTGTTTTATTTCACAGAAGTGGAAACCCAACTTAATTACAGTAACTGGAGGTTGTCAACCGGTTAGATTTTCCCTAATAGTTTCTAAACTGGCATGAGCATTTTGGTTGTACTTCGGAAGTATTTTCTGGAAGGCCAGGGTCAGGAGATGGCTGACAGCAGAGAGGAGAGAAGGGAGAAAAGGGTACTAAAAAGATACTTTAACTCATAGTTAAAGGAGTAAAAAATAAACACAGTAAAACTAATTTTAGCTGCAAATAATTATAATTAAAAGTGTTTAACTCACAGTTTGCATTGAAGGAGAAATCTTTTAATAGGAACAAAGTAACTTGTCAAAAATACATAGGAAAAATACAACAGTTTAAATAATGCTATGGAAATACTCAATGCCACTGAAAAATACTGATCTAGGGATTAAATCCAATAGGAAAAAAGGGAAAAACCATAATTAAAATAGTATTCAACACCTAGACTAACAAACACCACATCCAAAACACATTCTCACTTAAAGGCACCTTCAGATATGAGATTAAACAAAGTCATATTCATTTTAACATTCAGTCTCTAATTTAAAAAATAGGCACAGGTTAGAAGCTAAAATCTGAAATTTGTCTGTATCTGGGGTAGACAGACACTGACAATTAAGTAGGAGGTAACACGTCTCTAAAGACATTGTAGTCAATTGTATTCTTTTCCTTTGACTAGGAGTACCTGCTAGAAACAAGACACTAAATAAAACAACCTTCCAGGCTATCAGGACTGCTTCTCCAAATCACAGCTCAAAACAGCATGAGGTATAAAAGCCAAATGATAGTAGAAGAACAACCTCATGGCATTCGTGTCACCAGCGGCATTTTGCAAACGCTGCAACTTATGCATGAATTTATTTTACGGTGAGCTTTATTTGCACTGCAAAAGTCCCGGCCCAAGAGTTCAGAGCATCTTAAAAAAAACTCTTGGATAATCAAGATGAAGTGTTCAAAACAATCTTAACACCAAAGCAAACACAGAGATTTCTTTACCGGTTGCCTCAATAGGACTGGCAAGCAAGTGCCTTTTTTTCCCCCCCCAAAGCACACAAGCTGTCTCGGTAACAGAAACCAGGTTCTCTAGTTATTCATATCCAATTTACAGGAAGTCTGGTGCTTACCAATATTCAGTTTTCTCAATCTTTGTTGTATATCAAATTCCTTGAATTAACCCCAGAAAGGTAAGTGGGTTTAGGCTAAAACAGCCACAGAGCATTTCAGTTCTCTTTGTCGGAGTAACAGCATTTCCTAAACAATGCCCACTATTAAGGTAGATACAAGAGCTAGCATTTTCAAGTGATGTATTTTGCAAATTTTCACTCTGGACTCAAAGTTTGAAAATGCTTAGTGAAAGAAATTTAACAGTCTATTCATGTCTTAAGAACTTTAAATTATTTACCTTTCACAAAGAAGCCACAGGGACAAATGTATTGTCATAAAACCGAAACACACATATGCACACAGGAAGCATGCAAATACAGGAAAGGTCTCCAACACACCTACAGTAGAGTCTTCATATATTTTGTGTGCTGGTGGAATTTTAATGTTTCTTACCTGAAATCTTAATCTGATGCTGTTTTCATACCATTACAATCTTACCGATTTCATTACATGAATAATGTAAGTAGCTGCTAATACCAGATTTCCATTATGCTGTAAGACAGCATGGTCCTGAACAGCTGACAGTCACAGTACATTAGCTTATCATTTGCATTAATTAGACCTTGCCTCTCACCTTCCTGAAGTCCTACGTCTTTATAAGGGCTTTGCCAGGGACTTCACCCAGCACATGTGCCCTTGTAGGAAGTGGGACAGAGGATCCTGGTGTTTTGACAATACACATACTGCTCTTTGAGGTTTAAACCAGGTGGCATCTATGTAACAGCTATGGATGAACAGTGAATGTGGGGGGATATATTCTGAAAGTGGCTGTGAATATATATCTGCACAGGATACCTCTGGGACATCCCATCTGTAGAGTATAAGCACTGTCCTATCCTACAGCAATCTAAAAATAAATATGCTAATAGTGCTAGCCCAAGAATAATAGAATTGGTAGGGTTGGAAGGGATCTCTGGAGATCATCCAGTCCAATGACCCTGGCCATGTAAGGGTCACCTGGAGCAGGTGAGACAGGAATGCATCCTGGTGGGGTTTGAATGTCTCCAGAGAAGGAGACCACCATCTCCCTGGGCAGCTGTTCAGTGCTCGGCCACTCTCAATACAAAGAAGGTTCTCCTCATGTTTAAATGGAGCCTCCCTCAACCTTTCCAGTCAAACTCTTCCCAATGGGCCCCAGGAGTCCATTGGCCCTCCTGGCTGCCAGGGAACACTGCCATGTCATGGCAACACTGCCACCAAAACTCCCAGGTCCTTCTCAGCAGAGCTGCTCTCCAGCAGCTCAGACTCAGCAGGACCCTACATTCTCCCTTTCTGAACCTCATTAAGTTTCTCCTTACCCACTGTCCTCCCTATCAGGGTCCCATTGAATGGCACCACAGCCTTCAGGTGGATCAGCCACTCCCCACAGTTCCATAGCAGCAGCAAACTTTCTGAGGGTACATCCTATCCCTTCATCCAGGTTGTTGATAAACAGGTTTCGTAAGGTTGGACTCAGTATTAATCCCTAGGGACCACCATGGACTACAGGCCTCTAACTGGATTCTTCTCCCCTGGTGACGACCCTATGAGCTCTGCAATTCAGCCAGTTCTTGATGTACCTCAGGGTCCCTTCATCCAACCCACAATTCCTGAGCTTACCTACAAGGATGTTATGGGAGATAGTGTCAAGATAGACAACATCCTGCTCATCAACCCATTCTGCCATGACATTGTGGAAGGCTTTCAGATTGGTGAAGTGTGATTTCCCCATGGTGAATCCATGCTGATGGTTATGGTGATTCCTCTTACATCCCTCTAGGGAACCTGGATGCTTTACTGTCTCTCTGAGGTGTCTGTATACAAACACAGCACAGGGAATATGAAAGAAGAAATAGCAATCTCTGTGTGGTCATGAAGCAATGATCTCTTTGGAAATACTGGGACAGTGTGATCACTCACATGACCAGAATGTTGTCATGGAGAGCTGTGTACTTTTTAGAAAGGACAGGTCAAAGGTGAGGGGGTGGAGCTGCTCTTTATATGAAAGAGCAATTAGAATGTCTCAAGCTCCACCCAGGGACAGACAAATGAGTTGAGAGGTTATGGGTGAGAATTAAGGGTCAGGGTAAATTGGATGATACTGTTTTGGGTGTTTAGTATCAGTATTTGATCAGAAGGATGAAGTCAACAAGACTTCCTTTTATAAATCTCTTGCAGATGCTCCTGGTAATGCCCCTTCTGTGTCTGACTGGAAGAAGAGCATGTGAGGAAAACAGCAATTACATCTTCAGGGAAGAGTGTTACATAAGATGCAAAAGGAGGATAAAGCAAGGTAATTAATAAATCAGTTGGTGCTTAGATTGACCTCTACACACTAGAAGAGGCAGAGTCCAGAGGAGGGGGGAAAAGACTCCAAATGAAAAAAATGGTACCTGATCATGTATGTAGAGATTTTCACACAAGTAATTCCCTCAAGAGTATAAACCTCAAGTTTCCTAGGATTTTTTAACCTCAGTGTCTGACTTCACAACTTTACTGATGTATTTTACTGGAAATATCTGTGTGAATCAGCTATGTGACTGGAAATGCAAAAAATGGCAAAAGAATAAGAGGGAACTTCAATTTTCCTCTTACGCAGTTATCATTTTTGAGACAGTCTAGTTTAATCAGTTTTTCAACTTGACTGCATTTCATATTCTCAGACACTTTTACTGATGAGAAGAACAATTTTGTGTCATAGAGTAATACCTCCATTCAGGATCTACTGTGAAACAATGAAAGAGTTTCTAATTCAATTGTGTCTATTTCCTGTTTTTTCCCCCATCCAAATATTTCAGTTTTACAATCAGACAACAGCCATCAAATGCCAAGAAAGTATCTTGAGAATCCATGGAGAAAGTAATAACTAAGACTTCAGATCTAAAAATAGTAAGCCATGGTCTTGGGAGAAGGGGACATGAAGCTGAAACACATCAAGAAGAAGTTGATGTGTTGCTGATGCATTTTGTGGAGTTGAAATGCTCTGAGAACAGTTACATCACCAGAAAAGAGATATCTGGTGCAATTCCAAGTAAACTGATATGTGGTTATTGGTATTTTTAGTAATAATATCTTTGACTCATACAGGTTTAGGCACCTTCAGGATTAAGCAACAACTCACTAAGGATTTTGAGAATCTAACTGTTGGCTTTAGTCACCCAAATCCTACACCAGCATCTAAGGCCTTTTGTAGATCCAGGCCTTGGTCCAATAGCATCTATTGCTGGGAAACAGAGCGAAGTCCTTTGTTAGTAATAACAGTAAGGAGATGTATTGCAAAGGAAAGATGCTTTTTTTTACAATACACAAGATGTAAAGAAAAAGAAATGCATTTTCCAATCAGGTAAATAGAGATTAATCACAATCTTTAAACGATCAGTTATGCAAAACTTACATTCTCAGGCCAACTAAAACAGAACAGAGAATTCCTCCAATGGATTTCGCAATCAACCTAACAGAATAGTCCTTCTTCATGTCAGCAAAATTCTTACAGCCTCTGTTCAAACTAGTTTGTTGTTTCTTCAATTTTGTGTGAGTCAGGAATACAAAAAATCAGTCTCTAAATAATTCTCAGAAACTACTGAAAACAAAGAAGCTGCAGTGAACAGAGCACTCATAAAACGACCAGAGAGAACAAACAGGTAGAATTATTTTTTGCATGAAGTAAGCCAGATGGAAAGTTCTTAAAACTTACCCATATAGTTTGCAGTCATTCCCCTTAAATTAATTTTTAGTGAAATAAAGTGAAGAAGAAACAGAGAAGCATCTTAGTATGACAAAAAATTGCTGCCATTGTATTTATGTTATGTTTCTTTTGTTCTTTTTCAGAAGAGTACTCTACCCTTCTCCTGTTAACCAGTATTTGAGCAACTATAACAAGTATGGCAATTTAATATGGGTAGAGGTCCAATGACATGATGAATGTTATGGCTAGCCTTCTTTCTAGCTTTTATCTGAGTTCCCCAACCTCCAAGACCCAAATGACTTAATAACCATTTCCAGTGCATTTGAAGTGTTCATTAGAGTTCACACAAAACAGTTTCTTTGCAGGGATCTAAAAGAACTTCAGCATTCAGCTGCATTTTGAAAATATGATTTGAAAATAATGTGCATTCATGTGCTAAAAAAAACCCCTGGATTCCTTTACAAAAGCAGGACCACTTCAAAACATCTGAGGTGGGATATCATAGATATGAGATAGATCCTAGAGAGATGGCTCCTAAAACTAAATAAGCCTGACTCAACATGGGACACCAACCCCGAAAGCTGAAGTTCAATGGGATGTATCCTCTTCACTTGCTTCTGGTCTCATTGAACAGAGGTTACAAAACGTGTGGAGTTTTTCCTATCCTCCTCTGAATGACAGAAACACTTTTCTACCAAATCTACTAAAATACTTTTCACAGATATTTATTTAGATAGTCCTATATTCCTGTTATTTCTGAGAAAATTATCTTTTTCACTGCTTCAAAGTCACTAATTTTCTCAAAAATATTTGCAATTTCAAGATAAAACTGTTCCTTGGAAAATAAATAGCTTCTGTATATGCTCGTAATTTTTCTCTTCTCAGGAAATATATTTATTGCACGAATAGAGATAGAGAAGCACAGACTCTATCAATGAACACCACACTAGAGCTAAAAAATCTCCTCTATTTTTAAACATTTTGGAAACTTACCTCTTTAAAATGGTCTTTTTCAAAAACTTGTGCAGTAATTCTGTCCTGAAGATATTTTTCTTCAGTTTTAACAGACTTCAGATAAAACAGAAAAAATGTAATACTAGGTTAGACAAATGGCATAAATTGTTTAAATAAAATCTTTTAGGAAATAGTTTTTAAACAGTTGTGCTAGCTGACAAACTTCATGGACTTTCCTCTGTTTAACTTGCCCTATCTAGAACTTCCCTTCTACAAACTATACTGTGATCTTTCTTTCTTTGAGGTTAAAATGCACCTTTCATTTGAGAAAAAACCAAACAAAACCAAACCAAAACAAACAAACAAACAAACAAAAAAAAACACACACAAAAAAACCCAAACAAAAACACCCCCCAAAAAAAAAAAACAAACAAACAAACAAACAAAAAAAACAACTAATTTTTTCTGGAAATGTTGGACATATATACTTGTGAGCACATTCCTGATATTTGCCCCCAGGTACTTGCCAAGTCTCTTAAAGTCAAAAAGCCCCTTTTGCTTTTTCTGGAATTTGCAAATAGTAGGCATTTGTCAGGTCTTATAACTCTCCACCTCCACTGAACTGTCATGCTGGAAAAGAAAACATATTAAAAGATGCATCTGTGCAAGTGAATTTTAAAACACAGTTATGAAAATGGAAAATACATTTCTTTGTAAAGCAAACCTGCAAGTTAGCTAATCGAGCTTTAGCCTCAGGGGTTCGGGCTGGTGTCACTAAGGGCTTTTAACACTGCACACATAAAATCAGCCTACAAAAATAACAGAGACTTAAGCCATACTCCATAGTGTGACTCCTTTCCACTTTGCCCAGCTGCATGTTCAGGGTGGTACTCCAGACTCCAACACAGTGTAGAAATACTCAAGCCAGCTTTAAATGCACTGATTCAGGCATCCAAATCATACTAGGCTCAGCAGCACTGTGCTTGGCAAAATCTAATTTACACAGGTAGACAGAGGTAACCAAGCCCATTTTAATAGTTCCAGACCCCGCTCCTTCTATCCCTGTTGTCATTTTTTGCCTTTTTTAAAGAGACCATCAGTACAACAAGGAGGTGTTTTCTTCTCCATCCATTGGAGAGCTGGAAAAAACTCTGCTGAAGTTTGGGGACAACAGCTTTTAACCCTGCTTTTCCTTATGTTAAACTTGAAGCTGATTTTTCATTTTTGGGTCAAATTGCTGAAGCAGATCCATATCTAATTTCAAAATGAGGATGGAGGCTCTGGTTTCATTGGTTGTGCAGGACTCTTCTCACATCACTTTAGACAGGTCAGGGTTATGCCACCAGCTCTAAGCCTGCTGCTGACAGTGCCTTTTACAGTCAGTCATAGAATTGCTGGCAGTTCTGGGCACTTCAGCCCTGACTGACTCAGGGGGTGGTAAATCAGCATCTGCAGCTGGTGAGAAAATGAGCCTGGTGCGATTCTTTCAGAGGAAGAGCTGAACTCTGCAGAGGATGCAGGTTTCCCCCTGAATGCAAGCAGTGTCGGAGTAGGCTGTTCCATCACAAGGAAAGTGGAGGCTGGCCCACCATGACAGAAATGAGCAGCTTTTGAGAAGGAAAGAAAACCAAAGATTACTGGAAGCTGCAAGATGGGCTGTAAAATCCAAACACTGCTGCTGTCTTTGCAAATTCACCCAGCAAATGTGACCTTGGCACATTTTGGTTTTGACTTGACTTTTCCTTGCAATGAAACCAGACTCCATTCCCTCACTGAACAAAGTCGATTTAACAGAAAATAAAATAAAATAATAAATAAATAAAAGCAGAAAAGTTCTTAGTTTCCCTCCCACGCCCCTCAATTTGCCATTTGACCATGTGTTTAAAATGTTTAGAAGCATGAAACAGTAAATGTTTTCATATGTTTATACTGGTGGCAAATCCCAGTGCTTCCAAATAGCATGTCTAAATTCAGGTTGCAGGTATAAAGAACATGACTGTTAACTGAGGGTTTCACTTTATTTAAAGGGCTATGTGGCTACAAATACACCATTTCAGTATACAATATTTTATCAAATTGAATTAGAAAATTTTTGTGATTTTAAAAAGTACTCAGAGACAATACTGATGTGGTTTAAATTTCTTAAAAAACTAATAGAGTACATAAATTTCTTTATGTAGGGTTTTTTATGTTTAGGGTTTTTTTCACCAGACACCTCTTTCCAATAATATATATTCAAGGTGTACCTTTATATGTATTTGAGGACATTGAAAAGATGACACTGGTCATTGAATGAATGGCTGAGATTGGTCAGGATGAAATTAATTTTCTTATGGAACAGGTGATATTCTGAAGCTGACTCACATGTAGTCAACATTAAAGCAAACCAAGAAGGCCACTGCCAGTCCTTACAAGTTGTCATCTGGAGTCACAGGCTGATGACAGGTTACACCAGGGTCTGTAGTGCTGTAGTGTCCAGCTTTCTCTATTTTTTATTTACTACCAGCAGTGAAAGAGATTCATGTATCAGATCTTTCTAAAAATCTGACAACAATTTGCATAAGCATACTTACTGCGCATTTCCTGTCAATACTACTGATTCTTATGCTATTTGCCCAAAATCTTTAGGCTAAGTTGCCTTTTGGCATCTAATATAACAACAGGCATTTTTATTTACCTCATTCTTTCTGATTAAATTATTCAGATTGTTATATTATTTAAAACAGTTTAAGCATACTTTCAAAAGGATCACAATGAACTATAAAGATATGCACATATTTCATTCAAAGAATTGGAATACTAATTTCAGTTTTAGGGTAAAATCCACAAGAAATAGATGACTCACAATAAACTGAGAACTAGTAATACTGAGTCCTAAAATATCTGAATAGCATGAATATGATAACTGTGTGTTAGCTGAATTGTATTCATCGTGTTTTTTCAGCAAGTCACCACCATTTAACATGCAAAACAAGCACAAAAATCTGTTTCCCTTCTGATGGAATGTTGTTGTTATAAAGTTGGTGAGGAGTAATTATTTAAAGAGAGACATCATCTTTCTATTGTGTACATTTATTGTGTCCAGACCAAAAGGCCTTAAATTATGTCTGGAGATTCTAGGCATCACCATAGAAATACAAATAATATCACTGCCTTCGGTTCTGTGTCTGCAAAATGCAATACTTATGGCCTGATAAAAGTTATAGTTTATTACAGGAGTGAAAGTTTACTTGCAAAAAATGATTGTAATGTATTGTTTCTTTATCTACTCTAAAAAAGTCTTACCTGTGAGGAAGGTTTCTACTACATTTCTGTGGGAAAAAAATTATCCCTCATTTTAAAACCCAAACTGCAGTACCTATCATTCATCCCCTCTTCTATTTCTGACAGAAGACAAATAAATTTTCTGTAGATGGTTTCAATCAAATCCCTGTTTTCTAATTTTTCACTACACTCCCAGATGGAGTTTGCCCATGGCTGTCCATGGGTAAAGACTATGTTAACAGTTTTAACCCCCAGACCTTTCAAACGGAGAGGTGAGCAGCAATCTACTGGGATGAAATAGGCACACACACTTCCTGCCATCTCATGAGCCCACACATTAGAAACACATTGCAAACAAGTGAAAGGTACCACTGCTGACATGTAAGACATGGTGCTGCAGAACGGGACAGAAGACCCCATTCCACACAACGCAAAGATCCTCTGCTCACTGGAACATCTTCCCCTGCTGGCGGAACCCCAGCAAGGATGAAACAGGAGGCAAGTTGTGTGTGCACCCTCCCAACAGAGATAATGCTACATACTCTGGCAAACACTGCTTCCAGATCAAAGAACATTTTTCTGTGCTCCACTCTGTGTCAGAACATACAGTGTTCCTTCAGTCCACTCATTCTGCCTTAAGCAGAGGGTTTAGGGCTTAGGCCTAAGAGAGTTATTTACATGAAGGGGTAGGGTGTGGGTCAGGTTCAACAGGAGGCATTAGAATATGTAGTACAAAACTACCGCAAGATTGAGTAAATCCAAACATTACCATATTTTCTGGTAAGAAAATAAACACTACCCAAGAGAAAAAGTGGTCAGAAATCAGAGATGTGTCTGACCTGAGTTGTGCATACCACAGTGTTGTTGTTCAGGTTGACATTCCCACTGAATCACTGGCCAGAACACTGCTGCTGGGTTCAGCTGCCACACTGCAAACCCAACTGCTAAATACAGGGAACTCAAACAATAATCTTTCTAACTCACTGTGATAGTTTCATTCCCACCCAACTTTCCTATCTGCCCTTTCACTTTATTATTTAAGGATCAATTACCATGGGTTTGTACAGCAGTTTAATCATACAGGGCCGGATCTTGTGAGGTGCTGAATACTTTCAGCTAGCAACACACATCACCAGTGAAATGTTTTGTCTTTGGCTGTATTTTCAGCCTGGCTGTTTCCCTTGTCTTTTCCACACAGTGGTGCTACATGATCCATGTAAAGGGTACTGTCAGTATTCTTTGTATGACTGATACACAGAACTTTTTAAGTAATTAATTTAGGAAAGTGATTATTTTAGAAGTAATGGAGCATGTTTCCAGGTTTACAAGCAGAGAGTGTTTTCACTGACTTCAGGGGAACTACTTGTGTGTTTGACTTTGTTAATTAAGGCGGTCTATTTTGCACAGCAGCAAATAGATGTAATGCAGATGAAGATTTGCTTGGGGAGGGCACCTATCCATCCCAATCCTGCCAATCAGATGCCTATATCTGTAATGGGTGCCCAGAACAGCGTAAAGGTATTCTAGATACCCCAGCCAGCATGTCAGCTTTATCCAGGGCCTGGATCAGATGCCTATCCACAAATGCACATAGTATGGAGAACAAACAGGAGGAACCAGAGATGTGTGTGGATGATACCATTGGCATCATGGAGACATGGTGGGATGGACCTAACACTGAAGCATTGGAATGGGAGGTTTCAGGCTTTTCAGTCTAGAGAGATGTGGTAAGCGTGTAGCCCTATGTCAATGATCAGGTGGAGAGTATGGAACTCTGCCTGGGGAATGATGAGGCACTAGCCCAGAGCTTTTGAATGAAGTCTGAGGGGACAGGAGGGGAGGGCAGGGATGGGAGTTGTTAGAGTGGAGATCTGCTACAGGCCACCCAGCTGGGAGGATGGTGTAGATGAAACCCTCTGCAGACATCAAGAGTGTCTTCAGCTCACAAGCCCTGATCCTCATGGGCGAATTCAACCACTTTGACACCTATTGGAGGTTCAATATGGCAATGCACAGGCAACCCAGGAAGTTCCTTGAATGCGTCAACCACAACTTTCTTACACAAGTGATTGAGGAGCCAACAGGAGAGGTGCCATACTGGACACTGTGCTCACCAACAGGGAGAAGTCGATGGGGGATGCAGTGCTCCAAGGCAGCCTTGGCTGCAGTGACCATAAGACAATTGAAGGTCCACAGGACAGTGAGGAGAGCACACTGACGGGTCACTGCCCCAGACTTGAGGAGTGCAGACCCAACTTCCTTAAGGATCTTCATGGTAGAGTCCCATGGCATAGAGCCCTAGAAGGCAGAGGGGCCCAAGAATGCTGGCTGAATTTCAAGGATCACCTCCTCCAAGCTTGGGAGCAGTGCTTCCTGACAAGGGTGGAATTGGGCAAGAATGCCAGGAGGCCTCCATGGATGTATAAAAAAAACCCCTGAACAAAGTCAGAATAAAAAGAAGCAGCTTTCAGGGGTTGAAAATAAAGACACATAGCCAGTGACAAATACAGGGAAATTGTCTGGGAAGCTAGGGCTAAGGTTAGTTCAGTATCTTTGCCAGTGACATGAACAGTGGGATTGAGGGCACAGTTCACAAACTCACTGAGGTTACGAAAATCTGTGGTATGGTCAATATACTGGGGGGAAGGGAAGTTACCCAGAGGGACCTGGACAGTCTTGAAAGGTAGGTCTGTACAATCCCCAAGAAGTCCAGCAAGGCTGAGTGCAAGGTCCTGCAGTTAGGTCATGGCAATCCCAGGCAGAGATACAGGCTGGGAGAAGTGATTGAAAGCAGCCCTGGGGAGAAGGCCTTGGGGGTGATGGTTGATGAAAATCTCACCATGAGCCAGTAATGAGTGCTCACAGTCCAGAAAGCCAAATGTATCCTGGGCTGCATCCAAATGAGAGTGGTCAGCAGGTCAAGGGAAGCCATTCTCCCCTCTACTCTGCTCTAGTTAGACCCCACCTGGAGTCTAGTTCTGGTACCCTCAACAGAAGAAGGACATGGAAGTTTTGGAGCAAGTCCAGAGATGACCACAAGGTTGGTAAGAGGACTGGAGCAGCTCCCTAACAAAGGCAGGCTGAGAAGGTTGGGGCTGTTCAGCCTGGAGAAGAGAAGGTTGTGTGGAGGCCTCATTGAAACTTTCCAGTGTCTGAAGGGAGGGCCACATGGAAGCTGGAGAATGACATTTTTTCAGGACTGTAGTGATAAGACAGTGAGTAATGGGTGCAAATTTAAAGGGGGGAAATTTAAGCTGGATGTTCAGAAGAAATTCTTCCCTGTGAAGAGGGTGAGATGTTGCAACTGAGTCAGCTAAACTGGACAATACCTCAGCCCAGGTAGCCTGTGTAGAAACCATAAACCTGAGAGGATGGGAGGCGAGGTACTGAAAGGATGCTAATGGGATCATTCCAAAATAGGCCATGTTTCTAGTTCTAGTTTTCCATTGGTTTGGGACCTTTGACACATAATGTCATGTCCCTGTCCTTATACCTAAGGGTTTGAGACTGGACCCTGGCAATAAGGTAACCCTAAATACTGTTAAGTTAGCCATGTCCCTGTATCTTTGGATGTGGTCCCTGTGTTTATTTTACCATCATTAAAGTTCTATTTTTGGGCACTCCATCATACCCGTCCCTATATGTCTTATTTTGCCACACTCATCCCAGCCAGACTGGACTCAAGATCACAGCACCTGACTGTGATAGTGACACACTGCAATGGGTGGTCCAGGCAGGTCATGGACAACCAACCCTGAGGATAAGGCCTTAAACAACCTGGTCTAGTGGGAGGTGCCCCTGCCTATGGCAGGGGAGGTTTGGACTACATGATCTCTAAGGCCCATTCCAACCCCTGACCATTCTATGAGTTTAAGATTCTCTAAGTCCCTGTCCATTAGAATTAATCACCTGAAACACGACTACCTGTATGGAGAACCGTAAATGATCTCTAACAGCTTTGTGCATTTTAGATTTTTCAAGGACAGAGGTAACTCACATTAGGTCTATCAATAACAGTAAATAATACACCTATAAAATTCTGAATATTTTTAATAAGGAAATGTCACATTTCCCAAATTTTTACATTTCTATTATACAGTTGCCAAATTCCATCAGCTTTCTATTTCCAGTCAAGCATAAAAAGGAAGTACCAGTCTCCAGTTTTGTACAAGCAAATTTTCCACTGACTTTGGGAGCTTGATTTTGTACATAATAATTTCATACAACAGGATGACTTCCTAAGGTCTTACCAAAAGCTGTAAAATTATTAGCTGGACACATGTGCTAAAACCTGTGAATGTGAATAGTTTTGCACCTAGTTCATACCTCCCCTTGACAACATGAAGAACCAAACCCAACCATTATTAAAATCACTGTTGGGAGATTGTCTGTACATTAGAGTGTTGTGGCATTGAGTTCAGGGAAATGTCAAACTACTCTTTAATTAAAATAAATTTTGCTTTTCTAGCCTGTATGAAATACCAAATGCCTATATAGGTATCATAGCACTGTTTCATCACTAATTGCAGTGTCTGAAATTTGAAAGAAAAAAAAAAGAAAAAGGTAAAAAACTTCCAGATGAACTTCTGAAGTGGACATTCATTTTCCCGGCTGCAGTTAAGAAAACAAAATTTAACATTTACTAAGTCACTGACAAAATACAGCTTAGCACAGAATCAGATTTTCCATTAATATTTGTGATAAGTGATTGAAGGCTGTTGGGGTTGGGTCCTCTTGTAGAATTTTTTTTCCCATAAGTTGCCAGAGAACTGATCTCTGGGTACTTATGGATAGTTAAGAAAGACAAAAGAAGTGGCTGAGGCAGATGGAGGGGAGGAACATGTGGACTTCACTTTTTGGGGGTGTTCTTGTCGGGAGAAGAAAACAGCAGGCTGTGGTTTCCAGATTTTGGGGGAGATTTTTTTTTCACTGGCACCACTGGAGCAGAGTTCGGGTTTCCTGCCACGGTCTCTCCGTGTGTGCCCCAGCAATCCTGACCCTGGCCCCTGTCTGCCTGGCCGGGAGCCGCTGCAGTTCCTGCCCCCCTCGCTGTTCCTTTGCTCCTGCTCCGAGTGTTCTCCACGCCTCAGCCCGCAGCCCCTGCCTGCCGGGACTCGTGCTGCAGCTCCAGCCACCGCCGGGGAGCTCCTGATCCATCTGCAGCATCCCGGGACTGCACCACAGCTGCCTGTGTCGGGAACTGCACCAACGGGGAAAGGGTGCCAGCGGCAGAGAAAACTGGGACTGTTTCCCTGGTTCTGTCTGTTGTTCATCTCGCAGTTATTGTTGTTCTGTTTTGCCTTGCTAACACAAGTAAAGAACTGTTATCCCTATCCTCACATCTTTGCCTGAGAGCCCCTTAATTCTAAAATTATAACAATTCGGAGAGAGGAGTTTTGCATTCTGCATTTCAGGAGAGGATCCTGTTTTGTCCTTAGGAGAAACCTGTCTTCCAAACGAAGACAATGGATTATGTTATTACTATAGGCAGTAGCTAAATATTTGAAAAAAAAAAAAAAAACCAAAAAAACCTTACTAAGAAACAACATAGAATATTTATCTCTAGTGCAAAGAGGTTATGAATTTCCAGATGAAAGTGGTCTGTATGTGGAATGAGTAGATCATGTCAATGGGATTTAAATGTTTTAACTGAGAGGTTGTGCACAACATCTAAAAACTACCTAAAACTGTTGCAGAGCCGAATGAGTTAAACAACATGAACATGAATTAGCTTGAATTGATAAAGATTGTACAGCAAGAGCTGTGAGAAAAAGTTTTGGGAAAAAAATGCAGAAACTGAGAAAGATACATTAAAAAAGAACTGTAAAAACTGTGTCCCCTCCCAAAGAACAAAACAACCTGCTGTGACATGTAATCGTGCAAAAAAAAGCCCAAAATATTATGGTCTTCTCTGTACTAAATCGCACATAGATCAATTAGAAATTGTTACACAGAAGATAAAACAATATAAATATATGTGTCTTTTGTTAATAAACAGCCTTGCAGCATCACACTGCTTAGTCCATCTTTCAATCGCTGTTATAAAGCAATTAACACTCTTTGAAACTAAAGTACTCCTCAGGATTTACAAGTTGTACAAAGATTGGAAATAATAAAATGGCATTGCAAGCACAGGAAATACTTAAATGTACTTTCGGAATCCAGACAGAAAACAAAATATTGTTACTTGCACTGTTTTATGCAGAAAAAAATGTATAAAGAGTGTATATTTTTCCTAAACTATACTCTTACCAAAAACAGAATCTACATGAACTTATTTCATCTCAAAAACTACAGGAAAAATTCCATTACATTGAACTTTAGTCTTCAACAGAGCAGGTAGAAAGATTTTAATAAGAATTAAACCTTCTCTGAAAGACAAACTTGTGAAATTACTGTAATTTCTCCCCTCAATTAAATGAATTTCACAATCATAAAAGGCAGAAATTTGCATTTTATACTATGTAGACAAGGAATAAGATGCAATTTTCCCTGCTGAATGAAGTACACCAGAAATGTGCTCAACTACAGGTTTAACAGTTTTGAGTAAATTCACCAGTCTTGATTTAGGTATATCCTTGGGAGTGTTGCAGGATTGAAATGGAAAGGTTAACAAGAATTTTAAAACTTTATTTCCTTTGTCTATGTATTAACAACAATTATAAAATCATACTTCATTAATTTCAAAGTAAATTTCTTTCCACAAACATTCAGCATATAGCACTGTATGCCAATACAATTGCTGTCTGGTATCTCAAAAAATTACTCAGAAGAAACAGAATAATATGCAGGAGAAAACTCCAAAAGAGACTGGGATTTGCAGGCCTTAAAAGAAAGTAAGGTAATAAACACAGAGCTCCTAAACAATTACTCATAACTGAGACTACTCAGCACCTATTTTTCCTGGAGCAGAACCAAACACTGCTCAGCACACAAAGCGAAAAAAAAAGTTTGAACCCAAATTGCACCTTTCAAACCACACCTTCTCCTCTGTAGGTGACTTAAAAAATAATTTCAGCAGTGGGATAAGCCTTATTTACAAAACTACTGCCAGTCTCAGCATCTTCAAAAACTTTCAGTTGAATTATTTTGCAATTAACAATTGCATGTAGTAACTCAAAGCTTCCCTTGAGAACATCTCCATGGTATCCATGTGTATGAAATGTATTTCTGCAACAAATTTCTGTTTCACTGCCAACCCCTCATCTTTCAGGACTCTTTACTTAAATTTCACTTCTGAACTGAAAGTGAGAAATCCATATTTGAATGCAAGTGATTTTTTTCCAATCCAGTAACCTGATGAAATCTTTGTGAGAAAGTTTCTTTGCGATCAATGTTAAATTACTGCTGCTTTTGAAAGAAAATACTGTGTAGAACTGAAAATCTTACATTTTGATATCCAAAACAGTTTGAAATAACATTGTCAGTCTGGCTGTAGGATTTTTAATGTACATATTTCTATCTGATTTTCTTTACAAAACTAGGCTCCACTAAAATGGGCCTTCTTTTTAAGACATATTGAAAATTCCCCTGAAATAATAAATCATCCTCTCCTTAAAGGTTTGAGCTATAATCATCAGTATGGAAGGAGGTAGTGCCTCAAGGCTGTTGAAAGGCATGCTGATTATTAAAAATCCCAACAACTTTTAAATCACTGTCATAAAGGATGGGTTTCAGAGGATGCTGTAAATTATTTTGATCACTCTCATCTCCCATTTCTAACCACTCTACTCTCACTTTCCTAGTAAACAGGGAAAGCAGGAAGCCTGCTCAATCCAATGTTTTTCTTTGCAAACTATTATAACCATACTTGAAAACCCCAGGAAGGTGATTTCGAAGTTTTTCAGCTGTTCAGGAACCCAGACTAACCCACTGAAATCTACTGACCTCACATATGGAAAATAACCAAGTAGGAACTAGTGTGTACATCCTCTTTGAACTTCCTCTTACACATTATGGACTTAAGAAAAGGAAAAACATTCTTTCCTATAAACATTAAGCCTTACAATACCATTTTCTTTCCATTCTCAAATTAAACCAGAGGCCATATTTTATTATGATTTTAAACTGTCTGCAGTAATAACATCTTCCCCCTTCTAAAACATAGAAGGCAAGGCATATCCAGGATCATGATGTTTCAAGTTGTTTGTACACCACTTAGGAAGTCTTCAGAAACTGGACTCCCACAACTGCTTTTGATGCCTTAGGATTTTAGCTTGTATATTTTTCATATATTTGTAATCCTGTAAATCTAAACTCCATATACAGTGCTAGCTACTGTCTTCATATTTTGGTCAGACAAAAAATTCCTCTCTAGGCCTGGGAATCAAGGACACCTTACTGTCTCAGAGAAATGTAAACAAAAGTGAGCTGCGGGGGACAAAATTTGGGGTAAAATTACTTCATTACCTGAAGCTGTAATTGGAAGATTAACCCCTAATATGCAAATGGACCAAACTTATAAAAGTGTGAAGACTCATGAACCATTGTCCATTTTGGGTGTAGCCTCTGGCAGTGCTTTGTCTGCCCTTCAACAAATATAACCACCTTTTACTCCCTTAACTTTGGCCTCTGTTTTAGGTAGCCCCAGAAAAGGCATCACACTGCACTGGGAGGAAAATAGGTTCTCAAAAACAACAGATTTAGATTGTTTAAGATGCAAGTCAAAGGATATTCTCTGACAACTTCAAGAGACCTTCAAAACAACCAGAGCAAAAAACCACAAAAACTTTCTCTTACAGGGTATGAAAGAAATAATTTTCAGTGTATTCCTTAGGCTTCCTTTTTTTTTTTTTTTCCAAGGCACTACCTGAGATTCCCAAAGCCACAGAGGACTCCCTCCTAAAAGATGCATGCATTCAGACTCCTGTCCACTGCACTGTATCTCTTAGGAAGTGCTCAGAGAATTGCACACTCATTGCCAAAGTTCAGCTTCCTGGATATTGGTGCACTGCTAATTCTCAGCAGACAGTTTTTCTCCCCTAAGTGCACAGCTTTCTCCTGGTAAGTGTGATATCTTTGGCTGAATGCAGCCTTTTCCAAACAGACCCTTTTTCCTGAAAGATCAAGCTTTCATTTGTTGTTTTTGTTCCATTCACTAAGAGATCAGCTGAGTGTCCTGATACTTCTCTTCATCATACTTCCATTATTTTGCAATAGACTTCTGCTGCTCTCTTGCCTCTACAGTTGGTCCTGCATGATTTAAACATGTGGGAGGTTTTCTACTGAAATGCATGGGAGCAAAAAGAGGTCCTCAAAGCAAGGTAAGCTTGTCAAAGCCCAGCTCAGTCACCGTTCTGACCAAATAATGGGTATACTCTTCAGACTTACTGGGTTTTTTTACAGCATGCATTCTGGTTTCTAGTAAGGACATAGTAGCAAGATGTTCTTAATCAACAGAAGAAATAAAAACTCTATAGATATTTCCAACTCTATTTTTCTGTCAGTTAAACTCATAAATTCCAATACAGAATTTTATAAAGCTCTTCTTGAGTTCCATCTACAGAACAGCATTTCAAGCAAGTGAAGAAATCAAACATTCACATCTGAAGTCTGAACTTACAGAAAGCTTTCACAGCATTTATTAATCACTAATGTAATGAAAAATTCACCACTACATCACTTTTGTCTTCTCTTTTTAAAGGAACCAAAGAATATGTTATGAACAGATGAAACGCAGGTGATAAGTGTGTTGGACCAATGAGGGAACCATTTCCCTTACTACAGTTCTCACATGAGCCAGTACAAATGCATGTGCACAATTTCTCCAGTGAGTAGAAGTGTTAGCAATGCACTTTCAGGCCCCCCAAAGAAATTATATTCTTGACTTCTTCACCTCCTCTGCAACAAAATTCTTAATTTCAGCATATGATTTGAAAGGCAAATTAATGCTTTTTCTTCACGATCTGGAGAGGCAGACCTAAAACGCAAAGCTTTGTTTGCATCCAACCCTCATAGATGCTCCTTTTTCCATTCATAATGATAAATAAGAAATATCTATTCATGTGTTTCTTTTTGAACAGTGTGTTATTGATGGGATAATGCGGTCAGTAAAAAGCAAATCCATCAGGATTTTCCACCAGGAAAAGGCAAATCTTTTATATTCTTGTCATGAGAGCTGCTGCCTTGGTTTTCCTAAACCATGGTACTCCCCAGTTTAGTGCTCCCACAGAAACCCCAAATCATGCTGCTGCTTGTCTTCTCTCCCTGGTTCCCCTTCTCCCTTCCCACACCAATGGGGTGGAGAGGAAAACTGAGGTACAAAAGGTGAGAACCAAGGTTTGAGATAAAAACAATTTACTGCACACAGCAGTGAAAGAAGAAAACTATCAATACCAACAACACTAAAGACAAAGGATACAAGAAAAGAAATATTATAGCTCACCTCAGAAATCCCACATGTGTCGTGGAAGTGGATCATTCTCGCAGGCCACTAAGACCCTCTTGGTCCATCATTCATGAGGAAGACAGAGGCAAAGACTGCAGTAAACACACCTGCTGCTTCTGTATCCCTCTTGGTGAGGTGACCACCCTCACTCTGTAATGGGCTGATCACAGCCTTTTGCTATGAATGTATTTGAAAAAACCCTTTATTTTCCCCCACAATTCTGGACAGCTTCAACTCCAGCTGAGCTTTGAATACACAACTTTTCTCCCTAGAGCAAGCAGCCTCTCTATGTTCTTCCATGACCTGCTTCCTCCGGCCATAAACCTTGCTTTTTCACCTTAGCTCCAAGAGAAGGTCCCTGTTCAGACACACTCACCTTCTGCCTTGTGCTTGACTTCCAACACATAGGCATTTCTAAGTGACTCCTTTCTTCCCTCACGCAGCAAGATGTGGAAAATACATACAGGCAGAATGATCAGAGAATGCACTCAGTGGAGAGCCAGGAGTTAACCTGTGCCCAGGTTAAATCCCTTCCCAGGAAGGAGCAGCTACAGGAACCTTGAGGGCTCTGCATCCAGCTCTGTAACAAGTCGAACTAGTTTCATTCACTTTGTGCAAAATATGTTGCCCAGATAACACAACCAGGGCCAAACACAGAACCATAGATGAAGGCTCATTCTAAGGGGCTGGGCAAAGGCCAGGGGCTCAGCAAACAGCAGAGGTCCCAAAAGACTCCCAAGAGCACCCTCTGAAGCAGGGCAGATTCCAGCAGCTTATGAATATGTACATCCCTGGCTCCAAAATGCTTGTATCATCTAGTGTCAAGCATGCACTCTAATCAAGAAATGCCTTTGTCATAACACTACATTGGTGTTAAGGATATTTGTTCCAAATTTTGGTGGCATGAGGAGAAGCACTGCGTAAAAAGAACTGTGTTTGTATTGCTAAAAAATGCTGCTTGCAATCTTTAGTTTCTGGAGACATAAAACATAGTTTGACATCTGTTTATTGCAAACAGTATGCAGGTTTTTTAGGTGTTTCTTTATTTGTCCAATTTAACATATTATAAAAGGTAGAAGCCTTTAAAAATGAGTGATCAGTGGTTTAAGATTGAATTGCTGCTTCTGCTTCAGGCTGAGATTAGGAACAGAAAACTTGAAGGGGCAACTTTTGGCCTCTTCAACACTTGTGTGATTCCATTAACACCTGCAGGACTGTTCAATGAAAATAGGGCAAGAATTTTGTAAATAGAGATTTGGGAGTGCCACAAGGTGAGGAAAGGCTTTAAAAAGATATTTCAGAGATTCCTGTATTTTATGATACAGCTCAGTGTTTCCTGAACCTTCCTAATTTAAGGTCATAAAGCTCAGTATCAATGTGCAGAGAAGGGAAGTCCTCAGCCTTTGCTCCTGGGGAGTAACATGGCAGACTCACAGTAGCAGCATCTGTCCTACAACCAACCACCTTCTAAAAATAATTTATTTTGTAAAAGAAGGAAAATAAACAGATTTTAATCCTTGTTTTTTCTATGGCTTCACTGGGGATGATGGAGAAACAATATAGGCTTCCTGTTCATGCATTCTGGGAATCCCCAGATTTTCCCCAGATTCCAGTCCTTTCCTTCCCTCCCACTCACCCTCCTGAGAAACAGAAACCTCTTGTGAACATGCTCCTCACAATCCATCAGAGAGAAAAAGGGAAAATCTCAGCAGCCCAATCAGATTTTAAAGTCCAAGCTGATCATGCTTACTAGAGGAAGTTCCTGCTGAATGGATAGTGACCACAAAAATCAGGCCATTATTCTCGAAGAGCCACCTTTTGCCTCATGATTTCTGAGAATATAAAGCTATGCAGATATCGACAAACTGTAAGCAAAAGGAAACAAACTAAAGGAAGTCTCTGCTGAGAAATGGGGTGGCGCATTGAGAGTTGAAATATTTTTCTGCAGCCAAAATAAGATTATTAAGTAAAAGAATCTAAGTTGTTGGTTCTGTTTCCTATTCATTTTCTACAGTTTGGATGTGTTTTGGTTGATCTCCTAGGTGTTGCTGAGAACTGAAAGGGGCAGGGTTGAAGACAGGACCAAAAAATGAATAAAGATGAGAAGAGATGGGGTAGAAGAGGAGGCAGTCAGGAGGGTTTGTAAGTTCCTGAGCACCCATCTGTAAGAGATGAGGTGATATGTGGGAGTGGGTAGCCCAGGGTCTGGCTGTGAATTGGTCTTGACTAACAAAGCAGTAGGCTTCAATCCTGGACTTCAATCCCAGATCCTGGGAAGCCAAACCACAAGAAGAATGACCTCTAGTTAGGTCATTGCGAGAAGCAAAGCCCAGTGGGAATGGTTATGAACATTAAATTATCTATTTAAGGTTACAGTTCTAGAATGCTCCCCAGTTCTCTCGCATGGCTGGTTATTGTTTGCTGCATTGTTTTACATATTCCTAATCCTGGTTCCTGACTGGACCCCAGTCCTCAGACCTGCCTTCAAACCTAGCCTTTATATACTGTTGCATCTACCCCAGTTTCACCTTTTGGAGTGTTGTATTACACTAAGTAGTTTTGTGAAATTGTATTGGAGGTTTCGTATATCCACATAAAAGATGTAACTTTCCCATGAACCTCTGTGCCCCTTTACCTGACTCCACCCTTCCCACCTGTCCTGGAGTCTGCTCCTATTGGTCAGCAGACCCTCCCTTCCCCCTCCCCTTTCCCAAAGGGGCACAAAACCACCTGGCCACGTGCCCAGCATGCTCTTTCCCACCAGGTTTTTCATGGAGTAAATTCTGTAATAAAGCAGTAGGACCGTGCCTGGATAGGAGGAGCGCCTTTTAGTCTTTTATCCACGTCCTCGCCACAGTTTCCCCCTCTGAGGGACTGGTGCTAGCCCGGCAGGGACCCTAGAGGTGCGGGAACTGTGGCATTGGAGTTAACCTCAAACCATGCACGGCTTCTGTACTTTTGTTATTTCACTATTAAAGCAGTTTTACTTTTTGGACAACCCAGTTGAACCCATCCTTTTTATCTGCCACTACTCCCAGCTATCACAATCCTGGGGTCTTGGAGGCTGGACCACAACAGAGATATTTTGCTAAAGCCAAAAGGTCATTAAGTTAAAGAACAAAAGTTGTTGACTCTGTGTGGTTGTTTGTGGTTAGGATATGTTCTGCTTGTTTTGTTGGGTGTTGCTGTGACAAGAGTAGAGTTGAAGACCTGATTAAAAAGGAAATAGGCTGACAGGGGAGAGAACAGAAAAGTAGGCGGTAAGGAAAGAAAGTAAGCTTTTGAGTACCCAGACATTGGGATATGGGACAGGGAGTGCCTCCGGCCACGAAACAGTACTTCTTTTGTGTTACCTTAATCCTTTGCTGTAAGAGTGGAGCATTTGAACAGTTTTATGTAACATCAGTGCTAGTGCTTGTGTGTGTGTAAAGATGGGTGCCTGTGGGAACCAGGACATCCTTCTGACTGTCCTGGGAAGATTTATAAGTCACAAGAATTTAGATAGAATGATAATTAGTATGTCACAGGGTGAAAAAGTAGAATTTTGGGATTTTAGAATGTGAGATCAGGGGACAAAGATGGAGGAAATGGGGTGTGTCCCTGAGCTTCTTCTTCGTCCTCTTGTTCTCCATCTTCTGTGGTGGTGTGGCACATTTTGGTTGGCCTAGAACAAAAGTACACTGTACAACATAGTGGATAGATATTGGAGAATTGTTATAAATAAAGCATACATAATTTTCAGTATAAAAGACAGTGCCCTCCCAAGGGCGGACAGATGAAGGGTGGACAGACAACATGGACAGACAAAGGGGGTAGAGAGCGCTGGCCTGCAGAGAAGACCGTGGCAGGCCAGGGAATGAATATGAGATAAGCAAAGAATAAACAAATTCCTGAACATGAGAAAACAGACGACTCGACCTCTTCTTCAGACACAGGGCTGGGGGAAAACAGAAAGCCTTCACAGAGACAGAGACAAGTTAAGTTAGGTGAAAGCCAAGCTCACAGAGCTCTCAGAAACCCCGGGAAGGCCCAGACAAGAAAAACAAAACAGCAAGAAAGAAAACATATATTTTTATGTTTTTTTTAAAAAACCTAACAGGTGTTAAATTAACTGTCCAACAAAGAGAGATTTTCTACCAAGTTGCAGGTATTCTGGAAGGCGGGGGGAAACATTTTTCAAAAGGGTTATTGAAAAGATTAGTTCACTGTTTCTCCAATTTCCCCAGATGTCCCCTGCAGATGTGATCTCCACCCCATTTTGGGACATCATTGGGCGAAAGCTGACAAATTTGTTAGATCAAGGAGACCCCTCCTTGATCCTCCTTAATCCATTGCACATCTTAATTTGTAACGTGTTGATGGAAAAACGGGTAATGGAGAAACACCCAGCAACCAGTTCTACCCCAGTTACACCTTCCCTGTGTCTCCTAGGAAACTCATTCCCTACTGGAGGAGGTGGGCAGTGCAGACCCCTCTGTGCAGGGTAGCCAGGCTTGCCTCAGTCTCCCTGGATCTCTGCACCTCCCTCAGCACGCTTGCCCTCGTAGTAGTAGCCGTGCTTCCAGGGGCTCTTCCCTACGTCCCACTACCCCAGTTTCAACTCCCAATGTTGTTAGATTTGAGGTTCCTCCCAGTTCTCTTCCCTGTTCTCCTTCCCCATCCCATTGATCCCAAAACGGTCCCTGTTCTCCTCCTTGCTCTCCTTCCACATTCCATCATGCACACAGTGGCTCCTGGTATCCCTCCCCTCTCCCTCATGCACAAAATAGCTCCCAGAGGGCACAAGATGGCAGGACTGCATGGCCGGATGCTTCCCTTGTGCTTCTTCTTTCCATAATCCCTTTCTCCCTCTCCCGTCCAACCCCTTCCTTCCCTCAGCCCCTCCCTTCCTTTCCCCCTGGATTACTCCTCCACCTTGTCTCCACCCACTGAAAGGCTCCTACCCCTTCTTATCGCTGCCCCACCTCTGACCCCTCCTCTTCCTTCTCTTGCAGCTCCCACTGTTGTGGTGTGTTTTTGTTTCATTAGATTTCTAATGTGTAATGGTTTGTCCCACTTTCCCCCTTTGAGTACAGCTGGTTCATCCCAAATCTGTAAAATGTTCTTCGTACCACCCACCCTCAGATGTCAATCCTCCCTTAACCCAGCCCTTGTCCCAGCCTACACCCTGTCTCTGTAACCCATCCCCCTATTCCAACACCTTCCCTGCTAATCCTATCTTGACCCAATCCCTGATGATTACGTCCCTTTGGAAATCCCCTAAACCTTGACGTCCCATTGGCCCATGTGACCTATATCCCTCCCAAGTATCAGCTTATTGGTTGATTGCTTTGTAAATCCCACCTTGTACTTCTCCCCTCTCCCTACCTTATTGGTTGATGTTTTGTACTCGCCCCTAAGACCTCCCCCAGATAAAAACCCTTGCACAACCCTGCTCTGGGTCTTCAGTCCCTCACCTTCCATCAGCAATATACTGCTTTGGGACCATACTGAAGACCCGTCTCTAATTCTTGCCCCAATCCTCTGCGATTACCACATCTAGTGCTGTTGACAGTAACATTGCTGCTACACTACTGGACAGTCCTGCTCTGCCTCTACCTGAACCAGGGAGGCCACTCTTGGCACAGTCTGGGATGGGGCCAGCCAAAGGGAAATTACCTTCAGCACTACATCATCCCACCCTCTTCTGACTTCCAGTTCCCATGTCCCTTCTTCCAGTTCCCACATCACAGAAACCAGATGTGATGAGCCTGGAAACAGAAACCCAGAACAGGAGGCCTGTCCCACTGTACTGTTACCTACAGTGGCCAGAGGAGTGTGCTTCCAGAATGGAAGCCTTTCTCTTACCAAAACAAAAAGGAGCTTTGTATGGCTCAGAAACAGTTTGGCAGGAAAAGTGAATATTTTAAAAGCCTACTTAAGGCTACTTTCTCCTCCAACTTTCTGGCCCCTTATGACCTCTGGGACTTGTTTTCATGCCTCCTTTCCTCATCAGACTATCTGCTGTGGGAGGATGACACAGCAGGAGCCTGGGTGAGAGATTCAACCCAGTGAGCTGCGCCCTTCTCAGAGAGATGTGTCTCAAAGAGAACACCTTCCAAAAGGCACTGGCTGATTCCTTTAGCTGTGGGAGGCTTCAGCAGGCAATATCAGCTTTTAATAGTGATTTCAGCTCATAATTTCAGCTCAGCCTCATTGAGTCCCCATGGCCAATGCAGGAACAAGAGAGAGAGGAGTCTGTGTAGCATCTTCCACACAGACTGCTTTATTGGCAGATCTCTGCAAAGGGAACCAGTGATAGAGAACTCCTAAAGTTGGAGGCTGAGGATGGGGATTTTATAGGGACCTGGCAGGGGGTAGATACGGGCTATCTGCATAGGGGCCAAGGCAGGCTGGGGTTTGGGATTGCCTGGTAACTGTGAGTGAAAGAGGTTGTTTTTCTTAGGATCAGTTCTGCATTCCAGCTGTCCCTCTCCACGGAAGAGTAAGGGGCTCTCCCACAGAGGACTCTTCATCCTCTACAGGAGGAGGCATGGAAGAGGTCATTATGGGCCATTCAGTCTGAGCTCCTGCAAAGCACAGACAGCACCGCTGTCGCCCATGGGAATATAATTACAATGTACCACTTGAGCAGCAAGGGCAACTGGGCTGAGTCCAAGAAGCAGGTCAAAGCCTTAAACAAGAAACTCCTTAGGCAAATCAAAGATGCTGTGGAGAAGGCTTTTTAAAACCTACCAATCAGAGGAGCCCCAAATTAATTTTGCACACATCGGGCAACAGCCAACAGAATTATTTGGGAACTTTGTAAATAGACTTAAATTACAAATGGAAAAACAAGTTGATGATCCTAATGCCCACCCTAGAATGCTTTTAGAACTCGCAAAAGCAAACACTAATCCAGTGTGCCAGAGTTTCTCTCTAGGGATGCCTCTAGACCCACCTCTGACATTACCCAAACGCATCGAAGAATGTGCAAAAATCTGGCGGTTGTTTCAAACCTGAAGAAAAGAAACACCAGAGGGCAGAAAAAACAGTGGCCGCTGTTGCGACTCATGTTTGTTTTAGTTTAATTCAATTATTGTTATGTAATGTTAAATGGTTTGTTCCATTGTTTCCCCTGTTCCCAAGTTGGTGTATCCCCAAAGTTGTGTACTCCCCGTTTCCCTTTATGGTTTTTCCCCGCTTATGTTCCAGTTCCTTCCTTGTCAGTCCCGGTTACCCAACCCCTTACTCCGCCTATGTTCCAGTCCCTTCCCTGTCAGTCCCGGTTACCCAGCCCCTTGCTCGACCCCTATTCCAGCTTATTCTGTGTCAATTCTCCCTAGAACCAATCCTGTGACCCCTTCCCTCCTCCCACTTACCCTGATTCACCCTGAGACCTGTGACCCAACCCTTCAACTCCGCCTCCATTTAACCCCACTGGTTAATGCATTGTACCCTCCCCTTGTTTTGTATCAGTATAAAATCCTGTGCATAGAGCTGCACAGGGCTCTCTCCTCGTCTGTTCCCTTCGACCTAATAAACAACCCGGTTGGAACTTCAGCCTTAGAGAGCCTCCCTCTTCTTCTTTACCCAAACCCGAGACACGGTGAGACTGACTGCACTTAAGAACCTGTGCTCCTAAAGGTTCAGCTGAGTGCCAAAACCCCACGCCTCAGCTGTTCCCCACACCTGTCGCAGAGCCGGTGTGCTAAGAGCTAGCCTGGGTTCCGGTCCCTTGCGTCAGGCTGCAGCAGTGCTGGACGTTCAACCACCTCCCATGCGTCAAGATCCACCAATGTGCTACTGCTGCAGATGGATGGGGCATGTGGCACGGTTCTGCAACAAATCCCATCAGGCCAGAGTAGCCTTGGTGGGGGCAGAGCACCCAACCAAGTAAAAAGAACACTAAGGGGACAGGGCAAGCCTGCTCCTCGTGAAGAAACAAACGAAGCAGGTTTCAAGGGGGATGGGGAACTGGGTCTGAAAGGGAAAATAAACAGACTTGACAATAAAACTGGCTGTGACACTCTTGTCTCTCCAGATCTGGCAATGACAAGCATGATCCCACCAAAGTATGGTCTCCTCAGGTGCCGCTCCTGCTGACAGAGGTGAAGGAAATCTTTTTTAAATCCCAGAATTGGACGGTGATCTCTGTGGATCCATTGGGCGAAAGAGTGGTGCTCCAGGAACACAACTGTAAGTACTTTGTTATCAGGGACACAAAAACCACATCCCCAGAGATTGAGGTCTCTTTGATCTCTGTTCTGGGTGATCTGGACTGACTCGTTCTCCTGGCGCATTGCCTCAAGCCACCCTTCTCTTTGGGCAAGGGCCAAATCATCACCCAGGCCATTCCCATTCCATCTGGAATCCCAGTAGACAACAAAACACCAAGCATCTACTGGACAAAAGTGGTGGGTGAGGACAAGCCCATCATCACCTGCAATATCAAAAAGGGTAACGAATCCCTGGGGATGGCTGGTTTGCTGGACATAGGAGCAAATGTGACGATGACCCCCTAAAAGAGATGGCCATCGCATTGGGCTTTGCAACCTGTGGCAGGCAGGATTCAGGGCATAGGGGTGCCCAGTTGACAAAAAAGTCAAAGAGCATTCTGCACATTGAGGGGCTGAACAGACAATTGGCTTCATTATGTCCATTTGCTGCTGATTACAAGGTACCCTTGTGGGAACTGGATGCCATGTCTCAATGGGGGGTTCAAATTGAGATCCTGAAACCCCTCCAGGATTTTTAATGGCAGATACTGTGGAGTGCCCAACCCAAAATCTTGATTGGACTGATTCGCTGATCTGGGTAGATCAGTGGCCACTGACCAAAGAAAAATTAAAGGTGCTCAACGAACTCGTGGAAGAGCAATTAGCTCTAGTAAACATTGAGCTCACATTCATCCCTTGGAATTCTCTGGTCTTTGTCATCAAGAAGCTGTGGAACAACAAATGGAGGCTCCTTCATGATCTCTGTGAAGTAAACAAGGTTATTGTGGACATGGGACCCCTTCAATCAGGGATGCCTTCCCTGGTGATGCTCCCCCAAAATTGGAGTTTGGCAATAATTGACATTAAAGATTGCTTTTTCAAAATTCCCCTTGATCTGTTGATGCCCCATGCTTTCCCTTTTTGGTTCCTACCACCAACTGAGAAGCCCCATGAGGAGGTTGCACTGACAAGTTCTTCCCCAAGGGATGAAGAACTCACCTATCATCTACCAGTAGTATATTGCCTCATTGCTGTCCCCTGTGTGTGCTGAACTGGGGGAAGCCATCATCCTCCACTATATGGATGATGTGCTTGTGTCTGCCCCTGATGACAAGGTACTTCACCACATGCTTGAACAAGTGATTGAAGTTCTAACCTCTGCAGGTTTTGTGTTGCAGGAAGAAAAGGTACAAAGGATCCTCCTTGGAAATATCTGGACCTGCAGATAACTGTGAGGACCACTGTGCCTCAAAAATTGGCATTTAACTGTAATCCCAAAACACTGGCGGACCTGCACTCCCTATGAGGAATTGAATTGGGTCAGGCCTTGGCTGGGCATGACAACGGATGACTTAGCCCCCCTCTTCAACTTATTGAAGCGGGGAGAGGAACTAAGCTCTCCAAGGTCCCTGACCCCAGAGGCAAAGATAGCCTTGGAAAAGGTAGAGACTACACTGGAACAGAGACCATCACAAAGATGTAAGTTAGATCTGACATTTAAATATATTGTGTGTAGGAACCCAAAAACCAAAAATGGTTCAGACCTCAGAGGGAGAGAATAAAACAACAAGAACACCCCTCTGAGGTCAGAGTGGGAAGTGCCTTCTCCCATGAGGTCTCTGCAGGCACAAGTTAATATGTTGAATCCCATTGGTTGTTATAGTTGTTGTCACCCCCAGCTACATGAGTTCAGCCCTGTTCACCCTAGTTCAGCCCCTATTTACCTTATATGTACCTTTCCTAGAACATTCTCCTCTTTCCTGACACCCATTGGCCCCAGTTTGCTGCATTACTCCACCCCTTCCTCCTCCCCCACTAACCCACTGGTTAGCTGGTTGTTTCCCCCTCCTCTGCACCATTTTTTGCCTGCTTTCATTGGCCCTTGACCCTCAGATCTACCCCCTTCTTTCCCATATTTAACCCCACGTTCTCTCCTCCATTTTCTCTTTTCCCCTGGACTTCCCTGAAGCTAAATAAAGTGCTCTTGGATCTCCATATTAAGACCCATCCTTTGCCTTCATCGTCAGCCATTTCAGTAAGCGCACTTCAGACTCTGTGGGTGGCTTGGAGAGATTTGCAGAAGACAACAATGCTTCATCCGATTTCACCCTAGTCAGGAAAGTCATAGTTGGCCATTGGGGAACTTCCAGCAGAGCGTGGGATGGCCACACTACGATATAAAATGTTCCAGAAATCGATGCCTATCATCTCCAAAGAATAAGTGGCTAAGAGCTTCAGCACACCATCGCATAACTCCCAAACACCCTGCCTTCAGGTGCCAAGTTGGACTTGGCAAGTGTCCAGTCAGTTGTTCTTACAGATTTTTACACACACAATATCTATGGGACAGTTGAGAACTATTAATCTTGGGCAAGTGCAGATCTAACTCTGAAGGATTTTTTAGCCTCCCTTCATGTTGGATCACAGGCAATGCCTTGAACAGTACCTCACACCTAATACCCTGAGCTGCATCCAGCAGAGTCATGGCATTGCTGGCATGACTGTGCAAGGCATGTGCTGGGCTCCCTATCCCTTCCGTTGGGGCTGTTACTCTCACCAGTATGGACCAGTACAACCCAGAGCTCACTTGGGGATGCCTCAGTCTCCAGGGGCGGGGGAGGGGGGGCAGCAGCTCCCCTGCCTGGGGAGGGGAGAGTATAAATCAGTACAGACTGGGGCAGTTAGGAAAAATTAAAAACTCACAAGCGGCCGATGGGAGCGAGGCGGCGGAGGGAGGGGTGGCATCGATCGCTGAGGAACAGGGGGGAAGATCCGGCCTCAGCTGAACCCGTTTCACTGATTGAAAAAGTGGGACGCGCACGGAGCTGCCGCCCAAAATGCAGCAGGGTAAAGTCCCCTTCAGACCTTGGTTGTGGGCGGAGGTGGGAGCGGTTCCCGCCTCAGCAAAGCTGCCCTCGGCCATCGGCAGTGACACGGGACGAGGAGCGGAGCACAGCAGGGAAGATGCCTTTGTGAAAGCCGCGGCGTGTCACAATAGACGGAAAACACCGAAGTGTGTGGCTACCGCGGGAAGAGGGAGAGGGAAGGAAACGAGAGAGAACTCCTCAGTGCTGCCTGAGAAAGGCAGCAACAGCAGCAGGGGAAGAGAACCAGACACCTGCTCTGCATGGCCCCACAGCCGATGCCCATCTCAGCGGACACTGCGCAGTCCATGCGGGCCTGGGTGCATGGGCAAGGCTGTTCTTGGGATCCTGGGGCTGTGCAAACAACCAGGAGATCGGTGAGAGACGGAAGAAAGCACACAGAAGGTGACAAGAGGTGCCACATCTGAGAACAAGGAATCCGCCTTAGGTAGAGACCATGAAGGAGAAGCTAGCACAGCCACAGTCACCCCAGCAGCTTGGGAAGAGCCCTCTCTGTGGGGGAGGAGGCAGGACCTCGCCCAGATCCAGACCACATCCTCACCTACAGCATTTCTTTATTATAAACGACTCAGACCCCGGGAGGGAACGAGTAAATACAATTTAATTAGAACCTGTTAAAAATTACAATGCGAAGAGGGAACAGCACTGACAATTCACTGACATTGTTTCGGTTAATCAGAGGCTCGGCTTGCAAAATGGCGTTTTCACCTTTTATATACCTGAGGTTGCATCAGCCTGCTTAATACTCATGAGCAGTCTTTATATGTCTACTTGGTACCTCCCACAGGGTGTGGCTTTACACATATATGTATATTTAGCTCCTCCTAGGGTTCGTGGCTTTATCCTTAAATGTAGATCTGGCTTCTCCAAGGTCTGTCAGTCTTGATTGGTGGTGAGATGTTACTGTTGCCAAGCCTCCCGGCAACAAGTGTCCCCCGGTGACAAGGAGTAAGCATACAGCCTTCCCCCAAACATTTTGACAGCTCTGTCTGCCAGAGCTGCCAGGCAGCAACCTCCGAGGGGGAGGGGAGGCTTGAAGAGAGAACAGAAGAGGGTTCAAAACCAAACTGGAACAAAAGAACATGTTAAAAGAACTATAAACCTCCACAGAACTTCTTCCCGCCATACTTAATAACTTCTCATTTGCATGAGCCAATCACTACACTTTATTCATAACATCTTCTTTCATTGTGACCTTGGCTCAAGGGAGCCACACCTGGAACAGGAAGGTGGTGAGAGCCCTACCTTAAATGCCACTGTTAGAAGTAAACTCACTTTTTTTGGGTACAATTAAGTGGGGACAAAGTGAAGCAAAAAAAACCCCTCCTTTTTTGTAATGAGTCAGCTGAGCCAGATGTGTGTGTCTCTCTGCAAACACCCACACAACAAAATGACAACTTTGTGGCTGGGAGCACTCCCTGTCCCCTTTCCCATTGGATGGGTACTGAGGAATTTACACTTCTTCCCAAACACCTACTCTTCTGTCCCCTCCCCTCTCATCTTTCTTCTGGTTTTTTGTCCTGTCTTTAATCTCACCCCTCTCCCAATTCTCTACAACCTCCAACAGATTAACCAGAACAAATCCAAACCATAGGATAAAAACATTACAACAAATAGGGAACAGAACCAATATTTTCATTATTGTACTCAATAATCTTATTTTGGCTGCAGCAAAATGTTATTTGATCTTTCTCAATCCATCCAATACTTTATTATCCTTTTTTGCTGAAGCCCTTGATTCAATTGTCTTGTCTAGTCAACATAGGCTGACTCCTTTTGTGGAGTAGTTACAAATAAGATTAATCAGTTTTTTATTATGTTTGTGTTAAATTCAGTCTATTTTAAACATTTCTGAGTTGGCAGTTCACATTGCTGTTCATAGCTCTCCTTGTGTAAAATAAGCTCTTCTTCTGTTTCTAGTTTCTTCTATCTCTTTGCTGCAGGACCATAACCCTTTGAGCTCCTGTTCCTTGGCAACTGGTTGTCACATTAAGATTGGCTGGCACACTAGTTATCTGCATTCCGTGTCTTACACTATTAATTAATTGAATAAAACATGGGATAAGATGGGGTATAAGTAATAATCCTGCAGTTGAACACAAGAATATAAAACCTACCTTCTTTGGTATCCAAACCTGCTTCCTATATTCTGGCAATCCAATAAATTTGCATTCCTTACTGACATTCTGTAGGCTTACCAGAACAGGGATATGGAGATGATGCATAAAGGCCATAACACATTGTCCAGCAATTTGCAGAGCCTTAGAACACTGAGGAGTACAAGGATCAATCAAGACAGAGCTACCATTAATGTCCCCAGCAGAAGGGACATTAGAAAGCCCAGTAAATGCCTTGCGCAGTCCCACAGCCAATGCATCGTCTTGAATGGACACTGCCCAGCATATCAGGCATGACATCCATGGGCAGGGAAGTGCTTGTGCTCCAGGCATCTTTCCAGCAGCCAGAAGAATAGTGGCAGCAGGAATGAAGCAAGGACAAGGCAACAGCAGCAACATCCAGAGCAGCAGGAGCAGAGAGCCCAGCACATGCCCCACACCACCCCACAGTCGATAACCCACCTCTGCTGGACACTCCTTACTACGTCAGGCATGCAGTGCTGTGCAAACCTGTAATAGTGATCCAGGGATGCAGGGAGCAGGCAGAAGAGAAGAGAGACCTGGAACAAGACTCAGATTAGATGATCAGAGCAACAGACATGTCTAGGATTTGATGTAGACCCATTTTGAGGCTAATAAAAGTTGTTCATTTTCCAGCAGTGCCTCTCTCTTTTATCTTGCCTTCTCTGCCCCTCCTTGTCTTCATAGGATATCCCCAGGGTGCTGACACAATGTCTGTATGGTGCTCATGTTCAGATCCTGTCAGATGAAATGGATATAGTTCAATCCTATAGCTCAAAATGTCTTTCTTGCCTGGATTTAGGAGAAAGCAGGGGAGACATGCTGCTAACTCTGAGATCCCTCAAGACATGGCAGGACTGCAGCCAACCTCCAAACAGCCCTTCTGCCCTGTCCAGCCCATTAAGAGCCACTCTGCATAGGAATTCTTTGAACATCTCTCCCTTCTTGGCAGTGAAAACGCAGAAACCTTTAAAGAAAGTCTCATTTCATCTTCACAGCTCCTTGTGAGGGTAACAAGGCCGTGGGAGCACTGGTTTTGCTACTCAGCCATAATGACTTGACTTATTTCAGAGCAGTGACTGACAGTCACATTACAATACACATTTTGCCAACATCATCTTTTCATCTTATTATATAGAAAACCTTTCTCCATAGTACTTAATTACATCAGATTTTGCAAAACTTACCTTTGTCTGAAGAGAGGAACTGTGTTACTAGGCCAAAATTAACTCTTTCTGAGAACTGGAATAATTTAATTTAATTGCTAAAATCATAGAATATGCAGGGTTGGAAAGGACCCACAAGAATCCCAAAGTGCAACTCCTAGCCCTGCACAGTACACCCAAAATTCACACCATGTGCTTTAGAGGACTGTCCAAATGCTTCTTATCCTCTGCCTGGCTGGTGCTGTGACCACTGCCCTGGGGAGCTTGTTCCAGTGCCCACCTACCCCTGGGGAAGAACCTTTTCCTGATATCCAGGTTAAATCTCCCCTTACATGACTTCAGCCATTCCCTTGGGTCCTGTTAGTTGTCACCCCAGAGAAGAGATCAGTGCCTGCCCGTTGCTTCCCCTTATGAGGGAGCTCTAACTGCCATGAGGTGTCTCGTCAGTCTCCCCAGACTGAAGAGACCAAATGACCTCAGCCACTCCTCACACAGCCTCTCCTCTAGACCCTTCCCTCCTCCTGGCCATCATTTGGATATTCTTTAATGGTTTAATATCTTTCTTATACTGTGGCACCCAGAGCTGCCCCCAGCACTCGAGGTGAGGCCGCCCCAGAGCAGTGCAGAGCAGTGCAGAGCAGAGCAGAGCAGGACAATCCCCTGCCTTTCCCAGCTGTCCAGGCTGTCCCTGATACCCCAGGACAGGGTTGGCCCTCCTGGCTGCCAGGGCACTGCTGGCTCGTGTTCAACTCGCCATCCACCTGGAGCCCCAGGGCCTTTTCTCTGGCACTGCTTCTCAGTGTCTCCTTCCCCTGTCTATACACACATCCAGGGTTGCTCCATCCCAGGTTAAGAATCCCGCACTTCTCCTTCTTAAACTTCGTATGTTTGGTGATTGCCCAGCCCTCTCATTTGTCACTGTCTGTCGCAGGGCCTTTCTGCCGCCCACTCACAAGAATCCCTTGTGGACTTGCTCATCACAATACATTTAGAGAGAAATTAGAAGAGCCTCTAAAGTACAATCAGGTCTGATTTTAAAGCCCAAGCTTATCATGATTACTCAAAAACATTTCCGCTGAGCATTTAGTGACCATTATGTCATACCATTACTCTGAAAGAAACAAGCTACATTTTGCCTTATTATCTCTGAGACTATAAAGTTATAAAGATTTTTGCAAATACAGACATATTTTTATTGTTTCTTTAAATCTAAGTATATTAATAACACTTGGAAATACTTTTTTATTGCAGTTGGCATTTTACCTAAGGCCATAACAAGTTGCTTCCCTGGTAAAATGTCTTTTTTTCCTAACCACTAGGATATAATTGAGACTCTCAGATTTATTTTTTTTTAAAAAAGTTTTAAGTGTAAAAGCAAATTTCCCATCAAAGAGAAAGCAGTCACATTAGTGTAGTGATCTGGCAGGACACCAGGGCCTGTAGTGCTTCCTAGGGACAACTTTTCAAAACAACCTTTGAAAGTAAGATCCATTTTTTAACCCATTAAGAAAATCTATGATGACATCAAATTGTAAACAAAAGGAAAACAAACCAAAGGAAGTGTCTCTGCTGAGACATGGGGTGGCTCATGATGTACTAGCAAAGAGCAAAACTAAGAAGGCAGCACATGGTGATGTCTGAGCAGACAGGGGCTCTCCATGGTGCAGAGCCCTATGCCCACATGTCCATTGCAGGACACAACTGATGCCAGAATGGATTCCCATTAAGTTTTCCACAAATGATGTGCAGAAAGAATTGGAATTTGTTTTGAGCAGTTGGACCAGAATACTTGTAAAAGCAAGTTGAGTTTTATCTGTAAATAGAAATTCACAGTAGAAATTAGCCAATTGCCACCTGGCTGTTTGTTTAGAATGATTTTCTGCAGGGAGGTCTCTCCCTGACACCAAAATCAAATTATGAATCTGTGTGTTTTTGCAATTACTTTCTATACCTTATAGATCTTCCTCTTTTCAGGTCCTACCTAGGATTTTACATTTCTAATGTAGGTTTCTAGCAAAGCATAGCCACTAATTAGCAAGTCATAGAATCTAGAGATATATCTGAACTTTGCATTCTTCCTGCATGTATTTTATATATATTTCTTTCAACTGCACCTGTTTGATGCTGCAAATTCTGCCCTGGTACTGATGTAGTATGAGCTGCAGCATGTACACTCAGGAAACTCTTTCCTACTTTGTATGGATCTTTAAAAGCTCTGTGGCCCATAGAGTAAAGGTAATTAAGTAAGGAAGCCAGTCGGGTTTTATGCATCTGGCCAGCATCATCACCCTTAAAATCCCAGTTGGTGTTTATCTCTAACCTGCAGCTTCTAAACACTTTAGCAATCTGACAGTATTTGTGCCAAAGAGAATATTTTGCCACAACACTGCAAATACGCTGTTTTTTTCATAAAGGTAATGTACATACTGGATTTTATACCGTCGTGTAGCTGTGTGAGTTTAAATGGTACAAAACTACACCTGCTGAAGTGACAGGTTACAAAGATTTAACCTACAAATGTGCAGTGCTGACTGTACTGAACACCCGTGGCAGCATACATCCATGCTCCACAACTGTCCTCACTGTCCCTTGCCAGGGAAGAGCTGAATTTCATGCAGCCACATTTTATTCCTCAGGTACCCAGACTGAGTGCATTGTGTTATAGATAAAGGCACTTTGGACTTTCTGGATCCTCTGCAGGCAGTCACTGGGGCAATACACGTACTCTATCCAGCTCCTGTTTGGAAAATTGCCACATGAATGAAAGCAGATGAAGGGCATCCATCCTCTCCTTGAGACATACTTAAGGAAAGGAGGACTCTTATGTACTTCCCCTTACCCTCTTTGCAAAGGCCAAATACATGTTTCCCATGCCTTCATAAGAGATTATTTCTAACCCAGCAATTATAGAATAAAATTACAAATTCCAGATTGGATCAAAACAAATCAGGGAACCTGTCCTTGCCAGTATTGTCCCAATAAGAAAATACTTAGCTGCCTATATAGCACAAGTTGAAAACAGTCTCTCCTATTAACATTTTTGATGCAATGCCCACTTGGAATCAGTAGGATGCTGTATAATTCTCCAGATGGAGAAACCACAGTCATTTGACTCTGAGTCCTTCTTCCTGATGTTCTTATGTACATTTTTTAGCTCATATCCCTGAAAGTTTTTGGTTTTATTTTCAGTACCTACATTCTCTTTTACCTGCCTACCATCCTCATCATCTAATGTTTTTTCTTTTCTAAATTTCCCTCTAGAGGATGGTGCCAAGAATGTTCTCCCTGCAAAATTTGTATTGGCTTTTGTTTTCTTTCTAGTTTGTTTGTTGGGTTTTTTTTTAATCTTCTATGGTTATACATTCCAGTTGTATACATTCTTTACACTCCCTCATTATTTATACTGAGTCCCAGTTATTACTTAGCATTCCTTTAATTCTCTTCCATAGGCTCATGTCTTTTTACTCTACTGTGGAAAAAGTGAGTGAGCTCTTCAGAGCAGTTCCACTAGGTGGTTGAGACTGCTTCTGTTCTGTTCCAAAATCACATTGGAATTGTATCTTTTAATCTTTTGCTGCTGAGACTTCACTTTTCTTGTCACATCATGGCGTGGGGGATGTCTGGTGTGGAAGTTCATCTTCTGAAGATCACCTCTGAAGGTTCAAATGAGTACTGTTTGCCCCAGAATGCTCCAATTCAACCTGCACTTCTGAAACCTGCACTCTTTATTCCTACTGACTATCCTTGTTAATATCTTTGTTTTGCCTTTAACTTACAGTAAGTATTGCATATGTATGCACTGTCCTTTACAGAGTTCAATACTGATGATTTCTTTAAAATAGGATGGTGAGGCTCTGGCACAGGTTGCCTAGAGAAGATGTGGTTGTCCCATCCTTGGAGGTGTTCAAGGCCAGGTTGGATGGGGCTTTGGACAATGTGGTTTAGTGGAAGATGTTTCTGCCCATGACAGGAGAGTGGAAATAGATGATCTTTAATGTCCCTTCCAACTCAAGCCATTCAGTGCTTTATTTATATTTTATATCCAAGCCATTCAGTGATATATTTATTTGGGTTTTGTCTAACAGAAATAGTTCAAATTAAAAACCTCTTTTGACAGGAGAAGAAGTACCAGCAAACCTTCAGGCCTGGACATGAGGATAAAGAGTCACCTGGGAAAATGCTGGTGCAGATGCTGGTGTCCATCAATGCTGGTCATTTTTTAAGCATCACCTCCTAAGGGCACAGGAGCAGGAATTTCCTAACTGTTGAAAGTCAGGAAGATGAGGCAGAAGGCCTGCTTGGCTGAACAGGGATCTTCTGTTATAAATAAAACAAAAAAGGAGGGTGTATGCCCTGGAAGGAAGGTCAGGTAGCATGGGAAGAATACAGAGATATTGCTTACTACTCTAGGGAGAAAATTCATTGGGCCAAAGTTCCAAAATTGGAGTTGAAGCAGGACTAGAACTGTGAGGGGCAATAAGAAGAGTTACTTTTAAATACAGTGAAGAACTGAACATGGTAAATAAAACCTTACCCTTACATATGGTAATTCCCCATATTAGCTAAAGCACCACAGCGGGATGCTGTGAGGGGTGTGTCCTGTGTATTTTTGAACTGTGTATTCTTCCCTGCCTGGCTTTTTACTACTCGATGGGTTCTGCTTTTTTTTATTTAGAGTCTTGTTGCAGAGGTAGCTGGATAGACTGTCCACTCAAAAGAGCTACCAGTGACTTTTGCTTGCATGCACTGGAGCTTTCCTTCATGTTTGTCTCTGCTAGAAAGGATTTTGTAGCTTTGGAAGCCACACTTAAGGTCACATATAAAGGTCGCACAGAGGGACAGAGTCACAAGAAGAGCTTAGAGCACTTTTCCTTCTGAAGATATCAGGAGTCTTCAGGTCAGCTGGAACATCAGAAAGAGCTGGACCCCAGAGAAATGTGTGTTTGAGTGCCCACGACAGTAAGCTGATGCTCTAAACAGAAAATACAGAGATTGTCAGATAGAATAGTGATGCAAACTCATAGAATCATTTAGGCTAGAAAGGACCTGTACTGCACTTATAGAAACCTTAGTGTTTATCACAAAAATACCTCTTAAAAGTACAAATGTGCCTGAAAAAATTTTTATGAGCCAGCAGAAAAATCAGGGTTGTGTGTTCCCAACGTTATAGATGGAAAAACCTCCCAGAACAAAACCCCAGAGCTTATCACAATTGCTTCCTGAAAGGAAGTGAGGCTAAACAGTGCCTAAGGCAAATTGAAACCTGCTTGGAAACCTTGTCTCCTGTTGCTCTAGGTATCAAAATAGGAAGTAAACAGCTTAGAAACAGTGCTGAGAATGGTTTGGAGGAAGTACAGCTTCCTCTCCCTGCACTTGCTAAGTTTGCTTATCTTCCTTTCTCCCAGCATACCCCCTTCACTCATTCCAGACAGCAAATGCTGCAGAGACCTTGCAGGAATGGCCTAGAAAATTTTTTTATATGCGCAAAAAAATCTATCACCACCTCACAACTCTAAGAAGCCTTACAATTTTATGCCTAAGAACAAGAGCTTGAGGATACACTTCATATCACGCTGACCCTCTCCATTCCGGCACCAAGATTTTCACCAAAGATACACCTCAATCAGAAGGTGGTCTTAGGTCTTTGCTGAAGATGCAACCTGACTCTAATTTTCATCATATTTACATACATATGTCAGCAGTGGCTAAAACACTTTGAAGTACTTTATAGGCATTACTTAAAGTGAAAATACAGTGTTTCTGGAGGTTTTTTTGGATCTTCATTGGATTTAGGAAAAAAACATCCCCAATCTGCTTGACCTTGTAACGTACAGAGACAACCAGAGAGTACAATGCTCTTTTCATCAAAGTCAGAGGCCTTAATGAAAGACATGATGACAGTAAACCTTCTAATGAGAAATAATGAAGGGCCATACCAGTGAGCAAAGCCTTAACCCTACAGGCAGAGGTCAAAGCAGAGATGTCAGAACAGTGTCACTGGTCTCTGTGACACTGACCCAGTGTATTATTAGTGCATTTTGGGGTTCAGAGTTATTTTTTTGTTAGGGTAAGGATTAAAGAGTTGATTTTTAAATGCACTGGTCTGGTAAAGTTCACATGAGATAGTCATGTGTGAGCACATGAGGTTTAGTTGCAGAGCTGCTAACCGTTCTGGCATGAAAATGCGTGATGGACAAAAAGGTACTCCCAAAAGCTGCAAAAAGCCAAAATTCAGTATTTTAGCAGAGAGGAAAATGGAAAAGGAGGTGAAAAAAAATTAACCTGGTCAACCTCATTTCAGTTACTAAAAAATATAAGGACAGACAACTCTCCCCAAGATAAGGACACAATAAATTTAAGGACATGGATTTGTTGAAAACAAATGACATGAAACCACTCCAGTTTTCTTTGTGGCAAAACCAGGCACTGAGTGAAGAGAAGCTGGAAATGTCATTTTTATGAATTTGCACAAACTCTTACTAGACTTCCTCAGAAAACAAAGAAACATTTTCTAGGTGGATCAACAATTAAATGGGTACTAAACAGGTAGAATCCAGACAAGGTACGTTTCAGTTTTTTATTGCAAGGAAAAATAAAACAGGAATCTTGGTCAATTTGCCCTAAATGGGGTCTGATACAGCATTTTCATGAGTGATTTGGCCAGCAGGATATAAAATATCACTATTATTAAATAGCTCCTGTCTGGGAGGAGGGTGGCCCTGAGGAATTCCAATAGATAAGGGTAACTGAGCACACAAAGGGAAAAAGGTTGCTTGTCCAGAGGAAAGGAAGACCAGCTGAAACATGGCAATTGCCTTCAAATACATGAAATGTAAATGCAAAGCAGGAGGGCAGAGCCTGTTACCCCTAAATTTCAGCACATGCAAAGTTGGCCAAGGCTTTAGGAGGTCTAGGTCAGAAGAGCATCTCTGGGCAATTGATACTGCTTGGGGCTAGCACAGCATTCACCTCCCTCTTACCTCTGTAGTTCCTGATTTAGTTGCAATGGAATACTGTCATAATCGATTTAAAAAGCAAGGTAAAATCTGAGGTAAATATGTAGAAAATCTACAGACATTTTGCTTGGACTATCACCATCTGGAGCCTGACTAGTAAAATGAACAGGGAACTTTTCAAATTCAATTTCAAATTTTAACACAAGATCAGGTTTTCACAATGAATCATGCAAACATTTCAGATTGATTGTTTCAAAACCAAATTAACTATTTGGGCGAGTGGGGGGAAGATATGCCTGAATTGCAAGATTGTCCAAACTACATGTGAATAGTTTACAAAGTTTAACTTTGTACTTTCACTGTAAGATGATTTTAAATATTTCTGATTAAGATGTTCCAGTAGCACCGCTGGAAATTTTACTTTTTTTTTATTATTTTCTTCAAAATCTCTTGACTTCAGTCCTTTTGCTAAGCAAATATTTTAATTCCATGATTATATTAACTGGACAAAAACTGTACTGGACAAAAATACTACATCAAAGTTCTGCTGGCTGCTGTTACAAGAGGCAAACTGTAGAATATATGGAATTTCAGCCTTTTCAATATTCTAGAAAATCTGATCAGGATTTTGCAAACAGTTTAGCTTTCATTAATTGATGCACTCACAACTTTAAACAATAAATTTTTTACTGGGAACCATTTGAGAACAGATGATTTATTTTTTTTTTTTTTACACCCATGCATAAACAAATAAAATCCATCTAAGAAGAGAGAAGTCATAGAATCACTGAATTTGCTGAGTTGGAAGGACACACAAGGTCCTCAAGTGTAACTCCTGGCCCTGCACAGCACACCCCAAGAGTCGCACCATGTGCCTGAGAGCATTGTCCAAACACACTTGAGCTCTGTCAGGCTCATGCTGTGACCACTGCCCTGGGAAGCCTGTTCCAGTGCCCAGCCACCCTCTGGGTGAAAAAGGTTTTCTTAAAATCTAACCGAACACAATTTCAGGTACTTCCCTTGGGTTCTGTCGCTGGTCACCACAAAGAAAAGATGACAGAATTACAGAATCAGTCAGGTTGGAAAAGACCTCTGAGATCATCAAGTCCAAGCTGTGACAGAAGACCACTGTGTCAACCAGACCATGGAACTGAGTGCCACATCCAGTCTTTCCATAAATATCTCTAGGCACTGCTCCCTGGGCAACTCATTCCAATGCCTATTCACCCTTTCATTGAAGAAATCCTTCCTAATGTCCTACCTGAAGTCCCCCCAGCACAGCTTAAGGCTCTGTCATCATGTCACTGGTTTCCTGGGAGAAGATACTGACCCCCACCTGGCTACACCTCCTGTCAGGGATTTGTAGGGAGTATTGAGGTCTCCCCTAAGCCTCCTCTTCTCCAGGCTGAACAACCCCATCTGCTCGCATCTGCTCCTCAGTCTCTATCCCTTGGCTTCCCCTCCTGAGGGACTTGTAACTGCAGTGAAGTCTCCCCTGTCTTCTATTCCCCAAGCTGAACAGACCAAATTACCTCAGCCACTCCTCACACAGCCTCTCCCCCAGATCCTCCCATCCTCCTGGCCTTCATTTGGATACTCTGTAATGGCTTCATGTGTTTCTTACACTGTGGCACCTGAACAGCCCCCAGCACTCGAGGTGAGGCCGCCCCAGTGCAGACCAGAGCAGAGCAGGACAATCCCCTGCCTTTCCCAGCTGTCCAGGCTGTCCCTGATGCCCCAGGACAGGGTTGGCCCTCCTGGCTGCCAGGGCACTGCTGGCTCGTGTTCAACTCACCATCATCTTGGAGCCCCAGGGCCCTTTCCATGGGGCTGCTCTCCAGCATCTCCTTCCCCAGTCTGTCTGCTCATCCAGGGTTGTCCTGGCCCAGGTGCAGAGTCCAGCACTTCCCCTTGTTAAACTCCATATGGTTGGTGATTGCCCAGCCCTCTCATTTGTCATGGTCTCTCTGCAGGGCCTCTCCACCTTTTAGGAAATCAACAGCTCCTCCCAGTCATCTGCCAACCTATGCAGTATCCCTTCAAGTCTCGTGTCCAAGTCATTTATGAAGGTATTGAAGAGCAGAAGGCTGAGGATGGAGCCCCTTCTCACCCTTCTTGAAAACCAGGACATCTCTGGATTCCCAAGACCACTCAAAAATCCTGAGAGGCTTTGCAAAAACACCAGCCAGCTCTCTGAGCATTCTCAGATGAATCCCTCAACAGGTTAGTAACGATACAGATGGACAAGCAGATCCCACTCCTGTTCGGAGTCAGCTGGGAGTTGATCATTCTCACAGTCATGGTCCTGCAGCTCAGGCCAGTGAGACCCTCTTGGTCCATCATCCATGGGGAAGATGGAAAGACTGCAGTAAACACACCTGCCTGCAGTAAACACACCTGCCTCATCTCTGTCCCTCTTAGTGAGGTGACCTCCCTAGTCCTGTAACAGGCTCATGTTATTTTGTTATTTTGCCTTTTGTTATCCATGTACTTGAAGAAACCTTTTATTTTCCCCACATTTCTGGTCAACTTCACTTCAAACTGAGCTTTGGCTGTTTGGAGTTTTCTCCCTACAGCAGCAAGCAGCTACTCTGTGTTTCTCTCTGTGGCACCTCCTCTGTCCATAAACCTTCCTTTTTCACCTTAGTTCTAAGAGAAGGACCCTCTTCAGCCAAGCTGTCTTTTGGCTCATCTGCTTGATTTACGACATTTAGGATTTGCCTGCTCCTGTGCTCTTTGGAACTCAGAACTACTGCCATCATAACCTCTCTGTGGCTAAGAAGAATTATCATATTTGTTCATTTTTTAAGGGAAAAAACTGAATTGAGCCAAATTATTCAAATAATTTACAGGAAAAAAAGAGACCTATTTTCAGTATGTCAGGCTTGTGAGAAGGTCCTGACATATTGAACAGGCTGATGTCAGTTGAATACTAAATATTAAATTCATATTGTAAACATTACATATTTTACCCACAAAGACAGCATCTCTAAAGACCTGCTGGAAGCTGAGGCCAGTTATTTCTAAGTGGGACATGCTCATATGTGTCTCCACTTTCTGCTAGGAACTGGGACAAGGTAAATACCCAAAGAACTGTCCCTGGAGTTTAGAACTTTCTGTCCAGCAGATATGAAGGGTGAGAAATTTCCTGGGGACAATGATGGAGCAAACCCCCATTTCCTCTCTTGAAAACATAGTTGCTATTCTCCAGACATGGCTATGTCCAAAGGAGAAGAAGCACCCTACAAGCAAGAGGTCTCGTAAGCAGAGGAACAAGTATGGAATGGGGTGTTTTCTTCTTTTTCTCAAAAAGGCTTCAAATGGTCTTGTTTTCATCCCACTGTAGGAAAGTAATAAGTTGAGATATTTAAAAATAAAAGGGGACAGAAAACCGGTTTCCTTCCAACCTTCCAATATAGAGGCTATTAAGACAAGCCATTCTGACCTCATTGTTTAAATTTCATATTTGGTTGGACAGACTCTGGTCTTAGTTAAGTAATTCTCTGGAATTACTTACCTGTGGAAGCAACAAACTGCAAAGCCTCTCCCACAGACATGGCAATGGCAGTATCACATCAAGAACCAGACCTTGAACTGGGTCACAGCACACAAGAATTTCTTAAAAAACACCCTTTTCTTGCAGTCTAACACTTTCTTCTCCTTTCTAGGCCCTGTGGTCACTTTGTTAGAACTATGCTTATACATCTTTATTTGGAATTCTTTTATATGTAAGGGAAGTTCTTTAAGAAAAGTAATAATTGCAATGAAAGTCAAGTTTTGTGCTGGGAATACACACATCATTTCAGGATTTTGCTATGTAACAATTTTCATCACACTTTTCTGATGATAAAATAACTCTTGCTACAGCATGGAAGTTGCCCTAGAGCAAAGTAAAATAAGTTGTATTTGCATTATGTAAAGTGTTTTGTGATGTGACTGTATATGTATATACGCACACTTTCATTAAAAAGGGAAAAAAATCCCTTTTAGCTCATGTTTGGAAGTTTGATTAAGTGCCAAGCTTTGATTGAAGGGAAAGCTTAATTTGAACACCTGAACCAACAACGGATATTTCAAAATCCATACATACATATTGCATGGCTTTTATTTGAAAGTTCAGAAAATAATGGTGGTAAGAATTTAAGTACCATGTTAAATCTTCAGCCAGTCTTTTCACTTAATATATTTGTTAAAATAATGTGCTGAAGCAGCAGGAATTTATTATTGGGCTTTTCCACACAAGACACACCTTGGATTTTTCCATTCTAAATCTTTTAACAGATGCATAAAGTAGTAAAGGGCTTTATAGAAAAAGCTTCATGTATGATGTAAGTTCAAACAGCAACATAATGAAGATGTGAAATATCAACTCTTGACCTATATCTTAATTAGTTTCAGGCTTTTAGTCCAATATTTTTAGGTAGTTTTGATATCAACAATTGTATAAACTGAAATTTGCAACAGACGTTACACTATGGAGAGAAGTCAGTTATCATTAGCATATATTTGGAGTAAGTTTCTAGATTGAATTTTTTCACCTAGCTGGGTTTAAGTATGACTTTTATAAATTCAAAACACTGGTATACCAAGCATTTGTCCTACATAATTGTGAAATTACATGCCACTGTTGCTGACCTTGGATTTATTGACAGACTGAGTGGTGTTTGAGACACAGAAATCATTACTGTATCACAAGAAGTAACTAAAAATTCCTATGTTGTCTGGATAGATGAAGTCAGACCATAATACAGAGAGCCTGCACACCTAATACAGGATACACAGTCCCTTTGATTTCAGAAATGTACATACAAAACACTAGAACAAATGTAGAGGAATTAGACACTTACACAGGTACAGTGGGAGGTAAAGCTTGCAGGTCTCACTTGTCACCACTGGCACAGTGCAGCTGGTACAGGAGCTGCAGAGATGGGTTAGATCAGATTTCCTCTTTTCCCTGTTGGCTGCAGCACAGACATTGGTTTCTTGCTCACGGGCCCCTTGCATTCTTTACAAGAGACAAACCTTTCCTGATAATCATACATATCAACATTGACTTTTAAAAGGATGGCTTTGTGTTACACAAAGAAACAGCTGAGCTGTCGTGAAATTCCACTAGAATTTAAAATAGTAAGCTTTCTTGGTTTTTCAGTGTAAGAATTCGTTTTCTTACCTTACTTATTTGTAATCCTACCTTTCCTCTAGTAGCACCCTATCATTCTTCCTTGGAAGAAATACATAGAGAACGTGTTATTAACACAACACTTACACAAATCAGCTTCCAGGTTCAGATCTGGATAAGGCAGACCTCTGAAGCTTGTAAGATTTCAGTTACAAGTCCTAGGTTTTAAGATATGCCTGATGGCTTTTTTTTCTCATCTCCTAAGGGTTATAAAACAGTATGCAAGCTCTTTTTAAGGCTACCAAAACAGAAGTCATTGCACACTGAGATCAAACAGCTGTTGAATCAGTAAAGCCAGAATTAACCCAAAGACTTACAACCAGATTTGCATTTTTTAGAGCCTCTCATGTTGCACATTAGATGGGCTGCATGAGGTAAGCTATGGTATTTCATCAGATTTCAAACACATCTTCTTGGGCAGTGAGTGAGCTCCTGGCTAAGAAATTATATAAACAAATTAAACTTCTATAATGTTTTGCATCATACTGGAAGAGTTCTTCTTGTGCAAAGAATAGAATTAAACTTTTTATAAGGAAATAAGCAACACAGGCAGCAAAATAACGTGAATTTCAGTAATTGTGTCACTATCATAGCATGCTTCTGGAAGAAAATCTTTTCTCCCAGCAGGCTGCTTATTGCTAGGTAGAATCCACTGCCTGTGAGCAAACAGGAAAGATTTCTGTGAGCACAGGGCCCAGTTTGCCATTTCATTTAACTCACTATTTGGAAAAGAGAAACCAACTGTATGAAATGCAGAACAATGCCTGCACTCAAACAAGATTAACCCTGCTATTTTTACATTTTAAAGTTGTTGAAGAATCTGTGCTCGAGCAATTAAAGCTTTTGTAAGGACTTACAGTTCAAAGGGAGTTTAGAAAATGGCTTGAACAACTTCTGGAGAATTTTGCGGGAAGAATAATTAGGGAGTGAGGTCAGCACATGTTAAAACAAAACAAAACTGTAGTTTCATTAGTGCTGCTAAAAATCCCAAACCTGTAAAGCTTGTGTAAAGTTTCATCAATCACATAAATTTAGGTAATCAGTAGAGGATCTGCAGTATTGAGATTTGGTAGCACTGATAGAGTAGACTAAGCTTCCATGGGCTGCTCAGTGAAGAATTGGATTCTCATCAACAGCAGGGAGACAGGATACTCTAGATTGCATATACATTCAAAATTACTGAAAATCTGAAAGTGTGATCAGTGAAAATGTTGATCTGATTTAGCCTCTTAGAAGAACTTTTGAAGGAGAAATGGTAGAGATTGATGTAATAGATAATACTGGAACTGAAACTCTTGCCAGGAAAATGGTTCCTTTCACAACAGATACTGAAACTACGTGTATGAGAAATGGCACCTCTTCATTGCATTTGTATTTAAACATCAATGTGTTTAATCTTTTGGGGGAAAAATAGTAGATCTGTAAATACATGTTCTATAAGATGTGTCTTCTGCCCCAGATATGGTGCATAGGTTACAAGTCAGACAATCTTCAAAGAACCTGGCAACTGAAAATAAACACTGAACAAGGGAAGAAAGCACAGCTACTTGATTGTATCATCTGGGCAGAATTAACCCCTAAAATACAATAATTCCCTGACAGAGCACACATAGTCAAAGAGGGTGATTTTTACAGCCGGGTGTGTTCACTCCTGTCACAGGTCAGCTTCCAGCCACTGTGCAAGACACTTGGGAATGAGCAGTGTCTGCACTCACACTGTCCCCAGTGAACTGCTTCTCCCTTTCTCAGAAGCTGCACAAATTTGGCTTTTTCTTAAACTTCCTCCCAAACTAGAAACTCACATCCTAGTTTCAAGAAACATGACTTGCTGATTAGGAATGTAAATCGCTTTGCATCCTGGTTTTTGAGTCAGCCCATGGAGTGGGAGAATGATCCTCCTTGTTCTGCCCCATCCCGGAGTCATGGGGTGGGTGACCTCCACACCCACGAGCAGAAAGCTCCTGGCAGAGGAGCAGGCAGGAAACCAGGGCAGGTCATTTTGAGCTGAATGTGTTTCATTATCGTGGTGAGGGCATGCCCTCCAGCAGGCTGCAGCAGGGAGAAGGTGGATGATGAGATGGCAGACAGAGCATTTCAGTGCCTTTCAAAAGAGATCATTTGAGGGCTTTCTTCAGGGCATTTTCCCCTCTTTATTTCATATACATAGACACTATATGTGCCAAGGCATGGCTTGCTGGAAACCCCTGGGGTGGGCAGCAACATTGCACAAGAGAGGGAAGCACAGGGTCTTCTGAAGCGTTAAAGGTTTTAATCTGTCAGTACAAAGAGATGATCACAGCCTTTAAACAGAGCACAACACAGGGTTAGGGCAGCGACCAGCAAAGTACCAGCTGCACACCAGGAAAGGATGGCATTGCTCCGAATCCACAGGAATACCCTTCAGCCCCTGTGGATCAGCAAGCGCTGAAACAAACCAGGTAGTGCTTCCTAATCTTCTCACCCAGGAACCCACACTTCTCTCCTGTGGCTATGAGCTCTTTAAAAGGTCTAGAATCTCTACTGGGACAGCATATCTAGGGGCAACAGAATATGTCACAAATCTCTTCACAAATGTGATTCAAACTGATGAACCAAAATGTTAATGTTCATAATCAGTGAAAATTATATTGATTTAAATAGTTGCCCCTCAGCTATGAGGAAAACCTTAAGTAAACAACGGAGTTATCAATAGTTACCACAAAACAAAAGTCACATTCCCACTTTTTCCTTTCAGAAATTTGAGGGCTGACAAAGGATTTGTCAGCCTTTTAACTAGATGGCTTACTGATTCCAATAAAGCCAGTAAAACATATTCTGAGTTATGCAGATGAACAAAGGGAAGCAATTGAATAATGTGTTGAAAAATATCTGATTATGTATAACTCTACTATTTGTATTTTGTCAGTAACTACCAGCCAGCAATATCAGAGTCTTCAATGAGGACAGTAAATAGTAGCCAGTTGCTTAGAGCCCCAAATTTAATTCACATATTTATGAATGAACTGAAGTAGACTAATCATAATGTCAATTATCATGACTACTAACATGCTTAACTGGTAAATGTGATTGTGAAATTTTGCCAAAGGACTGCAAGGAATTTCAAGTAAAATTCAACTCCATCAGAGCAAAATCAGATGCAATTTTGTATTCAGATCTCTTAAAGAAAAAAACTCAAATGCTTAAATAGATATGATAGCAATCGCTTAAAGTCTCAACATTGCTATTATTCAATAATTAAAAATAGCTTTTAAGGAAATCCTGTCCTAAGGCTAATGCTAGGAATACAAAGATAATATTATATAACAATTGCCACTCAAGGCTATGGAGTAGTTCTGTTTACCAGTGTAGCTGTACCTGTAGTTGTAGGGGTTTTTTTTACAATTTTCTCATTGTAAAAGTTCAAATAATGTAATTTAATCTAGAGACATCAGTACAATAACATTACAAACCAGGAGAGAGAGAGTATTGCTCACATTGGATTTGCTGCACATACAGGTCCTAGGTTTGTTGGACAAAGGCTGGAATTTAATCTTTTCTTTATTCTGAAAAGCTAAGTTTTTCCCAACAAGAACACATATGTATTTCTTTTGAAACTGGGGGATCCCTTGTGGAATCTGAAGCAAGAAGCCTTGGTTTATCTTATTTCTCTGATGCTGAGCCAGCTGGGTGGACTCCATTTGCACACCAGCTCCACAACTATCTATGGGGGGCTGGTCAGAAGAAGAGTAGGGAAGCTCTTGGAGAAGGAGAGGTTCCTGATCACTTTGATGTTCAGAAAAGCTAACATTTTCCCAGAATTTCTGACAGCTTAAAGGACTCTTAGGAGAATCATAATCTTTAGCTGGGGAGCTCATCTCCTTTTTCACATCCTGCTTGAGAAGAAATTTTGCTATGAGTGGAAGTTGAAGTGTTCAAGCCAAGGTCAGGCTTTTGCCATTTCTCTGATTCCAGTTTTTTGATATTGAATCTGAAGGATATCAGAAGGGATCATGAGAGAGAACCTACCATTGCAGCTGCTTCCCAGGAGCAGATGTCTTCTTCAAACACAGGAAGGCTGTATTCCTATTTTGTTGAAGAAGACTCATGTTAATTTTAAAGTATCATAACCATAAATAGTATGCCCTAAATAGAAAATTTCATTTGAAGGGCCTAACCGCCTAGAGATGTTGAAATATACATTGCAAACAGTATGGTCTCTGACTAGCAGCACCTCCTGTGGTTACTTCTTTCAAGACAGAAAATAGGTATTTTGGGGAGGTTTTGTTTGGGTTTTTGGGGGTTGTTTGGCTGGTTGCTTGGTTGGTTTGTTTTGCCTTACTGCCTGAATAGGAACTCCCAACTAGAAAAAATATACCATAGAGAGAATAGATGCAAAAAGAAAAAAAAGTTAGCTGTGCATTCATTAGGAGTTTCAAGCTTTATGGGAAGAATAACTAATTTGCACTGGTTTAGAGTAATTATTCACTCGTAGAAAATTTCAGTTTCTGAATAAGAATTTCTTAGAGTGTATTTGGCTGGTTAAATTTGAGTTATTTATTTAGGAGCTCTTCTAGATATTCACCCCTTTCAAGTTCATAGGAAACTTTGCAAACAATAATCATGGCACCAAGCTTGCTGATTTCTGTGTAAGGAAGGATTTTCAAATGCTAAATTTCGGTATTTCAGCAATAGTAATAAATTCTTGATTGCAGCCTTCCTGAGAGAATCATAAATACTTTTGTCAGTATGCAGTTCTACCATTTGCTAAATGTTGCAACGCTCATGGTACTATCAAAAGTCCAAATCATAATATCTTGCCAGGAAGCTTTCAAGCAGCTCTTGGGCTGCACTAAGGTTTCTGTTTGATGTCAAGCAAACATAACAGCAGTATTTTCCCTGTTGACTACTATTCACTGACATGATTTTCTGGATGGCACAACAAAAGATACAACTATTACGAAAGAACGCAGAAACAAATGGAAGTGATGTTTATTTGATAGTTCAAATAATTTTATGCCTAAAGCAAGAAAGGACATCCCTGCACACAAAACAGGGAACAAATTCCTGTGGAGAGGAAGAAGCCACAGAAGCCCAGCAAAGGATTTACTGTAACATTAATTCCCTGTGTGTGCTCTGTGCATGTCTGCAAAGCTATGACTAAAAAGTAGGATGTGATCCTGGCAGACTTTGTTTGTAGCTTGAGTTTTTAATTAAACGCTAAAGAAAAGTATGTTGAGAACATTTATGCATTTGATGCTATAGAATTATGCATGAGTTGGCTGCTCCATGGGATATCAGGTTCCTCCATAAGCAAAGAACACTCTCCTTTATGTATAACCCCAAAATATTGAAAGGTTGATACATTTAACTGATTCCCATCAGTTGTTAACCTCCGTGTGAAATTTGTCATAAAACTCACTGATTTATAGGTACTACTTTTCCTTCTCAAATCAAAATTACCCATGAACTTGAGTTTAAATGTTTGATTTCAGATTTGGCTCTATTTATGCTACTCATTACTTTCTACACAGTAGATTTTCCATTAATCAGTAAAATGTGTTGTGAATGAGATCAGAAACATGCAATAAAAGTGTGAGAACTAATAATTAATAATAATAAATTTAATGAAAATATTGCTTCTCCATCATTTCTTTTCTCAGAGGACAAACTGAAAGACATAAAATTAATCCCCTTTGCCAAAATTAAGCAATGAAACTTCCAAGGGGAATTTTCAGTGAAAGCCTATCCAGGCAGAAAAAGCGAGTGTTTTTGTGGTTCTCTAACCATCTGTGAAGCTGTCACATAAAGTTTTATGGCCCTTTTCTGAGATGTTTTAATTCTCTCATAAGCGTATTGGAGATAATCCAAACTCTTGAAAGTATGTTGTAGGTACCATGAACATGAGTCCCCTCCATGCTAGCATCAGTTGTGTAGAAATACAGCAGATACTTTTCCGCAGTTTATATAAAAAAAGGGCTCTTTCTTCACATGTAAATGGGACCCTTTTGAGTAATGTGTGTAATTTTTAAAGCATCTTAATATTGTAATTAGTTCCTTTGTGAAAATCTGACTTCCATGTTGTGAAGTAGAAATGCAGAAGCTCTTGAAACATAAAAAGCTGAATACTTTAATTTCATTAAATTTCTCCACTCTTGGTGGAGCGATTAGGAATTCCTGCAGCTATTACCTCTCTCAAGTTTGTTATTTTCTGCTAAACTTGGTCTTTGAAAAGATGTGAAATGGATTAAGTTCATCCCTCTGAGTTGGTGATTGTTCAGAAGGCTAGAAGTTCATGAATTCATTTTTCACCAAGGAGGGTGTGATGGAGGGAAAGGGAAGTTCAGGGAAGGGAAGTTCAGAGGAAGGGAAGTTCAGGGAAGGGAAGGGAAGTTCAGGGAAGGGAAGGGAAGTTCAGGGAAGGGAATTCAGGGAAGGGAAGTTCAGGGAAGGGAAGTCAGGGAAGTTCAGGGAAGGGAAGTTCAGGGAATCGGGAAGTTCAGGGAAGGGAAGTTCAGGGAAGGGAGTTCAGGGAAGTTCAGGGAATCAGGGAAGTTCAGGGAAGGGGAAAGGAGGGAAGGGAAGTTCAGGAAGTTCAGGGAAGTTCAGGGAAGGGAAGTTCAGGGAAGTTCAGGGAAGTTCAGGGAAGGGAAGTTCAGGGAAGGGAAGTTCAGGGAAGGGAAGTTCAGGGAAGGGAAGTTCAGGAGGAAGGGAAGTTCAGGGAAGGGAAGTTCAGGGAAGTTCAGGGAAGTTCAGGGAAGTTCAGGGAAGTTCAGGGAAGTTCAGGGAAGTTCAGGGAAGTTCAGGGAAGGGAAGGGAAGGGAAGGGAAGGGAAGGGAAGGGAAGGGAAGGGAAGGGAAGGGAAGGGAAGGGAAGGGAAGGGAAGGGAAGGGAAGGGAGGAAGGGAAGGGAAGGGAAGGGAAGGGAAGGGAAGGGAAGGGAAGGGAAGGGAAGGGAAGGGAAGACTTTTCTGACAAAGAGAGCACAAACATATTCATTAGAGATATTAAGGCCTATCAGTGTGTCAAATCAGTGGCTATTTAAAGACCTTCTACATCTCATTTTTATGTCTCTAGGCCATAGCTAGATTGTGAAAAAAACTAGCAAGCAGAAGATGATCTCAGTACATCTCTTTTGGAGTTTTCTATGTAAAAAGTTAATTTTTGGCAATTGTTTACACTGCTTTCACATTTCTGCCTTTCACTTTAGTCATTGCATTAGGTATTGGTATTGCAAACTCTTGGTGACTGTGGCCACAGTGGGATGAGAGCAAGTGCCACAGCAGGTCCAGAGGGGAAGGAAGGGCCTCAAACTGCAGCATTGCACAATTATACCTTGCTTATATCCAAAGACACATCATCCTTTAAAAGGGAATTACTTTCTAGGGGGAGGGTAAACAAAGTTATGGTCTTTAAACAAAAATAATTTGCTTCACAAACATTTTAAAGCCTTCAAAGAAGATTGCCCTACAACCTCTGGGCAGCAGTCTGACTGGCTACTGTAAGTCAGCAAAACAGCCAAAATGCATCTCACTGAAAGTAAATAAAAACACAAACCTAAGCATTCAAAATAAATTTTGAGAACATAAAATAAATTTTTGCCAACAATATGGTGCCTATTTCAATGAGTCTTGGGCTATTATTTTAAAGAAAAAGTTTTCATGATGTACAGTGATATAATCCAAATACTTCAGTAAGCTTTCTTCAATTAGGAACTCTGAAATTCTTGCTCCTGAAGGGAAAAATAAAGGTCACTTATGCTTTAGCAGAGGTGAAGAGCAGAGGAAGAGTTTCTGTCCCAGGAAATTTGCACTTTTTAGTCCTGGAATGTACAGACTGTGTGACTAACCTTCATTTAATTCTGAAATACATCAGTGACTTGAATGGAAAAGCCCTTCTTTCCTCCATGGACAGTCCTGATGCCATTTCCTTATGCATGGTCTTTGACATTTCTGTGCAATTCCTAGAAATCCCCCAGAAAGCTGCCTGCAATGTGCTTCTCCTCGAGGAGTTTCTCATCTCCAGGTGCAACACATCTGCCTTAACCATCCAGCTTCAAAACATTTAAGTCCCTCTTCTACACTCTCTCCTACTTTCCCCATTTTCCTCTTGCAGCCACAAGTGCCATGCAGCCTGCCCAGAGCCACACAGATGTACCCCAAGAGACTGACTCTCTGCAGATGGCATGAAGAGTTCCACTGTGAAAATGGAGGGCAACTTTCATCCTTTTAAAGTAGGAAGTCTAAAGTTCCCCATAACTCATCCTGTTCCTCTGGCATCAAATCCGGTAGTACCAATGGCTCTGGAGCAGGTGATCGAAGTCAAGAACAGTCTCTGCACCCAGTGGACATTCACCCATGGAGATATAGCCAATATCCTACCATATTCCCATTCCTTTCCCAAGCTGTTCAGCCCTCGTGTTAGCCTGAGAAATGTGTTTACCTATTCCTCTTTACTCCCAAGAATACTGACTGCAGCAGTGATTACCTTCAAATAAACATTCAGGTTCAAAATGAGGAAAAGTCAACAGAAAAGCTCATTCCACCACAGATTCATCTTGGAAACAATTGCTTAGAAATGTTACAAAATGCTTTTGTTCAACCTGCATATATGTTAGAAATAAAAAAAAAAATTAAAAAGCAGTGGTCCCTCCACTTCCCTTCTCCACAGGTCCTAATCCACTGCTTTTGAATCAGGACAACATCTCTTCAGCAGGCTTACAAAGTTCTTGTTGGTTTCAGTCTATCCATTTTCCTCCATTGCCCCGCAGCAAGGTTTTCTTGCTTTTGTGCAGAAACTATGAAATACACATTTGTGCAATATATGCAGGAAAAAAAAATAAAAAGCAACCCACAGGAGGCCTTGCAGCAAGGTTTCACTGATGACCTTTCCATAGAAAAATCTTAGGGTTCTATCCAGCGGTGCTGAGACCTCCAAAGTCAATTCTGGAATTTTAGTGCCCACACCCAGCCATGCTTGAGTGTTTCTCATTATAGCTCCATCCTCTGTGGTGCTGGTCACCTCACCACCATCAAACCACAACTCCTACACCTCACAGGGACAGGACAAGCAAGGCAGATTCATACCCACTGTCCCTCCATGCTTTTCCTTTTGGCTCTTTGGTGAGGATTAAGAAGGTGAAGGGAAAGGTGAGCATCTCAGTGAATGTAATGGATTATTACTCAGGTGAGAGGACTTTTTGTTTTGTTGAGTTTTTTTTAACATAATCAGCACTGGTGGCATCTGGGAAAGGACTGAGAGGCAAAATGTTTGAGTAAACAATAAATGGCTTATCTACAAAAAAACCTGACAAACAAAATCAAAACCAAAACAAACAAACAAAAGACAATCAAAACACAAAATTTAAACAAAGCAAAAGAAACCTAAAAAACGTTTAATAGAGTTGTCAGAATGGCACAGTAAAGCAAAATTTTAAGTTAAACATCTGTGGGTTCTTCCTCAGGCTACTCACAGTTGAAGGCAATAGACATGGTCTAGTCAATACCAGAAAAAAATTCAGAGTTTTGTTGCCATGGTTTCAGCATGGCGTAATTTCTGTATAGGCCGATTGGACAAAGAAAATCCTTGCCTTTCTTCCCAGTCAGTATGAAAAAAGTAAGAGAATCATAGTGAGAGGCAAAGATTTATAACTAATAAAATATATGTGCACATTTATGCCTTTTCTTCCCTGAGAGACATCATAGTGATTTTATGATGCTGCTAAGGAGAACCTTTGGTTTGGAATGGTTTGGAAACACAAATTCTTTGCATATCATAGTCATTAAGTAGCCTAGTTTAGAATTGCACAATGTTAACCCTGACCTACATTGGAAACAATTACCCCCTGATATTAAAAGATTTTTCATTCAATAACCAAAGACAATTTTTCATGCTGGACCCACGCTTAAAAAAAAAAAAAAAAAAAAAAAAAAAAAAAGAACAAAAACATGTTTTCCAAACCAGCTTAAATGCTAAATGCAAAAACGAACATTTACACTAAAAGCAATTTGTCTAAACTGATGCAACATCACTTCTAATATTAAATTTGGAGCTATTTCAACAATTGTTGGAGAAAAACAGTGAGCCTTGGAGCTCAGAGTGCTTAAGGGCTGCTGTGGCAAGTTTCACCATCCCACTGATGTGCTTGGAGAGTGTTGTGTCATCAGAGTGAGGCACAGCTGCAACGTTGGAGGGCTGAGCACGTAGATTTGGGTTTGGCTACAGTCCTTGCTGCCCCCAGCACAGCACAGATGTGCACCCTTTTCCCCTTGTAGTAAATGCTTGAGCCACAGCCAGCAGCAGGGAGTTCCCCTTCTCGAGGGGAATTTGTTCAGTGTCTCTTTGGCCTAGTTAACAGAGTGACCAAGGAGTCCAGGGTTTAAGTATTTCTGTAAAGAGATTATCACTACAAGAACTTGTTTGCAGAAACAGAAGTTTCGAACAAGAATTTTAAGTTACAAGTCAAGGTACAGGATGAGGAAAGAGCTGCTACTTGTGTTGTTCCAAAAATTGCTTATTCACATCCTCATGCAAAATTTCCTGTACCACATCTCTTGGGTATTTTAAAATGAACATTCTTTTTGCCCATCAACCAACAGTGATAAAAGTTTCCTACGATTTAAGTATGTAATAGGAGCATGACACACAAGGTTTCTGGTAAGGAGCTGTGTTCTGATTGCCAGCTCAAACCACAGGATGTCATTCTGGGCTAAGGACATCACTGCATGGCAGGTGTCACCAACTGGGGCTGGTAGGACAAGAGGCTGTGGGGTCGGTCCTGGCTGGGGTATATGAGCACTGCTGGGGCTGCAGCCATGGGCAGGCACACAGAAGCCCTGAAGGATGGCCTGCTGAGCCAAAGGTTTGAGTTTGTATAAAGCCAGGATCAAAAAAGGATTTTAGCCTAGATTAGAGGATGCTTTTTAGCCTGTGCAGGAATATTTCTTGTCCTTCCATAAAGAATGGTTGTGTTGGAGGACAGACAAGGGGAGGAAAATGAGCTGTGGTAAACTGCAGAGACACCGAGGAAAGTGTTTCTGAGACAGAAGGGAAATGAGCTGTGTTGAGAGGGAAGAGTCAGGGTGAAAGACAGCAAGTTGATGAAGGGAACTGGTCACGTGTGCAGCAAGAGTAGGAGCAACAAACATGTAAAAACATTGTCTGCTCTTTGGATTTTACACCACGGCTTACACAGCTCCCTCCAAATGTGAGGTAGCCAAAGCAAGTTAAACATCAGGAGTAAAAGATCCCACTGCAGAGATATTTTACCATGTCCATTTGAGATTAACTGCTTGGTATGTTTTATTCTTTAAAAATTATATTGTTTTCTGCCTCACAGTTCCTCATTAATTTTGCCTGGAAGCCACAGGGAAAAGCAAGAGAGACTTGGCAAGGAGTGTCACAGTTTCAAAGCTTCTCCAAATTTCCTGAGGAGAGCTGTGCTCCTCTGAATTCTCTGCCTCTGTGATGCTTCTGCAGCCTGCAACTGATGAATCTGGGCTTGTTCAGAGGGGGTATGGGGGCACATACAAGGGTCTCCCACAGAAGACAGTCCTCCACAAATTAGTTGTGGCTCCTTCCCACAGATTGCAGTTTTCCATGAACTGCTTCAGTCTGTGTCCCCTCTACAGGGCACAGTCCTTCAGGAACAGGGCGATCCAGCCTAGGCCCCCACAGGGTCACAAGCCCAGCCAGCAAACCTGCTCCAGCATGGGATCCTCTCTGCAGGCCACAGGTCCTGTCAGGAGGGTTTCCCCTGGGGTCACAGCTCCTTCAGGCACCCCCCTGCTCTGGTGTGGGCTCCTCCAGGGGCTGCAGGTGGGTCTCTGCTCCCCTCTGGGCCTCCAGGGGCTGCAGGTGGATCTCTGCTCCCCCATGGACCCCAGGGGCTGCAGGGGCACAGCTGCCTCACCAGGGGCTGCACCAAGGGCTGCAGGGCAATCTCTGCTCTGGCACCCGGAGCAGCTCCTGCCCCTGCTCCTTCACTGACCTTGCGTCTGCAGAGCTGTGCCTCTCTGTGTTCAGCTTTCTTCCCCCTTCTTAAATCTAATATCCCAGACTGACAATCTAATACTGTCAATGCCACTGCCTGGCTCAGCCTTGGCTAGCAGTGGGTCCATCTTGGATCCAGAGCATTGGCTCTGTTTGACACAGGGGAAGCTTCTGGCAGCCTCTCCCAGAAGCCACCCCTGTAGCTCCTCTGTTAGCAAAACCTCTCCCTGCAGGCCCAATACAGTAAGAAATCATTATTTGTGTGGTATTGGACCAGATTACATCCAGATTCTTCCTTTGTTGGAACTCAGTTGTATTTTATTCCAACTGGGTAACAGCCGTGGACCTCTCTTGGAGGGGTGGGTTTGCATTTTGGATCATTGCCAGATAACTGGCAGAGCAGGACCCCTCCTGCAGAGCAGGCCCACAGGGGTTTTTTCAAGGGCATGGAGTTGTGGGAGAGGAAGAATGTTACATTTTTTTTCAGAAACCTTAATATATAGTGACTCAGAGACCATTGGGGTCTCATTTTGGCTTCGTTCAGCCCATTGTTAACTTTTTTCCCCTTTCTTCAAAAGCTGAGGGTTCGTGACACATCAGTTGGCTCTGCAACTCGTGCTGTGGCTAGAATTTGTCAAGTTAGAATTGAAAAGAGTAGTAAGTCCCAAAAGCAAAGCTGTTTTGGGGGTTTATGGGTTGGTTTGGTGGCTTACAGTTTGTTTGGGGGGATCTAGGGGTTTGGCTTTTAGTGGGTTTTTTTCTCCCATTTGTCCATGTGGATATTTTGCTGCTGCTGAGATCTGTAGATAGCAGCTGACTTTAAAGCTGCTGTCAAGGCAGCTGAGGGTACCAGTAAGCTTTATTGACCCTGAGCAACATCCCACAGGGCCTCCCTGACACACACAGCGCCCTGAGACAAGTCAGGGGATGGATGAAGACAAAGATGGAGCCATTCCTCTGATATCATCCTGCTTAGCTCACTACCAAAACTGCATGCAGGTAAAGAGTGAGGAATAGGGGTAAAGTAACCAGAAGGAATTGCTGGAGAGATTTGTAGGGAATGTAAAAGCACAGGAAACTGTGGTTTTCTGATTATTGCAAATGCAACATGTAACAGAAATCCTCTCTTTTCTTCTCATTCCAGCAGAATTTACCATTATGGAGGTAGTTGGATAAACTGTCATGTCATGGACATGACCTGAAAAAGCTCCCAGCTCTCATGTCTGTAGCTCCTAGGGATTAAAGGGTCCCTGGGTGGAAAGTAGCACTAAAATGTTCACTAGCAACAAACTGCATGCAGTTCTGAGGAATATGACTATACCCACTTCAGTGGGCCAAGGCATGAATTTAGTGGCCAGAAGGGTCACCTGGTGCTGTTACTCTCCTGATGCAGCAGCACTGAACCTCCTCCAGACCAACTGAGAAAAACAAATTTTTGCCCTTATATACAGCAGCACAGGGGATACAAAAGTAAAACCGAAACATTTTCCACAATGATGCTGTCTGCTTTTAAACGTTCTAACACTACCAGAAAAACACGTGTAGTTCAGAGACCACTGAGACAGATTACTCAGCAAAGCCTGAAAACACAGACCTGTTGGTCAGTTCTCAGGTATTGCCGGGTTGTCGGGGATTTTATTCCTGATGAACCTTCTGAGCAGAGTTTACCTCGTTGGTTTTCCAGTGCCCTGCGGTGTTCCCAGCAGTCGGTCCCATGCCGCGGCCGGCGGTGCCCTCTAGCTGCCGGGGATGCTCCTGATCCAGCCAGCCTGCTCCAGCCTTCCCGAAGCAGCCTCTGGCTGTTACCCCTTCCGCTGGAAAACACCTTTGTTTTCACTCGAGGCATAAGATAAAAGTGTTTCTGCGCAAGTTGTGTTTTACTGCACTTTCAGCCTGTTCGTGTTTTATTCATCCTGCTTCTCACCTTTCTTCTGATTTCAAACAGTTATGTTTTTAGTGAGATGCTGCTGTCATTGCCTCTAAACCTATTTCTACAAGTGCTAGAAATATTCCCCACTCTTTTCCATCTGAAAACTGTCATCAGCCCCTCTCTGATGTCCCAATCGCTGACAATAAAGAAGATACCATCTATTCAGATTTTTATATTTCTCTACCGGTATTCAGGAAAAAAATCAGAAAAACGTGTGAAATAACATAAGGGAACCTGTTTATGCAGATAGGGACTGTTACTCATGAAAGTGTCAGTAGTTCTAAAGAGGATTGCATTGTGAAAGTGTTCACCTCCCAGTAGACTCTATGAGCCACAGAAGACCTCCTGGACACTCCCATCATCAAAGGATCCAGGCTCCAACATCTGTGCAAACAGAGGTGGTGTTACACAGGCCGTGTGCTTTGCCACAATATCCATGTGCTGGGCTCACATCTTTCCAAGGAGAACCAGTGCTGTGCTGCCCAGGGATGACAGTGTGCCTACATGGTGAAAAACTGACATAAATTGATCTCAGGTCTCACAGCAGCATCAGAGGCTAGCCACATTTCTGCCATGGCTCATTTGTCCTGAGGTACTCTGAGCTGTCAACCATCTGGCCATAGGGGAAGATACCGTGTTCTGAGTCCTGTAGGGCAGATGTGAAATACCTGTAACTCAACTGGTGCTTGTTACCACTCATTACCCCCCTGCCTCTTCCAGGAACAGGTCTATGCCTAAAGAATATGGCCCATGCATCTGCCATGGTGTGAGAAATGCAACCAAAAACCCAGGGACTGTGCTTGACACTCAGGAAAGGATTTGCTGGGAAGAGGCTGATGGCTTCTCCCTGAAAAATCCCATGCTGTGCAACATCAGCAGCCAGCTGCTCTGATTTTGCTTGGGTGTTGTCTGTGTCTGTACATTCATTACTCCCGAGCATGACAAGGCAGAGTTGGTGTGAGAAAAGAAAGAAATGGATGGCTGAGGTAAGGACAGACCAAGTCAAACAAGCTGGAAATCAAGACTATGTGAATAAGCTCTTGCTAACACATTTGTCAGAAAACTGAAAACCTCATTTATGTGAAGCATATGAATTAGTGTAGACAAGTCCTGCAGACTTGCAGAACTCAGAAAGGGGGTCCGTAACTCCTGCTGTTGAAGCTCCTCTGTGCTAGAAATTCCTATGTATTACCACATATTCATCCTAACCAATTCCTTCAGTATCAATCCCATCAATTTCCTTCTGGACAAGATGGAAAGCCACCCCCCACGTGTGTCCCCGCTCTGTTTGCAGTGCAGCTGATGATGAGGCAAAATGTTGGGCTGTGACTGCAGGTAGGGCCAGTGGCTCAGCCTTTCACATTGCAGTGAGAGCTTGATCTTTTGGACAGTAAGAGTCTATTTTCAAGCACTTATAATGTTGCCAAACTATAACCATTTGGAATGAAATTTTCCGTGCCAGGTATCTGCCTCAAGCTGAAGTTTTTGGAAAATGTCCACAAACTTAGCAGTTTCCAATAATGAGGGTAAGGAAAAAGTCTATATTTTGTCCAAGTTAAAAAGCAATTGTGACCTTTCCTTTGAAAAGTTCTGGCATCTCTTGTCCTTGGAGAGGGTTTCCTTTCATCAGAGATATCCCCTTGGCCCTCCTGAAAACCTGCCCTAATCTGACTATGTTATATGCCTTTAGGAAACTGAATTTGGACATGTTCAGGGGATAACTATGAGATTCCTTTCATTTTAGCAATTGAACTCCTGAAGTTTTCATCCTCCCTGAGCAGGCTCCAACCGCAGTTCAAACAGAACTTCCCTCGCAGTTTCAGCTGCAGACTTCCACAGCCCATGGCAAGGCCAAGCACATGAAGAAGGAGAGCCAGGAGTCTGTCTCTTGCACTTTTGGTGATGTTCATTGGGGTGAGACAACGTGTAGGAGAAAAGTTCCTGGATTCAAATGCAGAAAGGACAAGAGCAAGACATGGGGTGGTTATGGGGGAGGAAGGGCTCAGGACTCCTCCCAACAAGAGAAGCAGAAGGACAAGGCTGGAGATGGCACATGGATCCATGGACTGGCAGTGTGGGGTGCAAGGCAGGACAGTGGCAGGAAGCAGAAGGATGTGGCAGCTGTGGAGAGTGGGGAAATGAAGCCAGAGGGGAGAGGAGGTGCCCAGACAAGTCTTTTCCCACGTGGGACCCTGGTTCCTGGAACAAGCCACAGAGCCTGGAGTCAGAACTTTTGCCTGCCACATCTAATGCATGAAATGAGCAGCCTCAGCCCAGACACCAAAATTAATATGTATTATTTCCATTAATCTTCACAGATAGTGAATGAAAAGGGACTAATTTCCTTCACATTTGAATGATGCTGTAGAAGTTATTTCTGAGAGCTTGACAATAAAGGCAGAATATCATAGGAAAAGTACATTAGAAATCAATAACTATTTAGGGAAAAGCATGAATAGTAAGACATAATGAAATGGTGTTTTACAGCAGAGAACAAAGTTGAAGTTCCACAGCTAACTTTAATTCCAGTGTTTCCTTTGCTGTTTGCTATTGAGATATCAAAGTCATGTGATATGCTTGAAATGTTGCCTTTCCTTTACTGTCTAATTTTGTTGTCAGTGCTGCCATTTTCCACAGGTACTGTGTGCCAGCTTCTTCTTCAAAATGTGGAGCAACAATGAGCAGAGATAGCATGCAAGCTGGGATCTGCTGTTGGGATGGGTTATTCAAAGATGAAAAATCTGTGGCACAAGTTGTCCAGAAAGGCAGGCAAGACTGGACCATATCTTCTGGAAGGCTGATTTGGGCTGAAAAAAGATTATTATTTCAGAAGAGGAAGTTATCCTGGGAAACTTTCCTTCTCTGTGTTGCATTTTCTTTTAACTTCTTTTCTCAAGGATGAAAGATGCACGTCTACATCATATCATTAGATTTAAATTCACTTCATGGAAGTTTTCATTTCTACTAGAAAATGTCCAGACTCCTGCAAACTAAACAAAACTTGGAAAACTCTAACAATTTTGGAAAAGAACTTTTGACGTGTTGACAGGTTTGTGCTGACAGAAGGAAGCATTACAGCCCTCAGCATGTTTGCCTGAAGTTCTTTGTACTGTATTCAATGAATGCTTGCAGCTCTGCCACAGGCACCCTCTCTGTTTCCTAAAACAGGGACTGGGGATGCTAAGGACAATCACGTGACCCAAACTTGTGGAGACTGGGATAATGGAAAGAACTTGTTAACATCAAAGTGCTGATAGCACTGTAAATGTTTGGTACTAAACGATTGATTTTATAACAAAGGGAAAACCTGGATTTTCACTGTTGTTGAAGTCACGTGAAGGGGACTTCCTCTCTGTGTGACTGCAGGGAGGTTTGTGTGTCCTACTCCACGACTGCACATAAAACTCCTGTCTGGGAGAGTGACCTCCAGCAAGCCCTGCTACCTCCAGCAGCTTCCCATGCAGCAGTAACAGTCTCAGCTCCTTGCTGCTGTGATAGAAAGTGCATAAGCACTGGGGCTGAAGGGATACATTTTTTCTTGTAGGAGATATGTCTTATGTATGCAGTAGTGGCAGTAATTATGAGGCAATTTTTACCCAAAACCATCACCACCAAAACAGCCTCTATAATCATTGTTTACCAAGAGATCTCTGGACCTGGGAGGCTTTTACAGTCACTTATTTGAATGCCACTGGGGATAAGACATTTGCCATGCTGAATTTATCCCATCCTTCAGCCTTTGGGCAACAAAACGTGCTTCTCTTTATCCAGTATACTAGCTATAGAGGGGCAACAGGTTGGTTGTTTGAGGGTTTTTTCTCACTGCCCTCATGCTTCTAGAATCAGTAAAATTGTTTCAAAGTATCAGAAGCTCAGAAATGCAGGAAACTATTCACACCACTGCCTGGAGTGTGGGTTCAGCTTGAGTGAATATTCAAATGCTTCTCCAAAACTTATCTGGCTTAGCCAAAACCTCCTGAATTTACAAACTTAGGCTGGGCATTTTATGAGAACAGGATGTCTTACAAGATTTTCAGAATTTCCTCTGCTAACAGAAAATACAGTGAGATCAGCTTGGAAACCAGAATAATTTATTTTGATTCAAAGTGGGCCATAATGTTTCCAGATCCTAAAAAGATTCAAAGTGAATTGGCTTGTAGAAATCAATTGAGAGTGGAGGAGAATGACTCCTTTTATTTTGCCTTTTTAATCCAGTTTGGTCTACTCTAAAGGCATCCAAAATAACTCTACTCTTGGCAGATGTGTTTCCCATTTCAAAATCAGCCCTCCCCTTGCTCCAACATTGCCTTGCTGCTGGAGCACCTTCTCTAGAAACCAATTATTAACTTTAAATCCTAAGCCAGCAATTAATTCTCTTAAAGGTCAGGCAGATCAAATGACTTCCACATCAGCTCAAAGCTCCTCCATCAAAAATGAGATGAATGTGCTGGTGTTCCTGATCTTCATTCCAGTCCTGCATCCCAGGTTTCAAAGGCTACCCTTTGGTTTGGAGGCTGAGGATGGGCAGGCTGTATATCTGGAGGGGTTTTGCTGATGATCTCTGCTCTTTGAGCTCATATGTTGGACCTTTAGCCTTTGTGTTCTTTAGGGTGACCTTCTTTTTGCTGCATCCACAACTGAGCTGAGTTTATCTGGAGCAAAAACTAAAATGCCACCTCCCAGCAAAGCCCATCTGTGCTGGGAGACGTGACTGGCATGGTTCTGCTGAAGAGGAGGCACAGCAGCCGCATCACAGCACCCATTACACCTGCACCTGGCACACCCAGGCTCCTGGAGAAAGTTGCAACACAAAAGGGTACTTGGAGTTCTTACAAACTTTCCCCAGAATAGTCTGTTTTCCTCTTGTTGCCTCTCAGAAGGAATGCAGACACTCTGATGACTGCAAACACACAAAATGTAGATGCCAAGTGTGGTGGAGCTCAACCTTGCTGTGACTCACTGGATAGAGTAAGGAAATCTGCAGTGGCTGCTCACACTTTCTGCTGCTCTGCTTTTCTGTTTGTAGTTTGCTGTTATTATTTGTTTTTCCTCTGGTGAGTAGTTGACTTTGGTGATCTAGTTATCCCTTTAATGCCCCAGAAGACTGTCAGGCCCTAATTTTCTGCTTTGTACACAGGCTGTCCCATTCCCCGATCCAGATCCATGCCAGGGGATAACAAAAGTGACCAGAATGGGGCTGCTCTTCTCCTGCAGTGCCAGTTGAGAATAACATGGGTGCATATGCCTCTCCTGGGAGGCAGAAGCAGCAGTGTTAGAGCTTTTTTCACACTCCAAGGAAAGCCAAAGCCAGCTTCAAAGAATAATGTGGCTGTGAACAGTGACCTGGCCAAGACTGGACTGAATCCGCACATCTCAGCTAGAGAAGCTGTAGCCCTGCCATGATGACAAGAAGCAGTCACTGATCCTACAGAATGAAAGGTAAAAGCCACTTTAAAATCCTGCTCTGAACTACAGCTTTTTATTTTCTCAGTGTCAGAGCTTGGAGAAGTTAAAGAATTTCAGAGGGAAAGTCCCACAGCTGCAAACAGATGAGAGAGTGAATTCACTGGTCACTGAAATGGGAACAGTAGAGAATAACTGTACAGCAGTACTGTAGGTGATCTGCAATGCTTCTTCTAGTGATTTAATTTGTACAGCCTGGCTTCCTAACAGTGATGTGCTGAAACCCAGAGGTGGTATAAGACCAAGCCCTTGGGAAAGCATTTTGGAGAGAATGGTGTTTGGCCTCGTGATTTAAGGCAAACAAGTTGTCATGGATTTAATTTTACTTCAACAAAAATAAGTCTTCCTTTCAGCACATCAGAGTTAGCTGTCTATATGTATCTATATATCTATATCTATCTATAAACAGATAAGATAGATAGATAGATAGATAGATAGATAGATAGATAGATAGATAGATAGAGATAGATAGCTATGCAAATATCTGTATTTCCATCTATAGAGTTCTTCGGACAAGAAACTACTTAAAACAAGAAGGGAAGCTGCCTTTAGTCAATAGCCAAATCATTTCTCCTGTTGCAAGTTTGAGATCAATGATACTGACTTGTATCTATAAACTAGAACAATGGCATCATACTAATCTATTTCTACTTAGTGAAAATAGGTGTTAAATTATTTAACTGGAAATCAAAATAAAGATTTAAGGATAAACACAGCTATTTATTACCACAGCAGTGTATTTATGAGATGGATACTGTGTTCCTGGAAAAGCAAATCAAAATTTTCTTTAAAAATATCCTTTAACTCAGGAACACATACTCAAAACAGTGGTTAACACAAAGAATTCTAAACAGATCAAACTAAATCATGCCTAAAAGGCTTTCTGGCCTTAGAAATTTGCAACAAATACACATCATTAGAGAGGCTGTCTTTGGGTTTAAGTGGCCTAGTTAGTTCCTAATGCTTGAAGCTGAAGCAGCATCTTTGAAGCTATGGGCTTAAGTGTTAAGAAGACACGTAAGTGGAAAGGGAGGGGTTATTCAAATTCCTTTCTCCTGTCACAACTTGGTATGGCCCAGGCTGTTGGAGAGGTACAACATTCCCTGTACATGGTGGTACACCACTCAGCAAATACTTGCTGGCCACAACAGAGCCTTGGGTCAGGTGTGGCTGAGCACATGAAAGATCTTCATTCTTTCCCTTCTGAAAGGTGAGATATGAGTCCTTTGGATAGCTGTGTCTATCCTGCAGTCATCCCCTTAAAACTCAAAGAACTGCCTCTCTCCGATGAAGTCTAGGCAGGGAAAAAGCAAAGCTTCAGCAAGAGAAGACTACTCAAAATACAGGTCTTTGTAACAAGGCATTTTCTAGTGTCTCCCTCTCCATCAATCCCTGAAGATGTCTTTCAGCAAAACACAAAGGCCATCCATGACCTGAGAATGCACAGGGCACCCCAGCAGTAGGTGGTGTTTAGAGGGCACAGAGGAACTTATTGCAGGGCAGCTCCTAAGGAGATTTCTCCTCAAACAAACTGTATTTCTCCATATTCCTAACTATAGAGGAATTAAAAAAAAAAAAATAAATCTAAAATTACCAGAAAAAAATATCAGAAAAATGAAGAGGGCAAGACAACAAAAAATTAAAACAAGCTGGACCTGTGTTACCCTCACTGCCAGGTGTCTGTCCTGTATCCTCCTCTCCTGCAAACAGCATGGTTCATGTTTGCATGGTTCATGCTTCTCCTTGTCACAAAACCTTGGCAACAAGCTCCTTGACCAGCTGAAGGATCCAGGTAAATTTTCAGGAAATGGCATCTTTGGTGTCCTCAGATAGTACACAAACTTCACAACTCCTGTGGTAATGTTTAACTGGGCCCTTTTCGCTGTGATTGTTAACACGGATTTCACACCCCTGAAAGAATGTTCGAAGCCTACAAAGAAAGACATTGTCTGCTTTGTTTAACAAATGACACTATTTCCCTTCTGCCTAGCAACCTGGCCAGAGGATTTTAACAGGGAGCAAGGAGGGTGAGCAGGACAGAGGAACTCAAACTAGCAAATAAATCTCATCCCTTCGTTGCATTTTAGGCAAGAACTTGTAATAAGATAAAAAAAGCAGGTCTCTGTTAATCCAATAACTGTAAAATAACTCCAGAAATTCAGATGCTTCAGAACTGTAAGAAAATACAGCTTCCAACACCATTTCAAAATACATTTTTTAAAGACTGATTACTTTGTGTATATTTTTTCATTCAGACACTAAGATCATCACTTTATCTTGCTCTTAATTTCCACAAGTGAGAACTGATAAAATAATGTAACAATGTCGCTGTAAACATTAAGAGATCTATAATTCTCTGGCATTTCTCATATGTGTTCAATCATCATCATGTCTCTGATGTGCTGAAATTGCAAGTATATATGCCTTTTAAAACTTCCTTATTTTATGCCTAGAAGTGATTATGCTTGTTCACAGCCAAGTCGTATGAGTCAGGCTGTGCCATTCACACAGAGGGTGCAGTGGATGAAGGAAAGAGTCTGGCCAAGGACTGAAACTTCAGCCAGACCAGTTGCTGATGTGCAGGTGTTGTAGCTGCAGTAGAGCTGGGGAGGAGAAGGTAGGACACTGCTGCAATATACCTAGATTTGTTTGTCAATCCAGAATGACATGACAACTTGGAAATGCACTGGGGAGACAACAAGGCATGTCAGGAAATAGCAGGAACAGGATGCTCTGCAGGGGACAGCAAGCCAGAACCAAGGTGACAGCAAGGTCATGAAGGAGGGGACACCAAAAGCCCCATTCCTCAAGTCCATGGATGCTCAGATAGTGTCAGCCACAGCCCTTTTCACTAGGGCATGTAGTGGTAAGACAAGGGGGAATGGCTTTAAACTGAAATTGAGTAGGCTTAGATTAGAACTGTGAGAGAAATTCTTTACTGTGAGGTTGGTGAGGCACTGGGACAGGTTGCCCAGAGAAGCTGTGGGTGCCCCATCCCTGGCAGTGCTCAAAGGCCAGGTTGGGTGGGGCTCTGAGCAACCCGGTCTAGTGGAAGGCTTCCCTGCCCATGGGAGAGGGGCTGGAACAAGATGATCCTTAAGGTCTCCTTCCAACCCCAACCATTCTGTGACTTTTTGATTGTCAGACAGGTCCACAGGGACGAAGCAGAGCAGAGGCCAAGCTACAAAGGCAAGACAGTGGTTTAGGGTGACAATGAGCAAGGTGCAAGGCCTGGACACTGGAATTTCCACAACACAGCTCAGAATGACTCCAATGATCTGTGCTTGACTGAGCTGATGGGCAAAGCAGAGGACACCTCAGCTAGGATTCCCACTGCTCCTTCACAGTGACTGTTTTCTCAGTATCCTGGTAATGTGCCCATTTGCATCAAGTGAGTGCTGTCCAAGAGCCTGGGCAGTACAAACCCCAGAGCCCTGGTGTATACAGGGCATGGGCAGCATGTGTGACTTGACACCTCTCCAGCACCTTCCTGGGACAGAAGGAACTGAGGGGTATCAACTGTGTTCACATTCAGCTCTTTGGGTCATTAAAGAACTCAGAGAATCTCCTGTCAGTGGGGTTCAAAACACCCACATGGAGGCTCTTGGTGTCCCCACCAGCAGATGCTGTGAAATATAGCTCAGTTTAAGGGGAAATCAGGCTAGTACTTAGAAGAGAAATCCATTGAGGGTTACTAAATGCATGGAAAACCTAAGCAGCTGAAGAAATTCCCAAGCTGAAGGCAGAGGCTGAGAAGATGCTCCAGGGAAGCATCCCATTTGCTTTTCCTGGCTTTGCTTCTCAGTGTTCATCACAGCCACTGCTGGAGACAGGATACTGAGCTGGAGGAGACCTTGGTCTGACCCAAGACAGCTGCTTTGATGAACACACAAGTCACACTAAAGGATCAATTTCATCCCTTTTAGATTAGGAATGACTCAGACCCCTGCATAGGAGAACCTCAGTGAAGGGCTGGGCCGAAACTCATCTTCCTTCATTCATCATGCAAAGACCATTCACTCAGAATCCTGTGGGCATGTAGGATGAATCTTGGTCTTTATGTTGTTTCCAGTCCCACTGCAAAAAGAAAACAATAAAAATTAATTTGTAAAGTCCTTATCCCTTCAAGAATTACAGACAAAGTTTAAATGTCATATTTTCTCAAATAATTGCAAAACTGGACAAGTAATTTGACTCCAGTCAAATGATACAGTATTATAAAAAAGCTCCTCTGAGGATACTTGCAGTGGTATTCTTCATAAAAATAATCCTTAGATATGTAAAAACCTTATCCTTTGTACAGACAAATGTTCTGATTTGTTGCATAAGATGAAAATTTTTTTGCAGATATATTTTTGAATGCTGCTGCATTATCTCCTGTATATGACAGGTAAGTCCTAAATAAGCATGGCCCTGTGAATGATCTCAGATTCCCCTTTGCTGTTTTTTATTGCTCTGCCTGAAAGGGCAGGTATCTGTGCCCAAAAAAACAAACTTCATTAGGGACAAGCTAAACAAAACCTGAAAAATTCAAGATCTGTCTACAAGTGGCCTAGCACAGCATGCCCCAGCTGGAGCTGCTCTGCACCCATTTGGTCAGAAGACATCAGAAGGTATCTGCAAAACAGCTGGAAAAAAACAATAGCACAAGCACGCTCTCACAGCCACACAGAGGCAAGGGAAAAAAATGAGGGGAAATATAAGCATTAATTGAGTGTTCAAAGTTTGGCCCAACTTCATTTAATTGTAAGTGGTAGTCCTTATTGTAGTAGAGCACAAGATGGCCTTGAATTCTGTTTTCCCCAAACCTAGGATGATTCTGTGAACTTTTGAGCACTGCAATAAAACTTAAACTCAAAAATATTCAGTGTTTGGGCTCTCTTCCAAAAACCAGGATTTAGAATTTAGATTAAGGTCTAAGCAAGTAGTGCAACCCCAGGTACTGGATTATTAAGCAATACATTTAGTTTTGTTTCATTGGTAATTCATCTACGTACAAGAGTGTGGCACATACGCAAAGTAGCAGTGAACTTCGTTTTTGTTGCCCAAATCACATGGATTCTGTGATTATTTTAACAGCAACATTTGTTTTTCCTTATTCCCATTGTTTAATTGGAACAAAAACAACCTGCAGCCCCCCTCATAAACAGCATTAATCTCCCAGTTCAGTAATCTGTTCAGTCGAATTGTGTTCGAGCTCTGGGACAGTATGAGAACTCAGGCAGTCCAGGAAATGTTTATAGAGATAAGAGATTTGCAGAGGAGGGATGGGGGGGGGGGGGGGGGTTGGAGAAGAGAATGTTTTGTGTGGGATTTCAGTTGCACTGGGGCTCAGGGGCTGCAAAGAGGGCTGCAGGACCACACAGCCTTGGTCCCCTCAGAGTGGCTCTGTGCTGCTTTGAGGTGTAGGGGGGACACACCAAGCACCAGGCTGGAGAGGTTTTGGCCCCACGTGCATGTCCAAATTCAGGCCTGAGGGACTCCTAGCAGAATCCTTCACCTGCAGTGGAGCGACATCCCATCAGGAATGACATGTCCTTGGGGAGACATGAGCACCTTCCACGTTGCCCGGAAAGCTTGCAATGGGAGAGTTAAAGAAATGCAGAGCGCATTGCGTGGCTTACAAACAAAGGCCAAAGTAAACAAAAAGCAGTAACTTATCCCTCAGAAGTCATCGATTTCCCCTATTCTCACACTAGAGTGCTGCAGCGTCAGGAATCTGTGTCCGCAGCCAGCACCAGGAAATCCTGACTCCCGCGGTCCAAAGCTCAACGGGAACATTAACTCAGGCAGATCAGCACACAGCTGGGAATGAGGCACACAGGAGCCTCATGTGGGCAGAAGGAACCCCAGAGAAATGACAGTAAATGGAAAAGGGAGTCAGGCTGTGTCCTCTGCTGCTTTCACACTGCGAGAGTGAGCCACAGCTTTGGTGGACAGTGGGCAGTGGACAGTGGGCAGGGAGAAATGTGAAACATGTCCAGGTGCTGAGAGTTTGGATTCTGGGACATTGATTTTATGCAGTTATACGCAGCACAGAAAACAGGGCTCTTTCTAAATGGCAAAAATAAACAAGGAACACTTAACATTAAATGTTTATTAGATAATTAAATTTTAGTATAATTAATTAATTAAAAGGTTTCCAAATTAATTTACTCTGGAAAGCTTGGAAACTATGGGAAGTTGTAGAAATCAATGGCATAAGAGCACAGGAATACAGTGACAGGGTCTGCCTTCCTATTGCACATGGTGAGCAAGTAATTTAATTTAATGCAAGCAATACAGGAAGTTTCCTGAACCCAGCCAGGGGACACATTGTGATCCTGGAAAGGAAGGTGTTGAAGAAGCACAAAAATCGAATAAATTACTGATTTCATGGTCTCTGTAAAAGTTGTTGAGAACTAGGTAAACAAACCCATTTTCCCAGTAGCATTTATGTAGTGGGAAATGAAAGGATTAGTTTGATTTAACTTGTGACAGAACACTTACAGACCGTGCTAAGGGCTTATGCCTTGCAGATGGGGTGTTTGTAAAAGCATATCCCTTCTAGCTGTGTTGCCTTGACCCTTCAAAGCTGAAAATTTCTAAAGACATTTCAGGGAATCTGGTTTAAATGCCTGCCTGGAGACATGCAGCTGTCACACCAGTAAGGCTGCCCAAAACCTTTCAAGAGTGAAGGCAAAGTCAATGTTCCTTAAATTATGTAGATTAACAGAGAGTATGTGGAGATGAAATAAGAGTACCAAAGGGCAGTACAGAGCCACTAGGATGTCCTGGCTTCTTGATTTGTGTAACTAAACAGGACAAATGTAAAAGCAAGGTTTTCAGATTTGCTGTTTGGACTTGGCAAATCTCTGCTCAGATACAAAATGATGTAAAAGCCTATCCAAGTATTTGGAACAAGCAGCAATCAAACATAGTCCAGAAAGAGATAACTGAGGGACAATAAGGCTTGAAAGCAAAAATTCACAACAGGAAATACATGTTTAAAATGCAGGTGCTCTATCTGATTGACCAGGGACACAAGATTGAATTATTACAGATGAAGTCCTTAACTCAATGTACAGCTGCAGACAAGAGCTGCTTTTGAGGTGATAGCAAACACACTGCACATTCAAATTTAAAGAGACAGGTTTTTAATTGATTCATTTAAGATACGTCTTTAGTCGTGAATCCCACCTTATTGCTTTCCCAGTGCTTTCTCACAATAGTTGGCTCTTTCATTTATGCAGCGAAAATGGAATTACTCGTCGTTCAAGGCACCCTCACAAGGTTCAGTGCCACTATCTCCTGGCTTCCTTTGGATCCCTCTGTGGCTTTGACATCACAGCTTACAGAGCCATCTAGACAGAGGCAGGCATGATTTTACATATGAGAGAGAAAAAGCTACAAAACTCTTACTTGGTCAGTTTGTAATAGACCTTCATCTCCCCTAGAGCAGCTGCCTGGACACAGGCAAATGCACATGGATATTTTAATCACTCATCTATGCTCTGCACATGGCCCAGCAGCAAGGCAGAGTGCTGGTGATTTTACTCAGCCACCAGATTGTCCCAGGCTTTGCCTTGCTTTGTCAAGGAACTCAATGTACTGGGGACTAGCAGGCATGATGTCCCCTGCTGCTCCTCTCTTCTAGTTGTGTGCAAGAGGGCACCCAAACCCTGCCCTTATCTTTAACCATTTCTCTTATTCCAGTTCAATTCAAGGTGCCATCTTACCTCCAAAACCTCTCAGGTAAGTCCTGACAAAACTAGGAGTCAGCTCCTCAGCTGAATTGCAGATCCTCAAATGTCCTGATCACCTGAGGTCACATTTCCTCTGGTGCTTTCTGTCTGGGAGTTCTCCACCTAGGCACAGGGAGAGTTACAAGAAACACATGCCTAAGGTTCCATAGTCTGTGGCCTGCTGTGGCACAGCTGCTGACTTCCCACTGCTTGTCCTGGATACTTTACCCCATGTCCACCTCAGAGCTGTTTAGATTTTTTTGGGGTTTTTTGCTCTGTTCACAGAGCAGCCAGCCTTGCTGTTCTTCCTTGCCACACCTGCAGAACAGGAAATGGCCCAATATCTGACAGAAAAGTGGGCAGAGGCCACTGTTTGTGCAGTGCATAGAGAGGATGAAGAGTACCAACATGACAGCTCTTCCATGGTGCTCTGAATAAAACCGGAGCCTGGTGGCTGGGCCCAGCAGAACAACCCATGTCGTTTTTGTGTGGAAGAGCCTTCAGCTTGACTGTTCTGTCAGCAATGGCCTGCTGCTACCCCATCACCCTGCAAGCTGCTGTGTTCGTTGGCATGCTCCCCTGTTTATTTAGGTGTGACAGGTTTCCATTGTTATTTGGATCAAACCTGCCTCACTGTGTTCATTCCAAGCACTGCCTGCGTGCTGTTTTGTTGACATCTCCTAGGCATGCAGGGCACCAAGGAGATTAATAGCAGAGGTCGGTACAAGAAATACTGGTTCTGACCTTGTGGACTTGAGATACAGATAAGAGGTATTAGGAATGTGAAGGAACTTCAGTCTTACTGCAGCAGGGGGAGAATGTTATGATCCACAGAATTTCTAGCTGGTTTTCTGTTCTGGAAAAGTAGTCTCAGTGCTACTCCCTCTAATGCAGGACCTCAGGGCAGAACTGCTCTGTGCAGTTGCAGCCTGCAAAGGAGGGTGGTAGATCATTGCAGAAAAAGCCTCATGCAATGCGTCCCTTAAGAGACCTCACCATCATCTTCAGCATGCAGACTGTCCAGTCCTGTTCAACTTTAATCTGTGCTTTTCACCTGCAATAACCTGGGGAGTGATACTGGGATACTGACACACACGGTAATACATTGGGATCACAGTGTTCAAAAGCTTGCAGGACATATAGCTGGAACAACCACAGCAGATTTTAACTCTCTGGAGTCAGAAAGGACTCATTTACATGCTCCCTAAGAAGAGCATGTGCTGCCCCTCACAATAAAGTAAATTTAAAGAAAAATAGAAGTAACCAAACTTTGGAGAATAGAATTGAAAAAGAGGAAGATGTATGTGCAAGGCTTTGGATGGGTTTCCAGCACCATCAGGACCTCCCAGGAGCTTCTGGTTATTTCAGGACTAAACTTTTAAAAGTGCAGTTACATGTACTGATGATTGGATTCCTGACACACAAACACACAGTGGGGCCCCATCCTCAAATATCAGCCTTTCCACTGGCTCTATTCCCAAATGCCAAAGGGGATCCTGTCTGACCCTGACCATATGTGGCACAGAGCTCACAGAATGGAGAGGCCTCTGACTGACCCCATGAAGGCCACCTTTGGGAACCTCTTGGGGGCAAGGTCTGGGTTTTCCACAGCTGTGTACCTGGCTCAAGGAGTGATCTGCTGCTGGGGACATAGGAAGACTTGCAGCTTCCCTGCCTTCTGCAGGCACAGCAGCCCTGTCACATCACATCTGTCCACCAGGTTACAAAGCCACCACTCCTGTAATATCACCTGTAGCTTCAGAGCCATAGAATTGCCACCATGTGTGCCACTAAGGCCATTTCTGTAACAGATGAACTCGTTTCTCCTTGCCTGGTTCCTGTTTTCCCACTCCCCTCAAAGCCCAATTTTCTTCCTGTATTAGAAGAACTGGAGAGACATTTCTTCCTGCTGCCAAAGTGGAATTCGTTGTCTTCCACCATGCCATTCTGGCCCTTGATACCTTCTTTTGCATCTCATTCTCCCTCAGATACATCCATATGAAACCAGGCTCAGCATTCAGTAAATGTCCAGGTAAGAAATGTCTGACTTTCAACATGTTACCCTGTGGTACAGTATCTGGGATCCCTGTTTCTGACTGGTGTTTGTTTCCTTGGCCTTTGAGGCCATCTACACATGGCTGCAGTTTCTCAGCAGCTCCTGCCCAAGGTTCTTGTTCTTGGTTGCTTGCTTTGGGCACTTCACCTTCCAGCTGAGGAGGTATAACTTTGTCCTCTCCACCCTCCAAAACTTGACTACCCATGTCCCAAACAACCTGATCGGATAAGATTGGTTTAGATTGAAGGTTGGATTAAGTGGCCTTTGGAGGTGCCTTCAAACTTAAATCACTCCTCAACTGTGGTGCCTGCAGCAGGAATGCAAGAGGACTATCAGTAAATGGAAATGGATGATCAAGGATGAGGTTATACATGCAGCAGAGGAGTGTGAGTCAGCCCTGAGGCCATGAAAGCAACTGAGAGGCCTGGCAGCTGGGCAATGGAACCACCTGAGAAAGGCTCAGCAAGTCATCTGGTGCCAAGAAAGCTGAGGACAATCTATGATGTGGAGTGTGCCTCCTGTACCAGGCAGGAAGTGGATAAAGCAATCTGAGCATTTGAAGAAATCACCTGAGTGGAACTGCAGTATTTGGGAAAAGAAATATTAAACTTTATCTTTAGTGAAGACACTTTACATCATCAGGATGAGTTACAAATTTAGCACTGCACTTATAAAGATCAGGGACTTTTTCTCTACTTTTCTTGGACAAAAACAAAACAGTAGTTCCATAAAGAAGAAAAAAGTTTATATGTATTAAACAGCACAGTCTGTGCATACACAGCACCCAATTAATACAGGAGAAAATTAGACAAGCATAGGTAAGGACTTCAATACAGTTGACTGAATTCTTTTATATTTTGACCAGCGCAGATTAAAGGTATTTGTTTCCTTTTCTTACAAAGTACAAACCCAGACCCACCATTATCAAGTCTAGAAAAGAAGTAAGTATTAAGGTAAGGTAAGGTTCATGCTGTTTTTGGATGAAGACAGGGTGCAATACCCATGAGTGACTTCATTAAGAAAATAAAGATTTACAAAAGAATCTACCAATACACAGACAACAAGTGGAGGAATGCAGAGTTTTGCTTCCAGGGCCAGTTGGGCATGGGACATAAGGACATTTTATGTGAAGGCTTTTTGTTTTCTTTATAACAAGATGTGATTCTACAAGTAGAAGTCATGTTTATGATCCTCTTCATAAGCCTTTAAACACACTTGTTAGTGTTGGACACTAAGTGGTATCTTGGCAAAGAATTAACAAAGGAAGAAGCTTAACAATCATTAAAACATGACACAAGAATAGAGAAAAACACATATACCTTTTGACAATTATTATCCAAAGAAAGATAATTTCATCTTTGAGGGGTACAAGGGAGGTCCAATGATCAGCACTCTCAGTGGGGGTAGGGGATGGAGAGCCTCATTGCAGCAAATACCAGAGGGTTTTTGATGTATCAGAAACCACAGAATGGTGCTTCTGTGAGATGGTCCCACAAGAATTAGAGCTTCTTCCCACAAAGAGGCTGTGAGATCAATATCCCAATTGAATGCATTTACACCAATTCATGCAGTGTGGGCAGAAAACAGGAGGAGCTGGAAGGCTAGGAAGGCTGGATATCTTGCAAGGAGGAAATCTTAAAGCCCATGTTCAAGCAGGGCCAAAAGAAAGATCCAGGGAATTACAGGTCTGGCAGCCTGCCCTGAGTGCTGTGGAAGGTCATGGAGCCATCAGGGACACACATAGAAAACCAGGGATCAGGCCCAGCCAGCAGGGGTTTGTGAAAGGCAGGTCCTGCTTGACCCACCTGAACTCCTGGGACAAGGTGACCCATGCAGTGGGTAAGGGAAAGGCTAAGTATGAGGGTCAGTCCTTGTGTGGTATTTTTATTGATGAGCTGGATGAAAGGATTCAGAACACCCTCAGCCAGTTTGCAGGTAACCCAAAGGTGGGTGGGAGTGCTGATCTGCTGGAGGGCAGGAAGGCTCTGCAGAGGGAGCTGGACAGGCTGGATCCATGGGCCAGGGACAGTTGTGTGGAGGGGCAACAAGGGCCAGTGCTGGGTCCTGTCCCTGGGTCACAACAACCCCAGGCAGTGCCATAGGCTGAGACAGAGTGGCTGGAAATCTTCCCAGTAGGAAAGAACCTGGGGGTGCTGGTCAACAGTGGCTGAACATGAGCCAGGGTGTGCCCAGGTGTCCAAGAAGGCCAAGGACAACCTGAATGTATCAGCAATGGTGTGGCCAGCAGGACCAGGGCAGTGACTGCCCCTCTGTGCTGGGCACTGGTGAGGCCACACCTCAAATCCTGGGTTAAGTTTTGGGCCCCCTCACTGCAAGAAAGAAACTGAGCTGCTGGAGTGAGTCCAGAGAAGGGCAAGGAGCTGGGGAAGGGTCTGGAGCACAAGTCCTGTGAGAAGAATCTGAGGGAGTGGGGGTGTTTATCCTGGACAAAAGGAGGCTCAGGGGGCACCTAATCACTCTCAACAATGACCTGAAAGGAGGGTGTAGACAGGGGGGGGTCAGTCTCTACTCCCACACAAACAAGCAAAAGAACAAAAGGAAAAAGGCCTCAGTTTCTCTCAGGGGTTGTTTAGATCAGATATAAGGAAAAGTTATTCTCTGATATGCTTGTCAAGCACTAGAACAGGCTGCCCAGGAAAGTGGTGGAGTCTCTGGAGGAATTTAAAAGTTGTGTAGAAGTGACACTTAGGGACATGGCTAAGTAGTGGAGTTGGCAGTGCTGGGCTAATGATCTTTTCCAACCTAAACTTCATGATCTTTTCCAACCTAAACGATTCTGTGAATCTATGATTCTAAGCAACAATCCCAAGCAGCAACCATCTGCATTGACAGCTATATTAATTCATCTGAACTTGGATGCAGACAGGGACATCAGACCTTTAACTTCAATTCAAGTTACTTTCCAAAATCAACATTCACCAGTCTCGTTGAAATGAGCAGGCACAGAGCCAGGATTGCACATTCATACCACTATGCTCAGCTCCTATTGAAGCTAAAGCAATCTGCCATTAGCTGGAGTTGGGTTTTTTGCACACAGCCGATGTCTGGTGAGATTTGGGAATAGTATTTGAAACCTGATGACTCTGAATCTGTTTAATTTATAATATCATTAACTTATGTTTTTCATGCTTTTGAGATCTAGTTGTGACAGCTGACAAATCTGTTTTGCTTCCCCATTTCACATCCAGCTTTTAGATGCCTTATTTTACTCTAGTTTAATCACACTATATATTAACTGAGACAGTCTCATGTTTGAAATTCATTCTGGACATCAACCTTCCCAGAAAAGGCATGTGATGGACTGGTTTCTTCAGTTATTTTCTTATATCAAGCTGCATAAATTGGGCATGGGTCTCTGAAATCAGATACTTCTTCATGGTTGGATACATATCAGCAAGGCCACTCTTGTGGACATCCAGCTGGCACATGTTCTTACAGGTCTCTCCTCTTCCAGCACTCAGGTTGTACCTTGGCAGTCTTTGTGCCTTGTCTGCTGACATCTCACCAGCCTTGCCTGAAGTTTTTTCAGGGAACATGAAGCAAGACTGCTTTCTTTGTCTGTCCACCCCAAAGGCCTGGCACAAAGCATCCCGGCCCTTCCAAAGCCTCATGTGCTGCACACAGGGAGCCACAAGGCATACTCCTGTACCTTGTACCCCACTGTTCTTTCCATTGCTTTCATAGGATTATAACAAACTGAAGCTTCATTAAAAGCTCATAATTGAACTTCCTGTCTCTTTGCTGTTTTCTTCAAGGGCTCACACATTTCAATGCATTTTTGTCGCAGACTGGGAGGGACTGGGGTGAGAAAGAGGGCTGAGCAAGATACTTTCCTCCTTTCCCAAAACTCCAGCCACATCAAAACATACCATATTTTTTGTGGCAGAAATTGCATTCATCACAACCCAGGAAAAATCCCTTTGCATGCTGCTGTTTCCCCTCATGGTGACACTGTTGAAAGCCTCTTCTCCACACTGTGGCTCTCTGTTTCACATTCCTCCTCTCTGAACAACAGCATGAGTCTATCCCAAATGACACCCACAAAATGCATTGAATGCTTTGGTCATCACCCGAGGGCTGTGGACTGCTTCAGTGGGGCAGATGCACCATGCAGGTCAGGACAACTTGCCTGTCTGTCCTGCTCCAGACTGGAGTGTTCATTCACAGATCCAGGTGGTGGGAATGTCCCTGCACATTCCTCATCTGCTGATTTGCTTTGCCTAGGTTATTTTCTCTCACTCCCAAGTAAACAACCCATCCTGTTTCAAACAGTCACCAGTGGTCCTAGCTTTGCTTCTTTTATACCTTTGTTTTTCACTTTCTCTCCAGTTGACAACTCCACTCTGCATCATTCACGTAATGACTCCTTTCACATCTTTTGTCTGTAAGCTTCACCCACTTTTAAAAACTACTTTAACCCCAGGTTGGGTTGGTTATATGCTTTTCCTAATGCCCAGCAGTTTCTCTCACCGCTGCTTTGTTAGTTGCCCACTAGTGGATTCTTCAACCACAGAGATTCAAGCAGATGCATAGAATTAATATTCAGTGTTGGTAATAGTTCTGACCTAGGCTGGACTGGATCTTTGGGTTACATAGGAGTCTCCACACTATTATTTCTATAATTCCTGCATGACACAACACCCGCAAGGGTGCTTTCTGTCCCTCTGTGTTTGGGACCTCTGAACAATTACATCATATAGTCTTTGAATTACAACTTTGTGCAGAGTCTCTTCTTTATTAGGCCTACTTGTTCATGCTCAGTAGAAGACCTTCACAGGAACTAAAACAGTGTAGGGTTTCAATGAAAAAGGATGTTCTACTAAAACTCTGCCACACTGACAACCTGTCTGCAGGGAATAGATGTAACAACACTCCTCCATCACTTGATCACATGATGCAAAACTTCCAGCAGGCTGTGTCCTTTCCTGCCATCACATAGTTATTTTGTTGTTGGTTCCAGGTTGGAAAGCCAGTGGAATGCATTCTTGCAAAGCCTAATCTTAAAACCATTGAGATTTGTACAAAGTATTGGATCTGTTCTGCATCCTAATTCCAGAAATGGGCAGATGGCAGAGAGCAGAGCATATTCTAAGAGAACATATTGGAATGTCATAAGAAGCAATAATGAGTAAAATTTGTTTTCATAGTGAAACATTTAATATGCATGACATACACTGCACAATTACTCACATTCTTAAAATGAAATGGATAAATGTTTCCAGCAGGCATCATCTTCCAACAATTCTTTCAAGTTGATGCCAAAGGGAAAAAAAAGTAAAAAAGCAGCTAGTAAAATTTCTGTACAGAACATACCAATATTGTCTCCAAAGCTATCAGACATGTTTTCATGAAGATTAAAGTCAGGTTAAAAGAGAGGCATCCAAAATATATTTTTTCTAAGGGTGGGGATAAGTTAGTGAATCACGTAGGACCACTGTTTCACGCAAGATATTCTGTTTCCATTAGAAAAGGGCTGTGGATGAGTTCAAGTTCCAAACCATATTTATCTATATTTACAATTCTAATTTAGCTTAAGATAGGTTCTGATCTGATCAAATGTTCACTAGATGTGACTCCTAAATGGGTGAACATTTGCAGAGGATTGTAAAACTCTGTATGATCTCTCCAGTTAGTGTAGCTGGCAACACCAAAATCTGTCCACACTTAAACAAAGTGCTTCCATCCCAGGTTTGCAGAACCAAAAGCAAAAAAGCTGATGATCTCCTTTATGAATGCCTTTATATTTCTAGTCCTATCGTTCTTGCACACACAGGTCTCAAAGCAATCCCAAAAACTGTCTAGTCAATGTCTTCCCATCTTTCAAGTTCCTTTACTTGTCTCTTCAGCTGCTATATGTGAAACTCTTTCCAAGTAGTTTTAGAAAATGCACACCGATCTTTTTGCTTTAAGAGGTTGGTGCTAACTTTACTCTGAAATAATCTGTTGTTATTGCCCCACCCCTGCAACTTTCTGCTTCTCTGTCTAACCAATATTTTATTATTTCTTGCTTGTCTATAAAATGCCCAGCACATGCCAGATGCTGACACAAATAAATAATAATGTTCAGTTTGCAGGCTGGGATCAAATCTATTTTACAAGTGAAAACAAGACTTTATCTATTGCCCACTATTACAGATCTGCTTCTGAGCAGTGATTTCAGATGGCACCTTGGCAACATTGCAAATACCTCAACCAGGAAACTTCAAAATATGGGCCTGTGATTGCTGAAGTGGTGAGTGCAGGGCAACAATCAACAGCCAAGATTGAGACAGGCCATCTAACAAACCATCTGCCCTGGATACACACACAGCTGTGCAAAACTGGGCAGGGACATCCAGCCTAGGCCTGGGCAGGTCTTGGGAGCAGCAGGGATTGCTGCAATTTCAGCTCTCAGGTTGATGCATATGGAATGTTCACAGATTCCTCATTATGCTCACTTTTCACAGCTTTTTCAAGACTTTTGCTTGAAACTGGTAGTGTTCTTGCTCCCTTCAGCAGTTACTTTTCCTCTCTTAGCTGCTCTATTACTTTGTGTATTTTTTCCAAGATACTTTCCTCTCCTTTTCTGTCTCTTCCTCTTACATATTCTTAATTTGTTCAGTCTTTTCATCACTTGAGATATCAGTCATGGTTGCTGCCTATTGTTTGAGGCAGTAACCTATCACTCGCCTACACTTCTTGTTGGACACAAGTAAATACCATGGAATTTAACCATCTTTACTCCATCCACTGACCTTTTCCATCTCAAAGACATGGACACTGACATGGCTGCAGATTCAATTGCTTTGTCCTACTTTTCTTCCTTTGAGGAAGGGCCTGGCATGAGTACCAACTTTTATGGCATGTCATCCAGCCATGTGCCTATGAGGAGTTAGAGACATAGCATCCCCTGACCTACACTGTTCATGGAGAACAATGCTCTGTGCTGCAGCATTTAATCCCTAATTGCTCCCAGAAAGAGCAGCAAAATGTTTAGAACCAAGTGGCAATTGACAGTCTCTACTAAAATCAAGATCTCTACTTTGTCATTAAAAGATTCTGAGACAACTTTGCACAAAACATACAAAAAAAAAGCTAAGAACTTTGTTTTCAGGCACTTATGGTCAACTTGTTTCAGACCTCTTTGTCTTCTTCTGGATTCTTTACACTCTTAACTCTTCTTTCTTGCATATTTTCTCCTTTACACAGTCCAAAATTCTTCAGACAGGGATTGTCTTTTTTTTTTTTCATGCAAGGAATGTACCTACTGTGCCCTCAGTTCTCCAGCCTGAGGCCTCTAAACATAAAGAAATAAAAATATTATTACTTAGGATAATAGAATAATGAGTCGTCCTTAGAAACCTCATTAATTTCATGTGCCCCACTGTGTATCCTGTTTTTGTCCCCTCCTTTTGACCAATGACTGGGCATATGAAAGAAGATTCTTGGTTCAGGGTTACCCTGCAGAGACTGGTTTGCTATTCTAACCAAGTTCTGGGAATAACAGCACATTTTTCATCTTGGAGAAACAAGATACAATAATAAAGAATATTAATCAAATATTGTATTGTGTTCTCATCTTTGGTGAGCCTGAAACTATTTTCCACACTAAAAGAAAATAAATAATTAATAAAGAAAGCTCTTTTGTAAAGGAACACAAGCTGAAAAACATCCTATAAAGTTACTAAGTAAAATGCAGTGTGTTTTTATAATGGCCCATTAAATGCTTATAAATATTATTTTCAGTACCATGGACCTCTGAACATGCAATACATGACAATGAAGTATCTGATTCATTTTTACAGATACTTTTCTCTACAGATTGCATATTTATTGAAGCACACCACATGCCAATTCTTCTCTGTTTGTCATAGTAATCACAGCCAAATGCCATCTCAGTGAAAAAAAAAATGTCCTACAAAGATTGGAATGTATCCCTCAACTCAAAAAAAATAAGGGATTGTAATGCCAGTGTGTTCACTGTTTTTGAAAGGAAAAGCTTCATGTTTTAAAGCATTCAATACATGCAGGAAGCATACTTCAGGATGCCTCTCCTGGTGTTTTTCTTCCTTACTGCACTGCAGACAACCCCATGTTATTTCCCCTTTTTTCCATATCCTAAGTGTAGTTTCCCCGCTCTAGATACATTTCAGCACAATGGAAAAAAATATTTTGTCCTGAGCAGTGTGTAGTAATTTCCTCTGAAATGCCCTCTCACTGGAGAAAAAGAGCCTGTGTCTGCCTGGCAGAACGAAGTCCCATTTTCCAGTGGTCATGCACGGCTCACAGGGTGCTGCTTGGTTCACAGACCATTCACCCAAGAGGAAAACTGGTATTATCCTGGGAAGGTAGCCTCCAGGTGGCCTTAGGAAGGACAGAGGAGCCCTCGTCTCCCCACCTCCCCACCCCAGCCAGAGGGGAACCTGCAAGTTTGGATGTCATAACCCCGGTTACACAGCTCTGGTTCAATTACTCGTCTCTGCATGAGGCAGTATATAAATACACACATAGATTAAAAATTCATGCTAATATGAATCTGACTTCCAGGGAAGCTGAGTCCCAAACAAGCCCAAATAATCAGACATTTCAGCCCTTGTCTTTAAGAACATTTAAAAGATTAACTCTGGATCTGGTGTGCTTCATCTTTTGATACATTAAGAGCCTACTCATTGATAAAACTTAGATGAATTCAGATGGGTTAGTTAATTTATCTGATCTCCAAAAAAGCAAGAGCAGAACCATTCTCCAGGGTTTTACAGCACATTATAGCGAACATTTACATGAAAGATTTTAACAGCTGTACAAAATTCAGGGAAATGGGTTATCATCTCCTGAACCTCAGTTTTTGGCTTTTTGTACCTATGTATTTGGCATAGGCTGCAAGAAAAAGAGTTTTGCTTTGCATGATGCATTTCTGACATACTTTGTTAATAGGTTCTTAACAGTTCATTGAATTCTGTGGAATTCCCTAATTTCCTACTTTTATTTGTTGTTTGGTGCATGACAGAGGCACGTGGAGTGAAGGGCTTCAGCTTCAATCTTAACATCAGCCTGCTCTTCACCTCGGCTGTTCTGGAGTGCTGGAGCTCAGCCTTAAAAAATTTATTTGGAGGGTGGCAGTGACCATTAAGGTAAAGTAGCAGACTAATTGAAATGGAAATTGTGTTACAAAGTAAAAGGTAATTGTGAACTCAGATGGAATATGTAGGTGGTACCAGATTTATCAAAATACCCAGGGAGATGTAGCCCTTGCATTACCGCAAAAATGAGTATCAATAATGTTCTGCCATGGGATTGCTGCTGAATTTTCTTTTGGAGTACTCAGAAGCTTTCTCAGAATGTCTACTCAAAGCTGATCTGGGTCTCAAGGCTCTCAGTGTGCCTCTGGCCTCCCTCACACAAGTTTCACTTGTCCACTGAGCTGTGTGAGCTGGAAGCCCTGCAGTCAGCTTGCACACACTACAGCCTTGGGGCTTGAAAACTAGAAAGGGCAGAGGACACCTTGTTCAGGTGGTGATTAATCCTTCTGGGGCAAACAATTGCACTGCAGCAGAACTGAGGAAAGGGATCACTGGAGGGTGGTTTTCACTGCTTGGACTGGCAAGGTGTAGGACAGAGGGGCAGCCTTGAAGAATGGGTGAGCCCTGCATTGATTCAAAACTGCAGGCAGTAGTAGTTATAACCAGACACACAAGAGCTGTGCTAGTGCAATGTCACAGGTCCAGTAAAATTCACACCATCTAACTGAGTATGGATTGAGGGACATGCCAGAACAAGGGAGCCGTCTATAAAGCTCTCACCTTCAACCATAGCTAGAAAGCATCTTCCTCCTCCATGACCTGTGCAGTAGCTCTGCATCTGTGCTATCTTGCTACTTTGGCAGGAACTCTTGGGAAAAAAGGGAACACAAACACTCCAGCAACACAGAACAACATACTTCTTGTCAGATCCTTCTTAACCAGACGTGTCTAGGTCTGCAGGCAGCGGGTCTTCTGTGGCCAGTGGACATTTTGGAGAGCTGGAGCTTGCACCTGGATCAGTCCCAGCCTGCTTGCTGCCTTAGCAGAGATTCAGTTGTCACTTGGTAATAACAACAATGGAGAAGTGGCTGGAAACACAGTTGTGGAGTGAGGGTTGACAGGAACTCCCACAACAGTCATAAATCTGGGGGGAGAAGCAGACACTCACCCCATCCCCAAAATTGATTTTCTCTCATGTGACTCAAGCCACTATTCAGTTGCCCATAGACAGGGTACATGGTAGGATCTGCCTGGCACACTGAAAGAGATGGCAGGGAAAAGTAGTGTGAAGATGCAGTTTTCCAGAAAACCTCTTGTGCTTCTAAATTCTCCTTCCAAGTACCATTCCTTTGTCTTTGCTGCTTCTGCACTCCCTCTTTCCACCTCTTTATTGGCAGGAGGCACTGAAGTGGAAACAGCAGAAGTTGTTGGTGGAAGAGCTGTGACCTGACCTCTCCTACAGGAAGGTGTCCCACCAAAATGATGTTTCATCAACTGTTCTGCTTTCCTCTTTTGATAAATTTGAAGATGTGAATGAAGACTCTTCTCCACTCACCATCATTCAGCAGGAAAGAGAAAGGATGGGAAAGGAAAACAAACTGAACACTGCACATGTAATTTGAAATTTATTTGCACTGTTTAGAGGATTTGGGGCATTTGAAGGCCACCAGTGTCTACATGCTCTAGGATCACAGCCACACAACAGGGTAGCCCCCCCTGCGCAGTGTTACTGCTGCATCAACTGCATGTGTCATTGCACCTGCAAGGGTGTCTGCAAACCTGTGAGAGTTGTTTGCAATGGTTCCAGGGTCTCTGCAGCTGGCAGGCTGCTGGGCAGTCATTAGTCAGGATTGCTGTGCAAGCATTGCTAATCTCAACTAAATCTCCTCTGCCCCTCTCCAGGCAAATGTGGCAGCCTATTCGGGAGCAAGTGGCGGAGAATGTCTTACTTTTCTGGTTTCTTGGTTCATTGAGACAGATCTGGCTGGAGCATTCAGGGTTTGGTCACAGAATTTGGGCCTTGCCTTGTGCTGATTTGAGACGTGACAAACATGCACACCTACATGTCAGAGTTCAAATGTGTTTCTGCATTCTCTGAGCCAAACACAAGCTGAGAGCCTGGTCCCCTAGGAAGAATCAGGAAAGATACCAAAGCCTGAGCTCAGGAATAAAAGGAAATTAGACCTGTCTGGGTTTTTCACATGGGAATGCGATGCAATTCCAGTGCATTAGCTCCAGTCCCATCTATAAGGCAATGTTACACCCTGAGGAGAGCCAAGAAAATGCTCTCAGCAACAGTGATGTGAATCTGAAACTTAGTATTTACATTCTCTGACAACTCAGATTAGGCAGTGTTTCAATTAATGTCCTTATGGTGTAATGATGACTCTCTTAACAGTGTTAGCATGTATATGGCAACAAAGTACAATTTGTTGCATGTACTTATATATGAAGTAGTTCTCATGCTGAGCCTAAAAGTTAGACCGAGCACAGTATCAAGCACCAAAGAGTGGTGGTATAATCTCTCAGTAATTTATGTTAAATAGGAAGAATAAAACCATGTTTTGAAGATAGTTTGGTTGAGTATGAAACACATATCAAAGGAAAGGCAGCATTCAGGACTTCTGGCCCTTGCTAGTGAGGAGTTATTCTCTCGTACCTTTTAGCACTAGTATTTTCTAAATAATTAGATATGCGCTACACAGCTAGATATCTCCACAGCAGACAGGCACAATACAGCCACAACTTCAGAAAGCCTAACATTTTATCATGTAAAAGTGAGCCAAAGAAAGATGTTTGATTAAGTTTGACTTCTGATTAGGTCTCAGATTCCAAAATAAAAATTCATCATGAGACTTTTCAGATAGGAGAAGAAAAATTAACAGTCTGGACACACTTAAAGTTCAGTGAAACCTTTCCTAAGGAAAGCTGAAAGCCCCTAGAACAGCATTGCAGACAACCTTGTGCCCTTGCAGACATTATTCTAAAGAGCCTCGTTTACTGTGCCTAAAGCAGCACTGAAGTCCAGAGAAAATAAAGTAACAAGCCACGTGAGACACCATCAGTCACTGATGCCAGAAGATTCATGTAGCCCATAGAGATTACACTGAGAAACTGAGAAAACAAGGTCTTGTTTCAAGAGTGTTTGACTGGAATAGCTGATCAGACACTGGCTTTGGCCTGTCCCCCTGGAACTGCAGCAGAATTTTTTTGTTTGGTTGGTGTTTTGCTTATGTAAAGCAATAGGCTGAAATAGGACCTATTTTCAAAGAGATCAACATAACACTTGTTGCCAGAAGATGAACAAACATCTCTGATTGCTGAGGAGCAGCTGCAGCAATGCAGTGTGGCCCATTTAGGTTGTGAGGAATCGTGTATGTTCAATGCAGCACTCCTGTGTGCTGACTTTACTGACTTATATTAAGGGATAATATTATGAGCATCAGCAGGAAATCAAGCAATTGAAGATGCATTTTTAGGAGTAGAAAAGACTCTGATCCCATCAATTTTTACTTTGGAACAAATTAAGAAAGTTAATTGCCTTTCTTTGCAGAGCAATAATAAGATAAATCCTTCCACTGGGATACACATTCTGGACATAAAAGCTGCCAAAACTGTTCCTGATTCCTGCTTGCAATGATGAACCAGATCTAAGAATCTCATATCTAGGACTCAAAAAAGGCAAAACTAATCATATGTGAACCAGTTACTTCACCAAATTTAACAGCAAATGAGGGTTGTGATTTTCAAACCACACTGTCAACTGGATGCTGGTCTTCCAGTGAGCACCACAAGAATTTGGGTGAAAAGGATCATGTGATAAGACAGATGAAGATTAGCATTTTAGCCTCTGTGAATTAGCTCATTGACCTAAGGACCACCTTTTTAAAACAGGGTAGATGGTATTATGTGGCTCATATTACACCAAAGTAATCCTCCTGAAAAAGTTGTTTTCTTTCTCATCCCCACTTGGGCCCAGAAGACATTCCCACACACACAAGCTGTGCTGGGGGTCACTTACCTACTGGGCAGAAAAGGCAGTAAAAGAAAGCACTCTATTCTTTCTCAGTGGTTTTTTTTATATTTCACAGGCATAAACACATGACAAAAGATTGTGAGATGTCCAGATGCACATTTTTGTGGAGACAACAGAGTTTTAGTCAGATAAAAACAGTCATGAGACTTTACTTTCCAGGTTACCCTGTTCCTTCCAAAGGATTTCAGTCCCTTAACAATTCAAAATATGCTAGGATAAAACAGATTTTACTCCTCATTCATATTCTTTAAACTGGTTGAATGTCAGAGTGTAGTTCTAAAAACCAGATAGAGCTGAGCTGTGCCTACACAATTACTAAAATGAATGAGCTCGTTCTTTACCCAATGTCAAGCTCCTGCTCTTTCCTCTCAGCCTCCAGAGCCATACAGACAGGAAGATATGCTCTGAAATACCTGAATACTAACCCATCCCACCCCCAAAACCTCAAACAAGAATCACCTAAAGCTGATCTTAAGGTGTTGTCCTTTATTAATCTCTGGGTCACCCCTGCAGCCTGGGAGCCCACTGCCGATCCTGCGACAGCAGGCACACGACTCCCAGAGACAAGGGCAGAGAACACACACCAGGTGAAGAGGAATGAGAATATTTTCACACCAGACTCACAGAGCTAAGAAAAGGAAAGAATGAGACATCGAGATGCAAATTGAAAGCTGTGCAGGAGACAGCAAGAACAGGCGAGGACGGGAACACAAAATTAAGGAAGCCCTGAGGGAGGAGACAGGAAGGTATGCACTGCATGCACAGAAATGGAGTTTGATGGATGCACAGGAAGCAGAAATTAAGAAAATCAGTCAGCAAAGCTCCTCACAACAGAAGAAGTGAGGAAGATACAGAAAAAGCCACTTACAGCAGACACAATTTACTAGTTAATAAAAGAAATGAGAATGTGCTAAACATTGAGTAATGCACTCTATACCTATTAAATTTATTTATAGGCAAAAAATTATATTCTCTTTACTTCTTCAAAAGAATCATACTAAGCATGGCTTAGTTCTGAAATTTTTGGTTTTGTCCAGGAAAAAAAAGATGCTCCTGGGTATTTTCCTAATTAAGATTATGGTCTGACTGAGCCAATAAGATTGAAGTCAACAGGATTTTTGCCATTGAATACTCCTCATTGTTTGCTTTTGCTTTATGAAGACTGATTGTCAACAAAATCTTTTTCTAAGAAATACAGGATTATAAAGTGGTGCTGAAAGAAGAGGTTCTACCTCCAGGTTGATTGATCTTAGGAAAGAAGAGAAAATAATTTGTATTTTTAAGACATAATAAATATACTGCCACTTAGACTAAATTCTTTTTCTTTTTCCCTTAATTCAAGTTCATTATTTGGGACATGTAACTTCACAGCTAAGAAAAAAGTTCTCTTACTCAACACACTCGAATGAAAGATATTGTCACATGGTAACTCCTGTGGAACAGAGGTAGCAGAACAGTTGTAGAAGGGCTGAAAAAAAAATCAAAAATAGGTCTCTGCAGGGCCTTGGAAGAAAGATTTTTTGTGAGTTTATTTCCCCCATGAACAGATTTGTTTGTACCATGTGTGTGATACTGTGATGAGAGGGCACATACTCTATGCTCAGTAACATTCAATTCTGGAAGAGAATTGACTGTGCCATTGTCACACTAAGTCTGGGTCTCCTGAAAAAAAAAAAAATTATCCTGTATTAAGAAGTCACAAGGCCTCCTTACCTTTAATTTTATTAATGCAATCACTCATTCCCAAATTAGAATATATTATTTCATTCCTTTTGGTTTGGGTTTTTTTTCCCTCAGGCTACATCAAAAAATTACATTAACAGCTATGTAGGTATACTCTGTAGGGTTCCAAGATGGAACATAGAAACTCATAATGGATTAGAAACTTTTACCTAAATGCCTCCTTTCCTCTGTGACACTCAAGGACCCAAGTCATTTAATAAGGTATTTTGCATAACTGAAGAGAGGAAGTAATTGCTCTAAAAATGGATACAGAAGATCCACATGGATCAGGTGGATAGAACAAGTAATAACTTAAAACATCTAAGAAAAAACACAAATTAAGAATCATCAAATTCCACAGGTTCTGTGGATCAGCTCTGCATAGGAAGCAGACTAAAAGGACTCAGGCAGACTTGAACAAATGAGAAAGAAATTTAATCTGGAACTGACTTTAAGGAAAGCCACAGAAAGGCACATGTATGTCTAAACATTATTCCATCTACATGTTGAAGACAGATTTTTATATTTGTTCAATAATATTTTTTAAGAATGAACTAAGAAATTGCTCTCTAGCTACAGCCACTTTTTATCAGTCATATATTGCTTAATCTGCAAATGCTCCAAAAATAAGAAAAATATTATTAAAAGCTGAAATAAAATATTTTAGAATTATATTTCAATAAGCTAAGAAAACATACCCAGGGCCAAATTAATCTCTGTTGCCATCACACTGACCACAACAGAATCACATTTGGAAACTTCTGCATCAGCCTTGCCAGCCATGTATCCACATCTTGCAAAGCTAGGAACCAATCCAACAAGCCACATTTCTGGTGCTATTCACTATCCTGAAAATTTGTTTGCTCTCACAGCCACTCAGAGGGAAACCTTGCACTTCAGTTCTGTCACTGCATAGGTCTGAACTGCCAGTTATCAGAAGGGCAACAGAGCTGGGGATGGGTCTGGAGCACAAGTCCTGTGAGGAGCAGCTGAGGGAGCTGGGGGTGCTTAGCCTGGAGGAAAGGAGTCTCAGGTGGAACCTGATCACTCTCTGCAACTGCCTGACAGGAGGGTGTAACCACGTGTGGGTCAATCTCTTCTCCCAGGGAACAAGTGAAAGAACAAGGGAAAATGACCTTGAGTTGCACCAGGGGAGGTTTAGATTGGACATCAGAAAAATTTTCTCCACAGAAGGAGTTACCATGCACTAGGACAGGCTGCCCACAGAAGTGGTTGAGTCACCATCCCTGGAGGTATTTAAAAGACATGCAGATATGGCACTTAGGGACATGATTTAGTGGTGGGCTTGGCAGTGCTTGGAGTTGGTTGGAGTTGGTCTTAGAGGTTTTTTCCAGCCTTAACAATTCTGTGATTCTTACAGAGGAATTCTTACTTGTCTCTGCTTAATTAATAAGTGAAAATATGAGACGGGATCTGTAAGAGCCTTGACTCTGTTAAAAAACTGCCCCTGAGTTCGACCAGTGGTCCACTCAGTCCATTTTTACATATCTGTCAGTAGTAAATGAGATACATGGCGTCATGAGAATGGTTTTTTCTGCTGTCCATTCCCCTATCCTTTCCCAGTATCCAGGACCGCAGATGTTAGTGAGTATATTTCTCCTTGGTTTCTTCCAGATTCCCTTTATGCACATGCCTTTGTCACATCCTTTTGAACCTGCTTCCACCATCCCCTGTTACAATAGGATCCCAAAATGTTTTCCTTTTCCTGAAACTGTCCCAAACTAGCTTCATCCAGTGCCACCTACTTCTTGTGTCAGGGGAGTTGTGAAAACAGCAATTGTCCATATAATTTATCCACTGCCGTCTGTGTTTCCCAAACTTTATTGTAAATCTCCTTAGCTGCCTCCCCATGGACTAGGCAGTCACAGTGTTTGCTGGGGCCTCACACAGGTATGGATCTATCTTGCTGTTCAAGAATGTGGGCCTCTGAATTAAGCTAGTGAACTTCTTAGTTTATGGCAAAAAGAAATAGGCAAGAATTGCCATTTTCTCAGTAAATAGATACTCAGGATGAGACCCAGATAGAGAGTACAGTTTGAAAGGTAAATATTCAAGATTCTGTTAAGTCTTCAAAATATTTTTTCTACTAGACTACAAAGGAATTCAACACTTATAATTAGAGACTCATATTAAAGGTACCAGTATTGCTCTTAGGCACAGACAAGATGGATTTAGCTAACATAGGTGGCTAAAGCACCTCCATAGAAAATTCATGAAACCTGTCACCGGAAAACAGCCAGCAGTGGTATATTAGAATGCCTACCTAGCACTGAATTATGCTGTCAAAGAAGAATAATCAAATTGTACGAAAGATCTGCCATCACTTTGTCACGTTAGGCCTTTGCAGCTGGGTCTAACGAGGCACTCAGAACAGGATCTGCTAAGTAAAGCAATCACAGTAAAATGAAATGTATAAAGGTCCTCTAACTGCAATTACTGTTTAGAAATTATCAGTGAGATTCATACATGCATTATAGGGACTGTCAAGCAATGAAGTCCGCACTAATTCTAAAACACAAATCTTCTGACAGGCTCAGTGGTAAGCGAAAATCTAGTTTATCTTATTGACAAGCCTAAACAGCATTCTCCATATCACCTAGTTTTTCTAGCATGAAATACTATTTTGTAAAACAAATGGGAAACCAGATGATATTTTTTTGCCTTCCAGCTGCCCTGCAAAGCCAAGCATCTAAACCAATTGCACTCACATTTCAGAAGTCACCAGCCTTTCAGGCTGAGCTGTCATCTGCCACATTTTAGCCTGAAAGTTATTGGGGAGCTGGGGGAAAAAAGATACCAAATGTAAATTCCACAGGGGGTTATAACAGAAGTGCTGAGAGCACAACAACATAAATGTAGCTTGGTCATCTTGGATGCCCCACAAGAGCAGCTCACTCTCTCAATTCCTGATTCAAAATCGGGGACTGCTGAGATATGTCATTTCCAACTATTCCTTGTGTTACTGGCACTCGGCTCCTCCTGAGGACTTGGAGCCCCATTCCTGCAAGTTGATTCTTGTGTGCCTGCACAAAATCCTATTATCTTCAACAGGGCTTTGCATGGGTGTAAGGGTTTGCCTGAACAGATCAGTTTGCAAAATTGAAGCCTAAGAGACTGCAGTTAAGTGCATTTTCATCTCTCTCTCCTCCCTGCAGCTGGGCCTTAGTTATCTCTCCTCCTAAGACATTCCTCCTCTCCAACTCAGTCAGTCAAGGCTCATATCCTAAGTTTCTCTACGCTGAAGTCCAGGCATTCTTGCACTCCATCTTTTTACTCCGAAGGCAATATACGTCACTCACCATTTTTTTAATTTTCCTCATTACCAGTCACCTCTTTACTCCTCATTAAAACAGACCAGCCTAGAGTCAGCCTCAGGTCATGATAACCTTCACTCACAAAGATAGGTTTGAAACATAACTGGCATTTTCTTGAAGTAGAGGAGACTCATGATAACAGATTTCCCAGGCCAGGATTTGACTCTTTGGAGACATATATTTATAGTCAAATTCAATTCCAGAATAAACTTCTTTTGGAGTTGTTTTTGAACTTTAAAAAAGTTTGTTTGTACTAAATCCTATAAAATGCATTTCTAAAGAAAAGCTATTTGGTCTTCTGTCCTTTGAAGCCTTGTATATTAAAGTTCATTTTTAATATTTTATTCCAAGACTAAATTTGAAAAACTACTGGCAGTATAACACTGAGAATTGATAAGTTTCCATGGTCTCTGAGCTCAGTTTTCACTCCATTTGTTGTTGATTGTGATGATAAGATTCAGGCTGGTTTGTTCTGATACAAAAGACCAATAGCTGGAAACGATTTATCATGCAGAAATTTATATTTTTTTAATCTTTCATAAGGATCAATATTTTCTGAAACCTTACACTGGATGCAAAGTCTCCCTTTGCCTCACAAAATTCTGTACAGGGTGGAAAGCCTAAAACATTCCACAGTCATCGGGTTTTAAATGTGAGGAGAGCCTGTTTTATTTCTTCACATTTCACTGTAAAAAGATAGACAGCTTTTTTGAGCTAGAAGTGTCTGTTGGTCAGTAAAAGTATTAGCACAGTTATTCTCAGCAATTACCACATCTGAAACTCCTAACTACACAGAAAACTTGCTTGCTGAAATTCATCTTTGATATAATCCCACATATAATAGGCAGATAAAGCTGGCTACTAGAGTCCCTCTTCATAGTAAAAAATAACTTCAGATTATTAATAAGCAGATTCACTAATGAAACATGCCTTCCCATTTGTACTATAAGAATTGTATCACCAGGCTTCCCCATTTATTCTATAACAAGCCTTTCCCTGAAGTTTTCTCAAGTGTACATGGTAAGAAGTACATTGATTAGAGTAGACTCTTGCAGGAACTTTTCAACAAATCCAAACAACAAAACAATCCTTTTTGCTCATTTTTCCTGTCTTTGGTCCTACAAAACCCAAGAATCATTGCAACTCCAGTAAACCAGTGTGCTCGTTTTCGCTGGGGCAGGGTTAGTTTTCTTCACATTGGTTGATATAGGGCTGTGTTTTGGCTTTGTGCTGAACACAATGATGATAACACAGAGATGCTTTCATTACTGCAGAGCAGAGCTTACACAGAGCCAAGGCCTTTTCTGCTCTCAGACTGCCAGACTGGCAGGGAAGCTGGGGGGGCCTGGGAGAGTGGGAGGAGACACAGCTGGGAGAGGTGACCCAACTGAGCACTGGCATATTCCAGACCATGTGACATCATGGTCAGGATATAAAGTGGAGGGAAGAAGAGGGAAGGGGCATGTTTGGCATGATGACATTTATCTTCCCAAGTGACACTTAGATGTGACGAGCACTGCTCACCTGGAGATTGCTGAACTCCTGCCATCATGGGGAGTGATGAATTAACTCCTTGTTTTGTTTTGCTTGAGTGTGTGTCTTCTGCTTTCCCTATGAAACTGTCTTTATCTCAACCCTTGAGTTTTCCAGCTTTTACCCTTCCAATTCTCTCCCAGCCTCACTGGTTGGGGTGCAAGCCAGTGGCTGCCTGGGGCCTGGCTGTTGGCTGGAGTTAAACCACAACAAACCATTTATCACTCACCAGAGGTTCTTTGAGATCCTACAAACACACAGGACCTGGCCACAATTCACCCAAAGAGAGGCCCTTCCTGGGGCATCCCAGCTCCCTTCTGTCCGTTTGCTATGCCCAGGAACATGGTCCACACGGACCTACCACAAAAAAATGGAGTCCCTCACTTTTACCATTGTTTGGTGCTACGTAATCCTGCACCCCAGAGAAAGGTGTTATGCACCCTAACTTCTGAGACACATAAGAGATATAACAAAGTCAGGGGCAGTGGCATTTTCAGATTGATAGGATTTAAAGTTCAGAGTAGGATGGGAGCTCTCAACTTTTGATATATGCTGAAGGGATAGTACCTGCACACCCTACATGCAAGGGCAGGCATTAGATTCATCCTTTCATGCATATTCAGACCTATTTCTCTTCATCCTTCCACCTACCAAACTGAAAAAACTAAAAAGATATTGAAGTGTATTACAGCTTAACAAGATTGGCAACTTCTGATTTTTTCCATCATTTAGTTGGTCAAAGTTGAACAAATTGTAATGCACACTTTGTGATTTTTCAGCGTTAATTTTTTTTATTCTCTCTTCTCCTCCCAAAATAACAGAAATTATATTGAAAGAAAATGTTAGTGTTTTTCTTAATTACTTCTGGGCTAAGACCAAATTTCTAAGTGGAAGCAAATTTTCATGTCCAAGTTATAACCTCTGATAAACAACTTATAATGAGAATGCTGACACAATTTTAAGTGGAGTGGCATGAGTGGCGCCAATATAATGTAGTCAAAACACGTGGGAAATAAAGTATTTTGTTCCAGGAGAATATGAAATTCCCAACTCAGAATAAAGTATACGTCTGGTATTTACTGGATTCTAGCAAACATAACAAATTTGCAAACATGTGAGTGCTTCAGGGAGTATAGGATTCAATCACAATTCAAGACTTCTACATATCAGATACATTTGAGACAAAGGGATTCCCAAGCCATGGGGGCTAACTTCTTTGCTTCCTCCAGAAAGTCAAGTGGGATTTACACCGAATGAATAATGGTAATAGATAAAATAGGAGTCCAGCAAAAGATCTACCTAGAAAAAGTGTTCAAAAGCCTACAGAAAATCAAAAATGTTATAAAGCACCTGAAATGATGCACTGCATACTAACCATGCAGCATGGGAACCATAGGAACACGCCAAAAAGGATGAGAATGGGAGTTTATATGTCCTTTGTGAGTCAGCAGACGTAGTTTCAATGTTGACATGAAGCAGAGCCTGAAATGAGCTATTATAATGTTATTCTTTATTAGTTGTTAAGCACTGACATTTTATTCAGCTCTTCACCAGAGAGCCCGTATCCTATTGGATTTACAGTTGCAGGCCCTCTGCCATTTGTTCCAGCCAACTCTTAACTCCTCTCAAACTCCTAATGTCAAGATGGATAAAGAGATCTGCCAAGACAAACCCAATGACTGCACAAAAAACTACATTGAAGCAATGACACAAGGCTTGAAATAGAGAAAGAGTTAACTGCACTTTTAGAAATTACTTACTGTGGGAAATAGAGAAAGAGGAAATGTTTAAGAGTGATGTGAATGGGAAGAGATGGATTAGTAAAACAATGGATCAGTCCTCTCTTGAGGACAGGAAAATTGGCACAGAGAACTGCAGAGAACACTTGAGCTCTACCCAGGAAATAGGAAGGAATAGCTGTCAAAGCAAAAGGAGCAAGAGGATGGAAATCGATTCTAGAGGACAGGTAGATATTGTGCCTCCCAGGCAAAAAATGCAAACAGAAAATAGGAAAAACCTAATGACTCACATTTGTCACAAGGTTGTCCCTCTGCCTTTCTTTAATCTTGCCCTCAGATGCACAGTCTCACCCTTGGGCTGACACAGGCACTCATCTGGAGAGAGAGGGATCATCTTCACAAAAGAAAACTACTTGCTGTTGGTTTATTTTCTATCAAATTAGCCACTTGAAGAGCAATGGAGAGAATATAAGAAAGACTGTATCTTGTCTACACCAGTGAGTCACTAAAGCAGTTTAGCCAGCTTCCCCTCTAAATGTAGCCCTGAGGTGCACATAAAAGTTTTTCAGCCTTCCTCTGGGACTCCATGATGTAAAAGCATTTTTTTCTGAAATGGAGCTGCCTTACTCACTCCATCGATAGATTCATACTCGAATGCAAGCACAACTGAACTTCAGAAGTCTTTTTATTAAATCTTACTTTGTTCTCAGCCATTTTAGCAGGTACTGGTGCCTTTTTCACGATGTCTAAAAGTGTGAGAAATTATGAGTAAGATTCACCTAGTATGCTGCTAGCCACACAGATGTCACTGAGCATTTCATAAATATGAAAGCCTGTAGCCTCTAGGCACTATTTACCAAGTGTCAAAAACGTCACATTAGCACATGTTGACCAGGAATGGACAATAGGTAGCACAGATGCTTATTTTTAAAATAACGCTGACATCTAGTGGCTGGCTTCACTCACATGGGTCTGTGCAGCTTCACGTGCGTCCTGAGCCACCCTTCACCCTTTGGAGGCAAGAGGCTCCAGCTGGAAATGTCACATCTATCCCAACTATTCAAACTGTGCATTATTCAAACAAACAAAATGCATAGTTCTGCAGAGAACATAAGCTAATATTTTTTTTTTTTTAATATACGCACAAAAAAAGAGAATTCCCCCTCTTTCGTAGTTGGAAATTACCATGTAATAAAATAAATTAGAGGCCAGATGATTAAAAGATGATGGGGTCAAAACTGCTGCCAGCTGAAACTGAAGAAAAATGGAGACCAGACTTTCCCAGAAATATCAGATGTCTGAAAATAGTGAGATTTGATGATCTAGAGCAAGGCACATTGAATACTAACCCCACCCCAACTCCTCCTCACTGTCAGCTAAAAGCAGTGCTGTTCCTGGGCTGGCCGGGGAGGAGATTTCCTGGGTTAAAGTCTCTGAAGTGACCCATACACAAAGAGAACACACACAGAAGTAGCCAGACCTTGAGAAACCCCAAAGACAAAAAGAAACATGGCCAGGGCAAAGATTAACGGTGTCTTGTCCTGTCTTATCTAAACAGTGAGCTTTCTGTTGAGAGAACTATAGGCTGTAAATTAAATAAAATTATACAAGGTTGGTCCTCTTTCTTATAAAGTTCTGCAAAGAAAAGCTATACATGTCTCATTTTGGCCCCATACTGCAGCTCTGCTCACTTCAGCTGTCAGAAAACTGGAAAAATCTCATAGATGCATCTCCTACAAATGATGATCTCTGCTCATACACCTCTCTCTCACTGCATTTGCCTTCTGATGTATCAGAAAGCAAGAACAGACCTCTCGCTTATGCAGCACATTTAGATTTCCCACAATAACTGAAATATCTGGTCCTTGAAGAAAACACCACAAGTAGCGGTATATTCACGCGCTGACTAAACTGTGAGGCAGTTCCCTCTCTCCAGTGCTACGCAAAGCATGTCTGAGATTTTCACAAAATGTTGGTAAGTTAAGAAGAGATCACAGTATGATCCTGCCTCTCCCCTGGTGCAGGAGTAGAACAAACAACCCAGAGATGACCAAGCCAACCTTTCCAACGCCCAAATTGCAATTGTGCTATTTTCTCATGACAGGAGGTGCATGTTCATCTGCAAACAAGTTACTGGAGTCGGAAATGGATTCCCATCTGGAGTACTGTGCCAAGTTCTGAGGTGTCCAACATAAGAAAGTCTTGGATCTGTTGGAGTCTAAAGGAAGAACATAAAATCAACACAGCTGGAGCACCCCTTCTATGAAGACCAACTGAGAGAGCTAGGGTAGTTCAGGCTGAAGAAAAGAAGGCACCAGGGAGACATTACAGCACCACACAGTACCTGAAGGGGCTACAAGAGAGCTGGAGCGTGACTTTTTACTAGGACATATAGTGATAGAACAAGGATTAACAGCTTTAAACTGAAAGATGGCAGGTTTAGATTAAGTATTACGAAGAAACTTTTTACTATGAGGGTGGTAAGACACTGGAACAGATTTGTACAGAGAAGCTGTGGATTACCCCTCCCTGGAAGTGTTCAAGACCAGGCTGGGTAGGAATCTGACCTGTCTGGTCTAGTGGAAGCTGTCCATGACAGGGGAGTTGGAATTAGGTAACCTTTAAGGTTCCTCCCAACCCAACTCATTATATGATTCTATGAAATACACTCCATAAATCTATTGCATAACTTGTCTCCCATCAAGAAAGGTCCAAACAGACTGTTGCTGTACTTTGCAACAGTACCTGATTTCCTTTCAGGTCAGACTTTGCTGGAGGAAGGCTAGTGTCTACTTCTTCCAGGTTACAGGGAGTACTGGAGAGAACAGATGGCAAAGCAGAAGATACGATCTCACAAGTCTCCTGCTATCCCAGGAAGCATGCAGACTGGCACTGAAAAGGTGACAGGAATGAAAGATAGTTTAGAGAGAAGCACAAAAAATCAGGACCATACTGAGGTTACTGGTATTCAGGAACACCAGCACATAGTAGAGACACGAATTCATACTTCATGGCACAAAAAAAATTAGTCTATTTCAATATCAGAAACACAGATATGAGTTGAGCCCATCTCATCAGATGACAAGCCAAGGAGTCCAGACATAGCAATCCATCTTCATTAAAATTGTAAATTTCATATATCTAAGAGTGGTAAATGCTCAGTGTTATATGAAACAGCAAAATCCTAGGCAATGAAGGCACTATGTGACCCATATGTGGTCACAGATCACTATGTGATCTGTGCTGGTTTTCATTTCATTGCTCTGGCAGCTTTCCTACAGGCTGAAACAGAATTCTTAGCAACAGCAGACACATTATTCTAAATATCTTGAACAATGAGCATTGGCTTAACATATCGCATAAAAAGACAAAAATATATCTGCAAAACATTGGGTAATTAACTCAACACAAGGAATTGACACAGGAACTTTTTTCCTGAGCATGAGCATGGAGCATGAGCATGAGCATGACTTTTTTCCTGAGCATGAGCAAGGACTGTTCTCTAAACCCGCAGTCCCATCATTAACACAGTAAGAGGGTGTTATATAAGACAATGTTTTTAATTTCAATTCTCATGACTTTGAAAACAATGACTCAAATCCCTGTCCAACCAAATTCAAAGTATTTACTGAAGATTCATGTGTCAAGAAGTGGAAAAAAGCCCTCCCACAGATGTTTCATTTCTGAGAGCTGCAAATGCCTCAGCAGTACAGGCAGCCAGCAGTACAGAGAACTCAATTAGCTTTATTCACAATTATTTGCCATCCTTACCCAATACTCCCTCTGAGGTGACTGTAATATCTTCCCAAGAGTCCTCCACAGAACATGGAGGAGGCTGACTCTAAAGATAAGAAAACATCTGCAATGTTGAAAAACACTTTCAAAGTGAAAGACTCCTACACAGTAATGCAGTTAGTATAGGCCATACACAAATGGCTGTCCAGTTCTATAATAAATACTTGCAACAACCTTTTCTACTCTACGACAGCCAAGAAATCCAAGTGCATGTAGTGACATCTAGGTCTCGCTAGTGATTTATCAAGTTATTGTTGAGTTGTTAATTAAAAGAATTTGATAAACGATATAATCACAATCAAAAGATAAGTAATTGATGATTGACTAGAAATTAGATAGTAATCAAATGATGATTAAGCCATCACTTAAGGGCAATTAATGAGTGATCTGACAAAGACCTAAATAATGATTTAGTAATTCAGAGAGCTGTCAAACGCTGTACTATTTAACACACTTGTAACAAATTAGTGGATATCGTAAAAAATAAGTAGATGGATATATATAAATGTCACTAGCAAAAGATACACCTTTAGGCTGGAAGTAAAACACTCCTTACCTCACTGTAGAGTTCAGACACTGGTAAAGTGTCTCTCAGCCCTGAGGAGTGACCTGGAGAGCCGTGCCTGCTGCCAGGGATGTCAGGGCCCGGCAGCACCAGAGCAGCAGAGCTCAGGGCTCGAGGCGGCCGCAGGTACTCAGAGAGCAGAGCGAGGGACTGGCAGCCAAACACTGCCCTGGTGCCTGTGCACCTGTGTGGCTGTGCCAGCTTTAGCTTCGGCTGGTCCCAGCTCGGGCTGCTGCTGCTATGTCCTGACAAGAGCTGGCCCCGGAGCCTCGGTCCCTGAGGAGATGCGGCCTCGCATGGCTCTCACCGGGATCAGCCCGACCGGCTCGTGGGCGATGCCTGGGACAAGGCACCGGTCAGGCCCATCACCAACCTTAACAGTACACATATTTGCTGCATTAAACAAACCTTGCATTTAGTAGCCCATTATACAGATGTTTGTCTGAATATTTGTTAGAGAAAATACGAGTTATTCAAAAGTCATTATTGAGGTTTATCCAGGAAAAAAAGTCTCACTTCTCCAAACTATTACATACATGGCTGAAGATTTGCCAACAAGTTGTCATGCTCTTTTATAGGAAAGTTTTCAATTCACCCCATGCATATATTGGAGTGAAAAGTAGTGATATGAGTTACTTCATTCCATTTTTCTATGGTTTCCATGCATCCTGCATTCAAAAGATGCGTAATGAAAAAAGAGATCTGTTTGGAAATAGAACAGTACTTCCCTACCTTTCACAAGGATGCCCATCCTAAATGCTGTACTGATCAACAATGCCTATGAAAGTACATTAGCAGCAACTCAGGCAGAAACCAAATGCAAAACAAATCTGAACATTATCTAAACTATACTATCAATTGCAGAACTAGAAATTTCTTGACTATATGCTAATCTCAATCCCCTTGAAAGGATTCCTCAAAAATAATGTTAAATATCTATGCGAATTTTACTTCAGCAGAATATACCAAAAAATTCTCAAAGCAAGTCCATTGTACCCTTCATTTGATACATCAGACCAATAGTATTAGGGCTTTGAGGCGATACCGACCTAAAGCAGATCAAACTCCTTGCCCAGAGCACTCAGCAACCTCTTTGTCCCAAAATTTCCACACAAGAAGTTAACAGGTCTCATCCTTTGAACCAATGATGTGACCTACACTTGTGGAAAGCTTCAAAGTCCTAACAAAGCTTCCCAGAAGTTTACCTATTTAGTTAATTGTTTCAAAGTGTCAAAACCACAAAGTCAGTTAAAAATTATATCTTGGTATAAATTCCCTTAGCTTTAAGAATTTTGTATTGGTAAACATTTATCTATGAAGATTTCTTTATAAAAGGAATCCCAAACATTGCTATTAGGTTTTTCAAAAACATTTCACAAAAAGGACACATTTGATGAACTTGTGTTTGAACAGCAGTTTCAAATTTAAGTGGAATGCTTTTTAGTCATTTTGGGGTTAGTTTTTGCCTTCAAAATGCGAACATACTGCTTCTGGATCATGTTCTGAAAAGGTTCTGAAAAATCATAAATTTCTTTATCTGTGCATTTCCCTCTCCTCATCTTTTCACATGACATTACCACAAACTTGCAGTTTAACAGACACTTTTCAACAGTTACTCAGACTACAAAGCAAACAGTCTCAGTCAGATAACAATAGAAAATGCATCCAAGCATGACCTCTGCAATCTGATTTTCAAAATCTGAAATGGCAGCACATTAAAAATAAGGATTTTCATAGCTCCTCAAGGATCACAAGGAAAAAGTTTGAGTTTCCCAAAAAAAAAGGAAAAAAACTTTTGCCACAAAATTAAAACACAAAGGCATGAACACATTTATAGGAGTGACAGAAATACCTAGACTACTTGTTTATAAAATTTACCCCAAAATGTTTGTTCCTAAACCATTTAACACAAATATTCTCCTGTTACAACAAATTGATGGATAGATGTAAGGCACATTACTATTAAACATTAACATAATTCTGTGTAAAAATAAGGTAATACACCTTTCCCCTCCAGTGGCACAGAAATTATTCAATCAGGGTTATTAGTTCTACTACTGAAAAGGGACTAAAACGCATACATTGACACATCTCTGAAGAAAAAAAAAAAAAAAGAAAAAAATCAGGTTATATAGAAACAGGCCTATGGCAAATTAATATTGTTCAAAGGTTTCTTTGAACAGGAGGGCAGTCTTTACATCATCATAAGATACTCATGTATTGCAGGTCACTTTAGGAACTTTTCAGGCAACCCACACAAACAAGTTTTCTTTCCATTAACCAAACCACTGCAGTTACAATCACCCTCACTCATGGCAAGGATCTCCATCCGTGTGACAGCTCTCATCACTTTTTCTCCAGGAACTATCTCATTGGTATTCTGCAAGCTGTTCATGATCATTTTAGTGGGAAAAGCATTTGTCTTTCACTGCAGACAATAATCCAAGCTAATATGAAGAAAATTGCTTCCTTTGGGAAGTATGCATGTTGGCATGAGTAATTCAACTATTTTAAGTACACTTACTCACAGAATTAATTGATCTTCATTAGCAATAGCAGCTCTATCTGCAATAGATACACCAATACAATCTTTGAGATATTCCTCGTCTTGTGATAGCATGAGTTTAGCCAGAGATACCTCTGTTCCAAGAGACAAATGGGTTTTCCAGTCAGAATACAAGTAGTAGAGGAAATACAAAAGGAGTTGCAGATCTCAGTAAGGGATGGCAAATGTAAAGCAGAGGAAACAGCTGGCAAAAAACTTTAAAGGTTGCATATAATCAATGTCACACACACAAAGTACACACAAAGTGTACTGCTAATTTTAATTTCAAGTAGCTAATTGCTAGGGTCATGCCAATCTTAAATTTGTTCTTAACATTGTTAAGAGTCAGTAATTATTGTTAAAAGTCAATAATGACTTTTGAATAACTCGTTTTCTCTAACAAATATTCAGACTAACATCTGTATAAGAGGCTACAATTGCTAATAGTTAGGGTCATGCCAATCTCAAATATTTTCTTAACATACCATCATTCACCTCTCTTAGATCTGGGGTATGAGGGTATTTTAGTGATAAAGTGAGATGAACTAAGAGAAAATGAGCTTTGTTTTCAACAGTGTAAAAATCATTCTGACACAGTAGCCTATTAATGAAAGCATAAAGCATTTAATTTCTTAATGTGTGAAACAGCTCTTTTTTAGATAAGAGGAGTAACAGAGTTATGCAACATCTCACTGTTTCTTTACTTGAACAGTTTTCATCTCATGAATTCCTGCCCAAGTGAGTAAGTGCTGATAACTAACAGCAGTGTATTAGGCATGCTGGCAGATGTTTTTCTTATTCAGCCTTACCAAATACCACTAGGTATGTCCTAGAAGTCTGTTAATTGCACCAATTTTCAGTTCTACAGCAAGCTCCTTTAACCTTTAGGATCGAGAGCCCACCTCCTTCCAACAGGACACTTTTAAAAACCTGAGTCCTCAGGACAACCTCAATCCCTTCCTCATTTGACATCTGATCAGTGATGAGCATATGAAATCACTGAAACCAAAACTACAATAAAAACCAAATTAGGTAGTTTTTATAAAATTATTACATTTTTATTAAATCAAGTGCAATACCAAGGGCACAGGTGCCAGGCTCTTGAAGTATCCCCATGACTGGTAGCAGGTCCTTCTGCTCACCCGATAGCAGAATTAAGCTTCCCTGATAAACCATCATTAAGCCAAGCACCATTTACTTCAGCTCCTCAGCAGGTTTTTTCACACTTCTATGTAACTGCAAGGAAGGGATGTGCAGCCTTGATTCACCGGAGGATGAACAGTGCCTATTGGAATGCTCTTCCAAGCACAGTCGCCAGAGCTACAAAGATGAGCCCCATCAGTAAGGGGAAAGCAGTAAATGATTACGGGGGACATGACCCTCCATTAACCCCTCACACCTTTTCTTCCCTTTGAGCCACAGTAGCTTCCGTTTTTCTGGCTAGACTATGCAAAATTACTTAAAGAAAAGTCTGTTAGGTTCGAGGTTACAATCCACTAATTAATCCACTCCCTACAGATCAGTTACTTCAAGTATGTGAAAAATAAATAACTTTCCTGAAGAAGCCTATGCAGATATAACTGACCAAAAATAAAAAGTTCATGAGATTTTTCTACCTCATCTGTGAAAACATTTAGTCAAAGAGAAACTTTACTGAAAAAAGATAATCAGCCAATCTCGTAACAGTAACAACTTACCAGGCACTTTTCTCCTAGCTGATGTTTGAAAATGTGCTTGTATCTGCTGCTTCTATATTTACATGATAGTTGTTCTTTTTATCCTAAGGAAAAATTTCTATCCCTCTGGGCTACACAGTTTCCCACCCACAAACACAGACCAAATATAAGATAACAAAGTCTTCAAATTTCCAAATTACAACAGCTGCAGGAAACAAGTAGCAGGTACCACAACATAGTGCAGCTAAACTTCTATTAAAAATAACGCTATGTCAACAGAACACTTCTTTTATTTCCAAGTGTTCAAATTGTTATAACACATATGCCATTTAACCATTTTTTATTTCAACATTAAGGTAATTACAGTTGAAGGGCTCATATTTCCAGTGGCCTCTCTGCATTGGATACCATCAGAGCAAAATATGAAACATTCCACATGGCTAACAATAAGACATTTGAGTTACCAGAATTACAATCAACTTTTTTTTTGCTAACAGATCACATACGTACACAACCAGGGCCATTTTTTTAGAAGAAATACCAAAATTAGTACTGCATTTGTTTATTTTCAATATGAACATCTCTGCATACAAGCAACATGATACATGACACTTGATTATCACACATAGAGTACTTTGGCAGCTCTGTGATATGTTTTTTCCCCTAAGCTCCACAGTAGGCTTGATTTATAAAACATATTGCTAATATGCCCTGCATAAACATCAAGAATCAAATATATCTTTCTTCACCTAAATGGTAGAGGGAGCAGTGCTTTTATCTTGTATTAGATAGTCTTGTCATACATGCACGATTTTCTTCCATGGACACTTCTACACATATTCTAGCTAACACTGTCTGCAAAAAATAAACTTTCTTCAAAAAAGATTTGAATTTTCTTCTCAAATTAGAGAAGCTACAGATTACATTACAAATCACTACCATTTATTTCAAAATAACACTGAATGTGTCACACTTTTATCATTATTTGCATATTACCATCTCACAGGCATGTCAGTCACCTGATCGAGTCATCCCAGTTTATCTGTAAAACTAACTTGTCTCTTTTGATACCTACTAAATCATAGTTTGCGGTTAACAAATACTAATTTCTTTTAATACCTCTACCATCGATTTCTACATGAAATTGCTTTCACTTACTCTCCCCAAATGAATTATTTTAATTTACCACCTTCCTGAACACAACTGACCTATTAGCACAGTAATCTAAGTGAGAATAACCTTTCCTCTAACACAGCCGTGCACTTTTTAAGTAGCCACTTCAAAGTTCTGAGATAAAATGAATGAAATCTGGTTGCAAAATTTCATACTTAAAGGAATAAAATCACACTATATATATTGCAATAAAAAACACCTAGAACCTGTCTATAGTTATCTGAAGCAATTTATTTCACTCACTCATCTGTGAAACTTTAGCAGCTATTTCATATTTATTCTGTTTGGTCCAAATAGCCCTATATGTTTTTAAGTGTCACTCAAAAAAGAATGCTGTGCTCAAAACCACATCTGCTACCAAAAACATGTCTTCACCCTTTTATTCACCCTCAAGCAGTTCTTAAAAACTTGAAGATTTCTTAAGCTATACAAAAACAGAATTTAATTTTATTTGTGTCAACAATGGGTAAGTTAAAAAGAAGGGAACATAATTAAACTAAGTAACATTAAAATTAAAAACTAAGACTAAAACCCAGAAGAGAACACTGGGAGATCACACCTGTGTCCCACTAGGCCTGCCCTGGGCCCAGCATTTCCCAGTGCCAGGGACTGACACAGACTGAGTGAGCCAGGCTGCACCCCACAGGAGACTTGCTGAATTTGTCATCACTTCGTTGCAGAGAGAGTTTTCCTTGTTCAGTATTGTTCGTTTTTTGTGCTTTGCCTGTTAAATAAACACATTTTTTCCACTTTCCTCTATGGAAAGATTTTTTTTTTCCTGAACCAGTTGAGGGAGGGGCTGTTCAGATTTGCTTTCTAGAGGGACCCATTCAGAGGTTTCTTCCCAAATTTGCCTTCAACCAGGACAAATACACACTTAATTTGATTAAGTCTCTCTTCCTCAGCCTTTAATACCTATTCACATTGAATTAAAAACTCTGAAGCACATAAATGAACAGCGTATGGCACTTACAATCATGTCTGCAATATAAACAATTACATCAAAATGTTCTGTAACTAAACAAACAGTAAATCTTGCTCATCTATACAAAATTTAGAGACTATGTTATCATTAAATGAGAAAATCACGCTAATTAAGTTGGACATTCACTAGTCTTGAAATGTCCTTTCTCATAAAGTTTTATCTTCTTGCTTTGCTTAATTGTCAGAAAATGAACTTCTCCAATTCTGCTTCCACTTCTTCACTGTAGTTATTTTGTACCAGCAAACTTTGATCTTGCACCATTAACTTCCACCCTGCTGTGCCCCTTACAAATCCAATTTCTCCATCACATTCTCCCTTCTCCCTTCCATTGTTTGTGACTCGGTGAACACGAAGCCCTTCCCTAGGGCAGCATCTTGTGCAACACAGCCTCCACGGGGCAGAGGCTTTTCTGTCCAGGAGGCACCGGGGCTGACCAGCCAAGCTCACTGGGTCATGGTCCACCGTGTACTGGGTAAGCTGCCTGTGTGCACTAAGCACCTTCTGCAAGAAGATAAACCAGCTGTGCACACTTGATACACAGGAAGCAACCCGAGTTCAGTTCGGAACAGGTAGCATGGATGGGGCAGAAACAGGACAGAGACATTTTGGCTGCAGCAGTTCCAACCCTGTTTGATTGTTTAACCTGTGTTACAGTCTAATTTAAGCATCATTGTTTATGCAATAATTTCAAATGAACAAAAACCCTACAGACAGGTAGACCATTCCTTTTCTACAGAATAACTGGTTATTATGTGTTCCAGAATGAACGTATGCAAACCTTGAAGAGTGTACTAATAACCACACCTGGAGCCTTTAAATACTGTTATTCTGAGGTATATGTCTATCGCTATAGAAGTTTATGCTTCACATCTGAAGTCCAAAAAAAAAGGATACTTGTATTTTCTAAGTCAAGCAAGCTATAGAAAAATGGGAAGAGAGCATGTGTTTTGTGTTCAAGTGTTATTGTTTAGCATTATCCTTCATGCACATAATGCAAAAAAAGCTATATATTCAAGACTGTTTACATCTGAATAAATAGGGTAAATTAGTAAATACAGTGTTGAAAATTATCTACAAAAATGTGTTTTTCCAAGTATTCACAGTTTGTATCAAGTCTTAAAGCAGAAAGCTGCAGGGCAATACCAAAGAAAATGGAATAAAAGAAAAAGTGAAACAGACATTTTAAGAAATCCCCTCAGAAAACAAATTCATATTTACGGTAAATGAAACTGAAATTAAAACAATGACTAAAGCTATTAGGTGGCCTTATCAGCAAACACCTTCAATCAAAAGGCCATAAACAAGTATGCTTTACATATTACTTGATTTGTTTATTTTACACCATGGGGTGAAAGCAACACAATTCCTTTTAGTAAAGTATACACAAATAGCCTCACTCAGAATATGCTTTTAATGCACATAAAAAAAGTATTCATCTTACAAATTGTTTTGCAATCCAAATATACAATAGCTTGGAATACAATATTTTAGAAAACTAAAGCCAATGTAAAAAGACTGCTTAATACAACTAAATGATATAAGTTTTTGTATGGCTGTCTTTAGAGTTTTCTTACTGCATCATCAATGTCAGAAATCTGTTCCTTCAGCTGGTTCCACTGTTCTGGATTTAAAGAAATACCTGAAAAGCATTAAAAATAAATACTTAACACAAAAAGAAAATTGTTGTTCAAGATATTGTGCAATTATTGTAGAGGCTGTTTTCATACATTATATTATCGTATTAATACTTGAGTTACTTCAACAATCGTCTTAGTTACAAAGTGAAACTACCCACTTCCAATGCTTCAGCTTATCTCTAGACAAAGAAAGAAAAGTGTGTGTAACAAATAATTGTACAAGTACTAGGCTAAACAAAAGGAGTGAAATACAACTCTAGCCTTGACAGAAGGCAGTACAAAAGGGTGATAAGTACGAAATCATTTGTACTCCTGCTGGTTCCTAAAAGCTGTACCTATGCAGATAGGTCTGCTGTGCACTTTTCAAGTCATTCTGGGGGGGGGGGGGGGGGGGGGGGGGGGGCTTTTCTCCCTTTTGTTTCTTAAAGTAAGGTAAATAACAGATGCTGTAAGTAACCTTCCAGACAGACTCCCTATCACTCACAAAACAACGCCAAAGTTACTTTTCACTTCAAGTTCTCTATAGTTTCTAGTGACATGCAACCAATACACAACCCATCACTTAACATCTAAATTTGATCTCATCTTTCCCTAAAGCTTGAGTAAAGGCATATGTTTCATTTGTGCTGTGGTCTACTCATTTTTACCCTAAAATTTCTACACCAACTCTGTGGAAAGTGTAGGCTCCCAGGGCTCCCAGTCCCTCTCGTACTTTCTCCTGTCAAACTCTTCCACTAATTACTCCCCCTCTCCCCTCCCAGTAACAGTTTTCCTTCATTGCTTTCTCCCTGAAGGTGAAGAAGGACCTGGTAACACCTGAAACTTTGAATTCCATTTTTGGAGCCCTAAGTGTTTTTTTTTCTTTACCATCACTGTCTTATCAGAGCACCACCACAATTTTAAGCAGCAAGTAGTGTACATGGAGCTTCTCTAAGCAGTCTTCCACCAGCCTTTGGAGGGCAGGTTTCATCTGAAAACAGGTCAGGTGTGCCAACCATTATTAGGGAATTAAATGTCATGAAGATGTTCCTCAACAACAGACTAGATGAACCAAACAAAATTCAGACCTGCTGCTTGAGAAACTGACAGTAATTAAACTTCTGTGTTTATTTGTATTACAAAATTTTGACTGCTTATACTGTTTTCAGGGTAGCTAGATGAACATCTTATGAGTGCATCAAGGAAATATTAGACTCACTTACTGTATCAGACTATTTTTAATTTGATCATAGCAAAATTCAGTCTCTTTTGCTGCACTGATAAACACTTCTATCTACAGCACGTCATTTTGGTCACTTGGCCCACCCATCAAATCCTGCTGTACCTTGCCATTCAAATTGCATATACTATTGAATTTTACCTTGAAACAGAGTACACAGAACACAGTAAAGAAAAACAGTAAAGTCCTTAAAAGTCAACCTTTTTCATCAACTAGCAACAAATCCAAATTCAGCAATTTTCCTGTAGAGCACCAGTATACCTGATTAAGCAAACCTATTCACAGTGGTTATTCAAGAAATGTTGAAAATGCTTCTCAAAATTTCTAAATTACTGTTATACTGACTTGCTCCTCAACACACTGAAAGAATTTAACAAACCTTACAGTGACTGTACATTAAATTTCTTCAAACTTAGCAGCCTGCTAGTACTTGAGGCTGGGGAAGGACTTTTTGCAACAGCACGTAGTGACAGGACATGGAGTGTTTCAAACTGGAAGTGGGTAGATTTAGATTGGGTATTAGGAAGAAATTTTTTACTGTGAGTGTAATGATGCACTGGCACAGGTTGCCCAGAGAATCTGCAGGTGTCCCATCCCTGGAACTGCTCAAGGATAGGCTGGATGAGGCCCTGAACAGCCTGGTCTAGTGGAAGGTGTTCCTGCTCACAGCAGGGAGTGGGGTTTAATGAAGTGATCTTCAAGGTCCCTTCCAATCCAAACCATTCTGCAGTTCTATGAATCCCCAAGGCAGAATATGTTTCATACTTACCTTTCACTGAAGCTGTATGAAAATGGATAAAAAGGAGGCTTTTTAAAGAGAAGCAACATATCATTAAGCACAGCACTGCTATAGGAACTGTCCTAAATCCCCATCTTGAGATGTCGAAGATCTGAAAATGGTTCACAGTGAAGCCTTGCCATGAAAAGCAACTGTGCAAGTGGCAACCAGAAGTACAATGGCTTGTGCTGCACTACAGATTACAAACTTGGAACACTTAAGATATTTTTTCCCTCTACTAAAATATTTTTAACAATTTTTTTAAATAATTAGTCACAATAAATGTTTAGGTTGTTTTAACCAAAAATTTAGTAGAAACTGAAGGACATGGTTGGTTTAACAAAATTAAGAGCTTATAAAACTGACTATTTCAGTTAATTCTGTAATAAGAAATAAGAGGAAATTCAGTTCATTAAATTAATCAATTGATGGGGGGAAATACGGCTATGGTATAAATATGTTTTATAACTCCCCTACCAAATTTGCTTGTATCTGACACCTTGCTTTCCATAAATCATAGAGGATCTCTTTAGGAAAACAGACTTAAGCCAACAAACCCACTTAAGATTTTACCTATAACCTACAGAGAAAATTAATCCTTTGTAAAAATAACACTCATAGCAAAGTAAAAATACTACTCAAAAAGTATCACGTAGCAACAAAGGAGAAAAAGAAGTTCTACTGGAAAATACAGACCATGTTTTAATACAAATAACGAAGCAGATCAATACCTTTTCTTCCAGGCTTCATTTCACCTTCTTGATCCATCCAGTATTCTCTAATATCAATTAAGACTTTCCCTTTAAAGTCCCGCACACTGACGTACCTCATTTTGCCAATCTGTCAAAACACATATAAGGGTCTATTAGGCATTTTACATATTAGAGCAGTCACTTTCCCCAGCAGCATTAGACTCTGACATGTGACACTGCACACTGCAGCTTATTTTAGACACCACAGAAACAACTAGATTAAAAGCTTAATTCATAGTAGTCAGTAGGCTAATAAGTAACGACTTAAAACTCACTGAGCAGGCAATGTTCAATGTAAAAGTAGCTCTCCTAGAATAAAAATATCTGTATTCTTTACATGCTTGCTTCTTACAAGTCATGAATTTAATGCTCTCTGAAAAAAAAATCTAAATTTTAGTCCTTTCCACAAGTAGAGAAAACAAATTAGATGTTCACATGTAGTATCTTTTTCATTTTTTATAACACGGTAAATACAGATGGAAATCAAAGTTAACCATCTCCGTTAGTGTTCCATGCCCACTCCCAAGTCCTCATGGGTACCTCACTGTATCACCAGGTCTTCAAAGAAACAGTCAAACCTTTTAAATTTACCATCACGTAGCACAGCATGAAATTTTGGAACTTAGATTACGGAATTCCGTAACTTTTAAACTAGTGTTGTAACTGAATTACATGGGCACCTCTTTTTTTGGGGGTGGAGTGGGCAAAATTTAGGGAAAAAACCATACCACCAACAATGCAACACTTACGTATTTGGGCTTACTCAATATCTCTCCAAATATGATAAAACTATCTATTCACATAAATTCCAAGTATAAGGCGGATTTTGAGAACCAGAAACTAGATAATTAAAACATTATCATATAAAACTTCTTCCAATTCTAAGAAATCCTTTGAATTCTGCATGTACCTTTTGGACACATTTTATGTAACAAAAGAACAGATTCTAAAGTAAACAATTTTAAAATAAAATATTCCTTCATGGTAAAACACTACATTTCAATTTCCACTTCCTTTATCTCTGCATGTTGCATTTTTATAAAATTTAAGGATGGGCCCTACACTTCTGGCATTAACTTGGATCAGAAAGACTTGAACAACTCTCCAATCAACTACAATAATTCACAGATGTTTAAGTTATATGCTCTTAATTCACAAAATAGATATAAACAAGAATACATTTTTCTTATTCTTCCGCAGATGCTATATGACATCTAAAATTAATTTTAGAACAATTTTAGACAACTTAAGTCTGAAGTACATCCTACTTCAAATCATCCTTTAAAATTAATAAGATGTTACTGTTCATAAGACAGTATTTTTATTTTATAAAATTACAATACAAATTTAAAACTCAAAAATAGAAGTATAATGTTATGGTATCTTAGCTTTTTCAGACCAAACCTGGTACATGCACAAGTCCATCTGCACTCCTGGCAAAGAATATCCAAAACATGGTCAACATTACTTGGTTTTACCCTTTAACGCTCTGGTACCTTTTAAGGTCACCTCCAGGAACAGCTTCAACCAGTAGCACTCTACAGCAACTTTTTTTTCCCATGGCTATGGAAGAATACTAGTGTAGTCTGGTTTTCCTAGGCCTGCAGTTTCTAAGTTCTACTCCTTCGTGATGTTTTGGTTTTGGAAGTCTGTTCTCACAGCTTTAACATAAAAATTGTCATTGTTTCTGTAACGAAAGCTTAATGTTTTGGATTCTTTCTGTGGGATGGACTTTCTCTGACATCTCTCTGATTTGGCCAATATGTGTGAAGAGTTGTATCACTCTCCCTACCAAGGAGAGTAGCCTGTCCAAAAAGGTATAAAATGGGGTCAGTTGTTCAAAATAAAGTGGAGCCAGATCATGTTCTAAAGAGGTATTTGTGTCATGCTGTTACTCTCCACAGTGACATTCTAGTGCTTTGCCAAATAATTCCAGATTTGTCATAAGAAGTAAAATCTAATTCAATTTAGCAGATTACAGCTGCAAATACAGTAAAAGGGTTTATAGTGTGATTTCCAAGGATAAGAAAGACTACGTCTCAATTCAACTACAGTAAGGTGAGTGGCAATAATGCAAAGTTCACATTTACTTGATTGTTAAGTCTATCTTAGATAAAAGCATTTCTCTATGTAAATGCTGAAATTAAGTTAGATTTCATATCACATCTGGATTTCAGATGAATGTTCCCATTAAACTGCACATATTTAGTTGAACTCTATGCAAAAGCTGACACTACTGGAATTTTTATATAGGCATCTAAAGTACAGTTCCAACAATCATCTACACCTAGAAACACAAACAAAATCTAGAGTTAACTAGTTAAGTAAATTCATGCTCCTTGACACTTAGCTATCTGTATCTCTGATACAGATTCATTTCTGAACAATTATTTTTTCATGCACTGGCTAATAATGTTAAGAGTAATTTCAGTGACTAAACGTATTTTTCTATCTCTATAACCAGAGCAGCATTCCAAGCATTACTGTACTGGGAAGAATTAGTGTTCTTCACACTGGCTGATATAGGGCTGTGTTTTGGCTTTGTGTTATCATCAACATGCTCAGCACAGAGATGCTTTAGTTACTGCAGAGCAGAGCTTACACAGGGCCAAGGCCTTTTCTGCTCTCAGACTGCCACACTGGCAGGGAAGCTGGGGGAGCTTGGGAGAGTGGGAGGAGACACAGCTGGGAGAGGTGACCCAACTGAGCACTGGCATATTCCAGACCATGTGACATCATGGTCAGGATATAAAGTGGAGGGAAGAAGAGGGAAGGGGGCATGTTTGGCATGATGACATTTATCTTCCCAAGTGACACTTAGATATGACAAGCACTGCTCACCTGGAGATTGCTGAACTCCTGCCTGTCCATGGGGAGTGATGAATTAACTCCTTGTTTTGTTTTGCTTGAGTGTGTGTCTTCTGCTTTCCCTATGAAACTATCTTTATCTCAACCCTTGAGTTTTCCAACTTTACCCTTCCAATTCTCCCCCAGCCCCATTGGTGGGGTTGCAAGCCAGTGGCTGCCTGCGGCCTGGCTGTTGGCTGGAGTTAAACACCAAGACAGGAATGACTTATAGCTGAGTAGTGAGCTTAATTCAACATTCACAGAGAAGTTCATATACTTTTTATTAAATAATACAGATCCTTAGATTATACTACTCTACTGATGTACATAAATCAGTAAACATTAAAACCATTATTTCCAGGTTTCTATTTCTTAGAATAAAAAGCAGTGAATTGTAGCTCTATTCCTTTCAGAGATATGCAACTGACTTCCTGTGTAAGCTTCAGCAAGCACCTTCTTCATCTTTTTTCCTATTTCCAGTTTTTCTGGATTAAACTGTACACCCACAGTGCAAGCATTAACAGCAAAAAACCCTCTCTCTTCCCTAGCTGATAACCATATGTATGGAGCACAAGACTCCTGTAAACAGTGACATCTGCAACAAAACAAATTGTGAAATGCATCAGTGACCACCTAAGTTTCATAATTAATGTGCTAAACCAATGACAGTTTCAGAGCACTATAAATTTCTGTGTTTAGCTTCTTCCAGGAGCCTATGGTAAGGACAGTGGGAAATTACACTAGAAAAATCATAGAACTTATTTCTTACAAGTCAAAACACAAATATGGTGAAAACTCAAAAAACAAAAAAGGAGGGTTTGGGAGATGGACAGGACAATACAGAGACAACTTCTGAAGTAACAATTTCAGTTAAATGCATGATCGTGCAATGTGGTTCTGCTCTGGGTAGTCATTAATGAATCCTGACAAACCTTATCCAAATCAGGCATAGGTAGATGATAGGATTAGTCAAACTAACGAAAGCACATGGTGCAGAGCTCAGGTTGCCTAGAAGCCACAGACAGGAATCTAATGCATCAAGGCTAAACACTTCCACATTAACATAAATAATGCCTGTCCTTAGGGCCTCGAGTAATATATCGCACATGGGAGTAACATAAATTTCTGCAACCTAACAGCACACAAATCCTTCATCAAATTGTAGAGTGTACTAGGTTCCAAATAAAACCTAGTAAGGCCAACACATGCAAATCCATAGAATATACCTTGTCTCTGATATTGAACAAATGGTCTTCTACTTACATTAATAGTATTCTTTGTAAGTAGTTGCAAAAAAAAAATTACACCAAGAATCTCAAATAGAAATATAGTGTACATATTTATGAAAATGCTGAATCTTGTGAATACAGCAGTCACAATAAGCTCTATATTAAGGGAATCTGTATGCTTCAACACAGCCTGAGGGTGTAGAACAAGAAGATTCTTAGTTCCACATCATCTGCAGCCACTCCCACACACAATATGGACACCATAGAACTTGTGACTATCCTATGAATGCTTTACAGACTGATTTCCATCACCTCAAGCCACTCTTGTAAAGCTATACTGCAAATTCACTTCCACATCAGAGATCATTTTACTGCCATGAGAGAGAAACTCTCCAGAAAGGTTTCTAGTATCACTAAGAGGCCTAGAACAAACAAAACCGTATCTAAAAAATTAACGAGCATGCCCTCCTGGGTAGGGGGAAGGGGGACTATATCCTCACACCTACTGTGGTTTTATTTCTATACTTTAACATCTGCATGTTAGTTACTGCACAGAAGTTGTGTAGACTACAAAAATTGTCAATGCTTCACTATAACACAATGAGTAATCTAAAAAATATTTTATTGTTGAGTACTTTGAAGGCAGGCACAGACTGGATAAGAGTAATATTTTAGGTCAAGGTGATATTCAAAGATCTGTATTCTACGCAACACCAGAAGAACCCTGTTTTTATCAGAGTAATATGAGTCCTCTACTGTCTGTTTTTAGCAACTTTTTATTATCTTAGGTCAAAGAGGTTTCAAGAAACCAGAGCATGCATATTTTTGCTTTTATTTAAAAGGGTCTGGGTGTGTTTTTGCATTAGAGAGACACTAGAAATTTTTAAGTTTTCTCCAAGGCTGGAATTTCTTATCTTACTACAACCACAGTTACTGGAATTTCTGAACTTACTACAAACATAGCTGTAAGTTTATAAATAGTTCTTTAGAGTTCTACCTGCAGTTCATCTCGTAAGTTGTAGAAATCACTATTTCATTTTTCCTACAGGATTCAAAGCACGCCCGAGCAGAAATAAAAAAATTATACACTTCCTTCAAAAAACTGGCCTGTATGACAGTACCAGTTAAGAAGGTCTTCTCTGCAGAACAGACCCCTGTATTACTTCACACGGCAACAGACCAGAAACATTTCATTTACACTACTCTGCACATGGGTCATCTCATCAGGCACATTTCCCGTGCCCTTTCGCAAACTGGAGAATCAAAGCCTCAAGAATTTACGTTACTTCTCAGCCAGCTAGTCAGAGACCTTTAATAGATCTTGATCCACACCCCAAAACAGGTAATTCTGAGCTCTCTCAGAGCTCCCTCAGCACACACTGCTACCACCTTGGCTAATCCTGGGAACTGTAATGTCCTGAATTTACAAATGCATCGTTCTACTGAAAAACAGACATTCAGCCCATCTTAAAAACAAGGCAATACCACAAGTTACTATCCTTATGGATGTTCACTGATAAGACCCTCCATCATAACATAAAGGAACAAACAAAACTTATTCCAAGATGCTGTCATAGCACAGAAGGCCAAGCTGCCCTTGACCTAAGTTAAATAGGAACGAAGAGTCCACACTCTGGTTTCCGCAAACATTTTTTTCAAGAGCCCTAATTAAAAAAACATTTCCATGTAGAGACAAACCTGATCTAATATTTAAAGTATACTGATGATAAGTGCTCTATTTACTGACAAAATGACTACCCAGAAATACCAGGAGCAAAGTCATGAGAATTAGATCAATTGATACAACTCAGATTCTTTTACTCTGCTGAAATCCAACCAAGCTTTTCTGAGCATCTCATGTGAATGTCAGCATCGCAATCCCCTTTGGCCAAGGATTCAGGAGGCCAAGCACTAGTGTCAAGAAACTCATATCATCTCATAAAATTTATACAGCATATGATGTAACATATTACCATAACCAGGCTCTATGAGTCATCAATTTTACCTGAAACATATTCTCATCTCTGTTACTGCTCTGCTTAGAAGAAGCGGCACCTTTTGAACTTTCACCAGTCTTTTGCTTCTTTACAGCCTTTTCTGGAGTTACTTGCTTTTTCCGCTTTGCCTTAGAGCAAAATAAAAAAGAAAAGCCATGAGCCACAATCAAGCTGTATGCTACACATAAGTCTACTAACAAGCAATGCACTTTATCACCTTCTTGCTGTGAAGGCAGGAATTCAATACTGATTATTTAGACTGGAATTTAAAAATTTCAAAATGAGCCTGACTGTTCTCAGTGAAATATTACTTTGGCTTTACAGAGAATTTAATCGGATCAAAATACAATTCAGAAGTATTTCTCTCTCTGCACAGTAACACTGTCAGTTAAATTTTTTATTAAAACTACTGAAGTCTGATGGAAATGGCACCCTCTTCTCCACTACACGGAACAAAAAGTATAGAACAGCTTGCAGCACCTCCAAAAAAGAACAGAAACATAGAAAAGGTAATAAATAATCTGAAAGGATCATTTATTAAGATATTAATAAGACAAAAAAGGATCTGGAAACCACCTCTATCAGACCACTGTTTTTTAATAAGCATTTAATCACTGCCCACAGCATGATAAACTACGTGATTTTTTAAAGCATTCAGACAATATCACCTGTAAATGAGATTACCCAAGAAGCTACGAAGTTACTATTTTCTACTCCTATTTTTGTAAAAAATAGGAGACCAGACCTCTTTATGTACTGTACTATATTAAAAGACCTGGTGTCTGTGTTACCACTTTGCATTTCTTAAAAAAGAAAAATCAACTATTTTTTTCTGATTTTGCTCAAAATGATTGGTATATCTAAACAAACTTCTAACTTAAATATTTAAATTAAATGGGAACATTTGATTCATACATTTAAAGTAGTCAACTTAAAATTTATCAACTCAGAGACACTCAGGTTGGCTCAGCCTTTAACTGAGAAACTAGCAGATGGTGTAAAAGCAAATAAAAGAGAATGAAGCAGAGAAAAAACCCATGCAAACAATGCAAGCAAGTGTCATAAGGAGCACGGGGAAAGTGCAGATTTTTGTTATGGAGAAGTAATTCAGATATTAAAATGGTAGAGGGTGGCTGTAGACATGTTCTCAAGTCCAAATTCTTGCCACCAGGGCAGTTGATACAGAAGCCTTCAGAAGCCTGCTACAAAGCAGCAGAGAATCAGGGGAATTTTCAATTATCATATGGAATAGCATGAAGAAAACAAAGTGCAACTAAAGAAAAAAACTTGTTCTTCAGGGCAAAAATTATGCAATCCACCCATACTTGGAAGGTGGGTTGTTTGGTTTCTGTTGTTGCAGTCGTTGAGATGGGTGGGGGGAAGAGAAAGTTAAAGTGTCTGATAAATCATATGGAATGACAAGCATGTTGTGACATAATTTCACCTAATTTCTTAACCCCAGCCTGAAACAAAAGAATTAATGCAGTAATGAACTACACATATTGTTCACCTTTTTGTCAACTTCACTATCTGAATCACTGGCAGATGAGCTTGAAGAAACAAGTTCCTTTGATTTAGGCATTCTGGGAAAAGAAAAATAACATGAGAACACTATATAAGGAATGACATTCCATTTTGGCTGGAAAGCAATCTTGAAACCTGTTTGTACCGGCTCATCTTCTTCAAGCCCTCCTAAAGATTTTTCTGCCTTTTCATTTAAGCTTTAATACACACTGTAGATGCAAAATCAAGCACTCTTCCCTCTTACATCTCCTCCCCTTTTTGTTGCAACTGCATTGAAACACATTTAAAGCACATCAAACGCAGTGGTTTGGCTTCTGAACTACCTACAGCAGAATTATTTTTCAATTTGCATATATCCCTGGACATGGCAGAACTCACAATGTAAAAACCAGAATATAATACTGCCCTGCAGCTGAATCCTTTATATTGCATCCACAAATACGAATCATTAACCCCCTAGCAGTATCTATACTCTGACATGGGCATTTCGCCCAGCTGGATTTGCAAGCAACATGCTGCACAATTGTCACACATGTGATGCTCGAGCTCCCACCTATAACCTAACAGTCTCAAATACATCTCAGTTACAGAGAGCTACATCACTGCAATTAACATTTCACTGCAACTTCGACACATCAGTCACTGGCAACTATTAATTCACCAGACAAGCAGACATTCAGCATTCTTTGAATGCGTGCTGCCAGGTGTCCTTGCACGTCACCCTGGTATGCAAACATGTGGTTACATATAGCGGTTACACATCTTTCCTGCTATCAGAAACTCTTTGTAACCAATACACAGCTTATTTGTTCTTCTAGAATAAAATTAAGCATTCCAGAAACTGTAGAATACAAACCTCAGCTAGGAAAGGACAATATAATATTACAGAGCCCCTCAGGAAAGAGAAAAGGAGTAACAGTGTTCTTAAGTACGCAGTGAAAAAAAAATAAAACAAAACAAAAAAAAAAAAAAAAAAAAAAAACACAAACGCAAATTAAAAAATAAATAATAAAAAAACCCAAACCACAAATAACCCACCAGCAAAACAAAACAATCAAACCAGAGTCCAAATAATGCTAATGGATCAACGTGGTTCTAAAGTAGTGCAAGACCTGTGGTAATAGCTTGTAGCACAAGGACGGAAGCTGCAGCACTGTACGGGATACAGGGTATGAGGAAGCACAGACAACCCACGCTCTAGGATGGAAGCAGAGGAGCGCTGGAATGGGACAATGTGAAAATAAGCAAACAAATGACACTGAGGCGACGAGCAAAACGATGTTTCGGAGATGACCCCGGGGTCCGCATGGGAAGGAGAACGGGGCAATATGGAGGAAGGTGTGGGCGGAAATTGGGAGGAAAAAGGTATTTGTGGTGGTGGGTGCCCCACGGGAGAAGCTGAACGTGAGACACCGCAGCGCCGGCGAGGGGATGAGCCGGGCCAAAGGAGAGCGGGGAAAGGTAAGGAAAGGAAGACAAGCCGGGAACTCAGGTAGGCGGATCCCAACCGCCATTTTCCTCCCCTATTCCTCTTTTCCATGGTTCGTGTTGCCCCCCAAGAAGAGTCGAGACCCGAATAAAGATGGGGGCGAGGGGGTGGGCGGGCGAGAACGCCCAAGTCTTCCTGGGGCAGGGCGACACCGAAAGGACTGCGGGCTACCCATAGCGGGGCGGAGGAAAAGGATGGCAGAGAAACCAGCGGGCCAGGGTCGCCGCCGGGCCGGGTCTGCTCCCCGGGCGGGGGGTAGCGCGCCCGGGCGCCATCTTCTCCCTCTACTAGACTCTGTGCCCCCCAACATGGCAGCTTCCCCTCGGCAGCGGCGGCTCATTCCTCCGGCTCGACAGCGGGGTATCCCTCCTGCTGGGCACCGCGGGCACTCGAGGAATAAGAAGCTTCGCCTCACCGCCTCCCGACCGCGGCTGCCCCAAATCGGGCCGGGAGGTGCGGCGGCGGTGGCGCCGGGGGAAGGGGCGCGCGGGAGAAAATGGCGGCGTGGCGGGGGCGCGTGAGGGGACCCAACACTCACGTCCTGCTCCGCGCGTGGCTCCTCCGCAGCGTGAGACAGGCGGAACTGACGCGGCTCGGAACGCCCCCCCGGACCACTCACGTGGGGCGGCGGGGGGCGGCATTAAAGGGGACGCGGCCCTTTGTCTCTGCCGTAGCTCGTTCCCGCCTCCCCTGAGGGGCGGGGGGAGAGCATAGCGCTGGAAGGAGGTTTCACAGGATCGCAGAAAATCACTAGTTGGCAGAGACTCGAATTCCTGGCCCTGCACAGGGCACCACAAAGTCACACCCTGTGCCTGAGAGCGTTGTCCGAACACTTCTTGGTGCTGTGACCAACACCCTGGGGAGCCTGTTTTAGTGCTCATCCACTTTCTGAGTGAAAAACCTTTTCCTGGTATCCAACCTAAACCTCCCCTGAATCGCAATCGAATCCTGTCGCTGTCCCCGAGAATGAAGAGGTCGGTACCTGCAGCTCCACTTCCCCTCGTGAGGGAGCTGTAGGCTACGGTGGACATTAGGAAGAATTCCTACACAGAAACGATTAGACATTAGAATGGGCTTCCCAGGGGGTTGGTGGAGCTACTGGAGATGTTCAGGGAAAGACTGGACATGGCACTTGGTGCTATGGCCTGGTTGACGTGGTGGTGTTGAGTCCTAAGTTGAACTAGGTGGTCTCAAAAGTCTTTTCCAGATTGATTGTGTTGTTCTCTGAAATATGCCCCAAGTCTTCTCCAAGCTGAAAGAAAGCCCCACCAATAATTCATAAACAGCAGGGTATTTTCAGGCGCTGCAACGGTTCCTCGATGCCGCTCGGAGGTGGCCGGGCAGCGGCGTGAGGCGGGGCGCGGCTGCAGTGGCTTTGCACTGTGGAATCGGCCACGCCAGGCCTGGGGCGCCGCTCGGGAACCCCTCCTGATGGATCCCCTCCCGATGATCCCCTCCTGATGGTCCCCCTCCTGCCACCGGATCAGCCTTCTGCCACCGGTGCCCTAGATGTCCTCCTACGACGGGGCTTTGTGGCTGGGGACCCGGGAGCATCAGGGCACCCGTTCGGGAAGGCCCCGCGGGGCTGAAGCACCGGGTTAAAGCGGTCTCAGCGCTTCTTTTAAACACCGACTTTTAAATAGCTGTCCAAATAGAGAACCTTGAAAATATACTGACAAGGTTTCTTTTTGTCTGTAGCGTGTTCACACGGTGATGCATCCCGAGAACCTACTGAGGGTGGCTTGACAAGGCTTAGTTCATCTAAACGAGTTCTTCTGAGACACACGAAAACGGAAGGGAAATGAGGAAGGGGCCCTCTGCCCTCAGCTTTGTAAGAGGCGATTTTTAGCAGCCTTTGCAGACTGCAATAGGCCAGGCATATTGTCAAGACCATGAAGTGGCTTCATGTTGTTTCTTCCGTTTTACCTGTTTGAGCTTTTTGGTTTATGATTAATGTAATGTTATTAATATATAATTAATATGATGAATTTAATGTTATTACTAACATTAAAATTCGGGCATGATTCACATGAAACTAACACAGCTTGCTCCTATTTGCAGATCGTTGTTTGCAGCAATGGATCTTGTAGTTGTGTCGTAAGGAATAACCATTCTTCAGACACCCAGTACTAGTTGAGTCCTTTTACTCATTTTTACTAACTCTGGACTTATGTTTTTGCTGCCTTGTGAGTGAAAGCTTTTTGAAGAAGTGCAAGGAAACTATAAAAATTAGGAAGTAGACTGTAATCCCAATCCTAGTTTCCAAATAAAATTAATACAGGCCGAGTGGGGTAGTGGCTGATCAGCCTCCATAGTTTCAATAACAAACACCTGTTAAAAGTGTTGAAAAGCAAAAGCCTTTGCCTTATTTTTTTTTTTTTTAATTGCAAAGATCTCTGTTTATTAATATGGTCCAGAAAGACAAATATCATGTTTCAAGAGGGAATAATCCCCCAAAATCAACATAAGCAGCTGCAAGTTCTAAGCAGTGTTTCTGAGAAAGTACTTAAAGGAAGTGGGCAAAGAGTTTTTCAGAGGGGATCCATGAGGTCTTTAGAGCCCTCATCATGAAGTAAACTGGTTTTAGCTATGAGTAGTGGCTTTCATTTTTTCACTTTAATAGCAGGAAAACAGGAAGGAAATACCAGAAATAGGAAATGTACTCATCTAAATAAACTTTGGTAATTTACAGTTTCACAATGTCATGTAGGTCACAAAAAGAAAAGAAAAATAGAAAAATAAACAATTCTTACTATGTCTCTGACATTTGGAAGATAAAAATACAGTTGTTCATACAACTGGATGAACAAGGAGTCAAAGCACGGTAAATGATAGGCAGGCTATATAGTAGTTATCACCACTGCACCAACACCTGGCTTGTCAAGCCATGTAATTCTGGAAGATGAACAGACTTATGTTTTAATACCTAATGTTAAACTCCAATAAGAAGATCATCTCCATACATGGACTATTAATTTGAAAAAAAAACCCTCTTTTCAACTAACTTTCACTAACTTTTCATGTTAGAAGCATAATGAGAGTTCATGTGTTTGTAGTCCCTATGTGCTTTGGTTTTTTGTAGGTTGACACTTGGTGCACAAAAAATGTTCAGGTTTTAATCAAACCATCAAGGAATCTTTTTTCTAATTGACAATTCTTTATGCATTTTTAATCAATTCTTTCAGTCTTGACATAAATCAAACTGACTACAAGAAACATTTTCTGATGGTTCTTAATGAGTTAATTTCTCCCACCTGCAGTCTTTCCTCCAAAGCAAGCACCAAGTTTATTTTTACAAATGAATTCCTAAATAGCAGTTTAGTGAGGGGAAGAGAAGATTTGCTGCAACTGGGATTTCATGTTCTGCTTTTCAGGAATGATACATTTTCTTGAGAAATATTCTGGTCATTGAGCATAGCAGCAATTTGAGCTTTCAGTGAATTACCTTCACTATATTTTATTGTATTTAGAAAAGAATAAAGAAGCTACTAAGAAAAAAAAATGCTGCCTTTAAAACAGTGGGAAAGGAGCCATAATTTTTCCAAGGTAAATCTCTGCTGTTACCTTCTGAGTGAGTCACCTATCCCCCCAAGGGGTATAGTTCACTTTCTGAGCTCTTAAAACACACTTTTGTAATGGGTTTGTTCCTTCATCAGACACTTTCCTCCTGTAGCTGCCTTATAAGGGCTTAAATTCTTCTAGTTGCTGTCTGATTGCCTCATTTCATATCCCACGTCTTTGGTAGAGAAGAATGTTGAAGCATTAGTTTTTTCTTCAGTAGCAGATTTTAGCATGCAAATTTGAATGGGAATGCTGAAAAATACATGCTCATGTTTCTGACTACGTAGCAATTACTAACTGCAAAGGATGTCTCTGGTTAGAAATAGTAGAGCTAGCAAGAAAAGCTTTTTGGGCAAACCTAAAGTGGGACAGCTTTTAAAGCTTTGGTGTTCATGCTTGCTAGTTTAAAAGGTGGAAGAAGAAATCTGCTGTGAAAGGGGAGGCCAGCTTATAATATTGGTAATAGTTTTATTAAAGTGTCAGCAAAGAAAGAGTAAGGGATGCTACCACACTGTGGTTTTGCTTATGGAACTGGAACTGGTTTGTTTCTCATGTGTATAGTGTAATTTGAGTTTGCGTCAATACTTGCATAACTTTCTATTATGTTTGGAAAGTGTTTTTTTTTTTTTTTTTTTTTTAATGTTGCAGTTTAGTAACCTAAACAGTAATAATTTCTATCTGTCATTTAATAAATTGCTGTTATATGTTTTAATATGTCTGTGTTTATGGTCACTGTATAATCTCTAAACCCTGTTGTTAAAAGTAACACTTTTTTGCTTTAATAATTTGAAAATATGGGGTCTTTGTGTTTACTGCTTAAAAAATGTAATTTCACTCTACAATAAGAAGGGTGATAAGCCGGCAAATGTCTTGTCTCTCTCGCTATCTGAAATGATATCCAGGTGACAAGATAGCACTGATCTCCATATGCTGATTGTAAATCTCTTTCTATCTAGAGCATTTACAAAGAGAGCACTTATTAAATTACCTTTTCAGGAAATAAAAGCAGCTTTTATTAACATGGTCTGTGCTGTTGGAAAGCTTTCACCTTCTGCTGCGTGGCCCTGCCCTCTGGTGGGCACGCAAAGGCTGGCTGAGAGCCTGCTTTTATGTAAACCGGAGCGTTGCTTCCAAGAAATCTTACCTAAACTTACTTAGTAAATCTTGAGATTTAAAAACATTTCGTTTTCCCCATCGTGTTTCAGTCGCAGTTTTGCAGTCCTGTAGCAGCGGTAGAGACATTATCAGATGTGTCTTGGGACATTAAAGTGAAATAGTAGTATTGATGACACTTGCATGTTAATATGGTGCTTTTTTCTTCTCACCATATTTTGGAGATCTCCTCATACAGTGGAAATGAAGGTCAAAAATGTGTTTTCCTGAATGCTAGCTTGCTTGCCCATTTTTTTTTTTTTTTTTTTTTTTTGGTCATATTTTTAGACACTTTGAATGTTGCACAGATAGAGTATCTGTTGTATTTAATTCCAAATTAAAGATTTGTGTTCCAGCATATGTTTTCATTCTGGAACTTCTTGGCTGTTCTTCTGTAATCTTATTAAGATCAGGAACAGATAAGTTTCTTTTTCCTATTTAAAAAATACCTTTTCCATGTTTCACTAAAGCTTTTATGTCTTTGCCCTGTGCCACAATGCATGCTTTTTCACTCCATGTATTTTCCTTCCATTTAATTATATAAAAATCAGTAAAGGTCAAGATGCCTTTGAGGATCCAATCTGAATTTATTACTGTTTCATTTTGGAGCAATCTGATACATGTCTTAAGAAGACAGAATCTTGTTTTATAACCCACTAAGGTTTTTTTAAGTATAGGCCATGAATCTGATCCTTCAAGCTAGTAGTAGCATAAATAGATGTTACGTAATGGTTCACAAAGTCACCAGGAAGCATGAGGTTCTTATTAGGAAACTGCTGAGGGGAAGACATGTATAATATTAGTGGCATTGGGGTTTTTCCCAAGGAGAAAGGAAACCTTGGGTTTTAATTTTTTTTTGGTCACATTTAGAAAGTATGACTTCTCATAAAGTATGTTGTAGTCTTTTTAAAATTATATATGCACTGAAAACTCAAAATGCAAAATTTACGTGGGAAAGTAACCTGAAACTTCTTCTGAAATTGCAGCTGAATTGTGCTGCCATATGGGAGCTTGTGCTCGGAAATATGCAGGGCCAAAATCACAACATATAGGGTGTAGTCTTTGAATTATAACTAATAGAAATTACTTGGATGAAGAAAAGTTACGAAGCCTAAAATCTCAGTTGTGACTAAGAAAGCCTTGGGTGGTTTTGGTTGTTTTTTTGGTTTTTTGTTTTTGTTTTTGTTTATTTTGTTTGTTTGTTTTTTGTTTTTTTGTGGAGAGAAAGTTGAAAAGAGGGTAAATATTACAAGTTTATTTGAAACATTATAATATAATACATATCAATAGTAGTATATATTAATAAGGTAGACGTATATCCATGGAGAGAGTCCACATGAGGATCACTGAGTTGATCAGAGTGTGAAAAACGAAGTTCATGTTCCTGGTAAAGTTTAAAAAATGTTTAATAAAGACAGTAAGGGACAGATAAAGCAAAGAAATACGGCTGGCTGGGTGTCTTGGAACCACCCCTATTATCCTGTTCTTCACGCACGGACTTATGCACATTCACTTTTCCAGGAACTGTTCTGTATGGTCACTCCTTGGGTCCGTCAACCATAATCCCACTTTTATTCAGTTATCATCTTTTTGATTTGGGCTTTGGTCCCTTTTTTCACAAGCGGTGAATGCTGAGAGTCACTTGGGCCTCTTCTGGAAGTTATCTATTTGGGCAGCTGAAACACACTACACTTAAATTCTCAACTACAGAACAAAAACCCCATTATACATCTATTCAGGCAGTTAAAACACTAAAAACTACAGAAATAAAACATCATATTTATAATATTCATTTCAATATTCGCAAAAAGCCAATACCAAAATATGAATTTATAACAAGAGGGATGGTGCACTGTTATAGGTTAGCTGTCTAATTAAATCCAACAAAGTCAAGCCAATTAAGAAATTTATTTTATTAAGCAAGCAATAGTATGCAATTCAGCGCTGGGCAGCCGTGAGGTTAGCACCTCAACAATGGCTCGCACATTCTATACAGCTTGTGGTTATTTTATAGAGTCCAGTTCCCTGCTGACATGTCTTTCTGTGGTGTACTCTGCGCATGTGTCCTCTTTACTAAGGGATTCTCTTGATGGTTGGTGGGACGAAGGCAGCAGTCTTCCTTAGGTATCAGTTCTCTGATCTTCTCCTGATATGCGTAGCTCCTCTGAATATCTTCTGTGTTCGCACCATCTGTTGCTGGGGGGTCATCCTCTGCCCCATGGACCTCCTTATCTGACTTCTTGCAACTGTGTGTTGTTTACAAAACAGGAGGTATGTGGTTACCTTGCTCATCGTATTCTGCTAGCTTTAAGCAGCTTCTCACAAATCTTCAGGTCAAAGTACATGGTTTCTGAAATTCCTTAGAAGATTTGAGTAACAAACTTATATGTACTTATTACATGCACCACTCCTATGAGAAAAGGAAGAGAGAATTTGGTTTGTTTGGGATGGAGAAGGGAAGGCTTTGAGGTGACTTAACTGGGGCCTTTCAGTACCTGAAGGGAAGCTATAGGAATGATGGAGAGAGACTACAAGAGTCTGGAGTGACAGGACAAGGGGAAATGGCTTCAAAATGAAAGAGAGTGGGTTTAAGTTAAATAACAGGAAGAAATTCTTTACTGTGAGGGTGGCGAGGCACTGGCACAGGTTGCTCAGAGAAGGTGTGAGTGCCCTGTCCCTGTCACAGTTCAGGGCAGGGTGGATGGGGCTCTAAGCAGCCAGGACTAGTGAAGTGTCCCTGCCCATGGCAGGGGAGTTGGAATTAGATGATCTTTAAAGTCCATTCCAACCCCAGCCAATCCGATTCTGTCATTCTATGAAGTTACCTCATTAATGAATAGCAATGGCAGGCCTATCTAGTTTGCAAAAAATAGCTTTAGTGATGCAGTGGTAAAAGGTAGGTGAATGTCTATGTGTGTGTTTAGATGCTTATACTTTTAATGAAACATATATTGAATATTGTCTATTTATCAGGATATTGTAAGGCTTATAGCTTAAAAACTTGAAAGACAGTGGAACAAAAAAAACTTGTCTTCTTGTCTAAGCAGCATGATCCAGTGGTCTAATTATGAACAAGTTTTAATAAAATTAAGGATATATATATATATAAATATATTTATAATCTATTTATAATTTGTATATCCTGAGTCAATTGAGACTTTCATGGCGGAGGTCATATGCTCTAAGTTCTTCTGTAGAAGTTTCTGTAGAGTCTTCTCAAGTATTGTCCCATAGAAGTGTGCATTAAGGCTTTTCTCTCCTAATCTGTAGCAGATAAATATTCACCCAGGAGCTACTTTCTTCCCTAAAAGTACTTTGGGTAGAACCAGCAGATTCCTTTTACTGTTGTGCTTGATTAGGATAAGAATGAACAGGAGCTACAGTAATATTCAGTTCCTATGCAATATTAATAATAATGACCAACAAATTATGTTCAGTGAATTGGGTAGGATGTTTGGCATCGGAAGTAGTTGTACTTCATATGCAGCTGCAATACTTGCTATGAGATGAGAAAGTACTCGCCTCTTTTCATTTTATGAACTATAATATCTTTGCAGTCTTACTGCCTATGACCACAGCTACTCTGATACACGAATCTGTGCTTTTGTGAGGACTGTGGGAGGACTGTTATGAAGAGAAGCCACCCTTAAGTAGAATGTGAATTTCAAAGTTACGATGTGTTATATGAGTTAGAGTGTAATGGTTATTACAATGTTTGCTAAAGAGTGAATTTAATAATGTTGTGTGAATTAAGGGATAATGGGTGTTACAATGTTTACTATAAACTGAATTTAATAATGTCAAAGCACTAAGAATCCCAGTGTTTGTACCCCAATGTGAATTGTATTTATCCCTTAGCCGGATATTGTATCCCTTTACCCTTCCAGTCGGGCCACGGCCGCTGCTCCCCAGCATGGAGGACAGCCAACCCCCATATGCAAATGAGCCGAAGAGGGTTCTGAGGACACGGAGAATCTTTAAAATCAAATGAACCAGAGAAAAGAAAAACACAAGAACCCCATAACCTAATCAACAGAAAGACCAGGATGCTTCTAGCAGAATACCCGAAGTCCTCACTACCACCACGAAAGTGCCTGACTAAGGTGACTCCCTACACAGAACGAGCCAAAGGAGTCTTCCACAGTCACCCCGTGAGGACGGAAGCCCCAGGCCTGCTAAGGGACAATTGACAAGAGTGAAGCCCATCCTTCCTGGTGACCTCATGGAAACAGCAGCGGCGGCGTGCGCAGACCCGAGCCCCCACCCTGGAGCTGATGTCCTAATAAAGGCGCAAAAAGGATCCGATGTCCTGTCCTGTTTATTTCAAGGACATCGCAAACAGGTGTGTTTTGAATAGGCTTAGCTTGCTGTAAACAAATAATTCCGAAGTTATACTTTTAACTTAATCCAGTGTTTATTAATCGTTTTATAAGCCTTTATTATTTTATGAACTATGCACACTGTAGCACAGGCAAAATGCATAAATGGGATGAAAGTATTTAATCATTCAAATTTTGCTTTGTTCAGAGTTTTGGGGGACATCTGATGCTCAGAGGGAAGAATTTGCCGGAAGGAGGGGCAAAGCCATGAGGAACGGACGGTCATGCAGTGCCTTTGATGGGGAGATCACTGCACGGGCTGCAACGTGCTGCCCGAAGCCTTTCAGGAGTGATCTGACGGACTGCTGGCTTCTGGAAAAGTCACAGGAATGGGCCCTGTGTGGGTGAGGCTGTGCCAGCGTTGCACGTGCTATAAGCACGCGGGCGCTATGGCGGGATTCTATACAGCATAGATACACATGTATGACTGCATATGCGTATACATACTATAGGCGCCCCGAGCGCGGCTCCCCATGGCCGGCCAGCGGGACTACAGCTCCCAGCGGCTCCCGGGCACATCCCGCGCCTGTGCAAGCGGTCCCCAGGGCGGAGGCGGCTCCCTAGTCCTTGAGAGAGAACACGGTCGCGGCCGGACTACATCTCCCAGCGGCCCCCGCGCACATCCCGCGCCTGCGCAGGCGGAGCCGGCCCGGCCGCACTCCGCCGTTGTCGCCGTCGGTCGGTGGGTGGGTGGGGGAAGGGAGCGAGCGGGAGGAGGAGGAGGGAGGGGGGGGAGAGTTGAGAGTTCACCCGCCGCCGTCGCTGCTAGGCCGGACTCATGATTCCCATATGCCCGGTAGTTTCGTTCACCTATGGTGAGTAGCGGTGTTCGGCGTGTCCGTGCTTGGAGAGAGGGCGGCGGGCGGGGTTCGGTCCTGAGGCGCCGAGTCTGACCCGGCGCTCCCGCGCTCTCTCTCTCCCTTGTCCCTCTGTGTGTCCCGTTCTTCCCCCACCGCCTTCTCTCGCCGGGCCTCCTGTCATGGCCCCGGCCTCCGCCGCCCCTCGGTCGCCGCCGCCGCAGTGCCCAGCCGGCTGGGGGAAGATGCCAAAATGGCCACCGGCAACTACTTTGGATTCACCCACAGCGGGGCTGCTGCCCAGTACAGGTAAGCACCGCCTCGACACCCCGGGACGCCCCCAGGGCGCCTCTCCCCGGCCGGGACCCCGGTCAGCTCCCGCCACTTGCCCCGTGCCGTGGGCCGCGCTCGGACCCCGCCGCCGCGCCCGCGGGCGTGTGTTCTTATCTCCCCGTGTGCCTGGGGGTGGGAGGTGGGGCTGGGCACCGCGGAGAAGGAGGAGGAGGATGAGCAGCAACAGCGTCGGGTCCCAGGCCCTTAGATTAAAATGGCCACTTGCAGTCAGTCAGCAGCCCCGGCGAGTCACCGTGTGCCGCCCCCAGGCGCGTCTCCTGTCTCAGCTTCGGGGAACACAGGCCTTGCTCCCCAGGGCTTAGCTGACATTATGGGAGCACAGGATCCCTTCTAATATGGGTTGGAAAACCAACCTAAGGGAGGCTGGATGGATCGGGGAGGGATGGAACGCCGGAAAATAGCAGGGGTCTTAATCCAATTGAAGTAATGTTATGATAATGTGTCTCAGAAAGTAGAGAGGGTACTTTCGGGGACAGGTACCTTTTTAAAAAAATGTCCTACTCTGATTTCTAAGATCAGGATCAGTGTTCCAGAGGAACTTGAGGACCCGTGGCTGTGTTAGACATACCTGTGTCTTATGGATCTGGGTAGATCTATCAATACAGATCTTGTGTATACACACTGCCACAAGTCTTCATATCATCATAGTTTTGTCCATCTAAATTGTGGCCAGTGTGTTAAAAAGTAATTGCTAGCATCTATAATATTGCATTTTCTGACATTATATTATTTAATTTGCTAAATACAGTCAGGAATATCTCTGCAATTTTGGCTTGTATTGGAGTGACGCCTTAAAGTCCACATTCGAATCTTACGTTACTCATTCTATATATTTATAATAAAGACCTTCCTCAATGCCAAAGTTGTGGTGAATAAGAAAAAAACCAAAAGAATAAAATAATTATATCAGAGACTATTAACAAATGAATGCAGCTGTGTGCTACTAGCTAATAAAAATTACATACCTTTTGTAGTTTTAGGAATGTACATTTTTCTTTTGGAATAACTGCAAGTCTTTTTTGGAATAACTGCAAGTCTGTTTTTTCTGTTGATTTTTTTCTGAAAATGGTTGTGAAGTACGTTGAATTTAATTTACTCTGGTTTAATAGAGGATTAAATTTAGCTAATCTTCTAGTTCCTTTGGATGCTCACAGTGCGTGTATGTGTTTACATTTTATGTGACAATTATAGCGAATATATAGGACATATATATAGAACTTCCTTTTAAGTATAAAGGTTGAGTGAATAATAAACCAAGATCTATATGTCTGCAGTTTTGAAGTGCAGATGAATTTTTAAAACGATCTTTTATTGCAGGGCTGAAGTGATCTTTAGACTAAAGATCCTGAACAATTCCTTTGAAGTTATATAATTGGAATAACATTCAAGTTTAATAGCTGATCCTAAGTGTGTTTTTGAGAAAATGGAAAACAGCTCAAAAGAAACTTTGTCCTTTGCTATGATAAGTTTAAGATACTGTTTAATTTTAAGTTAAAGGTTCTTCATCCTATTAATGGTTTGTATGTTTACCATATCTGGAAGTGAAGACATACAGCAATTGTTGTTTAAGTAGTCCTTTCATAAGAAGGAATTTACTATTTTGAGCTGAAAACATAAGAGTCACTTAAAATGTCTGAAGGGAAATTACTTTCACAAAGCCAACTTGGTAGGTCCTTACTGGTGTTTACGGATGATGTACAATGTTCTACAAATCATGTATTCCCCTCCAGTATATTTGAGAAAAAGATGGTGGCAGGAGACGATTGTAAGATTTGGTATTACAACAAGTCTTTGAGGTTTTTTTCAGTATTCGAAGGGAGAGTTCACAGAATAAAAAATTTGTGCTCTTGGAAACCAGGGCAATAGATAAACAAGTGTTTTTCTACCTACTTAATATGTAGGTGAACCTCATAAATCTTGAAAAATAAAAGGTGTTTCTGGATGCTGAACTAACCTATGGATTTTTAAAGAGTTGCTTGAAATAACTTGTTTTAGGAGAACAAGTCACACTTGCAGTTGAAGTCTTTAGTTTTTTATACATACATCATTTGAAAGTTCTGACAGTGTAGTTTTTATAGCAACAAACAGAATCTTTCATAATAAACACAGTAGTGATAACATTTTTTAAGGTTCTCTCTTGACAATATGGCTTTGAAAAATTTAGATACATAGGAATATTAGTCTGCAATTTTAGATGATCTCAGTGCTCCCTAATAATAATAATCAGAATTTTTATTGATTTCAACACTTAGTTCAAAAATATGTGCAATTCTTTTTAGCATACACATCTTTCTTGTAATAGCTTAAAGTATGAATATCTCAAAATAATTAAGTCTTCATTTGGAAGCCTGCAGAGAAGATAAAAAGCCTAAACTTTGCATCAGAAAGAGGAGAGTCTAAGTAGATTCTGTTCAATTTCAAGGAAGAAAACAGACTCTTCCCGTTGGAAGGGACCTACAGTCATTGTCCAGTCACTTGCCTGCCCACCTCAGGGCTGCCCAAGTTCCAGCACATTGTTGAGGGCACTGCCAAGTGCCTTTGAACCCTGACAGACCGGGGCATGGACCAGTTCCCTAGGAAGCTGTTCCAGTGCTCTACCACCCTCTCTTTATAGAAATGCCTCCTAATGGGCAGTTGAAAACTCTCCTGGTGCAGCTGTGAACCATTCCCTCGTGTCCTGTCCCTGGATTACAGGGAGGAGAGCTCAGCATCTCCCAGTGTCCTTCCCCTCTTCAGGAAGCTGCAGAGAGCAGCGGGCTCAGCCTTCAGCCTCCCTTTCTCTCAACTGGACAAGCCCAGATTCCTCAGTTGCTCCTCACAGGAAGTTCCTTCCAGCCTTCCCACCAGCTTTGTTTTCCTCCTTGAGACACTTTTGAGGACCTCCCCGTGCTTCTCCTGCAGGGCCCACGCTGAGGCTGAGCCCAGCAGGACCATCCCTTCCGTGGGTGGGTGTGCCATGGATGCTCTGGGATGGGGTTTGTCCTGGGGGCTGCCCAGGCACTGCTGGCCCACACTGAGCCCAGCACAGCCCACCTCCCTCTGCAGCTGTCCAGCTGTTGTCTCTGAAAATAAGCCTTCTGATTTGTTTTAGTATAGTGGAGTCAGTTCTCATAAATTGTAAAATAAACAAGAATTATGTTTACGTTCCTTTGTAAGAGATATCACCTGATAGACTTCTCAAGTGACCAGTGAAGATAGAAAAGTAGTAACTTCTCTATCCAATCTCTGATCACTATCCAGAAACTTATATATATGAGGTCAACAATGAACTAGAGACTTCCTTTCTTCTTCTCTACCTGAACACTTGTTGTGTGTGTTGCTGTGTGTTTCTATCTGTGTCACAGTAACATCCAGCCACTCCTCTCCCACTTCATACCTGTGCCTGACATTACCCCACCCCAGGTACAGAATCCAGAATTTGGACCTCTTAAATTTCACCCCATTAATGACCGCCCAATGCTCCAATCTATCTAGATCCCTCTCCAAGACCTCTTGTCCCTGAAGAGGATCCACAGCACCTCCCAGCTTGAATCTTCAGCTACGTTGCTAATGATGCACCCTACTCTTAGTTGCCAGACACATGTAGCTCCATTCAGTACAGCCCTTTGAGTGCTGCCATCCAGCCAGAGCACTGTGAACCTGCTCATCCTACAGCTGGACAGCTTGTTGGAAAAGGATGCTGTGAGGGACAGTGTTAGCAGCTTTAGTCAAACTGGAACAGCATCCATTGCCTTCCTTTCATCCAAGAGGCGAGTGACCTTATGATAGAAGGATAGGTTGGTTAAACAGGACTTTCCCTTTGTGAACTCGTGTTGACTGAGAGATGATTGTATTGTACGTTAACAATCCTTTGGCCTTCCAGTAGTGTTTAGTATCTCCATTGTTTTCCCATGGGCTGAAGTTACACTAATAACTTTCCAGTGCCCTGTTTCTTGCCTTTGTAAATGGGAACTACACTGGCAAACTTCCAGTCAGAAGAGACCTGCCCAGACTCCCAAGGCCTTCAGTAGATGATTGAGAGAGGTCTTGCTGTAACAGCTGCTGGCCCATTCAGTACTTCAGGGTGAATCCCACCAGGGCCCATGGAGATGTGGGAACATTCAGTTTATAAGCTGGTCCCTCAGAATTTGAGTATTCACAGTTGTGGATCTCCCACTCAGAAGACTCAAAAGAGAAAATCTGCTGTACTAAGTGATTGCTGAAAGGTGATTTTAAGGAAAGTTTCTGTATTTCATTCTAGACTTGTAGACTGGTAAACACTTTCAGAATTGCAGTTCCTTAAAATGACAGTGTTCTAATTTGTATTATTAGTGGTGAATTATAGGATCACAGAATATCCTATATTAGAAAGGAGCCACAGGGAACATCAAAGTCCCAACTCCTGGCCCTACACAGGACATCTCCAAGAATCATACCATGTGCCTGAGAGCATTGTCTAAATATTCCTGGAACTCTGTCAGGGTTGATGCTATGACCACTGCCCTGGGGAGTCTGTTCCAGTGCCAAGCCACCCTCTGGATCACCTCAAAAGGGTGAAAAACCTTTTGCTGATATCAAACCTAAACCTCCCCTGACAAAACTGCAGGCCATTCCCTTGGGTCCTGCCACAGAGATCAGTGCCTGCCCCTTTGCTTCTCCTTATGAGGGAGCTGAAGGCCACAGTGAGGTCTCCCTCAGTCTTCTCCTGGCTGAACAGACCAAATTACCTCAGCCACTCCTCACACAGCTTCTCCAGACCATTCACCATCCTCCTGGCCCTCCTTTGGACACTCTCTTACAGATTAATGCCTTTTTTATACTGTGGCACCCAAAACTACCCCCAGGGCTCGCAGTGAGACCACCCCAGTGCAAGAGCAGAGTGGGACATTCCCCTCCCTTGCCCAGCTGGCCATGCTGGGCCTGGTGCCCCCAGGACAAGGTTGGCCTTCCTGGCTGCCAGGGCACTGCTGGCTTTAAACTTTTAAACATTTAAATGCTCAACTTGCCATCAAGCTCGAGCCTCAGGTTCCTTTCTGTGACACAGCTTTCCAGCCTCCTGTTCCCCAGTCCATCCACACATCCAGGGTTGCCCTCTCCCAGGTGCAGAATTTAAATCAAAAACTGAAAAGACAGTGGAGCATAGAAGTCACTGTGTCTTCTTGGAATTCCAGCTTATCCACAGCCATGTTGGATCATTTAAATACTGTACCGCCTGTCACATGAAGAAGAAATTAAAATTTGTCCATTAAATATTGATATTTGAAGTGTTTAGAAAAGCTAGATTGATAGATGCTCAGGTGGTAGACCTTGGATTTGAAAATTCAAGAGTACTGGATTGTTGCTGTTTAGCCCCAGTCAGCAACTACGTACTGCACCGCCCCTTGCTCACTGCCTACCCACCCTGGTGGGGAGGAGAATCAGAAAAGTAGAACTTCTGGATTGAGATAGGAACAGTTCATAGTTGAAAGAAAATAAAGTATAATAATAAGAATTACAGCAGTAATGCTAATAAAAGTAATAGTAGTAATGAAGGGAATAGGGTAATAAAAGCCCAGAGAAGAAAGTAATGTACAACACAATTGCTTATCTGCTGCTGACTGATGTCCAGCGTCTTCTCCAGAAACAATCAGCAGCTCCTGGCCAACTTGCCTTAGTTTATACATGCATGTATGATGTTCTATGGCATGGAATATCCCTTTGTCCAGTTTGGGTCAGCTCTCCTGGCCATGCTCCCACCTAGTTTCTTCTGCACCTGCTTACTGGCAGAAGACAAACAATTGAAAAGTTCTTGACTGGGAGTGAGCCCTACTGAGGAACAACTAAACCATCTCTGTGTTACCAGTGTGATTCTCATACTAAATCCAAAACACAGCACCAAACCAGCTACTAAGAAGAAAATTAACTCTACCCCAGCCAAAATCAGGACCGGCATGTGGAACTTGGTAATATTTACTGTTGTAAGAGTATAATTAATCAGTAAAGTTTCTTCAATTGTCTAGATAAGAAGAGGAATAGATTACTGTCTTTATTAGTTTATAAATGCAAATTTTCATAAAACATACTTGAAATCTTGTTTCATATTTAATAAAGACAGCAGAAGAGCTAAGTGCTCTTTAAACCTGTAAATAATGTATTAGAAGCATTCTTCTTCCTTTCAGTGTTGCTGCTGCATAAAATTTCCTGCTCCCCTACTCATTTAAAATTCTTTGTGTGCACTACCCAGTAATAATGCTGTGATTTACTGAGAGAAGCATTAGATTATGCAAATAGTAATGCAGAAAATTTCTCTGAACATTACAGGACCTTTACAGTTTGTGCTTTCTGCTAGTGGTGGCATTACGGTCTAAGGTTATAAACCTGCATGCTATGCAAACCTTATTTGTTACTTATTTAAGTGACCATACTAATCCATCTGTTTAGAAGCCTGAAATAAATGTGGAATTTGGTGATATTAGTCTTCTTTGTATCTGTGTGTGTGTGCTCTGTTCCTCACCTGAACCACTGTGTGACTATTCAGTTTGAAATTAACTCCCTAATATTGACTTGTCTTTCGCATGTGAAATAATATTAGCATTCTTGGTTCAGTACTAGAGAAGGGTATGGTTATGCTTTTTGTCTCGAATTGGCTGGTTAAAATGCAGATGGAGAGATAGGGACATTGATCAATGTTTGGTCAGAGAAGTGTGCAAATGTGATAGTTTCATTTAATTAACCTTGTGTTATGGTTTTGGTTTCTGTTGAAAAGAAAGAAGAACCTGTGAATAATAAGTGTTGTGAGTTTCATCTTGGTGGTATTCATACTGTATCTTTAATGAGACAGGACACTGATGGGAGATGCTCAGTAGTAGTAGGGGTAGTTAAGGATGATTTGTTAACTTTGAATTGCCTTCAAGCAGCTTTAATATTACTGAGAGTGGCAAGCTGTCACAGATAAAGGCAATTTTAGCAGTGCGAGTTCAGAGCAGACCACAATGCCTGTGAGTCCATGTTAAGATGCAGTCTTCTAGGCAGCAGTATGGAAGTGAACTCTTGCAATTACAGCTGGTTTGGAATTCATACGTAGTGTAGCATGTTACAGCATATTCAAGTGGTGCAGAACAACAAAAGAAAGTGAATTGCTATGCATGGATGAGTTGGCTATTTAGAATTGATTGAGTGTTCTTTTCACATTTGCTGGTATTTCTAATTACTTTTGTCTTCAATATCTGCTGCAGTTAACTTCTAGATTCTGGTTTGAAAAGTACTCTGTCTTCAAGAGATATTTGGGCTGTAATTCACACAGGCATACCAGACCAAGCCTAAGGTATCACTAAACATAATTCAGTCTTGTGTTGGTGAAAACAGGATGATGAGAACAACAGTGGCCTTATTCTGCAGACAGAGTAATTATATAAACAAACTACTACTAGACTTGAACAGTGAAAGTAATCATAGTTTTACCACAGGATGAAGCTAAAAACCTCAGAATGATTGCTCTGTGTACTTTATGCCTATGCTCTCATGAGTTCCAGCACATCTTGACACATATGTAAATCTTAGCAGAAGAGACTTCACTGAATATGGCAGAGCTATGTGGAGCTGATTCTCTTTTGGTCAACTAATGTTAGTGTTAAGTGTTATGGTAAAGATGCTGTTCTGGCTAATGTACATAGAAGCCTCCAGTACTGTTGTTAGTGAAAGGATTTTGATGGACTTCTTTTCAAATCAGTCAAGTCCCACTCTCAAAAGAGATATGCCAACATTAGAAAGGCTGTAAGGGGCTCTGGGTTTGTTAACATGAGTTGTATGCCAGAATTGCAGTAAGCTATAATAGCAGACAGAGAAGGTGGTAAATGAGGGGAAAGATGCCTGGAGTCAAAGAAGCCTTTGTCATTTTAAGGAGGGAAACCTGCCAACTAGTTGAAATTTGCAGCAGGTGCTTGTCTTTAGGAACTGAGCACTTGGGGAAGATTTTCTGTTCATGGTGTAGTTGTGTCCTTTATAGCTGTATCCTCAGAATGGGTTGATGGTTATATGCTTAACTATGGGGTGTTAAATTATGTATCATAATGTTAAATTTTGTCTGCTACTAAAATACAACAATGGTAGCTTAGAGCACAGTTACATTATTGGTACTAGAAAAGCAAAGTAGTAGCTTAAGTCAGGAAATACGGAATGTTTTTACAATTTAGTACAATTTTCCATACTAATGAAGTTTCCTTCCTTTTATGGTGAACTTGCCAATTTTAGCGTTTTTTCTGTGTAGCATCTTCATTAATGGTCCAGATGTTAGGGCAGAGTGTACTCTCAACAAGCTGGCTCATGACAGAAAATGATGAGGAGTGACTTACGTGCCAGAGGGTTACAGTGACATCCAGAGGAACTTCAAAGGTCTGGAGGAAAGGGCTGCCAGGAATCTCGGGAAGTTCAACAAGGAGAATTGCAAAGTTCAGTATGAAAGAGCAACCCCATGCACTAGTGTATGCAGTAGGCCACCCAGCTGGAAAGGAAGAGGACCTGAGGGTCCTGGTGGACACCAGATTTGAATGTGAGCCAGCCGTGGGTCTTGCAGCAAAGAAGGAGAATGGCATACTGGGATGCATTAGGCAAAGCATTACCAGGTGGGTGAGGTGATCATTCCCCTCTTATAAAGCACCCGTGAGGCCACACCTGGAATCCTGTGTCTGTTTTTGGGCTTCAGTACAGGAGAGATATGGACATACTGGAGAGAGTCCAAGAGGCCCACCAAAGCTGCTGAGGAGTCTGCAGCATTTCTCTAATTAGAAAAGGCTGGGGGAGCTGGGACTGTTCAGCCTGAAGGAGGGTAAGGGGGATCTTCTTAATGAGTATAAATACCTGAAGGAAGGATGCAGAGAGGACAGAGTCAGGCTTTTTCTCAGTGGTGCCCACCAGCCAGAGGCAACGGGCACAAACCATTGCACAGGAACAAAGCACATGAAGTTCCCTCTGAACGTGAAGAAACACTTTTTAAATCCAGAATGACTGACTCCTAGCACACGTGGCCTAGGTGAGTTATGGGGTCTCCATCCTCAGAGATGCTCAGAACCTGCCTGGATACAGTCCTGGGTGTCTGGCTGTAGGCGATGGCTGCCTAAGTGGAATTGGACCCCTGGTGACCTCCAGAGGTCCCTTCCAATCTCTGCCATTCTGTTATTTTGACAGGAATAATGTTAGTAGTTGCTCTTTTTTTAAGCAGATGTAACCTCTCAAGCTCAGTTCTTTTTGTTTTGCATATTACCATTCAAGGCTGTTGAATAGTGTTGAAAAAAATGAACTTTTTAATGAAAGCAGATTAGGCAATGGGCTGTCTGTTGTGTGTAGCTGTGCAAAGAGAGGTTGATACAGAGCATATATTACATCACTGTTACAGACACCTGCAGTATATAGAGGGAACAAAACATGGCAGAATTTGACTGGATTTAAATCAGGTTGTGAGACTAAATGTAGAGATTATTGAAGAAGAAAGGGTGTTTTGAAAACATAAGGCTGTTTATCTTTGCAGTGAGTTATTGATAAGTATATGGTTTAGCTATCTAGGGGCAATAAATAACTTGTAATGGCATAATGCAAAGTTTTTAGAACAAGGAAGGGGAGGGGAAATCTTGAAATAGCTATAAGCCCCTGTCTTTTTCAGGCTTTTTGTAGTTAAACCATAGAATGTATTACTGCTGAAAATTAGCAGAATTCAGGAGGGTATAGCACATTTGCATGCCTTCAGGCCTCTCTGGATTCCTAGTGAATTGCATTACAAATAGTGTTCTGTTCACAAAATTGTAAGAATAGGGGAAAAGGTAATTTTCCTTAAAGTTCTAAGAAGATATTCAAATATTGGAAATTTTATGCCTGTAGTGAGTAACAGGCTCCAGACATACAGAGGCAAAGTCACTCCTGAAGTACAACTTACTGTACTGTGATATTTCATTTCACCATTTGATGCTGTTTGTTGTCAAGCGTGTTAAGGAGAATAAAGCTCACTTTTTCTTTTCTTTTCTTTTTTTTTTTTTTTCCTGTTAATTCTAATTTTGGTTTTGCTCTGTCCATGTTCCATTAGCACATTTGAAATGTCATCTGACCAGCTATTCAGGAGTGCCTCTTCCTGGGTTAGGATCTGAAGCAGTAGCAGATTGCACTGCTTCTCACAGTTTTTATGGAACTAGAGCATACTTGTTTCAATCATGTTCCTGAAAGAACTGCAGAACTGTGTTTGTTCCTATTCTGATATTAATAGAATGATCTGTGAAACTTCGAGAAACCTGGCACTTAGATGTCACCAAATACAGTATCCTTAATGCTAAAATGTTCTGATGTTCTTAAAAGGTACAAATCAAAAAATAAATCCTAATTAGTGGAAGGTTTCATTCAAGATACTCATATTTTAAAAACTATTTTTGAATTTAGCTTAAATGTGGAATGGAATTAATTTCTTTAAATGAAAAAAAAAAAAAAAAAAACCAAAACAAAACCCTGCAAGAAATATGTTTTAGAAGTTGTAATTTCTGAAGAAAAATTTGTCTTGGGTAGAGACATACTTGGTTTTAGGTCAGATCTTAACTGTCTGTCAAAACAGAACTCAACAGAAAACTGAAACTGAAAAATCAGAGATGTTCTTTGCCTCTTGGAGGCAAAAACTCTTGGAGTTTTCAGTGTTCAGCAACCTAAACAGAGCTGGAATAAGAGCAGCATTTGTGTGCATGTGTTGCTTGTTAGTATGGCAGTGTGCTGAAGATGAGCAGGATATATGCGCATGAGTAACAACTAATTTCTTCTTTTTTTATTCTAATAATGAATCGAAATGTGATGAGAAACAGAGCTTATAGAGAACGTTTTATGTGCTTCCTATACACATATCCTTTATGTGGTATTTATCTTACATGGAAGTAAGCTGCTTTTTCATGAAAATGTATTCTTCCTCTGACAGTACTGTCACAGATGGATTATCACGTTTCTTAATGCATGACTTACTCAGCAAATACCTTAATGTGGAAAATGAAGTATCTTAAAATCTTCATTTATCTGGCAAAATAGATAGCATTATATCAAAACATTGTGTTTTCTTTGTATTGCTAGCATAAAACCCCAAAGTTTTCTGCTTCCTCTTTAATACTAAACAAAAAAGCCTCCACACTGTTTTTCTAGAAAAGGGCAGTAGCTGGAAATAAAAAAAAAACCAAAAAACAAAACATAAGTGTATTGCGGAAGAGAATTCAGTATTTGTTTCAGAATTGCTTTTAATAATATGTCATTCTTTGGTAATCCAGATCTTCTTTCAGTGTTGCTGTTGGGAAGTAACTAACAAAGGTTCTCCTGCCTTCCATTTAACAAGTTCTTATCTAAGCTTTCTTGGGGACTGATGCCACTTATTAGCAAACCTACCTTATATGGCTGTTTAAGTTAGACAAACACATGATCAGGGAACTGGAGAACAATGTTTTCCCAAGTAGACACCTGTACCTCATTAATTGCTGTTGACCAGCAATTTTTGCTCTCCACAACTTCTGACTGTTAAGTGTGCTGCCAGCTTTTTTTTTTTTTTCTTTGAAAGTTCACATTTCATATTTTTATATCAGAAACGCTGCAGCAGTGCTCTTGCTGAAGGTCTTTAAGCAGTTCAGAAAAGATTATTAATTGCTGCTTGAATATTCTGCTTTTTGATTTGAGAAACAGAATTATGAAATTAATCTAGTTATTTTAATAAGAAATACAGAATAGTGATTGCTAACACCTTCTTTTTCGAGATCTTGTTCTCAGGGTGTGGACTTTTTGTTGCTGATTCTTTTAATACAGCTTGGCCAAACGTTCAGGGTAGAATCTCCAGGCTGAGTAACTACCCCTAGAATTACACTGTTTTTTGTAAAGCTATGCTGTAGCTTATTTCATTTCGTGGTGTAGAATTGGGTAGGGAAATATTTGTAATTATTTGGTGCCTCAGTGTTAACAATGGAGACTTTGCAAACAAGAAAATTATTTTAAAGTACTGTTTTATTTCAGAATGACAGTTCTGGATGTGCACAATGGGATCCAATGTCAATACCATGCAAACAGCAGCTGTATTACTCTTACATCCAACTTAAAAAGTATCAGGGCAAAATGTGCACCTGCTTTGGGAAAAGGTACTTGCATTTGATGAAAGGAGTTTTGTGCACATGACAGCATTGTGGATAAGGCCAGTTTTGGCTTTGGCCTTTGCTCTGGGATGAATTCTGCAAGATTGAGAGGCCTGGTGGCCCCTCACCCCCACCCCTAGAAAAGCAGATTATCATGGAATTAGAGATTACTGTGGAGAAAGCTACATCATCACAGCTCACTGCAGTCATTCTTACCTAGCAGGTTTAATATCATAGTGGTATTTTACAATATGTGGCACTCAGGCTCTTCCTAATGCAACAGAAAGATTGGTATCTCCCATCATTAGTGTCAGTAGAAATTATAATAGATATTCAAAGATTTGAGTCAAAGGTGTTTTACAAAAAATACTTGTACATCATAATGTAGTATTGCTAATAAAGAGTTAACCTCTCATTTTCTTGGAGTTACTCAGTTAGAATGTGAAAGATGAGGACAAGTTAAGTGTATACTGTGGTGTAAAACTTCTGAAGAGAGGTGACCTTGTTTGGGAAGAGGAAATAGTATTATAGGTGTGGAAGTTCAAAAGGAGGTAAGGAGAGATAAGGACCTTTAGGTAAGGTCCTGCAAATGTCCTTCTGTAGTTGACTGACATATATACCTACAGAATCTGGAGCAGAACAATTGGTGACAGCATGTGCACTTTAAACTGGCTGTGGATGGGATAGACAAATGCAGTGACATAGAAACCTGTACTGGAAGATGTGCATGGAAGAGTGTGTTTTTCCTTGAAAACAGAAATTAAGTCAGCTTGGTAGGGAAGCACTGTTTCTATTACAATCAGAAAGGCATAAAGAAATAGGTCCGATATCAGCAAAATACCTTCTTTTTAAATGAAAATTTCTTGTGGAAGATGTCATATAACATCAGTACAGTAGAGTACAATTTGAAGCTACTCAGAACTTCCTGAATTAAAGAATTATTTATTCTGGAGGTGAATTTAAACACTCCAGGAATTGTTACATGAAGTTCGTAGGTGTTAGTGTTGGTCTAGAGCTCATTTGTTTTTGAAACTGAAGCTTTTATAAACTAAGGAAAAAATTCTTGACATGATTCTGGGTTTGGCTGGGCTGAAGTTAATTTTCTTGATAGTAGCTGATACTAGGCTGTGTTTTGGATTTGTGCTGAAAACAGTGTTGATAACACAGGGATGTGTTCATTACTGCTGAGCTGTGCTCACACAGAGCTGAGGCCTTTTCTGCTCCTCACCCCACCCACCAGTGAGGAGTTGGCTGGTGCACAAGAAGCTGGAAAGGGACACAGCCAGGACAGCTGACCCCAGCTGACCAAAGGGACATTCCATACTATACAGCATCATGCTCAACGATAAAACTGGGGGGAGAAGGAGAAAGGAGGTTCAGAGTGATGGTGTTTGTCTTCCCAGGTAACTGTTTTTCTGTGATGGAACCTGGCTTTCCAAAGATGGCTGAACACCTTCCACTTTTCTGGGCATAGTGCTGCACAGCAGTGTATTGTGAGGGGCCCAGAAGTGGAACAAGGATTCAAGATGTGGCCTCACCAGTGCCTGAGTACAGAAGAAATTCCCTGGACCTGCTGGTAACACTATTGCTGATACAGGCCAGGATTCCATTGGTCTTCTTGTCCACCTGGGTGCACACTGGCCCATGTTCAGCTCCTGTGGACCAGCACCCCCTGGTCCTTTTCCACTGGGCAGCTTTCCAGCCATTCTTCCCCATGTCTGTAATGTAGCCTGGGGTTGTTGTGACCCAAGAACAGGATGCAGCACTTGACCTTGTTATGCCTCATATGATTGCTTTGGCCCGTTAATCCATCCTGTCTGAATCCTTGTTTTCTGCTTTTGTGTGTGGCCTTTGCATTCCATATGAAATTGTCTATCTCAAGCCACAAGCTTTCTCAGTTTTACTTTTCCATTTCTGTCCCTTCTTCTGCTGTGGGGGAATGAGCACGTGGCTATGTGGGGCTGAGTTGCCAGCTGGGATTAAACCATGACACACTGGAGCAGGTTGTCTAGAACGGCCTTGCAGTCTGTGTTCTTGGAGATGATCAGAATCTGAGTGGTCAATGCCCTGAGAAACTTAACTTTGAAACAAACTGTGTTTTGAGCATTGGATAGGACAGATGACTTTCAAATCCTTGTTTAAACACCAGTTATTCTGTGAGTTTTAAACTCCTTGATAAAGCAAACTGAATCAAGTGTATTTGGAGGAGAGCTTGGACTCAAAAATGCTAATAATGAATATTAGAATTCATTCTGGGGAAGAGAAGAATTGATCTACAAAGAAAAGTGGCTGCAGTAATGAGTTAGCTTCTTTGTCTGCAGTCCTGCAGCACCTGTTGTTGTATTCTTAACTCACAGACCATACAAAGTAATTTGTATAAATTCATCTTTTCCCCACCATGTTGGGGGATGTGGTGAAGAACATGCATATGGTTTGTTACCATAGCTTAGCTGACATGCTGTATTTCATTGCTCTAATAACTTGTTCATGTGCCTAGATCTTTTGGAGACTTAATTATTAAGACTAAGGTGAAATACTTGATGTGGTGCAGTATGAAAAATGACTGCTTAAGGTAAAGATTAGTAAAAGAATTGTAGAGAGGGAACTGGTAGAGGTGATCAGCAGAATTAGAAGAACTATTATCAAATACAGTAATTGCAGTGGGGTTCACTAGGGATCAGTTGTGACTTTAGCGTGGCATGTTGTGCTATTTGGTGTGAGGACAATACAGAGTCAGTACACAGGTAACTTTACAGGAATCAGCTCAGGAAGCTAGATTGCCAAAGAGAAAGCAGTTGTCTGGAGCAGAGTGAGTGGCACAGCTGAAACTCCGTATGAAATGACGCATGAGGTTCTTGCCTTCTGTAGTGAAAGAAAAACAGATAATATTAAGATAGATGCACAGATGAAGGAAGAGTGGAATAGGGAGTTTGGCAAAATAATCTAGGAGGAGCTAAATTCATCTTAGCAAATGTGATGAGGCTCTAATCACCAAACCAGAATAAGAACTCTTGTAAGTTAATTGAAGAAGTCAGCACAAGGATATTCTTATGTAAATTATTACATTAAAATTTATGCTCATCTTAATATTAAAGGTTTTCAGTAAGACCATTGAGAAAAGAGTGTCACAAATTTAGGGGAGATGTCACCATTAACTTCTGTAACATAATGTATTGTAACACAACTTTTAGAAAGGAAGAAGCAGTCAGTTCTAGAATGCTTTTCTTGCAGTCTTGCAAACTCAGTCACAGCTCTGAATGATGTTGCAGAAGCAAAGGGAATGAGTTGGCTAAAATAAACATGATCATAGAACCTGTATTAGACTTAGAAATCTAATTATTTGGGTTGTTAATTCTATGCCATGATAAGGAATTTTGCTGCTCAGTTGCGCAAGAAATTAAATTGTCCATACCGTGATCTTTTTAATAGTTCTGCCAGTAAAGTTCATAATCTCTTTACTATTTAAATACTGAAAACTGTCAGATGTCTTTAATTATACATGTTATGAGAACAAAAGCATTTTCTTTGCTAAACTGACCGGTACTGTTACTTTGTAGTTTGTTGTGAGCACTGTATCTTATTTTGTAACAGTAACAAACAGTTTCATGTGGAAAAGGCAAGCTAGTGCTTCTGCACAAGTCTTCTGTTCCCTTTTTTGCTGTTTCCCTGTATGTATATAATTAATAGGGGTTCTGACCTATTTTGTAGGTCAGACCTACAAAACCTATTTTGTAAGATGCTGTGTTTCTTAGCATTTCTGATAACACTGGATTGTAGAAACCCTATAAGAAACCCTCACATTATTTCTTGCTAGATTAATGAATAAAATCAGTGCACTGAATGGCTTGGCAAGTAGCAGAATTAGCCCCAAGGATGGAATAAGATGGCTTAGCCAGGATTGGTATTTGGGAGAAGAGAAGACTAAGAGTGGGAAAGTGAAGCAAGACGTACCTTGTTGGCAGTATTAGACTGTCGATGTGTTCAACTGCAGTCAGTTAAGCAGTCTGCTGTCTGTTTACTCAGTTTAATGTAATTTTAGTAGATATAGATGACCATGATAATTTCCTCAGATTTTGTGAATATTTTGCACTTCTGTACTGTTAGTTATGTAGAAAATGAGGCCTAATTTTATAGACTGTAATTCACTTTTACCATCATAAAACAGTCTTCCTGAATTTTGTGATGGAGTCCAATTTCTCATATTAAGTAAACAGAATTTTCCTGTAACAATCAGGGAGGAGGAGATGTCACAAGCAGCAATGGGAAATCAAAGTGGTTTAGGTCTTTTCATTTTGCTCTTAGGCTAATAATTGAAAATAACATGAAACATTATTGTAAGTACAACTCACAACTGAAGTAAAATTGGATAGAGTGCAAGTAGTTGTTAAGCAGTGTAGGACATACGATGGGAAGAAGGTGGAGTCCAGGCATGTAAGTACATCAGTAGTAAAATTTTTTCTATTATGAGAATGCTTTGGGGGTAGAGAGGAGGGGGTTGTGTGCGTTTTTTAAATTTATTAAAGTAAGTGGGTTCTACTGTAATTGAAGTGACAAAATCAGGTTTTCTAAAAATAAGTAAGAAAAAATTACTGAACACAAGGGAGTTGTGGAAATATCTTTGCAAAATTAAAAGTATATCGATATAGCTATTACTGAACAGCAGTGTAGAAAATGTACAAACCAAAATCAGAATTATCACTGAATCCCCACTTGATGTCAGTGTTCCAGATAGTGTTATTTTACCTGCTTCACTTTTTTTACTTAAAAATAAAAATAACTATTCTAAGCTTCTAATCATAATCCACAGTTACACATCATAATAGGACAACATCATGCAGAGTTATATATCGATACAGGACAATAATTCTAGTTTCTATTCAAGTAATAAAACCTTTGAAGCAATATTTTTTTTTACTTCTGCTGTTAATATTTGTGGATTTTTAGTAAATTGCCACATATTAGCATCCTACCTGCAAATTTTAGAGAAGCAGATTAGTCTCAGCATGTGCCTGGAAGATTGCCAGAGCTCTGGTAGTGGTTTTCTTGCTTGATATGATTGTCTGCACTTAACAGCAGAAATTTTGATGCTTTGTGTTGCATCACTGGATTTCTGCTCGAGCAAGTGGGGCCAGCTCCTATAATTCTAACCATCTGTACCCTATCAGATATGCGTGTCTAAGTAAATACAACAGTTCTGAGCAAATTTTCCTGGAAGTCTTAAAAAATTTCATTGCTTGAATATGGTGTAATGAAAAACTTCATGCTAATGCAGTCAATAATAAGCTCTTGCAGAAAGTGGCATTTTTCTTAATTTGACAGGTGTGTCAATTTATTGAAGAAGTACTAAAGCACTTAAAACTTGCCAATCTGGAAAATATACAGTTTGGGGCTACTGCCTTATTCTGAATGAAAGACTTGTGTTCGACTGCTTAGAGAAAACTCAACACAAACACCTCCCCTTATGTAATAATCATCTGCATGAAATGTCATGAACTGTAGAGATAGTACATGGAGTAATGGGTACAAATTGAAAGAGGGAACATTTAGGTTAGATGTTGGGAAGACATTCCTTATGCTTGAGAGTCACAAGACACCTGGAACAGGTTGCCCAGGGAGGTTGTGGGTGTCCTAACCCTGGCAGCACTGGCTGAGCAATCTGGTCTAGTAGCAGCTGGCGTGGAGGTTGCGACTAGATGGTTTTTAATGTCCCTTCCTGTGCCTTAACATGCTGTGATTCTGTTCTATGTGTCCATCCACAGAAATTTAAGAATGATAAGCCTTTTTCATGGGGATGGAAGATGGTTAGTAAAAGCCATTAAATAAGAGTATGTACAGGTAGAAGGCTGCTCCAGATCTGTCTGTAGAACAGACAAAATATTAATCAAATCTGGGATTTTGAAACATGTAGGCAGTAGCTTTGTACATTGGATTAATTACTTACTGTCTTCTGCCAATTCAGCCAGCAGCCAGCTTCGGGTGTAGCCTACTCCCATCCAACCACAGTTGCCAGCTACACTGTCCATCAGGCCCCGGTGGCAGCACACACGGTAACTGCAGCCTATGCCCCGGCCGCAGCCACGGTGGCTGTGGCCAGGCCTGCCCCAGTGGCCGTGGCAGCTGCTGCCACAGCTGCTGCCTATGGCGGGTATCCCACGGCACACACAGCTACGGACTACGGCTACACGCAGCGGCAGCAAGAGGCTCCACCGCCACCGCCTCCTGTCACCACACAGAATTACCAGGTAGGTTCCTGCTGAGTCATTTTTAAAAGGTGCTTTGAGAGGAGGAAGCCTGTTTGGAAAAGAAAATGTGATTTTCTGAAACTGCTGCTGTAAAGAAAAAGCACTGTCTTACGTTAGTTTAGGTGTTGGCTTGGTGTGTAGTAAACTGGGTCATGAAGCTGGAAAGACTGTTCCAGTAAAAAAATTCAGTACAGGTAGAAATAGTTCCTTTGTCAGATTCCTGGATGCCATTGGAATCTAGTACCAAGCCTCTGAGGACTGAAGATTGACCTAGGAGATAAACTACCCTGTAGGCAGGTTTTGAATATTCTCTTCTGAGATCCCTGCCTAACCTTTTATGGATACAGGCTTTTGCAAAAGTGCTTTTGCTCTCTGTCCCCTTTCATCTTGAAATACCATGTTTCTTGCAATAATTTTTCAACTTTTTGCTCCTGACCTTATCAGGGCATTATCTAGATTCTAATTAGCATTTTGCTTTGTTTAAAAGGACTATAATATTGCTGCATGTTCTCAATTCTTTTGTACAGCTTCTGTAATTTGTTACATATTAATAAGGTCAGTTATTAGATACATTTGGAAAAAAAGAGGGTTCCCGAAACTAAATAAAACAAATCTTGTTCAAACAGGTTGGATGAAAAAAGATTTTGTTGTTGTATTTCTTAGAACTAAAGAGAATTTTAATGCATTAGTATATTTCAGTGCTAGTAGTTCATGCGTTGCTCCCCCTCAGTTGATCAACTCTTTGTGCTTTACCATAAACATGCATGGTGAGGATGAAAGAATGTATGGACATGCATATAGTGGCTTCCAGGTCATTCCTTTCTAAGCTTATTAGAGATCTACTGAGTTGTATGGGTGTCAAATGAGTTATTTTCCTTGCCTTTATAAGCTAGTTACAGTTCCCTAATGAGCTAGTTGATAAACCAAAAAGTATAGAAGGCTTTAGAAATACCACTTTCGTACTCTAAAAAAATAGAACCAAGAAAAATGTTTTTTAATTATGAGATTTTTAAAGCAAATACAGGCTCATGTTTCTACTCTGAGAATTTATTTGGCCTTTGTAGAAATTCATGTTTTGTAGATATCTATAGTGGGTTTTTTCTTAATATTCTACAGAAATAGCATCTGATGCAGTCATTAAAAACTATTGAGGGTAGATGCTTTTCAAAGATAATTTGGTAAAGGGATTAATAGCATGAGAGTAATTCCTGTACTGAGTCTGTAAAACACCATTAGGGCTGTTTCAGGCCTGAAGTATCTATGCAAGTTAAGTTTAATTTCTTTAATGCATTTATTTATATATGCTGTGCATGTAGATGGGGCGTTTTTATTCTGTTTGGGTAGGCCAGAAGACTATACGTTGTCAATTTGACTCTGCTGGTGACTTCCATTACTCTAGCTATATACCTACAGGTGGTTTCTGTGTTTTGAATCCTTAGGATTCCTACTCTTACGTTCGATCTACCGCCCCAGCTGTGGCTTATGATAGCAAACAATATTACCAGCAGCCAACTGCGACCGCGGCGGCTGTGGCTGCTGCTGCCCAGCCACAGCCCTCTGTGGCTGAGTCCTACTACCAGACAGGTGGGTGGCATGATTGAAGCTACTCTTGTTACTCACAGTACTGTTGACTACTTTAAGCCTTAAAAATAGTTGACTATTTCGCATGATCTTCTTTTTTAGTTTTGTCATGTTGTCTCTGTCACTGTGTGGAAAGTTTTTCTGTGCCTAGAACTTAATTTTGACATTGCCACAAGTAGCTGCCTCTGAAGTTGGATTGTCACTAAATACACTCAAAATACTTCTAGGCAAAGTTCTTACCAATTTGTTTAGAAACCTTGCTGAAACAGGTTGAGATAATCAGTGTTGTGTTAAGATGGTAACTCAGAAATACTCTTGCAATTCTCTAGGTACTTCCTGTATGTATTTCTCTAATTATTTGAATCATGATTGCTGCAAACTGTGAATCCTGCTTAGGTTTTTTTTAATGTAGAATTAAGAGGAGAGTTTAGGTGTGCTTTGGTTTGGAGTATTCTAGTAAAACTTGGATAAGAAAGTTGTTTAAAACCTGTTTAACCATGTTAAGAACATGATAGCACAGTTAAAAATAAATAAGTAAATTTAAGGCTTACTACTGTGAGCTGTAACTTGATTGACATATGTAGTATGCAGTGCATAGCCATGCCAGTAAAGCAATCTAGTGCACAACGCTAAAAAGCAAAACAAATGAAACAAAACTCCTGAAATAAACCCCCACTTTCCACACATTTGTTCACAAGCATGTTGTTAATTTTCGCTTAGTATGGTTTGCATTTTACTCTACTAAAACATGTCGATGTTTGTACACTTGTGTTTTCTATTATCATTAGCTCCAAAAGCAGGATATAGCCAAGGGGCAACTCAGTACACTCAAGCCCAGCAAACCCGGCAAGTGACAGCTATAAAACCTGCAACCCCAAGTCCAGCAACAACAACATTTTCCATATATCCGGTGTCCTCGACTGTGCAGCCGGTGGCAGCTGCAGCCACTGTTGTGCCATCCTATACTCAAAGTGCGACGTACAGCACAACAGCAGTAACTTACTCTGGTAAGAATTTTGCATGTTTTCTTGCTGGGATCTTTGCACTTGCTGTAGAACAAGCTTTCAATGCTCAGAGTTTTAGCAGTCCATGCTCAATTACATCATAGTTATTAGAAGTATCAACCAGTTCAGTCATTGCAATGGCAGAATGTCTTGCTGTATCTTTAAAACAAGTTTGATGTCTTATGTGCCTATTTTCTTACATGTGAAAATATACAAAGTGCTGTCATTGCTACTTGAGCAGTGACTTATTGTAAGGTGAAAAGGAAGAAATGGGGAATATAAAACGTAAAGAAATGCATCTACACAGGTGTTACTCCCAGGAAATGGGAAGGGTGCATGCACTTGCAGAGACAGGGAGGAACAGTTCAGTATTAATCTTTTACGTTTAGGTTGTCCTGACCCAAACTGGAATGAGAAATGTGTGCTGAAAAGACTTTTATTCAACCATTAGGAATCCAAAACATAGTTAAAGATGAAGATATAGTAACTTCATAGCCATAGATGGTAATTAACTGGCATGTTATAGCTACCCTGAACTTTTTGTTTTCTTTGTTTCCTGCTTAAAAAGGGATTTTAATACTTCCTTGAGATAGAGCTTGGTTTCTTTGATTTATTCAACTAGAAATCAAGGACTAAGTAAGCAGGTTTTAGTGAGCAAAGCATCTTGTTGTCTGTACCAAAACAACTGAAATTGGATGTAATAGCACTAGACATTTTGTCTTTTATCTTCATTTTTTTCCCCTTCCTCTCCATATTATCAGTCCTTGTCATTTGGAGACATGAAGAGCCAATCTGGTTCTAGAAAATTGCTTGCTTCATGTGGCCTTTGCTTAATCTTTCACTCTTAATTCTTGTCCCATCATACCCAGTCTTACCAGATGTACCAGGAAATGTTCTCCAGGGATGCTTTGATGTATCTAGCATAACTGTGTGTCTGCAAAGATGTGTCTAGAATTGAATATATTCCAACACAATTGGTGGCTGTATATTTGTCTTGTGTGAAACTTGAAGCCAAATTCAAGACTGCCTGACAAGATCTCAGTGAATTACTTATATCTTGCCTTGCCCCTGAACTGTTATGCAACATGATTTGAATTAGTGTATTATGTAATTGATACATTATATATGGTGATGTAACATTTGTTTTTATTTTCATTTTTCAGGTACTTCCTATTCTGGCTATGAAGCTGCAGTGTATTCAGCTGCATCGTCCTATTACCAGCAGCAGCAGCAGCAGCAACAGAAACAGGCAGCAGCAGCAGCTGCTGCTGCTGCTGCAACAGCTGCTTGGACAGGGACCACCTTTACTAAAAAGGCACCATTCCAAAATAAGCAACTGAAACCAAAACAGCCTCCCAAGCCACCCCAGATCCACTACTGTGATGTTTGCAAGATCAGCTGTGCTGGACCACAGGTATCTGTATTATGCATTATTCTACTGTACTTTATTCTACTATTCTTTATTCATAATTTCTTTGGCTAAAATACCAGATCCTCTTAAGAGTCACAGAATTGTAGAATGGCCTGCATTGGAAAGGACCTTGAACATCATCTAATTCCAAGCTCTGTGCTGTAGGCAGGGACAGCTGCCACAGACCAGGTTGCTCAGAGCCCCATGCAGCCTGGCCTTGAGTGCTTTCAGGAATCCACAGCTTCTCTGGGCAGCCTGTGCCAGTGCATCATTGCACTCCCAGTAAAGAATTTCTTATTAATACCTGAACCTACTCTCTTCCAGTTTGAAGCCATTCCCCCTTGTCCTGTCACTCCAGGCATCTGTAAAAAGTATCTCTCCATCTTTCTTATAAACTCGCTTTAGGTACTGGAAGGTCCCAGTTAGGTCACCCCAAAGCCTTTTCCAGGCTGAACAAACCAAATTGTCTTAGCCTGTTCTCATAGGGAGGAGTGTTCCTTCCCTCTAATCAAGAGTTATTTGTTAATTTTTAGACTTGATTCTATACTTCTACTAAAGGAATAATGAAATAAAAATGTGTACTATTATAGAAAGTGTTCCCATTGGAAGACATAAAGATACACCCCTGAGCTTGTACAGAGAAGTTTCACCTGATTTCAGAATTGAGACTTTGAATGTGATTTGTTTCTTTAGCATGACTTCTTAGAAAATACTGTTTTGAATGCTGTGAAATTACGCAGATTTTGTGTATAGGAAGCCTGAAAACTGATTCTTTGTTATGTTCCAACTTCCCAGTTCAGTGTCACAGTATGTACGGGTGCCTAGAAAGTAGATAAAAAGTCATGCAGAGTGTTTATGTGTCTCTGGCTAAACAGTTCTTTTACTTTAGGTAAACTTGTCATTATTTCCTACCCTGTCCATTCTAAGTCACCAGTGTTAATACAGGACCTAAGGTTAATTTCTGCATTTCTTTTTCACTACAGCTTTATTTCTACACTACATGTTTTAAATTGATTTTTATGTTTATTTGGATACACTTAGAGTTTGAGGGAAGCTGAAAATCAAGAATAATTGAATGCAGTGCAGGAAACTCTAATTTTCTGATCCTATTAAGTTTTCAGTGGTGATTTCTGTTGACCACTACTTGATTGGGAAGTTGAGAAGTTAGAGGAGAAAAACCTGTACTATTTTACCTAAGTGTGGGATCCTGATGCTGAAGAAGAAAAGATTTTTGTCTTAGAAATGGCCTATTAATGCCTTAGAGCGTGCCATACCACAGAAATGTCCAGTGTAGAAGGTACTTCTTAGGTAAAATATGTGTTTTCTGCTGTGTTCTGTATTACATGTGTTTGTGGGAATGATGTACCAGCAAAGTACAAAGACAGCTTACTGTGTGTGTTTTGTTTATTTAAACAGACTTACAAAGAACACTTAGAAGGCCAGAAACACAAAAAGAAAGAAGCAGCATTAAAAGCTTCCCAGAACACCACCAACAACAGTACTTCTGCTCGTGGAACTCAGAATCAGCTGCGCTGTGAGCTTTGTGATGTGTCTTGTACTGGGGCAGATGCTTATGCTGCCCATATCCGTGGAGCCAAGCATCAGAAAGTAAGAGTTTTCCCTTGTTCTTACCATGCAAGTCAGTATATACATTTCTCCCCATTGTTTTTTCTCATTTTAAGGAATGAGAAAATATGCAGAAACAATATAATTTACATTACTTTATCTAAATATTTTTTAGTTCTTTTCCTTTCAAACTTGTCTTCAGGCTCACTATTAGAAGAGCCTATTATTTGTTGAAAGAAACAGGGGAAAATATTGCCATGGCATCAATGAAAAGAGGATATATTGGGATATCATGCAAAATCATGGGAAGAAGGTGTGGAGAGAGATAATGGAAAGGTACCATTGAGGATGTCTGGTACCATGCTTGTGCCCCAAACTTTTCTAAAGACTTTTCTTGAGATTCATCTTACTTGTCTGGCTGTGTCATTAAATCTTTCAGTGCACTTTGAAACATTGTAAGCCGAGCTACTGCAAACAACAGGAGTGTTAGGCATAATTTTTTGATCGTTCTTGCAAAGGAAACTGTCTTGGGAAAGCAAGGATCAATGTCCTGTAGTAGACTTCGTAATGAGTATGTTTAGAAGACTTCTGGTACTTGTGTTTTTCTTATTGTTTGGGTACTCTTTTGTGGGCATTCTGGAATAAAAACTGTGGTCTGCACTGTGAAATGCTGTTACCTGTGTTTTAAACTTGGCCGTACAACAGTAAGTGCAACGATAGGTAGTATTTGTTTTCAGAAATTAAAGATTTTCCTCATAACTCTGGAAAGATTAATGTCACTAACAAATTCATTATTAATACTCTGTTTTTATAGCTCTTTGCATTTCAGGACACAGGCATCAGTAACATTGTTCCTGTTAAAATAAATATATCTCACTGCATGTTCAAAATAATCTTCCTCCAAGAGAAAAAATTAAAATTATGGGAGACTCATCTAGTGTTCTTCCTTTAATAAACTGAGCCATTACTTTCTTGGGTTGTGCTCAATAACTCCATAGGTATTTATATATACACCTGTATATATTATATTTTATATATATATATATATATAAATCCTTTTATATTTGGATATAGTTTTCTTTTTGAGATAGTCACAAACCAGTGCTGGGTTTAGGTTCTTATCAGTGTGAAGGTGGTATCTCAAAAGACTCTATTGCTGTGGTAACTGAAGAACTGTGTGCATTCTACAAGAAAAAAGTAAGTTTGAAGATTTGCTTGTCCTTAAATTTATGCTATTGTGTGACATTAATATGTATGTATTCTGATTTGGAACATAAAAAATAAGAACGAAAGCCTAAGAAATTAATTTGGACTGTTGTGTGCATATCATGATTGTCTACATGTTTATGTTTAAGGCAAGTCTCACAGATTTGTATTTTTTACTGCTGTTTTCAAATCTCAGTCTTTAGTTTTGATCTTGCATGTTTTTTCCGTATGGATTACTTGAATTGCTTTTCCCAGTGCTGGTCAGCAGTCACCAAAAAGAAGTGACTTATGTCGTGGAAAGGCCTCTGTTTATTACTTCTAAGTATAAGCATGTATCTCTTTACTTCCTATGAGATACTAAAGAGTTCTAAATTTCCTCTTGAATCCTCCCTAACTATTTCAGTGTCTTAGTTTGGAAGACAGGTATCGCTAAGGACAAACAGGACCCTCTCCTGAAACAGAGAATGAAAAAAAAACAAAACTCCTCTATCCGAATTGTTATAATTTTAGAATTAAGGGGCTCTCAGGCAAAGATGTGAGGATATGGATAACAGTTCTTTACTTCTGTTAGCAAGGCAAAACAGAACAACAATAACTATGAGATGAACAGCAGACAGAACCAGGGAAACAGTCACAGTTTTCTCTGCCGCTGGCACCCTTTCCCCGTTGGTGCAGTTCCCGACACAGGCAGCTGTGGTGCAGAGTCCCGGGATGCTGGAGATGGATCAGCAGCTCCCCGGCGGTGGCTGGAGCTGCAGCACGAGTCCCGGCAGGCAGGGGGTTCGGGCTGAGGCGTGGAGAACACTCGGAGCAGGAGCGAAGGAACAGCGAGGGGGGCAGGAACTGCAGCGGCTCCCGGCCAGGCAGACAGCGGCCAGGGTCAGGATTGCCGGGGCACACACGAGGAGACCGTGGCAGGAAACCGCGAACTCCGCTCCAGTGGTGCCGGTGAAAAAGAGATTCTTCCTCCCCCCCCCCCCCCCCCCCCCCCCCCCCCCCCCCCGCAGTCTGAAAGCCAGAGCCTCCTGTGTCTTCCCCCCACAAGCACATCCCCCAGCAAAAAGTGAAGTCCACGTGCTCCTCCCCTCCCTCCACCTCAGCCACTTCTTTTGTCTTTCTTAACTATCCTTAAGTGCCCAGAGATCAGTTCCCTGGCAGCTTATGGGAAAAAAATTCTACAAGAGAACTCAACCCCCAACATTCAGTACATTAGAAAAAAAGAAAAAAAAGTAAAACTTTGCCTAAGGAATCTCTTTAGCTTGGCTAAGTAACCTGGGAAGTCGTTCTGCCTGAAGACTCTTCAAATGTAGCAATTAAAAGACACAGTGTTTGTGTTTTTATTACTGAATCTGAATTAAATAACTCGTCGTTACAAATGTTGCTTGGAGCCTAAACAGTTCAATGTGCTGGCCTTTTGAGGGAGGCTAAGCAGTGACCAGGCAACAACAGACACATTGAAACACTAGGAGCAAAATGTATTTCTGCACTATCCTGAGTTAAAAGCTTGTTGTGTTTCTGCTCTTATCTAAACAGCTGTGGGAGTAAATGCCTGAATGTCTAATGCATGTAAGCAATGTTAGATAACAATTTCTATTTCAATAACTATTTCCTTGTTACAGACAACAAGAGCGACAAGACAACACATCCATCTTTTTTCTTTCCCAATACCACTTTTTTTAACAGAACAATAGCTAACTTTTTATTTATATTGAATTTTTTTATTGGTATTTTTGCTTTGCTTTTATAGCTATTTCAGGGAGATCGTTTTATGAATTTCTCTTCCTACTTACAGGTAGTAAAGTTGCATACCAAACTTGGCAAACCCATTCCTTCGACTGAACCAAATGTGGTTACCCAAGCTACTTCCTCAACATCCACTTCTGCTTCCAAACCAACTGCCTCTGCTTCAAATATAGCAACTAGCAGCAGTACAGTGAACTCCTCTGTTGCATCCTCTGCAGTGAAAATTCTCACTCCCACGGCAAACACACCACTTAACTCTGCATCCAACAACAAAACATCTTCAACTGCTGCTAATATAGCTGTAAAGAAAATATCTACACCGAAAATAAACTTTGTTGGCAAGTATAGAAGTCAGTCTTTATTTTGAAACCTAGCTATTCTGTAAATTTTCCTTAAGAATTAGTGCAGCAGACACAAATGTATATTTAGGTAACTCCATGCATGAGTTAATCTGTTGTGTTTAAGGGAATTTCTGATAGGTGAGAATATCTATAAAAGTTTTGCTTCAAAATTGATGGTGTTTTCTTCTCAGTTGTCTCCACCTGGCCCCTTTTGAATGCTTTTCCCACCTTCATTAGAAACCTCCCACCTTTGGTTTCTTATGTAGCTGCTGGGTTTATAGTCCTAATTTCAGTTCACTGCCTGGGCTGTTAATGTACCTGCAGTAGATTGGCAGTTTGTGATGGGCAATTGAAACATCCTTTTTACAATGGAAAACTAACCTTGGAAACTTTGAACTAAACATAACAGAGATGGGAAGTGGCTGTTGCACAATTAGCTATCCTGCTCTTCAAGGAGAGACCTATGCTGTTGCAACACTAAGAGTATACTGCCTTTACTAGTACAGACTACAAAGTTTTCAACTACTTTTTTTGGATGAATTTACAAAATAACAAAAAAAGAGATTATTAAAAGACATTTTCTCAGTTGCTCCCCATTCAGTCCTGTCTCTTGAAAAAACAGGAAAACATAACAAAAATGGTAATTTTATAAAGCAAAAGCTCTTCTTGTTAGAATAAACTACTTCAGTGTTTAAGTAACCTGAATGTTGTTAAAATTACTGTTAAAATAGTTAATTGTATTGAAAATATATTTAAGTTTTGGTTGACTTTAAAATCTGATAGATTTTAAAAGACTTAGAATTCTTTGCCCAGATCATAGATACTTGCAATTAAAATATTCAGTTTGCACATTATGTTTAATCACATTCTCTTTTTATGAAGGGTAATAATTTAACATTTTTGATTTGTAGGTGGCAATAAGCTTCAAACAACAGGAAGTAAAATGGAAGAAATGAAATCAGCTGAAAGTGTTAAAACACCTCCTGCTGCTGCAGTACAAACACAGGAAGTAAAACCTGATACTGCAGCTGAACCAGTGACTCCCACAACTCTTGCTGCCTTGCAAAGTGATGTCCAACCAGTGGGCCATGACTATGTGGAGGAGGTATTAATATGAAAATGTGCAATCTTTTTTAACTGTTTTAGTGAAACAATAGGGTGGTCAGGGTTGACAGGGACCTCTTTAGGTTATCTGGTTCAGTCACACTGCTTAAGAAGGGCCACCTACAGCCAGTCAATCAGGACCATATCCAGATGATTTTTGAGAATGTCAGAGGATGGAGACCCCATAACTTCCCTGAGCAGTTGTGCAAGAGCACAGTTTGTCACAATAAAACAAAGTGTTCTGATGTTCAGCTGTTTTTCACTTGGTGCTAATTGTCTGTGGTCCTGGCACTGGGCACCATCGAAAAATGTCTGTCCTCTTTGCACCCTTCCTCCAGGTATTTATGTGCACTGATATGATCCCACTCAGCCTCCTCTTCCCTAGGTGAGATAGTTGAGGTCCTTCTGGATGTCAGTGCAACCCTTTGGCATATCAGCCACTCATCTTAGTTTTGTGTCATCATCCAATTAGCTGAGGGTGCATTCTACCCCATCATCCAGAGCATGAAGATGGTACAGGATTTTCTTGATCCTGGGGGTGCACTGCTGGCTCCTGACCTCCAACTGGGTTTCATTCTGCTGATCACTACGTGTGGCCAGGCTGTTCAGACAGCTTTCAGTCCACCTCACTGTATGCTTACCCCACCAATGCATTAGCAGCTTGTGTAGGAGGATTTTGTGGTGAGACTGTGTCCAAGGTTTTACTGAAGTGCATGTGGACATTCTTGACTACTCTGCTTTCATCTGCCAGGCCTTCACCTTGCTGATGGTTGGAGATGATGACTGCTCATGATAGTTTTCTTGCCCTCAATGTACCTGGAAATGGTTTCCAGGATTAGCTGCCCCTTGCCTTCCCAGAGATCAAGATGAGGTTGACTGTCTGTAATTCCCTGGGTTCTCCTTAAAGATAAGAGTGGCAAGGCATTGAACCCAGAAAGGCTTGTGCATATGTTTGCCTTTTTGTGTTGTGCATTTCTTTTTTGCTTCATGTGGTATCTCATTGGTGTGACATAGGTGAATCAAGTCTGATGTAAATTTTGCATCATACAGAGGTTTGTAATTTATTACCTCACTATGTTCAGGTTTGAGTTTACAGCTGTGCGCTCCTTGGAATGGAGAGACCTTGCTCATTAACAAGCACAATGGTGTGTCTGTCAGAACTGAAGGATCTACTTTTCTACTTTGCCTTCTTTCAGATATTGTGTGAACTTCTTAGCATGTTTTGGGGCAGGTAGATGTTATCCAGTGTCATTGGATAATTAGATTAATGGATAATTAAATTTTCTATCAGCTTTATAAAATTTGAAAAAAAAAAAAAAAGACCAAATGTGTTACAACTTTATTTTCCAGGTAAGGAATGATGAAGGAAAGGTGATCCGCTTTCACTGTAAACTCTGTGAATGCAGTTTTAATGATCCTAATGCCAAGGAGATGCATTTGAAAGGGCGGCGGCACAGACTTCAGTACAAGGTAAAAATGCTAGTGCTTCTCTCTGAAAATTGACCAGTTATCGGCTAACTTGTCTGCTCACCTGTTTTAGGTTTAAAGACTAGACAAAATTAGGCACTCTGAATAAACAGCATAGAAAAAAAAGGGAAATATGCTTCATAGGCAGTATAGTCTTTAAAGAATAATACAAACTGGGAAATTTTATTTTGGTTGAGGTTTTCTAAAACGTTTTGCATGTTGCTTGTAGTACAACCAATGCAAGCAACAATAGATTCTTTGTTACTTACCATGAAGTTTAAATAGTATAAAATAGTATTACTCAGTGGTTTTGGTAGGATAAACAGCACAAACTTTTTGTGTTGCAGACTTTTTAATGATTTGTGCAGTTCTAAAATGGCATTTTACTCCCTTTGATTTTATCATAGATGAGTATTGTGTGTTAAATATGTCAGTGTATGTTAAACAGAACAACTTTGTAACCTTTAGATGAAGACAGGAAAGCAATGTTTAATTTATTACTTTTCTGATCCAGAAAAAAGTAAACCCAGACTTACAAGTAGAAGTAAAGCCCAGTATTCGAGCAAGAAAAATTCAAGAAGAGAAGATGAGAAAACAGATGCAGAAAGAAGAATACTGGAGAAGACGAGAGGAGGAGGAACGCTGGAGGATGGAAATGAGGTACTGCATTCTGTTTCATGAATGAATATGACAAAGCTGCTGTCAGATTATCTGAAACTAAACTCCATAGTTACTTATTTTAAATACTTTAGGGAACTCTGTACTGTCTTATTTTAAATTGTCATTCTCTTGCTGGGATTTTTGTTTGCTACTGTTCAATTCTTCTGAGGAGTGCGGAGTTAGTAGAATTACTTTGCAATAAATGCAGACCTACTTTTACAACAATAATTCATGTTCCTTACTATCTGTTCATTGGTATTTGCTTATGACTACTAAAAATTGTTGAGGACAGACAAGAATCTCTCTAGAGCAGTGTCAAGTATCAACTGCTGTATAAAGAGAACACTTTGATTGATGCTCTTCAGGCGTTATGAAGAGGACATGTACTGGAGGAGAATGGAGGAAGAGCAACATCACTGGGATGACCGTCGCAGAATACCAGATGGAGGATATCCTCATGGCCCACCAGGACCTCTAGGTCTGCTGGGAGTTAGACCTGGAATGCCTCCTCAACCCCAAGGACCAGCTGTGAGTTTCTTAACTTGAGAAAAATATTAAATCATTCTTACCAGGAAGCACAGCTAAGAATTATAAATTACTCAGTGCTACTTCACTTGCCTCCAGTGTTTCTTAATAAAGGATTTGGAAAAGCAAAGAAATTATATGGTAATGAAATGGCGTAGGTGGACTAGTGTTCCAAAATAAGTCCAGTGAAATGACAAGAGGATGCTTTAAATACTGCTTCTTATGAAATATGGATTTTTCTACTGGATTTTTCTACCTTTTATTTTATTTGATTTCATTATACAACATTATTTACCTAATTGTAGACAAATGTATGGATGAAAAATGGCTGGGTCATCAGTCTTGGAGAATAATGCTTAGTGGTGCTTCATTCTCTAGCAGTGTGGAATGATCAGCCACATGGTTTGGTCCTGGCATTAGACTGATAAGTACTTCAGTGGTCTGAAAGATGATGGAGTGAGTGCACACTGCTGAGGTTTGCAACTGACATGATCCTGAGTCATCTTGGGGTGGGGAGAATAGCTCATGCTTTTGAGGGCAAGGCCACCATCCAGAGGCACCTAGGCAGGCTGTAGGAGTGGAACATTCCTACATGGAACATGGAATTCTGCAAGTACAAATGCCTAATGCTGCACTCAGAAAGGAAGACCCCGTTGCATTGATAGAGGCTGGGTAGCAGCTGCTGGAAGGGATCTGGGGGTCCTGGCAAAGAGCAGTCTGGGCATGAGTCAACAGTGTGCCCTGGCAGCAGAGCCAGCAGCAGCCTGGGCTTTAGTAACAGGAGCACGGTCAGGAGATAAAGGGAAGTGATCAGCTTTCATTAGACCCTAATTACAATACTACATTTAATTTTGGGCTTTCCAGTAGAGGATCCATAAACCATAATAGGTTCAGTGGAGCTACCAGAATGGTCAGGGGTCTGGAGCACTTGCCCTGTGAGGAGAGACTGAGGCATCTGGGATTGTTCAGCCTGGAAGAGAGAGCTTCAGTGGGATGTAATAGCCTTCTGATATCTGTGCTTTATAAAGGATATATGGAGCTGGGCTTTTTACAGTCATGAGAGGGTGAGATACATCCAGCTTAAACCAAAACAAAAGAGGTTTAGACTGAATACTGGAAATCATCTTTTTTCAAACAGGTGATGTACAGCCACCATCTTAGAGTTTTCAAAAACCAACAGACTAAAGCCCTGAGCAACATGATGTGGTCTTACAGCTGATCATATTTTGCACAGGAGATAGGACTAGATGATCTTCTGAGGTCATCCTGTACAATCCTGTATACCCTGTACAGTCCTGTGATTCTACAAAAGTAATCATGGATACTTTATTTTGCAACAGCATCCAAGTATTTCCCAGTTGACAGAAAGACAAGATATTAATGTTGAGGAGGTACCTCTGATCCTGGATTTGGCCTTAGTTTAATTTTGATATGTTTCATGTCTTTTCAGACATGATTGATTGTAACAGTGTAGGCTGTTGAGGAGACTTCATGTCTTATTACATTTCAATGATGTGTGGTTTGAATATTCTGTTCCTTAACCACATGTTTGGGTTTTGGTCATTTTGTCTCATTTGTGAACTCGGAAGTGCACCTGGGTTTCAGAAGTACACTTGTTTGTCTGTTCAGCCTCTGCGCCGCCCTGACTCCTCAGATGACCGCTATGTGATGACCAAGCATGCTGCTATATATCCAACTGAGGAGGAACTTCAGGCAGTCCAAAAAATTGTTTCTATTACTGAGCGTGCTTTGAAACTGGTTTCTGACAGTATGACTGATCATGAAAAAAGCAAGAACAAAGAGGGAGATGACAAAAAGGATGGCAGTAAAGACAGGTATTTTTTTATTTCTTTTTAAGAATTTTACTGTTTTTTGTCATCCTGTTATCAGTGTTTCCAGAATCTCTTCCCTTTGGGCTTTTATTCAGTACTGCAGAAAGAGATATGGAATACTATTTTATTTCACTTTTCTGTCTCCAGGAGTTTTTTTATGATTTTTACATTATTATTTTAAATGTGACTTTTAACTATAATTCACAGAGCTTTGAAAGGCGTTTTTACGGGTGGGTGTTCTGGCTAAAGGTTTGCTACTCCGTGGAGACCGAAATGTCAATCTTGTTTTGTTGTGTGCTGAGAAGCCCTCCAAGACATTACTCAGTCGTATTGCTGAAAGTCTCCCTAAGCAACTTGCAGTAAGTAGAATTTAGATTTTTTGATTTGAATTCTTATGAAAATACTGTGAAAATCTGTCTTCAAGTTAAATGTCTGCAGGACTCACTGTGCTGCTACATGACATAGCTCAGGTTCAGTTTCTTTCCATTTTCTGAGTGTTTTCATCTGAATTCAGAGATTGCTGCTTCCTCTATATTGTCTCCATACAAGTCTGTGCTCTGGCAGTGTAGCGTCAATCACTATTTAATAATTTCACTTATTTGGGAAATAGAAATGAGCACAAGAAAGACCAGTAACAATAGAGTTAATTATGGCATATTGCATGTTACAGCATGCTTGCGCTTCAAGGTCAAAGTTCACCATTAATGCCAGTCTTTCGTATTTATCTTGTTTCCTATTTGTATGTGTCAGTGCTTTATAGTTCACAATTAGCCAGCTTAGTCTAGTATGGGTTTTTTTAATAATTTGGACCTTTAAAAAAGTAAACACGTAGTCTTAGACCATTCAGTGAAATATAAAATCTTTGTAGTATTTCCACAAGAAAGTATAAAATATCTGCACTCTGCTGAACAAAACCTGTCACTGTAGAGTGCTTGTCACAGCATTAGTATTGCAATGCAATCTGCTTGACAGAATCACTGGCATGGTAGAAGCTTTAGCAGGATCAGATTAATGAGAAAATAGTTTCAAGGTTGCTCTTGTTTGAAGTAACAGAATGGAAATAAATTTAACAAATGGACATCTTAGATTGTCTTCATGGAAATACTTGTTCATATATGTAGAAGAAGGCCACAGAGGTGCTTACAGCTTCCTTTTGGAGCTGTTTTGAATTATTAAATAAAGTTGCAAAAAACAACTCAAAATAAATACTTTGTTAGTTTCTTTTACATTTTTTCCTTGATACTTTTCTTGCCTTTTTTTCTTAGCATGTTGTGACGCCAAAGCACAGGATGTACCCAGCAATACCCATTTGTAACTGTGATCTTGAAAAATAACCCCTGCATCTTTGCTTTTCAAAGGCTTGTATGTTCCAGTGAAAAACACCCTGCTGACATTTTAATTGGCCCTCAGGCTTTTATCTCAAATGCCATCAAGATTCTTGTTATGTAATTTATATTTATTTCCTTTCTGGGCATTTTTTTTAATTCTGACTGCTTGGTTGTGTATTTTCATTAATAATTTGGAAACGATATGCAAGTCCACTTATCTTTATAGTGTGTAGTGTGGTTATTTTGACTACACAGGTATCTGTTTCGTGTAATTATATTGTATTTCTATCTTTCTGTTGAAAAAAGAATATGTTGGAATCCTTCTTCCTCGTACTTGTAATGGCCACATGCTAATAGAAATTTCTGTTTCTCGATATTTAGGTAATAAGTCCAGAGAAATACGATATCAAGTGTGCAGTCCCAGAAGCAGCAATAATTTTAAATTCGTGTGTGGAACCCAAAATGCAAGTCACAATCACACTGACATCTCCAGTCATTCGGGAAGAGAACATGAGGGATGGAGGTTGGGAAGTTGTTAAAGATGTTACTTATTTCTCACCTGTTTTTTCATGTTTATCTATTCTGCTTAAGATGGCACTAAGGTCCTGGAAGGCAACATGCTGGCACACGTATTTGATTGAAACTTTGTTTTTCAACAACCAGTCTCAGTAGAGAACAGTTGGTTAAAATAAATGTGTATATGATGCTTTTATTTAATTTTTTAAATTTCTAATTTTATGTCCAACCTCAGCTTTCTGGAAAAGGTACAAGCTTGATTTCTTTCCCCCCTCTTTTAAAATTATGTGGAAAACTAAGTATTTTATAGCAAGTGGCTATAAACTGGCTTTCTTAGAGCAGTCTTGCCTTAAGAGAAAGATTGTATGGATTTAGAAAATCAAATCACAGCTTTTTTGGGTTTGAACTGGGTCAGTATTTCCATCACTTAGACATTTTGAATAGTGCCACTTAAAATGCACTTTTACAGTACTTTTGACAGTAACAGTGCTTCTAACTTCAAAAGATAATGTGATTTTTTCCAGCTCTCTGAGGTTGTTTTTTGGTCTGGAGTGCTTTTTGAGTACATTTAGGCTCCTGGTATTACAATCACTCTTCTATCCAACTGGCAAACCTAACCAGTACAATAAGAAATGGCTTTGTCATTGAGCTGAAGCAGAAGGTGGAGCTTGGGAATCAATTTACATTTCTGAAGTCCACAGTTTCTCTGGTGCCAGCAGTGTTGCTTTAGGGTCTGTTCTGTAACACTTTCAAAGCTCCAAAAGCTTTTAAGCCAACAAGCATGATTAATGTCTGCAGTACATTGGTTCTTTTTATTTACGGGTCAGATAAAATTAACTTTTGTTTCCTTTTAATCCTGTATTTTCATAGCAGAAAGAGATCATAGCAAACAGGGTTCTGGTGTTTGACAGTGAACCTACAAATAGGAAATCTGAGACTGTTTTAACACTTCTCATATACAGGTTGAAAGAAATTGTATGTGTGTATGTATACATGTGCTTGTGTATATACGTATTTATATAAGCCACGCAGGGTTTTTTTATATTTCATCTCATCACTACATGTCCTCTAAAACACTTGAGGTTTTTATATTGCATTACTAAGTGTCCTGTAGCTGTGACTAGTGCATTTATGAGCAAGCTATGTTAACAAAGTCATCCTACATAATCAGAAAGAAAAATTTTCAACATGCATTCTGTGGTTTGGATGACTTCCAAAGAGTCTTAGAGTGCTTTTGTTTTAAGCTGTGCCTATTATTCCTAGCTATAAATCTTTGTATGTGTACTGTCACACCCAACCAATTTTACTTGGTTTTGGTCAATCTGAGTATAACATGACTCTGGGCTGAATCCAATTTTCCATATTATTTAAGTTTATAAAGAATGCATTTTATTATTGAATTAGACAAAACATTTAATGAAATTAACCTTAAACACCATGTTTATTTCTTGATGTACGTGGCAAAAGTACAGTATTGATTCCTGCTACAATACTCAATTTCAGCTAAGAGGTTTCTGGCCCAAAATTCTATGATGTAGACTAAAAATAAAACAAATTTCAAATTACTACCGTCAGTCCCCTAAGTTATGCCACCAAAAGGAAACAAATCTGTATTTTTGTCTGACCCACACTTGAGTTAAATTATCTTTGTGAGTTTATTCACTGCTGAATGCAGTACTGCCTCTAGGCAAACAAAATCAAGTTAGATTTCTCTTCAAGACACTGAGCAGTATAAAATGGATGTGCAGAAAAGTTCACTTTTGAAACTGGAGCAAATAGAAGATTGAATTGCCAATCATTGCAGCAAAGAAGTTCCTTATTCCGAAGACTGCTGCTTATTTGCTGCAGAGTACCAGTATGTGTTTGTGTTTTTCTTACAGCAGCTTCTCATGCTCTGTGTCTTACATCGGTTTAAAGTTTTCATTTTCCTTAGCCCACTTGGGGAGCTAGTTCAGGTGTTAAGGAAGGCTTTACCGGAAGAACCACTTAGAGTAAAGATGCAACTTGAGTCTTGCACGTGGAGTGGAATCATGTTTGATGTGTTATTACATAAAAGGCTAAAAAAAAAACCAAACAAAACATTGAAATGGAATTGTTAACCGCATAGCTACTGTTCCTTACAGTATTGTGCGTTTGACAGTTTACTGAATCTGATACATTCGAAGAGCTCTAACCCAGCTGTGGAGTCTTCCTTCAGCAAACAAAGTGTACATTCTTACAAACACCTCTGTGTGTGCGTGTGTGTCTTTTTTATCCTTAGCTAACAGCCCCGGTCCAAAGCCTTCTAGCAGAGGGACTTGATTCCTGTCAGGGGTTGCTGCCAAGACATCGGAAGGATTTTTGACCAAGGTTTTCTAAAGCTCAGTGTCACACCTGCCATGCTTTACAAAGGAGGGGTTTGGATGCATAGTCCTAGCATCTGCTGTTACTTTGTGTTTGATTTTTTTTTTTTTTTCTTTTCGTCTTTGTCTCTCTCCTAGAATGAAGCAGTGTTCACACTAGTCTTATAACAGTTGACTGGATAAAATGTGTTTTACATAATAAAATGTACCTAAATTTATATACCTGTTAACTTTTAATGAAGAGGTAGTGTGGACACAGCACATCTAACTGAAGATTAACCCCTTATGTTCAGGCTAGTAATAAGTTATACAGGGTAAGAATTCATGCCCATATTTTGTAAATTAATTCAGTTTTTGTCTTAGTCTGGTAGGGTGGTAGGTTAGGCATCTGATTTTTAGTTGCACTGTCTTTAAGGGGTTAATCCTGAAATGTGAAACATATGCAAAAATCCACAGAATAAATATTACAGGAGTTCCCTTGATGCATTTTTTCAATCAATGTATTCTCAGTGTAGTACATGCCTCAGCCACTTCTGACTTTCAGAGTTTTAAGTTCCAGGGATATTCTTACGACAGCCATTAGTAACTCATTTTAGATCAACATTCCAGCATTGAATAAGATTCTTTCCTTTACATTTAAATTGCAATTCTTCTCAGTAAAACTGTTTTACAAGTTGAAGGTTTTCAGACATAGATGTTTCAAATTATTAATGAATTATTGTGCTAAAAGTTTGCACAGTGTCACCTATTTGCATATTAGTTTTAGAAGAAAATAAATAATTTACTGATTGGGCTATTGGCCCAACAGCACACATTTGCATTTTTAATTTCTCAACCTGATTTTGCCACTTTTTCTATGGTGGGTTTTCTCAGGATGTACTCCTTGTCTCATATATCTGGGTTATACTCCTTTCATCACTTAGCTTTAGCCGGCATCCCTCATGTGTAAGTTTGGAGGGGATTTTTTGGTTGTTGTTTTGGTTTTGTTTGGGTTTTTGTTTTGTTTTTTTTTTTTTAATTGATTTTGTTTTAAAAGAAACATCACTTTAAATGTCTTCATTTGCTCTGTAATTGCATTGTTAGTGAAGATTTTCATTTTTCCACTTTAATATATTGTCTGTACATTGGAATATCTATGTGAGAAGTTACCTATGTTCTTCTCAACTCTGCTCTTATGAATTCTTCACCCTTTTATCCTTGTGCAGAGCAATGAGACTATCCTATTAAACTGCTCAAATCTGAATGTAGTACTTCACGTCAAACTTAGTTACTGTATTGGAAAGCTATATCACCATATTAATCCATGGCCTTTTGGCTCTATATACTAAAGAATCCTACTGTTTGATATTTGTGATTTCAGAGCACAATTTCTGCAACATTCCTAAAATCTTGTTGCAGGCATGTTTCATGAGTCTCATTTTTTTATTTTACTGTATTCCCTGGCTTAAACTAAATTTAGATCTTGGAGGAGTAAACTGTACTGTTCCAAACAGTCAGCTCCTGTGAAATGTGTGCCATTGAGTGAGGGCTTTTTGTTTCATGTTATGTGGTGTATCACCAGTTAGGCTAGCAACATATGTTGTGACTAGTCACCATAGCCATTTTCAGAATAAGTGAAAAAGTAACTTCTAACAGTGATCTCTGATCTAATTATATCCATATAGTTTTCAAATAACTCGAGGATACCATTTCACGTTGTTTACTGGTTCCAGTTTCACTGATTAAACCACTTCTGTGGTCTCTTCATTTTTGGTAGCAAAACAGTCAGCTTGGTAATGGAATTCTTTTCTGAACACTTAAGTAGGCAGTGTCTGCTATGTTTTCTCCCTCTTTCAGACATTTTGCTTGTTTTTTGGACTATTCCTTTCTTTATCTTGGTGAATCTTGTGTAAAGCAGTCCCATTTCAGATCCTTCCTTGCATCCTGTGTTGCTGGAACACATATATTATGGGCTGAGGAATTTTATTTATATGGGCAAGAGAGAAGGTACTAGAAATCAAGGAACTCTGTAATATTGAAGAACATGTCACATTCCTTTAGTCAGGTTTTTTAAGTAAAATAATTTCAAGTTTAAGGCATGATAAAAATAACATAATTCCTAAACACTTAATGCTTTTAAGATTTGTTATACTTAGTTTTTCTTTCAAGAATAGGTCCCAAATAACACGTGACAATTAAAATTTAGAAGAAACTAAGTTTGAATGTTTCTACTTGGTTAAAGTGGATTTTTGTGTTCCTTCTGTCTTGTTCTTGTTCTCTGTGCTGGTGCACTGTGTCCAACCATCCTTCCTTCGGTATTTAATTTAATTTTAGGGGATACATGTTTTTCCATTGTTAGCTGAAATAAAGAAGTACGACGCATTGCATAATCAGCAATGCACTTGCAAATAACTTCAGAGCTGAAGTGCATTATGCTCTTGATCTTCCTACTGGGTTGATACCCTAATCCTAATTGAGCGACTACTGCTGAACATTTACATTTCTCATTCAAGGGTTTAAACTTTAAATGGCATGTGTGACATTGATGCTATTTAAGGAAGTGTCTTGCTCACCTGGTCAAACACCCATTCCTCACTGCATTTTGCCAATTCAATCCATTTTAGATGTAACCTCGGGTATGGTGAAAGACCCACCGGACGTCTTGGACAGGCAAAAATGCCTTGACGCTCTGGCTGCTCTACGCCACGCTAAGTGGTTCCAGGTTCGGAACATCATTTTACTTTCTTCTTGTAGCCTTATGAGAGATTAGTTCAGTTGCAATATGAATGTTTAACTGTGTGAAAACACTCAGCGTTGTTCATGCTAATAATACTTAATATTTCTCTGGTCCCTAAATTTAACTGTAGAAGTTTGAGTATGGAGGAGCTGCTTTATGCAGTTATTGCTCATTTGACGTCATTTTATTTTCCAGTCATTGAGAAGGCGATGTTGAAAGTTTGACTCGCTTGGGGTGATCATATGTTGTATATTTGTTATTTATTCCATAAGGCTGCAGAGTAACTTCGCTTTAAATAATGGAGTATGTGTTTAAAGCTTTGTGTTTAGATTTAAGACTTTTTTTTCTATTTCTTTAAGTGCATTAAGTGTAGGGAATGAAAGGTGAGAAGCAACTGTTTGGTTTAGTGACTTTGCATTCTGGCAAAGGCACGATAAAGAAACCAAACAGATTCCCTTGACCTTTCAGTCTCTATACCTATTTCTTAGATCTTTACTTTATCCTTTTTATTTCTAATATAGGAAGATACTGTATTTACTGTTTCAAATGAACATAGGTCAAAGTGTATAGGGGATCAAGAAATGTTATTCTTGTATAACCTGTGCACTTTGACTTCTACCACTTTAAATTACTAACCCTGTATAAAATACTGCTGTAAATGGCAGCTCACGGAATAAAGTTGTAGAATGATTTGTTTCAATCTTGTATCTGAGCTTCCATTGAACAGTGGTGTTTTAGTCTTTCAACAAGTCCTTTTTGCTATGGGTGCAGGGGTTAATTAATTAGATTTTGTATTGCTCTCAAGGCTAGAGCTAATGGTCTGCAGTCCTGTGTGATTATCATACGTATTCTTCGTGACCTTTGTCAGCGGGTTCCTACTTGGTCTGATTTTCCAAGCTGGGTAAGTAATGTTGTTTTTTTTTTAATGAGCCTTCTTAATAAATAGGTTACTACAAGGAAATTACAAGGAAGTGTTAATACAATTTTTAAATTCAGACTTTTTCAACACATAATGTAGGGTTTTGTTTGGTATTTTGGGGTGGTTTTTTTTTTTGCTAACAAATACTCCAGATTCCCTCTTAAAATACAGTTTTCTGAGGTTTTTCATTTGAGGCTGAAAGTCATTAGTTTTTCCAAAAGACATTTTCTTGTTCTTTTCTATTCTTTGTGGGTAGATTCCTATTCTAGGTTTTAGCATTTTTTCCTTTACTCTGTATAAAATAACTTATTTTTTTCTAACCACCTACTCTGAATTGCTTGGAGCTTGCTGAAACTTTTTTAAAATAATGTTGGCTGTTCCCATATAGTTCTGTGATAACATAAAGAAATCGAAAGAAAAAAAAAACCACAGTAATTCTTATGATAATTATGTACCTTTTGCAAGGTGAAATACCACAGTACTTCAGTGCAGCCTGTGATTATGTCATCATATTTTAGTCAGTGTCAATTAAATCTCCCGGTATTATCAGGTCACCATTCTTAAACCAGTTGAGTGTTCTTGGAGCATTTCTTTTGCATTGACTGCCTTACAAATGCTCCAAATACTAACAGATGCACTATCTGTGGATTTGACAAAGTCTGAAACAAATACCTGAAACATGTATCACATGGAAGTATACCTAAGTCTGACTGTTGTGTTTTGCAACCAAATCCAGTTGCACTGTGCTTCTTCCTTCTCGGTTTTGACAGGAAGAGCACTAACATTGTTTTGAGCAGTTGACTTTATTTAAATGAGAAATGTTTTACAACTCCGCTAAGTTGCAGACAGTTTCAATAAATTACTTCTAATAATTATTGCTTCTGTAAAGGAAGTGGAGCAGTAGTGTCTTTTTTTTAATATTTAAAGGGAAAAAAGCTAGTGCCAGTTTCAGTACTGCATTTCATGAAAAGTACACTAAACAAATACAGTTTAAAAGATACTAAGAGGTGCTCTCTTAATATCACTATGATACTGAGTTGCCAGAGAATGAACCTTAGCATACTTTCAGGAAAGTATCCTTAAAATTGTTGCAACACAGAGCAGGGACTTGGCTGAAGAACAAGAGATGTGGCTTCCTAATTCTCACATTACGTGTTCCAAGGCACATCCAGAAGGGAAGAGAGATATGAAGCAATGTGTCAGACCTCACTGTGTCTCAGTTCTCTCCAAAAGTGATTCCTGATTTGTTCCTGGTACCTGATGCATTCTCAGCGACATGGATCAGCACTGAACTGTAATCATCTGTCCTTTTGGCCCGTAGGAAAACTCTTGTAGGAAAAGTCTTGTAGGAAAAACAATGACAAAATGAAAGTGGTGATTTCAGCCAGTAGGAATGGAATTTCATATCTGGACTAATACAGTTTTCTGCATACAGACATTCTCCTACCCACTATACTAGAAACCTTTTACAAACGAAAGAGATGACAGAGTTTTTTTTTATTAAAAAAACCCAACATAAGTAATTGTAAAAACAGATATTAAGAGGAAGCCTGAGTGTTCACAGTAGTAGCATTTCATTTGCCTTAAAATAAAAACGAAATTAGAAGAATTTTGTCAGGTTCCTACACATTATTCAAATTTGAAATCCAGCCCTTTGTGCATGTAAACAGCAGGACATCATAAATCACATTTTTGTAGGACTGAGTTATAGACCTCAGAGTATTGTATGAGGCTTCAAAAGAACTTGGTTTTAACAAATGCAAATCCAAGATCTGCTTTTTTTTCTTTAGTGATGCACTTTGCTTCATACTTGAAAACATCTAAATTGCTGTTTCCAAATCCTGACTAATACAGCAGGAGTGTGGAAATCACATACTCAAGAATTGAAATCTATCAGTTTAATGGAGCTAAAATAGAAAGGAATGGGCACCCTAAGTGATTAGCACTGCCTGTAATTACTTGCATACATCAGAATAAATATTTACACCTTGAAAGGAAGAACAAAAGGTAGCATTTTGAGCAACTGTAGATGTGATTAGGAGGACAAGTCTCAAAAAAGTGCCTCCAAAAAGCCTAACAAAAACATTGTTTGAGAATTAAACTTTTCAAAGAGGTAGCAGTGAAACATCTATCTAGTTCTGGGAAAGAGATTTAAGAGAAGTTAGTCCTTTCTTTTACAAATATTTTTATATGTTCTTCTGGAAAAAAATAGTGTCTAATAAAAGTGAACAGTGGAAATATTCACAGAAAAAACACCTGTACTTAAAACACAGCTAATGATTTAAACCATTTTAACTAACATCAAATAATGTATACATTTCAGAAAACATATTTATCATAGAGGGTTTTTTACACTTGTTTAACGTCTGAGTTAGTGTTGGTTGATAACCAGGAGAAAAATTGCTGTGAGCTTCAGTTTTGCCAAACTGAAAGACAAATGAAGATATTAAGCATTTTAAGAACATTAAATTTTTTATGTTACAAGTTTCTGTACTCTCATAGGAAAAAAATATTTCTGTTTTTCTATAACATCCTGTTACAGTAGGTATACTATGTGCTGTGTTCATGTAGCAGACAGAATCAAGTGTCCAGATGTGTTTCATACTGTCAAAAATGGCTGGACAAGTTGTGTACCTGCAAATGTAGGCTACTACTGTATAAATTTCTACAAAATTACTGAACAACTTGTGATGGGAAGAAGCCCATCATAGAATCACTGAATTGTTCAGGTTGAAAAAACATATAAGAGTCTAAAGTCCAATTGGTAACCCAACACCACTAAACCATGTCCTTAATTGCCATATACACATGTTTTGTGAACACTTGAGGGATAGTAACTCTGTCAACTCCCTAGACACCCTGTTCCAATGCTTTATAACCCTTTCTGTCAATTTTTTTTCCTAATATCCAATCTAAACCTTGCCTGGTGCAACTTGAGGCCATTTCCTCTTACCACCAGTTATGTGGGAGAAGAGACCAACATCCACCTGGCTACATCCTCCTTTCAGGTGGTTATACATAACAATAAGGTCACTCCTGAGCCTCCTTTTCTCCAGGATAAATACCACCAGCTCCCTCAGCAGTTCCTAACAACTTTGTGCTCCAGATCCTTCCCCACCTCTGTTCCCCTTCCGTGGATACTCTCCAGCACCTCAGTCTCTTTCCTGTGAGGGACCTAAAACTTAACCCAGGATTTGAGGTGTGGCCTCACCAGTGCCCAGCACAGAGGGGCAGTCACTGCCCTGGTCCTGCTGGCCACACCATTGCTGATACATTCAGGTTGTCCTTGGCCTTCTTGGACACCTGGGCACACCCTGGCTCATGTTCAGCCACTGTTGACCAGCACCCCCAGGTCTTTCCTACTGGGAAGATTTCCAGCCACTCTGTCTCAGCCTATGGCACTGCCTGGGGTTGTTGTGACCCAGGGACAGGACCCAGCACTGGCCTTGTTGCCCCTCACACAACTGTCCCTGGCCCATGGATCCAGCCTGTCCAGCTCCCTCTGCAGAGCCTTCCTGCCCTCCAGCAGATCAGCACTCCCACACAGCTTGGTGCCTTCTGCAAACTGGCTGAGGGTGCTCTCAATTCCCTCATCCAGATCATCAACAAACAGGACTGGGCCAACACTGAGCCCTGGGGGACATCACCAGTGACCAGCTGCCAATATCAATACTCATTGTTAATCTGGCACCATCTTTCTTTTTATTCATCTTTAAAAAATAACCACAGTTTCTTTCCATTCTAACTGAAAATCTTCTACAATGTGTAATGTTCTTCAAAATTCAGGATTCAAAATTCTCTATTGAGGAACAGTAGCAGCTTTATTCTGTATTAATCCATTTTCTAATTTAGCTGAATCCTCCTTTTGTTGGTCTAGGCTATGGAGTTGCTTGTGGAAAAAGCAATTAGCAGCGCAACTGGACCACAGAGTCCTGGAGATGCACTGAGAAGAGTTTTTGAGTGTATATCTTCAGGCATCATCCTTAAAGGCAAGTTGCCTTTTATGTATACTTACATAAACTAGTCTGTTATCTTGCTTATAATAAAGTAAAGATTTGCTACTAATTTGCCTGATTATTGTAGGTGGTCCTGGCCTTCTGGACCCTTGTGAAAAGGATCCTTTTGATACACTTGCTTTAATGACAGATCAACAACGAGAGGATATTACTTCAAGTGCACAGGTAAGAGAACGTAGATGTGAAGTAACTAAATTTGATGGATGGTTTTGTTTTGGTTCTGTTTTTTTTTTAATGGAGCTTTATATTGGATGTGAATTTTGTTTTCTCAGAATGTAGTCAGATCTCACCAGTCTTAAGCTAGGCATTGAAGGTATCACAGGAGAGGATGTTCATAGTCTTCATTATTACACTGAAATAAATGTATTTTCCTGAACAAATTGTAGCATTCTCATCTATGTCTGTATATCTAGATCTAGATCTGTAAACAGGCTTACTCTACAGCAGTATGTTACTAGATTGGAAATTTTATAAATACACTTGTGTAAGATTCATATGACAGTAATGACCATTCATGCTTGCAATTACTGCCTCTGCCTCTTCATTTTGGTCCTTTTGTTAATGATTCCTGATCACATGTCATCGAACACGTGACATGGTTTTTGGGCTGCTTCAGTGCAAGCCCAAAAACCCAAACACACGTACATTGAGCTAAGATGCTGCACCTAGAGAAGCAACAAATGTGACATACAGGTTTTATTGTGTTGACTTTGTGCGGAACAGAAAGATGGGATAATTAGAGCTAAGGGTAATATCACTCATCACTGATGTTCTTTCCTAATTGTTTGACAAACTGCTCAAAATGGACATTTGTTTGTAACACAAGTAACTTGCCTTTACCATTTTTTAGTTTGCGCTGAGACTCCTTGCATTCCGTCAGATACACAAAGTTCTAGGAATGGATCCGTTACCACAGATGAATCAACGCTTCAACATCCATAACAATCGTAAAAGAAGAAGGGACAGTGATGGGGTGGATGGGTTTGAAGCAGAGGGGAAGAAGGACAAAAAAGATTATGATAACTTTTAAAAACGTTTGTCATCTTTGCTAATATTGGTGGTAATGAAAAGTCCATTTGTTGCCTTGCTTTTACTTCATTCATAATAATGTCTGTTTAAAACATCCGAAACCAGCTTCTGAATTAGATTTGGAAGAGGACAGCCTAGCTCTTCTGTGAGATTCTGAATATTTTAATTGGATGTAATGTACCAGACAAATTATGGATGGAAAGACTGCAAATGGAAACTTGTCATAGGAAAACATAGTTTTCTCTCATTGCATTTTCTTTAAATGTGTTGCTAATTTTAGTATCTTTTTTTTTTTGTCTTTTTTATTAACAAGTGCATTGTCTTCCTATCTTGACTGTATTTAATGCAGCATTTGTGCTTCTGTTGCTATGTGTATTTTGACCTTTTATTTAGGAGTATTTTTGTTTGCCTTTGACACTAGTTGTATGAGTTACTTTATGTTAGGTAGTAAAACCGTTCCCCTCCCAATTAATATTTTACAGAAGGGTTTTTTTTTTCTTTTGTAAAGTGAGACTGCAGGATCATGTTTTTTTCTAAATGTGAAGGGGTTACAACACATAATTGTCCTGCCATTTGAGTGTTCAGAATTAAATGTTTTTGCCAATCTTGTGGCATTTGTCTCCTTAGTGTGATATAACAGTGTAATTAAGACAAATTTGTGTTAATCTAATTGAGTTTGCTGTTAGTTGTGCATTAGCAGTATAAAAGCTAATATATACAGTATGGTCTTGCAACAGTTTTAAAGCCGCTGCATAATTGATCAAAGATTTGCATGATGGGTTGTTTTTTTTTTTTAATAGAAGGGCTTTTAAAACTATTACCTTAGGTTAAATGCATAGGTCTTCGTATGATTGACTTCGTGACATAGCAAGGCCAAAAAATAACTTTCTGAATTTCTTTTCTCAATAAGCAAAGGTGGGCATTTTCCATTTAGACAAAGTTAGTATTTCTTTTCAGTCAACTTTGTCAATATGGTATTAATGCCTTTCAGCCCTTAAAATAAATGTTTGTCATATCAGTGCCTGTGAGGTTATTCCTTATATCTGTTCCTGTATAAACTTTCTGTGATTTTTTCAATAATTCAAATTTTAAAAGTGAAGTATTACTAAAAAAGTGAAGGTTATCAAAGAAAAAAACCCAGAAAATTATTTGCTGTGGCCATAGTGTATGCTTATGTCTCTTTCAAAAATCTAAATATAGCAGTGGTGTAAGTAAAGTTACATCATACTGTTGATGTATGCTCTGGTACACTGGTGTGATTTGTTGTCACAGCACTACAGTGGAATACACAAATAAAAGTTAAAATTTATTAAATGACTAAAATTCATTACACACTGGAAACTGAAGTTTCACTTACTCTGTTAAATGTGTATTATGCTTTGTTGCAAACCCTTAAAAGACAGATTAATATAGACTAACATTCCGGTAGCTACTTTATCGATGGCTGTAGGAGAGTATCACATGTGACAAAGATAATTTGTTATTTCTGATACTGTTTGTTAAGAAAAGCCCAACTTCGGTTCTATTTCAAGGTCGAATTTATCTTTGACCTTTTTAATAAACAACTGTTGGAGCAGGGGGGATGTTTCTGTTCCCAGCATCTACTGCTAACCAGCATGGGCCTATGGAATAAAAATACAATATTTTAGAAAAATAGAAGGAATCTAAAGATTTAAAAAGAAAAACACTTGAATAATAGTGTTCTGTGAGCATCAGAGTGCAATTTTCAAAGGAGTGATTATAAGGGGTTAGCATATAAAACTAAAGCTTTCTCATTGTAAGAAAGTTTTCTAAATAATTAGAAATACAAAAAGCAGAAATGCTTTGAAGTTACTTTAAAAAACCACACTCATTTCATTGTCCAGCCTTCATGCATAGCTCCAAGCATATGCTTGTTCTAGGGGATATCTTTCTGCCATCGTGTCTAGTTAGCCATTACTATTTATTTTGAAAGCTACAGGTGCTATTCATGTGGCTAGTTCAACTCCATACCAAAGTTTCTTTCCTCATAAGGCGGACTTGTCTGTTCAGGAATGTGACCCTAAAATATAGGATTAAAAAGGTCAAAGATGTATTTTAGATTTTCTGTATTTTTGTTCTACTGGCTTTCAGCTCCTAACCAGTTTCTGGATCTTTTGAAATATTGTATACTTAAAGTGATTCCACATTAAATATGAAGCTGTGACCATGATTTTTGTGCTGTGTTGTGAAAGGTGAATTTGCAGTTTGTTTCTGGCATTCCTGCCCATTTTAATGGATAACTTCCGACTCTTGTTAACAAATCTAAGAATGTAAAAACAAGGTTTTCAAAAGTACAGAGCTAGCTACACTGTGCACTTAGGAAGGCAAAACTGACTAAATAAGCATTTTAATGTATTTTTGTAATGATACTAGTTTACTAATAAGCACTGTTTACCTTTTTTATCAGCAGCGCTCTGTGTTAAATCACACAATCACAACACTGCAGTCCTCATTCACAAAAGGGAAATGTATGCAGAAAGGCTATTCCCCCCATACTCACCTTAGAGGAATAGTTTGTGAACATGTGAGCTGTTCTGTTTCAAAGCTTTTTCCTGCTTTGATGACTTGTCTTCCTAGTTCATAAATGTGTCCTGTCTCTGAGCAGTGTGGTTTCTTTCACATGGATCTGTGCATAAAGGCACTGCTAGAAAATTAGTCTGTTAGACACAGTCCATCGACTTCTTGCCCTTTTATGAAATTCTAGATGAACAGTTAATCAGAACTATTGAATATGGTGGGTTCATTTGCAGCTTCTACTTTTAGACCTTTTAGTACTTAAAATTGTTCTGCCTAGAAAACTTCCAACAGTTGGAATCACCTTTAAATATTCCTGCAACAATTTGTATGCGTATTTAACACTCTTGTTGCTGGTTGAATATCTGCTGATCATTAGTCTGTTAAGTAGTCACACAATGCCGAATTAATTTCTTTATTAAGCAATTAAGACTTGTTTGGACAAACCAAACAGATTTGAATAGCATAGCATTAATAATGGTGGGGAGTAGTCACAGTAGTGTTTTCTTCCATTTATATTTCAGTTCTACAGTGTTAGAATCAATAAAAACATCTGTTTTCCTTCATTTTTTAATTTTTTTTTTAAATGACAGCTGTAAGCCAAAGAGCCTTCTAGCCAAAAAGGCTAGCAAATTAAATTTCTCCTGAGAGATTATCTTATAGGTCTTCTCAGAAGATCTTTTTATCCTTCAGTGTGGTACTTCTCAGACTTTCAAAATGAAACAGATAGCTGGTCTTTTTGGGGAAGAAAAAAAATCCAAGGAGTGTTATCTATAGACTTACTACAGCAGTTTTGATTTATGTCCCAATAAAAATCAGTCTTCATTCCATAAATACCAGTATTCTTACATTTTGTTCCACTTTTTTTGCTTGCATTATGAAAGTCTGAGAGAAGCTTGCTGTTGTTTATTGAACTTTCTGATTGTTTACAGTTTGCCTTTTAAGGAACACTACCCTAATAATACTCAACAAGTGTCAAATTGCTACCAAGGGCAAAAGTCACTGCTTTTCAGGGACAGGCAGCTCCTGCTGGTGATCTTGATCTTGCACATTGCACACTTTCTCATGTTATATATCCTTATATATCTGTGTCATAAATGGTCATCATTTAGAGACATCTTTAATATTTGTGTTTTCGTAAACTGTTTTGCAAAGCCATGACCTCCAGTATTTATTACAGGATAATTTAAAGCCTACCAATTTGCAGAGGCTCAGCCACTAGCTTAAATACTTTCACATACAATCTGCATCAGTTTGAGGTTGATACCCTGAATCACAATAAGCATAGAATGGCATCAAGAAACCTTTGTGGATTTCCTAAGTTTCCTGTCCTTAAAAATCTAAGTCTGTAGAATGGAATAGCTGACCAAGAGAAAATAAATGGCTTTTTCTACAGTAAAAAGGTTACCTTAACATTAAAGGCGAGACAAAAGACCTCTTTTTTCCACACAAGAATCACAAACCTTGTTCCTTATAGCAAGGAAATTTTATTTCCTTTTCTGTATGCTTTATTGTGTTTGTATCAATAGTATACATATATGATTAGACTGTGTAAAACAGCCTTATCATAGACTTCATTTCTGGTACATATTTAAGTTTGCCAGTAATTTCCTGTTTATACAAGTTAATGAAAAATATGGGAGAGATGAAGGTGCCTGAACACAGGAGATTACTGTCCTGTTTTACACACTCCTGGGGTATGTGCTGCTCCAAAAGGGAATGGGTTTCTCAGAGGTGCAGGCCCACAGCTACCAGTCCAACATAAACACCTTGGCATGGCTTAGGACGACAAGAATGTCACAGCTTAGCGAACCACTTCATATTTTCACACATGAGACAAAAGCATGGTACATTTAAGAACTGGAGCCAGAATGATTCAAGATGTTGCCAGTGTAGCCACATGAAACTGCAGCTTCAGAAAAGTGGGATAATCATTGTGCTATCAGCAGCACAGTGTACTTGTCACAAGTGTCTATGATAATTAAATGCCATCCCAGTTTCTACCGGTAACTTCAATGATTTATTTTATTTATAAGTGGAAAGGGAATAAAATACAATAAAACAGACTCTTCCAGTTGGAAGGGGCCTACAGTCATTGTCCAGTCACTTGCCTGCCCACCTCAGGGCTGCCCAAGTTCCAGCACATTGTTGAGGGCACTGCCAAGTGCCTTTGAACCCTGACAGACCGGGGCATGGACCAGTTCCCTAGGAAGCTGTTCCAGTGCTCTACCACCCTCTCTTTATAGAAATGCCTCCTAATGGGCAGTTGAAAACTCTCCTGGTGCAGCTGTGAACCATTCCCTCGTGTCCTGTCCCTGGATTACAGGGAGGAGAGCTCAGCATCTCCCAGTGTCCTTCCCCTCTTCAGGAAGCTGCAGAGAGCAGCGGGCTCAGCCTTCAGCCTCCCTTTCTCTCAACTGGACAAGCCCAGATTCCTCAGTTGCTCCTCACAGGAAGTTCCTTCCAGCCTTCCCACCAGCTTTGTTTTCCTACTTGAGACACTTTTGAGGACCTCCCCGTGCTTCTCCTGCAGGGCCCACGCTGAGGCTGAGCCCAGCAGGACCATCCCTTCCGTGGGTGGGTGTGCCATGGATGCTCTGGGATGGGGTTTGTCCTGGGGGCTGCCCAGGCACTGCTGGCCCACACTGAGCCCAGCACAGCCCACCTCCCTCTGCAGCTGTCCAGCCACTCCTCTCCCACTTCATAGCTGTGCCTGACATTACCCCACCCCAGGTGCATAATCCAGAATTTGGACCTCTTAAATTTCACCCCGTTAGAAAATTGGGGGAAAAAAACCCAAGAAAAATGGTAACAGAAAGAACAGAACTAATTAAATGGGTCCAACTCAAGAAATAAGATGGGGAAGGCCATTAGACAGCTAAAAATCAAAAGTAAAATAAAAAGGGAAAAAATTACATCAATACTCAATAACAATTTACTCCAAAAATAGTGTAGGAAGTCAAAGAGAAAGGCTGTGTTTCATCAGAGATACTAGTGCATGGCTGGCCACTCATGCAGCAACTGCAGTGCTCCACAAAAACACAGAAGAAAAAAGGTCCAGATGATTGAGGAGTTAAAGACTGAAATGGTTTGGGCCAGCGGAACTGAGGTGTTAAAATATGTTACATGCCATGCACTGCAAGTGAGCTGTGGAAAAAGGTGAAGGAAGAGCTGAAGAGTTTTTAATGACTTTTCATGCATCTCTCCTTCACAGACAGGGCTGCACCTGGAGTCCATGCCTTGGTCCCTTGCACATGAATGGAGAGTGTTAAAGAGCATGTGCAGACGCTTCCCCAGACACTTGGAAACCTAAGTGAATGCTTCAGCCAAAAAAAAAATGCAGTTTTATGCAGCAAATCGACAGGGTGGTGTGTGAAGTGTCCCTGTGTGCTCCCAGCAAGCAGCAGAGAGCGCTGTCTTCTCAGCAGCAGCTCCCACTGGAAAGGCAGAGTTCATTCCCACCTTTCTGTGATGAGCACAAAGGGAAAACTGATGTTTTAGCTATTAAAGCGTTCCTCTCTTTTGCCAAAGAATGCATTTTAAAATAGATTTAAAATAATGCTTTAACAATGTACCAAAGTCATCACAGCAGCAAAACTCCAAATAAAATCTGCTAGTGAATTAGAGGACAGCAGAGGTTAGAAACACAGCCAGGACGATCTCGTGAATAAATTAGAAGTAGATCCTTTAGGAGTGTAAAGAAATTACACAAGTCAGAGTAGACATAGCAGAAGGAAGAAGAGAGGTTCAATTTTGAATCACTGAGGGCTGCAAAGAAGAAATTCTGCAAGGTAAGGATTTCCACTGAGGAAGGCAACCTGAGAAAGAGGGGATAGAGGAAGAGTTGATAAAATGTGTGCCAAAAGACCGTAACTGGCAGATCACTGAGAACAGGATGAGAGGGGCATTTCAGATAAAAATCTTGTGTGAGGGTGTAGTGTGTGGTTTTGTTTTCTTGCATCCATTTCTTAAGACATTTCTTCCAGCTGCTGCCAGGGGTGATTTCAGGGCAATAGATTCAGGATAAGTATTCCTTATATGACAGTGGTAAATCATAAATCAGGATTCTGGATGCTTTAACTAACATCCCCAGCAAGTTCCCCAGTGTATCCAAAGGCATAAGATGAACCAATTTACATGCTATGGGACAAGACCGGAGCTCCTGTTACATTCAGCCAGGGCTGAAGTGTTTCCCAAGAAGCAGTGATGCATTCAGAGTACACAGATCTGAAACGCAACGGTTTGGGACAAAGTCCACACAATAAAATTCCAGCAGTCCTCTGCTGGTTTATATATTCTCCCTGAGGAAAAGTCCCTCTACAGATTTGACCCACACATCAGAAAAAAATACATTTAAAATTACTTATTTCCTTAGAAAAAACTGGAGTTCTAGAAGTGCAGGTGACTTCTCAAATCCTCAAGAAAAATGTTTCCAAATACCCATCTGACATTCAGGCATACCAGATTGCCATATGGACATCAGCATGAAAATTTAATTCCAGCATGAATGCATTTTAATTCTAGAAAGTTTGGTCAAGAAACTTTCCAAGGGTCTAAAGATGAAAACCACAGCAATTGCAGAGAAAAATATTCTTGTAAATCAGAAACATTTGCTAACAGAGAAGAATACATGGATTTATGAGATTTCTTTTAAAGATTTCCTGCTTCAATTAAGTTTTCTGCTTCAAAGACTTGTTTGTCTTAGTCAAATAAAAGTGTCCCTTGCTTACACAACGGCCTTTTTGAAGGCAGGGACAGTAAAGGGAAGCTAAAGCCAGCCTCCATACTCACGTTTGTGTTTTGCCATGAGTTTCTGGTAAAGAGCATGTAGCCTTCCTGAAAGGGAAGATTTGTGCCTGTTTTTCAGACTACCTGTGCTGGATTTTTTAGTTGCAGCAGTTGTATGGGAGGTGGGGATGACAGCACGAGTTGGATGGCTTCTTTCATTACCTGACACTCATGGTTACAGAGACACACATGCATTTTGCATTAAGAAATCAAAGTCAAGAGTAAGTTGAGGGCTTGGTGGGCAAAATAAAATGAGCACACTTCTTCACTGCACTTATGCACTAGATACAATTTTCACTGCTAAAGGAAAGAACAGAAGAGCCACGACACACCCTGCAAAAACTTTCAAGTCTGTATGTGTTCCTCCCAAGGAGGAGAGATTACTGTGTAGGCCTCATAATGAGCATTTCTCCCCAAGGATGTCCTAGAGCTGATCCATCCTGTGTGTTGTAATTTAGACACTGGATGGTTCTCACCAGCTTTGCTTTGCTTCTCCTCATGCTCAGCGGGAAGAGTCCTGCATAGGAGCGACTATTTAACTAGATGGACCAGCTTCCTAGAAGGTGACAGATAGCTGGACATCTTCCTCAAGGACTTTTCATCCACATTGCATTCGGAGAAGTGACTTGGGAAGAAAGAATCATGGCTGCCCAAGGACACCTTTGCAGATTTTTTCCACCACCCAGCTTAGGCACTGCCATCAAATTGGGAGCTGAATGTTGCTTTTTGTCTTTTGTGGGATTCATTCCAAGACAGAAGGGTTGATTCACATCCTTTGATATCAGGAGGGCCACACTTAAATTTATCTCTCTTGTTATCTATGAGCTCATGGGCCTCCCTTTGGACTGCAGGTTTAGAGGAAACAAGGGTAAAAGGAGAGCTCTGGCTTAACTTTGCCTCACATCCAGCCATGGTGTAGGCTTTTTCCCAATACAGACCGGGTTTGACCCTTTGTGTACTGTTACGGATAAGAAAAACCCAGTCTGAAGTAATTTCTGTTCACAGCATTTTGGAGAATAAAATAAAGAAATTCACCACATGACAAAGAAGTCTGTGTGTGCCCACAAACAAGTAATTGTGTTTGCTTCAAAAGAGCTAAGAGAAGTTGGGGAACTTCCCTAGCCTTTGCATTCTTGTTTGTGACACCCATGCTTTCCTGGGTGAGTAGTTATTAAAAAGTTACTCACTTCCTCTTCTCCCACATGTAGCTATTAAGAGAAGGTGATTTTGCTGTTCTATGTGAGGTGCTTTTTTCCCTGAGTTTTCACAACTCTCACAGCAATATTTTGTTTTCCATCCTCGAGTTTAAGATGTGTAATTCCCAGCTGCATCTCTATGATTGAAGTAAACACTCTGGTCCTGGGTGTGTTCTCAACAGTTAATGCCTCTGTCCTGTTCTTCATGACATAGTAGTTAATTTGGTCCTGCACTCTTCTGTATGCGTGTTTTGGAACTGTATGTCCCAAATGGCAGATGAACCTTGCTGATTATTAGAATGGTTAGGAAGGTGAGCTCTGGAAGGCCCTGGTAGAAGAACAGTCAGTAATTAAGGGATGGACACAAAATGGCACTGGTGTGTACTGCAAACCCTGAAGGAATTGTGGTTTGCCATCTGAGTCATAATCTGTGACCATGCGGGACATCCCAGATGGCTTTACTGAAGAAAAAAACTGCATCTCTTCAACCACCTTTAGGGAGGAACTGGGAACATAGTGTCTCAAGACCGAGAGGTGGGATGGAACAGGAACCAGAGCCAGACATTTCAGCTGAGGAAAGCTAGAGTAGATCTGCTTTCCCTTTGCCAGGAGAGATTAAGATCTCACAGTGAGGAGTAAAAAACTCAATTAAACTCAATTAAACTCAATTAAAAAATTGAAACACACAATACAATCAGCAGAGAAAGGCCACTGCAACAAAGATGAAACATAAAAAATGATAAAAGACAGCATTACACAATCTCTGACCGTGTACATCAAAAATTAACTCAGCTCAAAGGTAACAGACTGCGATCTGAACCAAGTTTGGAAACTAATTCCTGAAGGACACTGAAGGTACTGGAAAATGAAAATGTCCGTGTGAATACAGTATTAGAAGTAGTATATTATAGCAGAGCCCTTTTATGGGTTTTGCTGTTGTTGTTTTCTTTTTTTTAGAAATGTCTTAATTTGCAGAAAGCTAACATTCATGACTTTTCACAGAAAATTCTCTTGGTCTGTATAAAGAAGAGGTTGCTGTTGGCTGTCTGTAGACTGATTTGTGGCCTTTTCCCAGAGGACCTCTCAGTATAGTCCTAATTTCTGATTTTTTTTCCCAGATAGCTCCTGGTAATCTGACTTCAAGCTTCATCTTAAGTCTTCTATATTTCTTAGACACTGATTTCAGCCACTTTAATGTGTTCTCTTAAAATGTTTGAAATACTAAAGTTCTAAACTGATTTATTTAATTGAACAGTATAAATAGGGAGTATCAGCCCCAGTACGCATGGCAGATCTCTGTATACGTAGGGTAAATCCAACACTTTTGGGACAGCTCCTCCCTTCTGAGTTACACACAAGCATCTGTGAAGCTCTGTGAAATGTCAGAGTAACTGTGCGGGTACAACAGAAACACCCAGGTTTGCACACCTAAGAGCAGTTCTTCCAGTAAGGCCCAGACAAACATGAAAATAAGAAAAATCAAATTGTACACCCATGTGGATTTTCTGAATAGAAAGATCATGGAAACTTGACAAATGGTAGTTGTTTGAGATCCTTTTTTGAGCTGCTACTTCAATTTCCTTACCTGTGTCACCATTGGAGTTGGATGTACTAAAAGTAGTGTCTAGACCAGTATCAGCCATGATGAGAGTTCAAAGGGGAGCACAGCTGCAGATTACTGCCTCTGATTTACCACTCTGGAATGGGAGTTATGCACACCTGTGACTTTGCAGGTCTGCAGCAAAGACTCCCTCTATTTTCTTCAAAAAGAGGAAATGGGGAATAGAAATTAGATATAGTGATGTAAGTTTGCTCAATACTCATGAATGGCTTTAAAAATTCATTACATCTGTCCAACCTATACCAAAGCACCCACAACACACAGTGGTCTGCATCCCTTGAGTATCCAAGCACCTTTTGCACTCCCTAAGGTATCAAGATTTACAAAGGCCCAGGCTCAGAAAAGCTGAAATATGATACAAAGATCTGTGTTCATCAACTGTGCTCCAGATATTGCTTAGGATAATGCCTTATCCAGGATACTTCCCATAGCCAAGGAAATGGTGACAAGGAGGACTGCCACAAAGGAAAATATGAGATAGAATTTGCAGTTAAGAAGATCACTGAAAGAAAACTGATAGAGAAGCTGCAAACAGCTCCCTCGCGTCTCCCTTCCATCAGCTGTTATGTCACTGAGCCTGGGCACAGCTGAGAATTCAGCCCAAAGAATTATTCAAATTAATAGCATGCGATTTTTTGCAATAAAATAATTTCTGTTCATAGGAAGAGCAAAGCTGACCTGTGAGTTTCCCTCCTGAAGACAGCATTAAATACTGTGATTATAATTCTAGAAAGAGAAAAGTATCATGATGAAATGGTAAAGTACTGGAAATTCCATCTATTCTTCACAGGTAAATGCTATCTATTCTTCACCCACTACAATCTAGAACTTGGCTTTTAAAAAGTTTTAATCTTCTCTTTACATTTGCATGATTGTCATTGATATACATATAAAATTGAACAAAATTAAATTACATGATTTGATAGGCTCTTTTTTACTTTTTTTTAATGGATTGAAAGTCATTGGCAGTGTGGAACAACAATTCCCATTTAAAAGAAACATTGGAAGACACCAGTACACCATTCCAGGAACTTCAGTTTGTTGTAGAAATTTCATTTTAGAAGTCTTTTTTAATGAAGAGAACAATCACAAATTATTAACACTGTTGAACTGTCTTATTTCCTCATTGGTATGGAGCAATTTGGAACAATACAGAGTTACAATGCTGAAGACAGGGACCTTATTAAAATGACAAAAAAGTAATCATGTAAATACATAAGTGAGAGGCAGTAGATGGCTATGGGGGGAGTATAATGACAAGGGGGGGAAGGAGGGCACTCTGAAAGGCCAACTTCAGCCTGGCCAAGCTAACTTCCCAAGATGCTCTGAGCACTGTACAGTGCTTTGAGGCTGTTTCTGAACAAGGAATTTATTTGCTGCTCCCACTGCCTATTTCCCTCCACTGTCTGCAAGAGGAATGAGGTGAGAGATGTACGGAGATGGGGTGGCTGGCTGAAGGTGACTTTTGCAAGTACTCCCCACAGATGCTCCAGATTTTAGAAGAGAAAGTGAGAATACATTGAAAGGAAAGGGAAGAACATGGAAACACTCTATACTTGGTAATCTGCTGGGCACAGTCAGGGTTGCAGCTGGCCCCTTCAGATGCTAATGTTCCTCTCTGAACTAAGTTAACTTGCTTGTGATAGCTTTATTTCTTGCATTCCAGAACAGATAAACATGTCGACTAAGGGAGGATCCAAATCTGGCCCTCAAATTCTAGCAAAAAGGCTTCAGATCCCTTCTGCATTGGGTTCAGTCTCACACATTTTCCATCATGAATAGCAAACCCAGGACGAAGCATTCCCTGTTCATCACCATGTGGATATTTTGTTGATGGAGAATAGCAGTTACATTCAGATTTTTTCATGTAAGGGATTTTTTTTTGGATGATAATATGAAGAATGAATTCCCATGTGCTGTGTGGGAATTAAGGCTCCTTTTGCACTTCCCATCAGAGTTAAGACTCTGGCCTGGTGTCAAAACATCCCTTCCTCTTTGAAAAATGCTATCTCAGTTAGCAGCAGATTTTTGCCTTAGTGTGCTGTAAACCTCATTGCGTGCTGAGGTATTCACGGTACAACCACTGTAAATTCAGGTACTTTAAAAGATTTTTTTTAATATGCTATTCACTTTCTCTAAGTACTTTAATATACTAGAGAGCACAGAGGTGATGTCCCGCATTTCCCCTCACCCTGGATCTGCACCAGTTTAATCCCATGGGGCATACTTCTGACCTATGCAGCTGAGGTCAGATGCGATGTAAGGAATGATGTGGAAGCAGCTGTGGAGTTGAAGCAGCTGTGGAGTGCAACATGAGAGCTCTTCAGCATGGGATCCCATACCAGGATAGCCTTTGTTGTAAAACTACTAATGAAAGCTAATCTCTGAGTTGTTTTGTTTTATTTTGGGTTTTTTTCCAGACAGAAGGTGATTAAATCCGAATTCCTTGACTCTGAAAACAAGGGAACTTGCTTTATTTCTGAATTGAAACAGTCACTCCATTTAACTTTTATAAATGCTGTCTTACAACTCCATGTAATCCTCTTTCTTCCTCCTGTAGTTTTCCTTGGTCTGGGTTTGGAGCAAGGTAAATGAAGTATTAAAAGAAAAAGAAGGGGGAATTATAAGAAAAGTACTTATCACTAATATTTGAAGGAGCCATTGATATTCATGTCCTATGGTGTACTGAAGTTCGCAAAGTATGTTTTATTTTTGTAAAACTATTTCCATAAAGTCTACTCTGTGCACAAATTTTCACCATCCCCCATTCGAATTGCTGGGTAGTCTTGCTGCATTGCCACAGGCTGTTTACAATATTTGCATTGTTCTGTACCCATATAAGAATGAGGCTTTTAAAAGTAACCTACATACCAGTTAAACCTGGTGTATATTTACAGCTCTGATTATACAGTGTCCAAAGATGACATTCCAGGGAAGCTGTGGCTGTAACACATTAAATAGGCATTGGGCAGAGGACTTCTAGGGGTCTATCAGCAGTCACATTTTAGAGGATTTAGAGGGTTATTTAATGGAAAGCACATTATATGTAATTTTTTTTTTTTTTTTTGCACTTCTGCCATAAGTGACATTCTGCATCTCAATGCCTTGTTTAGATTTTCCTTAATGCCGAGTTGCCTTTTAAGTGTGCACGGATACAACCCAGGTGTTTGTCAGCCAAGTAAGAAACAGTACAATAGATGAGTTAAACGAAGTTTAGATGCGATATTAGGAAGAAATTCTTTACTGTGACGGGATGAGGCAGTGGCAGGTTGCCCCGAGAAGCTGTGCATGCCCCATCTCTGGGAGTGCCCAAGGCCAGCTTGGATGGGGCTTGGAGCAACCTGGTGGAAGCTGCTCCTACCCACGGTAAGGGGTTGGATCCAGACGAGCTTTAACGTCCTTTACAGCCCAAACCATTCTGCGATTTTATGACTACGTAAGTGACGGCTGTATCACGGAACAGGCCAGGAGCGGGAGGTCCTTGCAGCTACGCACAAAGGTACGTGGTTAACCCGAAATTAAAAAAGCGGGCGGGGGCTCCCTGTCGGCTCCGTCCGCGGCCCGCAGGTCGAGGGCAGCGCCGTGAGGGCAGCGCCGTGCGGGCAGCGCCGTGCGGGCAGCGCCGTAGGGTCCAATAAAAGCCGGGCGGGGCGCGGCCGTCGCGGCCGCGGTCGAGGGCAGCGCCGTGAGGGCAGCGCCGTGAGGGCAGCGCCGTGAGGGCAGCGCCGTGAGGGCAGCGCCGTGCGGGCGGCGCCAGGCGCGCACGGAGCGCGGCCAGCCCGCGGCCAGCCCGCGGCCGAGCGGCGCTCGGGCCGTGCCCCGTGAGGGCGGGCGCGGCGGGGGCGGCGCCGCGGAAATGGCCGGCGCTGCGCGGGCTGGGGCTGTGGCCGGGGGCGGGCATGGGCGGCGCCGGCTCCGTGATGCGGCTCGGCGCCGCCGCGCTGCCGCGGGATCGCTCCTTCCGCTGCCTCTCTGCTCGGGACGAGCGCTGGGAAGCGCCGCCGCCGAGGGCCGGGGCCATGTTGGGCGGCGGGGCCAGGGCGGCCAAGCCGTCCTTCGTGTCCTACATCAGCCCGGAGGTGCGGGGCGGGGCGGGCGGCGCAGCCCGGCCGGGGCGCGGGGAGCCGGGCCGGGGGAGCGGAGCCGGGGCCGGGGCTTGCCGCCGGGCGCTGCGGGGCTCAGCCTGCCTGGGCTGCCCCGGCGGTGAGCGGCGTGCAAAAGAGCTTGGAAAAACAGAGCTGGCTGTTTAGCGGAGTTGTTGCTGTGAGCCGCGGCCAGATGGGCTGCGGCTGTTCGGCCCGTAAGGTGGGACTTTCCGAACCTGTTGTTCTTATTGTCCCTGAACAGCATCACTTCGCGATCTGCTCGGTGAGGTCCTTGCTATCAGTTCCGCCCCTGAAAAGCCCTGGATATCCTTCCTTAACAGCTCGATGTTGAATTCTTGGCGGTGTGTGTATTTCTCTGTGTATCTTTGGTTTTGTTCTGCCTGTTGTCCTCTCATTTATCGAAACTTATGTTGACGGTTTGATCAAAGTTTACTGAAATCATCTTGTTAGCACATGGTATTAGGTCAGTATTGTTATATTGTGTTCCATCATTCTTATTCCCGATAAACAGCTATTTCTAGGAAAAAAACCACTTGATGAATAAGTGTTGGCGGTTTTTTCCCTCCTAGTTCTTTGTAGTCTGTGTCAAACTGATTCTTCTTAATCGTTAATTCTCTTGAGAGCTCCTTAAGGAAGAGATTTTTGTCAGTCTTGTTAGTGCAGAGTCTGTCACCGATAGGACCTTGGTGATTCTTCTGTTTTTATTTTACGCTAGATCTGAAAGAACAGAGTTGTTATGGCCAAAATCAGCTGTGGTATTTAAAACTTAGGTCCTTAGTTGGTGATAGCAAATCCGGTTTTATATGTTTTTCAGTCCTGGTGGCTTGTAGTTCCATCAGTTTACTTTAAAAGTTTTATCTCTCTTGTATTTCCAAGTGAAAACACATGTAAATGATAGGTACAAATATTTCTTGAGTCAGCAAGCATACATACATATCTGAGGTCACTTTTTCATCTTTGGAAAGTACCTTGTACAAATATACTTAATTTTGTGAAAGAAACAACTTCACTTGTTGGATTTACTGAAAGACATTTTACCATTTAAATGAGTGTGGTGTATAACTAAAGCTTGCTAGAAAAAATGACTGGTTGGAAAGAGCACAAGTAAATATATACATAGTGCAGCATGGTATCCAATAATAACGAGTACTTCAATTTGATTTTAAGTGCAGTCATGTAATGCTTCAAATATGATCTTGATGGCTGCAGGAAGAGTAACTAAGGTATTTAACACTGGAAGATGAGGCTTTTTATGAAATATACTGATTCAGTAGACATTGCAGTCATTGACTCTACATGTTATTGCTCCTTTTAAGCCTCTCCATATTTCACTTAAATTTAAGAATTTCATGCACTCTTACAGCAGGAACTTTGTGTTATAGATGTGACTTCTGCTGTAGAATGGGTATCCCTTTTGCATCTTCAAAGACACAGTGAAACTGAGGTATGATGTGATTAGCAAGTAAAGCAAGTGTGACTCTGCTTTTAACAGTCTGCGACTGCCTTGATGGTTACACAGGAAACTGAAGAATTCAGTGTCTTTTATGAGGATTAAAAATAAAATTTTAAATATATGATGAAACCTGTGAGGCTATTTTGCTGTCTAGAAAAAGCATTTTGATTAAATATCCTAAAGTAGCAGAAGTAAGCATCTCTTACAGAGCTGTGTGCACCCAAGTAAAGCAGCTTCCCGAACACAGGTTTCCTGTACAAGTTAACTTTCATGTAGTTGAGTTTTAAAAGGAACTAGACTTATAAAACAGTGAAAAATCTAATTCCTCTTACGTGGAACACAGTTTGGTCAACTGGGAGCCTTCATCAAAGCATTTTAACTTCCAGGTGCTCGAGGAAGAAGTACTGGCAACAGGTGTGATGCTTCCTCTGGCAGGCCATGTCAGAAGGTGGGAAACAGCAGTTCAGGGACTTGATGAGCTTGAGATGTCAGCTGTGTAGGATTGGAGTTAATGGTGGACTTCTCCGTGAATTTGCAGAACCTTCGCTTTAATCTCTTTGTACTTCCAGCTTGAGGCACGATTTCCAGTCAGCCACTGTGCAGTACAGAGCAATGGTGTTAGCTGTAGCCCTCCCTTGCTTGCAGCCTCCAGCTAATGTGGTCTTGTCCTGGTTTGCTTGGGAAGCTGTTTAAGGCCTTAAACAGCTACTTCCAGGTTAGGGGATCCCTGCAGTAGGGAAGTTAAAAGTAGAACTGAGTTTCGGGTTAGACCCACCTTGTGTAGTCTGTCTTCAGATACCCGAGGGACACAATAGAATTGTATTCTGAAAAAATAAAATGAAGTCAGCTCAAAGCTGTTGTGTGTGCCAATTTGAATATGAAAAGAAACGGGAACTCTATTTGTGCTAATATATGACCAGATGGAAGCAAGGAGTGAAAAGAAAATGCTGTTTATTAAAGGAACAGAAGAAATTTCTGCTGTGAAACCCCAGATTGTCTGGAAAAGTAGCATTTTTAACATCTGACTAAATACAACCTGGTTAGGCTCTACTGTATGGAACTGCAAATCAATCAGTGGTCTGTTGAGAGTGAGACCGTAGAATGTTGATATTAATGACACACTTCCCCTTAGGACAGACTTGGCTACCCTGCAGGAAGTGGGGTGAATACTTGGGTATAAAGTCAATGTTTTGACATTTCAGATCACAGACTTAGGATATGTGTCTGTGGAGACAGTGAAACAAGAACCACTGAATTACTTCGTGATTTCTACCTCTTTCAAACTTTGAAAACTGAAGTTATTTACAGGTCAAACAAGCTAGATTGTATCTTCCTAAAAATCTTAATTTGCATAAAAAATACAAATTTCAAATTTGATTTCAAGCTTAAAGTTGGTATTTTTAATGCATTCTTTAAAGCTAAATCCTTTATATTCACTCTTACGGGATACTTTTCCTGTTTAGTCTTTAAACTATGGAGAGGTTGTTCTGCTTCATGCTGCTTGTCTCTGAAATCTGTCATAGACCACAGACTGCTGAGGGTAACTTTCATAGCTTTGTCTCTCAGATCCTGCTCTGTTGTTAGCTCATAATCACCGTGACTACTTACTGCTTGTCAGTCTTGGTATGTTATTGTGTGTTCTGAAATGATCAGTCTTTAAAAAGTACATCCCTCCTTCAGAATTGGGGTGGTGGAGTTGAAGCGTGGAATAAGGAATAGGAGTTGGTGAAGTGGACAGCTGGGCTGACACGGAGGAAACCAGGCGCTGATGTCAGAGGAGATGGACAGGACAATGTAAGGAAAGAGGAAAGGATAAGAGATGAAACAGATGGGGAAAACACGTGCTGTGATCTAATTGACTTCTGGATAATGGAGCTGAGAAAGGAAGGGAAACAAGCAGTTAGAGGTTATTCTCTGCAATGTTATTAAAGTGTAGTAGGTATATGCTCTGGGTTGTATAGCATACAATGTGGGATTAGGCTTGTTTGACCAACAAGGAGTCCTTCAGAAAGTACCAGGTACGTAATGTGGTTTGTTTCTGGATGCAAAGTAGATGCTCAGCATTTGCAGGGACATTTCCTCTTTTGCATGGAATTCCAGTGGAACTGTTCCACAAAAATTTTATTTTACCTAGGAGCACTGTATTCACTTGTTGGAGTGTCAGAACTAATTTGCAAGTGTTTCGGTACACAGTTTGACTTTCACAACTGGTAACTTTCTTAAGTATACATTTGCCTTTATCTTACCCCTCTTTTAGTGAAGTATGAAAAAAACAGATGCTCATAGCAAACCTCACCAGGATGTAGAGCTTCCCTGCACAGAACTTACTTGTGGAAAACGATATAAAAATATGGAAATATTCAGTGTTCTTGCAGCACTATTTGCTGTAAGTTTTGAAAGCTGTCAGCTGTTTCAGACAGCTTGGAAGTGATAACTTTTTCCTTCATTAGTTGAATCTTTCTAACATGTTTTCTTAGGATATTTAGTAGAAGTCTTGTTTTTCATTGTTGGAATTACCTGTAGTACAAATGTCCAGCTATGGGTCAGTGGAAGCTTTACTGTGAGGTAAGGTAGGTTCAGAGTTTACAGTTTGCAGCAGCAGATTGTGTGCATGGTGTCCTGCTGGGAGTGATAAGCAACATCCAGTTGTTGTCCAGTAGACATACGATGTATGTCAATAATAATGAAAAAAATCCCAGACAGATGCTCTATCAAGATCTGGATTCTGACATGCAAGGAATGTTTTTCTCTCTTTACATATTTCCAGTACACAGTTGTTTACCTCCCTCTGGAGTGAAAGGAATTGCTCTCAGTTGTGGTGACACTGTAGGACAAAAAGCAGAAGTCATTTGGTGTGCCTTTCCTGCTCCAACCCTTAGGACCCTGTTAATATAACATAGCTCCTGCCTGACCTTGTTGCCTTAAACTTTGTTGCCTCACTCATGCCTTCAGCACCTTGTTGAATCTTGTTGAAGATTTGTCTCCCCAGACAGACTTGAGGAAAATATTTTAACCCCTTTAAATACATGTTTTCAGAGGAGGCCTGACTGTAGTCTCTGGTACAGTTGTTCCTTATATTTGGGTAAAAAACAAGAAGAGAACTTCTCTTAAGAAAAACAGTTTTTTGTTTTCTGTTAGTAAGAAGGAGGATGTATTATCAATTAATTCGGTGTGACGTGTCAGCTTGAAGTTTTGGCATGATTTGGTACTTTCTGCTGATAAAATTGAAAATTAAAGGGCATTGCCGTATTTCCTACCATGGTTTGAGAGCCTAGAAAGAGAAATGTAGAAAAGGTAAGTGCACAGGTGAGAAGCATCTCACAGAAAGAAGTTTCTAAAGCCTTCAGCAGAGTGGAGGTTTTTGCCTCAGAAATTACAGAAAGCTAATTTTCCTCATTTGTGTGGTGTCCTATGGGTGACTGCTTTTAATTGTGGCTGGTAGTGGGATTCCCATATTGTATCTTAAGTAAGAAGTGACAAAATGCTGCTGGGGGCATTCAGAACAAGGGAGCTACAGATGAAAAACTGTCTAAAGGTTTGTGTGGCTTTCAGAGGTTACATATGGAAAGTACTTGCTTACTTAGCTTCAACAGATGGTCAAAGGGTGAAGATTTCTGAGGTTCAAATGTGTTCAGTAGCTTGTGGAAAGGGGCAGTCTTACTTCTGGTGCTTCCCTTTCCTTTGTCTCTGTGCTCGTCTGATGGGTTGATGAGCCAGTTCTGCTAACAATAGACACTAACAATAAAACCAAATCTAGGACAAGTACATGCTTCACAGCTGATTTTACAAACCAAATTGCCTCACCTTGTTGTCAGACAAACCCAGGGATAGGGGAGCGGGTGAGTGACTATGAACGTGTGACTGAAAGTGGTGTTGAGCAGCATGAATTAAGTGTCAGCAGGCTCTTCAGTTAGTGGTAAGACCTGTGTTGCCCCAAAACTTACATTCATTATAAAAATAAAGTTGAAACAGAGTGGAAATGGTGGCTGAATTTACGTGTGTGTTCCTACACAACTTGAACTGACTAATGGTGAGTTAATTTTTCTTGCAGATCTTTACCTTCTCAGTGAAATGAGCAAATACAAAACGCAACAGTTAGTAAAATCTAATATATTTTAATATCCTCCCTGGGAAAATGAGTGCAGCCGCATTGATTCATCAGCACTTATGGCTTGAGGTCTAGCTATCTAGCATATATATATCAAAACCACTTTTAATATGTTTACGAATTTATTGTGGGAATGTAAATGAATTTCAAATAGAACTCTTCTGGAGGCTTAACTCTTGGAATCTGTTGAATGTTATAGGAATTCTGTCTATCACAGGCACTTTAGTGTCTGTAGGCTTCTTTTTTTTGACAAAATGTAACTGGATTTTACAAGGTGATCTCAGTGTTTGTGGTCTCCAAGCTGCTGTGATGCAATTTGATTAAACTTCTAACTCGGTTCAGAGGAAAACCAATTTTAACTTGTAAACAAAACCCAAACCGCTTGTTCAAGATTACTTGCTGTTGAAACCCGTTATAAAAGCTTCATTTGACTTTAACAAATGGGTGTAAGCTCAAAGAACTTCTTTGGGGGCACATTTTTTTTTCTTCAGTTCTGCCAATGCTAAGCATAAACTGGTACCCATGGCAATAAGTAGGAACCTTGTGGGTACAGGAACAGTAGTTACTACATTCATTATGGCATCTCCCAAAGTCAGAGGTGCTGGAAAACCACCTGGCTGGTATAACTGCTTTACTGTTCCATGGAAGTGATTGTTGGCATGCAGTTTTCTGAGCAGTGTTGCATGTAGTTGGACACAGAGAGTGATTGTATAAGGCAGAGCTGTTAAAGGCACTTGTAAACCCAAAGTTTAGTTTGAAGCTACCAGTGGTGAAGAGACAACACTGTGGGACGAAAAGGTGTATATATTTATTGTGTGAATGCAGAAGTATTCAGCTTCAGTCATAGTAACGTTTTAGCTAACTTTTTTAGCTGACAAGCCTGAACTTTGATTAAAATTACTTCTGCTTGTGTCCACACTTAGAAGACAAAGGCAGCAAACTGGGATTTGTTTTCTCCGTTAGCTTTCAACTGTAGTTACGTATTTCTGTCTTCACACTGCTACCACTTTCGTTTTATAAACTTTTTGTCTTTTCAGCCTATCTTGAACATCTCTGGTGTTCTCATGACGTGGTTTCCTGGTGGTTTTAGCTTTGCTGTGCAGCCTTCAAACTTAGTCCTAGGTCTTCTGAGTGAGGAGAGCAAGTGTTTATATGAATGGCAGAGGCTGTTTATTTCTGTACTCTCAGGGGCTTTTGTTTCTCTGTATTTAATCCGGCAAAATTATTATTGCTCATATCTTCTTTTGATTGCTTGCTTTGAATTACAGTAGCTGACTCTGGATGCTGGTGGCAAACTAAAATTAGCTTGCTTACTGCTATACCCGCGGGGGGGGGGGGGGGGGGGGGAGGGTGGTTCCAGTTAACTAATGATTTTCCAGAAAAACTCCAATGTATGCAAAATGATTTGGACTTGGAGGAGGAAGTTCTGAACAGGCTGAGCAGGAAGGGTGTAGCATCTCCTCTAGTTTAATAGTCTTTTGGCTGGAGATTTTGGCCCAACTGTCAGTGCCTAAAGGCTAGAATAAGTGGCACAAAGAATTTAGTATGCTTGCTTTGTGCAATTTGGGCCTAAACTGAAGGATATCCTCTCACCAGGTTTTACTTCTTAGCTCCAAGATCCTAAAATATCTTTCCATATAGTCATGTTGGTGCCGTTTAAGTAACTTTAGTACTTTGGTTGAAGTAACATCTGTAAGAAATCAGAAAGAGGGAGTCATGGATGATGCTTGAAAAACCTGGAGGGTAGATTAGAAACAATAGTAAAGCATACATGGAAAAGCTTATGAATGAGCTGGGAGATGATGCTGTAATACTAAGTTTATGGTTATCCATTTAGGTGTGCTGAAAGAATTTAAAAGATATTGGTAATGTTTCATTTCTGTCTCTTACACAAATAGTGCATTTTTTTTTTTGTGTTCACGAATGCATGTAACTGACACTATGGATGTCAAAACATTTACTTAGAAAATAGACTTCTGACATTAGGTGGAAAGATTAAATTGCAGACGTATACTCCTGTCATTTAGGAGGCTTTTTCCCTTAATTTTAATTTGCCAGAATGTGTGGAATTAAAGTGGGAGGGTGTAGTTCTTTATAGCCAGTGCTGAAGGTATGATCTTTGCAAAGTAATAATTACTCTCTATCTCTTTAGGAAATACACATAAAGGAACCCATAGAGAAGGAAGTAAATCCTCGCTTATTACCAGGTAACCATTGTATATTAGTAGACTTAAGTAATAAAAAATTAGTGATTTATGAACAATACTTAAATATTTCCACATTGGCAGCAAACACTCGTGCAACATCAGCGCCACAAGTAGTAAAATAGGGGGTTTGGTTTAACAACCCATGCAGGTTGAAGTGTTTTTAACATCTCTGTCTGCATGGGACGTTGAAAACACTATAAAACCAGAATTTTTACAGAGTATGGTAAGCTGCATGTGGAGAACTGCTGATGCTTGAGCTTGCCCTATTTCTTAGAAGTTAAATTTGGGTGGGTTTTGTTTGTTTGGAACTGAAGACAAGAACTAGAGGAAATTTACCCTCTAGTGTCTCTGCCTCTACTGTGAGATACTTGGGCTTTCCAACATTTCATTTACTGTTAAGATTTTCTTTTGTAATTTACAGTTATTTCTTTTTTAAAGATATGTTCCAAGATAAGGAAATACAAAATATATATAAAAGTTTACAACAAACTAGTAATCTTCTGATGGGTTACCTGCACTTTTTAGGAAGGACCAAGAGTCTGTCTGATCACATTTATTAAAACTTTACTTTCTTAAATTTGAAGTTCATTTCATGTGAATTCTAACACTAGATCTTAATTGATTATTTGAAGTGCAAACTTGTGTTTGTGACTTCCAAAATAGCATTGGGACCTGTAAAATTGTCAAAACTATGAAAAAATAACTATGATGAACCTGAAATAAGTAATTCAAATGTTACAGCATTCTTACAGTTCAACATTTAGGAAGATTGGAATAATTTTCAACTTGTTTATTGACTGTACAAACTGCTCTTGCTGAGTTTTGTGGGTTTTTTTCCCCAAGTACCCACTTTTATGATTGCTTTTCTCCTGCCATTTGGTGCATCTCTGGTTACAGAACTCCCAAACATCTGCAGTTCGGCCTTCTTGAATGACATTAGTAACCCAGAAGGCTCTCAATGTGCTGATTCCAGGAGCTGCCTCGTGGTGGCTTTGTGTAACAGTGATGAACTATCTTCACTTAGGCAGACAGTTTTCAGAAACTGTCAGGAAGTTATTGCTGCAGTTTGATGTAACAATTGAAATAATTCAACTGTAAATGTCAGTTAATGTTGCAAGTCAGTGTTTCTTCTTTACAGGTGAACTGCTGCTTTGTGAAGCCAGTACAGTGTACAAGTATGTGCAAGAAGATGGGTCAAATCGTGGCACTTATGGGAAACTCGTGTGCACGAACTTTAAGATTTCGTTCCTTGATGATGATTCTGCTTCAGATGATAATGTAAGAAAACAAGTCTTCTAATTATGACTAAACGGGCTCTGCATAGATAATCGTATCTTTCCCTTATATAAAGATGCAGAATGAATGTAAATGTGTAAAATTTGCTAACGGGTGGAATCAGTCTGCATCTGCTTGATCCTTTCTCAGGCTCTAATGACTTATTTTAAGCAAAGTCAATGCAGGCATTTATGTGGACACTTAGATTAGACATAGTTTATAACTCTTTGTATTTCATGAGTTGGTGAAGCTTGAGTTAAAAGAACCCATTGTTTTGAAAACTAATCAACAGTTTGTTTAAAGCTGATTTCTGACACTTTGTCTTGGTAACAACTGTGGAAATGTGAATGTGGATGATGATGGATAACATCTGCCTGATTGGACTTTGGGCTACATCTGCAGTCATTTCAGGCTGTACAACACTGAGTAAGCTAATACTCAGTGGAAATGCTCTGAAAAATTATGTGGCTCAGTAAAGCTCTGAATTATTTCATCCATTGTCTGGTGTTTACTGAAAAGATTTTAAAACCTAGTGCTGTTGAGCTTGCAAACACTGAAAAAACTAAAAACTCCCCAAATCTTAAAAGCTATTTTGATTTTTTCCTTTGCTTTAGGTGCTCAAATTGAGCTGTCAGAGGAGAATGGTAATGTCACAGTGCTTTTGATAAGCTTAAGCATTTAAATAGTTGAGTCCACTTAGGTGTTAGAAGGCAAAAGAGTCTAGTGGCTCCCAAGTTCAAGGTGATTTTGGCAGTTAAGGACAATAAGAATAATATGATTTGACACACGTTGTTTGTAGTTAGAAGTTTCTTGGGGTAGAATTTCACAAAGTTTACACATTAAACTAAGCTTTCTGCAATCAGGTATAGATTATTGGACCTTCTGCAATTAAGACAAAGCTGCAGAGCCTTTTGATGTAAGTCTCAGGTGATTTGTGGAAAGCTGGTAATGACCATACTCATTTCTGTTCCATTGTTGGCTTTGAACCTTGGGTTTATAACATGCCAAGTCAACAATATTTCTTTTAACAAGCTACCTGCTTCAGTGTACTACAGACCTGGAAGTAACTCAAATAAGGTTAACTCTGTTCACTGTAAAATATAATTTGCTGATGTACTGTATGTCAGCTGTTTGCTACTAATATTGAAAATAATAGTGTTTAATTGTGGCATCATTAAAAGGCCATTTTTAACTGAACTCATGGAATGGTAGAAGTGAAGGGAACTCCAAGTTTGGTTACACAGTAGATGAGGTAATTGGGTTGTGTGTGTGTGTCTTCACTTTACCCAGTTATAAATCTGACTTTAATGTTGGAATGTTCTAGGGATACTTGTTCTTTTAAGAGGCTTTGTATTTCCTGCCAGGTTCCCTTAGCAAGGAAGCTTGTCATTAAAAGGGCTCGGATAACATGAGGTTACTGTATTTCCTGTTTATTCCAGTGATTCTAGTTTAAAAAGTGACTCTCAGTAGAAATTATGCTTTGAAGCTATTTGAAAAGTAAAAACTGTATGTACATTTCAAGAGAGGCTGAGACTTAAATAAAACTATTGTGGGTGTAACTCACATCTGTCTGTATTTTAATAACTGTTCTTTAGTGTCCTGTCTTACACAGCTTATAGAATAAGAAGTAATGCTGATATTAAAATCATGTATGGAAAGTCTACTTGGCAGAAGGTGGTAGTGGGATATTTCTACAATTTTTTTCATGTTTCTAGGAGCCACAATTTAAGAATAAGATTGTAGGAGAAAATGACATAACTCTGCAATGCGTAGATCAAATATATGGAGGTAAGTCAGCTTTCTACTCCTTAGGATCTTAGAGTATTTGCATAAGTACATCCTTTTTAGGAAACCAATAGATTTTTAAAAAGCAGCTGCAGTTATATTTAATGATGAAATGACAGAAAACAAATTTATCAGAACCCTGTCTTATCCCTCACACTTGTCAAATTAATTTTATTTGATTAAATTAGTTTGATTATTTGTTCACTGGAACAGACAAAATGATTCCTTCAAAATGCAGTGGTTCAAAGCAGAGAGTGTACTGTGAAGAGTCACTAAATTTGGTAGACAAGGATCTACCAGTGTATCAGCTATTTCTGTAAAAATGGATGTATTCACTGCATTTGAGCAATAGCAGAACACGTACCAAATTCTCAAACAATTCTTTTTGTTTGGCTAAGGGAACTTTGTTTTATGAGATTCACGATGTCTTCAGCATACTAAAAGAGAAGAGGAGGTTTTAATTGCTGGCTAAATCAAGTGCTTTGCCTCAGGGCTTAGAGATGCACCACTATTGCTAAAAAACATAAATGAGAACGGGGCTAATAATTTTATGTAGGAAAAGGCTTTATAGAGAATCCTATTCTTGGACTAATTATGAGTATTCAGTGTTTATAAATGGTGGTGTGGATTTGTGAAGGCGTGAACTGGGGCAGACCAGTGAAGAGGGTATGAGACACTTCAGTTTTATGTACAGCAGCCCAGCTGACAGCAATTGGAAGTTGTGAAATGGTACATCCTCAAAGAGAAATGAGCAGAGGTTTGCCTTGGGGACTTTGTGGTGGTTAAAAAATATTTTTAAGGAACTTAGAATGATCTCAGATGTCTGGGGACTTCCCCTTGGGTAAAACTACTAACTTGTTCTTTATATATCTTGAAATTTTAAACTTGGTGTGCAGTCAGAATGTGAACACTGAGTAGCTGGTTTGCTGCAAATTTGCCTTTTACCTTGTATGTTATAATTTGATGTGTCTTAAAAGAAAAGGTTGAGTGTATTAGCACAAGAGCTTTCCAGCCTTCGTTGTAGGATGCTTGTTTTGTCTTGAGAAAACTTGGGCTTGAATTAGTTTCTTGAAAATTCTGGAAAGTCAGTCAAGGACAACTTTATCAACATACAAGTACCTTTTTGATATTTATTTCACTTTTTAATTTTGCAGTTTATGATGAGAAAAAGAAACTTCTAACAGGACAGCTAAGAAAATACCCAGAGAAGTTAATTATCTACTGTAAAGACCTAAGAGTATTTAACTTCTGCCTGAGATACACAAAAGAAGAGGAAGTGAAAAGAGTACGTATAGTAACTTAATTTGCTTTTCTATTTTTAACTTGGTGTTTGTTGTTGTTAGGATGAGGGAAGGATGAAATTCACTCTGAGAGATCCCTGGAACTTGGAAGTGTTTTCTGATCATTTCCTGCTAAGACAGAAAGTAAAAGATTGATTTTATTAAGCTTTTTATTATGCATAACAATTAAAAGATAGGTGCAGTGGCTCTTTAAAGAAAACTGGAACTTTTTCAGGAAATTAGCTCAGGCAAGCTGTAAAGCTGTTCTATTTGTGACATGTAATTTCATTATATTTTAGACTTCAGTATATTTTTACTTTCCCGATAACTTCAGTTTTATTGGCAAGTTAGTCTGAGCTCCAAACTTAAGAGGCAACTAACTTTTTTAAAATAAGAATAATTCTGGAGGTTGAACATATATAATAAATACTACTTAGGCAAAATAGGTACAGTATCTTGCAGACAACAGAGGAACCTTCCTAAAAGTCAGGTTTCAGCTATTTGGGATAGAACCCATAAGTTTTGTCTAAAAACTGGATGGAGGGGTTGGTAAAAAACAAACAAACAAAAAAGACTACTTTTACACTGATAGTCTTGTTGTGTGTTTGGGTGTTAATTTTTGGTCCTTTTTTAGATCGTCAGTGGTATAGTTCATCATAGCCAGACTCCTAAGCTGCTTAAACGTTTGTTTCTGTTCTCTTATGCATCAGCTGCTCCAAACAACGCAGGTAAATGTTTTTTTTTTTTTTTAAATCTGTTTGTTGCATAGTTAGTTCGTTAAGCAGTCTTGGGAGGTCTGTAGTTGAGTTTGTGCTCAGATTATGTCCTGCTGGCAGGTAGCCTCAAAAGATTAATGTTTCTTTTGCTGTACATTTTTAGGCATGTTGCTAAAAACCTCTAAATTGTCTCCTGTTGGTTTTCGTGTCCTTCAGGAAATTGCACAGAAATTTTCCAAGCAGGAGTAGCATCCCTGGATTGAAAACTTACTATGACTGAAATGTGCAAATGCTTTTCATGTGATTCACCTAGAAAATACTTTGCTTCTTTTATCAGTGTGGTTTTTTTATATTACTGCTGTGATCCAAACTTCCTGCTATTAATTCTGAAATTACTGCGTTTGCAGTGGCATCCTATGAGAAAGTATTTCCCCTTTTGCTCTTATTTGCAAACAACATACTTCTTCCAGGCAATTGCAAAAAAAGCATAGGTTTGCAAGGCATCTGACTTCCTCTTATATCTGACTTATTACATAATCTTCCCACTTGATCAAACTTAGCTGAAATAATACATAAGGCTGCAAAATTCAGGATAAAAATTGTTGGTGCACTTTTTAGCATTATGTAATTCAGATAGCTGAAATAATAGTGCCGTTTTGAATTAGGAAACTGATCCTTAGTGCACCAGCAGCACCAATTCCTTTCACAGAGGGAGGTTTTGATGTATGCAAGATATTAGTCAAACACTTAACAAAACATATCAAGGAATACCAGGACAATTGAGGTTAGAAGAAGCCTCTGGAGACTTACCTGGTGATGTTCTTGTCCATATGCCCTTCATATGGACATATGCTTCATATGCTACTTCAGAGTAGGGTTAACTGCATCAAGCTCAGTCATGTCCATTTGGATTTTGAATATCTCCAACTTTTGACATGCCACAGCCTTTCTGGACATTCAGTTTCATTGTTTGACCTTCCTTGTAGTGAAAACGTTACTGTTAGGTATAAGTGGGATTTGCTGTAGTTCAGCTTGTGCATTCCTGTCTCTTGTCAAGTCATTGGGATTGGATCCATCTTCTGTACTCTCCTCCTGTTTCACACCCAGCATTTATACACAGAGGGAGATTGGCACCCTGCTGAGCCCTCTTTTCTGCATGGTCCCAGCTCTGCTCTCCTCACACCAGGTGCTTTGAGCCCTTTGATGATCACAGAGGGCCTTCACTGGGCCTGATCCAGTAGCCCTCACAGGGGAGCTCAGCTCTGGGCACAGCTGAGACCAGTGGTGGCTTCATTCAGCTGGTACACAGTGGCCCTGCTAGTGCAGCCCAGGAACACACTGTCTGTCTGTCTGTCTGCTTCAAGGAAGGGCATGTTGCTGGCTCATGTACTTCCTGCAGCTTCACCTTAAACTGGTGTTCTGTTTCAGCTACAAACAATGGAAAGACTGCAGTCTTTTCCAGGCAGAGACTGAGCCTGGGAGAAGCCTGCTCTTTAAAGCAGCATTGAAGTGCTGTCCCACAGTTTTTTCCTATTTTAATAGCTGTTTTTGTAGTAAGTGGCTAGGTGTCATTCTTCATAAAATTATTACAGAATAAGCCATGTAGACTGTAGAAATTGTTTTTTATGCCTCTCACGGTCTGATACCTCTAAAATCTTGTCTCCAAGAGCTCATCCGAGCTGTAAATTTTTCATTTACCTTATCTGCTTACAATGGAAAGTTTCAAGTTGCAGTTGGAAATTATAGGTCTGTTTGGTATTTCAGTATTAGCTGATGTTGTAGAATGTTACTTAATTAGGATGTGTGCTTAAAACAATTGACATTACTCGATAAATTTTATGGCTATTATACAGGATTTGAGGCTAAATCAAGCTGCTCTCTTAACTGTTTCTGAGGTGGCTAAGGAGAATTACAGGGAAGATTCTCAGTTGAAAGTATTTAGACTGAAGTGCTGTAATTAATTTTCTGCTTTTACTGGGTGCCTGAAATATTCTATTCAGTGCAAAACTATTCATGAGAAAAAAATGAACCTTAAATGAAATGCAATATCTGAAATTTTTGTAGAAAAGTTTTTGGTATGATTGTTAATTCTGCATTTAAACTACAGGATTAGATACCAGTCAGCTGCATTAGTATAAAATTATATTTGCTGCATAGTATCCTGCATTTTGTGCTGATGTGAGGACAGCCCCAGCTGTATGGGAATTCTGTAGCAACTAATTAGTTTCTGCAGGAGAAACTGTTCCTGAAGTTAATCAGTTGCAGCAGTAACTGACAGAGTATTGCTGTTGTTGAAGATCAGAGGCAGTATGGTGTACAAAGACATTTTACCTTTGACTCGAGGCTTTCTGTACATAAGAGGTTCTGCTTGCTTTCCTTAGTGGTGACTAACAGGTTTACTTGGGATTGCATTTGTCTTAAGCATTCCTGACTGTCTGCAAAGTTAATATTATTGATATCTGACAGATGGGAGAAACCAAACTGTGATGTTTGAGACCCTCGAGGACTGGCGTGATGAATTGGAGCGGACCAAAGGGAATGTGAAATACAAAGCAGTGACCACCAATGAAGGCTACAGAGTCTCTGAAAAGTAAGCTTGCCCTAGTTAATAGTGAACTTTTGAACTTGTGAAAATCAGTGCTACCTTTGATGCTGGGGATTATACAGTCTTTTAGGACTTCTTTAGGATCTGATTTTCATTTTTGTTTATGGAATAGTTTGGTTTGTAATCTCAGGAGGTGGTCCTGCACAACCTCTGGTTCCTAACAAGCAGGGTTATCTTCAACATTAGGTTCAGACTACTCAGGACCTTGGTCAAATCAAGCTTTGAGTATATCTAAGAGTGGAGAATAGAAAATGTGTGTGTCTGGGACCTACACTACTGTCATACTTGTTAGGATGACACCTTCTCAGTCCTGTACCTTTACGGTGGTAGAATTTCAAGTTATGTGCACTGGAGATTTTCCACTGTGTTTCAGTTGGGAGGGGGCTGGGTGGGGAAAAAGTAACTGGTTTAAAGTAAATCTGTGAAATGGATTGGTGGCAGTTAAGTAGTATTGCCTTTAGGAGAAGTTTAGCTAAGTTTATCTGAGCTTGGCCACCAGTTTAGCTGAGTACCATTTATTGGTGTGCCCTTTAGGATGTGTATATAAGGCATTGTGTACTTCTACTGTTGTTTCATAGTCATGTCTTGAAAGATTTCACAGACCTTGGAAACTAGTATTTCAGAGTCTTAATTATTTATTCTAGAACTCTGTGTTGGGAGACCCCAACTGAGTTTAAGTACTTACCTTCATTGCTTCCTGGACCTTGTGCATAGTGTTGGTTGATGCTGGAAATCCTTGATATACTAAATGACATTTTTGAATTAGGATGCAAAATTCTTAACAGTTATGGAAACAGAACTAGTCATTTAATACTGCAAGGGTATCTTTTGAAACAACAAAGCAGGAGAGAACCAAGGTGGTCTTATCAATCAGTCTTAGAGGCTACAGTTAATTGCACATTGGCAAAGGCAGGGGAGTGTTGCAATGAAAATAGTTAAGACCTCAAGGCTGGTAAAAAGCCTTATTCAGCTGAAAATAAAGGGACAGCTTTGAGGACAATAGAATTATCTAGTAGAAAAGATTATTGTAGCTAGGTTAATATATGATTAGAATTTGAACACTCACCATCATTAAAAGGAGCTTGGAGATCGTTCTTTGTTTGGTTTTGGGACCAAGAAACTCTTCTTTGTTGTCTTAGGCTGCCTTTGTATTTTGTTGTTCCCATATGCATTTCTGAAGAGAGTATCTTGAAGTATGAAGGCAGAGGCATTCCTGTAAGTATATGTGCATGGCTGACAGTAAGAATCTTCCTGAGATGGCAGAATTTCAATTAACATTGCAGATGTTACTGCATATTGTTTTCAGAACTTGTTTTTAACAGTTTATGTGTGTACCTGGCCATCTACAGAAGAGAAACAGATGGTGGAAGAAGTGCTTGATACATTCTGTATTTCACTGAACAGTGTAACATGTTGCAAAACATATATATAACATATACATAACAGCAAAATATGTATTTACTGTTCACAGTTGCCATTTACTGTCTTATAGCCTACATATACTACATATGTTGTCTGTCCATGAGTGTTTCATGAGGCTGTGCTGAGTGGTGTCTGGCTGGGGCAAAATGTAGGCCTTGAAATGCTGTTTGGATATTGAGATGAAGATGGTGCATGTAAGGTGTAGCTAAACACCTCCAGTTACCTGGCTTGGGTTCTGGTAAGTGCTATGGCTGTGATGATGCAGCATTTTCCAAAGTCAGGTAGCCCAACTGAAAAACTAGTTCTACCAGTCCAACAGAAAATGAAGTTAAATATACTGGTTTGCAGCCTGTAGCAAGCTGGGTTTGGCTTCCTGCCTTGTTCAACAACCAGTAAGACAGAATATGGAAGCAAGGAGCAAAATAACCTCACTTGTGAGGTTTTACCTTACTTAGTTGCTTTATGTCCATTAAATTTGCTAAGGAAAACCATGTTCATTGTGTGCTCTTAAGTTAATTGGTCCATGGAGGAGATAGTACTGTACTGTCCTGCCTAAAGGTCAAAGTAGTTTGATTCACTTTTTCTGAGAGTCAGAGAGCTGTTACACTGGCTCTTATATAGAAACAGAAGCGTTTGTGATTTTTTTCCATCCTGCATTCACAGAACTGTAGAATAGTTTGGACCTTTAAGCATCATCTAGTCTAATGCCCCTCTGTAATGATCCAAAGCATTTCTCCTAGATCAAGTTGTGCAGAGCTCTGTCCGACCTGGCCTTGAATGCTTCTGGGGCATCAGTCCCCTTTGTGGGCATCCTGTTCCATCCAGTGTTCCAGCACCCTAGTTGTAAAAACTTTCTTCCATATATGTAGTTTTAAATCTACTCTCTTTTAGTTTTAAGCCATTACTCCTTCTCCTATCGCAGCAAGACCTATTAAAAATTCTTTCTCCATCTTTCTTATAAGCCCCATTTAAATAATGAAATGCCATAAAAAGGTCTTCCCAGAGCTTTCTCCAGGCTTAGCAACCCCAGCTCTTGAGTGTATCCTCACAGCAGAGGTGCTCCAGCATTGTGACCATCTTAGTGTTCCTCCTCTGGGCTCCCTCCAGCAGTCCCTGTGCCTCCTGTGCTGGCCCCAGCTCTGGATGCAGTGCTCCAGGTGGGTCTCAGCAGAGCAGAGCAGAGGGGCAGAATCCCCTCCCTGCCCTGCTGCCCACGGGGCTCTGGATGTAGCCCAGGACACGTTTGGTTCTCTGGGCTGTGAGTGCCATGGCCAGGGCATGTCCAGCCTCTCACCCACCAGCACCCCCAGCCCTTCTGGGCAGGGCTGCTCTGGGTCTGTTCATGCCCAGCCTGTGCTGATACTGGGGATTGCCCAAACCAGGTGCAGCACCAGCACTTGGCCTTGCTAAACCTCATTATGTTCCCATGGGCCTTTCCTTGAACTTGTCCAGGTCCCCTCTGGATGGCATCCTGTCAAACCATCTCAGCTTGGTGTCATCTGGAAACTTGCTGAGGGTGCACTTGACCTCACTGACTGTGTTGTTGATGAAGGTACAAAATAGTCCTGGCCCTACTACAGACCCTGAGGGACACCACTCATCACTGATCTCCATCTGGTCATTGGGATGTTGACCACTATTCTCTGGCTGTGACCATTCAACCAATTCCTCATCCCTGAAGACTGCATGGACTCGTGCATCAAATCTCTATCTCCCCAGTTTTGATAGAAGGATGTTGCGGGTAACCATGTTAATAAAGGCCTTATAGATGTCCAGATAGATGACAACATCTGTAGCTGTCCACTGTTCAGCGGCCTTGTAGAACTCTTCTAATTATTGCCAAACTACTTCTTGAAGCTAGTGTCAAGATAGCTGGACCATATTAAATTGGTTTGAGAAGGCAGTGGAAGGACAGTGTAGTAATTTTTTCCACTCTTGATGATTGCGAGGTTTCTGTATCCTGAGGTGCACCTCTTGGTTACTGAAAATTGGTAGCAGAACATCAGCTTCCTAATTTCATTTGTGTAATATTCCTGATGAAAATTATTCTTACTCCCTGTTTCAATGCAAGTTTACAGATCATCTTGAGAGCTTCAAGGAGTAAGTGTGGAAACTATGTGTAAAGGGAAGTAAGAAGCTCTGAGAACTGATCTATCACAAGAAATACCTGAAATCATGCAATCTGATTCAGCTGTGGAGTGTACTTTATTTCATATGCCTAGATTACTCCCTTATGCATAGTTCACATGGAAAAACATCAGTGCATCTGTTGTGAGTTATCTCAAGGTTGAACTATTAGAAAAACTTGACATCTGCATGGAGGAACTGATGGATAATGTATATAAGTTGCTTACAAGTTCTGTCTTTCCATGGCATATATTCTGACATAATTTAGCCATAGACTTTTTGATTAGTTTTTTTTTCTGTGAGGGAAGTTGAGAAAGTAATGTTTTGGCATAATCTGACATTTTATATTTCCCTGTGCTAGTGTAAAGCCTAACTTAAACCTTGCAAGTGATAATGGAGTGTACTCAGGCATGTAATTTTGGTGTAAGTATAGGAGTTTGCTTCTATTGATGGTGTCGTTATTAAATACACTCAAAATTCAATGATGCAAAAGCACAGAGAAATTTTGAAATCACTCAAGCAAATACCTTGTATAGGACAATTTACTAATTTTTCTCACCTGGTAAATGTCTTTCTGCAGATTTGGTGTTGGTCTTGCCATAATGGTGCTGCTCTTCTCAAAATGTCCACATTTCCCAAAGAACAGGATGACAGCACTTCACAAATGCAAAAGGCCTTCTTGGATGGGTCAGTAATAGCTATTCTGTCCACAACACTTTGCTTGGTATGGACCTTGCTTCTCTTTTTCCATATATGCTATATCTTTTAAGCTTTCACACATCAGGAAACAAGTTCTATATCTGAAAGTGGTTTGCTGTAGTAGAATGTGTTTAAGCCCTTGACCCAATGGTCACTTGTGCAAGATTGGAACTTCACTGAGAAGTACATAGAAATACACTTCTGAGGAAATTTTACAAGCTATAGTGTGTTATTTAGGTAAAGCAGCAGTAAAGCCTGTAGGGTTTAATGGCTTAACTGTTTTGCAAGTAAGAGAAATGTAGACTCCATCTCTAAATGTGCATTTGCAAACTGAGTTTTTAAGACTCTTCCACCTTCTGAGAGCTAGGTTCATGTTCTTAAATAACTTGAGCTAAGGTGATCTAAAAATGTCTGAGACGGCTTAAGCCATTCACTATTGCAGCTTTCAGATTTCAAGGCAGACAGCACTTTTTCAGATGGGGTAGTGAGCTAAATTAGTTCAGAGTTTAAAAAATGACAAATTTTACTTAAGGGAAGCAGCGCAGTTGTCTAACTGTTATGGCAGTCACTTTTTGCCCTTTAATTTTGGCACTTTTTTATTTTTAACCTGTTGTTTGTCCTGGGCAAAACTTTTCTCTCAGCAGCCACCTGTTAGCTCAGACTTATGCATACAATCCATGCATTGAATGTTGGCTCCTTGCTCCTCATAGATGGAAACCTGTTAATCACACAGAACTAACAGAAAACAGCTTTATTGGGCTCTTAAAACTGCTTTTGTTTATAAAATTAATTATACTTGCATAGGAAAGAGTTGTGGCCCTTCCTGCAGGTGCTCTAGTATTTCTACCCTGAAATGGGAAAGATTATATGACTTAGAACTGTCTTTAATGCTATTTTGTGATGTGAAACTAAACAAAACTAGCAGTAAACTGCAACAAAGTACCCTCTGATGTTTTGATCTCTTCTCTGTGCCATTTCAACTTGAGGCAGTATTGCTGGTTTTCCTTGCTATGCAGTTCTGGTGTTAAATCATTGGAGTCTCAAACGTATCTACAGATTTGCCATCAGGTTGTGTCTGAACTCAGGCACAGAGCAGATGTTTACAGATAGCAGTTTATCTTTTTTTTAAAAGCTGTTCAGAGCCTGATCTTCCAGTATAAGTTCTTTACTGCTTCATTTGAAAGAAGTATTGTATTTGGCCAGCAATTGCTTTCCCTCACTTCTCTGATCTGATGCGTCTTCCAGTAGGTCTGGTAACCTGTGTTTGTGATGTGGAACCCTGTAGCTCTCACCTAAATCAGGTTCTTGTGCCACTGCCTGCAGGAAGCAAAGCACTCTGTCCTGCCTGGAAAAGTGCCCACAAGGCCTCACTTCTGAAGTATGAGCTAGTGCAACTTTTCCCAGGCCTTGATAATAAAGAGGCCAGTGTGACAGCAGATGTAGTTACTATGTTGATGTTCATCTGAGCTCTGGAACCTGAATGAGAGGGACAGTTCTGGGTCCAAGCCAAAGCATCATCTGGCCTGGTATTTTTTCTCTCCTTCAAGGAAAAAAACCCCAGTAGATATATGGGGAAATGCAAGATACATTGTCTTGTTTGAGTCCAAATAATTTCCTTTACTTGTGTGTTTCCTTAGAAGACCTGGCAGCTAGATATTAGAATCTGGTTGTCAAAAGTCAAGAGAAATTGTAAGCTTCTGCTAGGAGGTTTGGTGTTTCTATCCATCTCTTCTTTCAGGTTACAGCTCTAGCAGCCTCCTAGTAAAAGTGATTTTGGTGCATCTAGTGAAGAAAATACTAAAGAAAGAGCAGTAAAAATCAAGTAGCACTTGTAATATTCATAACTACACAAATAGGCACGAGTATAATTTTATTGGTGTCATGGTTAAAAGCATCAAATCTTGTTACAAGCCTGTAGGCAAGCTTCCAGACAGTACTTAAAAATGCATGGAGGTTGCTAGCTTTCCAGAGTGTCTATCTTCTGGTATTACAGCTCTTTGGCAAATCATGCCTATTATCTTTGTCTTCAGTGATAATAGTTGATGCATTATTTGACTCGTAAAGCAGAAGGCTTTAATCTCTTGATGGTTTGATTTAGAATCTGTAAGACAATTAGCAAACCTCCCTATGAGCTCCTGAAGATGGATGACTTATCAAGCAGCCTTCCATCTCTGCAAGATATCCAGACTGCATATACAAGATTTAAACAGCTGTTTCTGATAGGTAAGTGAGACTTTAAAGCAAAGCATAACAATGATGTGCTGTGTCTCCTGAGTGCAGTAATTTTCTTGATTGGTGTCTGGATTTTGAAAGTGGTTAAAAGCAGATTTAAAAATACGTAACTGAAGAACTGTGTTATGTCTGGGATGTGAATGAAAGTTTGTAGTTATTTGACTTAAACACCTCTTGCTAAGCTGTCACAGTATCTGAAAATTACTTTTGAAGGAGTTGAGTTTTAAGAGTTGGAATACACTAGCTGGAATGAAGTTTGTGGGAGAAGTTTTTCAGTCTTCTGTGGCCATCCTTTTAGCCTTTGGGCTCTGTAAGAGTACAGACTAAATACTAAATAATTTTTGCCCTAGGTTTTGTTACACATTGGTCACATCTCAAAATATGTGAAGCTGCTTAAATTCTGTCCTTTAGAAAGGAATAAAATGGGAGGCATGTGAAAGTATGCTCTAGGCTTTCAGACTTTCTTCTGAGACTTTCCAACTATTTTGCTGTCATGAAACACTTTGACTTCACCTCTTGAGATGAAAAAAGGCTCACTCCACTTTTAATATGAGGTATTTGAGTTTCACGCTGAGGATTTTGTCTAGAATACATTCAAATCCGCAGTGAATCTTAAGAGCGAAAAAAAATAATCTTTTTTTGTGATTTCCGGTAACTCACCCTCTGTGGGGGAAAAAGGCCAGAGCTTGAATTTAAGTCGTTTAACCTGTCTCAGGAAATACTGTGTATTTTGATGATGTAATTTTATCATTGTCTTTTATTCATGCAAGAGGGAATGTGTTGAAACTGCAATCTAGTAAGTGTTGTTCTTGCAGTTTTTTAAATAAGGTTTGTTAGTAGACTGTACCTCACTAAATATAGCAGTATGCACTTTCAGTCTGAGAAAAACAATCAGGTAACCTTTTGCAGAAGTACTGAGATATTACAGAAATTACAACCTTATTACTCTCTTTTAATGTCTGAAAACTTTAATCATTACTTTTGTCCTGTATGTGCCTACTTAATATGGTATAGGCAATTTGTCCCGGCCATGGCACTCACAGCCCAGAGAGCCAAACGTGTCCTGGGCTGCATCCAGAGCCCCGTGGGCAGCAGGGCAGGGAGGGGATTCTGCCCCTCTGCTCTGCTCTGCTGAGACCCACCTGGAGCACTGCATCCAGAGCTGGGGCCAGCACAGGAGGGACAGGGACTGCTGGAGGAAGCCCAGAGGAGAAGACACGAAAATGGTCATAGGGCTGGAGCACCTCTGCTGTGAGGAAAGGCTGAGAGAATTGGGATTGTTCAGCCTAGAAAGGTGAAGGCTGCAGGGAGACCTTATGGAACCTTCCAGTGCCTAAAGGGCCTACAAGAGAACTGGAGAGGAACTTAGATAAGACCATGAAAATACAGGACAAGGGAAAATGGGCAGGTTTAGATCAGGTATTAGGAAAAAATTCTTTACTGTGAGAGTGGTGGGATTTGTTGAAAACTACATCTAATGGAAACAGAACTTCGAAGATGTATTCTAATACATTTGTGGAGAACTAGTTTCTATGGCCAGGGTGAAAGAAATTGGGAGAGGAGTTTAAATTGTGCAATGAACAGGATGAGGTGCAGAGGCATGGAGCACAGCTACAGGAAAAAACACATATATGCCTGTGCATTTGAGGCGTAGGTGAAATACGCAGCAGAGAGAGAAGTGTGTGTAAATGTGCTGGAATTAAACATTAAAGTGTTTGGAGAGACTCTGTGAGGCAGGCAGTTACACAGAAATATGTGGAACTGAAGCTATCATAGAAAGGGTGGGGGAAGGAGGGAAGTGTGTTTATCTGGTTTCTCACTGGTAGAACTGTTGTAGGCTTCTAGGTTTGTCTCATGCAGGAAATGTAATCTCTTCTGGTTTTAATTGACTATATCAGCTTGTGAAAGCTTTCCAGTGTTTGCCGACTGGCTTTGATAGAAATAAAACCAATGGGCACTTAGAAGGCATTTGAAAAAAATTACAAAAGTCCTAGTGAAATTCAAAGGAGTTTAATGACTTTGTGGTATTGAACTTGGCCTCCCTGTTTAGGTACTTTAATGCCTTTTTTTGTAGTTGCAGCAAAAACTGTTTAAAACGTTTTTTCAGGTAGTATTACATTCCATAAATTTTTATAACCTACTTTTAAAACCCATGGATATTTCTGACTCTGAAGGTACTGATTTTCAAAATCCAGCCTCTTTAAGTTAAGCTTTATGTAGATCATCTCTGATTAAACTTTTTTATTCCTTTTTCATTTTGTCAAGGTATTTGTATACCTGATTTGATTGCCATGAACCTTCAACACACTTTTTCTAAAAGGCTGTGGTGCTATAGAACTCTGCTGGTGTTTGTAGGACTGCTTTACTTCCTTATTTAGTTACAAGGTGCCAGCTTTAATAGTGATTTTGATTTGCTGATTCCTTAGTATTGACTGCTTTGTACCTGTTCATAACTGTAGGGTAATTCAATGGACAGCTGTTAATTATCACTGTGTATGTGTGAACAAACCAGTATTTTTGTGTTCTCTTCCTTTTTGCAGATAACAGTACAGACTTCTGGGCAACTGATGTGAAATGGTTTTCATTACTGGAGAGCACAAACTGGCTAGAAATAATCAGGTTTGCTGAATCTTCAGCTTTCTGTGTTTCGAATTGTTGGTAATTGCATTTGTAGTAGGTTTTCTAGCTGGTTTCTTGAAACTGAATGACATCCTTTACTGCCAGTAGGAAAAAAAATTAAGACAGTCTTTCAGTCTTGTGGTCACATTTATGTATCTTATTTCTGCAACTTGAGACAGTGTTTTTAGCAGTGCAGACTTGTGTTAAGCCATCCACTTTAAAGGATGTGAGAAGTAGCAGATCATTCCAATTACAATTCTTCCAGAGAGCCAGTTAAAAATACAGATCCAGTAATTTCCATCCTAGACTGTCACCTTCTTTCCAAACACAAGAATCCTGTTTGTTTCTTGCATGAAACTATTCTGTCTGACTGGCCTTGCCATTCTTCTCTGTACTCTCTACTTCTGTAATGTCCTTTAGGAGGAGATGAAATGCAGTGTTCAAGATGTTAGCTCACCAAAGATTTATAAAAGGACATTTCTTCTCAGTTTTGTCCCCTTGCTGTGCTGATTGTTCCTTAAGTTCTCTTTTCTTCTTTCAGCAGTCCACAGTGAGTAAGTGTTGGAATGGTGTTGGCTTACTTCAGGCTTGTTGTAGTGGAATGTTGAGGAGTTTTGTTTTCATTGTGACTTTGTGCTAGCTCTTTTGTCTGTCACTTTATTCTGTGATCAGCTAATTACCCTGGGGTGCTTCTGCAGTCAGCTCCAGTCCCTCTGGTCTTAATGATAACAAATAAATATTGATAGTGATTAAGCTGTTAATCCAGAATTTATATGTGTATATTTATTGAAAGGTTCTTGTGAAGACCATATATGCTGAGAAATTCATTCACATAACCAAGATCACAAGTAGTTTAAAGTAAAAGCCAGGCCGGGTTCATATCCTTAGGTTGTTTTGAGACTGGTCATTTCCATACTTGGATCCAGTTGGTTCCTGGATCAGCCTGTTCTTGGCTCTTGCAATTAGTAGGATTGCCTTGTCACCTGTTCTAGATGATAGAACAAAGAAGAATCTGACAACTCCATACTTAAGAAATAAACTATCAGCTCCTATTTGTGACCTAAGATATTGCAAGAATTGTAATTTGTGTGCAGGCTTCTGCTACAAATAACTAACTTTGTTAAGATTTAGATCTTAAGATCTAAATCTTTAGAACTTCTGTCTGAGTGTTTACAAGAGCTGATTGCTTGTCTTTCCCTCTGCCTCTTAAAATGAGATTTTTGGAAGCAATGTAGTATGTAGTACAGTAGAACATAAATGTGGTGATGTTGACTCTTTCCAGGATAAAGATCTGGTTCTTAGAAATCGTAATACTTCAGTATGTGATGGCTGCTGTTGATCCAGAATAAAGTGTTGTACTATAGCAACTGAAAATGCATGGTTAATGGCCAGATATAATGTTCTTGAAGCTAAGCAGTTCTTCATTTACACAAACTGAGCATTGGTTTTGTGTTTTAAAGAGCTAGTCAAGTTTCAAGTATGGCATTCTAACCCTTTCTAGGGGAATCTAATATAAGAAACTTCACTGAACTTTTCTTGTATCAAAACAGGAGAGTCTTGAAGAAAGCAATAGAAGTTGCTGAGTGTCTGGAAATACAGCAAACAAATGTTCTCCTCATAGGTAAGAATTTAATGAGATAGTACTATATATTGATTTGTTTAAATTCATTTTGAAGTAGCTTAAAGCCGTGAGTTTATAATTTTGGTAGAGACTTGTTAAAATTCATACAGCACTCAAGTAAGACACCTAAATCTCTCACACTCCTGCAAATGCTTCCTGTAGTTAAAGAAAATGTGGTTAAGCACAGTTCCAGGATATGAATGTAAAAGCTGCTGATAAATTGACAGGACACTTTTGCATAAAGAAGAGGTAATACTCCTGTTTCCCAGTTTATTTATTTTAGCTGTACTTTAAGGGGCAGGGGAATCATATCTAAACAAAGGACAAGTTATATGAAAACTTTTTGCAAAATAACCTTTATATTTTTTAGATGCCCACTGGATATTCTGCAGGCTCTTTATTAAAAATACATGGAAGAATAAGCTTACAGTTAACATGTTGAGCAGTTTATTTTCCTAGACTGAGTCATCACATGTAAACTCAAACCTAAAGTTAAGCATTAAGCAACTCTTGGATTGGTAATTTAGTTGGGTTTTTCACACATATTGCCATTTGAGAAAATTAGCACAGGAAAGAGGTGTTTTCTGGAGGCACCTTTTGGAAAGGTGAAGAATGTATGTTGCATGAGGAGGCAGTTTCACACCTTGTGAGAAGAGGCATGGAGGGTAGGAAGGGTAAGGACAGACAGGTGTGCTGAGGGGCAGTGTGTGCCTGTGGGAGACTGAAGGGCACAGGAGTTATAATAGTAAAGGTTGGGTCTTGCAGGTTTTATTGTCAAAGTGCTTTCCTGGGATAAGCATCTCAGTAACCTTTAATTTGGAGTCATGGATTAACTTCTCTCTGACTTGCAAAAATGTCTGTGCTGCTCTGATCCTGAAATACAATTTCATTTATGAGAACATGGCAATGCTTTGCTTTCTTACACAGAGTTTGAGGATTGGCTCAGTATAGAATGTGGTTTCTGTTCTCCTTTGTAGAAGAGAGGGCTACTGATCTGTGCTGTGTTATCTCAAGTCTGGTTCAAGTGATGATGGATTCATACAGCAGAACAAAGTCAGGATTTCAGAGTCTTATTCAGAAGGAGTGGGTGATTGGAGGACATGGCTTTTTGGATCGCTGTAACCACTTACACAAAAGTGAGAAAGAGGAGGTATGATGCTTTTTTAATTGCATTCCTTGCTTACTACTTACAAGCATACTCAGCATGAGGAGGGATTTTGCTGTTAGTCCAGAAGTTCCAGTTACTCTGATCTTCTGTGTTTTGTTTTATGGGTTGGTGGTTGTACAGTGTCAATTTTTTTGCTGTTTAGAGGTCAACAGTGGCTTTATGATTAAAGAGCACAAATGTAAAATTTACCAGTCTTGGAGTCTTTTGAAAGTCATGTATCTTGTGTCCCTGAAAACTGTGTTAAATGGTAGTAGCATCCATAGAAATAACTCAAGTTAGTTGCCTATTCCTGTCACATCAGAAGATCAACTTTATTCTGTATTGTTTTGGGAATAGATCAGATTGCTATTCAAATGGAAGTAATAGGTGTAAACTGGCTAATTCTGATCAAGAATTGCTATAAACTAGTTTTGATTTGCCACCTTTGAAAGGCTGCATAGTGGCAACTTTCAAATTCAGAGTAGAAAGTGCTCATCTCTTCTGTCAATAATAGGCCAAGGGTGGCTCAGATAATACTTCTTCAGATTTCAGCCAAATATATTTGCAGCAGTTCTGCACTTAATCAGGCTTCTTGCCTTAAGATTTGTACTTGGAGACACTAAATACTATAAAATAAATAGTTTGCATGGTGGAACAATTTTAACTTTTTTTTTTTTTTAACTGATGAAATATTTTCTTTACTTAGGCTCCTGTTTTTCTGCTCCTGCTAAATTGTGTTTGGCAGTTGGTACAACAGTATCCTCCAGCATTTGAGTTCACAGAAACTTACTTAACTGTCTTGTCAGACAGCCTCTATGTGCCTATTTTTAGCACTTTCTTCTTCAACTCTCAACATGAAAGAGACGCTAATAAGGTAAGAGTTTGGTATTTTGTGGATGCAGAATATTGGAGAATGAGTTTGACCAACAAGAAACACTCGAACCCTAATTCCCAAATTGCCTTTCTCATTGAAGTGCCTTGAAGGATGAATGAGTACAATTTTGGCTATAATGAGTCAAGTTCAGGGCTTAGGAGTTTATGGTGACAGAAGGAATACATGACCTGTAATATGTAGCTGTAATTTCACATTTAATGCCCTTCAGTGAAATTGCAGCTCTTTAAGCTACAAGGAATACCCAGGTGTCTGGCAGAATAAGTTATCTATGAAACTCTTGTGTTGTATATTTCGTTGTATTCCAAAATCAACATCTACTGAATGTTGATTTTTATTTCGTTCATGCTCTTTTCTAGCCTAAGAAGGTGGCAGCAATGGGAGTATCCTCTGCAAGGCTGCACAGAGACCAAAGGAAAAAGTGAAGATTACTGTCTTTAATACAAATAAATTGTTCATGACAAAAATCTAGACCAGTAGCTAAGAAGGTGACAGCAATGGGAGTATCCTCTGCAAGGCTGCACAGAGACTAAAGGAAAAAGTGAAGATTACTGTCTTTAATACAAATAAATTGTTCATGACAAAAATCTAGACCAGTAGCTCTGCATGACCGCAGTTACAACATTTGGAATTCTAACATGCCCCCTGTGTTTGAAGAATCCAAGTGCCTGTCTCTTGCCCAAGTTTTGAAACTTCTTTTTTTCTGAGAATATTTAACTTAATTTTCATCTGTGAAAGTCTAATTGCGTTGTTGTTCAGTTATTGAAGACACATAAAGCACAAGTATTGCTGCAACTCTGTGGCCTTTTTTCTGAAAAGCAGTTTCTTAATTTCACCTTGACTTGGTCAGAATTCTCTTCTAGCAGTATTAAATGTTACCTGTTTGTTTTGGCAGAGTGGGGAAAGCCTCAAGACACAAAGTGGTCCTTTCAGATTCCTTACTGTGTGGGACTGGTCTGTGCAGTTTGACCCCAAGGCCCAGGCTTTTCTGAACAACCCTCTTTATGCAGAGAAACCAAAACCAGATAAAAGTCAACGGAAGACTGCACGATTCAAAGTAAGATATGTGCTGCTAAACTGACTTTTTAATTCTAGAAATTAAATTTTGCACATCTCTTATTTCAAAAGCACTCGCACTGAAAGTATTGGTGCAAATGTTTTTTAATTGACAAAATACAGGTATACCTCAGACCCACCTGGATGTTATGAACCCAGTTCATCCACCTCAGTTGTAAATAACTCTTTTATAGTTCATAGCCATGAAGTTAGGCATTCTTTTTCTTCATACTTCTATGCAAGTCTGTCGGTAAGTCATGAGATTTAATATTCATGTGAGTTGCAATGATGTATTTGAAGGGAGTTCATTTAGTTGTTCCACGGAGTACCTGACTGAAATACGCAGGTTTCTGATTGGCTCTTTATTTTTTTCTGAGTGTAACTGGAGTGTGTGTGCGCACTTGGAATGGGAGGGGGATCAACAACAGCAAAAAAACTGTCTGGAGTATGGAGGACTATGGATGAACCACCTCATCAGTGGCACATAGCACAAACCCAGAGAAAAAGTTTTGGAGTGGCCTCTCTCAATTGTAATTAATTGGTCAAATTCTGTCCTGTACAAAGCATTCTCATGTGAGACACTGCCAGTATGATCTACAGCATTAATCTGAGATGCAGTGAGGGACCACTGGATAAAAGCCTATAAATAAAGTGCTGTCTGATTTCTAACTAGCTTAAACTAAACATGAACATTTGCAATACTTGATTGTAAGCAAAGGGTTTGGCTTTTTCAAAGAAAATTGCTTTATCGAAGTTACTTTTGGCTAGTGCAGAGAAGGAAGTTGGCAATACTCAGGATGCTCTGTGAAGTACTTGATTATTGAAAAATAACAATATAAACACAGCCACTGCTTTTCTGTGTAGTTCAAGTGACTATTGCTTGCAAGAAGTTTCTTAATATAACTTTGCTTTTCTTCCTCTTAAAGCTACTTTCTGAAGTCCCATTCCATTAATATTTATCAAAGTGTTTTCCTTTTTTTCGTCTTAAAGCATCAACGACAACTTTCTTTGCCACTGACACAGGCAAAGCCTTCCCCAAAGAGAGGATTTTTCAGGGAAGAAACAGATCATTTAATAAAAAACATTCTGGGCAAAAGAATTGGCAAGTTCATAAATTCTTCAGATGAGCCCCCTAACAGCTTAAGGGAGTTTTATGACAGCTGGCATAGCAAACCTGTTGACTACCATGGTCTTCTGCTGCCACGCATCGACGGCCCCGAGATCAAAGTGTGGGCACAACGTTACCTGCGCTGGATTCCTGAGGCACAGCTTCATGGTGGTGGAACAATAGCTACAGCTGCCAAGATTTTGGACTTGATAGAGGAAGTACAAAGCCTGCAGGTGAAAATGGATGAAGAACACAGCCAGGCTGTTTGTGGAGATGTACATTCTGTTCCCGTGCTGAGAAATTCCGCCCGTTTGTCATCCTTGTTTCCATTTGCTTTACTGCAGAGACAGTCTGTCAAGCCAGCTTTACCCACTAGCACCTGGAAGGACCTGGAAGATGAAGATGATTTGGTCAAGAGGGATGATGAATTTGTTGATCTAAGTGGGGATATGTTATAACATGCATATAGATTACAGTATGGATTGTATGTGGCTAAGCACTGAGTTTTACATGGTTGTGCTGTATCTTCATATAAGCAACTTGAGCATCTGCAACCTATTTAATGGGTTTGTGGGGTAAAAAATCCTTGATTGGAAAGAACTACTTGCTGTAGTTAACTGAGCATGTTTTGAACTTCCATTTCACTCTAACAATATTTATTGCAGAAACATATTTTTAGCATAGGTGTAATAAAAATGGGAGTCTTGGAGGGAGAAACCATATGGCTACTCTGTTAAAAAAACCAAAACAGCAAAAGAATACTTTCTGCTGTAAAGGTGAATCTTTTCTCCTTATGCTAAGAGTACTGGGAGTTGAGTACTGTGATTTGCAGTTTTCCCCCCCCACGTAAACAGTGAAAGATGCAACTAACTGTGCAGTCACAAATCAGCTTTTGACAGTTGAGGAATACACTCGTGGTCACCAGGGTTTTCTGTCTGCTGTTGGATCAACAGAACTCATGTGCTCGCCCCTTTCCCCTTGTCAGTGTTGGTCTGTGTGTGTCACAGTGACAGGTTGGCTGCTCTGAGCCTGTGTGTGCACTTAGCTCAAGGGTCAGATGCAAGAGCTTAATGACACATTTCAAGTCTTAATATATGGCTGCTGTGGTACATGCCCTTGCTGCCTTGGAATATTAAGTTTGCTCTTAATTTTAAGGAATGAGATTTCAATTTGCCGTGGGTATTTTTTTCCTCCTTTTCAGTAGAGTGAGACTTTCATTTTTACTTTCCCCCATTGATGCCAGTTGCCTTTAAGGCTTTCTGTAGATTGCACTGAGACTCTCCACATAGCAGGGAAGACTCTTTTCCTCTAGTCCTGCAGCAAAGCAGGATTTGCAGTCTGTTACCGCTGGTCATGAGTTGTGATACAGCTTATGAATGTGGTGTTTATAGAACACTTGTGTCCTCTTGCTGGATGTTATAACAGTACCTCAGTGAAAAAAGCCATAAAGAAATGCCTGTTGACTTAGATCTACTGTGTGTATGTTTATACAAATTTTTACTGCAAATAATTATCCTTTGTAAAGCTGAATATTATTTGACTTGTAAGATCTGTTTTGAACCGTTAAATTCTGTAATACCCAAGAACAGATTCAAGTCATAAAATCAGTTACACTGAGAGGTTACACATTGAATATTTTCTCTGTTCTCTTAATGATTTAGAAATCCATGCTGGAAACTTAGCTGGTAGATAAACTGTTGCTTAAATTTCATCAGCTCAGTGAAACTGGGGATATTAAACTTTTGTTACTGACTTATCACTTCATACTGAGTTGTATTAATGTATAGCAACAATTTATCAGCAGCCCTCTAAATTCTCATAACTGGGAAAGGGGAGAGCTTGATGCAGCTATGCCAAACTGAAGCTTCCTGGCTCTTAATTGCCTTAAAGTCTTAGTGCGAGGACAATACTTGAGTTTGTAGTGTTTTATTTAAAAATACACTAGTACTTACGCTTTATTCTGTGATGTGTGTGATCTTTATGCTAGCACTTGCTCGAATGGGCTGTACAGCACATTTCCTTCAGACTTCGTTGTAATTCATGTGACTCATATATGCAATAATACTTTGCATGTTGAATGAGCAGTGTTTTATTATGGTGAAGAAATAGTTGTCATTCTAAGGTCATTTGGGTTCAAGGGTGGGGTTTTTTAAACGCTGCCATTAAAAAAAATTGTAATAACTTTTCTATACTTTCAATCAAACTTGTAATATTTCAGTCACAAAGATTACATATTTGTATTAAAGAACAGATGTTGGACATCTTATTTGTACATAAGTTATCAGAAATATATATAGAAGAGATGCATATATCTGGAAATGAACATGGGAACACTTCTAATGTAGAATAAATACCATTGTTGCTGGTTTTCTGCACTGAAGGATTGGAATATACTTCATATTTTTACTCCAGGCTTCTGTTTATACCTCCAAGTTTTAACACTGAATGCAAGCTAGCAGTTTTACAGGTTTTTATCTTCTTTTTTCCTTCTTTTTGTTAAATACTATTACTTTTCTCTAACAGGCTGTTTGAAGAGTGTCAATAAAATATACTTTGAACTCTTTGTCCTGAAATAAGAATGTTATTAAAGGTCCGCTTTGCAAGTGATGCACTAAATCACAGCAGCCTTGACAATCTGCAGTGGCAAGGCTTTTCTGGTTACATCCTGAATTTTATAGACTGTTATGGGAAGCTGTGCAGTTTTGATCTGGCTGTGCTTCCAGAGAGATGCCACCAATGCAGGAGAGAGGACAGTTCAGCGCACTGAAGTAGGATGGCAGTGGAAAGTTAAAGGCGATCTAGAAATTGTCTGCTGAATGTCTCTAGTGGGGGTTTATTAAAGGGTGTTTCTGTTGTAGCAATATACTTCCCCCTTGTCCAGGGTAAAATTTGTTGCATTGTTACACTAAGCAACTTCTTGAAATTGCCACAGGGGGTGTTTCTCAAACCAGGTGTCTCTTTGAAATGGACTGAGGTGGCCACAGTAAGCTGTGGAGTAGAGATTTTAAAATTCTACATTTTTCAAGACGGTACAGATTGCTATGCGCTGGTCAAAGGCGGCACTTGTGCAAATCACACATTAAAAACCCATGAACCTTACAAGATGGTGCCAGCTTTGTTCTCAAAGCCCCACACAGCAATAGCTGTGGGTCATATTGTACCACAAGGTGTGCCTCTGCCTCACCTACGCCTACTAAAGACCAGTGATTGTACTTTGACCGCTTGGCTTTGATTTAAGACTGTATTCCCTATTGAAAAGGTTCAGCTATTGATGTGCAGCATAATGGAATGCAAACATGTACTTCATTAACATGCTTACAGCCAGATCTTTTGCTGCAGCAAAAGCTTTTTCCATTTGTGCTTGAAGCATGGAAGCATAACTTCTTCCAGAGGTAGCTGAATACACTTTCTGCTGATGACTTCTTACAGTGGATTAATTTTGTCACAGCAGAGGTCACCTTCATTCTAAACTACCTGCAGACCTCATGCAATATTTACGGCTGGGTGCTCCTTCACAAAGAGCTAGGTTTTGCATAAAACTAAAAATCGTGCAAAGGACTTCATTTTCTGGGACAAGAAGAAGATTTGAACTTAGCTGAATCTGAAAAGAGCATTCTGTGTAAAGAACTATACATGCTCCAGGGAGAACTGGGGAGGTGTGGGGAGTGGAAGGGACAAAACCCTTCTTAGAGCTTTGCATCCTTTTTCTTGGTTTGTAATAGTCAACATGACAGATGTTTTTTGCCAGATGCAGTATTTGCAGGATGGGAGAACTTGGTGAGATAATAGAGTTAGCTTGGAGAGGTGTGGACACAGAAGATAAGGAGAGCCGATACTTGAGCTGGAGAGAGTTCTGTGGGGAGGGCAGCACCATGCTGAGTACAAGGCAGCAGCAATGTGGTTCTCCAGCCTGTGTTAGAAGAACATGGGTAGACATCTACACGAGGCTCTGAGCCCCAGAGGACTCCCTCTGCTTGGGAGGTAAGTTTGACTGGGGTCACAGCTTTAAATGTACTATGGAAGCTGAGAAGATGTAATAGAGGACTGCTACTATCTTGGCAAGTGTCTCTGGTTTTCATGTAGCAACCCAGTAAAATTAAATAAGCTCCATGCTTAAAACAGGCAAATAAAACATGCCTAGGAAATGCATTTGTAAATTTACTTTGTGAACAGCAAATGTAGGAAGACTGATTTCCTGTGGCCTTGGCTTGTCTGGCCACACCACTCAGTTTTGTCCTTTCTTCTGGCATTTCCTGCCCTTGCTCATGCCAGAACATCTTCGGTCTCCATCCATCTCCTCCTTGTTCCTAAGTCATGCTGTTTATAGGTTTGTAGTTTATAGGTTTGCAGTTTATAGGTTTGTCACTCCTGCTGGCTTGCTAGTAACTCAAACTCTGTGACTCAGTTCCTGGGGGAGCAGATAGATGCTCATGATTCGGCATGGCTTGGCCACGTAGCCTCCATATTGCCTGTTGGAATCTAGCAACTTCTGAAATAATTTTTTGTCAAATACGATCAAAATTATTTACTGGTTTTCAAAGCAGATGGGTGGACGGAACAGGGATTAGATGCCCTATGTCATTACTAAGGAAGTCAGGGTTGGAGAATGCAACAGAAACCTCTGAAACCTGCAGCTCAGGCATGATCCAAATGTGCAGTTCTCAGACTAAAAGCAATACTTCTCTCATACAGGAAAATCGGCTTATTTACAGTCAAGTCTGGTATCCCAGTTTTCTCTTAAAGCAACTTTTAAATCTAGCACTTTGTCAGTTTTTGGGTCCTGAAATAAAATTTTCGTTATACTGTAGGAGTCAAAATTCAGTTTATGGAACCACTGAATTTCCTGGAAACCTTCTGATATTTCTCCGAGTTCTGAAGCTTACAAACCTTATTGCTAGTGCTAGCTGAAGAAAATTTCCAATTAAGAACAGCTAACACTACTAGAATTAATGTATGGTTTTGCTAATAAAGTGTAAACCTTCTAGTCTTCTTAAGACATTTAAAAATCAGAACTCCGTGGGCTCACAGTGGGAGTAATTTACTTTTGTTTTAGAGACATTAACTGAAAGTATGTTTATGCATGAATGTGATGACAGAGATGCTAATTTTATGTAGAGGGTGTAAGTGCTCATTGCTTCATGTTTTGGTGATGCAAGAATATATTTCCACTCTCACTCTGACCCCAATTCATAAATCAAAAAAAGGATGTCCCTCACCACCCTCCTCAAGTTCACTATACACATGAACACAGTTTGTTTCCTTCAAACAATTTCCTGTATTTTCAAGCTTTCTATCCTGGACTTTCCACTGTGGATTCACCATTAGAAAATATTTCTTGCTTCTCTGATGGCAGTTCATTTAACTTTGGAAAAGACTGTTTTTATTCCTGCCAACTGTACTTAATGTTTTGTGTTGCAGGAGGTGGTGGGAATATTTGAAAGCCAGATGAGAAGTACCACAGATGACTTCAACAGTTTTCAAAGCACAAGGTCTCTTACTTCCCTGCCAGGACAGAGCATGGTTCTTCTGGAAGTTGTCTTATTACTATTATTATTTTAGAGTGAGCAAAATCCTCCTGCACAGCACTTTTTCACAAACAAAAACTGCATCAAAGAAAAAGCAGGGTGATAATCCCAAAATGTGTTTTCTAGTGCATCATATCTCCTGTAGATTCAGCCTGCTCAAGTGACAGCAGGACAATGGTCTGTTCTTCCAGCAGGTTTGGGATGGGGTCACACACGATGTGCAGCAAATGCAGGGAGATGCCTGCAAACCACTGCCCAGCAGTGCCCTCCCACCATTGCTGCTTGCCAGCTGATTTTATGGAAATTGCTTTTGTGAGTTAGCATTCCATCAGTTCATCTCGTTGATCCAAATCACCCCCCGGGGATGCAGGGGGAAACAGGAGGAGCAGGTTGTTTGAGGATGTCCCTCTCACTTGGCAACTCCCAGCTGGAGCAGATGAGGTGAAAGGTAGAACCACAGGTGCGGGAAAAGTCACTCTCCAGCTGCAGTGCCGCTAGAAAAAAGATAAATCCTGGGAACCACGTCTAATGATCAGCAAGCTGAAATGCTGTAAATAGCACACATGGCCAACACTAACTATGTAACACTGCTGAGGGAAAGCAAAAAGACAGGGAAGAGAAAAACACAATCCAAACTAGCTGTGCTTTGTGGTTACCTGTAAAAAGCTGGATGATTTAAAGTACAGTTGCATTGGGTCTGACCTGTTTGCCACAGCAGGAAGATAAAGTAAGGTGAGCAAACCCAGTGGACTCAGTCTATGGCCATCAAATGTGTTCTGATGCTCTTCAGGCCTGTAGTTCCTTAAGCTCTGCTTTGGTTGGGCTGACAGGGTCTTAAATACCATCATGCTGCCTGGGCTGTAAGCAGTGATTGAGGGCAGCTGCTGAAAAGCAAATAATTGTGTTCTGACTTGTAATTCAGAACAGCTATTGCTCAGAAAGTGGTTTTGGATTCCTGGTGTGTTCCTGCTGCTCTCTTCAAAGCTTCAGCCACAGATAGGTGAGTTGAGGGTTACTCCCCCACACTCCTTTAGCATATTTCACTTACTTCTCATTTGTATTTAGATTTAATGCAGGTGATCTGCTCTGTCTGTAATCGGCCCATTATCTCTCTCAGGTGTAGAATCTAGTACTTTCTCTAATTTTCCATGAAAATCCATCTACCTAATGTTGTTCTGAAAGCAATGGTCCTTTTTATGTTTCAAATTGCAGCTGAATAGCTATCTAGCAGAAATGATAAAAAGAGCAAGTTAGTGAAATGAAACACAGTAATAGTAAAACCATTACTCAATGGCTTGGTATTAAGTAGAGGCTACACAAATACGGTAAACCTCTGGAGTTCTGCAGGCAATAATGAGTGCTAGAAACAGCTGAAATACAAGTACCAGGGACCCAAAATTATTTAGGCAGCAGGAAATAACTGAACATAAACTTTTTTTATAATCTTTGGTTCTTAATAAAGTAGTAATAGCCCTCCTTGTGCTGGTTGCTGACATTAATATTCTGTCTAAGCTGATGGACATCCTTCTCCTCCTTGAATGTTTTCCCTCTCAGTTATTAATGTATCAATTACCTGCTGCCTTCCAGCTCCAGCCTCAGAAGTCAAATGTCTCCTCAGCTGCAACACACTGAGGGAAAAGTTGACTGACATCTTTACATTTGTCAGAGGAGCATTGTAAATGGCTGTTCCCTGCCAAGAAATTTCTTTTAAAAAGTTACATTTTTTAGTCAGTAAAATAACACCTGAGTGTGCCAAACTAGAGTTGAAAAAAGGTAAATTTTACCATAGGAGTGAAAAGGAATACTTTAGTACACCAAAACTGAAAAGAGGAAAGAGGAATCAACTCTTTCCATGGACAGGTGGAGGAAATGATATAGTGGCTGTCTGTGTCCCTGGAGTTCCACAGGGGAGCAGAGATCTACCCACAGCCCATGGAAAATTCTACACTGGAGCAGGTGGATGTGCCTGAAAGAGGCTGTGACCCCATGGGACACCCATGCTGGAGCAGGGTCCTGGCAGGACCTGTGACCTGTGGGCAGAGCAGCCCACCCTGGAGCAGGTTCCCTGGCAGGACCCGTGACCCCACAAGGGACCCGCAGGGAGGCAGCCTGTTCCTGAGGGACTGCACCCTGTGGAGGGGACCCAAACTGGAGCAGTTTGTGGACAGCTGCAGCCCATGGGAAGGACTCGCATTGGAGAAGTCCATGAGGACTGGAAGGAAATCCCACACTGGAGCAGTGGAAGAGTGTGAGGAGTGCTCCCCATGAGGAAGGAGCAGCAGGGATATGTGATGGACTGACTGCATCCTCAATTCCCTGTCCCCTTGTCTCACTGGGGGAGTGGACGTAGGGAAACCATGAATGAAACTGAGCCTGGGAAAAGAGGGGGGCATGCCCTCCTTGTGTCCCAAAGGAGAAGGCCTCTTTAAGATTCATTATTACTTCTCATTATTCTATCTGATTCAATTGGCAGTAAGTTAAATTAATATCTGTGAGTTGAGTGGGTATCACCCATGGTGGTAACTGGTGAGTGACCTCTCCCTGTCCTTATCCCAACCTGTAAGCCTTTCATTTTATGTTCTGTCCCTGCCCTGCTGAGGCAGGGAGTGACAGAGTGGCCTTGGCAGGCCAACTGCAGGTTGGCAGCTGAGGCCAGCCTACCACAAACACTTAGACATAACTGTGCCCTTTAACAGCATCTCTTCAACTGTGTGAGCTTTTTGAAAGCCTTTATAGAAGGATTTTCAGTCCCTTTAGGTATGTCTGGGTTTGAAAGATGTTGACAATGTATTTCATGTGTCTCTATTACCCTTTGTTTAATTCATTTAATTAATGGTCTGCCAGCAGGGACCAGCCAGGACACCATGCTTGCAGGTTGATCTTGTTATTGAAAATCACCCACTGAATGATATCTCCCAAGCAGGGAGACATATCTCCTGAATGTCGCCCTGGGCTGCTAGGAGAAGGCATGTGTTACATTAATAACCGAGATATCTCAGTGTGGCCACCACCAAATCCTCACTGCTGAGCTCTGGCAGTTTAAGCAGCCTGTCTCATATGGGAAGGCAGTGTGCCAGCATTCATTGGCCACTTTGGTGGGCCAATTCCATCATATTTTTGAGATGTATTTGGTGGCAGTGATAAGCATGGAGTGAAGAACTTCTCTGTGGAGAGCTGGTAGAGGAGAAGCCTTGCAAAATGGTGCTTGGGTCAGATACTGGCTCAAAGAATTGTGTTAAAGAAGCTGTCCCCAGCTGTTTGATTTATCCTGTGCTCAAAGCAGGAGGGCTTCTTACACGTTTGTAAATAAACCAAACTGCATCAAAGATGCTTTATTCCTTGCTGGAGTAACCTATTGGACACTGAGCTGACCAATTGCCCAGATTAAGAAAGATCTCTTCCTGTGGAGGGGAAACTGGCACATGAAACAGAATGAAGAACACTGATATTTTTTTATTTTTGTCAGCTGTGCTAAAGAGCCATACTAAAAACTCTACTTTGAAATAGTTTTATCTGCCTATGCATTTTCAAATTTTAGACTTATTTCTGTGCAACATCATCTTTCAAAACAAATGTGCCAATGGAAAGTGGTAAAAATGTCATCTTCTTTCCTAAACAGTCTTGGTCCTTCATATTCTATGCTATGTTTCCTGATGTTATAGGCAAAATGAAGTCCCTGCAACTGTCCGATTGAAGCACACCTTCATAAAAATCCTTTACTGAAGTTTTACTTCCAATGCAGCAGTGTAGCTAAGAGCAACATGGCCTTGCAAAGCATCAGAAATAGCTCCTGTCATAAAACAGGATGTCAGAAACACTTAGCACTTTGTATTAGCCTTGTGTAACTAATGATGAACAAACACATATTCAAACATGACAGACACAGCTGAGGCCAATTTATTATGACCTTGGGGTCATGCAGATGTAAGTAATGCTTTGGTTTTGGCTGTATGATGTTTATGACTGATGGTGTAGGGCCAAATTTTTTCTCCAGTCCCAGGCTAAGTTTGCAGTGGATGAAACAGAATACATTTGCTTTAAAGAAGATGGAAAATCCTAATATTTGGTTTGGGATTCTTTGGGTTTGGGGTCTTTTTGCAGAGCTGTGTTTCAGAGTGGGACCATGCTTCCAGCATAAGGTGTGCTTTCTTTGCTTTGGTGCATACCTGATCCTGCTCTCCTGCGCTGAGCAGTGGGACATCACCTTGCTGGGTTCCAGCCACAGGTGTGGTTTAATCATTAAGGCAAATAAAAGCTTGTGCCTTCTGCTCATGCATTTTTTCTGCTTCTGCATTTGCTGCTTGGGTTGGAATTTTTTTAAATTTTCTTTCTGAAGGGTTTAACTGTGTAGTAAATAGCTGTTAATTAAACCCACTGTTTCATCCCTTGGCAAGGAGAATTAACCTGGTACCTAAGTAAATATTAGGGAAAACACTTAGTGAGAGAAGGTCATACATACCAAAGTAGGACACCTTGATGCAGATGGCTGACTCATCAGTGTGACATGTTCTGTGTTAAATATAGAAAGCTCAGATGTCATTTGTTGTACCTCAGTAAGAACAGAAAGAGATATATTTTTACTTTTTTTTCTTCCAAAGAAGCCTTGTGAAAGCCAGGCAGAGATCCTGATTTACTGTCTACGCAGACGAAAACACTGGTACACTGTGTAACTCTTATCATTCCTCTGCTGCAGCCAAGGGCCTCCCTCACAGATCCATCCCTGCTGTTTGGAGGTTCCTGCACCACACCAGGGCCACCTTTTTAGGCTGCTGGATGTACTTTTATTACTTGTTATCAGCTGAGTTTTTCCAATAAGATTTTGTTTCCAGCTTCCACCTTAATTTGCAACCATTGATAATTTAGCTGCTAATCCTTTTCCATCTCTCTTCCCTGGGGAAGTCATTTGAGCCCTGAAGGTCTGATCCTGGCTTCACTGATGTAGCTTATTGCTGTGAGCATCCCACTGCCCCCAGGAGCTGTGGGAGGCAGATTTCTGGGAGATGGTGTTGTGTAGCAAGATCTGAAGTTGCACAGGAAAATGATCTGAGAGTCACCTGCCACAAGCTGCTGCTGCTGCTGCTCAAAGCCTAAGGCTCTGAGGCAGACAGATACCATTGTTCTAGCTTGGAGTTTTAATGTGTTTCAAGAGAGAAGGAAAGCTTCTTCTGGCCAGATCAAGGTAACATTTGCAAGAACTTAGTACCTTTAGAAAAAATAAATACAATAATGCAGAAGTAAGTGGCCCTCAGCCAGACACCAGTGCACCAAACCGAACAAGTGATGCAAGCACTTTTTCACACTTCCTTTCCATTTCCTCACAGATACAGAAAAGAGTTTTGGGAACGATTGTCTTGCCAAGTTTTTCAACACTGTTTTTCTCAGGCTCACTGCTGCTGCATGTCTGGGCATGCAGGGAAATGCACCAAGCTCAGTTCACTGTGCAGCCAGCAAGGCTTCTGGATAGGGAGTCCTCCTTCCCCATACCAGCATCCCTAAGAAAGAGTTCTGTAACCTTTCCAGCTCTACCGTGTGTTTCTGATGCTCTTTCAGATCTTTTTGCCTTCAACAGTGAAGTTTCAAGTCCCCTGTCTTCTTCCTCAACCTAGCTTTCAGGGAGAGAAAAAATAATATGCTAACAGGCAGAAACATGAACATTCTATAGAGGTACAAGGCTGATGGTAAAATAGTCTTTTCTTCCTGAGTTTTCTGACTGTCTCACAGTCATGTGGTAATTCTCAACCCTGAGATGAGCTCAGTTGATAAGAGCATGGTGCTAATAATGTCAACGTTTGATATATGGGTTTGATCTCCATATGGGCCATTCACTTGATGATCCTTCTGGGTCTCTTCCAACACAGAATATTCTGTGATTCTGTGATCTTTACTTAGTGCCTTTCATGTAGCCTTACATTTGGTGCTAGATTAGTACATAGCAGAAGTTGTTACACATTTGTAGCTCATTAATGAAGTCTTAAATGCAATAAGGACTTATGAAAATGTACTTATTCAAATGGACAGCAATACATTTTTAATTACTGGCTAACCTTAGAAACAATGCTAAAATTCTCACTAATCTCTATTATGCAGTAAAGTCCTAAACAGCCTTTGTCCCAGCGATTCAAATTATGCCAATTTTAACTAGGAATGTGGTCTGCAGGGTAGATTCACTTAGTAATTCTTTGCAGATATGCTATGAGGAGATTTCTGTTTGAATAGCAGCTCTTTTGCATCAGATTTATGTATTTACATAGATGGTAAATAGCTTGCCAGTGAAATTGCTTTAACAGCCATCCCATAAAATGAAATAGCAATAATACCATTTTACAATACAGAAAATAGATTGTTTTTCACAGATATGATCCAGTGCAGAATTAACCTTGCAAAACATCAATCCATGTTTGATTTGTCTTAGATCTTTGGGGATTGGTTCACAGGATAATAGTCTGAAGCTCTCTGCCTTGTAGTCAGCAGAGGCACCTGGATTACAAGTCAAAACAGAAAGGTGGCAGCGCCGGGGAGCGCTCTGATGCTGAGACTCACTTCTGAACTTCCCCAGCTAAGGGCAAGTATATCCCCTCACAAAAACATCTTCTGGAATTTTCTCCCATTGTCACAGTCAATCATGCAAGGAAGTTCACAGCAAGAGGGTGAGACAGAGTGCTTGCTAGGATTTGACTTGGATTTTCTTCTTCCATGTTTTCAAAGCTAAAGTCAGGAAACTAATTAGACATGCTTCCAGAGAGGTCAGTATATTTAATCTACAAATGTTTATCAGTATTTTTAGCTCCCTGGGTAGAAGGTACTATGGAAGGTATTGACATCTGTGCCAGATTTATAGACTTCTGGAATTCCCTATGATCACAACCTCCTGCTATCAGAAGTACAAACCACCCTGCACAAGCAGGGTGTGCTGCCTCTGCCAGCACTTGGCTGATTTATTGGGAGCAAGGTAACTTGGAAATGCAGCTTTATCTCCCTTACAACAATTTTTATAGAGGCTCAGAGATGGCTGCTACCAAATGCTTCTAGATCTTTCCTTGAATGCCCAGCTGCTCACACACCTTTTCTGAGTTAATGTAACTACTAGTCCCTGGAATCTGTACTTTTCTCCCTCACTAACCCCATGGCTCTGTTTGCCTCATATTTACAGTTCTAAAATTACCATCCATTATTTGATTCTCTATGCAAGGGTCTTTGGTCATAACAAGAGGGTGTAAACCTACCAAGAGTATTCAACATTTATTCTACACACACTCCAAAAGCACACAAGTACTCTCTATTTAGACAACATGAATGCTGCTCTAATCACTATTTATCTTGTAAATTACAACTCTGTGGAAACATTTTCTTTGTGCCATCTGGCTTGATGTATTTTTTAATCAGTTGATGAGTATTTTTATACTTCACAAGGGACAGATAGTAAAGCATTTGTTACATTAGGATGTGAAGTAAAGATTTTTCAAAGCTGAACTTGTAAAAAATTCACTGCATTAAACATTTTAAATTTTGCCAAAATACCAAAGACAGTTTTGGTGAAGGTTTCATAGGACTCATTTTGCACAATGAACATCTGCCAAGAAAACTGCACATTTTTCCTAGGAATGTTGATTGAACAGGACCCCTGTGTAGAAATGAAAAGACATCTCAATTACAAACAGCACTTTGACTGATAATTTTATCTTTATGATTTCAGTACTGTAATTGTAATATTAAAATAACCAGTACAGATCCTTGCTGCTGAAGAATTTCAGTCAGATACAAGGAGGAAGATGCTATTACAATACAAAGATTTCAGGAACTAGCAATCATTTGAACTCTCCTGAAGATAAGAAAATGAGAGTATCTGGAAATATTCAAAATTTAAAAAAAGCTTTTTAAATTAACAAATGTGCACAGCACTTTCTCATGTCAGCCTTTGATCTTCCTGAAATGCCAGTCTCTCTTTTTCTAAAAATCTACAATTTATTTTTATTTATAGATACAAAACTTAAAAGCAGCATGTGGTTTTTAACTCAAGGTCCTTTGAAAATAAATTATATTATTAAGTGGCTGCATCTGATTTTACATGAGCTCAGTATTAAACACTTGTATTTATGCTGCTGAAAGTAGAAATTAAATGCACAATTTTTTGAGAACCCTAGAACATTGTCCTTGAATCATCCTAAGGGAGAAGCTTAAAAAATGGCTATTGGAAAAGATACATTGGCAAATTTTGACTTTATAAATTGGCAATTTAAACAATGTCCAAACAGTTGGGCATTAAAAGGCAAACAAAAGTTTGTTGAACAGCTAGAAAGAGTCATCATTTTGTGTTTTTTTTACTTAGACTATTTTGCTGTTAGTGTTGGAAAATCCTTCCCTAAAACCAGGGAGAAAAACCCAGCTGGTCCGCACTGGCTACTGAAGGATTCATCTAGTAACCAAAAAACCAGCATGAGTAAAACAGGTGCAGCTGAAACTCAAAGAGACAATATTACACAATCACTGTGTACTAGACACAACTTCTACGGTCAGTTGATCATTGACTCTGGTTTCTTCCCACATACAATATCGCATGCAAGCCTGCTCGCTTGTCTCTTATCTTTGATCTTCTCCTTCTTTCATCACTCTGTACCTTTCACAGCATCGTGATTCTTCTTGGCAGGGAAAATCCTGTTCTTGGAGATCACACTGATAATATTAGATAGAACAAATCTTGTAACAGTTTGGTTCCAATTCTTTGCTGGCATTAATATCTAGTCTAGTACTCAAGCAGCATTTCTTTAATCAGCACGGTACTGAAGATTTCTTGGCCTTAAGGAATTCCTGTCACCATTTGGTCCTGGTCCTTGGGTTCCCATACTTTGTACTTCTGCACAGTACTCCTTCAGCAATGATCCCGTGCCTATATATGAGACTGCCCTGTCAATAGATCTCTGAAATCATACAGGGGAACATGGCCTTTTTCCTGACTGTTGTTTTTAAGTCAGATCCTCACAGGCATTGAGGCCAAGGCTCCACCTGACACTTATTTTAGTGGCCTAATTGGGAGTGTCAGACTTTCACTGGGAGGGAACAGAAGACATAGGCAGGAATGTAAACAAGCTTGACATGTGAAACTGCTGGATGGTGGAGCCATAACAGAGCCAGCAGCCTTCTGGAAAACGACTCCTGTTGTCCTGCTGTCAGCTTCAAAACATGCACATCCTATTAATCTAACTGTTCTTCAGGAGAAAATCTGCCCACCTATATCTTGTGATAATACTGTGATGGGAGCAGTAGGAGTCACCCTTTGTGTCTGAAGTTCCAGAGCCTGGCACATCTGTTAAGCTGAGGCATCTGCAATTTCTCACTTCAACCAGTTCTGTGTCATGCTCCTGATGCTCTAGTTGGGAAACATTTGTAGTTACGAGAATGTGAGCTCCTACCTCAGGTGTTAAATAGAGTTACGCTTTTCCTGACCTGCTGTCCCAACACACACTTGGAATCAGTTTGCCACTCACTTTTCCTGCTGACATCACTGAGGTAGTTTGAGCAGGAGCTCCCAAGGAGAAGCAAATCATGGCAATTGTAACTAGCACAACAGAAAGTTAGACTTTCAGATTCATGCCTTTGCTCTTTTCCCTTTTATTTCTACCTCCCAGTTGGCTATCAGTAATTAAAAATATCCTAGCTACTTCAGAAGACTACTGCATTCTGCCAGAGATGGGCTGAAGGATAAACTGGAGTGCATTACAAGGTCAATTTACTGCAAGATGAACAAAATCATTTATAGATCACAGCCTGTGATTTTGCATTATTACTTCTTAACAGAGTGTTTTGAAGATTTTGGGCCTCAGCTCTCTGGACACCACTGGCATTGGGGAGGAAGGGAAGTCTGTAGCCAACAAGATGCCAAACACAAAGAATGTCAACCACACATTGCAGTGTGGGTGCTACAGCCTTCTGAACTCCTGATAAAGCCATGTAGGACTCAGAAATATTTTTCAAATACTGCTTGGCACTGTAAAATAAATTGCAGTTATGAAGGTGGTCACAAAGGATCTCCTAGGTAAGTATCCAGAGAGTGCTTCTCTCTGGCATACCAGACCTCTGCTGTATAGAAAGGATCAATAACAACAAAATCATGTGCTTTAACATGTCTTCCTTGCTGTTCTTTTCATTCAGGTTTTGGTTTTGTATATTAGTATTGCAATGGTGTAAAAAAAAATAAAATTAATTGGCTCAGAATTTAAGTATATGTGCTCTAATTTGATTTATGCTGAACTTCTTAATTTATGTTCATCAGATAATGAGTCAGAACTGAAATTAATAATGAAGAAATACATTTGTTTGAAATTACACCATTCAATTTGTGCTAACGCCTGAGTTTCAAAGTCATAAAAGTGACTGTTAAGTATTAGAAACTTCACTGGACCATAATAAAAATGAAATTGAGGAACAAAAAATGCTTAACCTATAAATGATCCTAATTTGTCTGCTTTTGTAACAAAATACAGAAAAGAGGGCAAATCAATAATAAAATTAACAACTATTTTAAAAGACTTTTACAAAACTGAAAGTAATGATGAGTTCCTTTGAGGTCCTTCAGGAAAGGATCCAAGAAAATCCAAAAGAAAAAAAATATGAGTTGATAATGGACATTCCATTAGTTAATCTTTAAAACGCAACCAGGACAAAAAGAAATTGTACTTAAATGCCTCAGTAATCTAGTGGGAAAGTGAAAATAATTGTAACAGCCCAAACAGTGCATTCTATTGATTAAAATGTAGATGATAAAATAGCTTTAAGATAGGAATTAGAGAAAATGTAAGTCGTGCTTGAATGTGTATTGAATGCCACTACAAGGCAAAATGTATCAATGATATAAATAAAGTGAAATGTAAAAATTGTTAACAGTCCTGTCAGAAAATGCATTGAGCAAATAGCTTTGCATACTGTGAAAAAAGGTAAATATTACCAGACTTGACAAAGATTAAATTCTTTCCAATAACAGTTCTTAAAAAAAAAATTAAACAGCAGCACTACAGCTAAGTCATTTGTATCAGTGAGTGAGGATAGCTTGCATGCAGGTTTTTGAAATAGCTTTTTGAAACCCTTTTTTGACCTCTAAAGATGACTCTTAATAAACCTTGGGCACTCAAAAGAACAGGAAGAAAGCCATTACAGTGACTATGTTAAAAGAAGGCAAAGGGAATGGCCCAGGTTAATTACATGCCTGTCATCTGGACTGTAATCCTCAGGAAAATATCCAAGTTGCTCAGAGAAGACTAAATTAATAACTTGTTTAACTACAACTCAGAAATTACATTTCCAGGAAACACATCTTGTAGTGCTATTGTGTTATCTCTTCTTTGAGCAAATGTTAATTTGATAAAAATAACAGTGATGCTACATCCTTCAACTTTGGTTTGGCATTTGAGCTGGTACAGCAGGAAATTTTAATTAACAAAAAAGTAAGTGGACTGTGAATAATCAGCAGGCCTCAGAAACCAGAAGAGGAAGAATCAGCAAACACTTGTGTGAGTGATCCAGATCCTCTGGGGATCAGGATTGTCCATCTGCTATTCTTTCCTATGCTGCACCAAATTGTCACCGAGACACAATAGCAAGGGATGCAAGAACTGGGGGTGTGGAAAATAATGAAAGCTAAGGTCACTTCCAGAGTGACCCAGAGTTCTTGGTAAATAGGGTCCAGTTAAAAAACCCCGAACAACAACAACAACAAATTAAACCACCAAACAAACAACTCACTAAAAACAACCGTCTATTTATTCACCTATTTTATTTGTATATTAAATACCTATTTTACATATATTTGTATTTATGTATCTCGAGATGGTTAAGTGTAATATTTTAACTATGAACTAAAAAGTGTAGACATCCTCGCCTACACCGTAAACTTTATTCTGCAGTAAATTACACTGCCTAAAAACTTACATGGGATTTATCCCTGATAGGAATTTTTTTGGTTGTTTTTTAGTATTCCACATACAAAAGGGCTGAAGGTTTGAAAAGGTGCCAATTGACAGCAGAGCTGAGAGACTCCATCTCCAAAATCTGAAGTGAAAACTATTGAGAGCTCACCTGAGTTCACCTGATGGGTACATATATATATATATATATATATATATACACCATCACACAATATATATATATATATATACACACACACACACACACACACACACACACAACACACACACACACATATATATATATATATATATATATATATATATATACATATACATAGAATCATGATGTCACAGAGTTTGGTTTGGAAGAGACCTTAAAGATCATCTTGTTCCAACCCTCTGCTGCGGACAGGGACACAGAATCACAGAACCAATCAGGCTGGAAGACCTCTGAGATCTTTGAGACCAACCTGTGACAGAACACCATCATGTCAACCAGACCATGGCCCTGAGGGCCACATCCAGTCTTTCCTTAGACACTTCCTGGGATGATGACTCCTGGGCAGTCCAGTCCAATGTCTTATCACCCCTTCTGTGAAGAAATGCTTTCTAATGTTCATCCTGAACCTTCCCTGGCACAGCTTGAGGCTGTATCCTCTTGTCCTGTCAAGAGGCCGACCCCCACCTGGCTACACCCTCCTTTCAGGGAGTTGCAGAGTGGTAAGGCCTCCCCTTACCACTTTCCTCCAAACTCCCCCGGCTCCCTCAACTGCTCCTCATCCCACTTGCGCTCCACACCCTTCCCAGCTCCGTTTAAGTTCCCCGGACTCGCTCCTCGGTGTCTTGTTAAGGGCCAGGACCGCTCACTGGGCACTCGAGGCGTGGGCTCACCAGAGCCGAACCGCGGGGTATGGTCAGTGCCCTGGCGCCGGGGCACACACCCTGCAGCAGCCCACCGCCACATCCACCCCCGCCTCGCTTTCCACGCGGGTCGAAAGGCGCTGGGGGGCTGCGCCACAGTCGGACACGGTTTTGTGGTCCAACTCGAATGGTCAGTCATTGGAACAGGCTGCCCACGGACGCGCTGGAGTCACTATCCCTGGAGATCAACAGCCGTCTGGATCCGTCACTGGGTGATGTGGTTTAGGGGTTACAGAGGCAGTTCTGGGCGGACGGTTGTACTGGATTGCCTCGAAGGTCTCTTCCTACTTTCATGACTGTATGAAACCAAGCGGACTTGCGGACGTGTAAACGAAGCACTTGTGGAAGCGCATCCCTACGCCCGAAGGCAGAGCAGCGCCCGCCCCAGGTCACGGCCGCGCTCCCTCAGCCGCGGGTCCCTTTCCGGCGCCGCCCCGCCCGGCGCTGCCACATCCTCCGCTGACATCAGCCCGCGCCGCCATATTGAGCCGCCACCGCCTCCAGCGCGGCCGCCGCGGGTCCGGCCCGCTCCCCATGAGTGCCCCCGGCCGCGCCGCGTAGGGCGGTGCGGCTCCAGCCCGGCCCGTCCCCTCTCCGAGCCGCCGCGGAGCCTCGCTCTCTCCCCGCCACCATGACTTCCCTGACCCAGCGCAGCTCCGGGCTGGTGCAGCGCCGGACCGAGGCCTCCCGCAGCGCCGCCGCTGCCGATAAGGAGCGGGGCGCCGGCGGCGGCCCCGAGGATGAAGGGCGCCGGGACGAGTCCGGCGACGACGAGAAGGGTGATTCCAAGGAAACAAGGCTTACCCTCATGGAGGAGGTGCTGCTGCTGGGCCTCAAGGACCGTGAGGTGCGGCCGGGGGCGCTGGGCTGGGGTGCCCTAGGGGACCCCGGTTTTTGGGAGGTGCTGGTGGTGGGATGGGGTCAGGAGCGCTGCAGAGTGAGTGTGACTGTGTGCTTGGGGGCAGAGGGGATGGGGACGTGAAGAGGCTGGAACAGGCTTGGTGGTTTGGGGGAGGTGGGGAAAAGGTGCGCGGATTTTGGGGAGGGGGAACCTGGCAGAGTTTGTAGCGCTGCCCTTTGGTTGCGGGGTTCGCAGAGGGCCTGTCATAATTCATATGACATATATGAGGGGGAATATAGAAGGACTGGGGCAAGATAAAGACCTGAATATGGAGGCCGGGGCTTCAGGCCGACGTTGGACTTGAAGGCCTGGTTGAACCTGGCACGTTTATCCTCCTTCAATTTATCCTTGGATCTGATGTGGGAGATCCCTCTACTCTGTGGGTTTTGTCAGACAGAACTCTGGTACTTAAAAAGTCCTCAAGAGCTCTAGAATGCTGAGCAGCCCTTTTCTACTAAGACTTTGGAGAGTAATGGATGTGAAAAATATCTTAAAATTGGGGGGAGGGCTATGTGACAAAAATGGGCTGTGAGTAATGAGAAGCATGTTAAAATAAAGAAATGGCTTTATTATATAATTTTGTATTTTTTATTGATGTTATCGCTTAATAGTTTCCCATGATACAAGTCATTGAGGAAGGTTTACTTCCACCAGCGTGTTGGATTTTTTTTCGTTTGAAAAAGGCAGTCTATATAGAAAGCACACACACTGCAAAATGAGAGTTCTATCAGGGAAGCATTTTAATTTGATGTGGTGTATGATTAAAGCGTAATATATCCTTATTTTAGATATGAGATATGGTATGGATTTAATTAAGCAACCAGCTTTTCTGTTTTTGTCAAGTAAACTTGCTTTTGTTTTTTAATTTGTGTGACAAGTAAATAATTACATCCAGTTTATTGGTTTGAATGGAAGTTTCTTGAAACTGTGCCTGTTCAGGCACAAGTTAATAACAATAACAAGATATTAAAGATAATAGGGGAGGGAAGCTGGTAAGTTACATGTTCTTTGACAGGGCATTTCATCTGAAATAAATTTACTGGTTGATAGTGAATAAAGAGTGGTTTTCTTGATTGACACTTGCTTTTTAGCATGGGTCATACACCGAGCCTGACTCAGTTCAAGCAGTTCAACTCTTGGGTACGTGGTGTGACTCCTGGGGGTGAATCTGTGCAGGGCCAGGAGTTGGACTCAATGATCCTTGTGGGTTTCTTCCAACCCAGCTTATTCTGTGACTCTGTGATCTGTGTATATACCTGCTACAATAGCATTTTATTTCTCTCTCAGATTGTGTGTTTCAGAGCATATTCTTCTAATCCCATTTTTTCAGGTGGACCTCGCCATGGCATCCTGATAACCTCAGTAGATAGTGATCTCTGCTTCTACGTGTGAAATTGAAGGCTTGTTGAATTGAATGCATATGAGCATTTCTCTTTCTACAGCTGAATAGCTGGGGGAAAGTAAGTTAGGAGTGGCTAGGGTGATGGCTGGCAAGTTTGGCTTAGGATACCTTACCTTGAGGAAGGTTTTATAAACCAGGTGATCTTTCAGCCTGTTTTTTTAACCAGGATTGTGTGCTAAATCTGCCGAAATGCTGGGCAGTATGCTGTTAAGATCTCAGGACAATGGAGCATTGTGTCTGCCCAGGAGGAAAGTGTGGCACAAGTCTTTGTGGTGTATCAAAAGGCAATAGTTAACATCGGGTCTAAAAGTCTACCTTTGCAATTGCATGCATCAGAGTTATAAATTATCTGACTTTGCTAAGCACAGCAGTGACATACATTGCAGATGATCTAATATTCCTTTGTATAGGAAAAGGAACCGAATGGTTACAGTGGCATGGATATCCATAACTCCCTTGGGATTTTGTAGTGGAGATGTCAGACAAAAAGAATTATAATGTCATTTCTGTGGCAGGGGTCTTAAATACAGGAGCTGTAGCATACTCTGTGAGCTTTGTTAGACATGAGGCATTGGGTTTTGGATATTGGTTTTGTGCCTGCTTGTGCCTCCCTGTACAGGGTACATGATTTAAATAATTTCAAAACTGGAAGTAAGACTATAGTGTCGTTTTCCAGTATGAATATTTTTTCTCTGTTGTGCTAAGGATAAGTAAGCAGAAGTAACTTACTTTACATGTCTGGAAATGCTTTTTACAAAGTCTCTGCTTCCAGTAGAACTGTGAGAGCATTGAGTGATTTGAGTATTTGAGTGAGACTTTCTCAAGAGCAAGCAAAGAAGAGCAATATAGGATCTGTAGAGTGCAATTGTGAAACTGTATGAAGTCTAAGGGACAGGCAAAGGCAAGTTTATGAGATACAAGCTTGATTGAAAGACTGTAAATTTAAAGCTGAGGATATCCTTCCTGTTTATTCCAACAGGATAAAGCAATTTAATGTGTACTTTAAAATAAGAAAAAAGAGTACAAAAAATAGACTGTATTGGCCAAAGAACATAGAATTAAAAAATATAAAAATAAGGACTCTGTTTTGGCCAAAGAAGGTGTTTCCTTACGAATAGCTGCTTTCTCAGAACACTCACTGATATGTGCATTGATAACACAGAATTCAGACTTTTAGGTAATTCTAAACACTAGTGGACATGGCTTAACTCCATGTAAATTGTATACAAAATACCTCACATGTATGGAGGAGCTACCTTTATAATTCCTAAGTGTACATGGAAGAGTCTTTGCTATTAGGAAGCAGTTTGCAGTTTTTCAGGAAGATCCGTTTAGTGATGTGTTGATGAGTTCAGTGTTTCCAGGAGATTGTTAGATACTCATGTGAATCCTGTTTTCAGGGTGGTGCAATGGTTGTAGACAACCACAGCCAGGCTTTTGGGTTGTTTGGTTGCTGCTGTAGTATGGGTTCAGTGATGGGAATTTCTGGCAGCTATAAAAACAAACGCACCACCCATCAATCCTAATTCTGATGTCTGAAAACAATTAACTGCATTTGTACATGCTTCTTGGACATGGCCTTTTTCTTTGTTTAATGTTGTGTTAAAACTCTTCCATCAGTTTGGCCTAATTAAGTTGTACCTAATATATTTGTTATGGTTGCTCTTTTCCACCAACAGTTTTTCAGTCTGTATTTTCTGTGTACACATAACTATTTCTGTATTTCAAAGTCAAGATAGGTTATAAGGAATATGTGCTGAAATATGTGCATGCTTGCATAACATGACAGATGCAGTGTCCTTGGAGGAGCAGGTAATAAACTGGAAGAAAATACATTACTAAAATTTTTCAGGGAGCCATCACAATACCTGCGTGTGTTTGGGAATCCTTCAGAAGCATGTCTGGAACAGAGTCAGGTTCATCCATTTAAAGCAGAGCAATATCCAGTTGCTATAGGAATGAAAAGCATGCACTGAAGTAAACCAGGTAAAACACTGGTACTGTGATAGGATTAGGTCAAAGCTACAGCCAAAGGGAGTTACAGTGTAGAACTACTGAAGCAAAAGAAGGGAATGATAAATACTGGAAGTCATATTCTAACTTATTTAAAAATGATAGCTACAAGATGAGTACAGCGTAGCTGTTTCATTACAGGTTCTCCCAGCATCTTGTAATTCAGTCCCATAAAAATAGAGAGGTTGTGAGTTGGTCCTGCTATGTAACTTGCTCCACTGAATTTCATCCTTGTAGGGTTTCTTCTAGTTGGGGGGTTTTTTTTTTTTTGTTTTTGTTTTGGGGTTTTTCCAGGCCTTTTTGAAATTTTCTTTTGGTATTTATTGGGAATCTATTCAAATATAGCAGTGCACTTAGCTGCTTTTATCCTCTATACAATTACCACAACTAAACAAATTGAAGCAGCTAGAGAGACCTGGCACCCACCAAGATAAAATATTTGATCTGTAACTAATTCCTCACTTGCTGAAAGAATACTCATGTAAAGTATGCTGGAAAATACCTGGCTTCTGCAGTCTACTGCAACATTAAATATTTCTTAGATTTTTTTACCCTTTCTTAGCTGAAGACTAAAATGTTATTAGTAGGAGTGAAGTAATGTTAAATCACTTTATTAGGTACAGAGATTACATTGGATCTTTGTTGCTTATGTTTGGCCTTCAAAATTTTCATTTATTGCTGAAAATTTGGTTTTGCAGCATAGCTCTGTGTCCAAATAGGTCACATGAAGGTCTCTATCTTATGATATTTTTCATTGTATTGAAATAAGCTATTAGGGAACTGGTGTGCCTGCTTCAGATGGGCTATTTTGTATTGATCAGATTAGTATTAAAATGTAGTTTCTTTGTTATTCTTACGAATATGAATGTCTCAATTGGTTTCTGAATTTTATATTTTAATCCTAAAGATACTTATGTGAAAGGTGACACAGGAATTTTGAAAACATTCAAAATGTGGGTAGTGTTTGTCCTGCTCTTAAGATTTGACTTAGTGAAAGGGATGCTGTGATGCAGAAATCTTGAGGGTATTTGCCTTTGTAAGAAATTAACAGATTTTGAAATGTCTTCTTTGTATCCTTTTAGTCTTTTTTTCGTCTCATGAAACAGTTGCAGCAAGAGGCTGAATGTCAACTTGGAAGTGCCCAAGTTTTGCTGGAAAATTTCTGAGACAACAAGTGTAACTTGAAGAGGCATCTGCTGGGAATTCATTCGCATTGCAGTTGAAGAGTGATGTATGAATGTGTCGAAACCTGGACAAAGACATGCTTTTTCTCAAGTGTTCAGGGCCTAATAACAACAAAGTGTGTAATGTCTGTAGTGAAAAGTTCTTCCTTTCATAGTTGCCTACCTCTTTGGTCTTTTTTGTTTTTGTATTTCATGTCTATAGTTAAATTACAGACTAGGAGAAGATAGGAGGTGAGGGAGGAGAAGTTCCCCAATTCTCTATTATACAAGATGAGTAAAGTGCCTCTTTATCATGCTGCTGGGTAAATCCTGCTTTTGGGCTCTTTTGAGGATATGCTGATTTTTGAATCATTTGCATGCAGTTGGTGTGGTTATCCCTGCTTTCATAGCATGGTTTTAGGTAATCTGTAATCTGTATTATTTTTCTATGGTTAACTTTAAGTGTGGCAAAGTCCCTTTTTTATGGCAAGCTGTCTGGCATAGGGCAAAGAAAAAGACATTGCCAGAACCTTTTTAGTAGTGCTTCCCAGTTTTTTAAGTGCTCTTAAACAAAGCTTTAAGTCAAGCGGTCCTAAAAAAGTGCCATAACTCTACTTCCTCTTCCATAACTCTATTTCTTGCTTTCTTAAAAGCAAGCTGCTTTTATTAAGCATTTTGAATGTTGCCTTATATATATATATATATATATATAAGAAAGTTCTGCACTTTTCTAGAAGAGAAATAATCATGGAACTGAAAATAATATTTATTAAAAAGTACTATATTTTTCAGGTGTTCTGTGATCCTAATGTAGATAACTTTTATTGCTGTATAGATAGCATTTATTTCAATTAGTCAAGGTCCATGTAATCGACTTCTTTGCAAGGGTAAGTTGACCAGACTAAATATTGCAGACAGTATATTTAAGAATTAATTTCTTACAGACCAAATAATTACTACAGCATATAATCATCTCTGTGCTGGATTTCTGGGAAGTGGAGAAGCTAGTCAGGAGTAGATGTTTGCCTTGGTTTCCTGGTTTCCTCTGCACAACATTCTCAGTCCATTTTTTCATAAGTTTTAGTAGAAGAAAAAAAGCATTAGTTAACTAGCTATGTGCCACTTTTAACTTTTTTTTTTTCTGTATTGCAAACAGGTCTTAGATAAATCTCAGTAACTTGCTTTCTCTCAGAAATACTGATAAAATGTTACTTCAGAATGGTTTTGCATGTGCTTTTCAGATGCAAGAATTATGAGATTGCATGTAAAATAGTTCTCAACTGCAGTCTTCCTCCAGGTACACTGTATGCAAGCCTGGAAGAGTAGGAGCACAAATGAGTAGTAGCACAAAATCACTGTGCTGTTGGTCTGAGTGTGAACCAGCATTGAGCATGCCAAATCTTTCCCACCTCCCCCAGTACACCTGTAGTAAACTACTGTGTTTCACTTTTTTTTTTTTTTCCCATTTTCTTCCCGTGCTTGTGATGGCCCATTGAGATAATGCACCCTACAAGCTAGGTCTTTATAATGGGAGAGGTGCTTTATTCGAAGCTCTCTTTTTATTTGTGGATGTTACAGGATTTATCATCACCCTGGGAAATTAGTTGTCAGGCTTTTTGCATGTCTTTCTGTTGCTGATACTCTTTTAAGCACTTGTAAGCTGCTTTTCACTATATACTTTCTAGTCATCTGCCTTTATGGTCTTACTAGATAGCACCATGTAGTTGTGTTATGTAGAGTCCTTAGCTGCCAGACTATCTTTCTACATGATTTTTAGCAGGAGGTTTGTATTTTACTTGTCGTTCTTGTACAGCACAGCACATTGCACTTCCCTTTTTTTCATTTCAATAGACACTTGATTTTACTATAGCACTTCCACACTGGGCAGTCTACCACGAGAGAAGCAGTCTGTATGTATTGTGTTGTAATTTCAGTATTCTGTTTTCTGCAGTACACAGTGACTAAGGCTAGTATATGACTCTTGTTGTGTAGCTTGAGGTAAATGTCATGTGGATGTTCTGTCTGTACTGATGACTCAGGAAGGGCTAACTGCAATAACCTTGCCTCAGCTGGATATTTAAATTTAACTCCTGCTTTAGCAGCTTCTGCAAACTATGGCTGACACTTTCAGTTTACAGTTAGTATATGTTAAATACTAAATGAGGAACTTTCAATGTGAGAGCAGTACAGTGGGTGGACTTTCAATTTAATCTCATAACAAAGCTGTTGACCTGGCATTATTATGATGTACTCTGTTCCTTGAAAATTGTTTGCACCTGGACAAGTGAAACGAGTGAGGAACTAGATGCTTGTTCTGAAAGGAACTGAAAGGAAGATGGATGAGATTTAGACTAGGAACAGAGGAATCTCTCTCCCTGATGTACATGGTTTTTTAAAGACCCAAAACATATCAAAACTTCCACATTAATGACCACATGCAAATTCAAAATTAAGTGTTGAGCAGCTCCCTGGTTTGAAATAACACACTATTTTACACAGTGTTTGTAATGGTGACTGCTGTAAAAGAAAAGGTAGAAGAGAGAGGGGAGGGGTAGATGTTTTATTTGTGTGCAGATACACTGTATTTATAAACCTGGAGGATGGAATTATAATTTTAATCAATGTGGCCTAGTTAGTCAAAGTTACTGAAACCTCCATCTCTTATTTAGTCAACCTATAAGGGGCCTGTGTTGTCTGTATTAGAAAGACATACTAGATTTGGGTTTTTTCCATTGTTTTTAGGAGAATATATACTGGACTGGTCTGGGGTATAGTTAATTTTCGTCACAGCTGCAAGTACGGTGCCATGTTTTTTACTTTCAACCAAAGCAATGTTGATAACACAAAACAGTGGTGATAACACACACCCTGTGCTTTCTGTTGCTGAGGAATGTTTGCACAGCATCAAGGCTGCATCTGTTTCTCACTCTGCCCACCCCTTCAGTGTGGGTTCAAGAGGCTAGGAGCGCTGACAGCCAGGACAGCAGACCCCAGCTGGCCAGAGGGGTACCCAAGCTTGTGCAGTGCCATGGTCAGAAATAAAAAGAAAGTGAAGAGTGTGTATAGGTGGTCATAGCCACAGGACCACCTGGGCATAAGTATGATTGTGGGAGGTGGAAAGCAAGGTTTTGGCATCACTTACTTTTATTTTTTCACTTAAGGGCTTCCTTTTCTCTCCCTCCATGGCAAAGTAACTGAGGGAACAGTTATGTGGGACTTGGTGGCCACCCAGGCTCAGCCCAGCACTAGGGGACACTAAATTCTAATTAAACATTGCTTTCATATAAATGTCAGATTTAACATTCAGTGAAAATAGAGTAGAAATCAGTTTATTGAAATCAAAGGTTATTGAAAAACTGATTAAGTCTTAATTTTGCACCAATATGGAGAATAGAGATTGGACTTTGATGGAAGGTGGCTTTGCAAGAGTCATGCAAATATTTGAAGTCATTATCTGCTTGTGTATACCGTTAATCCTGTAGAAAGTTAGGCTTCTAAATTTGTCTTTTCATTTTTAAACAAGCAGTCAGACTCTTAAATGTTGATGTAATCAGAGGTCTCATAAGGGTTCAGCAGTGTGTGTGTGCGCTAGTTGCTTTCTCTTAGAAAATTTAGGGTTTTTTATTATCCTCATTTTAATGAGAGATGTTCCTGTGTAACATATGCATGTCTACATGCTTGAAAACATGGGCAGTAATGTTTGGCTTTAGTGCTTTCAGTGCCTGACAGCAGTTGCTGTGTGTTATTTATTCCTAAATGCACTGGCAGGTTAATTAAATACCTGACAAGTTCCTTGTCAAGAATACTGTGCCTTGTAGAATACGTAAGCATGCTTTCCTAAAGTATTACTATGTTTGACTGTCAGAACATTTCAGAGCTTTCCTCCGCTAACTTATCTTCTATTTATAACTAGAGTACAATTTATGTTCCAGTAAATGGCTAGTGATTTCATTTGCATGAAAAGAGGAAGTCAGGAGGGACTGGAGTCAGACATCAAAGCCCTTGCCTTGTAATATTCCAATAATAAACACTCCTGCACTCTGGCTTGGCTTTTTCTTCTTAATTTTCAAAAGTTTCATAGGTTAGGATGTATCAGTAGATGTTCCTGCAAGTTTCTGGGTTGAGAAGTTGGTGGCTTACTTGAAAGGTCAGAAAGAGCTACGTACATATAGATTGAAAAAGGCCTTACCTAATATGAAGAGGAATCCAGTTTATTTAAGTTGAACATGATTGAAGTTTGAATATTTTTCCTTTGACACATGAGAAAATCCAGAGTATTCCTATAGCACTGTTTTATTTGAATTTTTTTTAGCATTTGCAAGTTTTGGGCATCTTGTATTTATCTTTTTAGTATTATTACTATTTTTCCTGTTGGCACCAACTTGAGAAGAGCCATTGACCCCTATAGATCACAGAGGCCCAGTAGAAAGACCTTGACTAATCAGAGGGCTGGATATCACCAGCCACATGAAGTTTAACGGGGGCAAGTGCCAGATTCCGCAGTTGGGATGGTGCAACCCTGGATGTGGGAAGGAGTGAGATTCTGGAGATGCCTCAGGCACGTGGAGGGAATGTTTGGGGTGTCCTGTGCAGGGCCAGGAGTTTGGTTTTATGATCCTTGTGATTCCATTCCACCTGAGGTTATGGATACAGGATATGATAGGTCATGAATCTGTGATTTCTGAGGGATGACTGGTAAAAGGAATGAATGCCTCCTGAAATTATTTTGTTTTCAGAATGTCTTCAAATATTTTTTCCATGTATTTCTTTTACTGAATCAGAAATTCCTTTGTTACCCATTTTAGCGATACCTGAAAAATGAAACTCCCACTTTTGTTTATTAAATCTATTGTTGGCCTATATAATACATAGAAAATAGCCTTCTCTGAATGCAGTCATATTAAGTGAAGCTGGGTCATGTCTTTAACCAAATGTTTTAGAACAGGTTGGACTGTAGAAACAGTGAAAATCAATGAATGATGGACAGTCGGTATGAAAGCCATTTAGTAAGGAAAATGGAGCGTTTTTCTTTTAGTAATTTGCTAATAATTAAGAATTTTATTGAATGATGTTTTTGTCTGAAACAAAACTCAGTTTTGTGTTTCAGGATTGCTTAGTGTATTGTCATCTAAGCATGAGGATAAAAAAGGAATGTGTTCTCAGCTTAACCATTCTTGTATTCCAGAATCGTGGAGGTTTTTTGACTCTCTTGTTTGGTAAGTCCATTGATGGGGGAAGAGATTGAAACTATTATTGAAGAGTTGTTCAAGCAAGACAGCCTGATGTACCTGCACATTTGCAGCCTGCACCCTGACCATTTTATTTTTGGTTTGGGCTAAGACCACACACAGTTCCTTGCCACAAGAATTTGATTTGGGACTGGCCAAAGAATGCTGCTAGAGAAGCTGGACTTGTTTTTTTCTTTTAAATCTGTCTGGCATAGTGCAGTACTTAGTGTCGTGGAATATGAGATTTTTGTAGAGGTAGTAAGTTGATAGCTATTAAGAGTTAATAAACTGAAATATAGATATTGAATGTATATTAGAAAGTAAGAATTGCTGGGTCATTAACGCATATGCATGATTTGACTATGTCTGCTTTGAGACTTACTGCCTGCTGCAGCTTCTGTGCTGTGATTACTTTCAGGTTGATATAAATTACAGTAACCTACATTGGAAAGAAAAGAACAGGTTCAGGTTTTTGTTTCCCTGAAGATGAAAATGGATCAGTTCTTGTAAGATGGTGAGAGCAGTCTACTTTTACCTTGAGAATTCAAGTAATTTCAGACATTCCAGCCTGTCGTCAATGAACATTGCAATAGTTATTCCTTTTCCTCATCTTCTGTAATTGTTTCTTTTGTTTGCATTTTCCCCACATTCTAATAAATATGTTTAGTTAGGCTGGCAGGAAGACTTTTAGTTGGTTCTCATTGGACTTCAAGGTTCTTTATATGTTTAGTCCATCTAAGGCTGCTGAAGCTGAATCAGAGGTTCACAGAAGTCTGTATGAGGACCTAGCTGAGGTGGAACAAATGGTGGCTGGCTGCAGAAGAGGAATTCTAATATTGACCAGCATTTCTGTTTGTCACTGAAAACTTGGAAAAATTTGTGGACTTCTTTGAATTTTGTGTTCTTGCTTTACAAGACCAGTTTTCTTGCTATTATGCTGTGAAGCTTCTTGTAACAATATTATTTTATTTAAAGGATTCTTTATTTCTAAGGGATAATCTAAAAATTATGTAGTTAAAGTTTTTGACTGAAAAAGTTAGGTGTCACATTCATTGTACAAATGCTTTATAAAATATGCTTAGTATTAAATTAACCATCTATAGCATTAGTCTTGCTGGCTCCGACCCCATTCAAGAGATGCAGAAGTGTATTAGTTGTTCCTTATGTTCATAAATAAATTATTAACTTTTAACAGCTTTTCATATCTAAAGAATCTGTAAATTTATTATTTTTTTATTGCCCAGTAATTCAGTTACTGCCTTTGATTTACCTGAGATTTCTACTTGTAGTTGTATTATCACAAGGAAGAGGTTTGCTTACCTGCAACGATGGCAGACCATTTATCTTTTTGCAGTCAGCAGTTTCTCCTTCTGCTAGAAAGGATAGGAACAGAATCACGTACAGGTGTTAGAAGGCAATGCTCCATACTGTTCTTTGTCCTCTCCTAGTGCTGTCAGCTGGTATCACCATTTAATCCAAGAGGACGTAGTATTTCTGTTTTAGAAGAATGCTGGTGATAGGTGCATTTGGAATGCTTAAAATTAGGCTTTTGGATCAACAGAATGAATTGAAATTCTGTGCTAAAACATTGTTTATAATAAACCAAATACTTTTGTTATCATTTCTCTGTATATTCTGCTTATATTTTGTACTTTGCCTATTTGAATTTGGGAACAGCTTTAAGGAGATGTGTTGTAGAAGTTCTTCAGGTGATTTAAGTGCTTTCTGAAATTCAAAGTAATGTTAGTAGTTGTAGAGAGATTACACAAGGGAAACAGTGTATTAATATGGTGGTTGTCTTTTTTAGGAATATTATAACCCAATGCCTTTCACTCTGCTTGTATTCTTCATTAAAATCAAAATAATTTTAGGCAGTTTATTTCACGGGTGGTCATAGCTGTGAAGCAGGTTAAAGTTGTAAAGTTGCTAATGACCTATTCTTACACTGGAGATAGGATGCAGGGGGAAGGAAGCTGACATCTATGACATGAAAACTGTGGCACACCAAAGTTCCTAATGACTCTTCTGTGTGCGGAGCACCTGGACAGTGTATGCTGTTAATCCTTTCCCTTCTCCCCAGCTGTCTTTCTGTCATCACAAAACTACTACATCAAGAAGGAACACGTTGACTAAAAATTGACAGTTCTGTCACAATTGTGATTAAGTCCATTATGAAATACAACTTGCCACAGCCTATATTTCAGGATAAATTGTCTCTGCTTGTCTTTTGCAGTGGGTTTCAAACGGGTGACAGATGATGATTTTACATTATTATGTTCTCTCTGTGCTTTGTGTTGGTTAATAATAGGCTAGTAGGTGCCTCTGAAAGAACTTGCTGCTGTTGCTCCAGAAAATCAGAAAGGGATGCTATTGTCATCTGCCTTGCCAGATTTAAATAATATAACTTTCCATTTATGATCGTCAGGGTAGTCATTGCTGAAGTCCAAAATGGGGAGCTGAAGTTAATGATGAATAGTGCATGATAGCTTAAGCTTTATGCTTTTTGTCTTTTGTGAGCAAAATTTGGTCATGAATGGCTTCAGTACAGGTATCCCAATAATGTACAATCTTTTTCCCCTGTTCTTTGTCCCAAAGACTTAAGTTCTAGTTGAAACTATTCAGGTTATAAAATCTATTCAAGTTTGAGTACAGTTTATCTGTTGAAGTGTGGGCTGTCATGGAATGGGATGCTGTTACATTTTGCTGTCTGTCCCAACCACATTCCTTCCCTTTTCTATGATGTCTCTGAACTTCATTCACCTGCATGGTGAATAAAGGTGAGGAAACTGGCATTAGCTCTCAGAAAGACCACTTGCTCGTCTGGCTGACTACACAAATGCTGCTGCTCAGGAGAGAGAACACCAATGTGCTTCCACGGCGTAAAGAAATACTTTGTCTAAGCAGCAGTTCAAGCTTTGGACTGCTTCCTTGTGTTTAGTCCTCAAAGAGCTAAAAATGAAGATATGGGGAAGGGCGTACCTTCTTCAATTACCTGCAAGGTTTTGTTCAAGGCTAAAATGAGATGTGGTGACATTGATTTGAAAGGTCAGTAAAACTGAAATTAATCTCTCCAAGGTAAAAAGTAGTGATTCACAAGGGTTGCTTGTGCTAAGAAAGTAATTGAACACTTGGTGTATCATTTTGTCCTTTTTCTTTTCCTGCTGTTTTTCTCTTGGTGTTTCTCTTTGCCACTCTTAGTGCCTCTAAGAAAAGAAATCCAAATTTGTTTGTATATATAGAACATGAGACTTTCTTAGAATTAACTACACACAGTGAGCATCCAGGTACATTTTTCTTCCATGATACTGCTGTAGAAATACTAGATGTAAGTAGACTCTTTGCTAATTGTGCTATTCAAAACGAAAAACAGCTCATGTAAAATTTATACCACCAGATGATTCAATTTACCTTGTCCAGAGCTGCAGGTGATCTGAACTGACGTTGAAAAGTTGTTTTTTTTTTTTTTTCCAAATTCCACTTTCACTTTAGTTAGTCCATCTCAGGCTTGCATCTTTTAACAGCTGTTTCCTCTTACACTCATCCGAACAGTAGACCTGAATGTTGTGTGTTTTATTTGTCTCCAAGGCCCCTAATTGGACCTGCAGATAATTATCCTCAGTACCTTCCCTGATGCCAGCAAGCATGGAGTATTTTCCAGTATGTTTGTCATCTGTGATTTGTGAGAACATAAAAATAATCTGCTGCACATGGGAAAGAAGAGATAGCAGGGAAGAAACACCTGTTTGGGAAAGCTCAGCACTTGTTTGTATATAAACAAACAAATAGTTTTGTGCCTCAGTGCTTTTATGTTGCTACCCCCAACAATGTTTGAGTGCCAACTATGCAGAAGTAATGAAAGTAACAGCAAACTCCAGCAAGTTTGGGAAGTCTAATTTTTCTTATCTTTCATCATGTAGGTAGAGTTTGTTGTGATTTTTTTTTTCCTGAAATACTACTCTAGTAATTCTAGTAGAGAACAGGGTACCTGTAAATTCAGAATTTACTGTTTACTGATATGAAAGGTTTCTTTAACCAGATTATGCCTTGTAGCTGCGAAACCCAGAAGCTGAGGACTTGATGTCTTCTGACAAGACTGTAAGGAGCATTACCTCAGAGCTGGGACTCCTGAGCTCCTCAGGAGTTGTAATTGTTCACTTCTGCTTTCTGTTAGTTGGCCAGCTTCCCTTCTGATTGAGCTGCCTAATTGGAAAGAGTTTAACCA